>JAWNLV010000107.1:12197500-14597500 GCA_035042125.1 Drosophila longiperda
TGTAAATTAAAATCAATGATTTAGTAAATAAATGCAAAAATGAAAAATCATTGCATTAAATTGTTTATTTAGTGATTTTACATAAGTAAACGTATCTCCGACTTTACTAAAATATGTATAATAAAATCAATAATTTAGTAAATAAATGGAAAAATTCGAAATCATCTCATTAAATTGACTATTTAATGATTTTTTTTTAAAGTCTCTTTAATTTATTGCAAATGTTACTAAAATGATTAAATGCAACGTTATAAATCATGTCATTTTATAATCTACTAAAGTTTATTATAATCAGATAAATAATTAAGTAATTAAATGCAAAATTAGAAATCATTTTATTTGAAGTGTCTATTTAGTCATTTGAAGTGTTTTTGTGTTGTGTGTGTGTGTGTGTGTTATTCTCAACCGATCAATCAGCCTTTAATTACCCAATCTTCCCTGCTCAGCGCTAATTGAGGCACATAGCTAACACCCTGTTTTGGGGGATCACCGCCTAGTGAAACCTGTACAGGAATTTTTGTGGCATTTTGAGTGACCGATTCTGATGTTGATTTTATTGTTTGTTTTTGTTGTTGTTGTTGTAGATGCTGTTGTGGTTGTCATATATTTGACATGTCTGTCTGTTATCTGTTGGATGGGGCAGCTTTGATTATTTTATGACAGTGAGTGACAGGGGCAGGCATCTCTAAGAAAGAAAGAAAGAGAGAGAGAAAGAGAGAGAGAGAGAGAGAGGGAGTTGGAGATAGAGAGAGATGGTGTGCAAGATATCTGAATTGCCAGAAATCTTTAGTTACACACTCAGAACAATTTTGAACTAGATATAACAAATAGAATACAAGAAAAAATTATATATACATTTCTTAATATAGAAAAAAAAGGTTAAATTCAACGAAAATCAAAAATCGATTCATTTTTTCTATGAAAGCTATATAATATACACAATATTATTATATTATATAATATATATATAATATATATAATATAAATATATGAAAAATAAAGCAAATGAAAATTGTGTAAATGTAGTTATTTCAAGTTGTAGGTAATTTATTTTTCCCAGTGCAGCCACTGACCCGTTGAGCGATGTCCAATGCTCGATGCTTGATGCTCGCAGCTCGCAGCTTAGTTCTCAGTTCTCAATTCTCGATGCTCGATTCTCGATGCGTGTGTGTGGTCAACCGCATTTGTCAAGTTTAATTGGGAAGCGAGCTGGGCTTTTTTGATGGTTCCTCTTTTGGGGCCTTTTGGGCTTTGGTTTCACTTTTGTTGAATGCTTTGCATAGCACAGCTTCGCCCCCTTCCATCTCTCTCTCTCTCTCTCTGGCGCTTATCCGACATATGTTGGCGTCGGCGTCGGCGTCGGCGTCTTGGCTTGCTTATTGTTTGTTTATTACTTGTTTCGCTTTAATTACATGTTCGTGATGATGATGATGAAGGTGAATATGCAGGAGGATGAGAAGGAGATGAAGATGAAGACGGAGGAGGTGCAGTTGAAGTCCAACTACTCTCTGTGTGTGTGTGTGTCTGTGTGTTTGTATGTCTAAGCATGGCGGCCCGCAGTTAAAACTGATAGTCACACTTATTGGAATTACTGCTTCATCAGTGCACCGACTTCGACGTCGACTCCGACGTCGACTCCGACGCTGACTCCGAATTGGTGTTGCTGCGCGTGTTCGGAGTTTTTGGAGCTGGCCAACTCATAATCTCTTGACTGACACTCGAGTGGCCCATTGAAATGATCTTCAAGCCAGAAAATTCAAATCAGCTGCTCTGCGATTAGTGAGAAACAAAAGCAGCCCACGAGAAACGGGCTCAAAAAACGCAGTTTGTTTGTAGTTAAGGCTAAAGTTAAAAATCCAATCCAAAGCGGCGAGCTTAAGTTGTGCTCCAAAAACTGATCCACAAACAGACTGTGTTGCCATCATGCGTTGAGTGCTGTGTAAATATTCAGATTGTGTGGCGCATGATAATTGAGAGATTCTAAGATTCTCGCTTCTCGGAAATAATAATGAGGCGCAAGTGCCGCAAAAGCCAGGCGCCAATCATCTAAAGCTGCTGGTCTTTCGACTGGAATCTTAACTGGAGTTTCAAATAGAAACTGTTAAGCATTAGTCTATAAATTTTGCAACATTTTCTAATGTTACTAAATAAATTTTGATATAGATAATCTCTCTTTATAAGGCAATTTGTAAGTGCGCACAGCCGACAAATGTGGCGAAAGCTAAATAAAAAAGTGGCGCTTTAATCGAGAGACTCGTGTTATTTATTCCCCCACACACACAGTTTATCTTGGCCAGGCCCAAAACTAATTGTGAGCCAGAAAATAGAAAGGGGGAGTGCGGGGGAGATGGTGATCATAATGTCAGAGTGCGATAATGCCGAGTCTGATGACTCAAGCAAGCTGGCTGGCAAAGTGTTCCCACAAGGCTATCAGCTATTGTCTAACTTGAATCTACTATATGGCCATAGTCATACATGCATAAGCTGCCACATGCGGCAAGCTCTGCCTGTAGATTCTTGGGCGCATAATAAAATTAAGTCGATTTTGCTGCAGGCTGCATGCAGCATGCTGCACAAGCTGCAATGCCTCTGGACTGCACTCCAATATAAATTTGCGCTGATGTTGTTTTTGTTGCTGCTGTTGTTGTTGTTGTTGTTGTTGTTTGGCTGGTGCCG
This sequence comes from Drosophila longiperda, assembly GCA_035042125.1. Lineage (NCBI taxonomy): Eukaryota > Metazoa > Arthropoda > Insecta > Diptera > Drosophilidae > Drosophila > Drosophila longiperda. Next base: position 12,200,177 of record JAWNLV010000107.1, read on the forward strand.
CTGCTGACTGGGACCACCCAAGTTGACAGCGAACACGAACAGCGCTTAAGCGCTGTCCTCGCCAGCAGAGATGTGCTCTTCGTCTTCAACCTGGACTTGGACTTGGACTTGAACTCAGACTCAGACTCAGACTGAGACCCAGTCTCGCAGCAGACCAGCGGAGCCAGTGAGGAGCCACTCTAATAAAGCTCAACTGCTTGTGGCTCCGTTGTCTGCTTTTCCCGTCTCGTTGCTGTTCCACTGCATACAAATAAATTTTATTAAGCAGTTAGAATCGAGCATTAATGAAATGCACTTTTCAGTGGCTCACCAAAAAGGGAGTAACGATCGGGGGAACTACGTACTGAAGCAGTACACACAGCGAAAAATTTCAGGTAACAGTTATAGAAATTCTGCAAAGTTGAACACTCTTTGCTAGCACGATTTACAAGCTAAATTTATATAAATTATAAGTTTTAAAAGATTTGCTGTACTTTGACAATGTTGATATTTGTGAAATGAACAAATTGCTGTACTTTTTCGCTGAGTGCAGCCAATAACTGCGAATGATGATCTTTGCTGGGTTGTTCTTGTTTGCAGTTAGCAAAATAGATGGGCTGCAGCTGAGAGCTGATGAAACGGTTGCTGTTCAATTGTTGCTGCAGTAGTCACAGATGAAAGAAAGAGATAGGCCGACAGACGAGAAGAGAGGAGAGAGAGTTTAAAAAAGAGCAGTGCAACTCAGTTTGCTGTTGTCCTTAGCTGGCCAGACTGATGCTGATATATATGTATGATGCATATGTATGATACGTCTGTAAGTCTGTCTGTTTGTATGGGTGTCTGTCTGTGTGTCTTTCTGTCTCACTCTGCCTGCGATTGTTCGTGATCGTCGATGGTCATTGCGGCTTCATTGCGATTTATGTGCGTAATAATTGTGACAATCACAGCGACTCGACTTTGCTGCTGACAACTGACAATGATAATGGAGATGATGATAACGATAATGATGATGTTGTTATTGATGATGATGATGATGATGATGTTATGAGCACACTGTAATTAAATTGCATTCCTCGACTCAGCGTATTAGTTTACTCATTTATAGGGGTTCAACACAGTTCAATTGAGAGCCAAACGAAAGTTGAGCTAAAATTATGCAAAATAAATTGATTAAAATTATGATGAATGTTTAATAAATCAATGTGATGGATGAGACTGCGACCGAGACTGAGGCCACCCACATCAAATCAATCAGTTCGTTGTTTGGTGTTTGCATAATATATTTATAATTTGTGAAAGTCTTCACATTAGAGTTTTGTAAATATGAATAATAATTCACTCAATAATATTGTGTGAACACAAAAATGTATATATTTTATCTTATTACATAAGGCAATGGAAATACCCATAGGAAACTTACGTTTAGTAAACAAACTTCTTAATTTGCTGTTGATAAATGCTATCGTCAAAATGATCCAATCCCAAAATGTGATCTTTTAGCAAAGATCCATTATGACACTCGGCACTGGCAATCAGCGTGGTTTTTTTTGTTGGCTTCAAGTGAAATTAGTTTTGGTATAGTGAATTGGTAGTTACGCCTGCTCTCGACAACTTCAGAGCTCCATGGAGTCTGGAGTCTGGCTGACTGGCCTGAGGCAAAAAAAAAAAAAAACCTAATGCTGGCGCAAAGTTTTTTTTTTATGTTTTTGTTTTTGATCTTGTTTTGCCAGAAAACGGTGTCAATAAGATTGATGGCTTGAAGTCTGAATCCACAACTCTGAAATACATAATCTGTGGCTCAATGAGAGACTGTGAGTAGCTCATAGATACAAGCTGCAACATTTAAAACTGGCTTGAGATGAGAGTGAAGAGAGCAGATCATCAACAAAGATTTGAGCATGGAAATTGCTCTAATATATATGTGTGTGTCGCTGCGTGTGTGTGTGTGTGTGTGTGCGTCACTTAAGTTTGGTGTCAGTCAGCTTGCGGCTGGAACTGGAGCTGGAGATGGAGATGGAGTTGGAGTTGGAATTGCAGATGACGACGATGACGATGGTGGACCACACACGGGGCAAAATGTTGATTGCCGACTTGACTGACACTTTTTGATAAGTTGATTAAAATGTGTGTGTGTCTGCGTGTGTGTGTGTGTGTGTGTGCGCGTGTGTGTGATTGTATTTTTTGTTTTTTTATACGCTTGCTGTGCAAGTCGAGTCAAGTCGAGTCGAGTGCATTGACATTGAGCTGATTTGATTGAGTGACTGAGTGACTGACTGACAGTCCAGTCGATATGGCCCTGCTCTCTGCTCTAAGCCAGCTGTAAAACAATTCTACGCAGCGCTGCACAACGCACGGGGCCCAATTAAAGTAGCTAGCTGCAATTGTCCTACACTGACAGAAAACAGGTGATGCTAACAAAAGGAGTTTGCCCTGCAATCGCGAAGAATAGGTAAAAGTGGTTTACTGTGTACTGTGAAAGTAGTTAACAGGCATACGAATATATATATATATAAATATTCTTGATCAGCAACAAAAACAAAGTCAACTCGATCTGTCTGTATAAATGCGACGATTTCAGAGACTATAAAAATTATGAATATTCGCCAGATGCAAATAAAGATTAATAATATTATTCACAACTTTACCTGTTTAACCAATATCGATAAATATCGATTACCGATAAATATGAGAGCCATAATTCAAAACTTTAGAATGTTATTTAAACTTTACATTCATATAAAGCATGGTTTTATCTAAGTTATATACGAGCTATCTGCTAGTTAAGGTTATCTGCTAGTCGAGCTCTCACGACTAGAGCATTCTTGTGTGTTTTTATAGATGTGTCGATACTTTAGTTCCCAGAAGCACAGCGAGTTTAATTAACGCGCGTTAAACGCAGCTGGCGATTAAAATCGCGCCGTCTTCTGATGTAAAAATGTATCTTTGCTGTTGTAACTGCTGTGTTCAGGTGTATCTCTGTGCATCAGCCGATGCTTCAATTGCTTAATTAGCAAAAACTAATGTGGCAGCATGCGGCATGCTGCATCATGAGTGCTGCATTTTATTTGCTTACTTTGTATTGGGATTTTCTTCTGTTCTTCTCATTGCAGGTAATTGTGGCATTTCGAGGCTGCTCAACGAATTCGTTGATTCGTTTATTTATTTATTTAATTGTTTATGGTTAATTGTTAATTGTTAATTGTTGATTGTTGATTGTCGCTGTGCCTTCAACAAGAACAACAATTAATTGTGCTGCTTGCACAGCAATATATGACAAAATACACACACACACACACACATGGCAATCCGAATCCGATTTCAATTCCTGTTCACTATGTAAGTAAGTTTCTCAGTGTATCTGTATCTGTGTAAATGTATCTGCATCTGTATCTGTATCTGTGTATCTGTATCTCAGTTTTGCGCTTGTTGGCGTTGCGTTTCAATTGCCATTTTAAAGGTTAAATTATTTTGTAGCTTATATTTGCTTATATTTGGTCTTGATTAATTGCAATTTACTCTCCGCCTTAATTGGCCAACTTGCTGAGTTTTGGAATTCATTGTTTTTTTTCAGATTGTTTTTTTTGTTTTTTGTTTCTGTTTAGTTTTTTACACATGACCATAAAAAGTGGTCAAGTCGTGTAAATGTCAAAAAACAGCAATCATTGCATAAAGCATTCGAGACAATCAATTTGGTTAACCACAAAATCCTATCTTAGATTTATATATATGTATATATATATATATATACATATTTATATATATATATATAAATGTATAAATCATTTAGAAATGTGTGTGACGAGTGTGTTGATTGTGTGTAGCTGCGACAGTTGTCCAAAATCTGTTCTAAGTGCTGTGCGCTTGAGTTGTGTACAGTAAAACGCCGCTAAGCAAAACTTTTTGTAGCTAGATTTTTGGGGCAATTATAGAAATATATAAATACTGATAAATCATGTTTGTACTTGATTATATATTCAAGTGCTCAAAAGTTAATTAAATAATATTTATTTAAATTATATAAAATAATAAAATAACATTTTATTAATTTAAACAAATTAATAAATGTTGTCTGTAAAGTAACAATTTAATTATTTCCGACAAGGGTTAGTTTGTTTATTTGCTAGTCTTCACTGTACTTGCTTGCAGTTGAATTATGCAAGAACATCTTGCTGACAAGAAACTGATTGTTCAATTAATATGATGCCGACAAACCGACAAAATGACAAAAAGACAAAAAGAAGGGGGGGAAAAAAAGGCATTCAACATAACTGAGGAGAAAAGCCCAGTTTCGAGTCGAGACAAGTCGAGTTGAGTCCACAATCAGAAGAATGTTGTCCATTAACAAGTTGTCCCCAGAGTCAGCCGGTTTGGGTTTCGGACTCCGCTTTTTATTGTGTCCTGCAGATAAAACATCTGTCTGAGCTGTGCCAGGATGAGTGCATCCAACTACCAACTATTTTTTTTTTTTAACTGGATCTCGAACTCGAAACTAACAGCTTCCTGCTGCTTCCTATTTGCATTTAAACATCGTAATCATATTTTTATTATTCGCAGTTAGTTTATTTTTTAGCCGTACAATCGATGGGAAGAAATTTTTTTTTAGCTGAAAGTCGAGCAATTTATATGATTTAACTGCCTTTGATTGAAACATTTCATTATCAACGTAGTCAGCAGCATATTTTGTGCTCCTTTTTTTTTGTTTTGGGATTTAAATAATTGGATATGCGTGTGGTACTCCGAGCTGATGGAGAGCGACAGACGGACAGACAGACAGTCAGTCAGCTTCACATTTCGACTGTGACGACGATGTTCATCTGCATTTTGGTTGACGTTTCGCTTTTAGTTAGTTGACTTGGCCTTAAATTGAGCTGAATTGAGTCAAGTTCCTTGGCGCCTCTCTGCAAACTGCAACTGCAATCGAACATCTGCAGCTGGCCTGGTCTGCTCCAAGGTTTACCCACAATCCTCACTTGAACCCTTTGGCGCCTTGAAACACATCTCTTTTGAATTTTGAGTAGTTTGTGGGCTACTTTGTGGTTAAACTGTGCTTTTTTAATGCCTTCGATTTGCGGTTTTCAATCAAATGTATTTTAATTTGAGTCAACGCTTTGATTTTGCAGCAGTTCCCAATTTGTGGTCTCAATACTAATTATAGATTAAGTTTTAAGTGCAGATTGTTGTGGTTACAATTTAAATATTCTTCCAATTAGTTAAAATTGGCCCATTTAAAATACCTCAATGGGAATGGGCTAATAGCTAAAGACTGATATTTTAGTTAGTTAAATTAATAGAAATAAATAAGCTCTTTTTATGTCTTATAAAAATTAATATGCATAAATGCAAATTAAGAATTTGAGTCGAATTGATCACAAAATGTTAATCAAACTTAATTATTTGATTTATTTGCTTAGCTTCGGATATAAATTACTAAATATGTACAATAATTTGTATTCATTTACGTTTCGTGTTCTTCAAATTGCAATAAATGTTTAACAAATATGCAAATTGATTAGATTTATGCTTAAACATTTGTTAAAAATAAAAAAACGTAGCTGAAAATAATTGCAAGACTGCAAATTAAAAAAAATTATTAATTGCTTCCTATATTTGTTGAATTAGGTGATTATATATATATATTTATATATAATGTTTAGTTTGTATTTGTTTTCTTGGCCAAATTTCAAAATGTGACTCTGAATTTTTAATTTAATGGCTTTTTTGTTTTTATTGTTATTTGATTTTAAATTATTATTGTATTTTCATTTGTCATTCATTTATAATGGGTTTTTAATGAGCCGTTACTCCGTTTTTTATACCCAAGTTTTTTCTTAACACATTTGGTATATACATTCTTGATCAGCTTGAGTTGTTAAATAAAAAATATAATATCAAAAAAATTATTTAGATTTTTACAGTTGAACTAAAAATCATCGAAATATAAGCTATATTTTATGACTGAAAAAGAAAAAATCAGTTAAAATGTGAAGTCCTTTTTGAAAAACTAATTTGTTTGCTGTAGATTATTAATTAATAATTCAAATAGCTTTCATTGTGTTTCAATCGATTGGTTATTAAAATTTATAGTAAATTTTAGACACTTCTGCAAGGGTATTTTGCAGTCGGTCAGCTATTTTTCTCTATTTTTTTTTAGTTCGGTTTGCGAATTAAAATGTGACAATCGAGCAAGAAACAAAAACATAGACACAAAAAAAATGTATTTTTTCTTGTTTATTTATTTGTGTGTGTGTGTGCAAACAATGTATTTAAGTTTAATGATGTTGTTGCCTGAATGTTGCTGCAGTTGTTGTTAGTCGTGTGTCGTGAGGCACGTACCCCGCCAAAAAAAACACACACACACACACACACACTCGGAGACGGAGTCAGAGTCAAAGCCATTCGCCAACTCCAACTCCATTCCCAGTTTGCAGTTGGCAGTGCTCAGGTGTCGAGGTCTGTTGCAGGTGTAAATATATATATATATATATATGTGTGTATGTGTGTGTGTGTGTGTGTAGCTCATTCTTTCACTTGCTGCTGTTTGTTGGGCTGTTTTGACAAACGCGTTTGCTGGTTGGCCATGTTTTGCCATTGGAGTAATTATTATTTATTATTGTTGTCGGCTGTCTTTCCACAGGCAACTGGCAACATCAGCAGCAGCAGCAGCAGCGGTGGCAGGTGTTAATTGTCCAAGTTGAGTTTTGTTTAACTGAGTGCCTCACTCAACATTTTTCTCATCGTCTCTTTTTTTTCTGATTTTTTTCTCTTTCTGCTCTTTTTTTTTGCTCTTTTCTCTGTTTTCTTCTGCAAGTTGCCATCACTCAAAATGCGTCCTCATTTTTCTAGGTCTAAGTCAACTAATTGGTACTGCTAACTTATAGGATATTACACACACTAACACACATAGTAACACACACACACACACACACACACTCACACACACACTCAGTTAACTAATGTGTGCTTAAAAAATGGACGTGGAATTTTGCTGTGAATGTTAAAGTTTGTCGCCATAATTGCACCCGTTAATCATTTGTGGCAGCAGTTGGCAAATGTTGCAGTTACGCAACAGCAGCTACCACAACAACAACAACAACAATCAACTGTTTGCCGTTTCAATGTTGCTGCTAAATTACTCAATTATTTGATTAGCATTTAAACTGTTGACTAACTTTTGATGATGATTGTTAAAGTGACGACGAAAAGTAATCAAAATTAATAAGATTTTTGCTTTGTTTTCAAAGTTAAAGTTCAATGTTTCAATTTCAAATACAGTTATTAAACAAAATGTTAAATGTTAACTTCAAATTAATTGTATTTGTAAATATTCTGATTGACATCGTTTTTTTTTTATAGCTTATTTCATTATTTATATGGGACTCACTCTGAACTGAGTTTTGCTTACATTTATTGTGCCACATTCTGTGCCTCAGCTGTTGCCACAATACGTTTCTTGTCCTATTAATATCTTTGTAATGAATTTATAAATTGTTTTTTAATGCATTAACCTCTGTTTGCCAACTTGGAATGCAATTTTTATGTGTTATTCGAATGACCTTCTTATTCAAATGCCTTAAACGTAAACACAGGCAATTATGCATCTGTGTGTGTGTGCGTTTGTTTAATGTGTAATGCTAAATCCATCAGCTGCAAAACGGCCAACTGACAGTTTGTTTGTATGTCTAAGCTGCGAATAGACGCGATAAAATGGCTTAAATAGCTGGCCAGGTGGGTTGCATGTGGAGTGTGTTGGTTGGAGGGGGGGAGGGGGAGGGGGTAATGGGGAGTTGGTTGATGGCTTAAACAAGTGCTGCTAAATCGAGAAAGAAGAAGAAGTCGACAACGAAACGCAATGAGAATCACTGGCATGCGGCAAGCGAGGCACGCTCATCAACAACAACAATCAGCGAGAAACTTAACAAATGGAAATCTAAACATTTCAAATACCCTTTAAAAATGTTCTAAAAGTGGGTTTCCATTTGGATAAGAATTTTGTTACCAGTTGCATAAGTGAATCCATATAACCTATAATGAAACCAATCTCCAAATAATTCGCTTTTGCCTTTAAGTGATTTAGATGATAAAAACTTTAAGTTTTTCATTTGAAAATCATCATTTTTATTAAGCAAACTTTTGACTAGACAAACATAAACTTCCCCTCTATGGGAATAGCCCATTTGGATATATATTGTGTGCCAGGGTATGTTGGAAACAACTTGAATGCCTGCTTGATGGGACCAACTGAAATGGTTAATTTTTTTTTTTGCAAAAAAACTGACAAATGCCAGCAGAAAGTAAACATGATCCGCCCGAGACGAGAGATGCAGTAAAATGGAACCGGGTGCAACCAGCATTGCCATTGCCAGACCAGTCAACCAAATCAAATGAATCATTGCGCTCCAGTTGGACTACTCAAAACTTAAAAAGATACCCCAAATCCCAAACACAAACCCGGAACCCCCAACTCCGCTCAAAACGCAATCCCCCATTCAGAGTCAAGTCGAGTGATTGTTATTAAATTGTGGGCGTTTCAGAAATTGTCGTGAATTTCTTTGACATTAAGCGAGGAGAGTCGTGGCCATTTGTGGCAGGCTGGTTAATGTTGTAAGTGTGTGATTATGTGATTATATGGTCAAAAGGGGATCTGGGTTACAAAATGAGTTATTTTTCACTTTCGAGCCAACTGGCTGACCAAATGTTTGTCATTAAAAATCCATTAAACCAACCACGCCCGCAACTGTCGTCAAAGTTTGTGGTGTAACCAAAAAAAAAGAAGAAAAAAAAAACAAGAAGAAAAATAAGGCAACCGCTTGGCCAAAGCGTGTTTCAAGTTATTGCCTGACTAACTGACTGACTGACTGAGTCACTGAATCAGTCTCACGAGACAGATACTCATAGACCACACACACACACACACACATAGATACACACACACTCTTACACAGTCTCCATATACAATTTTCATTGTAAGCCATTAAAAAGGAGAAGCTTATTTCCACGATCTGCTTTGGGGGGCCACCCACAATGCGTTGTCGCTTCAAAGAGTGTTGCCGCCGCCGCTGCAAGCGAACTGAGATTTGCAAAAATATTTCACAACATTGCAAATGTGACGCAAAAGATGTCACAAAATGCAGAAAAAACACTTAAACGCGATGCAACAGATTGTCTCGAAATGAAACTGTTGTGGCAAAGAATCCACAGTTTGCCAGACTAAAAGGGGGATAATACTTCATGTGTGATCTCTGCCTGTGTGTGTGTGCGTGTGTGTGTGTGTGTGTGTGGTAGACTACGCACATAAATCAGGCAGTTGCATTGTGCCCCATTCAAGGCAAGTTCTCAACTTGAACTTGCAGCAGCAGTTTTCCTTCAATTGCATTACATGGGTCAAAATAGTTGATCTAAAAATCTTCTTCAAAATTTATCGACTTGTTTTTCAGAGTCAAGAAATACATTTCTGAAAAAAATTAATAATATATGAAACATTTTGAATTATATCTTGTAATACTTTTATTCTAAATCTAATAAATATAATTCATTCATATAACATTTTGCGGAACAGATTTTTTTGAATTTTATAGAGAAAGTTTCGAAAAATTTATATTTTATTAAATTAAATTAAATGTTAAAGTTAAATAGTTTTATGTTGATTAAGCAGCATTTATAATTTGAAAAAAATTTATATTTTATAATTTATAAAAAAAAAAATGTTATAAAAAAAATAAATATTTTTGCCAGGGTTTAAAGAACAATATTTAAGTTGCAGTTCCAGATGAGAGCGAGCCTATTTAGTTGTGGCCTGAGCTAGTTCATATATTTTTTTCTCAGTGTATAGTCAAGGGAAATGCCTGTTCCTGTTCGCAATGTCCCCTTTACTATTTGCCCTTTTGCTATGCCAACTGTGGCTGCCACTGTTTTGCTTTCGCTGGCGCACAAATCAATCGAATTCGATGCCACAGCAACCAGAGAAAAACAACAACAACAACAAGAACAAGAACAACAACAACAACAGCAACAATGAGCTGCCAGGCGCCACACAGACTTAATTAAGTCATCAACCAGAAGGCAGGCTAATTGGAGATCTGTGCCGCGATCACAGCCCAAGCTGCAACAAAGTCCGCTGTCCCCCCATCCTCTATCCACCATCCTCTGTCCTCCGTCTGGCCGTTAAGATCAGTGACCAAAAGACGCACCCGCAACTGTGGCGCACACAAGAACGCAATAATGATGAATCAACATGATCATAATGCTGATGTTGCTGCTGATGATGCTGAGCATGATGATGATGATGATGATGATGATGATGATGCTTGCTGCTGATGTTGCTGCTGCTGTTGCTTTGGCCGGCGATGATTCAGTACGTCAGCGGGGACCACACACAGCCAGGTCCACCTAGGAGTTCCCTCTGTGAGTCACAAGAGAGCGAAACCAGCTTGCAGCTTGCAGCTAGCTGCCTTCGAGACTTGGCAGCCGGGAGTCGGCGTCAAAAGTTTTGGCAAATCCGCCAACAATGGGAGCAGAGGCAGAGGCAGCAAAGGAAGGAAGGACCACCAAGGTAGCTCGAATGGAGCTAAAGGCTAAGGCTGGAGACAGGAGACTGGAGGAGGATTGAGGATGAGAATTGAGGCTACTTTAGGGGTGGTCCTCGCTGTTTTATTGTTGTTTTTGTTGCTGTTGTTGTTGTCGCCGTTGTCGTTGTTACCTTTTCCCATTTGCTACTGCTGCTGGCGGCTGTAAATGAAGGCCGCTAACTACAACAACAACAAGAACTACAACAACAGCAATAAGGAGCAGCATCAGCAGCAAAAGAAGAACAACAACAACAATATTAACAGCACTGTGCGACACAAACAACAACAATAATAAAAAAAAACTTTGTTAATTCTCGTGTTATTTTTTGTATCATTTGTGTTGTTATGTTGTACATTGTAAACAGATTTGCAGATGGGACAGATTACAAGAAAATTACACTATGCAAACTGTAATTAGTTTTAATTAGGGCATTAGACATAACAGTCTATATATTATTATAAGGAATGCATCTAAATATAAATTGGTTTGTCTAAAAAAAAGGTGAATAAATAGATAAATAGATTTATAGATATATTTATATTTTTCTTTATATATTGCTCTCAAGCAAATTAAATATCTAAATCTATCTCAACCCTTTTTAATAGACATTCACAATCTAGTAAAAATATAAATTTTGTTAAACAGTGTAATTCACCTGATTTCGATAGTTGTCGTCGTAGCTGCTGCTACTTCTGTTTTTATCTGCTTTGTTGTCATTCTCGATTGATTGGGGATTAGCTGCGGCTGCCTGCCGCTTTTTACTGTTGTTGTTGTTTTTGTTGTTCTTGTTTCTGCTGCCGTGGCCTGTTTTTGCTTTGTATTTTTTTTAGTTGTTCTTTTTTGCGTGCTCTTCTTGTTATTTGTTATTTGCATAATGCCATTTGCAGTTGACATTTTTATTAACTGGTGGGCGCCATTGAAACAAGATTACGTTATCGTCAAGCCCTTTCCCCTCTCCCTTTAAAGACCATGAGTGTGAGAGGGGAGTGGGTGTTTGCCAACTAACCATGCCTGACCACACGCAAGCAGCGACCATAAATATTTACCCTCAATTGTAATTACAAAACACCGATAGGCATCTCGCTCTCACCACTCTCCGGCGCTCTGAACTGTCCACTTTTCGCTCTGCTGCGCTGCGCAGCGCTGCTCGTGGGGGTTGCATTCAAAACAATTTGCATTTCAGTAAAGCATTGGGGAATTAAGCAACAACAGCAACAATAAAGCGGGCGCCTCATCGCAGTGCGGCTGCTTTTCGGTTTCCCCGCTGGTCGCATATAATTAAGCGAGGCCTTTAAATTGCAAAGGGCAGCCAACTATGAGCGAAGAGGTTGCGATGTCTGCGTCTGCGTCTGCATCGACGCTAGCAGCAGCAGCTGTAGGCAGCAGAAGCAGCAGCTGCACTTGGGTGGTCCTCTCGTTGTCAAAATGTGTGGTCTTTATTAATAACAGCAGAGCGACAGGAGTAAGGGGGAGTGGGGAGGGCCCTGTCGCCAATACAAAACGGATGTGAGCGAAGGCAATGCAAGAACAACAACAACAACAACTGCAAATACTCGACTCGTGTAATCTGCACGCATCGCTCTTCTAGCACTCTTCGCTACGCTTCGAACATGTTCGAGATCGACAGAGTGTGTGAGGGAGAGAGAGAGAGAGAACGAGAGCGAGAGCGAGAGCGCGCGCTTAAGCGAAGTCAGCGATCAACGCAAATGGACGATTGCCTTTGTTGCTGTTTTCTGCAGTTGTTGTTGTTGTTGTTGCTGCTGTTGTTGTTGTTGGTGGTTTTTGGGGCTGCCGCGGCATTTACGCCTTTGATTTTTTCCGCTCAAATGGGCAGAAGCTGCAAATTAAAACATTTTTATTTTCTCGTAGTTGTTCCTTGCCCCTTTTACAGTTGTTATTCTCTTGTTGTTGCCGTTGTTCGTTGGCTTTTGTTTGTTTTTGCGCCTTGATTCTTTGTTTGCTTTACTGATGACGATCATTTCGCGTTAAGTTTAATTTAAGTTGAAATTAGTTTGGTAATGAACTCATCAGTTCAGTCTTGTGCGCGTGTTTGTGTGTGCCACAGTGTGTGTGCTTCAGTGTGTGTGCGTGTGTGTGTGTGTGTGCAATTGGCAACAAACTTGACGCTCATGCCAAATGTTAATGTGTTAATTAACGATGTCAAGAAACGATGCTGAGGGTCCTCAACCACAACTACAAGATTTTCAAGATACAAATAAATCCGCATTCGTTGCCAGCTACAAGCAACAACAACAACAACAACAACAGCAACTTTCAACATATGGCCAAGAAAAACTCTTGTGCCACACAAGCAAAAAATATGCATATACATTAATAAATGCATAAGACAATTTTTAAGTCGACTTTGACTTACACTTTTTTTCATAGTTTAGGTTAGGTTTAACCAAAGCCGATCAAAGTCGGCCAGTTTTCACCCGTTGCAATTCCGTTTGGATCCTCTTTTATCTGCCTCATGCTGGTTGGCTTCATATAATATAAATAACTTAAATATAAATATGTACATTTTATTTAGATTTTAACTATAAAGTTTTATTTTTATTAAATTAAGTTTTCTTAACCAAAAACAATTTTTTTTTTTACACTACCAAACAAAATAAAACTTCTAAATTCTGAATTTCTGTTTTAAAATTTGTATATTTTGTTAGCCATAATTGCAAATAGCTTATTAATTTTATTAGGTGTTCATTTAGTGCTGTACACTTCTAGGATTGCTTAAATTTTATTATGAAATATGAATTTTTGCCTAAAGTTCAGTTGCATTTTGAACAAGAAAATCAGAATTACTCTAAGCAAACTTTTGTGCTGAAAAGAGTTCTTTTGCTCTCTCAGACGTAAATAACTCAAGCGTAGGAATTACACACAAAAACACACACACACATATATATATATATATATATATATATATATGATATATATATATGAGAACATACAAATATGCTCGTAGTATTTGCCCGAAATCAACGTGGAGGGAGCCAAAGCTTTTGGCTGCAGCTGTTGCCACTTGACTAAGTGAGACGTCTTCAGCTGCAACAGACCCGGACCCAGACCCAGACCCAGACTGAGACCCGAGACCCGGGCACAAGTGTCGCCAGAGCACGAGAAGAGCTGGGGGGGGGGAGGATGGAGGAGGGAAGAGGGAAGAAAGGCGACAACCGTCTCTGCTCATATAAATTTCTAGCACGCGTGCAAGTAATTAAGCCCAAAGATGAGGCATCTTTTGGTGTGTCTCTTTGGCTTACACGATACGCAAAGATCAAGCGACAGAGAAAGAGAGAGAGAGAGGCAGAGAAAGAGAGACAGAGAGTGAGAGAGAGAGCAACTGACATGTATCTTGATATCTTATCGGACATGTTTATCGCAGCGACAGCGGCCTGAGAATAAAACACAGCGCCGCCCCTCCCCCTTTGTGTCTTTAAGAATTATTGTTATGACGACGCACACATAATAAATGGGGGAAGCGAGTGAGAGGGAGGGCAAGTGGAGAAAGTAATCATGCGGCATGTGGCCTAATCATCTATCGAGTTGAGATGCGCTTTATGCTAATTTAGACTTAAAAATGCAATTAAATTAAATGCGTTTAATTTATTTAATAAATAAAAAAATAATAATAATATAAAGTAAAGTTCTTTAAAATCAATTCTTAATGCTATTCAAACTAGTTTTCTAAGTTTTGCTTAGAGTTTTGAATCGCATTTAGAATTGCTCTTATTCTATTCACATATTAATGGATATTGGATGATATCTATTAGGACAAATAAGTTTTAAAACTTATAAAACATTTAATGTGAATGTCTTCCTGCTTTTTAATAAATATACATTGGAAAAGTGTTGATTTAATTTTTGGTTATAGCTGAGATTTGTAAAATTCATTGTTTTATTTAGAATATCGTGTGTAAAGCATTGAATAAATGAACTTATTTATAGCACAGAGAATAAGTATATATATTTTTGGAATTTTATTTACTAGACTTAAAAATGTGTATTGGAAATCAAACTTGACAACGTCTGTTTGACTTTTACTTCATTCATTTAGTTAGAACTTTTCTTAAAAGAGGCTTTGAAATTAAACCTTTATTAAATATTGGAAAAAAAAATTAAATTAAAACAGAGAACTGAATGTACTGAGAGAAAGAGAAAGAGAGAGATATATAGATAGATATATAGATATAAATAAAAATAAATCTTTTATAGTAGATTAGATAGAAAGACATATAAAAAGATATAGATTGATAGAAAGTAAGATACACAGAAAGAGATAAAGAGTAGGGACATAAGTAGATAGTAAAAAAAAGTGAACTATTATAAACTAAGATATTAATTATGTAATGCGAAAAACATCAAATTCCAATTTAATTAAAAGTCATTTTTGGTTTTTAACTAAAACCAAATGGAAATTATGAATTGGCCTTTTAGTAAATGAAACCTGTTTAGGCATAACTGAATGTCAGCTATATATAAAAAATATATATATCAGTCTTAACTGCATATATAAAGCGGTAATTAAGTCTTGACAAATTGATAAATCAAGTGAAATAAATAAATTTAAATTGTTGTTAAAGTGTTGAATGCAGTTGCGAATAACTTGCAACTGGACTTGAAATGCTTACATTGATTTATGCGATTGAATATTGCATGGATTTTCCAATATCACAACTTGAATTTGGGGCACAAACGTGGCAAGCGTTATAAATTGCAATTTGAGCCTTACTTTCTATGCGAAATTCCCGACATATTTTATGACGCTAATTTCTTTATTCATGACGCCAAATGCAACAACAATGTTGATCGTTGTTGTTGCAGTTGCAGTTGCTGCTGCTGCAGTTGTTGTTGTTGCTGAGCTGCATTTTCAGCAATAAACGCCTCAAATTGATTTTACTTTTGCTCGTTGGCCTTAATGAGCCACTGAGCTTCCTCTGCTGCGACTGCTGGCTGTTCGATGTTGCCACATTGTGCATGCAGCACATGCAGCAGCGAGAAGACAAATTTTCTGGCATGCCACAGAGTCCTCATTGAGAGTGCAACAGCAGGAACAGCAGCGGCAGCCTCTTTTTTTCGATTTAATTGCGTGCATAAATTGTTTCAATTTCAATAAAAATGTTGCACAACTGGCCGATCGGGGTGTATCAATCACTGTGTGAGAAACCTCAACTTGGAATCGAATCGAAACTGCAGCCGGCAATGAATTATAATGCTCAATCCCTCTCCCAGTCTGTCTGTCTGTCTGTTTGTTTGTTGTAGGTAATTAATATTCTGTGGCTGTGCTGTCTATGGATACAGCAAACAGCAAACAGTCAACAGCCAACAGCTACAGATACAGATACAGATACATTTTGTGTAGCAGACACATTTAGCGTGTTAACAAGTTCAACAAGCTACCGCAAAACCAAAACATGTCACAACTTTGCCAACTTTGAATAATCAATGGATTCTAAATAGAAAACACGTATATAAACTATATATATATATATATATATATAGAGTCATGTTAACTGTCTGGTCGCTTTATTTATTTGGTCTTTTGTGGCAAGCGACAGTTGCTTTTTTGTACCAAGTAATTGAAATGTAATTGCCACAATTATTCCATTTGTATTTGACTTCGATTCAAACGTTTACTTTTCATTGACAATATTAAGCATACGCCAAAACGTATGTGTGTTTGTGTGTGTGTGCGTGTGTGTTAGTGCCACACAAGAGGGTTGCTGCAATGATTGCGCATGATTTTAGCCAAGTAACAAATGGAAAACAATTTAATTTGGCTGCCAATTTGAAAAGTTTACCCCAGCTTCAAAGAACATGACAAAGCACATCGAATAAATGATCGTTGATGGGGTGGGGGGGGGGAAGGGGGGAAGTGGTGGGTTTTCGACGGCGGAAGGGGTATTAAATGTATTACAAATGAAATGTGATATGGCAAACAAACAGCGGCCAAATTGATGGACAACCATTAAAAGTGTTCAATTTGGCTCAACAAGTTGCTCAAGTTGCCAAAATAAAATTTAATTAATTTCCCACCCAGCAATCAATGTAAATTTGAAGGGGACAAATGAAAAAAATGGGTGGGGGGGGGGTGCTGTTTAAAGCTATATTTATCAGTTCTAAGTTAATAACTTTTTTAAACTTACTTTTTATATATTTAAATGATTTCTGTATGTTAATTTTTATAATGATATTTTATTTTTATTTTTATATAAGTTGTCAAAATTTTAGTTATTTAAAATTTAATTATATTTGTTTCCTTTCTTACTAAATTAATTAAATTTAAACAATATCTTTTAACTGATTCCAGAAATTAGTTATATTAAAAATGAGATTTTTCAGATCTTTTAGCTGATTTAACAATTTGAAGACTTCTTTTAGGTAATTTTAGAAGAATGTTGAATATAATATTTAAATAATAAATATCAGTTATTTCTTATATATTTATATTTAAATTAATGCTTAACTGAATTTATTCCCCAATACTCCTTCTCCTCTCTTGTTCGCTTCTAAAAAAAAATTAAATTATGACTGCATTTTAATGATATCTTTTAAGTGATTCCAGAAATTACTTGTACTAAAAATTAGATTTCTTAGATTCAACAATTTCAATACGTCTTTTAGGAGGTATTTGGAAAATCATTTAAAAAAACCGAAATTAAAGCCAAACATTTTATATAATTTATTAAAAATACATATAAAAAACTTATTAGAGTAATTCTCTACTGTAAAATACAGGGTGTTTTCCCATAAAGATGGCTAACACTTGTTCACAACTTGTTTCCAATGCTTGCACCCTCTTCGGGGGGTGTTCAGTTTCGCTTGTTGTTGCTGCCACGTGCTGCTGCTGCTGCTGCTGCTGCTGCTGTGCTCAAGTGGTGCTTAAATGGTCCAAAGAAGACCGGCTTATCTTGTCGACACACTCAGCCCGGAGGGGGAGGAAGTTGCCCGATGTGGCAGAGTATATTTGCTTTTGCCCTCAAACGGGTGGAGGGGGTGTATATTGTCTGAGGGGTTTATGCTGATGATGCTTATGATGAGCGTGCAAGATAAACATGAATTTCAATTGTGCTGCCCCTCAATAATGGTGTGGGTGTCTGCAACCATTTTGTGGCTAGATTATTGGGCATTGGGCGTGGCCACATAACTCATTGCAAGTCAAGCAACAAATCGGGAAAATAAACTTGTTGCAAAACGCCAAAATCGTCAACTTGAGTCTAATAACTCATTTAAAAGTGGCTGTCAAGCTTGTTGTTGTTGTTGTTGCTGTTGGCAGAGGTGCAGCTGCAACTGCAACAAAATAACTTCATTTCATAAATGGCCAAAACCGGCGGATACGAACAATCTTAACTGGATTTGGAGTTGACTTGTCTAAACAAAATAAAACTGAAAGAAAAAGCGTGGTGGCTTTTAGCCATCAAATTGCTGCAGCATGTTGACTGATTGAGGCGGCCAACAAGCAGCATAACCACAATAATATGTGCATATGTGTGTGTGTGTGTGTGTGTGTGTATATATTTATATATCTATTACTAACTTGGCCAACTCGTGTTCTTAATTATGCTACCAACGCGAGTTTTTTTATTTTGTTAATTTTATATGCAAAAAGCTGAGTAATTTTGTTGTTGTTGTTGTGGCTGGTGGCATGCAACAACTGCCGCTGATTGTAAGTTGTGGCATAGTTATTATTGCTGTAGTTGTTGTTGTCGCAACCAAATTGCTGCCAGACAGCCAATTTGGCTCATGAAATTATGACGGTGACATTTTCATTTTGGCTAATTGAGTTTGTGTTGGAATATTATATATAATGGGGAGAGTTGCATAAGGTGTAAGAATTTGGTGGCAGGATTGTATTAGACTTTCCAGGCCACACAGCTGAAGTGAGTCATTAGAATTTGATTTAATGTCGTGCATGAATAATGTGAAAATTGAGGCAGACACACAGCAAATAATTGCAATTGTCGAGCTTTATAATATCTGATTACGATTACATGATATAAATAATTACAAGTTGACATTCTGTAAAACGAAAGTTGTCTAATTGAACTGCGTGTTGCACAATTAAATTTGTGCTTAATTAGCGATCAAAATTTACACTTTAAACAAACACAATCTAAATTTTTGTTATAGAAATTTACATACAATTTAAATTTAACCCTTTTGCTGATTTTGATTAATTTGTTTTGTTCAACAAAACTAATTCTTTACTTTATTTACTAGCAACTAATTATTCTATATAACAAAATTGAATTTGTATTTGTTGCAGTTATCACAATAATAATAAATCAAAATCGAATTTATTCATATATTTTTTAATATAAATAAATTAATAATTAATAAAGCTTTTAAGCTTTATACAATAAATATTTTTCCAAACGAGATTAAAAATAATATGTAAATTTTTCAGAAATCGCAGTTAAGAAATTTATTCGATTGATTTAAATATCTAAGATGGGTTAAATGTAATTTCTAGTCGAGCTCTTTCGACTGGTTTTCAATTAGAAAATCAAATGGCAAATTTAACACTTTGCAAACTCAAATTCACAGCAAATGCGAAATTTTGCAGCAGGGCGACAAAGTGGATGCAACAAAAATCAACAAATCGAAAATTGAGCGTCAGCAGACGCAGATACTTGTGTCACACACACACACACACACACACATAGACACTGTTTAGATACGGATCCGGATTCTGTATCCACCCGCCTCTCGGAGAGCTATCAAAGCTGCATGGAAGCTGTCAGCTCGAGTTGAATTTAATTAAATCCTTCATGTCGGCGTGTCTGTTAAAAATAGACAAATGACAGTTTTCCTTTTTTTTTTTTTTTTTTGTTTTTTGTACGGTGCGGAATTACAGAAAGGATAACACAAAACATAGAGTGAGGGGTGGAGTGAGGGTGGTGAAGAGGGCGGCAGATAAACTTCAGCTTCGATGACAGTTGAAATTGAAGCCGAGATTACCAGCGAAAATTGAATTGAATTGAATTTTTTATTATTCTCAGTTTGTTTTTTTGTTGTTTGTTTTGTTTTTGGTATTTTATTTGTATTTTTGTTTTGCGCTCGCCTTGTCACTAATTACTTAATTAAAGGCGCAATCAGTTGCCATTTCGAGAGAGTTTCAACTGGGAAACTCTCGGAAGACAACAACAACAACAAACAACAACAAACAACAACAAATCGATCGATATTCAGCTGTTCAGTTTGTAATTAAAAATCGTCAGCGAGGAGCGTGAGAATTTTAACAAACTGCTTAGCCTTTATATACAATCAATAGGGTTGCATTGACTGCCAAATCGGGCAGCAGCAGGTTGTATATATATATATATATATGTCATGAATATAGGATTTTATTTATATTGTTATGCAGTTGAAAGCATATCTGTTTTTAGACCCTTTAATTGTGTTAGAAATAGATGAGTGACGTGCTCAGAATTTGATATGAGTTTTAAATGCATTTTTCTATTGGTGCGGCTAAAGTTATTATTATTTATTTAATGCACTAAGTAAAATAAAGCTCTGAGCTTAACTTTATAAAATACTGATAATAATAATAATAATACAAAATATACTTATCGTTTTATGAGCATCAGCTTACGTTGGAGTACAACCATTTCGCGTAAATCTTTCTGTTTCGGGTTTTATAGTTTTTTTTATAAATTATTATATTATAATCGACTGTTTAAGTATTATTTTGTTATGCTTCTTTTTACGCAATTTGATAATGTTTAATATAAAATTATCCTTTAAATCGAACTCTTTTTTTAAATAAAATATAAACATAATTATTATTTTTTTTTTTAATTATTTTAAAGTCTGGAAAGTGCAAGAAAAAATTCACATTAACAGCTTTTAGTTGTTTTTTTTTTTTTTGCTGTTTACTATATATTAATACATTTTCTTATCAACATTTTAATGTGATGGGTTTTTACAAAAAATTTTAGTTGGTGCAGGGTAAGCAAAAGTTCGTCTTTGCTCTGTTTGCCTTTTGTTTTGGCCAGGCATATTGTAAACATGACGAGCAGGCAACAGTTAACAGTCAGCAGTCTGGCAGGAAATGGCGCACAAATTGTCAAGAAGTAGCTCCGTAAACGATCCACATTCCCCATACCCAGCACAGCACTGCACAACATACACACACACACATACACACACACACACTTGTATTCATTATACCATCTTCTATGCGACCCTGGCGCCAGTTGCAGATGCCAGTTCCCACACACACACACACACACACACACGCTCAGCTTGCCTGCAAGCTGCTGACGTCATAAAAACTTTGATAACTTAATTAAGAGGAACAGTCTGTGAAGATCTGCCCCATCTGTCCCAACAAACGGCGGCAGCAACTTCAATCAAGCTCAGTTTTTTTTCAGTCACAGATCTAAATTCAAAGTTGTTGTTGCTGTTTGTGCTGTGTGTGTTTTGTGTGTGTTTTGTGTGTGTGTGTCTGTATTTTTATGTCTTTAATTTGGCCAAGAATGCGGTAGGTAAGCTAAACCAAATTAAAAGTGATCGCATCATTTTATCGATAATTTATCAAACCAAAAACCCAGTGGCGAATACTTTCGGTGCCCTTAAAAGCAGCGGTCGCCCATTCATATTCCCTTCAGCCCCTCCCCCCCTGCCCTTCTGCGTCACAATGCGATGCGCGGCATGCGAATCGGTCAACGTGTGTGGTCCACATGGGTCTCTCGGACTGAGGCAACGGCTCAGCCTCGACGACTCTGGACACAGGCCTTTCAAAATTAGCATAAGAGACAGACAGCAACGCGCAAAGAGCAGAAGACGTCTCTTTTTGAGCGAAGAGCGCCAACTGTTTGGATCAGCAGAGACACACATACACGCACACACACACACGACGAAACCTGGCTTAAATCTGTAGTGTGGATGAGGGGAGCGGCGAGTGCAGCTTGGCAACGGGTCATAAATCCGCACGGGCAAAGCACCACTGAGCCACCGCACAGGTGGTCAACTTGGGCGGCTCTCGGTGGATATATATTTAAAACAATCTGTTGCGCTTTTCAATTACTTTATAGTACACGTACACGATACGATATACGATATATATATATATACCAGTCGCGGCATTGCCTGGAAAAAACAAACATAAAATCTCAGGAGCGGAGTTTAAGCAAAAATATGCAGATTCTATAAATCATTTTTGGTTTTTTTTTTATCTTAATATTTGTTTTGAGTTATGAATTAGAAATTGGCTATAATTTATTATAGATATTTGACTGTATTTATATTGTGGATGATCTTTAAATACGGACACAGACTCTGTAGTTTGTCTGTTTAGCTTCAATATGAAAATAATAATAGTAGAAAAGTAATTCTTAAAAATAAATATAGTATTTATTTAAGGGAAGAATATAATTATAAAACTCTAATTGAAAAACGTTTATACAACAATAATCGGCTTATAATGAGAGCCAACGTATATAGTTGAAATCAGAGGAATATATCACTTTCATTAAAAACTGAGAAAACGAGCAAAAGTAAAGTGTTGTATTTATTCGAACATAAAACATTTCATTTTCATCTATAGCCTTGCTAATTTATATGAATCAATCCAATCCAACAATAGTTGTGCTAATTTCCAATAATTCTATGCATCTATGCATCCTCACACCCCTAAAGCGCTTGAATGCGCTCCTGAACTTCAACTCTTGTGATCATGCGCGCTGCACAAAAACTTATGAGCTCAGCTGTGCTATTAATTGTTTTATTAAGACATTTTCAGATTTAACATGCTACATACCCTACACTTAATGTGTAGAGCTGCAACGACTAGGCAAACCAAAACAACGGCTGAGTAAAAGATAACAGTTCTGGGGACAATTCGTAATAGTTGCTAGTAGTAAAATATCTTAGAAGTTTGTTCTAAAAAACGTAATTTGAATAAGTGCCAATATGCCGTAAAGCTTTGGGTGTAGCGTGCATTTGGCTGCAGATCTGAAGCTTCCCATTGCGAGTGACCCAGAGAGAGAAAGAGAGAGAGAGAGGCAAACTCAGGTTCAGACACTGATATTGCTGCCCAGTCGAGACTTTGTCTGCGTTTTGCGTCTGCGTCTTCGACTTTGTCTGAGGCGTCGTCTTCTTGATCATCTTCTGCATCGATGCGCATGTGCGATCATCATGATTATCATCATCATCAAGTGGCTGATCATCATTAAAATGCTCATGTGTCGGCGTCTGTTTGGATTTTATGCTTTTTTCTGCTTTGTTGTCATGATGAGCATCGTGATGATGATAATGATGATCGTCATCGGTGTGGTCCTCAAGTGTTTTGCATCTTTGATCCGTGGAAGATTGATGTTAATGTTTTTGGGTGGGCATAGTGTGAACATACTTATTTCGCATATTTGTTTTCGTATTCCCTGCGATTCTCGCCGCATTCCTTTTTGGCCGCTGCATGCCACACACGTTGATCGTAATTAAAATAAGCCAAGACTTTGGGCCAGCGCTATCAGCATGAGCCACTAATAGAGCAATAAAGCGAACATTTATTGATCCACAAATTATTGGTGGCTGACGCCAAGCAGCAGCAACAACAACAACAACAACAACAACAAAAGTCAAACTTCTTTCGGATAGGTTAAAAGTTGATCGTTCATCGCTGATCGTTGATCTCTCGCCTTGGACAATGGTTGAAGCCATTCGCTGGTAATCTAAATATTCATTAGGCAAAATAGTCTCTTGATCTTTGGAAGTTCTTTGGTTTTTACCTTAATTTTTGTGTTTATGACGATTGCCCCATTTTTTTCGGTTTGTTGTTGTTCTTTTTTTTTTGACTACCGCAACGAATAAAATAACAATCGAAAATCGACGGCCTTTGGGGTGGTCCTAAAGCATAAAGATCTAAAGCTTTATAGAGTTGATGAGTTCATTAAAGGGAAAGTTCAATTTGAGTTGTGTTGAGCAATCTGAAGGGGCTATCGGGGTGGACTATCGATTGCTATTGCGTTAATTGAGAGGCCATAGAAGTGGCGTTAATTTAGTCGAAATATTCATGGAAGCGTAAAATATTCACACCTCAAAGCTGCAAGAGCTGCAAAAGCCGTGCAACGAGTCTATTAGCTCAGCAGCAACTGCAACAGTTACAGATACGGCTACAGATGCAGATACAGATGCAGATACAGATATAGATATAGATACAGATACTTTCAGTTTGGTATCGATGTCGATGCCTCAGAGCCACCTGATGATGTCTTATGGGCAAAAGTATTGATTGCAATTTTGCTTAATGAAATTGTTTGCTAATATCAGCGGAAAATGTGGTTTACAATTATGTTTCGATGTCGATGTGCGGTCTCATCGTGCCCCCATCCGCCCATCCACCCGTCCACCCGCTCCCTCTTCCCATCTCTCATCGCCCCGCTCAGGGACCCAAATCAATGCTATGTTCGCAAGCAGTCACTATGTGTGTGTGTCTTTGTATGTGTGTCTTTGTGTGTGTGTCTTTGTGTGTGAAACTGGAAAACGATACCAACAGCACAACAAGACAGATCTGATCCGATCGCCACAATTTACTTATGAGTTTCCAGCTTCAACCAGCTGCAACATTAAGGCGTGAGTCTGAAAAAAATTGGCAAAGGTTAAATGAAGTTGTTTTTATTTAGTTGCGGGGTGAAGGGGTGCTATTAGGAGGATGCAATTCATGGGTGTTGGGTAAACAATCTCAATGAATATTGCCAGAAATTGACACTATGCAAATTTAATATTTTGTAGACTCTTTCAGCTGGTAAACTCTTTAACAATAAATTTCTAATTTCTTAACTTATTTTATTAGTTCTATTTGAAATGCACATTTTTACTTAACTTAATGAGTTGTTTTTCTGCTAACTGCCTATTCAATTTTCTGTCTGATTCCACTTTAATTTAATAATTATTAATTGCAACTTTGCTTTTAGCTAAAGTAATCCATTAAATAATATTTGCCAATTAAGCATGTTAATTATTTTTCTAATAGAAAAAAAAAAACACCTAAAAGATTAATAAAAAATAAATAAAATAATTTTGAGTGTATTTAAATTTTATATGTGCTTAACAAGCTCAATTCACAGTTAATACCTAAATTCAGTCAATAAATACCGATAAATTCGTTTATTTTTTTTTCTTAGCTTTTTCTTTTATTACTTTATACATATTAATAAATTAAGGCTTAAAATAGTTATTTTAATTCCTGGGTTTTTTTTGCATTTGTTATATGTGTAAGTACGTGATAAAAATCGCCTACTCTTTAAGCCATTTAATAGGCCTTTAAGTCTGTGCAGCTGTTCTTCACTTTTGTTTTTTTATTACTACTTTTTTTTTTTGTGCAACATGTTTTGACGCTTTTCACATAACGAGGCATATTAAATAAATTGCGGAGGATGATGAAAGGCGCAAACAGCACAGCGAACAGGTTGCGCCTATTGCTATGCATAACATGGCCAAAACATGCAAATAGCCAACTGCAACCCAAGTAAAAGCGGCAACAACAATATTGATAAAGCAATTAAAAACATATTTAAATATTTTCATGTGACAGCGCCGTTTATGCGCCGGAATGTGGCAAGCTCGGAAAAGCCGTCAAAAGACAAATACAACTACAGCAACAAGTTGACCATCTTAGCCATTTAGCGTGTAATATCTATTTTTGATTTGAGCCAAGAAACGATTGAGCGATAGACAAACCGTTGACAGTTTGTGGCTACTTCTTCAGCGGCATCGTTTGTCATAAATATATATATATATATATATATATATATATATTTCTAGGGAATGCCACTTGCAACTTTGACTTTGACTTTGACTGTGTTTGCGGCGTGTCAATCATTTCAATTAACGTGCGATCGAATCAATCGTCGCGTCAATCATCATCATAATGAATGCTTGTCAAATGCTTATGAGGCATTTGCAACCGCAGCGTTAATTTGCCTGTCATGCCTCCTGGCGTGGGGGGAGGGGAGTAGTCTGGGGAGCTTGTAAAAGAAGTGGCGAATTGGCAACTTGATTGTGTGTGCTGATAGGGAAAGGAAATGTTAGATTATGTTAGGGAATGCAAAGGGAATAGACTCGATCAATGGAACCGATATTTTACATATAAAATTAAGATTCGCATTTTTTCACATAATGTGTAGAATTTTAGATGAGTTTCAGATATTAATAGTTATTGCATAAATGTTATATAAAATTATGTTAAATGAAACCCAATAATTATTAGAAATATTAATAAAAAAAAATGCATAAAAATAAATAATAATATTAAATGCTATAAATTTTAATATATTATAAATAAATCAGATAAAAATATCTTAATTTTATTTAAACTAAACAAATATTTGAGTGTTTTTCAGGCGAAAGATAAAATACTGTTATATAGAACCTGTCTCAGTTAACTGGACTTAATAATTTGGTTAATCTGTTCATCATCTTCATGGCTTGTCATGATTAATTGACTTTCACTTTCACCACGCTTATGTTTCCAATGGCAAACGTGTTGGTTTTATGGCTTATTAATGAGCTGACTGATCATTAGATTGGGCAACAAGATCCGATAACAACAATTCCCCAATAACCCCTTCCTCCCCCCTTGCGCCACACAAAGAAGGAGCTGAAGAAGAAAAACTATAGCAAAGCCCCACACTTCGACACTGTCAAACATATCGCTTACATGGCTCAGTCGCCGTCTGGGCCAAGTTAACCAGCTGGCCGGTTCCCCTGTGAGTCGTCTCCGACTCCAACTCCAAGCCAGACTCCAACGTCGGCTCTTAGGCTGTGTGTGGCCCGTTAGTTTGAGATCTTTATAAGTCAATTTCATTTGTGGTCGTTTTCTTCTTGGCCAAGTTGTTTGCGTGCATTACCTAAAACCAAAACAGGCATTTAGCGCCCGACTTTTACACTTGAAAAAATGTTAGATTCACGAATTTAGATGAGAGATTATTTTAAAATTTTTTTTTTTAGTTATAAATTAATAATAAATATTATTTAATTACTAGCTAACATCTGCAAAAATATTTAATTTTTTTTATTTCGAGGAAAAGTATTTCAAAATTCTTTAAGACTTAACAGAAAACGACTTAAAATTTATTTTGATTATGTGACTAATAAATTTTTCACTGTGTTCATTTACGAGATCTTCTACAAATTGACAATATTAAGATATTTAAATATAATGTTGGACATTGGCAGATTGGCTCTGAATTTGAGGAGAGCTCAGACAGGTTCCGGAATTCCTGAGCAAACATCAATTGGAGACTTCTTTTTCAAGGCAAAGAAATTATTTAAAAATTTGCTTTTATTTGGTAATGACAATCTAAAATTATGAAACATGTTTTAATTTTTTTGAGTGCACAAGCCGCTCATCTCACTGACCTATATGCAGACAGAAAACCCAATGTGAATCTTATGGGTTGCTTCCTTGATCTCCATTCCTTTTTTTGACATTTAATTGCGCACTCATTCATTTCCATTCATTTGGTAACTCATCTTCCAGTTGCCACACCTCTCCACTGCTGCCCCCTGCCTTCCGACTCGGATTCTGTTTTTGGCATTTGCAACTCATGTTAAGCATAAATAAAACAAATGCGCTTATTTTAAACATATGCCCAAATTGACTCTGAATCTGATTCTGATTCTGACTCTGATTTTGAGTTGGTTTCCTTTGTTTTTGTTTTTGTTGTTTTTGCTTGACTTGGCTTGTTGGCTGTTTGCTGTTGGCAGCGGTTCTTACCAAGTTGTTTTTGCGCATTGCGTTTAACAGCCAATGATGAAGACATCTTCCCGTTTTTTGTGCAACTTTTTGTTGCATCTGTGGTTTTTTATGATGTTCTCTCGGCAAATGAAAAGCAATTTATGCCTTTTTTGCGTGTCCATGTTAAACCAAACAGTTAATGTTTAAATTGGCCTTTAAATTGTATAAATAATTTACTTAATTTATTAAAAAAAAAACAGTTAAATAGTTTATGTAACTTGTCAGTATTTCAGATTTACAAACTATTGATTAAATTGGAATAGATTAGATTAGTTAAAAGTAGCAATTATAAAAAGCGATAAATATATTAATATTTATTCAAAGTCGTAAAAACCCAGTTTTACAAACACAATTTATATTCTTGATGTGTTTATTTTATGTTATGATCATTTATTGTTATGATAAATATTCCATATTTAAATATATATATAAAAAAAGATAGATTATATTATAACTGAAGCATTTCAATACCATGACAACATGATATCAGCGTTTCCTGCTGCTCAGTTCTAACGTTGATTGAGTTCATAAAATTTCTATTAAAGCCAATTTGACAAGAGACCATTTAGAGTCTCATCCTGCCATCCTTACCAGCCACTGTTGCTGCCACAAGGACACAGCAAAAAACATTAAAAACTTTTTATTGTGTCAAATTTCGCGCAGCAAGCAATGAAAAATTTAACACGCCATAAATCACAAATCTCAAAAAATGGGAAAACGGGCAACAGATTTCACGCAAGCAATTGTTGCAGCTTACAAGTGTGGGTGGAAAGGGGTGCAAGGGGAAACAGCAACTGGCTGGCTGCCAAGTGCGCTTGTGGCAACCCCCTTGGCAATGTCCTTGCGATGCCTTGGTATGCAACTTGTGCCCCTTTTTGGCTTATCTGCTTGGTAACATGCGTTGCTTCAGGGGTTGGCAGTGGGTTGGCGGAGGGGTGGAGGAGGGTGTGGGTCAGAGTCTATGGTGAGGCCGATGACGAGGCAAAAGTCGCCGTCGTCATCGCGTCGTCTCCTGGCTGTCTGACAAGGTTTCAAGGTCTGTTGTTGTTTATTTGTTGTTGTTGTTGTTGTTGTTGGGCTGCGTGTGAAATTTAAAACCGTGATAACACCTCAGCCGTCACGCCCAACACCCACTCCTTCCCCCCTACCCGCCCGCTTCCACTTCCACAATTTGTGGACAAGCACGTGCAGGCACGTTGCCAATGTACTGTTAATGTTTTCTTTTTTCTGTTATTTTTTTTGTTGTTTTTTTTTTTTTTTTTTTGCTTGCTGGTTTAATTTTGCAGCTTTGGCATTTTGTTGACAAAATTGATTTGTTCAATTTTTCCAACGATTTAACTTAGGGCATGACTTGGTTGCCATTAGTTCCGGTACATTTGTTTTAAAGGTTGTTCAAAACTGCAGAAAGACCAAGCAGAGAGAGAGAGAGAGAGAGAGATAGAGATAGAGAGACAGAGACACAGCATTTAAGATTGGGTTTTCATTGCTTTGGAATTTTTACACGTTTTCTCGCAGCGAGCGAAAAACTTTACTTGTCTGCCTGGAATTTAATCAATTTTCGATATATTTTATTGATTCGCGTTAAAAGTAAATTTAATTTTCACTTGTCTAGCTTAAACAACAAGTTTAATGTTTTTTTTCTCTTATCTTTTCTTACCCATTACAGGACGAAGTGAGTACAACACGGCAAGATTGACTGGAAAGTGGCTTAAATGGTCAACAAAATACTTTAAAAACTGCGCTGCAAATTAAGTATTCGATGTGAGGAGAAGCTCAGATGAGATGTGATGAGATTATTTAGGGTTAAGTGGGAAATCTGCTATGCAATGTTTATTTATGAGTGGATGAGATGCGATGGTGGGTTTATAGTGGGTTATATGATTAGGATTAGTGGCATATAAGTTTAGCGAACAAGTATTTATTGTGAGAGGAATCTGTTTGGATGAGTTATGTGCTGACAAATAAAGAATAGTGATATGAATATGAATTCTTTCTAAATGAAAATATGAATTGAGAAAGAAGTCACATTTTCAATGAAGATTGGCAATGAGAAAGAAGTCATATTCTAAATGAAGATTTGCATTGAGAAAGAATTCATATTATAAAAGAAAATTTGCATTTAGAAAGAAGTCATATTCTAAATGAAAGAAAAAAGTCATATTCTGAAGAAAAAGTCACATTCATCCAGGAATCATTAGCTGGATGGCTCATCAGTATCTCATCTTTAATATAGCTAGGATTTGCGCAGTTTAGCTAAATAAAAATAGTTTTTTGGTAAAAGGCTTTCTTCTATTTTAATCGACAAGATTTTTTTTAAGGTTAAAGATGTCAATTATGCTGTAATAGGCAGTTGTAAACATCTCTGAGCTAATATATATATTAATTTTATTTTTTTTTGCTTGTAGTCCTATAGAAGTCAGACATATAGAAGTCAGAGATTTGAAATATTTGAATATTTGCCACAAAAATAAGTAGGAAGCACAGCTTAGTAAAGTCAACTAAAATAAATATAAAAATCTTATATTCAAATATAAATTCCTTTCAAATGGCAAATATATGCGCATCCTTAGAAAACTATATGTCCTTTGAGCTGGATATGTGTGAGTTATCCTTAAACGGCCTTATGATGAATGAGTGTTAAAATTACAAAATATTTGTGGAACCAAAAGACATTCAGAGAACCGCAAGGGAAACAACTTGCGGCCAGTTGGTGGCACGTTGCTATGGGTTGCAAGCAATGGCCATTAGTAAACCTCATAATTGCTTCATTTCCGTTTCAGTGGCAACTATTTCTTGGAAATGAGCTCAACTTTGGCCAACTAACCCCTTTTTGTGGCCATCTCTGGCTATTTGCATAGCAATTCAATATATACAGCAGAATCCACACACAACTTTTCAGCCACCCCCCCCCCCCCCCAAACATTGAGTGGGGTAAATTGTGGGCGTGGCAGTGGAGGATTCCTTCTGCGAGACGTTGATTCTCTGCGCTTGTCTGAGGCGCAGCTGTTAATTAAATGGAAGACAACTCAAGTCGAGAGAAAAGCGAAGACAGCTTTTTCGGTGTGAGGAGGGTTTTTCCAGGGGGTGTGTGGGAGGGAGTGGGGGTGTGCTTTGCTGTACGGAAAATTAGCCACAGTCAAAAGTCATTGCGTTGATTACTTTTCGAAAATGACGCGCACAAATTTTCGAAAACTTTAATTGTTTTGGCCAAAGCCAGGCGGGCTTGGAGTGAGGGTGGGGTTGCCAGGGGTGGGGCGGGTTTGTCAGGAGTTGCCAGGGGCTGTGTCTGTGGCGCATTTAAATGTGAATTAATTGCTGGCCATAAGCATTGCATATATGAGCAGCAGGATTTATGTGTGCGCGATGAGTTGGCAGCCAGTTCAGTGCAGGAGTCATGGAGTCCTGGCGTCCCAGAGTCAGTGCAGGCAGGGTCCAGTCATGTTGTTGCCATTAACGGCGCCGTGTGGAATTTTTATGACCGTTTTGCTGCCCTCCTTCTCTCTATCCGGCAGGTCCGCGAACGCGCAAACCCAAGAAGTCAGCGGCAACGAGTGCGACGGGCGGCGGCAGCGGCGACAAGTCCGATCCGGATGGTAACTCCGGCTGTGGCGGCAGTGCTAACAATGTGTCCGAGGATAAACGACCGCGCACCGCCTTCAGCGGCGCACAGCTGGCCAGACTGAAGGTGAGTCCATCCTAACAATAAAAAAAAACAATTTTAAATTCTGAAATTTAGATTAGATTAGATTTTTTTTATATTTATAGAAAAACCACTTCAGTTTTGGCTTGTTTTTATATATTACAATAAATATTTAGTTTGTTAAGAATTAAAAAAAAAATGGTTTAGAATTTAAACTTAAAAATAAATTATATTTTTAAAAACATTTAAATTTTACTATAAATATTTAAAAATTAAGCGTTTCTAATTTTAAATCGTAAGTTTGGAAATCAATTCTAGAATCAGTTAAAAATTATATTTTTAAGGCGATTTCTAAGGCAAATATTATGTACAAAATCTCAGACTAATTATTTTCTCTCCTTCTCGCTCTTTTTTTCTCAGCATGAGTTTAATGAGAATCGTTATTTGACGGAGAAGCGCCGCCAGCAGCTGAGCGGCGAGTTGGGTCTAAATGAGGCACAGATCAAGATCTGGTTCCAGAACAAGCGGGCCAAGCTGAAAAAGTCGAGTGGCACCAAGAATCCGCTCGCCTTGCAGCTGATGGCGCAGGGACTCTACAATCACTCGACGGTGCCGCTGACCCGCGAGGAGGAGGAGATGCAGGAGTTGCAGGAGGCGGCAGCAGCGGCGGCGGCAGCGGCATCATCGTCTTCATCAGCGGAACCATCATAGGGCAATAGTATATGTACACATTACACACATTATTATTAACAATAATTTAATATTTATAGCGTATCTTGTAAGTTTAGTGCTTAAAGTTGCCTAACAATTAAGTTGTAAAATATTCTAGTCCCCCTCTCGGAGCACGCGACGCGACGCGAATTTGCCAAGTTTTATCAGCTGCTGCTCTGCGTGTTTTTGTACAATAAATTAACAAAAAAAAAATAAGAAAAAAAAAATAAAATAAAAAAAAAACAGAAGAATAAGAAGAGAGAAAAAAAATATAAACAAAAAATAAAAGAAACGTTCACAAATAAAATAAATAAATTAATAAACATTTAAATTATACAAATGTCGCTGTTTTGATTTGATTAATTCTAGTTTTGCATATTATCGAGATAGGTGGTCCACAGTCTTGGGAGATCTCGTACTGATCATTATGATGATGATGATGATCTGATGAGCTAATGATCATTATTTAACTCGTTATCTGCTAATGCTTTAATGGGCCGTGGGCGTTGGCATTAATTACTCAATTAATGATGATCGAGATTGAGTTGGATTTGAAGTTGGGCGATTTAGGTGGGGATCGACAATTGCTGGTATTACAATCGCATTAAATTCATTATGCAAATTATGGCTTGAAAGCAATCTTGGGCCATAATCACGCCTAATAGTTGCTGCCCATGCCTGAAAACGGGCAGAAAACGTTAACGTTTTTCTGTCTAATTTAGCCATTAAATTTGCATACGGCTTCGTCAAAGAAAATAATACAAAAACAAAATAAACAGCAAATTAAGCCGGCAAATAAAGTCGGTAAATTTTCTGTCTGTATGCGTGTGCGTGTGTGTGTGTGTGTGTGTATGTGTGTGTTTGCAGGTGTGTGCTGGCAATGCCAACGGCACAAATTGACACCTTGGCGACGGCGGACGCTTTTTTAAATATTTTTTCCTTCATTTTTTGCTTGAAGTGCAGCAGCGCCAGAAAAAAGTTACGCGTAGGTGTAAAAAGTGTCTGTCATGCTGAGGAGGAGCCATGAGAGGGGAAGAGAGGAGAGGAGAGGAGAGGAGACAGTTCAAGAAGTGCCAAAAATAATATATATATATATAAGCTTTACTCGAATTTATACAGATGATGATGATGATAAATAAATCCGATCAGTCTGGAACATTATGATGTGATGGGTCCCGCGAATATACAAATTAAAATTTGATTACTTATTTAACAGATGTAAATTCAAAATGTGCTTAAATCTGCTTTGTGTAAAAATCCATAATTAAACTTAATATTGAGACATTTAAAGGCTGAATTTTTACAGAAATTACAATTAAAAATCATATAAAAAAGAAGAGATTTATTTTAAAAGTCGAATCGTTATTATGGAAAATATGGCTGCATCCACAAGTGTATTTTTATACGTAGCTACATACAGACATATATATACATACATACATATATATATATATATGTATACACATATTAGTGTATATATTCTATATAGGTTTTGCTATTGCTAAAGTCATTTCCAAATTATTAGTAATTATTTGGAGAGAGATTTTTACGCGAAATTTAAATGCAGTTTTTTTTTAGCCAAGGCAACTTTTTTAGAAGAAGTTGTTGTTGCATGTCGATTCGATAATTGAATGTAATTTGTTTGATTCGTCAAGATGCAAAAATCACATTAATATTTTGTTATTTAGTTGTTGCTTCTGCTTGCCGCAAATCTCCAATTAAGGTGCCCCCAAAGGCAACTTCTGAAAGCAGCTTTTCATACTTATTTTGGTTGTACATCATTTAAAGCAATTGTGGAAATAAATAGAGTATTTGTTAGTCAACGTAAAATCTAAAGCAAGATCAGCAAATTCTCTCATTTGTATATTGAGTTTTGATATTATTTGTAATTATTTTTTTGTATATTTTTATTTTTGTTTTGCCAATTCAAGCTGCGTGTTTTGCAAATATTTGTCAGTCGAAGAACAGCAATAACAGTAACAATAACAATAAAAGCAACAGTTTCGATTGCCACAAAAACATCTTAATTTTGTGAGTTGATTTACAGTTTGGTTTTGGGTTTCAATACTTGTGACATTTTTGGTCTTTTTGGGTGACAAAACCGGCAACAAAACTTGGAAGGCAAATTCGCAACTTGACTCACAGCGTATAACAAAGTGCAGTTTATTTTGCATGGCAAGGGGCAAGTGGGTAAGGGGCAAGAATGAGAATGGGAATCAGAACGAGGAATCGGGATCAAGTTTGTGTGTTTTTTTTTTGTTTTTGAGTGTGGGTGTTGTTTGGCTAAGTGCATTTTTATGGCACGCGCTCGGCGTGCAGATGACTTCATAAAAAGTCAATTTAAGTTTCGTAATATTTTGTTGAATTTATAGTTAAGTATTTTGTTAAAGCATAATTTTTTATTGCTCTCGCCTTGAGCACAGCAAACAGAACAGAAACAAACCAGCAACTCTAGAAGCGGCGGATGAGGAGGATGATGAGGAGAGACGGGGATGCTGGGGGCATAGGGGTTCTGTATGGATGTGCAACTCTAAGAATGAGTCATGGCGCGAGTAAATTACGTTATAAATTCAATAAATGTGACCATAAAAAGCCCATTCAAAATACCTTGCGCTCCACGTACATTAATCCCGCCAAAAAAAAAAAAAGATGGGCCACAGTCCGAGAAGTGCCCACATCCCAAAAAGCTGTGAGCTGATGCTGATGCCGATGCTGAGACTGAGACTGAGACTGAGCCACATTACAACGCCTCGAGAGCTGCCGCAAAATGCTGCTGGCCCCCAATGATTAATGTTCGGCAGTCGGTTGGCAGCCGCAGCAACAGCATCAGCCTTGGCTCCAGTCCCAGTCCCAGTTCCAGTCCCATTCCAAGTCACAGTCGCACTCTCAGTCTCAGTATCCGTTTGCCGCCTTCCCGGAATGTGAGCCCAAGTAACCCGAAAAAAGACAATACGCATAAATCTATGGGGTTGACACTTAGTACCGCTTTCGGCCCGACCACAGTCACACACAGAGAGCTACAGCTATACTCTCAGCTACGAAAGCCAGCATACACTGAGAGAAAATTAATAAGAGTATCTATTTCAGCATTTTTCTAGCAACAATTCGTAAAATTATTATAAAGAAATGTTCATATAAAAGTTTCAGCCAAGAAAAACCAGCATACACTGAGAGAAAATTTATTGGTTTCCCTTTTTCAACATCTTTCTAGCAACAATTCGTAAAATTCAAATATAGAAATATTCATATAAAAGTTATACAAATATTTTGAAATATTTCTTGAAAAGTTTTCCTTCTAACTTGTAAATAAAACCAAATTAGAGCTTAAAATAAAACTAAATCAGCTGGCATCATGGAATTATATTTTTAAACTAAGAATTTTAATGTTTTACACTGGTTTTAAGAGCAAAAATGATGATAATTACTTTTTCTTACTTGAGTCAATAAATAAACAATTTCATCGATTTAAATGTATTTTAAATTAAAAAAATAATTAAAATAAGTCAAACTTCTGGAACTTTAAACAACATTTTTTGGCTCAGTGCAGTGGCGGATTTTAAATGAATTTGTTAGTGACGCAAAGGATCTTTGAGCATCTTCTGCTGCTCTTCGACTATGTTGGAGCTTCACTTGCCGCACGATGCTCGTCTGTTGGATGAGTTGTGGCAAGGCGCGAGGTGTCATAAAATTGGCAACAAATTGTTTTTCACGCCGTTTTAAATACGCATTTTTCGATACTTGGCCATAATGAGCGCGGCAACTCAAACTCCTTGTTGCTGCTGCTGCTGCTGCTATTGTTGTTGTTGTTGTTGTTGCAACAACGTTGGACTTTGACGAACTGCAGCGTTCCCTTTAGGCCAGCCTGTAACACGCTAATAAATTTGCGGCTAAAGAGATAAGCTTATAAATTTTAACTGTAATTATGCGACACAAGATTTATGTAGCTGTAGCAAAGTATTCTCTCTCTATCTCTTTCTCTTTCTCTCTTTCTCTCTCTCTGTGGCAGTTTCCGCTGCCTGGATTATTAATGAAACACAGAATTACAACGAAATGCGCTCAACTGCCGGCTTTACAAACGATGTGCTCCTCCAGCAACCCCATCCGTATCTGTATCTGTATCTGTATCTGTATCTGTTTTTGCATCTGTATCTGTATCTGTATCTGTGTTTCAGTCTTTACACTTTGAGAAAAGATTTATACACCATTCTAATTTGTGGGGGGCACTTTTAATGAGCTTAACTCAACATTTTTTTGGTTTCTGCATGCAAATTCAAATATCTCTCTCTCCATCTCTCTCTCTCTCTTTCTCTCTGAGTCTGTCTCTGTCTCTGCCCAATTGATCTTCATAGCGATATACGCATGTGGGTGTAAGTGTGGTCCTACGCCCTCTGCTTCCCCCTACGCTCATTGGCGACCACCCACGTTGTTTAGCGCTGCGCCAATCGCACTTTGGGATCTGCGACGTACATTGACATTGCCTGCGCCTCATTACGCCTGCGCAGACAACAACCACAACAACAACAACAACAACAATAACAACAACCTCATCTTGAAAGTGTGAGCTGCCAGGCGTGGGAGCCAAATGCGTCTCAAGCAATAACTTGATAGACTAAATGAGTCTCATTTTAGCCATATTATTGAGCCATATGCATATAGATAAAGAACTGCGTTTTCAACTCTGAGTTGTTCCTTTGTTTCGATCCATATGGAATCAGGAATATCCACTTTTGAGAAGAGCTTTCAAATAACCATTCACAGAATATGCACATTTGTTCAACTTGCAAGAAGTTGAATGAAATTGCCAGTTTTGTCACCTGGTTTTCAGTTTCAGCTTCCAACAATTTATGGAGCAGTTCAATTTCATTGATTAAAATCAAGCACTGATATTATATAGTTATATATATTTGAGAGTATGTATATTTGTGGTATGTATGTATGTATAATCCAGATTATATTTGCAATATTTTGTTTTATTTCAAATATATATACTAAAAATATGAAAATTAGCAATGGAACTCGACTAAATATATATATATACATTTTTTAAAAGTATATTTAAAGTCAGATCAGATTAAACTTCAAATATATTCGTCTAGTTGCTGCTGTTGAATTAAAAATGCTTAAAATATTTTATTGATGTATCCAAAATGTAAAGTAAATACATAAATTTAATAGATTAAAATAAGAAATGTATAATTAAATTAATTTTGGAATCGAAAGCGTTAAACTAAAAATAGATAATAAATGCAGCTTTTATTTTAATTTTTGGTTTATTATTTTAATCAAATCTAACAAAATAACCTGCTTTTCCACATGCCTGCCAATATTCATTAATTATACTTAAGATATTTATTTTTTTTTTTGAGAATGCTTTCAGTTCTTCTGCTGTTGTCTTTGGGTGGGGCTAATTATGCAATAGAAATACTTTATTGTTTTTAGTGACATATAAAAATGTGAGAATTGAATTTCATTAACATTATTATGGGCGACTCCATACAAGAGAATAAAAATAAAATACCTCAACTAACGAGTGAACAGAGTCAACGGGTAAATGACTACACGACTTGGTTAACACTGCCGTTTGCCATTGGCCCGGAAGTATCTTGTTAACATGCAAAACAAGCCATTTACCTGCCGGTTCTTGACTACACTCTACTGCACAGTTGGGGAAAGTGTGGTGGGGAAGGGGGGGAGTAGCTGGGTGACACTGTGTTTATGAACTTGCCAAAACGTGAATAGAAACTTGGCCAAGTTCATTACATTAATAGTTATGATTATGTGAAAACTTGGCCAAGAATAAATACCGACTCTTTGAATGTTTCACTGACTATTGGTTTTTCAATTCAATTAGAGCAAAAAGGAATGCTTTTAAGAGGAGCGGTGGAAGGGAAGGGGAGGTAAGGGGGTATGCGAGTAATGGCAGCCAAAGCCGCATCATAAAATCTAACGATGTGGGCCCAACCCTTGAATTGCATTTTCATGGCACATTTGCAGCAATTTTAATTGTATCAATGCGCCCAACCAACCCCTCCCCATCCCCCACCCCTTTCCAAAACCAAATGCTGAGCAACCCTTTTTTTTTTGTTATGCGTGCCTCTTCGCTTAACGCGATTGGACACGCATGTCCAAGTGCTGGTTGCAGGACGCGCCTGGACTTGGTGGCAATAAACACGTAACGCAAAACCCAAACAACATTTAAAGTGTTATAAAAGTGTCACCAGGACAACAACGAGGACACAGATGTCCTCGGCGACTGTTTGATATTGGCTTTTTGATCAAACTGAAAACATCTGTGGCAAAGACAAGCCCAGCAGCAGCGGCAGCAGCAGCAGCAAAACATCAGACGTCCCTGGTGACAACTGTGGCACTGTCAAAACAGAAATTGATTGCGTCTGGGATTGGGAATGGGAATGGGACTCGACAAAGGGTGTGTGTGTGGGTGTGTGCACACACCAATCAAAACATTACTTGCATAAATTATGAACAATGCAAAATGCAAGAGTGTCGCAAAAAGCCTGCACAATGCATGTGCCACAAGCAGTGGCAAGGTCGCCACAGGCAGTCGCACGTAGACGTTTCCCAGAAACACAACAATCACTCAGCCAGCCAGTCAGTCAGTCAGTCAGTCAGTCCGTCAGTCAGTTCGTTGAATCGATCGCTTTGAATATAATTAAATAATGAGAATGAGCTCTAAATGAGCACAGCGAGGGTTGCCCCGTACCTTAAACCCTAACCCCAACCGCATCCTTAATACCACGCCCCCCCCTCCCCCCCTCTGCCAAGGCAAATGAATATGCACAGTAGCCGACCGCTTTCGTGGAGGTCCAATTAATCGCGGACGAGGAGTCGCATTGCGAGTCGGACATACAAATTGAGGCTCATAAATAAATAGTGTGTTTGTTGTTGTTGTTGCTGTTGTTGTTGCTGTTGAAAGGAGGAAATGTCACCAAAAATTATGAAGGTTCAGTTTCAGAAATGCATTTTTAGCAGCAGCAGCAGCAGCGGCAGCAACCGAATCTACATTAATTATGCTAAGGGCGTGCGCATTAGAGCCACGGTAAAAGACAAAGAGAAAGAGTGATAGAAGGGGAAACAGCCGAAGAAGGTGAGAAGGGGGGAGAAGTTGTAAGAAGGTGATGGAGGGGAAGACGGGGAAACGGGCAAAGGCACGATCCTCAGGGTTCGTTTGCATTTCGGGTGCAAGTGCAAAGACCCACCAAAGAGTGACAGTTGCAGTTGCAACTTGGACAAAGGTTGTTGTTGTTCCTGTTGCTGCTGTTGTTGTTGTTGCTGCTGTTCCTGTTGTTGCTGCTGTTGTTGTTGTGGCCAATCTTAAGTCGGTCGGCGCATGCGCGCCTGCATATTAAGAGGCGATCATTGCGGCCAGAGCTGAACATCATGTTCATGCGCATGCGTGTCCTGTGAACAGCGTAATACACTCAAAAAAAAAATTGTATATAAGAAATAGCGAAAATTGTTGTTGTTGAGTTAGAGAAGAAATATTTCATATATAACCGAAACTTCTTATGATCATAATAACAATCGTAGCAGTATCGTATTTGTTTCCACAGTTAAATGAAATTTTAAAACTCTTTTTTTCAGTAACTTTCTTTCTAAAAGAAAGCAAGAAAATATTTAAATGAAAACTCAGAAAAATAAAGGATATTTTTAGTTACTCCAATATATATCGAATGCCGTCGGAAACCGTACTCAGCGAGGGATTTACATCGTTTGTTCGATCAGCTGTGGAGTATTTTTCAAATATATTTGAATTAAATAAATAAATAAATTAAAATAAAAAAAAATTAATAATAAGTCATCAAAACAACAAATAATACAAGTATATTATACATTTATTTATATATTTGGTCAGCTGTAAGGTATATCTTAAACATATCTAAACTAAATAAAGTAGAAATAATCAAAGCAATAAATTATAAAGATATATTTTCAATGCAGACAAAATAATTTAAAAAAAATATATAATACATTTTGTACAACGTAATTTTTAAGTTTTTAAGGAAAGTGCAAAGAATGTATTTCATAATATAAGAAAATCTAAATTGTTAACTAAAAATGAAAACGTTTCTACTACTAGTCATTTATTTTGCGCAGTGTAGAGTGTGCACAATTTCACTCAGTCTGTCCCAGTCTGTGCCAGTTATGATGAGTGACATTTGATCTTGTTTTGTGTCAAATTAAGAGGCTGCAGCTGGCTGCAGATTCTCGTTGGCCGATCTTCGATCTTCCTCCAGCGTCGATCGTCGGTGTCGATGATCGTGCGACTTTTCTTTTTCGTTCTGTATTTTTGGAGACACCAACAACCTGGCATATTTTATATTTTATATACTTACTTTTTACGTGTGTGTATTTTTTTTCCCTTTCTCATTTTGTGGCGCACACTTAAGCCGTTGAGTGCTTGATTCCTGGTACTTTGGAGGCGCTTCATCGAGGGCCACACACACACACACTCGCACACACAGCCAAGCGTGTGTTCATAGGGAGTACATTGCAGGATCTGTGGATCGGGTCCACCTTGTGCGTTGTCATGTTTTGGCACTTGAGTGCCACAAAGCGTGGGCCACTCCTTTTGTGCTTGGGTTAATCAAAGCTGGCAGTTTTCTCCCTCTCCCGTTTCGCCTTAAGTGTTGATTTCGCTTTGGTCATTGATGCTGTGATGGCTCAATTGTGTGGACCACACCACAAGTTGCCCCGAAAAAAAATCTACACAGCAATATGTGGAGCAAACCACTGCTCGGTGGCACAACCTGGCTCAGTCTGTTTAGGGCTTAAGGGTTTGCAGATGTCACAGATCACAGATCACGGATCACTTGGAACCTGGACCACCTGGAACCTTGTTAAAGGCACCTGATACACTTTCACAAATTTTGCATCCCAACGTGATGCGGCAGCATGTGGCATGCGTTGTTGATTTGTTGTTGTGTGATTTCTGTGGTAAATAAATAAAATTCTTTTACTTATGTGAAGTGGATTAATTTATAAGCCATTATTAATAAGAATTTTTATATTTTAACAAATAAATATCCATTTTCCACAGTTCAATAAATATTTTAAATTATATATATATATATATTTTATATATTTTAAATATATTTTTATTAAAAATTATAATAAAGCAAAGCTAATTGAATCTTAACTACATCTATATAAATACTTATACGATTTAAAATTGATCTCTTTGCCTTCATTACATGTTTGTTGCATATGCAAGACTGTTGCAACATTAGTCAAGTGATCTTAATCAATGAAAGTGATTTGTTGTCACACATTTGTCACTGTACAAAACACTCATCAAATTTGATTTTTCTTAGGCAGGGCCACAGATCGTCCATTGATAAGTAAAAAAAAAACAAAATTGTGACTCACTTCAACTGCAACTGCAACTCCTCCATCAAAGTCAAAGTTGAGTCCATCAACACTTTTGCCTGCTCGCTTCGATTAATTACGAACGGGTATCGGGATTGATGCATTGCTGTCCACTGCATTCACTCATTGGATTCATTGGACTCATTGGATTCATTGACTCATTGACTCATTGACTCATTGCCTCATTGAGGCATTGACTCAATCTACGATCGACGTTTGACGATTGGCATCGCTGACAGTTGACTCGAAATGTTTTTCTGATTTCAGTTTTCTGGAGTTGTGTCAATTGTCTAAGTGCATTCGTTTGTCGTCGAGGGGCTACACCGAATTTAATTGCCGATCCGAGAGCGCTGATTAATATGTTTCGTGAATGCATAAATCGTGTGGAAACATTTCTGTATAACCCAAGACCATTAACAATGCGAGAAAGCGTATAAATAAGGGGCATACAAATGTCATGGATCTACTGAGGCAGCCAAGTCGATTTAGACATTTTAGTCTGACGATCTTAAAGACTATATCAGCATTGGCATATAAGTTCATATACACAACATTCAGATTAGCTTTATGAAGGGTAACAGCCAGTCGAGCTATCTCGACTACTGCAATCGAACTTGTTTTCATAATTGTGCTAGACTCAAACTTGACTCTTAATTATGCGCAAAGGGAGACAGAGACAGAAGGACAACATATTTCATATATATATATATATATATATTTGAATTTATATATATAATGTGTTGTTTTATGTATTAAGCACACAATTCTTTTCTTTTTAGTTTAATTAAGCCATAATTTATCGCCAACAGCACGCGGACACGCAGCACAGCAAAAAAAAAAAAAAAACCAGAAAAAACATATATAATAAAAGGGCCACACTCGACGCATTCTGGTCCGGTCTGGGTATGGGTATGGGTCTGGGCCTGGTACTTCTCGTCTCTTGGTCTTGGCCCTGTTCGCGCTATCGGCATCAATTTAGGTTTCTGGCCCTGTCGACAGACTGACACCTGCGCGTGTAAATTAGCCAAGTTGCCTTGGCCAGCCCTCCTTCCCTCCTTAGCCCTAAGCGCGACACTTTCATCCAAGCAAATTTTGCCTATTGACTATTTTTTACAGGCAGCCAACGATTGCTGGTCTCGTCTTGGCTTGTGTCTGGCCCGGTGGTCTAATTAGAAATCATCTTGTCAATTAGCCAGATGGCAAGAAGCAGCCAACAGCGAGTGCACTGGGTAACTGATCGATCCCATCTTACTCCTAGAAACCTCTTAAATCTGTTGCAAAATACAGCAGCACATATCCAGATATCCCTCAAAGTTCATAATAAAAACATAAAATATAAATAAATTTCGATTAAAGTCTTTTTTCTTTTTTATTTGTATATTTTGATGTCAATTTTAGTTTTCACATATTTTAAGGCAATCGAAAAAGTAGCACAATATATATATATATAGTCCAAAATATATACACATAAATTATAGATAAATTTTGATTTAAGTCTTTTCTATTTTTTATTTGTATATTTTGATGTCAACTTTAGTTTTCACATATTTTTAAGCAATCAAAAAAGTAGCACAAAATATTTATTGTTAGTTTATTACATAAAAATAATTTATGCTAGAATTACAGAGTATTTGCTAGTCGAGCACTTTAAACTCTATATTTTACCCTTTTTATTTGTTTGTTATTTTGTGTTTTTGTTGTTCAGTGATCGATGCGAAAACACGGCTTGAGCGAAAATTGAGCTGGCTACCGTTTTGCTGTCGATTCAAATTTTTCAATTTGAGCAACACCACACTGCGATGTGTGTTGTGTGTTGTGTGTTGTGTCGTCCCATGTCCAGTTGTGGCAGTGGTTGGTTGCACATGTTGTGCCGGCCAGCGATCGATTGTCGAAGGTGTCCCCAGAGAAGTTCGATGCGCAGGTGAAGCGATTCTTGACTCGCTGTGCCACCACGAGTCGTCTGTGCGTCTTCTTGTGCGTCTCTGCTGGCTCTTGTTGCATGGAATTCTCGATTTACGTGGAATTTCGACGCTTAACTAATGATGCTCATCAGGCGCAACTAACTGCATATAGCTACTGTATATCTGTATCCGTATCTGTATCTGCATCTGCTGCAAAGTATCTGTGGCTGATCACTTTTTGAATTTTCGTGGAACATTAAATTAATTTTCGTAAGCTAAACATACCAAAAAACTTAATTAGCTGCGAGTTTTATGAAAAATTGCAGTCATTATTGTTAGTTGTTATTGTTGTTGCTCTTCTTCGTCTTCTTCTTCTTCGATGTTGTTAGTTGTTGTTGTTGGCATCAAATTGAGTTTTCCAATTCCCAACTGGACATTGGCCGCTGCTCATCAAGGTAGCGTGTAAAAGGTT
Organism: Drosophila longiperda; assembly: GCA_035042125.1. Taxonomy (NCBI): domain Eukaryota; kingdom Metazoa; phylum Arthropoda; class Insecta; order Diptera; family Drosophilidae; genus Drosophila; species Drosophila longiperda. Next base: position 12,243,571 of record JAWNLV010000107.1, read on the forward strand.
TTTCCGCATCTTGCAAAACGGCCCAAACGAAACCTTTGGCCCAGCAACAACGACAACAACAACAACAAACAGGCAACAAACATCAGCGATCATAAAGAGTCTCAGTTGCAGGCTCCAGCTCGTACATGCCACAGTTGGAGGCTCACAGAGTCCACAGACACGGCATCTGGACCACCCAAGTTGCGTTTGGCTTAAAACCATTGGCGAGTGGCAGTCGGCAACAGCAACAAACACAACAACAACAACAACAACAAAAAACAACAAACAACAACGATTGCAGCAGCAACAGCAACAGCAGCCGTAGCGGCTATTAAGCTTGCCCCAAGTTGAGGCACTCGATGATTACTTGAAATTCAATTGCAGTCCATTAGGAGTGATTAATATGTATGCGATTCAAAAGCGCAGAGCGACATTGCAAGATTCCCGATTGCGAATCCGAATGCGAAGAGATCGGAGAAGCCATCTCCAAAGAGAGCAGCAACACAGCACACAGCCCAAAGTCGAAAATGTGTTGCACTTAAAATTATTGACACTTTAACCATCCAAGGATCGCATCCAATTCTAACTCATTGCTTTGTCTACGTAATCCCAGCTACTTTGACCAATCTTCTCAGCTTCCACACTCGAAAATAAATTCTCTAAATAAAATTGCAAAAATATGTATATTATTTTTTCTATAATTAGTTCTCAAGTTTCAGTTAAATCCGTATTTTTTCTACAATTCGAAACTAAGTTTCTGTTAAGTGAAATTACAAAATTATTTATATTATTTTTTCTATAATAAGTTTTAAGTTTCTGTTAAATCTGTATATTTTCTGTTAAGTGAAAAAATTTTTGCTTTTAATTAGGAGTGCCAAAAAAAATCTTTATAAACTTTAATTTTACAAAAATTGTACTATCACATGTAAATCGAATTTTTTAGAAATTAATATATACATTTTTTGAATTTATAGTACTTTTTGTGTTACATTTAAAAGTTAGATTAGGTACTGTTGAAAATATTACGACTTTTAGAGATATTTTCACTTAGCACATATCATACACAAAATATTTGAAAAAACTTACAAATTATCCTTTGAAATTGAACCACATTTTTTTGAGATATTCAGGTTTTTTTAACTTTGAGTGATTATATATTTTTTAGAGTGCATCGCTTTTAGCTGCCATTTCACAGTTTCGCTCTTCGGTTTGCTCTTAGCTAAGAGCCGTGCTAAAAGAAGACATTGCCACATTGAAGACCACACACGAAGCCATCTTGCATCCACCATGCTCCAACGTCCTCCGTTCAGAGCAGCGCCACAGGCAACCACAACAACAACAATAACAACAACAACAGTCACAGTAGTTTTGCGGCTCGTTACGTCCCAGTCACAGTCACAGTTACCCTCCCCGTCACCGTCCACCGTTCCAGTCCCGATGCGGGTTCCTGTCCTCGATTGATCTTCATTTTTGTGGGCGTCGTTGGTGCGGCGCCAAATTGCAGAAAAGTAAGTAAAACAGCGTTTAGCATTTGTAGCTGTTATTATGTTCTTTGGCCAGTTAAAACCCAAGAGAAACTCACAGAGGCTCAGCGAAATCAAGAGAATCTAAGAGAATTTTCACATGCAACTTAGCTGGTTGCAAGTCGCATCCAGCTGCAGTTTTTTGCGATAAAGTCTCTATGGGATATTTAACTGTTTACAGCTAAAAGGCAAACTAATTATAAAGTGCAGTTAATTGATAGATAGACTAATTAAGATGATTTAAAACTAATCAGAAAAACTACAAAAGTGGTTTTTACTGCAATAAAAAATGGAGAAATGAAGCTGTGCAAAAAGGCAAAAGAAAATTATTGGTAAAGTTATAGATGTTTCCAATAACTCTTAAAGAAAAGTCTTGTTTTTGGGTAGATAGCAGACCCAAAGCTAAACTAATTTAAAAATTGTATCAGCTATTTTTATAATCAACTTCCTAACTGAGTAGAAAATCACAATAAAAATGATCTAAAATGACTACACAATTTTCAAACGAAAAAAAATGGGTTTCACATTTAAATTAAATATTATTTTGAATGACAAACCAACAAAATAAAAACTATTGCTCTTAAAAATTAAATCAGTTTTAACGAAGTTCTGTCAGCTTCAGGTCTAAGGAGATTTAGATAATTTCTCCTGTTACAATCTGTAATCAATGCTTAATATTGATGCCTTAAAATTAATTGGACTTAATTTTGGTAAATGATATTTATCGTACTTGGATTAATTACACTCAGAGTTTCGCTGTGTGAATGGCGTGCCATAAAAATCACATCAATCGCATCTGCTGCAGAAACTAGTTGCTATAAAACTGCAATTACCCGCATACATATACATATACACACACACACATACATAAAACATTTACCCCAACCATCCTGCGAGGCACTTCAATTTATTGTAGTTTCAGTTCTGTAGTCCCTAAAAAAGTAAGCAAAAAAGCGCATAAAATCTCGCTGGCGAAATCTCACTTGAAATTTGTATGCCACGCCCCCTACTCCCCCCACCCGTCCCGTATATGTTGCTGGTGCTACTTCTTCTTCTTCTACTATTTTTTTTTCTAGTACTATGTAGTAGGGTAATTTTTCTCGCACGATAATAAAAGGGATACAAAAAAGAGGACGCAATGCAAAAGCTCAATTTGTACCTCAATTAAGGCGTCGTCGCCGCTGCCATGGCACAGTGGCGCAAAAGCTGCTTTGCCCCAAGCTGAAACTGCTGCTTGTGGCGCATTTCCGTTTCCGCCAAGCGAACAAGAAGTTGAAAGAAGCAGCCCCAAAAGCCCACCCATCATTGAGTTATGGCCCCGGTTCGTGCTCGGAGCAGCTGCACGAACCCAGATAAAAACTGTTTGCCTCACTCTGTGCCGCGTGCCTCGTCCCGCGTGCCTCTTCCCGCTGTTTTTGGCTTGTGCTGCGCTCCTGAATGGAGAGATAACCGAAACAGTGGCGCACAATTTTCAACACATTTCGCCAGGATGCGAACAATATCCTTTTTTCGCTGCGTTCGCACAAGCTCTGCGCCTTCCCCCCCTCCTTCTTCTTCACCTCCTTCGCATCCATCGTCCTTTTTATTGCGCCAATGTTCAGGCTGCATTTTTTTTCTTGTTGTTTTCGCTTGCTTTTTCTATTTTTTTTCTCGCCTTCCTTTTTTGTTGTTTGCTTTATTGAGCTTTCAGCACTTTCGCTGCTGCAAACTGGCAACAAGGAGCAAGCAGCAACGGAACGTGGAACGTGGGTCAAGGGACAGGTAGGGGGGAAGAGTGAAAAGTGCAGAATCAAATAATTTACTTTCCAATTCGCGCTGAGATCACGTTTTTAATTTGAAATTTTACAACTTGCGCGCACAATGTTTATTTTTCCAAAAAGGCAGAGAAGAGCAGAGTAAGTGGTTGGGTTTGGAAAGGGGGAAGTGTAGTGGGGGGGGGGGGTACTGTTGCCAACTGGGTGGCAAGCAGATTCCAATTGTGATTCCGATGCCATGTGCTTTTGGGTTTGGTGTTGCAGGGTTGGTGCGCAACGCTTTTGGAATCAGCGCCACATTTGTTTGTGGCCCGCACATTTAACAATTAACCCTTATGTGTATGTGTGTGTGTGTGTGTGTGGTGCGGTGTGTGTGTGGTGCGGTGTGTGTGTGGTGTGGTGTGTGTGTGTGTGCTTGTTTTGCATATAAACAATTTGTTTTGACACTCGCGTATTTTTTGCACACGTCTGCACAAAAAAACAAAAAGAATTAATTAAATATTTAGCAAAAACTTTTGCAGTAAGAAAAATAAAAGCAGTAAAAGCTTTGCAACACTTGCTTTGCACCGAATATTTAATGTACTCACAAAAAAAATATTAAATTAAAATAATATAAATGTATTATTATATATGTAGTAAAAAAAAATACTACTACATTTATAATAATAAATTAATATTATTTTAATTTATAGAAATTTGGTATTAAGAAAATTCAGTCTATTCAAACTAAAATTACTATCTACTCTTGCTCAAAATAACTGCAGTAAACACTTATCAAGAAATGCAGTCAATAGAATTTCAAAAATTTAAATCATTATGTTATTCATAAAATACTCCTATTTTTATTGTTGTTGCCCAAAATCCACATATTTGTATTTCCCAAAGATTGAAACCTATACGTCCAAATCAAATTCCTGATTTTTGTCAACTTAGATTTGACTTTTTATTGTGTTAAGCTTTCAATGCTCATAGTTACAAAAATGTTATTTAAAGTATCAACTTTCAACTAAGACTCAAATTTTTGCTGTTTAGAGATAGACTTTCTCTATTTTTTCGCCTCTTGGCCAGTTGCACATTTTAGCTGTTATGCCGAGTGCAGTGTAAATGGGAAACAATACAAAACTAATTTGTTTCATTGCGCAAATATTTTCATTTAATTTGAGTGCGCGAAATGTTTGTCTTTGGTTTGGTCAGTTTGCTCAGTTGACTGGCTGACTTTTTGGCCAGCTTTATCCTGGCTTTAGCCGTCTCCGTCGTCTCCGTTCGCGAATGGAATACCATTAATTAAACCAAATTTGGCTTTTGCCCACCCACCAAGCACAATGCAAACGTGCGATTTTGATATATGATCGAGATATATGTAAAAACAAGAAAAAGTGAGACAGTCAGAGTGGGAGAGGGAGTGGATAGAGGGGAGGGGCGGACAGATCGTTAGCGATGCAACAAACCAATTTGTGTGTATTTTTTTTTTTGGTGACTTTTGCATTATGCGAAAATTTCATCGCATGATAAATGACAAATTTCCGCTTCACTTTGCCCGGCGACATGCAACAAGGAGCAGAAGAGAAACTTATTGTTTGTCATATTCAAATGGCAACAAAAATATTGTCATTATCGGGAGGCGACTCTGTCTGCTGCCTTGGCATTGTTTTGGCATCATTTGTCTTGCAATTGGAGTTGTTGCCATCTGCTCCTGGGGGGCAGCCAAACACAGTCTGACAGACGACAGACGACAGTCTTCTCAGACTCACACACTTAGCCATGGCTAATGCATTCCGGCCTTAGTCAGTCAATAACCTTAGCCAAATGTGTGTGCAAGATTTAGCTGGGTGGCATGTGCGATATGCCCCTCTATGGAAATGAGATCCTTAAGCAGCTCAAAGTATGCGTAATTAATTTTATTTTTTTTCTTATAATTTTCTTCATAGCATATGCTCAATTTAATCTTGTCAGCATCTGCTTATATATATACATATATATATTTAATTCTAGCATGCTTACTGAGAACTTAAATCATTTTAAAAATACGCAGAGATAAATTACGCATTTGTTAAAATAATATTTGCTTTCGTGTTTCTTAACTGATTCTCATGAAATTTGTACACATTATTAATAACTTTTTATAATTGTTATATAACAAAAACAATTCGAGTAGTAAAAAGCATTTATTTCACTATGATTTGTTTTGTAATCAATCACTCCCACAGAGCATTTAACAAGCTTATTTATTTCGCAGCTTAGCGGATACTTGAACCACAGTTCAAATAGATAATTGTTTTTGGCTTGTTACTTTCTGGTTTCCAGTTTTGTCTATATTCCAACAAAAAGTAAAAAGACCCCCAATGTCATTTGCATAAAATGCAATTGACTGTCCAGTCTATTAATAATATATATTTAATGCTTTTTGTGTGTGTGTTAAACATTATTAAGTACAAAATAATGTTAATAATGTCATCATCATAAGGAGACCCACCTCAACGTATGTACTAGGCCCACCCGTTAAATGGGAAATACATATTCAATTTTTATTGCCTCGTTTGTTTAGACTGGTCATTTGTTGTTGTTGTTGTATTTATTCATTATATATTTATGAGTGTTTTGCGGCGACTCCAAATGAAAATTCAATTCATTCGCTTGTTAAACATGATTCCCGTCGCTGCCTGCCGTATCCGCCTTTTCGATGGTCTCACAGAGGCGCCACACTTGCCACCCCACAGCTGACAGTGGACATTACATGTATATATATATAATGCGCATATGAATATATATTTATTCCCTTTCTGACAATGTGTTTAGTGGCAAATGTTTTGATAGCTCGTAAAGTAGATGTCTACATGAACGGAATAACTAAACGAAGAACTTGGATATTTAGACACTTACACATCAAAAGAAAAGGCAACCAAAAAGGGAATTTGGAAATTATGTTGTGAGTACATTAAAAGGTTGATATTATATATATATACATATAAATACAAAAAGAAAAATTAACAAAAAGATTAAGAAGGTTTTTAGTTATTTTTTTTAAATGATAACAAAACATATTTTTTAGGAATTGTGCTCAGTCAGAGCCAGGAAATATTTGTTTACGCAAATCAATTTAAGTGCGCTCTGGCATCGATTTTTGGTATATATCTAAGACGTCCGAGGCGCCTTTGTTGACCAACTCAATTAGCGGGGCATTGAGAGCAGTTAGCGCCGCACTAACAAAAGAAAGATGTAGAAAGAAAAAAAATACTGACAAAACGCAGAGAAAATTTTATAAAATGCATTTGTTGGCTTTGGACGAGGTGCAAATTGGCAGTCAAACAAAGGCGCAAGCAGTTTGACCAATTAGCGTACCCTGGCCCAACTGCCTCCCCTCCCCCTCTGCCACGTTTGGTTTAACAAAAGACAATCAATTACAAATTACTTGCACATTTTATTTAGTTACAAAACTCACAAGTTAACAAGCTAAATATTTAAGGAGCGCTAAGCGCCGCTAAATGCGATATGGAATTGGTTTTTGGATTTAGGCTGATGACGTTGATGACGTTGATGATGATGAAGATGAAGTCGCAGAAGTGAGGTCTTGGAGTCTCTCTGGACTCAAAGGCGTTGAGTCAACAGAATTGACGTTTCGAGTTGACGGCAATGATGATGTGAATGTGAATATGAATGTGAATGTGTGTGGATATTTGTGAATATGTTGGCGTTGACTTCTGCTGAAAATGTAGCCAAGTGTGGCTGCTGGAAATGCACGCCTGGCATTTGGAATGTTTGTTTAGGCTCTGAGACCAGCCAACCAACCATTCAACCATCCAACCAACCAGCCAACCAACCAAACCAAGTAACCAACCAAGCGCCAGAGCGGGACAGGTTGAGAGATGCTCACTTGAGAGATATTCACAGCAAACTCACAATTCATGTGATATTGTAGACGAGTCAAACTCAGCGCCTGTCTGTTGGCCATAATTGAGTGCACTTTCCATGGAACTCTGGCAACGATTATGAAATGCCAGCTCCCAGACTCTAGCTGCAACAGTGCAACAGTGCAACACTGCAGCAGCAACTATAAACTATTAACGCACAAATGGCGCACATCATACATAAAAAAAAGTTTTTAGATTTCTGGCTTCTGAATGATGGGTTGGGCGGTGGCAAAGGCGGCGAGGTTGCCGGTGCTGCTGCTGCTGCTGCTGGTGGGAGGTGGTGGTGCATTTTATTATCGCATCGTAAATCAATTGATAAAGCGAAGCGGAAACAAGTGGCATCTCCAATTGCCCATTACAGGCAAATAAATCTAGAAGATGCCGCAAAAACTTGTTCGACATTTGCTAGATGCACGAAAAAATGCATATAATTTGTATTAGTGATGCACTCGAAAAAAACACAATTTGTTGTTTTGCAACATAACAATATTTGCCAGTTTTAAATATATTTTTTAATTAACCAAAACTTACATTTAATAAATAGTTAAGGAAATAAAACAAATTAGTCAATTAATAAATTGAAAAATTATTGGAAACACATAAATAAAATTCAATTATGTGAGGCAGTTGGAATTCTGTTTGGAAAATCAATAAAGTAAAATATAAGAAGTAATTAAAGTTATTCTTGAAGTCTAAAAAAATTAAAACAAAATTAAAGCAAGTCAATAAATATTCTTATTTTATTTTATAATTTGGAATTAGGTTGTAATAAATGAAAGTGTGAAGAGATAGCACATATATTTTTATTTACATTTATATATTAAGGAATATTGTTAAAATTAGAAAGGATTGAATATAGATTTTAGAAGATAAAAATTTAGAAATTAAAATACCAATAATACTATATAATTTGTTTAATATTTCTTTAGTAGGAAAATAATAAAAGAACAGTTAATTTGCTGAACACGAAGTAAACATTAAAGAATCAAAATTAAATAGTTGAAGATAGAAGTGCTGTCAAATTTCTTTGCGTGTAGTCGACAGACAAGTTGACTTTGTGGGGCCAGCAATTAATACGACAAACTGTAAAATGCCGCATCGGAGTTGTAGGCAACCAAAAACGCAATTAGCGAAGGGGCTGCTGCCACGTGGCGATATCAAAGGGGAAGTTTGCCACCGCCAGATTTCTTTTCGCTGCGCATAAATCACACATGTGAAGCAGCAGCAGCAGCGGTAGAGAGAGGGGGGCAAGCAGCGCCCACACAGCTAGTCAGCGCCAAAAAAAAAAGGGGGGAGGCTGACGGTTGACTTATGTGGCAGACACAAGTGCTACACATGGATGTATACTTTATTTGGTAGATTTTTAATAGCTCCTCGATCCTCATCATCTACATTGTATGCGCTATTAAAATGCCTTCAAGTCAAATTTACTGTGTCAGTTGGCAATTTCAGCTAATTAGATGTGATGAAAGTGTTTGCTTTGACTATCTATGAAATCAAATGAACTGAAATGACGAGTGGCAAATTCAGTTTCAGTTTGCAGTTGCGGTTTCGATTCGGTTTCGGTTTCGGTTTCAGTTTCGGTTTCAGTTTCAGTTCCAGTTCTCGACGACCAGTTCGACAACCAGTTCATTTGCGACTTGCAATTGGCAATTGGCAATTGGCTAATTGGTTCATTACGCGCACAAATGGATTTGCGCCTCTATAATACGCCTGATTACGCTGAGTAGGGGGTGTGCTCTTAGGGGAGGGGTTTGGGGTATGCACTTCTGATCACACATAATCGTATTTCTTTCATTTGGCCACAATTAGCGTTGGCATTAATTCATTTAATGTGCTCGGATCTCGGCCAAGATTTCACATCAGCCTCAGCATATCAACGCTTGACAGTAAATGTCAGTTGCCAAACTGCCCCCCTCCCCCCTCATCTTTCTTGCCACCTCCCCCTCTTCTCCTGCTACTGCAACATTTTTCTATGCCTAGGCCTTTTAGAAACTGTTTTTTTTTTTTTTTTTTTGGTTTTGCATTTATTTTCAGCAAATTAACGCGCGCCACAAAAAAATCTGTGCTAATAAATCATTTGATGTTGCTGCTGCTAAATTTCATTTGATGGCAACCGAGTTGTCTTCGTGCCACACAATATTTGTTTATGTGAAGATATGTTTTTAATTAAATGGCTGCACATCAAATCGTATCGAATGCTGTTGCCGTCACTCATCCCTCACACATTCACAGCCACCCCCCGCACCTTTCGCACCCGCCTCATCAACCACATCCATTCCCATTGTGCCACCTAAGCCATGTGTACTGTGATTGTGCAATTAGCGAATCAGCAGCAAATTCACCCTCCTCCCCACAAACACCCAACCCAATCTGTTCCCAGTCTCACCCTCGACTGGTGGCAATTTTACATGATTTAAAGTTGCGACGGCGACGACGACGGCGACGGTGGCCTTTGATGTGAATCCAAAGCCAAATCTGAATCCGAATCCGATGCGAATGCGAATGTGGACATGTCATTGAGTGGAGGCGACGGCGCCTGTCTGTTGTTGGAGCCACATAGCCTATTAACCTGAATGTTCATATGAAAATTCGAGAAACGAGACAGCATTTAAAAACGAGTATTAATTATCTCCTCATTAAAGTTATTAAAGAGTTTCTGATAACAGTAAAAAAAACTCTGATATTAATATGGGAACGAACCCATCTCTAATTTGTCAGCTTACTGCAAAAAGTTATGGAAAATTCGTAAATCCGGGTTCGATTCCATAAAGCTCAAATTATTGTTGGGGTTACGGCTATTTTAAAGTCTTGTTAACCTATTTGTAAAATAATTTTTTATAGCCAAAGCCATAAAATACACGCTTATAAATATAGTTTTAAATTTTTAATGTGTTTCAGTCATAAAGTTTTACGATTTAGTCTCGTAAAAACTGTATGTAAATATTGAATTTGTACCATGAACAATTTGAAAATGTATAATGAAATTAGGCAAATTGATGGAATCATCTACGATTCCATAATGCATATATATATATTGACAGACAGCAGTGTATCTGTCTGTAAGAACTCATCGATTTCGGAGAATTTTATCGATTACTGATTACAAAAAAAACGTCAATTCTGAAAATATTCCGATCAATCAGTTACCTTTCTATATATTAAATATAGTGCTGATCTTTTCTTCGAGTTGCATCAAGAACAACATTTTCTATATGGACGTATCAGAACATTATTACATGATGTTTTCGATTTAATCCAGTTTCCTTTAAAAGGCCCATTTTCAAAACAAAAATTAATATTCATTTGTTTTTTAAAGCTAAACCAAATTCGTTGAAAAAACTATTCAGCTCGTATTATTGATATTAATTTTGGTTTTCGCAATCAATCTTTAGCCACTTTAGCCACCATAAATTCAAAAATCGCATAAAATAATCTTTTGAAATAGTTTTTTTTATTTAATTCACTTTTTTCTTTTTAAGTTTTCTTGTTGATGTTTTTTTTTGTTTTCTTTTGTTTTAGCACAGGGATATCAATAAATTGTTTTTTTTTTTTGGGTGCATTTAAATTTGTATTCATATTTCTTTTGTTTGTTTTTTAAGTTTTTTTCAGTGATAACATTTTTGTTTTAGCAGCTTAGAAACTAGAAATACTTCTTTTTAGTGTGTGTTCTTTTTTTATAAATTTTTTTTCTAAACTAGAAATTAAGCTAAAGAACTTTTAAATTACTTATAACATGTTAAGCATTAATATTGAATTATACATAAATATTTGTTTGTTTTTTTTTTTCATTTTGTCTAGAAATAGGTATAGAAAGATAGATAGGATTAAAGATTTGTTTTCTTGTTGAACTTTAGAGTGCAAAGCATTTTAAAAGCATCTCCGTAAGAAGGATAATAATACTTTTTATGTGGATTAAATAAATACTCTTCTCAGCAAGAACTTAGAATAGAACGTTGAAGCTTATCAAATACAATACGATACGATACAATAAAGATAAAGATATAGATATATATATATAGATAGTTGTATATTACAATTATATCACATGAACACTTTTGTACATCGCACAAAACCTTAAAAAATCCATTTTCTTACATATTGCACACACTTGGAACCAGCCGGGAGTGGGAGTTGAAGTTGGAGTGGGAGTGGAGGATAGATGTCGTAGATGAGGGGGGGGGGGAGATGGAGCCATCTTACGGTATCTGCCCGTTCATGCGCATCTCAAGCTCCTCCTCCTCTTTGGTCAGCGGCACCGTCGTATGATTGTAGAGTCCCTGTGCCATCAGTTGGAGGGCGAGCGGATTTTTCGATCCAGTCGACTTCTTTATTTTGGCTCGCTTATTCTGGAACCAAATCTTGATCTGTGCCTCATTCAAACCCAGCTCTCCGCTCAGCTGCTGGCGGCGTCTTTCGGTGAGGTAGCGATTCTCATTGAATTCGCGCTGTAAAACGAGACAAAGAGAAAGAGAAAGAGAGAGAGAGAGGTGAGATTGTGCGGATTGGATGCGCAATAAATGAGGCAACTAGGGTCTGACCAGGTCTGCACAATAACAGTACCAAGTTATGGAGATAGGCACAGGGCTGAGGCAAATCAATTATTTGCGGTTTAGTTGAAAGGCGACGACTGTGTGGCACTCTGTGGCACTGTGTGGCAGGCTGTGTGTGTTGTAAAATATGAGCATGTCTAATTGGTTTAGTCGAGGACACTGTGGACGACTGGGCGACTCAGTGCGGTTGCCAGGTCGCCAGGATGCTGGCACAGCGGGACTCTCGCCGTAAAGTGTGTAAATATTTTGGCTATAAATATGACACAACACAACTAACGAATTTCGGCTAGCTAGATTGCTGTGTGTGTGTGTGCGAGTGTGTGTTTTGACTACATTTAGCAAATAATATGGTCTAGTTTTAATTTTTAGTTTTTGTGTGATACAATTTCTACATTTTGAGTATATATATATATCAAAATGTTTGCTCTTTTAAAAAACACAAAAATGTTCAACTTTCTTGGAAAATATTAGATATTTAATTTTTAATTATATTTGTTTTTTAGTGTTGCAAAAATTATATAAAAAAAAATATAACATATTTGTAGAATTGAAATTAGACAAAAGCACTTTCTATTTTAGTAATTTTAAGCCTGATCTTGAAAATTTTCTTTCTAAAGATTATATTAAATTTCTAGATTCCCTACTGTAAATGGTATTGGGTGTGTTTGAGTTGAGGATTGCTTGGAATTGTGATGCTTACCTTGAGGCGTGCCAACTGTTCGCTGGAGAAGGCGGTGCGTGGACGCTTCTCATCATTGGTCTTGTCCTTTGGTTGCTTGGGGCGACGGTAGCGGGGTCCTGCAAGAAGACAAGGGAGAAAAAAAAAACCAAATAGAAAGTTAGCATATTTGTGTATAATCCCACATACTTATGTCTGCATATAATTAATGATATTAATGGTTTAATTAGCATATATACTCATGGAATGTGTGTGTAGATGTTGCCTCGTTGCTTTCTCAGCGAACGTTGTGGCATGCAACGTGTTCAATTTGTCAGCTGTCAAACTGGCGTCTAACTAACAAACGACAGGCAGACATGGAGAAGTCAGTTTCCGGCGCGGGGGCAGGGGAGAGAAGAAATGAGCAACCGTCGCTGGCCATTTTGCGTGGCAGACTTTAATTAATATGATGAGCGTTTTGGTCGAAGTGCCAAAGTTGAACAGGCTGAAAACAGCCAAAGCTGCACAGCTCAAAAAAGCCAAGATTGAAAATGACTCAATAAACGCCGAGCTGTTAACTAAATAACTAGCTGTGATATTTAGCTAATTGGCAATAGAGAAAAAAAAGGTTTCTCCCTCTCTCTCTCTCTCTCTATTGGCCATTTAATTGCCAGTTTGCCAGACGTTTGTTAAATGCTGTTAATTAAAAATTTTAGTCTTGGATTTTTTTTTTTGCTATCTTATTTTTTTTGTGTTGGTTTGGTTTTGGTTTTAACACATTGTAAATTATAATTTAATTGCTCGATTGCTTAGATAATTTATTTAATCTCTCTGCGAGTAATCGACGGCTTTCAACGCCTTGTTGTTAGTTGTTGTTGTTGTTGTTGTCTGTCGACTGTTTCTATATACGATTCCATCGACACCAAATTAAAAACCCATTTCGAGTCATAAAAAAGCACTTAACTTGTCAATTAACGCATCGCAGCAATAACACACACACACACCCATACACACACACACACACACACAAACACACATACACATGCGGAAAGAGAAAAATGATTTTTCCTTTTCCTCAACGGCTTCCAGTCTTCTTTCTGTATTTCTGTTTAGCTGCCTTTAATGGGCACTCTCGCAACGGGGCTCGTCAATCGTCAGCGCATTTGAGTGTCTTGCAACAAAATCAGTAATTCGTGCCCTGTGACCTGTGACCTTCGAGCCGATACATGTTGTCACATAAAGTGTCAGCAACAGCAGCAGCAGCAGCAGCTCTGCGTGCGGCCAAGCCTACCTCCCTTCCTCCCTCCCTTTCTGCCTCCTCCATCCAAAAGAAGAAAGTAAAAAGAACGCTCTGCCGACAATTGAGAATTGACAATTGAGAATTGAGAATTGAGCCTTTGGATTGGGTCTCGAACAGTGTAATTGTTGCAACGTCCTTCGGCATTTTATGACACACAACAAAGCGATGTGGCACGCATATGAAAGGCTGCCGCTTGCTTTGGGGGTGGTCCCTTCCTCTCTCCCTCTCTCTCTCTCTCCACAAACAACAAATATCATTGGCGGGTCTTATGACGGCAATTTGAGTGTGATTTTTAACTAGTTCGATTGACAAGGTTAACAAATAACCAGTTGAATTATTGATGCATTATCTTTCTATAGTTACCATATTAGATAATAATATGATTAATAGATATAATCGATATAATATCTAACTGCTTAATTGTATTTAATCAATTGCTGAAGTGTTTCTTAGCTGACTTCTGGTTTTCTTTGCAATATTTCTCGTTTAATTGAAATTAAAATTTAACTAAATTAGCCAAATTTGAAATATGACATAATTTTGACTATATTTCTGAAATATATTCAAACTTGAGTTATACTCAGGGAAAAATTATAATATTTATGACTACCTTCAGCAAATGCATATTTACCCATAAGAAACAGTTGCATCCAATTTGAAAATATTTATGAATCTTATATATACATTTTGGGTATACACACCTGAGCTGGGACGATCGCTGTAGCGGGTGCAGTAGACCCACGCTGGCCACATCTCGTTCTTGCCGCCGTCGGTTGTTGTTGAGCCCGTCTCGGAGCGGGTGTCATCCGAGGATTCCATGCCCGAGTCTCGGCTAACCGCGGACGGTGGTGGAATGGGCTGGGGACTGTTAGCGGCATTTGCGCCACCTCCATTGGCCAAGCGACTGCTGGGCGAGGAGTTCAGCGAGCTGCCCGAGGAGGAGGCGCCACTGCTGCTGCTGCTGCTGCTGGCTGCTGTGGAGGAGGAACTGCTGCTGCTGCTGATGGTGGAGGCATTCGAGGCGGGCGGTGGACTGGCCAAATGACAGGCGCTGCTGCTGCTTGAAGATGTGGCTCCAACTGGCGTAGTCATTGCCGTCGTCGACGTTGACTGTCCAATCTGGGAGACCGTCTTGCACAACGAGCCCAGCGCTGACTTCTCCATGCCACTCGATTCCAGCTTGGCCGTCGGTGGCAACACCGCATTGGGATTATTGTTGGCGGCACTGCGTCGCAGGCGACTCTGGACGAGCTCCTCGTGGATGCGCGGATAGGCTGCGGGATTGAAGCAGTTGAGCAGATTGGCTCGCTCCAGCATCATGGCTGCTGTGGCCGCAGCGGCGGCTGCCTGCTGCTGCTGACGACTGAACTCCAGCAGGTCCACACGCGTGAAGGCGGAGGGCGTGGCAGCTGCAGCGCGACTCGCCTCAAAGGGGCGAAAGATGAAGGATGCTGCTGCTGCTGCCGCCGCCGCCGACGAGGAGGATGTGGATGATGAGGTGGAGGATGAAGTGGATTCGCCTTGTTTGCATTGCTTGGCAGCATCGCCGAAGCGATCGCTGAGTATGTTGGAAATGGAGAAGGCCAGCGATGGCTTCGATTGCTTCGACTGCTGGTGAGCTGGCGGAGGTGGCGGTAGCCGTGTAGAAACAGAAGCCGTGTCATCCACATCAATGTCATCGTCCTCCTCCTCATCGTCTTCGGTGGCCATCGTATTCGCGGTCTGATTGTGGAAACTATCTCCCATTATGGAATCGTTCTCCTCCTCCTTGATGGTCAGCGTGGAGGCGGGCGTGGAGCAGGCGCCCGTCGACTGGGCACCCGGCGAACCGCCCGCACTCAATCTCTGCTGCAGTGCAGCCGCGTGGAGAGCAGCCGCATCAAAGTTGGCCGTCGGATGATGAAAGACGCCGGCAGCCAATTGCTGCTGATGCAGTTGTTGCAACTGTTGCAGCTGATGCAGATGTTGCAACTGCTGTTGCTGATAAATCGAGGCAGCTGTTGCCACAGTGCCCGGCTGCAGGCTCATATCTAAAGCTGAGATTGCGATTGGTAACGAGTGAATCACTTGATGTGGATGCTGCTGCTGTGAATGCTGCTGTGGTGTTTGTGGTTGACAACCTGGTGGACTGGGCGCTGTTTGTGGACTGCAGCGATCCTCAAGTGCCATTTGTTGTTATCACTTTTTATATATATAAAACAGTTTGCAATTTGCAATTTCAATTTGTTCTTTGGAATTATTCACACTTCACTCGAAAAATGCACTTTGCGTTTTGTTTGATTTGATTTGCGTTCGTTTTTCGTTCTCGTCTTTTTTTTTTTTGCTTTGCTACTTGCTGTTGCTGTTATTCCGACAACTGCGACGCGCACGTCTGTTCCATGCGAGCTCAACGACTAAATTAACTAATCACAGTTGGCCGTCGCTGCGACGAAGCCAGCAGAAGCAGTCAAAGCGAACGATTGAACTGTCAGCGACAGAGCGAGATAGACAACGACTGTGCTGTGTCTGCCTGTGTGCGTGTGTGGTTGTTGTTCGTGAGTTCGTGTCCGAGCATGCGAGCGAGCGGACGAACGAACGAACGAGCGAGCGAGCAAGAGCGAGAAAGAGCGAAAAGTGTCTCTCAATGTTTTCTATGAGGTGACAGTGACGAAGACGTTGCTTAAAATTCGAATAACTGTTGAACTGATCGATTGGCAGAGCTGCTCAGTCTCTCTCTCTCTCTCGCTGTCTCCGTGTGTGTTGGTTTTGTTGTGACACTCGACATTGTCACCTGTAATCTGACAGCGAGACAATGTTTTCCAGTCAGCGCACACTGCCAGAGCGAAGAGCCAACTGCGAACCGGTTTGCAGCAATTGAGTATTGAGCATGAGGTTTTTTGCTTGCTCGCTCTCTCAATTTTGATTGCTGGCCTGCTCACTCCGCCTTCGACATCGACGACAACGACGACGACGACGAGACACGAGAGCTTGGCTTGGAGCTCGCGCTCGCTCGCTTGTTAGAGCTCGATATGACTTTATTATTGGGAGCTGTCATGCGGTTGACAACTGTGTCGCTGTCTGCGTCTGCGTCTGCTTCTGCGTCGCTTTTCTCTCGCTGGGCTGATTGGGGCGTTGCCAGGCAGTATATATATGTATAGCTGGCTCGCTCGCACACACATTCGCATGCGAAGGAAAATGGCTGCGTTTTGTTGGTTTTGCTAGTTGATTTATCAAAATGCGCTATCTCTGTCTCTGCCGAAACGGTTGAGTGATGCTAACCCACTCCGCCCCCTTCCCAATAACACGAACACTATTCATATATAAGCATTTAGTTGTGTTGATTGTTGTTTTTGGCCGCAACGTTTCAATCTGTGTGTATTTGTGTGTATGCGTTGTCTGCAACAACTTTATCGACACCCAGCACCAGAAAATGATCGACAACCGGCCGATGTTGAGAGAGCAAAAAAAAAAAAACCACAACATCAAAATTAGATATTTATCTATATCGATGTATTAATTTATTTTTAATTTATTTGGAAATCACAATTAGTTCCATTGTAAGACAATTTGATTGATTTTAAATTGATTTTTAATTTATTTTAATACACTATAGAAATCATATTAAATAAATATTAAATTTTTTTTATTATTTTTGTCATGCTGCCAACGAAGCGTTGCCCATTAGTCTCCATCTCAAAAAGTAGAAGCAAAATAAATAAATAAATTACCTATCGATTTGGCATTGATCCACAACAATAACGACAACAACAATGCTCTAATCAATAGTTATATCTACACAAATGAGAAACATGTTCTGGCCAAATATTACATTTATAGCCCCAAAAATCTGGCATTAAATCAAAACTCATACAAAAATAGAAATAAATTAAGCATGCTAAAGATAAATTTATTCAAATCGCTAATGAATTTCATTATTATTGGTGTTTTAGTGCCAATATTTGGGCAATAAATGGTGTGGGGAATTCGTGATTTATTCTGTGATTAGTTGAATATCGATATCCATTTCGAGCTCGAATTGAATGTTTTCCTGTTTGCCGCCTTAGAAATGCCACAAACGACATAATCAAAACAAAAAAAAATTCAAACGCCCAGAAAAACAAGAACAACTTTGTTCATATCAAGACTGAAAATATATATTATTAGAATTTGTTGAACCTGTTTCTTTTGTCAATTGAACGATTGATGTTATATTTATGCGTATTTTAATTTAAATTGAATACATTTTTGGACAATTTTCGTAGACGTTTATTTTACTATTGTCAAATTAATTAAAATGCGATAAGTGATAGGCACATTAACCGTTTCGGAAATAACCGGTTCGAAAGACTTGTACACTTCCAGTCCCGTTTCGGCAGTCAGCCATTACGCGCGCTCCCACTGGAATATCGAAAACATACCCACACATATATCCAAATTCGAACTCGACGCACACACAGCTAGCTGACTCGCTCTCGCACACGAACTGTGTGTGCGCTCTTTTCTTAGCAATGGCTGCTGCTGCTGCTTGCCGTCGGCTCTCAGCTGGGCAATGCAAGCAGCTGTTCATTTTTCCCTTTGCGGTCCGTTCACCCCACCACTCCCTCTTCAACAATCACCTTTCTATTTCGGTTACGCTTTTATATTGCGGTGATATTCAATTATTACTGTTGTCATGTTTGTTTTGTGCACATCGGGTTGGCCGCAAAGGGTTAAGCAGCCGCCGACAGTTGCGTAAAAACGCGTTAATTAAAGTTTTTAACTTGTTTTTGATTACACATGTACTTGTTTTTTTTTTCTCTTTTCATCATTTTTTTTTTTTTTGCTTTGTTAATGATGCTTAGAAAGAGAAACGAGCTTAGGGAGTTGTCAGCTGCTAATGAGCTAGCCATATGCCCCTCCCCCTTCCTCTTTCTATATTTTCTCATTTGGCTACTGTTTTTTTTTTCTCAAATCATTAGGATTTGGTATCTGTTATAAATTGTTGGCTCTAGGCAAAAATTCAAAGAAAAAGAAAGCCCTCAAATAAAAGGCGAGTGCAATTTACAAAAGGGAAATGAACTGCACTCGGCTTACGGGTATGTTAATCTTAATTGCGGCTACAACTCAATTTGGCCAACAACACTTTCGGCCAACAAAAATCACGTTTGTAATTAGTGCCTGCATTTCTCATTTCATATATCCAATTGTTGTGCGACTTCCCAACCAACAAAATGAGTAAAAATATATTTATAAAACACATGTCCGACACTACACCCTTTGGCGGTCAGCGATGCTAAATGGCTTCTCTGTTAGTGTGTGTGTGTGTGTGTGTGTGTGTGAGTGGGTAATTTAATATTCATATTTTAGCCACATCAAGAAACGCGTAAATCCGTTCATTGGATTTGTGCTGAGTGCCAGCGGATGGCGGCAAGAATTATTAATGATGTACAGCATCAACATTCGGACCCCATAACATGCGCACATGCACACGCACACACGCACACACGCACACATACATACATACATACAGGCACGCACACACATTAGCATTAACATATACACTAAAGTACTTCAAGTCTGCAGATATAGTTCAAGAAATTGTAATAACTCAGTTTATAATTGCTCTCAATCAAAATAAAAATATTAGCGATATTTTACCGCCTCAAAGTAAGATTTTTATCGCAGTAAATGCTTTCATTACTCTGTGTCGCCTGCAAACCATTATTAAAAAATAATAATTATATGCGGGTTTAGTACTAAACTTTATTAAGCTATTATAGTAATATATAATAATAGCAATATTAATTATTTAAAGTTTGACTTAAGCCAAGATATACAAAGATAAAGGGTGTATCGACAGATATTTAAAAAAAAAAACAAAACGTTTCAATAAATTGTGCTTCAAATAATATTTACATATGCAAAGTAAGAAATTATTTAGTATTTTATTTTATTTAATTTTAAAAAGTAACTATTAAACAGTCTAGTTTGTACTTTTCCAGTCATACAAATTCAAACTGTCTACAGCTAAATAATGTGACTATAAAAAAGTATAGTTTATACTTTAAAATTCATAAAATCTCAAACATGGGAATAGGCTTTAAATATTATTTTAAATTTTCCTCAGAATATATTTGTTATTGTTGTTGCTGTTGTTGTTGTTGTTATCGCCTTTGGAGATTTTATTGCGTTTAGGGTTAAATGTTAATGAACTTGTTGATTATAAATTTGACTACTTTATTTGCCAACAAATAGATGCAAAGATGAACATTGTGAAGCGAAACTTGAAACGGGTTTTCTTGATTCGCCAGAAATGGTTATTAGTTTATGAACAAATGGACCCCTCCAGAGATTTGGTCTCGGCTATTAAAAGCATTCTCAACTTGGATCTTTAACAAGTATTCAACATTTCTGAATCCATTTTTATGTGCGACCAAAATGAAAAGTTATAAAAAATATATATATAAATATATAACCGAAGCGAGCAAACAAACCGAGAGCAATATATTCTTTATGACTTCATCACTTTGGGGCAGACACGAATTTGAATGCTTTGGCCAGTTTATCAATTTGGCCAACGGCAAAAAACAAAATGAAAAAAAAAACAACAACAACGCAACGTGTTTTCAATCAATTAACAGATATTTAATATGCGCTTGTTGTTGCTGTTTTTTCAGTTGTTATTTTTATTTCTTTTTTGTTCAGTTTCCGTTGCAGTTGTTATTGTTGTTGTTGTTGTTTGTTGCTGTTAAACAAAATCGAGCTGCTGCTTTAAATTGCGGTTGTAACTCACCAAAATTGCTTTTCTCAGCTAATTTGTCAATTTGCCTACGCGTGTCTTTTGTGAGCATTTTTAAGCATCGTTTTTTTTTTTTCTTCTTTTTGTAGCTGGCTCGTTAAAGTCGTTAATTGGAAGCTAATGCCGAAGATTTGCTTAATATCTTACTTTATTATTTAAACAATTTGCTTAATTTGCACTTTCGCTTCCTGTTTTGTGTTATGGTTGTTTCTGTTGGCTAAAAATAAATGTTAACTTTTTCGAATTGTGAAAGCGTAAGTTAAAATTATACATAATTAAACTAAATCATATTAAGAAGATAATATTTTAAAAGTCATATAATAACATATAGGAAAATTGGTGTTATTTAATTAATTTAGTCGACTAATTATGCAATTACATGTCAATCATTAATTTGTTTCAGTATATAATTAATTGTTATATCTAAAAAAGTTTAAATAGAACATTTAAATAATCTGTCGAACACATTTTCAATATTTAAATATTTCAATATTAAATAAATAAATATTATTTAAAATTACTAAATAAAGATTTAAAATAAATTACAAACTCATGGCTATATATCAAGTCTGTTTTTTTGCTAAAGATTTACTGATTTATTTGTAAATTAATTCTCAAGTTATATAAAAGAGAATCAAAAAAAATACACAAAATAAATTGGCAACACATGTCGAACTAACGAGTTCGTGTCCTAAGTCTTTCGCTAAGAAGGCCAAAATAATTTTCCAGGAAATTGTTTGGTCAAAGCTGATTCTGCAGCAGATTGCATAAGCCAAATACTCAACAACAACGGCCACAACAAGGTCTTAACACACTTTTGTTTGGCCTAATCCAATAAAAACTTAAGCCGATTGTTTTCATGTTTTTATTGTGTGTGTTTGCAAACAGGCCGAGTAGATTTAAAGGATAACTGGCCAAATCTGTAAATCTGTAAATTCGATTAAACCGCAAAGCATGAAAGCAAGCCGAATGCATTCGAAGGCGACCAGGCCAAGGACTCGCACAGCAAGTGCAGCGATTTGGCAGCAATTTGCAACAGCGCCACGGGTTGTCCTCGCACAATGGGACGCACCTCTGCACAAGGTCCTGCTCTGTTCCTGTTCCTTTTTTTTTTTGTAAATAATTGTGTGGTTTTGAGCGCAGTCACAGAAGCTGCAAATCAGTCGAGCAACAGCAGCAGCTGTAAATGACTCTAGTCTTGGACTCGTCCTTGACTTGGATGTGGCACAGTTGTTGTTAGCTGCTAATGATGCTCTATGGCATAAAAACATGTACTAATTTCATGTTGCAGTCGTCGTGTATCAATTCAAGGCCAAATCATTTGGAGGACTGGTCACACGACCAGCAGCAAAAGGCAGCCGTCGCTTGGGTGGCAAACGCAATTGTCCTTGGCCAAAAGGAATCGACCTTCAAGTCAAGTCAAATCTTCCACTTGCTGAGCGGCTGCCCGGCTGAACTTCAAACGTAATTCTTTATTATTATTTCTTACTGCGTAGCAGCCATTTTCTCATTTTCAAAGCTGAAAAATAAAACTAATTTATGAAGCGAGCGAGCGAGGGAAACAAATAACCCAAAAAACACAGAACCAAGAACAACGTTAAGGGGCAAACCAAATGGAACACAGAGAATTAAAATCATTTATCATGACACCCAGGCTCATATCGAGTTAACATTGAGTACTTTCCTCCAGCTACGGGAGTCGCCCTAATGATGCCACAGTTTCTAGTTTTTGGGGTCGACCCAGCTGGAAAGCGAGAGAAATCCAATAACATTTTAATAACAAAGCGCGCCCCATAAACAAGCGTATTTCCATGGAATGAATCCCAATCCACACGTTCAACCAAATGAATCCCAAAAAAATAACCACAAAAATTGTATCTATATCTATTCAAGCATAGTTCCACAATAAATAATTAGCTACAGCTACGCGCCTGATTGAGGATTTGTATTGGAGGATTGCGGAGGCTGCGGTGCAGGCAAACACGCCCTCAAAAAAAAAAAGGCCGCAAAAGAAGACACATAAAGATAGATACATAGATACATTCACAAGATGACGTTTGATACTGGGCCCCATCAGAGATTCCTTCTCTCTCTCTCTCTCTCTCTCTCTTTTTTTCTTTCTGTCTCTCCTCTAAGCCATAACTGAGAGCTCTACATGGTTTCTCACTTATGTACATAAGAAGAGATCAAATTAGTTGTGTGTGTGTGTGTGTGTGTGTGTGTGTAGATCGGTCTGCGATTGTGTAGTCTGATTAGGGTAATCAATTTTTCATTTTAACCAATGCGCTGGCATTGGCCATAAATTAAACAGAGACCCTCTCTCCCATTGGTGATTGGATCCCCGCCAGCCGGTGACAATTAGTATCTTTGATTTGTTGCACAGTGTCACACTAGCTGGACATTTTTGTGGTCTGTGTCGAAATATGGGTATGGCATATTCATTATCAATTGTTAGTATTTATGCTATCAAATAAAGTAAGATAAATGATTGAGATTATGAATATATTAAACTAAAAGTATAAAATTATAATAAGAATACGTATTAGGATTTAAATGCATGTATAGCTAAATATTCTTAACTTTTTAAATTTACATTTACTTATTAAATTAGTTTATTCTCACTTGACCAGCTTTATTAGTAGTTTTAATCAAGTGCTTAACCCATAAAATAATTGCTCTGCAATAATAACAAATTAAATAAAGTGTAATTTGAAAATTGCGTGTCATAATTGAATAACAAGCAGATAATGTGAAAATTACTTCTATTTCTATATTATAACAATTATATGCTAATATTTAATGAGCTGCTTTAATCATAGTGTTGTGATTGATGTAAAAACATAAGCGGATGTATTAATGTGTCTATATATATATTAAATTAAAAGAGCAGCAAATTATTTATGATTTATCTAGAATCGATTAGCCTTTTATATTTAACAACTTTTTTATAGTGTAACATATAATAACTAATTCTGTTTAGTTACTTTCTATATATTCTTAAGCCAATTGACTTAAAATGTCATTTATTTGAATTATATTTCTACTTTTACTTTTTGTGGTTGTCTGACAGTTTTGGTATTTAAGTTGTCAAGTTCTATGATATTTAAATAACGTTTTGGTTGATTATAAGCTTAGTTTTTTTTAGTCAATCCCAATTCTACACGCTGAACAAAGTTCCATTTATCTCAGGCATAGAATTCCAGTTGATATCAACTGTGAAGAGCATTTGAAATCTACTTTTCAAACTTGATTATAGAATGTGGAATGTGCATATGTTAAACACACACACACACACACTCACACAGAGAGACAAACTCAAAAAACCGTTAGCAAAAATCAGTTGAGCAATCTGAAAACAGTGTAAATTATATACGCGCAAAATTGTGCGGTTAGAGAAAAAGTTTCAAATCCATAAATTAGCACCTCATTCCACATAATTGGTTGCCCCGCTGTTGATTGAGGCGTACGATGGTGGCAGAGAGGTGGCCGGTGGGGAGTAGGAAGTGCGATCGGGGAACAAGTGCTAAGTGCAGTGCAAATATTTAACAGCAGCCACGCAGCTTTTCCGCCTAACTAAAGTTTGTTTTTTTATTCATTTATCCAATCGAGCGCGACCAACAACTGAGTTTACCACTTACACACCTCACACACACACAAACAGACAGACACACACACAGACACACACACAGACACACACACACCTGACACTTCTCCAGTTGGAGTTCCCAGTGGAAGTCCATGTCCAAGTCAGAGTCTTGGTCAATTCAATCAGCCAGACGCAGCACGCTGATTAGCAGCTATACCCGGGACAGACGAGCCGTCAAATAGCTCATGGCTCTTAGCACTTGGCTCTTAGCACTTGGCACTTGGCACTTGGCAGTTCGCAGTTGCCAGTTGCCAGTTGCCAGTTGCCAGTTGGCACTTGGTTCTTGGCTAAGCACGTACTAAATGGATAAATGGCTATCGTCAACTTGGCGCACTTTACTCAATCAGACGGCAACTATATCGAGTGTCCCCTGTTTGCCCCTGTCCCCTCTCTCTCTCTCTCTCTCTCAATCCACAGTCACTCAGTCAATTGGCTGAAAATTAACGCATTTCGCGCTTTCATCGTTAATCGATACTCTGTAATATTATCATTTGAGAGGGTATGCTCACTAAAAAGGTAACAGATTTTGACTTTGGCAACAATTATGGCCAATATTAGAAACAGCTTTAAATGGTTATTTTTAATTACTTAAGAATAAAAGCCACAAATATTCGAATATAAATAAAATATTAGTTAAACTCTATATTTAATAAAAACTGTAATTGAAATATATAAAAATAAATAAAAATTCTCAATTGCTTTTTTTATATATATTGCTAAACATATATAAAATATGACATATAATTTCTACTTAACTTGAAACCCAGGGAATCTCTCAAGTCGGTTAGTATCTGAGCAGCTGTGCAATAATTGTTGATTGTTTTAAGCTCAACAAATGTCAGCTAACAAGGCGACTCACTAAGTAGCCACACAGCTAAGCGGCTAAGTAGCTAATCCAATTCGAACCCGTTTCCACTTAATCATTCGATCGAGCGATAGCCAGCAAAAAATATTGTTATTAAAAATGATGATCATCAGGCGGATCATAATAATAACATAGACGAAGCTAAGGCTATAACTGAAGCTAGACTTGAAGTTGTAGCTGCTTTAAGGCATTTCTTTGATAATGGCTGGTCCCAAAAAAAAAACCATAAAAAAAAGAGATGGAAAGAAAAGACAAAGTGGAAGAAAAAAACAGAAGAACGCACTTTGTAAAGCGCTGATAGGCAAAAGAAGCTGCTGTGGCTGCTGTGGATGTGGATGTGCCTCTTTAGGCTGCTGTCTCTAATCTTAAATTATGAGGGAATCATAGACGCAAAGAGTTTTTTTTTTATTCTGTTGCCCTTTTTGGTGGTGATGTTGGTGGTGACCGATCCGATAAGCGGGCGGCGAACAAACGACAATGCAACAAGGACATTAGTGTCACATTTAACATGACCGCAGACGACCCTCAAAAGACGATCCCCTAAGTTGCCCCTTAGATGCCTTTGAGTGTTGCTGCTGCTGCTGAGGTTGCATCGGTTGCATCGGTTGCATTTTGGGAGCACATTGATGCATTCGGTGCAACCAACAGCTTATCACCGGCAGAGATGAGTGGGAAAAACCGCAGCAGTCATTTTTCATGTGTCTTGTTTTTTGTTGTGACAACAAATGGAGGAGCCTCAGGTTCAGTTCGACTCCCGCTGCTGTGTGTCATTGACTGTTATTTAAATGCGCTCTAATCAGGTGTTTGAAAGGGTGTGTGTGCGCCTGAGTGTGTGTGTGTGTGTGTGTGTGGTCCTTGTACTTGGCAATTATAAGCAAACCAAAAGCCGCTTAAAGACAAGCTGATGAGGATGGGCATCGCTCTTGGCCTTTATGCAGCTGGGCCGCTGAGGTGCCAAAAGTATCTCTGGCATGCGTAGAATGCAATGCAATAGCAACAACAACAAACATACAACAAACATACAACAAAACAAACAACAACAACAACAGCAACAGCAGCAGCGATCGGCAACAGTTGCCGATTTCGTTGAAATTCAGAATCGTGAGAGAGTTTCCGTCGTCGTCGTTGCGACTCATTTAAATCTCGTTTGTGGCAGGCTTGGCCCTGACTCCTGCCAACGACTCTTGGGCTCCATAGTAGCCGCACCAGCATCGTGTGTGGTCCAACTTCAACCACAGCAACAGCAACAACAACAACAACAACAACCAGCTGCAGCAGCAGCAGCAACAGTCGCAACAGCAGCAATAAAGCGGCCCAATCAACATTAGCATCTACATAAATACTCGAACATCGGACGCAAAGCTCCATTGTCTCCGTTTTGGCACACACACACCACACAGACACACACACGCACACACACAGACACACACACAATTCGCACTTATCAGCAACTGATAACAAACCCAGCAACAGCAGCAACTCCACTTGCAGCCAAGCACTCGACGACGCCTGCCAATTAGGCCCAAGTACTCACAATCGCACTCACACTCACACTCATACTCACTCTCGCACTCGCACTCTGCACTCGTAATCGCATTCAAATTTAGAGCTCGAGTTTCAAATGTATCCACTACACTTGGAAAATAAAATGTGCTACAACTGCAAATACAATAAAACTGCTTAAAACTAAATTTATATTATATTTATATTTATAATTAATAAATTTTTGTTTTTTATTATATGCTAAAATTCAGTAGAAAATATGCTTTTGTGTGAACTATAATTTTGCTGGATTTTTGCCATGTAACATTTTCCAACTTAGACAATATATCAAATTTGGAGGCAACGTTTTGCATTTAGTTTTATTTTCTACTCAATAGTTTTTAGCCAATTGATTGATTTAATTTTAGTTTCCTGGCACTTCTACTAGCTCAAATATGCTTGCATTCAAATTTTCTCTCTTAAATAAATTTAAAAAAAAAACAAAAAAAACTCTTTAAGTAAATATTTGTATATTTAAAGATGTAATAATTTTTGAGTGTGTAGTAAAGTGTAACAGTATCTGTATCTAATGGCAAGTGCCAAGTGCCAAGTGGCTGCTAATTGGCATCTATGCCCCGGCAAATGGGCAAGGAGGCAAGGAGGCAAAGAGCTCGCGTATCGCAATCGCGGGGTGCTGACAGAGTATGTCTGAATAGGTCTAACTGTCTGACAGTCTGAATGTTGGACTGTTTGACTGCCTGATTGCCTTGAGAGGCGTATGTGTGTGTTGTGTGTGTTGTGTGTGTGTGTGTGTGAATATCCGACAGCGTGTGGCAATCTGAAGTTGAAACCGAAACCGAAAACCGAAACCATTTTGAACGTCAACACGCGCGATAAGCAACTAAATTATTAACACGAATCCCAAAGCGACTGCAATATTGAAAATGCCGCCATCAGCCATCAGCCAGATCCACGTCCACAACTGCCAAGCCAAGCCAAGAGTCGAGGTTCCCGATGGCTCCCGTTGTTAATTCTGTTGAATTTTCTGCACCCATGTTTGCAGCTCCTCCAGTAACGACTCCGATATCAATTCGAATCGCATTGACTCATAAACTATATCGCTGACGCTGATATGGCGGCAAAAGCACCTGAAAATTCATTTCGTATGAAATCGTTCAAAAATTCAATTTCAAAAAGTTGTATTTTTGTTAGTTGTACTGCTGCTTTTGCTGTTGTGGCAGCTGGCGCTGTTTACTAATTTGTTAGTGAGGAAATATCAAATTTATAACACTGCCACGCTGCCAATCAACAGTGCCTCCCAGCCGCACACTTCATTCAACCTGCCACCTTGCAGCTGGTAAGCAATATGCGCTGACCTTGTTGTTGCCTATGAAAACTTAATTTGCCATTGGTAAAAAGCGTGACTACCAATTGAGTTATGTCTAAAAAGAGCATATAGACAGAGGAGTCAAAGGAGCAGAAGGGGCACTTGGCTCTGGTGGCATCAAGGGGGTAGGTAATGATGGGCGTTGCAAAGATGTGCACTTGTCAAATTTATGAGCAGTAAATTTAATGAATACAACAAATGAAATCAGTTAATGAATTGCAAAAAATATTAAAAAAAAAAATATATATATATTATAATAATGATTTGGTCTGCAAGATTTGTAAAACAAATGAATTTGAAGTTGAATAATATAATTTTTAAGTGTAAATAATAAAAAGATGGAAACTCAAAGTATCTAATATTATCTAAGTTTTTTTTTACATATATAAAACTAAGATAATAAGTAGAGTTTACAGCTTTTAAAAACATAATAAAATGCATTATTAAAATATAACATACATATTATCTCAAATTAATATCTACTTAACTAATTTTCGACAAATTAAGATATATTATTATTTTATTATTAGTACACTTTTCGAATCTGATTACAGCTTATAAAGACTTAATAAAAATCATTAAATCCATAATATATATAATCAATCTAAATTTGATATTTTTTTTAATTAGATTTCGATTGATTTCTTTTCATTTTATTAAAGTTATTAAACAAAACTTTGCAGTGGCAAAGTTTGCTTTTCAAACTGGAAACTGCTCAGCGGTATTCAATGCAATTAATTGTTAAGATGTAAGTCTTTACTCAACAAGCACCATAATCCGTCAGTTGGCCAACTCCGTACAGTTTGGTGTAGATCGGTGGCAGAACACACAATTAAACGATCAAGCAGCGTGGCAATAAAGGGGCAGCTGAGGCAGCTGAGGCATCAACCAGTCCAACGGTCCAGTCAGCATCGGAGTCGATGATGTATTATCACGTTTGTCAAAAGCATCGTGTCAAAATATTCGCTACCAGGCAAACCAAGCAGCGGCTCTGGTGGCCAGCTCACTCGCCCACGCAATATCCATATGTATATATATATGAGATCGGGTGTGCATAATAAAATTATAAGCGGGATTAGTGTCGTGCACACAAAGCCGCTGGCAACGAATTGAGACAAACAATGACAGACAAGAAAGTATCAGTGTATCAGAGTGGCCCCAGTGGCTTCCAGGAAGACTCGACGCGACTCAAGACTCAAATCTCAAGACTGAAGAATTGAACAGTGGGTTTTTAGCTTCTACTGTGACTGATTGATTTGTGTGTCATGTTATTCATGTTTATTATTGTATTATTGTGTGACTGTTGTGACTGTTGGCCTTTTCAAGGTGAGCATGGGAGCAATTGTGTGTGCGTCTGTCTAGCACAGCTCCCCTGGGAGTCGACTGTTTCTTTGACTGTTTACTTGCCTCATAAATCCATAAATTGCTCTAACGTTGCCTTCAAATTGATAGAGAGACCAATAAACGTTTTGTTAATTGTTGACAACAATCGTTCAGAGGCAACAGTTAAAAAGGCAAATCAAAGTCAAGGTCATCCATAAATCTGTTAGCACGTCCTTGTCCTTGAACGGATAAACGCGTGCCGAGTCGTGTGCCCGTCTCATTGTCCTGCTTAGATCTGCGCGTGGCATTCCATTCTACTGCTACTTAAGTTGAGCTAACTGCGGACACAATCCTCGAGGTTAGAACTCCGACCTTGGCTTTTCCCGCTTTCCATTTGGCATTGATCCTAACTGCTGTCTCAAATGGGACACATGAGAAATAAGATTTAAGATATTATTTATAGGGTATCTATGCGACAGGCTTGTCTGCACTTAATTCGCCACATTCCATGGCCAGTTCTCGCAGTCCTTATATAGTAGATTGGGTGAAGGTAGTTCGACTTCATTAACGGTGATTTGTAATGGGTGTTCCAAGACAGCAACAGTTGCAACAGTTGCAACAGCATCGATAAAAATCGTATTAAGCTCAATAAATGCGTTTGCCACACTCAGCCAAAGCAACTTCAACACCGTGTCTGTGGCAAGCTTGCCGTCCCGAGTTCCAAGTTGGAGGCTGGGCATTATTAATTTGCAATTGTACCGGTATTGAAGCCATAGATCTTGCATTATATTGGCCTGGCTGTGTGTCATATGCGTTCATAAGAAGCGTTTACAAATTGCCTTCGCCAATTATCGCCAATGTTGATAACGGACACATGGACATATGGGCAAAGATCAGCACAGCAGGCAGGCGGATCAGGAGCAACTGCATCCAACATTCACCGAGCAGAGTTATGGCCAAGACGATCAGCCTGCTAATTGCTTTTAACGGTTGCTCCGCTGATCGAACGAGTCGAGTCGTCTGCGAGAGAACACAGCCATGCCAATTATCCAGATGCATTTAGCCTGATTGCCACAAGGCGGCCCCAACCTGTTGCCATTTTTAGTTACCAAGTCAGAGAAAGCGTTTCGTTTGTAAGCAGCAAAAAGCTCATCAAAATTATTTTTATGATACAATTTCAACAATTTGTGAAATCATCTCTCGCAGAGGATATTATAATTTTGTCCTGAAGTTTAAATCACATTAAAACCAACGTCGCTGAATCCTTTTAGTATTTATATTCTTGATCAACACCAAAGGCAGAGTAGATATAACCAGCATAGCTTGGATGAATCTCAGCTTAAATCCGTATTTTTGCTATATATTATTCATGTATATATCGATTCATCCATATCCATATCATATATGAATAGCATATAATTTTGTTTGTAAAAGTATCTTTATAAATTGTAAAGATATATCTACCATATCCTACACCTTCCTCGAATGATTTGTTTCTGTATGAAAATCTGTTTAGCTTAACAAATTATTCAAACCAAACTCTTCAGTTGTGTTATTAGTGTATTTATCAGCACCGGACTATACTATACTATATCATATTTATAATAAACAATGGTAATAATTTTATAGAACTCTTTAGCTTTTTTTGTTTACTATTTTGCGACAAATAAATTATTGTTTTCATGCTTTTTGAACACAAAATGTGTTTATAAATATAAATCGAAATCTAAATCTAGAAGATTAATCCATACACTAAAATATATTTTATCTGTATTACTTCGTATAAGGGAACTACTTAAGAGATGCCACAATATAAATAGTCCCAGTCTAAAAGACAAATATTCTGTAAATGTAATTTATAAAGAAATCAATATATCATCCTATAAAAGTAATTGTATTGCATCTGACTCAGATAGTGATCACCCAATATGGATGTAAGGATATTTCCACTGATTGTCTCCCACAGCTAGAATTCGTTGTTGTTGTTGTTGTTGTGGTGGTGGCATGCGGAGGGAAAATGCTAAACGATTCAGTTAGCCAAGTTGAGTGCTTCTGACTAATAAATTCGTAACAAATCAATGACCCGACTG
Organism: Drosophila longiperda; assembly: GCA_035042125.1. Taxonomy (NCBI): domain Eukaryota; kingdom Metazoa; phylum Arthropoda; class Insecta; order Diptera; family Drosophilidae; genus Drosophila; species Drosophila longiperda. Next base: position 12,274,796 of record JAWNLV010000107.1, read on the forward strand.
CTACAAGAATCGAATGGAGCTTGGATGGGATGCGGACAAATTGACAATGGGCCCGTGCAACCAATAAAAAACTACAAGCATTTCTACTTTAGCACCCAGGGCAACTGTTCCAAGCGGTCTAGAATCTTGTAGTTGATGTCCAGTGCACTGGTGCATTCTTCACGCATCTCAAAATATGTTGGGCCAGGCAGAAAGGTCCACTCAAAGTCGAAAAATATTTAACAAACAGAACCAAAAAAAAAAAAAATAAAAGAGAAAAATGTTAAAAAAGAGAAAAATTGTATGGCAGTCGATGGTCGTTTCGCGTTCCCACAAGTTCAACTCTAATTGTGACTTTATTTGCGCATTTATTGCGGCAGCGAATACAGCAAAAGATACAGATACAAATACGAAAACCAATACATGTGCAACATCAGTCTCCGTCGCAGCAGCAGCAGCAGCAACAGCAGCAGCAGCAGCAGCAGCAGCGCCCTTTGGAGCATCGCTGAGCTGAACGTCCACTTGGGTGGTCTCGAACAACTTTGCGGCGCATCTTCAAAGCCGACTCCAGCTCGGTATCCAACTTGAACATGCACCATGAGCGAACCAAACGAACAAGAACCAACCTGAGGCAGCAACAGCAGCAGCAGCCGCAGCAGCATCGACTACGAGTTGAGCCTCAACTTCGATTCTGCTGCTTCGGCTGCTTGCATGCAACACAGTCTGAGCATGGGGCACGGATACTGTTTTTAGAGACACCCAAACTGAATTCTAAATGATCGTTGAAAATTCTGCGGAACAGTGTTTCGTTGGAATTTGCAAATGAGTTGTGTGTGTGTGTTTATCTGTGTGTGTGTATGTGTGTGTATGCCGTGTGCAAAAAATTCTTATATACAAGGAGCACAAGGCTCAGTTTCTGGTTTATTTTTGTTTTTTTTTTTTGCATTTTCTTAGAGTTGTCTTTGATTCGAGTGCAAATAATAAATTTGCAGCTTTTGTCGGTGGAGACATCCCGGAGACGTTGTAATCCGAAGTCGACTGACTGCAACTGACTCCAACTCTGTCGGCACTGACCCATTTAGTGGTCGAGTTTTCGGTCTTGAGTCATAGATTGTTCCCGGAGAGACTTTGCGTCTCGTAGGCTCCCAAGGCAGATCTGAGGCCCCGAATTCGCAGCTGCGCCTAACAAATGCAAAGCTTGTTTTATTTTATTGGAATTAATCATCGTTGTTGTTGTTATTGTTGTTGTTGCGCTGGTTGCAGCCCGGAAAAATCTTGTAATAGTTTTCATGTTTGATTGATGAAGTCGATTTTCGGATTTTTATACGATTTTTTTTGTTTTTTTGTGGTTTTTTGCTGCCCAACCCGTTGACCATAAATCAAATTGGTAAACTGGCAAAACAGCCGCGAAACTTTCGCTGACAACCTGAGCGAATTGACCCGCAGTGTTGCCACACAATTTTTGCCACAGTGTTGCCCCCATTGCTGACTGGTGCTGGCACCTCAACCAGCCTCTTTCCCCACCCCATCTTCTCAGCCGATGTCGCGCTGCAAATCAGCATTTAAAGTTAATTAAGGTCCTGCCTGCCAGTTCAGAAAAAAAAATAAAAATAAATAAATATCTTTAACAGTGATTTCAACTCAAGTTTGGACTTGCAACTCTGAGGCAGCTTGCGGCTTCAGTTGGACCCCATTTTGGTAATGGCAGCTGAGCCTGTTCCCATTCCCAATACCATTTGATTTTGCATGTTGATTGCCCCACAAATTAATGGCTAGTCGCGTTGACTTTTCTGGACCTTTGTGGCTTTCATTTTACGTATTTATTGCACTGCAAATTCGTCTTTAGATTTATTTGTTGACCAACAATTTGACCCCTGTCTAATTGCAAGCAAGCCAAATGGCTTGAAAATGCCATTTTACTGGCTATAAAAAATAATTTGGCTAGCTGGATTTTATGTTATTGGAATTGCAATTGATAGCAATGTTTTATTATTTATTAGTTTGTTGATAAGAAAGATTTGAAATGTATTTTATTTAGAGAAAATTAATCATAAGTGAATAATATGAAAATATCAATATAGTAAGATATTCATAATTATCATTAATATTATTATTAGTAAGCACAATAAATATTTAATATGCACTCTTCAGAATTTGACTATTCCTTCAGATATAACATAGTCTCAAAATTTATAACATGAAATACTTCTTGTCTTCAATGTAATTATGTGATGCTAAACAGAAATAAACTTCAATAAAAAAATCGTGATTATTATGTTAACTCTGCGCCGTTGGCAACAGTTGGAAAATAAAACTTAATTTCATAATAGAAATAATTATTTGATATCTAATTTGATAGATTCTCGCAGCAAAGTGCTAAACGGGAACAGTTAATAATAGTTGAGACTTAAATGGATTAGCACAGCTCAAATGGAATTCTAATTTGGCTATAATATATATATAATGCAAATAAATCACCTGTTTAACACATTGAATTATTTTATTGTCAACTCTTCAAAGGGAGCAATTTTTATTTAATGCTAAAATTTAGTTGAATTTGATTTGGAATGTGCTTTGGCAAATGAGAAACGGGGAAAATTCTTTGCGACCTTCAAAGTGTTGCCACTTTTAATTAGCCATTAAGGCCTTGCACTCTCTCTCTCTCTTTGCGCATAACTTAAGGCACTTGTTAGCCAAGTTAGCAGCGGAGCGTTACTAATTTTCAGCTACTGCATGACGGCACGTAGCTCTACAAAAGGCCATAAACAAAGCCACTGACAATGGCCAAACTGAAAAGTGAAGAAGCCGACGACGACGATGCCGCAATTGAATAGTTATAAATAAGTTCCCAATCCTCTCTTTATCACTGATAAATGAGCTATAGCTTTTGAGACTGGCGGATGAGTTCTCATTTCTCCAGTGAATGTATTTATTTTTGTGGAGCATAGCAAAGCGAGTCCAAATCCACTTATTGCCGGGAAATCTTTCATAAAGTATAAGGCAGGATCACCTCTTTTTTTTTGGCATTTTCTTCTTTCTTGGCTTATTTAAAATTTCTAAACAAAAAATAAAAAAAAGGCAAGCCTAATTAAAAATAAACGAAATCAACATTTTCTATAACAAATTGTTTAAGCAACGAAATTAGAAGTAAATCAAAAGCCCAGCAAATATTCTTAAGTCATAAATATGTATTTAATCATGTAGTGTAACATATAGTTTGTGGCGCCACCAACAGCAGACAGAACAACAGCGACAACAGCAACAAAGACAACAATAAAGAAAACAATTACAAACAAAACTGACATTTTACACCTTTTCATTATCTCATTTTAAAGTGGCAAACAAATCGACAGACAGCAGCAGCAGCAGCAGACGAACAAACTGCAGCAACAACAAAAGAAACAACAATAATCTAAATCAACAACAAGAAGAAGAAGAACAATGCAAACATAACAAATAACGTACACTGCACAAATAAGTGGGTGCAATGTGTTATTTGTTTTATCGCTTAAATTGCGGGAATCGCAGCCAAACAAGCGGCTAAAAAGCGCTTAACGTTGCCTACCCCACAGCACCCCTTGCCCACTTACTCATACTACTAAAAACACCCACAATCACAAGCCACCATGTTGTTGATGCATATTGCCCCTCCCCCATACCGAACCCATTTTATCTGCCCGCTTCCCTCTGGCAATTTGTGTGCAGCGAGCCGCAAACTTCACCTTCCCCGCCAGCGGGGCAAAGCGGGCAACTGTGTGCCGACCAGAAGATGAAGAAGAAGAAGAAGAAGCAAAAGTCTTAAAGACTAACTAAACTAAGTAGTTGGACCTGGCTGCTTGGTGCATAATTAGCTTTGGCATTGGAGCAGCTTCTTAATCGTGATCCATTTCCTACACTTGGCTGAAAATGAAAACGTTGCACATAATTTATGGCCACGACTTGCATACAAAAAATGCAACGTGGCATCTGCTCAAATGTCTTTACAAACACTGTGTGTGTGTGTGTGTGTGTGTGTGAGGGAGAGGGAGAGAGAGAGTGAGAGGAAATTAAAAAATTAACTCGACTACTGTGAAATTAGCAGGCCATAGAGGGCTGGCTGTTGGCCACTTGGGGGCGGCGAGGGGAAGCAGCGAGGCGTGACAAAGCTAACATTGCGGCAAAAGGTGGCATAAATTAAACAACACAACGGGGCAACAACTGCAAACAACATGCCACATATCATTTAACAGGAAATTGCGACGGTTTGAAACGAATGCCAAACATTAAGTCATAATTGTGTAGCGGCTTCAACAGTCACATCAACTGCTGCTGCTGCTGCTGCCGCTGAGTATCTGTCAGATACTTTTCGAAGTTCGATAGGGGTGAAGAAAGACAGCGACAAAATTCGAAGTTCGAAACCAGTTTTAAGAATGAGGAGAAAAAAGTCTACACACTCCATACTCCATACTCCACACACATCCACACTCCACACACAGGCGCATCTTGAACTCCTGCAACAGCTGCTTACACACACACACACACACACAGAGACAAACGCACAAAGATACAAATGTATCTTTAACTATAGAGGGAGATGGCATAAAGTGGAGTCTGCTTTTGGTGGTTGTGCCAGACTAAACGAAGAGGCGGAGTCAAGCACACAAACACACACACACACACACACACACACACATGCAGCTGTGTGTGTGTATGCTGAAGACGTTCCAAGGATTACATCCCCATATGCGCCTCGTAGTTCGTTTTGATGGAATTATCAACGTTTTTTTATTAATGGCGCTCTTTGGCAACGGCCCCAAACCCTGCACGTTCCCAATTTAATTAGTCTTGCGCTGAACGCAACGAATCAGCAAAAAAGAGCAGAAACAGCTATAAAAAAATAAAGTAATATTACAAAAAAAAACAATAAGAAACTCATAAACATCATGTGCGAAGTGCGGAGAACGTTCTTCTTTTGCTTTTTATTTTTTTTTTATATTTTTTCTTTACAAAACTGCAGTCGAGCCCAATGCCAATTAAGCGATCTTGCACACGAGCAACGAGCATCGAGCAACACCAACTGAAACAGCCAACAACACAAGCTGGCCAAAACACAACACAACGCAACACAGCCGACCAGGCCAACAAGCCAACCAACTGTCCAGACCTGGCCAAGGCATCTCACTTCTTCTCCAATTTCCGTTGTGCCTCGTAGCGTTTTTAGGCAGCAACAGACGGCCAACAAATTGCGCACAACTTCATCATAATCAACGGCTCAACGAACACACAGCCACAGCCAGCCAACAATGGCCAAAGATCAGCCAGAGAGTCCACTACACTAACAGATACCCTACAATGTAACTGGGGTTTTTTTTAGCAGTGCTTACACTTATAACAATTTGAGAAATAAAATAACTATATTTAATATTTGAGGTATTATTAGCTGGTTGGGTAGTGAATGATTTCTATGGAGTTAAACAATATTCCAAATGTTTGAATAAATTCGATTTTAATATTGAAAAATAAGCATTTTTTATTGGATTTTTGTTTTGTGTAAAGAGGAGCTTTGGTTTCATATCTCTTCTATATGTTTATCTCAAATGTTTAAGTAGATTCGATTTTTATTTATATAAATATAATTTTATTTATTTCTGTTTTTACGATATTCGTTTTAAGCTGCTTTTTAAGAGGAGCTTTGGGTTCATAGCTCTTCTATATTTGTATGCCAAATATTTAAATGAATTCAATTTCAATATATAAAAATATGTTTTTTTATTGGGTTTTTGTTTTGACAATATCTGTCTCAAGCTGGGTGATTTCGATAATATTTTGATACATTTTTTAATATTTTTACAACACTAATTAATATTATTAATCATTGCTATTAGCTAAACACATTCTCTATATTATATTGGTAATATATTGAGTAAAAATGCACTCAAGCCCCATTGTTAGGGTATGTCTGGTAAGTGCAACATTTCGTTTGCTGCAAACTGGATGGCTGCCACAGAGCAGAGCAGAGCAGAGCAGAGCAGAGCAGACGCTATGCGAAAAACTAAGGTTAAACGCTGGCTAAATTATTTTACGTGTCTGAGCCGAAGGCCCACAGAGTTGCAGCATAACTCAGTATCGGCCAGGGATCGGGCGGAAAATGATGTGAAAATTGTGCCATAACTTTTGACTGCTGCTGCTGCTTTTGCTTTTGCTGTTTGCTGTTGCAGTTGCAGCAGTTGATGATGCGGATGCTGAATGCTGCTAAGAGGCTTGCCTGTCCTGTTGCATGCGGCATGTTGCATGGCTGTGTTGCTTTTTGCAGTTTTTTTTTTATTTGTTTTAGAAATCACAGCTGCAAATCATAAATTGCATTTTACGATATTGATTGGCCAAATGATCATCCTGCTGCTGCTGTTGTTGTTGTTGTTGTTTTTGTTGTGGGCGTGTTTGTTATTTGGCATTTTGTTGCTTTCGCAACTTGGGCAAACGTTCATTGCCATTTTTAGACTGTGCAAACAGTGTTTTTTGTGTTTTGTGTTGTTGCTTGTATTTTTTTTTTGTTGTTTTTGTGTATTGATAGGGCTCTGGGCAAGAAATCAGGCAACTCGGCATTATTTGCTTAGCCGGAAATTATTATTATTTGCCAAGAGATTTAATATCATTGACTTATGGGCGGGCATTTCAAATATGATTGCCAGCCATTAAAATAGAAATGTTTTCGCGCTGCGGAGAGAGAGTTTCTTCAATTGAAATGTGAAGTGACTCCAATTGGATATATATATATATCTAAGATAAGACAGAAAATATAGTCTCTGAAATCTGTTAGGGAATAAATATTGTAATTAAACAAAACAATCATGAAAGTGAGGAGTATGAGCAAAATGTATTAAAAAATAGATATAAGTGCTTATAAAGTACTAAATATTTATGTGAAGTGATTACATTTGAATATCTATAAAGCTAAGATAAGACATAATATATAATATCTGAAGTCGTTTAAATATTAAACAACTTAATAAAACAAAACAATCTTTACAGTGAGGAGGAGTATGAGCAAAATATGATAAAAACAAAATATTAATATTTTAAAAGTATGAGAAAAATATGATAGTAAAAATATTATCATTATTATTATTACTATTAAATGTTACTAAGTAAACCAGAAATATTATTTTAATTAACTTAGTTGCTAAACAAATCTATCATATTATATAATTTAAAATATCTTATATATAATTATATTTCTAATATACATGAATTTTTACTTAATGAAATGGTTTCTCCATTTTATGTATGTTTTTTATTTTCGGCATTTGTTTTTCAATTTTAATTATTGGAAATTAAGTATATTAAAATAGTCTTGAGCTCTACATGAAAACCTTTATTACACACAATAAATATTTTCTGTAACTGAGTCACGTTCGATTTATAAAAAAAGAAAGAATAAAAATGAATTTATTTTCAGGGTCTTTGTTAAATTGGAGCAGCTGCGAAAGTGGATGTGGATGAGGATGTGGTTCTCTTTAAGAAGCCATTAATGGGAAAGCAATTAAATGAAGAACGGGGCAACAACTGTATGAAGACATAAATTGGCAAATTGAAAAGCCTGTCCGTGATGATGATGTGGCCTGATCAGTGGATAGGCATTTAAATATTAAAACTCATTTCGACACTCTATGCAATTTAGCTGGTTCTGCGACCTGCAATTACACCATTAAATTAATGAGCAAGTGTGAGCAAGCCAAGATGTATCGTTATGCATCCATTTAACCACTTTGACGTGGACAGCCAAAGACCGGGCCACTTGACCAGCTAAATGAAAAACGCGTTCACAGTTGACACGCCCACTTCTGGCTGCCACCCAGCTAATTGCATATGTGGATGCAAGCCGAGGCTTGATATTGGCGGCATGAAAATTGCAAATTAAACAAGCAAGAATACGCTAGTCGAGAAAACCAGACTAGTAGATACACTGAAACCCGCATAATGAAACATTAACTGTTGGATAATTGATGAAATATAATTAAACACAGATCTTGATAAAGCATACAACTTATATATCAATTTACATGCCTAATTGGAAAGCCATAAATTTAAAATGCGGAATTTGAAGTCTGACTAAATAAAATTACTTGCCTACTTTTGCACTATAAACTGTACTTGCAACAATTCCACATTACTAACTAAACTTTAGAATATTTTGTAGATTACTAAATTTTAAGAAAAGTACTATTTATATATATTTGTGCCCAATTTTCTGTGGGGCTTATAACTGAACACTCATTGCAATAATAAACTTGGCCAGATAAAGCGAGTGCTTAAAATGATTTGGCTACAATTATTTAAACAATAAATTGGATGCTTAAATAAATTATTTAATAAGCATGTTGTTAATGTTGTTTTACTTTATACAATACATATGTATATATATATATTTAAATGTGAAGAGTAATTGGTTGAGTGAGTGAGTCTTCATTTTGCAATTTCTCGTATTTAATCATTGCAATTTGGGCAAACTGGCAAGGGACAAGATTGCCTACAGAAAAGGAGGAGCAAAGGAGCGGAGGTGCTGGGGGGTTGCTGTGGTGCTATCAAAGTGAGCCTTTGATTTTATAATAACAATGCTGGTGCCGCCATAGCTGTTACATGGCCAACGGCCATGAGCCAAGTTAACAGCCTGCATCTATACATACATATATAATATATAATTCTTCAGTTTATGACTTTGCTTTGCCCAGAGCCCTGATAATAATTCTGCCCTGCTCCTTCTTCCTGTGTTTTGTCCGCTCGCACAATCTTTCATTTGATCGAACAATCATTTTGCGCTTACTTGCAGTGCAATTTAGTGTGTGTGTGTGTGTGTGTGTGTGTGTGTGTGCTTGCCTCCACTCAATCACGCTCCCCCCTGCCATCCTGGCACCTGGCTCGGCAAGCAACTTCCCCGCCCCTGCGTGGCCCCTGTGGCATGCTGCATTGTAATAAACATAATGGCGCGCACGATTTATGTTTTAATTTTGCATTTAAGCGGCAAGCAGCCGGCAAGCCAAGTTGAAGCTGCAAGTATGGCAGCCACATCCGACAACAACCGACTCGACTCTCCAACACCCAACACCAACAGCAACTCCAAGCTTGATGCGCATGGCTCTGGTCTTAACTTCAGTTTGATTGGCGCTGATAACCATGCAATTGATGCTCCCTCTCTGGATGTGGTTGTTGTTGTTCTTGTTGTTGTTTTTTTATTCTTGGCCACACTCTGTTCTGTGGCTGCTTTTGGAAATTATGTTTGTAGTCGCTACAAATCGATTAAGTGATCCTCATCAGCTGCATCAACGCTTCAAGCGATGCATTGCCGTTTTGGGGGCAGGTGCGACGAGCAGTCCTGACGACAATCCATATCAAGGATCACATTTAGATGTGTTCCATTCACACTGATAGCATGGTGATGGCTGCAGATAAGGACTCACTTTACTAGAGAGTCGAAATTTTGATATTTGTGGAAAGTTTAATCTTAATTTAATTAAATATTTTTCCTTTTTATTCACATTTTGCTTTAAACTCTACATTTATTTATTATTATTCTTTTATTTAAAGTTAACTTTATTTTATTTATTTATTTATTATTTATTATTTAATAATTCGATTGTAACTTAAGCACAAGTTAATTAATCTATTTATAATTTTGTTTTTGGATAAAGAGTTGACTTTAATTTAACTGATTATTTGCCTTTTAAGCAGTTAACAATTAAGCCAATTGCAAAAAATAACCAGATTACCAATTCAACATTCAACTGCAACTAAAATGAGTTGGCTGTGAATGTTTTTTGCACACCAAGTTGGCCATATTAGTGCATTGTTTAATATGAAACCGCATACCACATTGGCAATTGAAAGGTTATTTAGAGCCAGTTGAATTGGTAACCTTTTGAGAGGAAAAAAAATAAAATAAAATAAAAGACAAAAGCAGCTCAGCAATTTAGCATCTGGTTAATGGGAGAATAGGCGCGACATTCCCCCGCACCAAATGCAGCTGACAATTGCAATTGGCAATTGTACGTTGCAATTTAGAGAGAGAGAGAGAGATCCCAGTTGCAGTTGCCAATTGCCAATTGCCAATTCCAATTGGCTTGGCATGGCCAAAAGACGTTCGCCAAATTGTCAGCGTGCAACAATCTACACCATTAAACAAACGATGCCAACGCAAAGAGACTACCATAAAAGGAGACCAGTTAAAAGCTGGCAATCTAATTAGTGTTCACCATTTGGCCGGGCCAACAACAATAAAGCCTTTTAATTACAAAACTAAAAAAGCGCCGCAATTAGAGTAACTAAAAATGTGCTCAACTTTTTCGTGGCTGCAAGAGGATCGTGAGAATTGCTGAGGCAAATTCCTGGTGCAACAGTCAACAGTCAGCGCCAACTAGCCAAGTTGAGATAGCCAAGTCCGTCTGCTGGTTGGCTTGCATATGGAATATATCCGCAGTAAGGGTATGCAATCTTTGTTGTGGCTAAGATAGCCTCTCTTATTTTTTTTTTTCATTTTGGCTTTTGTTTTTGTTGGCTTACTAAATATTTGGTTAACCGCAGCAGACGCCGCATGTCGCAAAACCGCAGCGCGTTTAATTTGATGAGCTGAAAGAAGAAAAAAAAAAGTACAAGCAAAACAGATATGTTTATAAGCAGAACACCTTGCTTGAGCTGCGACGGCGCAGCAAATCGTTAGCAGGATGAGCCAGGACACACTGGGACACACTCTCTGTGTCTCTGTGAGCTGGTCATGCAGCTCGAATTGCAACTGGCCAACACATGGCAGCCCCGCACAGCAGGACTTGGCACAACAATGCAATTGACTTCTTGTTGGCGCAACAATGATTAGTTTCGGTCAAAGTCAAAGGAAGGAACGGAGTCGGAGTCGGAGTCGTAGTCAGGGGCATGGGCAGGGGTAGGTAGAGGGAAGGGCATCTAAGGATACGAGGCACTCGACGACAAGGCTTCATGTCTGCCGTCTGTCCACTATTTTGATCGGCTGCTGCTGCTGCTGCTTGTGTGTGGGCCCTAAAAACAGGAGTTGCCCAAGGATTCGAATAGGAAACGGTTCGGTTCGGTTGATATGCGTTTAGAGAAGGTCTCTCCTCAGGTATGGCTCTGTCTGCGGTCGATTTGGCTGTCAAAACAAAACACGATTTATGCTTTGTATTGAGAGCAGTCCGGGGATAACAAGATGTTTGCCGACGCCCACAAAAGGAGCACGCTGCTTGGAGGCATCCCTTCGGAGCGTCCTCGTCGCCTCCGTTGATGTTGATGTATGGGCTCTGATCGTGCATTAGATGCCATCGCTGCGTATTTAATGACCCTGGCAATTAATCTACTACTTGCATTTTATTTATTCGTATTTCGTATTTCGTATTTGTATTTGTAGGAGTTGCCGTTGTTTCTCCATTTTGGAGGATTACTAGTGCAGTTTCCACGAGAGCAGCTTGATGACTTCACATTCTATACTAGAAAAACTGAATTTAAATGTCTCTTTTTAGGCTTTGCCAGAGATATCAATTATAATATAACTTTATATTGTTTAAGGCCAAATTGTTCTACTAACAACTCAAAACTAAATTGTTGACTTTAAGTGTGTTTTCATGAAGCGATCTAAAAGGATAATAAAAACAATTAAAATCGGAACATATTTGCCTATGATTATTAAATATTTCTTAATGATTTTAATACTGTATATTTATTAAGTGTTCCAGTTTCTTTACTATACATTTTCCCTTAATTTTGTAGAAATTCTTTTAAAGATTTTTCTATATAATACTTCACTTAAGAAATGCTTTCCAATTTAAGTTGTCTCATTTCGAAAGTGGAAAATCTATTTCTACTTAGTTATTTTTGGTGTTCTCTTTTACGACATTTCAGACTGTACGAGCGACCCTCGCACGTGTTTTATGGACAGCAAAATTAATGCAACAAAGCGTCGTTATCAGGTTCTTTGGGTCTCTGAAACGGGAGGCAGATCGTGTATGTAAGTGGCATACACTGTAAATCTCTTTAAATGAGCATTTAAGCGCTGACACAGACACCGATCTCGATACAAAAGTTGCACTGCGACGAGGATGAGGATAAGAATGAGGATGAGGAGGAAGACTTCGATTACAGGCCGAAATTGGGTTTTGGGTTTCTGTTTCTGTTTCGGTTTCAGTTTATATGTGTGACTGTAATTCAATGCTCAATGCGTTGATAGCATCAAGCTGCCAACCCTTTCTGCTCGGAACGGCTTTGCTCGCAGTCCCAGCGAGTCGAAAAGAGCCACTGTCACGGGTACACTCAGAAGAAATGTTGTATTTTAATTATGGAAAATAAATATTATCTGTTCATTAGAAACAGTTTAAAATTAGAATTAGTAAAATTTGCATACAAAATTGGTTATATCGAAAATCTCTATACAATAACTATTAGCTATTTCCATTTTCAATTAATAGACACTTTCGAAAAACTAGAAATTTAAAACCTTTTATTTAATTAAATAAAAAATTTCTTTTTGTATTGGAAGTGGTATACATGCTTATATAAACTAGTTTAAATTTGACTAATAGATTGTAGCAAAGATTTCCAAGTTAAAATTTGATTTCCTAATCTTAACAACAATTAAGTATTTAATCAAATATAATTTTTTATATATTTAAGCATATTCAATCAATATTTACTGTATTATCTATAAAGTTCTTTGATATACAAGCTAACTCACAAGTGTTTCTCTAAGTGTAGCCAGCCGCCGATCACTGACCGCTGATCCGGCACATTGTCTGCTGGCTGCTGGTTGCTGGTTGCTGTCCTCAATTTCTTGTCTTCCACAGTGGCTGATATTTATTGTATTGTTGGTTGCATTTGTCGCTGACTTCGTTGTTGCTGCTGCTGCTCCTGCTCCGACTCCTGCTCCTACTCCTGCCTCTGCTCCTACTCCGACTGCTGCTGCTGTTGAAGTTGTTGTTTGTTGGTTGTTTGTTTGCTGCTGATTGTTGTCGTCGTCATCGTCGATCGATTGATCGGCAGCATTTGGGTGCAAGCTGCAAGCTGCTAGTCGTTTTGTCGCCTTAACACTTGGCCAACAAATGCCATGTTGCTTGCCCCCTCATGTTGTTGGCTTGCAATGTTAACAAGCCCAAAATAGCTAAGAGCAGCTTGGCAGCCTGGCCAAATGATCACCCACTGACTCTGACTGGCAATTACAAGTCATATATCATGTGACATGGACATGGACATGGACACATGTGTGTGTGTGTGTGTGTGCAAGGATCATAGATCTAAGATGCCGCCACTTGTTGCAAGGACCACCCAAATGTTCGTATTGTGGTAATCACCCACAAAACTGGGCATTATGTCGGTCAGTTAACAGCATAAAAAGTCAATAAAAAAAAGATCCCTTTGACATTTTCGGGCGCGTTTGACCAAATGCCGACATAATTGTTGTGACAGCCAAGCACACAACACACACACACAGACACACACACACAACAACAGTACGCAGGACATTGCAAGAAGCAAAAGGACACACAATAGCCCTAAGTAGATTATATATACACAGACTGACAATAGCAAAATTAATGGGCACCGGCTTCCCTCTTCTTGCCTCAGCCTCAGTCTCAGCCTCTCGCTCATCTTGTTCTTCTTCTTCTTCTGCCCCTTCTGTCGTAATAAATGGTCACTTACAGCAGCTCAGCCAATGGGCAATCAGCGCTATGAAAAACTACTTGCTACCTGAGAGGAGAGAGAGGGGGAAAGTGTTTTTCCTAGCTGTCGGCGCGACTGAATTGCATCAAAGGCAGCCAAAGCAGCCACAGATGCCTCAGAAAACATAACAACAACAATAACAACAACAACAAGAAGAAGACACAAAGACACCAAATATCCCACAGCTAAAACGTTAAGTCATCTTTGGCCAATCTATCGATCTTTGCCTTGGATCGCTTACAGGAAGTCTTGCTGTGTGCATAAATATTTTGACACTAAGTTGCCTCCAAATCGGCATTTGTCTCTAAAAAAAAAACTTTTTTCAAAGCAGAAATTTATTTTGCTTAGTTTTATTTTTTTTTTGTTGGGATTTTCTTTCATTTGCTACATTTAAACCATTTATTGCATTCGCCACACTTGCCGCATTTTCTTTGATATTTGACTTTCTTCTTCTTCTTCGTCGGCGTGTTGTTGTTGTTGTTGCTGCTGTTGTTAATGTGGTTTCTGTTGTTATTGTTGTTGGCGCGCCCACTAAGTATCTTATAATGGCCACTGAAGGGGAACTGCTCCCATGAAATCAGTCAGTCTGAGAAAAATATCATTAGAAATGCTAAAAACTAATATTTAAGCCAATTGCACTTTTTGGATTGCCAACCAAATAAATAAAAAAAAAGCGAAAGTCATAAATGAATATTCATTGAAATGCTCTTAAATATTTATACTTATATAATAAGTATAATTGCGAAAGAATTACAAAAGACCTGTCATAACTAATTTAGTTTTAATTATATACACAAATAAACTGGAAACGCACATATTTAATTCTTTTAAATATAATTTAAAATATATGCATTTCAATTGAATAGTGATAGAGATCATATAAAAATTGATTTTATGGTTTGAAAGAGGCTTGGCAAGGGGCTGTAATTTTATCAATGATTCTGATCGAGAAATTGCAAAATTTTTAACTAAAATACAAAATACACAATCGTTATTAATAAAATATATTTTTCCCTTACCTCCTGCCTATTGGCAAAAAATGTTTTAATTTGTTAATAATTATTAGCTAAGCTGCTTGGCTTAAATCTCACTGCTTAATATACTGAAAAAAAAACCAAATAAAATTGCAGATGTATTAAAAACAAAAATAAACATAAGCAAAGGTATACAAAATATACAAATGATATTCTGCAAAATGTTTCTTTGCCTGTTTCCCAGACTGTATATTATTTTTTTTATTTGCAGAATATATATATATATATATATTTGTGGAGCTGACATTCTGAGCTCGTCCTACTGCTGTCTGTTGCTGTGTTACTCTGTCGTCTGTCCAAATCGAAGAGACAGCGACGAGATAATTTTGCAATGCTTATGGCCGCCAATTTGCGGAAGATCGCCGTACAAGGAGCGCACGCAAGCTATCCGACAGCAACAGCAGCAGTTCTTTTCGGGTTGCTGCATCTTGGATGCATGCCCCAAAACACACACACAGACACACACACACAGATAGATACAGACACAGACACGATTGGGCTTGCAACACGTGTGTGTTGATTGGTTCATAAGAAACGGGCAGCAAACAAAAAACTACAGAGAGAAATCATTTAAAACAGCCAAACGGCGATCGTGCTTAAATATGCCAAAAAAAAAAAAAAAAAAACGACAAAAAATAAGAAGAAATACACAAGACGAGAACAGCAGGCAGGCAGGCAGGCAGGCAGGCAGACAGGCAAAACGAGGAGCTTCAACGACTACGACGACGAAGTGCAGCCATGCCACCGATAGCTACAACTATATAAAGAGCCCAAAAGGCAGCCAGGCACAGCACAGAACAGCACAGCACAGCACAGCTCAGACAACATGGACTTTGGGGAAGACACAAACGGACAGACAGACGGACAGTCGTACAGTCGGGTGCGGAAGGTGGTGCAGCAGCGAGTGAAGCCGTGAGGCAGACAGGATCAATATAACAACAACGTCGTTTCAGGGGCCTTGTACATAATTTTGCATTTTTTTATAGGGCTCCGTTTTGGAAGGGCAGCGAAACAAAATGTCGGTTACGGCCAAAAACCATTAAAGGCAACAGGCAACAAACGGGCAACAGAGCGACGAATGAAGCGGCAGCAGGTTGGCAAAAAGGTAGCCAGGAACCAGGTTGGAGCAGCAGCATCCTCAAGAATCGAAGAGAACAAAATTAAGAAGCGTCGCGGATCTGCAGTATTTTTTTTCGCTTACATTTTTTTTGGATTTCTTTTTTTGTTGTTATTTTGATCTTGTTATTTGCGACGGTCTGCGCTGCTGCTTTAGTAATTATTATATATGTATATATGTATATATGTATGTATGTATGTATATAGAGTTGTGGACTTGTGTCCACCATGATGAAGATCATTTCAGGTTCTGTGTGCATGTGTGTGTGTGTGTGTGTGTGCTTGTGCTTGTGCATTTGTATGCTGTTGCAAGTTACTCGACTCGCATGTCATGTCCGCGCGCTGAGGCTGTCAACAGCCCCGGGATAAAATGATCAACATTGATCGCATAATGATCAAGAACAGCAACAACACTAACAACAACGGCAACATTTTTAAATGCTTTTCAGCTACAGATTTTTTTTTTTTTTTTTGTTATTGTTGTTGTTTAGATACAGATACTGCGACGCGACTTCGGCACAGATTCACAGAACGCGAGCTGCTCTCAGCTCGATTGATCGTCTGGCAGAGATCAGCGAGACGGGAATTGAGGCTTTTATTTACTCGTCTCTGCGTAGATTGATGATTGAGTGCGTGCCTCAGTGTTCCCCCAAACTGGAACTGAAAGTCGACTACAGTTTGTAGATGGGGGGGGGGGGGAGTGGAGCTGTGTTGTCTCTGTTGCTTCTTGGCCGGGCTAAGTAAGCTATTATGCGTGTTGGTTGGCTTGGCTTGAGTTGGCTTTTTTGCTTTTGGCTTTTTGCCGGCGTTGCTATGATTTTGATCGCCACTTTTGTAGGTCCCGCATAATTTACTTAATTATATTTAATTGAATTTTAAAGCTACTGGTTAAAAGCAATCGATGGCGTTGTTTTTTTTTTCACATTCTTATTTCTTAATTGTGTATGTGGGTTATTCAACTTTCCCAGGACAGGAGAGTGAGAGTGTGTGCGAGGGAGATAGCTATATGTGTACGTGTCAAGCAGCCAAACTGACAAATTTGCGTTTTATCCTTTTTTTTTTTTTTTTTGCTTATTCCTTGGTGTGTGCTCACAGGATAACAGGATGACACTCGAACCATGTCCAATCTGAATCTGCGCAGTCGTTTATTACGGCAATAAACGATGCAACCAAAAGTCAAACAATAATCCTGGCGAACCCCTTTCACCAAAAAAGGCCCCCTTGCCTCTTGCCACTATAGAGCAAAGAGGCGGCTGCTTTCCCAGGACGCGTGACATAAATCAAAGGGCCACACAGAGCACAGAGCCGAGCCTCAAAAGGGATTTGTTTCGCCAAATCCTTTGAGAATTGATTTGTGCACGCTAATAAGCCAAAAACAGAAAACTAAATTATGCCCAGCACACCCAAACATACACAAACAATAGACAATATACAACAGACAGAAAGACAGACAGACAGACAGACAGACAGACAGACAGACGGAAAGTTATTTCGCTCATTTCCGGTTGTGTGTGTGTTGTGTGTTGTGTGGTTTTTTCTCCAAGCAAATGACATAATCATAATGAGAGAACTGTGCTTCCAAAAGGGGCGCATATGAATTTCAATTTTCAACCACCCCGCTTAAGGGTGGCAATTAAAATGTTTGCTTTTGAAACAAAATGGCGGCAGCCATACAAAACAACCATGAAACATGTCTTCCCCTATGTTGCACAAAACAAACTTGCAACTGTTGCAAGTATGTGCTGTGCGGGCGACGATAAGTGGCCATGACGAAGGCCACAGCTAGTGCCACATAAGCTTCACATAGGGGTGCCAATCCGGATAGACTTGTTCTGCACACTCAATTTTATGTGGGTTAAAAAATCGGTTCAGTTAAAACTGAAGAGTATGAAATATATTAAAAAGAGTTTACTGATTGCATTTATTACTCTTGATTACTATAAAAATAATTGTATATATTTTATATTTTATGTATATTATGAAATATGTCTCAAAAATTGACTACGCAACAATTACACTGAAATAAATCGCTGATAAACTTGATATGGGTATTATCCTAGAGATTTGTGGCTGTACTTCCTGTTTTGGGCTATAAATAAATGTTTGTCTAATGATAGCCTAAATGGCAATAACGAATCTCTTCAAAAGACGCCCAACAAAACCTTTCATTTTCTATCTGCTCTTCGATTCATTTGATGCTCGCCGCGCCCATATGGAATTCCAAAAGGCTGCCATTACCCCCCGTCTGGTTGTTGTTGTTATTGTTGTTGTTGTTGTTGTTGCCTTCGACTCTGGCCAACTGGCGGCGAACATTAACGTCCAATAAATTGTTGTCAAATGTCGCGCACCCCGTTGATTTTAATGTGGCTTAAATAGGATAATAAAACTAACCGCAGCGAAGAAAGAGTGAAGACGGAAAACAGGCTAAGACTGTATAGGCCACAATTTATTGTTCGCTTGTATATAAAATAGTGCGTTTTATATACCCACACACAAACGCACACACACACGCACACACACACACACGCACACACAGTCCATGAGACAGGTTGCTCGCTGTCTGAAAAACCAATAACTTTTCCACTGAATAGTAATTTCACGGGCAGCTCAGCCAAGCGGATCAGAGCGGAGAGGAGCAGAAGCAGGGCACCAACAGGTGCTTATCGTTGCTGCATCGTGACATTTTATTGGCTGCCTCCAGCGGCTATGATGCTTATCAATGACCCAATGGCTACAGTTGCCTGCATTTGGAGTGGGAGCCGGGCGCAACACTGCAGCTGACATTGGGCCTGGGCCCTAACTAATGCAAATGGTAAGTTGAAGCGGAGATGCACATAAAGAGCTACAACAACAACAACAACAAACATCGTTTATGACTGACACTCGCACTGACAGTTCGTAAAACGAAAAGAGAGACGACTCCGGGTTAAGGAAGAAGCTTCAAGTTCTGTGGAAATTTACATGTTTGCCGCGTTTTTTATTATTTCGTGGATTTAATTAATTTTGATGAATTTCACGAGCAAAGCGCACGCGTCGCTGCCAGTCAAAACAGTTCACAATAAAGCGAGAAAATAACACCAAAAAAGGCCCCAAATTAATTTGCCCAATTTGTTGCCATACCCAAATCAGCGGCCCCGCTGGGAGTTCATCAATTAGCCATGGCTGTTGGAGTTCCTTTTGTTTTTTGCTGTTGCTGTTGTTGTTGTCAGTGTGGCAAGTTTGGAGAGTGTCGGTGGGAATGAATTCCAGTGGTGCCTCACTTACATAAAAAGCTTCACAGGCGCCGCCTTCGCACAACTTATTCACATTCATATTCGCATTCACATTCACATTCGCATTGAGAATTCACATTCGCATTCACTGTCTCAATTTTAATGTCGCGGTGCTCAATCACAGACCACCCTGAAAAGACAATCGGGTTCCCTTATTTGAGGGATGACTGTGAAGTTCATTTACGCGTGGGTTAAGCAACCACAAAAAAAAATTAATTAAAGCTTTTTAATGGTGCCGACTGACGGACGTCCACCAAGAAGACGCCAGTGATGCATCGTGGCAGGCTTAATGATTGCTTTTCGCACCTTTTTGATGTTGCCACAAGTGGCGATCGTTTTATATTCCCCGCATTTATTAAGCAAATATTTTGACTCATGCTAATTGCTAAGCAGCAATGTCAAACTAAATGAAGCCGATGATATGCCAAAACATGACACTTAAGATGGGAATGCGACTGTTTGTTGAGGGCAGACAAGTTAAACATATACAAATTAATATTTATATATATATAATAATAATATTAATAAGGGTTGACAGCTGGTTAAGGCTGCTGCTTTGATAAGCATGCCAAAATATTTGTTTAGTTTTTTAATGCTCTGCATTGGAATACGGTCAAGATGCTGTTAGCTAAATCAGCTAATCTTGGCTTATTCAATAAAAGAAATTAGACAGAAAAAAGACAGGAAATACTTTCAAATTTAAGGAAAAATCGTTACTCCTCTAATAAAGTACAAGTGTTTTAGTTTTTATATCAGAAACAGGACTTTCTTGCATTAGCTTATTCAATCTAATCTTGGTTTTTATAATAAAAATAAATTCGACAGAAAAAAGACAGGAAATACTTTCATATACTTAATCATATTTAAAGAAAAATCTTTACTCCTCAATAAAATAGTATTTTAGTGTTTATATAATTTTGGGTTTTCTTGGGTTTCATTTATCTTAAATATTCCTTCAGCTTTTCATTGAATTTATGAATCTGAGATTGCTTCTTATAACTGCCCCAATGGCAACAGCTGCACAAACTAAAGCAACAAACAACTACAACAGGAAACATTAGAAGGAGAATGGCAACTTGGCATTATCCATTAGGAAGGAAGCAGACCAATCCCAGAGAGGCAATAGTTGCCACAAATGATACAACAAACAGCACGCGCACAAAGTTTTTATATGAAAGCAAATTAATTTTTTTTTTTTGGCCCAAAAAGAAAAAGCAATAGAAAAACTACAATATGACAAAAAGAGCCGGACAATGGCAGATGGCAGGGGAAAGGGAAAGGGAAAGAGGATGGGGGAAGGGGAAGACAGCGCCTGGTGGCCAAAAGTCAACAGCAATAAAATCGCAGCCGCAGCAGCCACAACACGAGCTGACAATGGACAGGAGCTGAATAGGATGATGAGGAGAGCAGAGCACGAGGAGGAGGAGGAGGAGGAGGAGGCAGCAGTTGCGCGTCACGTTAACAACAAACTAAGGCAATAAAACCAAAATCAGGATAATGGCACAGCCGTCGCCGAGGCAGCCAAACTCAATGTCAGCAAATTATATAAATCCCCCGGGCCAGCAGATGTGCACAGACACCAACGAGAGCATGTGACACAAGCAGTCAATGTGATAGACAGAGAGAGTGCGCAATAGAGAGAGAGAGAGTGAGTGAGAGGGAAGAGAGAGAGAACATGAGGCAGAGGCTTGTCATTAGGACTAACATTGTGACCAGCGAAGCGAGCAACAAACTGTATTTCTGGCTATCAAATCAATTACATAATGAACAAGCCAACAAGCACCAAGCGAAAAATTCTACACTCAACAAAAAAATTGACCAAGAACTATGTTCTCAGAAATATCCATTTAAATTCAAAATAAGTAAATAAATATTTTTCTGTTCAGTTTTACTTAATATTTTTAGAAATAATGCGAAAGCCAAAGAAATATTTAATTTCTTTAAATGCACTGCTAAAATATTAATAAACATTCAATCTGTCTTCAACATATTCATTTCTTCATTTAAATCTATATATTTGTGGTATATTTCTAATTACAAAAATAACATTTTCTGTACATTCCCCTATTTCTTCGAGTGTATATAAATAGATTAAAAAAGAGGCAAAAGACCAAAAGCCGATTTGTCCTTAAGCAGTTTAGTTGACAACAAAAAAAAAAAAAATTGGCCAGCATTTACGGTAAAGGACAATGCCAAAAAAAAAATGCACATGATGCCGGCTCGAGACAATGGCCAAGATGCAGTATGTTTTGGCCCATTTCTGACTTCTGTGCGGTTAGGCGCATAAAAACAAAAATGCATCCTGCTGCAAAAAAATAACAATTGAGCACAATGGCCATGCCCAGGGGCAGTAGCTGTATATGCAGGAAGCAACGCAGCAGGACACGTGGTTTTATTTGCAAAACACACACACAGCACAGCACAACACACACACTCGCAAACAACAAGAAGAAGAAGAAACTGCCACAAAGCAAACAAATTTCATTAAGCAAAAACTGCCATCAGTGACACTTGCCAGTCGAAAGGACGAAAGGACTTCCAGGAATCGCAATTCCCCCGCCTGTCTTTAATATAAACAAGCAACTCCCTCTCCCCCCTCCATGCTCCTGACTTAACTATTGTGGCCAACTGTAAGACGACGGCAAATTGAGTTTTTCTACGCAAAATATATTCGGGCAAGTCGCGCCCTGCTTTGGGGCCAAAAGTGTTGCGTGACTCAAATGTTTTCATCATTTCCGCTAATAATAATTTGCCATATAATATGGCACTCAGCCATAAAATTATGCCACAATAACAACGGCTATGAGTAATGCCCTGTCCTGGCAAAGGATTTTCAGTCTTTAGTCCCACCCACCCTCCACCATCCACCCTCGACAACTGAAGGCATGTGTCACAAGTCCATTGGGAAAGGGGGTGTGCGGCTTGGGGGCCGACATGAAAAACTAAAATGTCAAGAATTTTGACAGCCAACTGATTGTTGGCCAATAAGCTCCAAATTTGTCGGCGTAATGGCTCGAAATAAACTAACCAATTTAGTTGTACACAAATTTGTGACGGCAAAATGGCTAAGAAAGACGAAAAACAATTCTTAACAAATAAGAATATAATAAATATGTTCAAAATAACATTAACATATCAAAACAAAGTAAGTTTGTTAAAAAAAAAAATGTATAGTCAAAGAAATAAAAATTATATCTATTTTATACCTAAAACAGTTCAGATTAGTAAAATATTTAAAATGAATAAAATCAAAAATATCAATTAACTAATAGCCAATTTTTTTTACTGCTTTTAATAATTTTTTTAAATACCTGGGAACTCAACAAAATCCATAAAAAAAAACTGCAATTTTAATAGCTATAATTTGGAGTAAAAGCTCTGATCTGTTGCATTTACGATGTTTTCAACACAAACCAATCAATTTAATGGCCCAGTTAATAAATATAAAAACTGAAAAGCAAATATATATTAAAATGCCAGCTGGAAATATAAACAATCTTAAGATATATGAGCCCCAATCAACCATTAACATGTTCACTAATTTTACGATCGATTTCATAAACGTTTTTCAGATTGTGTACTTTTTGAATTCGAAGACGATCATAAAATATATATATAAAAATGCATATATGGATATATATATATGAGCCAGGAGGGGCTTGTGAAGATTATAAAATTTTATGCACAATTTGAAACAGTTAACAGCAAATTCTGAAAAGCTCATTTTAATACAAAAGCCGCAACGAAGACAAAAAAAAACTTGTCAACAATATTTTACGAGCGCGAACAGATTTTTTGTTGGTCAAAATGAACGCAAAAGAAAAAGGCTGTAAAATCGAAAATCGTTAAATCGGCAACAACAACAACAACAAAAACACGAACAGCAACAATAACAAATCAACGAGAATGACGACGGCACCAGCTGCGCCTTTTTGTGAGGCAGGAACGAATGGAGGAGTCGCCACCAAAAACCCAAATCGACGACAGCCATATTGAAAAGTCAATGTTGTGTTTTGTTGGTGATGGTGATAGGGTCGGGAACGGAGGCAAAATGGAGTTGCCTCTGGGGCATTTCTCTCTCATTCCCTCTCTCACTCCCTCTCCTTCTCCCTCGTCGTCTCCCTCTCGATATCTCTGTTGGCCAGATGGAAAACCATAATCATAAATAATATTACAATATGTATTATATGACCGAGTCAGTTGGTCGCCAGTTTGTCGATCGCATAAACGCTAAAACGCGCATATATTTAAGTATCAAATTGGGACTCGCATTTAATTTATGATGTTTCCCCGCATTTTTGATTGTCCGCAATACACACAATACACACACACACACACACAGAACACACACAACACACACCACACACAAATATGTTGATCGTCGAACGTTTTGTAAATGATCGATGATTGATTTGTTGTTGTGCGCCTGTCTGCCTGTCTGCCTGCCATTGAATTATTTAAAAACAACAACAAATTACAACTTTGCATTAATGTGCAGCCCAAAACGGTAAAAGGTAAAAAAAATAAAATAAAACACAAAAAAAAAATAAATAAACGGCAGCTGCAATTAAGTCGAATAAACGCCGAAGCAGCCAGTTGGCCCAATGGTGCAGCCAACAGATCTTTTAATATAGCGTCTGGCCATATGCGCAGCGCAGCCAGCTCCTAATTTTTGTTCATTTGTATCGCATCGCATCGTATAGAGACGTCCAAGCCAAAGGCAACACCAAAAGCGAAACATGAACGGGCCATAAAAAGAGGCCAACAAAGTTTACTTATGAATATGTAAGCGAGTCTGGGGCGTGGAGTTTCTAAATAGGTACAGACCAAACAGTCCAAACAGTCCAAACGGACCCCCAGCTTCAACATGGAATCCAACTCCGACTCCAACTGCAGCTCCAGTAGACTTCAACATCCGTATAAGGCAGCAGGCAATAATCCTCGCACAATGGGCCAAATAATTGCATTGACCTCTCTTAACTATTTTCAATTCAAGTCAACAATTACATAAATAATTTATTTCATTTATTTCATTATTATATTTAAAGCAAATGCTGTATTTAATGCAGAAAATGTTTAAATAAATTTAGCTGTTTTTCCTTGAATTTTTGGTATTAATAAAATTAATAAATAATAATAATACTTCATATGAAACAGTTTTGATCATAATAAATTTGCTAAAACAAAGTCAAAAAACTAATGGACTAAAATTAATTGGCTCATATTATTTATGTTGTTCAAAAATGCATTTTAAATTGGCTTTACTTTTGTTTTATTTAATATAATTAAAAACTATTTCAAGGTTTTTTGAAAAACGCCAAAGGTGAACATTAAAAACTTGTTAAACTGCAAAATGGGATTCATTTGCGCATTCTTTATCATTTTATTTATAATAGTTTCTTTGAATTTGTTTTAGCACTTTGCTCCACTGTTCATGATTGCCTTCTGGGTTGCTTTCATCTTGAACTCCATCTCGAATTTCCTTTGCAGCACTCCATTAGCCAAATGCAGAAGTCCCACTTCCAAGCCGCTGTCTGATAACTAAAGTGGAAGTTGGAGCTCCAATAAAAAAAAAGAAAGAAGGCAAAAAAAAAACCAACATAATTTGCAGACTCTCTTTCCGTCTGTCTGTCGGTCTGTCTGTCTGCTTGGATGTCCATTTGGATTCGTTGGTATTGATAAATGCTATCGCTGAATATTTTGGCAAATGTGCGGCGCCCCCATATCAGATGCCGAATCGAGCGATATATATTTTATTTTATAAATGATGTGCTGCATCCTGGCACCAAACAAATTACAACATGTTGGACCGTCATGCTGTGTAGCACAAACACACACACACACACATACTCACACACACACACGCAGAGGCAGACAATTGGAAAACACATTAAGGCAATCAAACAACCAAAAATTGAATTTGATAATGTTGCTGCTGTACGGGAAGGGGGAGAAGGAGATGCAGTGAGGGAAAACTAAAACCCATGTTCCCTAATGCCAATGGTCATAAATTTTCCAATGTTGCCAGTTGTTGTTATTGTTGTTGTTGTTGTTGCTGTTTGTTGCTGATGATGATGATGATGATGATGATGATGCTGCTGATGTTGCGGGCCATATGAAACCCTAAAAACCAATCGCCTCATACATGCACCTATACATACAATCACACATATATATATATACATATACATATATTTTTACTTCTTTACGTATCATCATCAGCAGCCAGTCAGAGGGAGAGATTACATGCAACGCGCCATCGACATTTGCCACGAGATGATGAAGCAGCAAAATTCCGAAAATGGACGAACAACACGCAATCCATCCACACAATCCTCACACTCTCTCTATAAGTCCGTCTTTTGTCTATCTGTGTGTGTGTGTGTTGCTGTGTGTGTGTGTGTGTGTGTGTGCTTGGAGGGCGTTGCAATATGTTTGGCTGTGTTTCTGTGCCTCTGCGGCAGCTGCGCCCAAGTGCTAATAATCTCATAGTTCTACGCAAGCAATCAATAGATATATCCGTACACATATGTACACTGAAAAAAAAACGCTATTCATTTAAACTCAACTCAATTTCACGACAATAAATTCAAAGTTGGAATAAAAACAACAAACTACAAAATGCTCATAATAAATATTTAAATACATTAAAACAAAATTATGAAACGTTTTCGTTATGAAATAAAATACTTGAAATATCCAAGGAAAAATTTTGAAAAATTTAAGCAAGTCATCTGTGTAAACATTTAAACAATTTGAATTTGAACTCAGCTTGAATCAATGAGACTTTTATCATTTCTGCGATAGCAAAATAAGTTTTCGAAAATGATTTTGGCTGCAAAGTTACACAATTTTTTCTAACTGTATTTAGAGTTGCAGGAAGCAGGCGCTGACTGGGAAAATTGAAAAAGCGCATTTATTGCATTATCCGTTTGCTATAATTCTTCTGCTGCTGCGGCTTGTAATCTGCGCATTAATCTGTAATCTGTTGCCACAAAAAGAGACTCGTTCAATTTTTCAGTTTTACTTCTACTTTTTTTTTTTGTTGCGTGCCATTTGCCTGGCGGGATTTACTTCCTCTTCCACCAAAATTTTAAATTCAAAACACTGCTCATCGTCGACAGCATTTCTGTTTTGTGTTTTTGTTTTTTACTCAAGCTCCATTTCAATTTGGAACTCGAGCTGCTGTCACTTTTCGGGGGGTGCTGCTTGGGGGCGTTGTTGATTTTTGGCTTTATCTTTTAATATGCACAAAATGGCGTGTCAAATGTTTACAATTTTTCAATAAATTCTCTAAAGCGTTTTTGCGTCAAGCACAAAAAAATAATAAAAAAAAAAAACAACAAGAAGAAAAAAAAAAGCTAAACGAACTCGTTGCCCACTCAAAAGTTTCTTTGCCCAAAGCTACTGTCAAAAATTCAATTTTCAAACGATTCATAATCTTGGGCACGAGTCAAATGCAAATTTAACAGATGCCTCCTCGGGGGCACAAACACTGCCTCAATTAGCAGTGAAAAACCTTCAAAATGTATTGCGGCTCTCAGACTCATACCAAGACTCAAATAGTCAGATTTGGGACTCAGACGCTGACTAAGACGTTGCTTGGAAAGCTCTAAGAATTGTTTAGAATTTTGTATAATTTATGTTTGAAAATGCTAGAAAATAAAACATGTGTGTCATGTGAAAATATATACACTAAATACTAATCACATCAGACCACACTCAACCCACATTGCAGATAGGAAAAGTTTTCATCAGAGTTTGCCGCCTCGCCCCCAAACCAAACCCAAGAACTGTCTGGCTGTCATCCGTATTAAACAGCTGCTGCTTCCCAAACGGGGATACTCATCGTCATCATTCCTCCGTATGTGTGTAAGTACAAGAAGTATTCATAAGCAATTAGTTGCCCCACTTACTCAGTCAGGCAGCTGCTGCTGCTGCTGCTTTCACCGACACATCATTTCACAGTATTTCCGCACTTCCAAGAAGAACAGGCTGAGTCGAGCTGTAACTAGAGCTCATTAATAGCAATAAATGCGTAACAACAACAATTGGCATTCCATTCACACAATCCACAACAACAACAACAATAACAACAACAACTGGAACACGGCCAGATCACAAACCAATGACAAATCCCAACCACAAGCCACTTACGTGTCGACGTCAGTTGTTACATGGACTTATCCCTCGATTCTGGTATCTGAGATGTGGGATGTGGGATGTGAGATGTGCATGTGTGGTTGTGGTTGTGGTTGAGAATTGCCATTTGACGACGGCTGTCATGAGGCAACCCCTCGGCTAAGCCGCTTTGGCATCATTGGACTCATCCCCTCGTTAGCACAGCGTGTAAATCAGCC
Organism: Drosophila longiperda; assembly: GCA_035042125.1. Lineage (NCBI taxonomy): Eukaryota > Metazoa > Arthropoda > Insecta > Diptera > Drosophilidae > Drosophila > Drosophila longiperda. The sequence goes on from JAWNLV010000107.1 coordinate 12,302,246, forward strand.
AAGTAGTTCTCACATTTTCACACACGCACGCAATTTTCCAACAACCAAACATCCCGTTAAGCAGTGTAAATGTTACGCCTTCCCCCCCGCCACGCCTCTTTACACACTTGCCACACACACACACAGCACAGATGCCGTGGCGCCATTTTGTGCTGAGTGGATTTACGAGGATGTGGAAATACATGTGTATACATATACATAGATGTAAGTGGATCAGGCAACGCTGTGGCAACATTTGTGGTTAAGTATCAGTTACTCGTCCATTGACAGCCTCTGCCACTGCCCCTGCCCCTGCCCCCTTGTTTCGCATGATAAATGCCTTTTAATAATAAAAAAGAAATGTTTTTATAACGCAACATTTGCCAACTCATTGTCCCTCATCCTCTTCCCCCAACCCACTTGTTTAGGATGTTACCCACATATGTGCACATATATGATTATATTTAAGCCTGATTATATTTCAGCATTTACAAAATTGCTATGTCATTTTACATGTATTCAACTATCCAACAATTTTATAGAAGCTTTTTTTAATTTCAAAAAAAATCTGGCAAAAGAAAATATTTGTTTAAAAATTTAAAACAATTTTAGAATTGTTAAATCGAAAGTAAATTTTGTATTTGTATACTTAAAAATTAGTATAACTCTTTGATTGCTAACAAAAATCGTGTGTCCAATTTTATTTACAATTAATAAAAATAATAAATTATAAAATAATTCATTTTTGACAATGTGACAAATTTGAAATCGTTTTAAAGTGGATTTATTTGGAATAGAATTTGAAATCCAAATGATATTGCCAAGACTAAATTCAGTCTTAATCTAAAAACCAATAAATGAACAAAAATACATTGCTTTTAGTTTTGGCCAAGTTGTGGCAGTTGAGGCTTTAAGTATACGTTAGTTTATTTTTGGGGCAGGTAAAATTCTTGATTGCTTTTTGTTCGAACAGAAAATTGCTCCATTTCATGGTTTTTTGTTGCTTGTCCAAAATACTTGCGTAAATATCTTTATTGCCAGGCATTTCCAGCTAAGAAAAAAAAGGCAACACACACAAAAAAAACAAAAAAAAAAAAAATACAAACGAAGGCATATTCAATAAATGACCAAGTTCCTTGGTAGCTGCTCGATTCGGCCATGCTGAATTCCAGGCATCATTAAGCAAAAGCAACACTCGGATACATAAGGGTCCGATCGGTGCCTCTGCGCCCTGCGCCCTGCGCCCTGCTCTCTGCCCCTTACTCTTTTGGCCTGCCCGCTAACCGTAACGCAATTGAGACCCAACTGGTCGATGGATGCAGCGAACTGGTCAAAATCGAGACTTGGGTTCGCGATCGGTTTTAGAGTTGGGGCTTTGGGGGTTGGAAGAGTCAACGATGTCGTGGCTGCAGCTTTCTACCTGCCACGCATTTATTAAACACGATCGGGGCATCCACACACAAACACACACACACACACACACATACACACACAGAGAAGAGGCAACAACACGTTTGGCTACAACTTCACTTGATTGGAGCTGGGTCTCCCAGACTAGCGGCTTGAGACTGGAGACTGCACTTAGGTGTTTTACCTGAAACTTGGGACTGGGACTGGGACTGGAACTGCGACTTGGATGCAGACTCCAGATTGGCATTGAGGGGGCTCCGAGGTCTACGCGTGCAGCAGGCAAACGCGAAAACGTTAATTAAGATTATGAAGTCATAAGAGTTGCACATGTGTGTGTGTGAGTGTGTGTGTGTGTGTGTGTGAATCCTTAGTCAGGGTTCTCTTGTTGTGTGCAACCTTGGACCGGTTTCTGTTGCTGTCGCTGCTGAGCCGCTGGCCAACCAAGCTGCACGATCTTCACGCGAGTTGATTTTTAAGTCAACAACTTGATTTTCCAGCAATAACAAGATTAAATTATTTAATTTTTTGCCTTATTTAGCAGAGGAGGGGTGAAACAAAGACTGTGAGAGAGAGAGAGAGGAGGGAGGGGAGAGAGAGAACTGATTGCCGCTAACTGGTAACTTGGCTAGGCCGCTCTTTGATTTGCTGAAAGCGACTGAGACTTCCTAATGGCGTATTATAATTACGTAGCTGCCACACATTGGGGCAGCTAGCGGGGAGTGTGGAGAGGGGTGGGGGTGCACTCCTGTCGCGGCTTAAGTGGCTTTTAATGCTAATGTATCGGACAGTTTCTATGTCTTTGCATTTATGGCCTCGCACATGGACTCCGGCCTTTTGGCCATGTTAATGAAGTGCAGGCCAGCCAGCCTAAGAGCCTTTGGCCATATGATGCTTCAGGCAGGGTCCGCTTCTCATCATCATCGAATTCTTGTTTGCCTTTTACGACCACATAGCATTTTAATTATGATAAAGTTGTAAAATTGCCCCGATTGATGGTCAATCTTTATGCCACATCGTCGCAACACTCACTCCGAGAGGACAGCAAAAACGGGAACACACAAAACCAGAAATTTACTCAATTTTAATTAGCTAATAAATTCATAATTCAAATGACACGCAACCCAGTTGTTAATTAGGCCAATATACAAATGTGTATAAACTAAATAAAAAATTAACTTATATTTATAAATATATATATATATATAGTTTGTAGTTCGAGATTCAAGTGGAACCAACAGAAGTAATTTCTACTCCTCATTTCAAGCATTTAATTACTTTAAATAAGTGTTAAATATTTAAGTTTTTGATTTAGTTCATATTTTTCACTAGTTAAACAGGTTTCTTTTTAAAGTTATATTTTGACAAGTTTTCCCAACTGTATGAAAATGAGAACAATCGAATCGATTTAATTTTAAAAAGAGTTAAAAAACAAAAAAATTTCTTCACTTGTCTAAAATATTCTAAAATTACAAAATTCTGAATTGTTTTTATATAAGTTTGATTATTTGGTTAATTTGTTGGCAGGCATCGGCAATGGAAATATCCTCATTAGAAACCAACCCCTCTATCCCTACCTCCCTCCCTTCCTTCCTTCTAACGGTCAACTGCAAATGGCGCCCGCTAAACGTTGCCATGCGCTTCGGTGGCAAGTTTTTCCCGGGGTATTGCGGCCATGTTCGGGATCGGCTGCACAGTTAGGGCAAGTTTTAATTGCCTCACAGAAGGGCAACGAGGCAACGAGGCAAGGAGGCAAGGAGGCAATGTGGCAATGCGACAGCAGGTAGCAATAATAATAGGCGCCAGGGTGCGGAGAGACATTAACGAGACCCGATTTCCACATTTCCCCTTGACCAGCCTAATGAAAATATAACTATGGCTCACATCCTTTCCTTGTCCTCCACCACACACAACCCCTTGGCCAATTATGAATTATGCAGCGCCAGGCGAATACTAATAGCAACCGTCTCTTTCCCACATTGCGTGAGCTGGTATTGAAGCCAGTGTTCAGTGTCCAGTGCCCGGCGGCGGGCCAAGTTTGTTGTATCATTCAATTTGGTGTTGCTCCTTCTCCAAGCACTCGGACCCATCGCGTCGCCCACTCGCTGGGAACCCAAACTGGCCAACATGGCCCCCCTCCCCCCTGGTGGGCGTTTGTACAACGGGGCGTGTGCGTTTTCCTTCCAGGCGCAAAGCCTCAAAGTTTAAATTTTCAACTTAACCTTTGAGCTTTCCATTTGTGGCATGTGGGCAGCACTCCACTCTACACACGCCCCCCCACACAGACCCACGCCCCCTGCTGCAGCCTTAATGGGCTTGGCCGCTCCATTGGCAGTCGACTCGCATATTGCAAAACCTTTATTTGATTTTAATTTTCTAATTGATTGGAAAACTTAGCAGCTGTTGAAATAATGACGCAGAGTTTTTGGTTTGTTTTGAACTTTGTGCAATTATCGACTTGCGTTCAGCTGAACTTAAATTTGAATTTAAAGCCACTCTAAGGGCAAAGATTTTAATAAAACAATGAGATATGCTTAATGATCTGTGAAACTTAGTTTTAAGGCAATTTGATGGAAAACAATACCAGAAGAAATATCATACAAAAATGGTTCAATCGATTTTTACGTCCTTGAAAAACGATAAATATATCTATATATCTATCTATAAATATATCCATATATTTTATTATATTTATATCTACGTATATATCTATATTTTGATCTACATCAATATCAATATCTATATCTATATTTATATTTATATTTATATCTTTATCTACATATATATCTATATCTATATCCATAACTATATATATATATATATATATATATATATCAAATTATATTTTTATATATTAAATTATGTTCATTAAAGACGCTGAGTAAAAATCTAAAGTTTTAATGAAACCCTCAACTTACTATTACGTTTCAATTATGGATTTACCAATTCTAAAATGCTCAAAACTACACTCTAAAGTAAGGGTAATTATTATTTGAATATAGATGCATAGAAATGCAGGCACTCAGCTATATTTATTGTGTTCCTGATAAATGCATTGTAATTAATAGATAAGTTGTGGGTTAGTTGGACCAGTAAACAATTTGAGATATGCAAACTAACCGAAAAACTAAGCATACAAAACACCCCTCATAGCTGGCACTATTGTAAGTAGTAAAAGCTGGCCGGGAAAAAAACCATCATAATTATCATAACATATATTTAAGCTAATAACTGAATTAATTAAAATCTCATTTTGAGGAAATGAAAATGAGGAATGGGTTGGAGCATAGAAATGGAAATGGTGAATGACCAAGAGTGGGAGTACCACAAAAGGGAAGCAAATGTAATAAACTGAAAATTTTTGGGTGAGCTGGCTAATTAATTCTAGCCTTGGTATATCAAATACGACAAAAAAGTAAAAAAAGAAAAACACAACACAAACCCAACACTTGGCCATTTGCCGGTAAACCCATAATTAAAAGTCCGAAAGCAGCGCACACAAAAACACAACTTTTACGACACTTGATTAGGGTCAACAAATTTTGTGTGTGTGCCGTGTGCGGGGCGGGGTGGGTTGGTAGGTGCCGCAGCTGAAATGAGCAAACACAATATGCAACAACAACAACAAACAGGTGCCTCACTCTCCCTCACACGCCCCCGTTACCCGCTTTCACCCACATCGTCCCACGAGATCCCCTAATTAATTCAATCTGTGCAGTTACACGCTTATCAAAATGCCAGCAACCCTCAATCCAAAGCCCAAACCCGACTAACCAATCCAAGAGCTGAGCGGGCGGAAGTGTCGAGGATGTTGTTTTTGTCATGATTTTTAATTAACTTGAAATGAACCCACAGCCACTGCCTGGAAGGGTGGTGGAGTGGACAGCGGTTGGCTGCCAGGGGTCTCGGGCTCTCGGGCTCTTGGGTCTCCTGGTTGCTGTGCATAATTTGATTACGGCTTATCGCCATCACCGGATCTTGTTTAGCTCGTTACGTGCAAGCCGTGACATTTTCACGCAATTGTTGTGTTTGTGTTGTGCCCCTTGTTGTGCTGGGAGTGGGTTGGAGTCACTCTTTGGGCCAGCCCCGTTTTCGCCAAGTTTATTTACACTCGCTGGCGTCAGATAATAAATTGCCACAGCCGGAGCAGCCCATACAAAGCCCGGACACACCCACGCACTTTGCGGCAAATGAACAACAAACAGCCACAAGGATAATAAAACGATTTCCGCAACGTGCCATAAAATCCCTCGAGCAATTCAATTCAATCTAGTATGCCGTGGAGCATGCCATAGCACCACCCACCCCCCTGCCTTCCACCTACACAACTGCCAACTGTAGACCAAGTCAGTCTGGGCGGAGAGCACACTGGCCAAAATAGTTGACAAAGTGCTTTAAAAACTGCCTTTTTCAAAAGGTATTCCACAAAAAATAGTTTAACAATTTGTAAATATCGGAATTATAAATTGGATATAAAAAAAAAACATTTAAAAAAAAAAGTAGGTAGCTTTTCAAAAAGAGATTCCAACAATTTTATTTTTAATATTTCATTTATAAAATATTTTATTTACCAAACTTAGTAAATACATCGAAAATAAATAATTTCTGATTGTTATTTTATGCAGCTTATATAAATTATAAAGCAACCTTTTTTAAGAGTGCAGCTTTTGTGGCTCTACAAAATGGCAATCTCCTTGCCCCACCATTTACCATTTGATCTTTGCAGCGTCAATTTGTAGTAAAAACACGCGCGTTTTTATTATTCCATCAGGCCGAGGGCAGTTTGAGAAAAAAAGGAAGCAAGAAGAAAAGGAAGACGAAGAGGCAAAGGCAAGACGAAGTGGAACAGCAACAGCAACAATATGCAGGGGGTTGAAAATAAAGGACCTGAAACAGACACTCCCTTGTGAGCCATCAGCAAATTAGAAACGTTTAGAGAGGCAACCCTAAGGGTTGCTGCTGCTGCCACTCTGCTGGCTGTGCTGCTGCTGCTGCTTTTGCTGCCTCTGCTGCTGCTGCTGGCCAAAATGTTAGACACGATGTGATGATGATGACGGCAACGCGATGGCGCAGGATAATAGCCAGGGGCTGTTTACCCCTAAACCCCGATCCCTATGTGTGTGTATGTGTGTTGGTGAATTTTAAGGGTCTGCCGTCCAAAACTAGTGGCCATATTGGCAGGGTAAAACGCGTAAAGCGTAAAAAGTGAAAAGCGCTTTATTGAATTAAATTTTAATTGAAAGACATGCGCCGGAATATATTTAAGCCAAATGTTGATTATCAGCTGGGCTGGGAAAGAGAAAGCAGCAAGAAGATTAGCTGTGTATTTTCAATGATTTACCTATATATATATATATATATATATATATATATATGTAGTAGTAACTAAAATAACAACTAAAATAATAATCAAAATTTGTGGAATATTTACATACTTAATTAAACTAGTTTAAACTAAATTTAAATTCGTATGCATTAATTCCTAAAAAGCAAATTTTTTTCTATTTGAAATATATTTTATTTTAAAGAAAAAATTATAATTTTTTTTTTAAAACTAAACTTGTAGCCAGACTTTATTTAATTCAAAAGTATTTCTAGTGCTAAACCAAAAAAATCTTGTTCTAAATGAGAAACTTATATGAAATGCGCTCAGAAATGGCAGCCAAGTGCAGTTAGACTGCATTTAATCAGGTATTTATGACTGTTGTTGTTGTCATAGTTGTGGCTGTTTTAGTTGTTGTTGTTGTTGTTGTTGCTGGTAACAACAACTGTTGAGTGACCATATAGGGAGGCAGTTATGAGCAGCAGCAGCAGCAGCAGCAACAGTCACCGATCTCAATTGTAATTATGAATGATTATGCGAATGCGCTTCATGATCATGTTGAGAGAGCCAGGAGAACGGAAACAGTCATTGTCGAGGGGGAGGTGGAGGGGGAGGGGTAATGTAAGGTTGGGGAGTGGTTCGAAACCGGATCGAAGCGAGTCGGCCTCGTTGATTAGCTGTCAGTATTGACAGCCGCTGACCGCCGTCGATTGACAACAATTATTTTATTGTCCGATGACAAAAATATAAACGGCAATTGCAGAAATGCCAACAACTTGTTGCGGCTCCGCGATTTTAGCTGGACAAGCCATGTTTGGGAAAGCGTTTAACAAGTGGGAACATATTTTAGCCATAATATGCTGCGGCGACTGTTTTTTTTCTCTCATTTTGTTGAACCGGCCACCCAAAGCGCCAATTGTCACAACAATTGAGCCGCCTTGCAAGAGACTTGGCACAAAAGACAAGTCAAAGATCTATGGCACAATCAATTGGGCCAGAATATATATAGGTGTGTGCATGTGTGTGTGTGTGTGTGTTTGTGTGTGTGTCTAAATATTTACAGGACAACAATCAGTGTTTGGCCAACAGCACGTTGCGGTTACTTCAAAAGATACGCATCAACACACAGGAGAAGTCAGAGTTACAGTTACAGATACTTTGTCAACTCACAAATTGCTGGTGCATTTGGCTCATCCTTTTGTTATCCTGGCGAGCCTTATTTATGGGGTGCAAGCGCACTGCTCACTTCTAAGTTGCCGCCGGCAACGCTCGGGCCACCCGCACGTAGCAGCAGCAACATGAGCAGCAGCAGCAGCAGCAGCACCGTGAGAATATCTCCTTCCCAGAATTTGATGAACATCGCCTCTAAGCACGGCGCTTGCACAGCTCGGACGTGATCAGCAGCACTTGGTGTGGATTGGAATTGGGCCTGCAACCCGCCGGCTGAGTGAGGGAGATTGAGATTGAGCACAGAAACAAACACATTTATGGCGTTTGGCGCATGGCGTCCATGGCTGGAAAACTTTGGCACTTAAATGGAGTTGAGTGCTTCATTTATGATTTCTGCCATTGCCATAAATGGTACTTTCATCTGCGTGATCTGCTTGATCTGCGCGCGGCAATTTTATTAATGTTTAACCCTATCAAGTTAGACGAATTGGCCATTATCAGCGTCTCTTGATGATGCCACACGCGTGGCGGGGGGAAGGACGTGCTGGCTAAGGGCAATTTCCTTTGGTCAAAATCCCATTGGGCAAACTGTTAAGCATCTCGTGCCAGAAGGCTATCAAAATTATTACACCAAACTTGGGGGAAAAAGCTGCGCCGCCCCGCGCCACCCTCTACTTTTGGCCCCACAATTTCTCAACAGACATAACAGCAACGCCCCTAAAAAGTCAACTTATGGCTTAAAACAACAATAACAATAAATGAGTACAGTAAACTTGAAGAACTGCAAACTAAACTCAACTGAAAGATACCTGATAAATATCAAAATAAATGGAATATGAATGAAAAAGTTTCCTTATTAAAAACAGATTCTTTAATTTATTATCTAATTTGTTGCTTAGTTTTCAACTATTTGAAGATTATCAAAAATAGCTAGTAATTATTCTAGTTCTCCTAAACATTTATAATATCAAAATTCAGATAAAGAATAAATGTTTTTCATGTAATTTGAAATATTTCCCATTTCAATTAACTTCAAATTTCGTATACTCTAAAATTGCCTGCCAAAAAAGAAGTAAAGGGTATAAAAATTAAAACCTTTGCCGAAAAATCCAAAAACAACACCCAACATCGTCACGCGCTTGCGATTCGAGGAAACGTGAAGTTCAGATTGGGATTGGTTGGAGTTGGCAGTTAAAAAGCTGAGTTTCAGTCTCAGTCTGAGTTGGAGACGGAGACGGAGTCGGGGACTGCATGACAGGAGGCTGGCAGGAGGTGCAGGACATGCCCCCTATAATAATAATAACACAGCACTTGTGTATTATGGGCAAAAGTAAAGGCTGCTGATGCGATGATCATGATTATAATGGAATCCAAAACTGGCCACAAAACCTAATAAAGCAACAAATTTTCATTTCTTAATAACAGCTCAGCTGTCTTTATTGTTGTTGTTGTTGTTGTTGTTGTTGTTTTTGTGTGGAATCTCAACTTATTAACCTTATGAAAAATGGAAAAATCAACAAGTGCCCCAAACACTGTTGCAATTAGCCTGATTGGTTTATGTTGCCACAAATTGTGCGGAAATTGCTGCAGAGTTTTGACCGAAAACGTGATCCCAATTTAAGTACTTAAATGCTACAACCATATTGTGGGCATGAACTAACCTTAATTGACCCTTCCCCCCCCCCCCCACCAAAAGTCATATTTTCCAATTAATCAAATTAATTAGTTTTGGCTAATCCATTTATTACTCAAGCAGAGGCTACAATTGGGTTTAAAGTGACTTTTTTGCTGCAAGCTAATTTAATATAATTTTCAGTTAACAATTTTAAAGAAAGTTAAATTTCATTTCTACTAATAAAGCAATATTTAAATGGTATTTATTTCAACTTTTTAACTTAATTACAAATTTAATTCAAGAAAAAAAAAATGATTGCTTCACCAGATTAATTTGTGTTTTTTTTTCCAATACAAAACTAAAATGCTAAGAAAAAATGCAGCTAAATTGACTTGCCCATATGGCTAATGAAAATTTCAGGCCCGCTCGCCAAATGTCCAATTATGTGTGTGGCCATAATTCCACGAATAGAGCTGAAGTCCAAGCAACATGCAGCATGCAGCATGCAGCATCCTCGAGTAATCCACCAGCAAAAGTAAGTTATTTCCTGGCGCTGCGTTTGTGCACTGTGCCCCTCAGCTCTCCTCTCCCCTACCCATATTAACCCTTTTGCGCGCCATTTCAAATCGCTGGCGGTCAACAGCAGGCACATGGAACATGGAGCATTCAAACGTGAATGGGCGGCAACGAGCCAATCTTGAACGCGACTCCAACTCCAACTCCGACTGCGAATGCGAACATGAACGATTGCAGGCCCTAAATATGAGTATATAGAGGAGGAGGAGGAGGAGTAGTGGTTGTAGTCGTAGTAGTGGAGCAACATGGCCATTTTAAACATTGCAGACGACTGCAGTTTGCAGTCTAAACAGCAAGTTCGAGTCTTGGCCTTAAATGGGCCTCGGCTCTTTGGCTGCCTAAGTAAGTTATAAATAATAACTGGCATGTTGTAAATCAAAATTATCAGTTTGCAAAACTGGCTCTGCGTAGCAATTGTTCGAATTGTTCTTGGTCTTCGTCTGGGTCTGGGTCTTTGGTGGTTATGGTTTCACGGCTGTCTGGGCCAAAATGGCTGGCCGGGGTTGGCCAGCGAATTCAAATTATGGCCAGCTGGACGGCAAATGCCAGACACTGTCTGGCCTGATTGCACCTCTAGATGTGACTGTAATTATGAGGCACTGTTCAGCAGACAACAACGCCTCAGGGTCTGGGTGGGGGGGGGGGGAAAGAAGCGGAGCGCTGCGTGCAGAACTGGGAAGTACTCCGGCAAAGCGTTTAGCTGAGCTTTGGGGCTGATGCGTTTCTTATTGCATTTTAAATGATCCACGGGCCAATGGCTTGCACTCCTTTTCCTTCTCCTCCTCCTCCTCATCCTTCTCATTACCCCAAGGCCACTCATTATCCCTGTATTTCCCTACAATTATCCTTTTTGATTTGGGTCGCTTTTTTTTTTTTGGTCACAATTCTCTCACAAATCCCAGTGCTGAGTCTGTGACCTGGCTATGAGCTCATGTGCCATGAGCCATGACTCAAAGGCAGCCTCGTTATACGTTTATTATTCGCTTATTGGCTTATTCTGCTGCTTTTCTGTTGCTGTTGTTGTTAGCCATGTTTCGCATGCAATTGAGCCATGTTCGATTAATCTCTTTGATTTATGCTCACGTGCGCCGCCATCCAACCAGGCACCCCTCAAGTAAAGGTAAAAAAAAAAGCATTAACAAATGTCGCCTGTCTGCGCCTTGCCCCCAGCACAGTCACCCAACACCCTCTCCCCGCTGCCTAGACACTGCTGCATGTGTTATGCGACTTTAATTGGCGTTTAATGTGTGTGTGTCAGAGAGAGAGAGAGAGAGAGCAACAGAAGGAGAGAGAGATATAAACAAGACGCCTGAGCCTCTGATCTCCTCCACTCACATTAGATACGAATCGGGTAGCTTAGCTGAACCGGAACTATATAACTATATATATCGAAATTCAAATTCAGCTCAAGGTCAAAAATATTATTATTATATGCATCGATTGCTATTGACAACTCTATATATAATGGATATATAATAGTCCCCAAACTAAAAACTGATTTACAAACCAATAAAATATAAATCAATAATTCATTATAAGCAAAATCAACTGGCCAAATGCAAAATGAAACCAGTACAAATTTATTATAATTTATTTTTAATTAAAACTTTTATATGCGCCTCGATAAATATGAATTATTTATATGACTTAAAATTAATACACAAGATAAGCAGACAACAAAATGAACATTTTAGTTAAATTTTATTATATTTATTATAATAATTATTATTTTCTGCTTTCCAGTGGAGCACAAAGTATTTCCACAATCATCTAAAACTTTATTATAATTATTTTATAATTATTAGCTGAAAATACCCCTTACAACTATTAAATACAGGATATAAATAGTTAACAAAACTAATAACAACATGGTCCAAACTAAAGCCTGAAGCTGAATCCAAAAGTTGCCCTGCTCGACCCGCTTTTGCTTTTTGGGCAGAGCATATGAAATTTCAACACCAACGCCAACCAAGACAGCGACTCCTTTGGTTGAACTGTGGCCAACTAGCAAACTAGCACTCCTCTGTCCACAATCCACAATCCTCCCTCCTTCGACATCATCGTCGTCATTGACTTGAACAAATGTTGGGCCATCCAAACTCGCTTCTTCGACTTGCCGTATTATATATATATTTTTTTTTATTAAGGTTTTTTATTTTGTTTTTTTTTTTTTGCTTATGGAATTATGAAGCCATAAATATGAAATTCAGCACATTTATTAGCGTTGTCAAATGTCGTGGCCCAAGTTGTTATGGTTGTTAGTATTTAGATTGTTGTTGTTATTGTAACCATTAGTGTTGCACATATATATATATTTTTTGTTTCTGTTTTTGTTTTTGTTTCAGCTGTGTATTTTGCTCTGGCTAATGGCCCCACTGAGCCAGCCAGCTTGCCAACATTGTGCCTGGGGTTAGTCACTCTCCACTTTGGAGCTTTGCGTCTATTTCTTGAGCCGAGGAATACTCGACAGCGTTTTGGGCAACTTGCTTTATACAGCTCCAAGTTTAGCTTGTTTTTGGCTTGTATCTACAGCAGTTTATTGTTTGATTTTTTTCTCTATCTTTCTCTCTCTTTCTCTCTCTCTCTCTCTCTCTCTCTGTCTCTCTCATTCTCTCTTTCTCTATAAACCTCTCGTTTTGTGTTTTTTTTTTTACGTTGACATCAAATTGATTGTATGTAATTTGTAGGTTGTGAAAATATATTGAAGGTTGTCGTATTTGTAGTATTTGTGGCAGATAGCGAAGAGAGCTTACCTCAAAGCACACATCTCCTACTTATAAATAATACTATTCATTTATCGATTGTAAAATATAATTGTTTTTCACATGTCATTGGAAAGTGACTTTTGTACTTCAAAAAAAATATATGCTTAATTTTACAAAGTTGCTTTCGATTTAAGCTGTGCCTGAAAGCTATTGCAATAAATTTGATATTTGAGATAAAAAAAAAAGTTTACATTTTTAAGATAAATAAATAATATTTTATATTTATTCACCCAAAAGCTTTATTTGTATATTGTAAAAACTATGGTGTAGATTTTATAAATCAAAATGAATTTAAGTCTTTTTCAGAACTCACATATAAATAATAAACTGGTAATCAGATTTTGATTTGTAAAACTTTACTTTTAAGAAATTTATGAATATTTATAAATTTTTATTTTTTTTTACTAATTGTGGCTTTCACTTTTAAATGAGCATTTAAATGAAATAAATAAAATGAAAGACTCCCTCGCATTTTGAACGGATATCAGAGCAATGTCCAATAAATTTGAGCCCACTCGTTATTCAATAATTAAGTACAAATGTGGCTAGTTATTAGAATGTCCACTGCCCGCATTCCATGACCAATTCCAATTCCAATCCATTCCAGCGACTCCCTTCATAAGAAGCTCAACCAAGTCAGTCAGTCAGTTAAGCGTGCAGTTCTTTATGGCCAATTAAAGCAAAAGTCCGAGCCACACATAAATTGAAAATGATAAAAACAATATTGAGACTAATATTTGTTAATGAACCAAAATCGAGACAATCAGAAAGAGACAAAGGCGGAGAATGAGACTGAGACAAAGACTGACCCGCACAATGGGGAACTCAGCTGAGAACTGGAAACTGCACTCAAAAAAAAAAAAATAAAACAAAGCAAAGCCAAATAATTGACAATCAAAAATTACTAATATATATAATTTAAATTTTCACAAATAGTTGGAAAATATTTTTTCAGCAGTTATCAAACATTTTCTGATAGATTTCAAACAGTTCAAAAACACAATCATTTTTTGTTTTATTTTGTGGGTCTTGAAATTATTTCCTGTGCTTATTAATTAATTAAATAGACTTATTAACACTGTTTCAATTATAGAAAATTCACTTTGCTGACTGCCTACAATCACCAAAATTCTATTGATTTTTTTACGTTGCGTCATCATATTTTTTCCAAGTGTAAAACATGAATCTGGCAACAGATTCAATTCCGAGAGCAAAGTCGAGTCGCAGGCGTTCAGCAATTGATTGAAATCAAAGTGTAAATTGCAATTACCGCCGAACCAATGCCAATGTCCGTTGTCAATCAACGTAAAGCAACAACAACAACAACAGCAACATTAATAACAACAACAGCAACATTAAAATGGCTGCATTTAATTGTCTCATGCGTATCTATGAGATACATCGATTGCAACTGCAACACTGTTGTTGTTAATAATGGCGATCCATGTTGCTTGTGGCATGTTGCTTGTTGCTTGTTAATAACTTGGCTGCGCTTTGACAGTGACTGTGGCTAGTTGCAAGTTGCGTCCGTTGCGGTTCATTAGGCTCATTATAAAAAACACACGGCCACAATTGGAGCTGTGAGCATCATTAAAACTAAATTGTGCCAAACTGCTGGCCAATGAAGTTGTAGCCATTAGTGCAAACAGGCAACATTAAATCAGTCTTAGAATCGGACAATCGGCAGGCAGCGAACCAAGCCAATTAACGCAATTGTGCGAAATGTGGGCACGTAACTGTAATCACATTGAAATCAGTTCAAAACCAACAGCCCCAAAACCCCTCACCAATCCCCCTCCTTACCTGTTTTCAAGCTGCATCATTAAATGCAATTAAAGACTTGCGAATTACAATTGAGTGCAATACCAATGGCATTGTTAATGTGTGTGTGTGTGTGCGTGTGTGTGTGTGTTATGTGGCAATGTACAATTTGATTTTAGTTGCATTTATTAATTGTATTTAACTTTAACTTTAGCTTTACGGAATTGCGTGCTCAACACTTTCGACGCACAATTGCAATGCGAACACTTTTTGTATTTATTTATTTGTGGCTACCAGTTGCTGCCAACTTACGTGGTGGCCAATTGTTAGAGCCAAACAATGGCATTTCAGTCGGTTTTAGCTACCAATTTCCCACTCAAGGCTCTCAGCCATTTAACATAGCTCCGAGTGCGGAAATCACCAGTTAACGGAATGCAACCATTCGAAAGTTTGTATTGTTATTTAGCTGGTTTTTTGTTTAGGCCTTTTTTCTAATCAACTCAGCTGCTATTGATCCTATAGGATTATTAAAGTATTAGTTAGTTTTAAAATAAATATTCTTTGTTAACAATATAGAAATTAATACTTGAGGATAATAAACGAAATATGATAAGAATTTTCTGCAAGACTTTAAGGAAAAAAAATAATAATAAATTCTGGCATTTTTTTTTTTTTTAGGTGTATTTTTAAGGATTTAGAAACTGCAAAGCTTTAAATTATTGTAATGAAAATTGACAGTAAAATAAAAAGTATAAACTATATTTAATGTGGACTAAAAATAAACCTATCCCAACTGGGTTTTTATAGTAACAATCAGTATAGTTTCCTCAACTTACATCCTAACAGAATGTGTCGCCCTATCCAGGAAAAGATGCAGCATCCTAGAGATGATTGTTATGAGTGTCAATGTCATAGAAGTCGTCAACCCAACAAAGATTCTGATATGGGAGCAGGAACTGGTGTTGGTGGAGAAGCTATAAGCTCGGAAGGGGACACAATAGATCTAATAGATCCCATTGGAGGACTCCCAATTTATATATAAACCATATTTAAAAGAAAACTTTAAAATGTTCTATGGGGAATTGAGAATTCTGTTTATTGATGTTTTCATGCTTTTCTGATAGTTATAGGAAAATTTCCTTATATATATATGATTAATTAAAGGAGTAATTAGTAAAACAAAGGTGTCTAAATATAGATTGATAATTCGTGGCTTGGCTTTAATTGCCATCACACATTAATATTCTCGAGCTATAAATTAGTGTTATTATTCTGGAACAGGTAATTACTAATTACTAATTAGTTTTAATATCGATTCAATTATGCATTGATTGCTGCAGGCATGTTGCATGTTGCACAGGGGGCAACTGTGATTCTACCAAAATCATTAGCAGAAATAATCCTGGTTGGCAAAGCTCTGCAAATTGGATGGCAATTACGGGATTTCCTGCCAAAACAGCTGCAAGCAGCAGCAAGGCAATAATGACAAGCCCAATAATCATAATTACAATTAAGGTAATTCAGTTAACACGAATAACTGGCAACAACTGCGCAAACAAAACGAGTAATTCAAAATTTCTTTGGGAAAAGGCTTCTAATAATTTCCATTAGTGGCTCGCCCAAGTGCTCTACACCTGTCTACATATGTGTGTATATATATGTGTGTGTGAATGTGTGTATTTATAATATGCCATATATCATCATTATCTGGCTAAAAACATTCCAATACGCGATGGCTGATGACTTTGCACATGTGATGCAGCTCAAAGCAGTAACACGACATGGCCCAATGAATGGCATGCTATGTCAAGTTACCAAGTAACCATTTTAAACCCAACTGCACTGAGAAAAATTATATAAAATAACAAGAATATAATATAATCAGTCTACCAAGAATTCGGAATATTTTTTACAATCATAGAATAAGAAATTCAGAATACGAAATGCATTCAAACATTTTCGTTGACCAGAAAAACTGATTTCAAAATAGTTGCTTGCTGATGATATTCATCAATATGACTTTAGTTAGATTAAGAAAATGCAATTTACATATTTTTTTAAAGCTGTAAATTCGCTCGAATTCAATTTAAATTGACTTGTTATTTGCATTGGGTTTTTTCTGTGAGTGTAGCCGCAGACGCACTGTGCTGGCCATGGGATTAGTAACAAACGAATCAACCTCAATATGTCGACAACTTTGTACAAACGGGGGCTGCGGCTGCGGCTGCCATTTTACACGCAGCCAGCGCTAATGACCAAAGCACCAACAAACAACAACAACAAACAACAGCAGCAACAACAACAGCAACAACAACAACAACAGCAAACCGGGCCAAAGCAAAGAGCAACAAAATCCCACGAAAAGGGCCAAGTCAAGTTGGTGTTTGGCTGTTGTTGTTGTTGTTGCTTTTGTTGTTGTTGTTGTTGTTGCTTTTGTTGTTGTTGTTGCTTTTGTTGTTGGCCAACCAGCCACGCAAAAGGTGGCAATTAAAATCGAATGAGCGCCGAAGCTTCCATGTTGAGCACTAATGGGTGCTCCCCGCTTCAACTGCTAACCCGACACGTTTCCCCTCCCCCACCCCTTCTGCCCTTGCACCACTCACTGCTCCCAGACTCTCAGCACGGAGTTTAATCGGTCCAACTTCGAGTCGGAGTCGAAGTTGTCGTCGTCGTCGGAGTCCGAATTGCGTCTGCCCGTCTCCGCCTCCGCCTCCACCTCCACCTCCGCCACGGAAAATGTGTAGAATTGTTTTAATGGCCGACAATATGGCCGCCGTGGTTGGGAAGACTAATGCACTGCGATTAGCTGACGGCGGCGGAGTCGAGCAGCTTCGTCAGAAATCGAGCATTAAATTTTTTAATTAAAAATTATTCGCCGCCATTTCCCCATTTGGAAACTACACTTCACACATATTGCTCAACATAAATCAAGTGTCCGACGCTGCAATTTCTTTAGAATCATCCAAGAGACAATTACACTTTACACTTTAAATCGGGTAACTTGAAACTTCGCATCTGCTGCCCAAAAACTAAAAATTAAAAACTGAAAACTTGAAAAGAATTGAGCCGCCAAGCAGAGAGATCTGTGTGAGATTTGATTTGATCTGAGCCAGAGCAAATAGTCCGAGCGGAAGTCATGATTAGCTGCCCCATTATAAACACACACACACACACACACACACTCACACAAACACACACAAGTCTTCAACTTAACCCTAAAGTCGGCTGCCACTTATATATAATAATGAGCCACAACTTGCTCCTCTGTCTGCCAGTTCCGCCAGTTTTATCCTCAGCGAGTTCATAAATTGTACAAACTGAGAAAAAGGCTTTACTTAAGCAAGAACTCGCTGGAATTCCTCATGTTTATTCCAAAACAATATTCATAAAAATTCAAACTTGAAAGAAAAGTTTTAATTATTTTGAATTTCAAAAGCAATTGTTAATGTTGCAAACACATCATTTTTAAAAGTGAAAATATGTATAAATTTCTTAATCAAAAATTAACATACGAATTTGAATTAGCTGCAATTTAAGAGCTTGAATACCCAAAACTGCCTAATAAATAAGTTAAAATAACTTAACTGAACTAAATTATAAATAATAAATATACAAAAAAATATTGATTTCAAGAAATAATTAGTCAAGTTTCAAGCAAGCATTTTAAATTAGTTGCTTAACTTTTATGAATTGCCGAGTTTCAAATTTGCTTTCTTTGCCCTAGGCAAATGCAGCTCTTAAAAATCTTTACAAGATCTTCTGCTATAATTAAATAAAAAAAAAACTCTATTTTACTTTACAAGTTTTCTGCTATATTTAAATAAAAAAAAACTCAATTTTACTTGTTTGGGTGCGGCTTAGGGGCAGAGACACGTCTGATGTTTTCATTTGCCAAGCGGCAACAGCAACCCAAACCAAAAAGTGGCTGTTTTCCACATGTAGCAAATTCAAAAAAGCGAAAGAAAAAAAAAAACAAAGTTATGCAAATTGTGGCAAGCACAACAACTGCCAACAGGCTACAACTGCAGTTGCAACACTGGCAACACAGCCAAGTTTATGGAGTGCTCCTCCTTTTGCTAGCCTTGTGTCCATGTGTCACCAGTCACCAAGTCAGCCAGTCACCAATATATGATGTTGTTGCTCTGCCCGACGACGATCAAGACGCGACGATAATAGAGAGAGAGAGAGAGAGAGAGTGCAACAGCAACAATAACAACAAACAACAACAGCAGCAACATTTGGGCTTCTACAAGCAAAAACCCATGTCGGAGTCAGGTTCAGAGCCAGAGGATTGTAGACACTGTTTGGTGTCTGCTGTGTGCACATCGAGAACAGATGGCATCATTTTCATCATCAGATCCGTGACTACTGCTGCAGTTGCTGTTGCTTCGGCTTCTGTTGCAACTACACGCACGGCCTTGCAACATTGCGCTGCGTAACCAGAAGCTCAGCAATAGTTGCAATCTGCTGTTGCAAAATGAAAGTGGATCGCTTAACTTATTCCTCTTAATCCACCGTAAAAGGAGACTTCTCCGACTCCGCAGATAATTTACATATTCTAGATTCTCATCGCAGTTATTAGAGTATGCCTAATCCTCAGGCTGTGGTAATAAAAAAAAATTATAAGATTTTTATGGTTCAAAAAACTTTATGGCTTTTTTTTTCTCAGCTCAATGCGATTTCTCGTTTAATAAGCTTTCTTGCATATTGATTAAGCCATTTTTAACGAGTGTATTTTTAAGAAGAAAAAAAAACAATAAAATTATTTACAAAACAAGTTTTTGAAATATCTTCATCTGCTACTCATTTAAATAATACCCTAATTGGACCATACAAAAATTAAATATTTAAATAAATTAGATCAATTTAAAATTGCTTTTTGAACGTTCTAAAATTGTGAAGCTACAAAGTAAAAACAACCAAATTGCCTGTCTGCATTTTTAATAATAATTAATTTTCTTAAACCTGATCAGAATATAATCAGAATCACAAAAAATAACATTTAAGCCAAGTTATTTGTATCTCGTAGCTACTTAATCATTTGTATTCCGATCATTCGTTGTCCGAAGACTCCTCTAATTGGAGCTGAACTCTTCCAGGAACGATGAAAATATTGGCCACATTGTTTTCTTTTATTCCGGTTATTTTGTGAAGACAACCATTGAGCTGTCATTAATTTATGAATATTCATGAGTGCCTGGAATATTCATGACTAATCGAGGCATTTACGCATCCATTGTATATATTTTTTTTTTTATATTATTTTTAATGGCATTTTGTGTCTTAATTAATGTCCCAATCACAAAAGCAAACTTACCAAATGGCTGCAACTAAGTATTTTCAAAACTCCATTTTGGGCACGACGAGCACATATATATATATATATAGATATATATACTTATGCATATATGTATAAGACAGCCTCAGGGCTCATGCCCCATTCCCAGTGCCCTTCCTCTGCCTCTGCCTCTGCCTCTGCCCCCGTCCATGCAGCTGTCGCTTGCCCAGTTGGAGACAACTCCATGAAACTCGTTTCGTTACACAGCACTAAATTAGTTTGCTGCAGCCTCCACCTCCGCCAATGTTCTCCTCCTCCAACTGCAGTTCCACAAAAGATTTTTCAATACATTTTTCGTTCTTAATTTCCAATGGAGGCAATTTTATTGCCCGCCATCCCATCCCATCCCATCCCAGGTAGCGTGCGAGTCCAAAAACGTAAACTTTCAAGTCGCCATCGACAGACGAGGATTCTGAATCTTTTCTGTTTGTTGTTGTTGTTGTTGTTGTGCGGAGCCCAGTTAATTTGGTCATCTTGCATGATGTTTTGATAATGCTGCTGCTGCCGCTGCTGCAGCTGCAACTGCCTCATCTTGTCGTGGCTCTTGCAATCGCCATCGTCGTCGCCTTAATACCCTTTGCTGCAGTTTCTTAGATGGGATATGCTTTTCTGGGTCAGAGAAGGCAAGTCTACAAAATGCATCCGTTGCTCCTAATTAGGAAAAATATGTTTTCAATATTTAGGCAAAAAATTTATCAACATTTTCAAAATATTCCCAGAAGAAATATCTTTTGATTTACTAATTTTAAAATCAGCCAGAATATTTGGCAAAACATAAAATCTTAAAATTATAAATAAAATAAATAAAGTAAATAAAATAAAATAAACAAAAAAAATTAATAAATAAATCTTAATGTTTCCATTTTTTGTTGAACTAGTACACAAAAATTATATTTATTAAAATTCACATAAAAATAAAAAATTTCATATATAAATATAACTTCAACTTTTTGCTTAATTGGTAAACGGTATTTTTAAGTTGAACATTGCAGCTAAAAAGCTTATGTTGCCTCTGCTTGTTGTTGTTGTTGTTGTTTTTGGAGAACAGCAACAATAACAATAATAATGCAGACGCTGCACGAAATGCTTGTCACCCCGAATAATTACATAAATCAGTGAATTTTAAAGCGCTTCGAATTTCAAGTTTTCAAATCTGTCAATGGCAAGCGTAGATCTCCATTTCCAACTCCATTTGTATACCTCCTAAAATGCGCATACCACATATCGCATAAATGTACATATATATATCTATATATATATATATATATATTTAACGATTCGTTTGCGTGCGCAGGTTCTCGGCTTTTTAACGCTGATTATTCCGGATTTGTGTGCCCAGGTCATTAAAAAAGGGCACAGTATTAACACCTTAAGAGAGACCGCTGTTCCCACACAATGCTCAAATTGGACGAGTCCCACACTAACATTTTGTTTTTAATGTTTGGCCAATTTCACAGTAAAAATCGCACCTACATAAAAATTGCTGCCAATCTGTCATCGTTGCCCCAACAACGAGATTTATTAGCCAAAAACTTAAGCCAAGTTGATTGATTTTTTCGTCTGGCAATTTCTCAGATATGTTTTTAGTTGGTTTTTTATTTTTTTTTTTTGTATCGTTTCCTTGCGGTACATCTTGCCACATGCAGCTTGGCACATGCCACATTTCACAAGCGTTGCAACTGTGTGATTATTGGCCAGGTCAGCCAGCCAATCGACCAGTTGCAAGAGCTGACATGGCTGATATGGCCACTGAACAGGGCCAAAAGACAGTTGTGGTAAGTTTTTGATGCGCTTTAAAGCACCAGCAACATGCAAATCTGTAATTGCAGTGCACTCAATTTTGATTACACTCATTCAATTATATATATCGTTCAACATATATCCGACATATCTGCATCGGTAAATGACGTTGGCAATATTCAAGCAATGATGGCAAATCGAACGAACGCTTTCAGATGCAGACAAGGGTTGATCTTGTGGTTGATCTTGTGGTCCCTTTCGGATTGCGGGACTCTCGCAGATAATTGCTTGGCATTGGTTAAGGATTCTTTAATCTCTCTTTTAAATGCAGAACGAAGTTTTTATACTCATCTAGGATGAAAGTGAGAAAATTCAACTCCAATAATTTTTGTTAATTTGAGTGGTCAAACGAGTTTGTTTCTTAAAATAAATCACTTCTTTTGGTTTTGAAAGAACTCGACTAAGAATTTAATTCATGATTTAAGTAGACCTTCTTCTAATGCTTCTTTAACATTTCTCATAAGTCAAGGCCTATATAATATATAAAATCATAAAGCCACAAACAATATTGATCCTCAACTTTCAGCCTGTTGCCTGCCAGCAAATTAATCAAATAAAAAGCATACTTTCAGGATGAAAATTAAATTCCCTACTGAAATGCAGCTTGACAAAGTGAACGATTGTGTTGCATACTTTCAGGCTTAACAGTAAAATCTATGTTGCCAACTGGGTAATTTACAAAAAAAATCCCCAACTCGGCCAAATCATTACAGATTTCCAAAGGAAATGGTATTTTTAGACAGGATTCGCCTGCTGACCAAATGGGCAGGTTCGTCAGCCTGGAAATACGTTAAAGCCATATAAAAGCCCAGCAATAAAAAAATGTTTAATAAAAGACAGATTAATTTCATTTATTTACTTGTATTTGTTTCCATGAGTGCACAAATGTCGAAAGTACTTTTTTATGATTTAACCTTCAGTTTACAGAATTTTTGTTTTATCGTAATTTGTTTTGTTTTGTTTATTTTTTGGGTTTTTGTTATTCAATTTCAATGTTTTTATATTTTTTTTGTTTTTTGCTCACAATCATATGTTTAATATTCCGTCATTAAATATGTTGTATATGTAAGATATCATTATTAATTAATTATTAGTTAAATACGCTTTAAAAATAAATGTATTTCTGTTTATGTATCACCAAAAGAACAACAACACACATGCGAATTAGTTATTGTTTTTGTTACTGTTTCTGTTTATGTTTTTTATGCCGACAGCTTCAAGTGGATTTCCTGGGCATCGAAAAGGAGGCGAAAGCGCTAAAAACTTCGAATTAACTTGAAGGATATTTGTTTGTTCGTGATAAGCGCTACATAAATTCTACTATAGATACAGGTTAAAGATTTTCGATATAGTTTCGTATTTTAATGAATTGATGATGAAGTAAACCCAACTTATCATTTGTGTGTGTGATTATGTGTGTGAGTGTGTGTGAGTGTGTGTGTGTGATATGAGGGCTCCAAAATGTTGTTCTTCAGTTATGTACAAAGTGTATTTGGGTTCGAGTCTGAAGCATTATATTTACAGAAGCAAACGTCAACTTTGCTGCAGTATCAACTATTTCGGCTAACACACATTTTATATAAATACATAATATATAAATATATATATATATATATATTATATATATATATGTATCAGTTATAATGGCATAACATATAGGTATTAATATGTACTGTGTTACTATTACGGGATACTTTATACAAATCTATTTTTATTTTTATTTATTATTATTAATGTCCTTTTAACCAATTCTGCGTTTTCTGTTGCTTTTGTAGGTAGTTCGATTGTTGAGGTTCTCTGTCTATGTCGGTTTTTAATGGATGCATCATATTTTCTTATCTTTTTTGTTTATTTTTTGTATTTGTTTTCCACACAATCTAAATACAAGCAATTTGAACAAATCAGCAATCGTCATCCTCATTTTGAAAGAGTTCAGTTTGATTTGTTGTATTTAAATGTGTTTGATGAAATTTGTTTTTCAAATTGTTGTTTCGATTTGTGATTTTGTGTGTTTTGTCTGTCAATTATTGTGCTGCACTGCAAATGATTTTTGTTTTTAAATTTATTCAAAAATTGTCATTATGTAAATATTTTGTATTTTGGTGTGTACTTTAATATCATGTGATTAATAACACACTTTTTTTTTTTTTGTATAATTATGTTTATATACGGTGAAATTTAATTTTGCGCTTGGTGTTTCGATTATGTTTTAAGTTATGTAAATATTAATTCATTTATGTAGTATTTCTTTTTCTTCTTTTTTTTGCATTTTATTTCTGTATTTACAGCTAAAAAAAATTGTGCAATTTGCAGTTTTCTAATATGCCACATTTTTGTTTTTTCTGTTTTTCTGTTTTTATTCATTTCTAAGCTAAGCTGTAAAATTGCCTTAAATTTCTCCGATTGTTATTTTATCCATAAGTATTTAGTTAGATGTGTGTGTGTGTGTTGGTATGTATGTGTATGTGTATGTGTGTGTGTGTGTGTGTGCTTCCTTTAATACTGTATCTCTATTCGCTTTAATATCTCAACTTTTTCTGTTTGATCTGCACTTGAAAAATGTTCGCAAA
Source organism: Drosophila longiperda (assembly GCA_035042125.1). Lineage (NCBI taxonomy): Eukaryota > Metazoa > Arthropoda > Insecta > Diptera > Drosophilidae > Drosophila > Drosophila longiperda. The sequence continues at coordinate 12,326,550 of JAWNLV010000107.1, forward strand.
ATCTGGTTTTTTTCTTGAAATGTACAAATAATTGAATTGAATTAATTTGAATTTAAATTATTAATTCATTTACATAACCATTTTGGCCGTCTAACTTTTTGTTGAGTATGTTTTAGGTAAATTTTAGTTTGTTTTTTAGGGTAATACATATAAATACAATCCATGCTTGCGTGCGTACAGCTGCAAACAGCTTACTATATATATATATATATATATATATGTATGTATATATTGTATATATATATATAAGTACAGATACAGATTAAAACTTAAATGAGCGCTTCGTGATTTCTAACAAATCAAGTACATAAAGTAAATCGATTTAGATTTAAGATGTATAATTACGCGTTACAGTTACAGTTTATATAAAGTAAATTACTAAATTACTATTTAAAATATCTATTAAAAAAATATATATTTATATACGTGCGTGTGTATGTGTATGTGTGGTGTGTGTGTATGTATGTATATATGTAAATCGAAATAATATATAAGCAAAAGCAAAAGCAGCTTTGTGCACAAAATACTGTTGAAATTGTTGCATTGTTTTTCTAGACACACGCTTAGACTCTACTCTCTTCTCTTCTCATTTCTTCTCTTTCCCTCTCTAATCTTCTCTTTTGAATTACACAATTTAGTCGAGCTTCTCATTTTTTTAGTTGTTGTCTAAATAGTTAGTTAGTTGCTGCCACTGCTTGCAGAATAACCAATATCTAAAAGCAATTAAACAATTATTTCTCTCTCTTGGCCAAATTACACACACTTTTTGCATTTAGGTCAAGATCTCAAAACTAGGACGTTGAATACTCTTCTATATATATATATATATATATATATATATATTATGTGTCGTGTGTAGCTGTGTGTGTGTTTGTGTGTGTGTGTGTGTGTGTATAAATATAATAATGCGTAATAATACAAACTACAGCTACGTTCTTAATGTTTAGAATTCTTCTGCCTCTGCACACTGCACACTGCACTCCCCTCGCTCTATATTTATCTTTATATATGATACTATATACAATATTCTATAGCTATAGCTGCTGCCTGTTCTCTACCAAAATTGTGCTGCTGCTGCTGCTGCTGCTGCTGCTGCTGCTGTTGCGCTTGTCACTGGCGGCATTGTCGTTGTTGTTGTTGCTGTGGTTGTTGCTGTTGTTGTACTTCCAATTGTTATTTCCTCAGTTGCTGCTGCTGCTGCTGTAGGTGGTTGGGTATATCAGGAATGCTTGTCGGTGAGTTCCGTCCAACGCGACTCGAAGAACTTGCGCATGCCATGCCCCGCTTTGCCCACAGGCGAATCATCCTCGTTGAACATCTCACAGTTGTCAAAGATCTGACGCACATCCACACAAAAGTCCTCGCGACTTTTGTAGCTGCAACAAAACGTTAAGTTAAAGATTCCTTTTTGCAAAGCAAATCATCACATTTACTCACCTCAAATCGTGCAGTTTCTTTTTAATTGTGGACAGATCCATTGGCGTCTTGATGATCTTGCGATATGTGGGAAACTGTTTGGTGTTCACCGGCAACAGAAATGGCCACGAATCCTCATGAAGCTAACACATAAGAAACGATTTTATATATAGTGTTAACTATTGGCAAAATTGTATATTTTTGTGTTGCAAGTTTACCTCCATTTCGCCGAGCAGCGTCTTGCAGACGTTGAGCTCCTTGATGAGCTTCTTGGTGGCATGCTTCTCCTTCTTCTCCTGCTTCAGCTTCTCCTTGGCCTCTTGTATGGCATGTATATTGATGGGTGGCGGCGACATCTGCGTTACACCCGCCGGCGGCGTTGGTGTGCATGTCCTTGGCGATGGCATTGCCATCAGCTGTGCCTGCTGCTGCTGTTGTTGCTGCTGCTGCTGCGGTGGCGATTGACAGGCAACATTGAGCAGCGCTGTTGGCGAGGCCTGCATCAGCACAGGCTGCATGGGAGCTGGCAGCACAACTGGCAACGTTGCTGTTGCTGTGGGTGGCAGTGGTGGTGCTGGTGTTGACGTTGAGACTGGCGTCGGTGTTGCAGCCAGCGTTGGTGTTGGTGTCCTTGTCGGTGTCACTGCACGTGGCGATGACATTGCTGCCACAAACTGCATCGTCGGCGTCGGCTGTGTGGGCAGCACACCAAAGTTGCCACCGCTGCTGCTGCCACTGCTGCACGGCGGTGCATAATTTGCTGCAAACGCTGCACTGCTGCCATCCTCCAGCTGCACAGCACCAGCAACGCTGCTGTTGCCGCTGCCCAGATGCGAGGCGAAGCGACTCCCATCGATGGAGTTGTTGTGGTGCTGATCATCGTACGTGGCCGAGGCAATCGAATGCGCCGGACTGCAAAATTATCAACATTTTTAATTACGAATTATGTGAATAATATTTGTAAATGTATTTAAAATATTTGCTATTTATTTCTTCCACTTTATTGCTAATAAAATTATTTAACGAAAAGCAGATTTAATGTTTCATTTACTGACTGCATTTTTTGATGAATAAAATTATTTAGTTTGGTTGGTTTTATGCAATTTAAGGCAATATTTTAATAAACATTGCAATTTATCAATATTTATTTTATAACTACAAATCAAGTTAAATATTTGGGAAGAATTCCAAGCTTACCTAAGCGGCGCTGGCAGAGATGTCATCGACTCATCGTGCGACGAGTTCAGCGACTGCTGGGAGCCGTGCAACAATGTTTGTTGCTGCTGTTGGAGTTGCTGCTGCTGGTGTGGATCGATGGGGCACAATTGTTCGAGACTGCCACCAGCTGTGGCCAGCATCAGTTGATGCTTATCGTTGCCCCGTCGCTTGGCAGCAGTGCTCGTTTCGCGATCCCGTCGGGATTTGCTGGTGCTGCCTCCACCGCCACCGCCAGCACCACCACCAGCTGCACCACCACCTCCACTGCTGCCGCCTCCGCCGCCGCTGCTGCTGCTGGCAGCGCTGCGCTTCTTTGGTGGCGGTGCACGAGTGATGCAACCGTGGCAATACCACTTGCCGCGCGGCACCTTCAACAGCGGCGGAATGTAGCAGTCGGCGTGATATGCACGTGGACACAGATCACAGTAGATCATCTTGCCAACCGGCGAGGGACGATGCCCGCCACACACGATGCACTTGCGCTCATTGGTCGCCTTGTTGACGCACTCATAGCAGTACCTGTAAGGAGCCAAACAAGAAGCATCAATTAGTTGCCACATAAATCTATACAAAGGAACCTGGAGCGGGGAGTTAGGAAGGGATTTGGGATTGGCGGCACAGTGCGCGGCAAGAAAACCAAAAAAAAAAAAACGAAAACACAATTTAAAAACGCGACAAGAAATGTGTGCTGGTCGCTGAGTGAGATATGGAGAGAGGTGAAGTGAGGTGATGATGTTAGGGGACATAGGGAACATGGGGCATGATTGAGTTATATGAAATTATTATGAATTTTACTCACCAATCGCCGTCGGGTATGTTGTCCATTTTGGGCTTGAAGCAGTAGGTGTGATAGCCCTTGTCGCAGCCATCGCAGAGGAGCAGCTTATCCTCGTTCTCGCCGGACGTGCAAAACTGGCAGTTCTGGAAGGAGTTTGAATATTTGCAAGAGTTTGTAGTAGTGCCGGAACGTCGTCCATGTCTTTTGCGTTTGCCGTTCGCATTCGTTTTGCCCTCACTGTCCCCGTCCGTGTCCGAGTTGCAGTCCGAGTTCGTTGTCGTGTTCGTGTTGGAGTTGCAACCGTTTTGCGCCAATGCTTTCAAATTAATTTTAATGGTCATTGAAGCTTTTGCTAGTTTTGACTCTTTCGTATTTTCCTTTTGTTTCTGCTTCGATTTGGTTGGCGTTGTTTTACTGTTCGACTGTTTCTTCTCTTTGTCCTTCTTGGACGACTTCTTTTGTTTTGTGTCTTGTGGTGTTTGCTGCTGTTTCTTCTTTGGGGTTGATTGTTTTTTGGCATTGCTCTTCCTCTTGCTAGACTTGTTGTTCTTTGCGGGCGTTGCATACTTTTGTACGTAGTTCGAGTTTGAGTTCGAGTTGGAGTTCGAGTTGGAGTTCGAGTTGCGTTGCGTTGCGTTACGTTCGAAGTCACAGTTTGGTGGGGGAAGAGGTTGCGTTCGTTGTAGCGGGTAAAACGGGTAAACGGATAACGGTAGCGGGTAAGGCAACAAAAGCATTCGATTTGTGAAAACAAATGGCGTGTATATGTTTTTTGTATGTGTGTGTGTGTGATTGTGGTTTTGGATTTTGTGTGTGTGGTATGTATGTATGTATGTATGTGCGTGTATGTAAGTGTATGTGTGTAGGTGTGTATGTATGTGCGTGTGTATGTATGTGTATGTGTGTGTATGTATGTGTATGTGTGTGTGAGTATGAAAGCGTTAATTTCGGTTTGATTTTTTTTGGAACAAGAGAAACACCATTGAACACCACAAACAACAAACAAGTCGAAACATTCAGCGAAAAGTGTTAAGAAAGAAAAAAAGAACAAACAATAAAAACATCGAATTAATTTCAAGGCAGTCAATAATTTTCTCGTTTAATAAGATGGATGCAAATAGGAAATATAATTCCATCTACAGCAAACCATTTAATAAACGCATGCAACTAAAAAGTATATAAAATCTCTATATTTCAAATTATGTACAAAAAAGAAACACTACATGGGGGAAATGCAAGAAGTTGAATGATCTTTGCAACTCATTCAAATTAATGTATTTACATCAATAGCATATAACAAATGGTTGATCTTACATCAGTTATGAAAAGTGAGAAGCAAAGCAAAAACTTCAAGAAATAAACTTTCTGAATAAGTTTCTCATCTGAATTGCAGGAAAATCTCAGGACCCTTATTCGAATCGAAGTTAAACAAAACTTATTAAAATGCGATTCATATAAACGAGTTACTTTAGAAATTTTCCAATAAACTATAAAAACGTTTGCACTACTGAAACAAATTTTAAATCCATATTAGGCCTTGTATAATATTAAAATAGGTTTTCTTTAAGAAAATCTGCATTTATTAAAATAACTTAATACAATCTATTCATAATTTGTGGGGATATATTGTAAATCAAGTAGAGTAAAGCTATTATTGTCTCTTTTGTGGCTATCGGAAATCGATTTGTATTAATATTCAAAACAGAGGCAGGTATCGATAAAAACAAGCTTGAATTGTTGTTAAACGATAACTTTCATTCGAAATTTGATGCATCTAGTTCTACTATCTGAGAACTGCTTGTTAATAAAAACGGACGGTGTCTTTGTAATTCAATTTACGCAAGTTGTACTGTATTTTTGCATAAACTAGTTTAGCATATCTCAATTAATTATCTATTCAAACTGTTTGCTTTCTTCCTTTAAGAAACACTAATAAGAAATTAGGCATTCGATTAAAAAGAATGGTTAGTGCACATGTATGCATATGTGTGTGTAACTATGTGTGTAAGAGTGTATGTGCATGTGTGTGTTAAGTTTGGGTTTGTGAAAGTATTTGGATGAGTATGAATGAGTATATTCAATTGTGTGTTGAATAAAGGCCAAAAACAAATGAGAATGGTGAGTAAAAGGTTCCAAAACGCATTTCCAAACGCTAAACTGTTTTTTTCTTCATTTTCTTTGTGTTTAATTATTGAGTAGAAAGATATATAACAGTAATTGTAATAGTGGGGGCTGGGGTAAAGGTGTAGGTGTAGGTAAAGGGTGCCAAAGCTAATAGATAAGCAAAAGCAGAAAACGAAACGAAAAACAAAAGAAAGAGTAAAGAGTAAAGAGTAAAAAGAAAACTTACCGCCTTCATTATGCTCTTGTCCCAGGCCACGCACGACTCGAGCACGTAGAGTGCCATTGCCAGCTGAGCGGTGGTGTGGGAGCGAGAGACCGCATCTCTCCATTGGACGAGGCCCTTGGGTATATTCTCCACCTTTTCATCTTTGTCGCTGTCGCCGCAGTTGCTTGAAGGCGATGCAGCACCCGAACAGGGCTCAACAATTCCACAGACGCCACTCGCTGCCGCTGCTGCTGCCGCCGCTGCTGCTATTTCGCAGGCTGCGCTGTTTGGCGCTGCTGCTGCAGCTGCTGCTGCTGCCAGCGCCATGGTGCGCTCATTGAAAACGGAAGCGTTAAGGTTGCCACTGTTGTTGAGGTTGCCAGACTGCTGTTGTTGCTGCTGCTGCGTCTGATGTTGCTGTTGTGCCATCAGTTGCTGCTGCTGCTGCTGTTGCTGCTGCTGCTGCTGCATTTGCAACAGATAAGCAGCGGCCGAGGCAGAGTTCTGCGTTTGTGTTGACGTCTGCTGGTTCTGGGCAATTACAGCGAGATGAGCATCGCCCGTCTGGGAGCCGAGCGGCGGCTTTAGATAGCGTCGCTCAATGTTTGCCTCCAGATCGATGATGCGCTCCCGGATCATGGGTATAATGCTGACAAATTCTGCCTCCGTCAGCTCCTCCAGCTCGGCGAGATTCACTTCGTTCTCGCTGCGCGTCGGCAGCTGCCAGTTCTTCAACTGCATGGACGCACTGGCTATCTTGTCCTCCAGGGATTCCAATTGCTCCAACAGCGCCAGCTCCACCCGCCTAGCCACATTCGGATTCCAATCGGCTGGCCTGTCCGGCAGCATATATTCGGCCAGTTCGGATTGGTTGGTGTCGCTGCTGTTCGCCGCCTTCAGCTGATAGTTGACGCCCAGCGGCTGTTCGAGTCCCAGGAAACGCATCAGATTCTCCTGGAGTTCGCGTTCCCGCAAACCGGAGGGATTCAGCGTCTTCAGCAGTTGGCGCAACTTCTGCTCGTCGTTCAGTTGCCACCAGCCGTAGCGTTGACGTCGCGGCACATAGACACCATGCACCTTCTCCGGAAATCCGGAATGTTTCACCTGCTCCAACAGTCGATGCTCGTCGGGCGTCATCGAGAGCGGCAATGGTATATCAATGGGTATGTAGGTCTGCACCGAACTCAGCGACATGTTGGCTATATTGTGGTAGTAGGCCTGCGACAGTGCCTCATCCAGACGCAACTCAATCTTGGGTTTTATCTCTGTAATCTCGCCACCTGTTGCTACTACTGCTGCTCCTGCTGCTGTTGCAACAACGGTGCCGCCATTCCCCCCGCCCGTGTCCGGTACGGCATCAGTGCGCAAACGAAAAAACGCTTCCGGTTCGGTTTTGGAAAGTTGCTTCGGCTGCTGCTGCTGCTGCTCCTCATCAGTTGGCTGGCAACGATGAGGAGAAGCCAGACCGTTTTTTGACACTGTTGTTTCTGTTGTGATCTTTGCTGCTGCTGCTGCTTTGGCTGCTGCTGTTAACTTGGCCAACTCGTACTCATCGAGCTTCGCCTGCATTTGCTTCTCATCGACGCCGGACAGCGAGAAGATGCACTCCTGACTGAACTTTGTGGGATCCACCTTGCACTCCTCCATGGGTATGCTGTAGTACTGCATGTTGTTGATCAGATCCCAGGGATGACCCTGCAGCTGCAACTGGGCACTGCAGTGCTGGTAGCTGGCATAGCTGTGCTGCAGTTCCATCGCCACACAGCCACCCTCCTCCGCCGGCAGCTCGCTGATCAGCGGCACCTCGCGCTTCACTATCGAGAACCATTTCGGTGTAGTATCTTCGCTGGGATGCGTTGCCGACACAAGGATGCAGTCATCCTCTTTCTTCAAATCCTCCTGGCTAACCACCAAACCCACTGTCGACTCCAGCTTATCACAGTTGCCGTTGCTTCCAATGCTGCTGTTGTTCTCATTATTATTGTTATTGTTGTTGTTGTTATTGTTGTTGTTGTTGCTCATGTTGTTGTTGTTGTTGTTGCTGAGCGTGGGAATCATCAGGCCGGGTATGGTGGGTATCTTGATCTCGGCCTCAAAGTCCGTTTTCGTGGAGATGACTGTTGGCGGTGGGCCCATCAATTCCATTTCCGATTTGACCTTAATCTCGGGCCTTGCCACAATTGGTGGCTCTGTGGGTGGCAATACGATCTCATCATCATCATCGTCATCGCCCAGATCGACAATTTCGGGCTCCACTTTGTTAATCTCCGTCACATCATCATCGTCGTCCTCATCCTCAACTGGATTGACCGCTTGATGATTCGTCGGCTCCTGCTTGGTGGCTTCCACTAACTCCGCATCATCCACTTCCATGGGCTCCACGGCAATTGCTCCTCCATCTGCGCCTGCTGGTGGATTCACAGCGTGTGGTTCTTCGGCTGGAGTTTCCTTGTCGTCCATCTTCTCGTCATTGTTCAACTTGTCATGCTTCTCATCATCCATGGACTCGAGTGCTTCGTGATAGCCACAGATGTCATTCTGTGCCGACTCCAGGGCCTCAATGAATATGCCACCGGCCTTGGGCAGCTTCCAGTAGCGTCGCCAGAAGCGATCCTGTCCAAAGCAGGCGGCCCTCAACTGATTGGTGCTCTTCTCCAGGGCCTCCTTGCAGTTGAGCGAGGCGCGCACAATCTTGTCCAGCTTCTTTTGCAGCTCGTCGGCGCTCAGGCGATTATCCTCGTCTTCCTCCACGTTGGTGATCTCCGAGTCCAGATCGGAGAGGTCATCCTCAATGATGCTCACATCGTGGCTCTGCGTGTGTCCATCCTCATTGATGGAGTTGCGTGCGCTCTTCTTAGCCTGTGGCAGCAATGACGTCATACTTCCATCCGTTGTTGTTGCTGCTGCTGCTGTTGTTGCGGTTGTTGTTGTTGGAGCTGGTGTAGTGATTGCTCCAACTGCTACTCCTGTTGCAGTTGCAGCAGCTATTCCAACAATTCCTGCTCCATTTAGCACTGGACACTCGTCCATTTTGGTAGGACTCATTTCGGAGTTGGGAGCAGCTAAAGATTCAGTGTTGCCACTGTTGTTGCTGCTGCTGTTGGTGGTGGTCAACACCGGAGCATCTGCATCCACTTCCATGGGCTGCGTTGCCTGCTCCGTGTCAGCAGCTATTCCTCCCGCTGTTGCTGCTGGTGCTGTTGCTCCCGTCAGTTGTTGCTCCGGCTTGGCACCACTGTGCTCATCGAGAGTTTTCTCGTCGCTGCTGTTCAAGTCAACGGTGCAGATGCCATCCGTTGGCGGAGCTGTTCCATCAGTTGTCGCCTCATTTGAGGCTGCATTTGCCAGCTGTTTGTTGGCCTCCGCTTCGGCAGCTTCGGCCTCGGCCAGCTTGGCGAGACGTTCCCGTTCCCGTTCCGCGTCAAGCTTCTGTTGGGCGAGGAGCGCCTGCATGGTCGCCTCCCGCTCCGCTTGGGCCTTCTCGTAGGCCTCGATGCGCGCCTTGCGCTGATGGAGCGCCTTGTATTTGCGCACCTTCATGTCCGTCATGTACTTCTCCTTGCGCATCTGGGCGCATGTCTCCAAGCTGCCATCGATCTGTCGCAGCACCGCCTTGTTCATCAGCAGATCGTTGCAGAGATGGGCCAACATCTGTGCCTTCCTCGTCGGATTCAACGCGACAAAGGGCAGATCCTTCAGGGCATGCGATAACTTCCACGTATCGTTCTCGTGCAGCAGCTTGTAGTACTCGTGATTCTTGGCCGAATGTGTCGCCGTGTCGGCATCCACCTGATGATGATCGGGCACGCGACGCTCTCGCTCCCTGTCAACGGTGATGCCGTGCATCTGACGAATCTCGCCGGTGGCGGTGGCATACAGATAGATGCGTAGTATTTCCGATACATTCGAATTGGTGATGTCCGCGTTGCGCAGAGATTGGCCCAGCAGCGTGGTGTGGCGCCCCGGATTGGGCACACCTGGATCCTCGATGGCACAGACCAACAGATGCGTCATCACCGACAACAGCTCCTCCTCGGCGTCCGCATTGCTGTCGCTGATGAGTGCGTCGTGCAGATTCTGCAGCGATGGCAGCGACTCCATGTCAAAGCCGAGCGTCTCACCAAAATTGTGGAGGAACTCAAAGACCATGAGGAGATCGGCCATTGCCTGGCCGGGTAGACGATTGCCCGCAATGCGCTCCAGTTCCGGCACCGACAGCTCCTGCGGCAACTCCGAATCCTCGTTCGGTTTGCGTATTAGTTGCAGAATCTCTGCGTCTCGCTTACGCTCCGCCATGCGACGCTCTCGCAGTATCAGGCGATCCAATACCAACTGATGCTTCTTCTTCTCACGCTCCTCGAATTTGCGTCGCAACTCGAGCATCCGAATGAGGTTCATGTGCTGGCGACGACGTTCGCGTTCCTGTTTTGACGTGGACAGCACAGAGTTGTGATTAGGGTGATATGGACAAGGATTACTTAAAGAAAGACGTGAAAACTTACCATTTCAGCAGCCAGCAACAGCTCCTTTTGCTTCTGCAGTTCCTGTTGAATGCGAAAAATATAATCGTATCAGAAATAAATAATCAGTTATAGAAAGTGGATTTTTGGACGTGCTTGAGGATTGTAGGGATTAGAAACTGACCGAAGCGCAAATAGTCAGAAATTAAAAACTAATTCAAGAGTTTTAGATAGATACATATTGTTATTGTTGTATTATCTACAAACTGTAAGGAATCCTCAAAGTAATTAATAATCAATTTGTGTAAAATAAAAATTAATTTTGCTAACAAGTCGAAATTCCAACAAACCAAGAAAATAGTTAAATAAAAATTCATCAAGTCTTTTAATAATGCAAAAATAAAAAAAAAGATTAACTTATAGATAAATATAAAAAATTATTTAATATGTTAATAATTGATTTTACAGTCAAGCTTAACACAGCATATTCTCTAACGAAACTTTCCTAAAACTGCAATCGGAACTCAAAGTGAAATTATAAACTAAACATAATAAAATACTACGTGGAAAATAAGTAGAAGCACAGTTGAGAAAAAGGGGTTGATCAGGCGGAGGGGGGTTGTAGAGAATATGAATCTTGTTGTACCTGTTCTTTAGCTAGAATTGCTTCCTGACGTCGCTTCTCTTTCTCCTAGTTAAAAAATATTCCAAAGAAAATGCCAATTTGAAAGTGAGACACAAAACTAAGATGCAACTGAGAAAAGAGCTTGAATTGAATGCCAACTGACCTGCTGCTTCTTGAGCAACTCCTCCTGCTTGAGACGATCCAGCTCCTCCTGACGCTTTTTGCGCTCCTGCAAAATGGGATGGATTTAAATTAAGCCACATTTAATAGATTTCCATTTATCTCACCTCGATGGCCTGTTGATTTTTGAGTTCCTTCTCCTTGCGCTGCTGCTCAAGCTTGGCGTTCTTCTCCTGGCGCGCCTTCTCCTTGTTGCGGGCCAGCTCCTCCTTTTGCTGCTTCTTGGCATCGCGCATCGCCTGCTGCTGCTTGGCAATCTCGATGCGCTGCTCCACGTTGAGCGTTTGGCGCGTAAACACCTTCAGATCCTCCAGCCGCTTGGCTACATCCTCGTCCGTCATCCGTATGTACTCGCCATCATTGGCATAAGGCGGCGGCGCTGGTTGCAAAAATGATCCAACAATCGCACGTGCCGAGAAACTAAAATTCTCACGCGTCAAACTCGACGGCTGCTGCTCCAACAGCTGTGCACAGAAATACAAAAATAATTTAAAAAATTTAATTATTTTTTTTTTAATTTGCGGAAATTTGTTAAGTGTTGTTTTGGGCGCGTTTGATAACTAATTGATTAAAAAGAAGAAACTAATTGAATATTTAACAAAAACAAATCCTAATGAATAATTAATAATAAATTAATTTATAACTTTAAATTTCTGTTTAGTTTTCTTTTGATATATAAAATTGTAGAGGGCATTTTATGTTTATAGAAAATGTTATATATAAATCCAATATCAACGAGTATATTGATCTCATAAGCAAAGAAAATAAGAATTATTATGATTAATATTTAAGCAAGTTGTTTTGTGGCTGACAGTAAACTTTTGCTTTTCTGGGTAAGATCTTTAATATGTTGTTGAATAAGAAAAAGTCTAAACTTGATAACTTTTTTGTTTTTCTGTTGCTTTGTCATCGTTAACAAATAAATATTAAATATTAACCCAAAGCTTAACCAAAGAAATCTAAATCACATTAGATAAACCACTTCAAACCACTTCAATTAATGATAAGTAAAGTAAATCTTCTTTGGATAAGTTTCGATTGTGTTGAGCGTGTTGAATGTGTCAGAGTGAGCAGATCTAAAAAAGTTGCTTAAATGATCCCTACAAACTCACAGCAAACACTTGGCCAATTGTCTTCAGGGGCAGAGTGCTTCCCGGCGCATAGTAGGTGACCTCGCCACGTATCTGGCCCTGTTTGGTTAAGCCCCTGATGACCGTGTCACGCTTCCAGCCGAGCTCCAGTGGCACCCGCAACTCGGCCACGTTCAATATGTTGGCATCCTCGCTCTCCGACTCCGAGAGGCCACTCTCGGCAGCAACACTCTCCGAGTCCGTTGACGTTTCCATATGGGCATTCGCCTCACTCAGCGCCAGTCGAATCTTCTCCTGTAAGTGATAAAGTTGTTTTTGAAACATTGGCAAAGTTGACAAAAAATCACTATATCCTCTTACCATATCGGCGCCTTGTTGCAGCAGCTGCTGTGTGGCAAGCATCGGCTTCAGACCAACGGCGCGAGACTGTGCCAACAGCGAGGCAACTGTATTCTTCTTGGGCTTGGAGACGCCTCGACCTAAATTCCGCGGTCGGCCCTCCTTGTACGCTGCCGATGACGACCCAGAACCGGAACCGGAACCCGACCCCGAATTTGATGTGCCCCCCGAGCCGATGCCGGGCATGCCACCAATACTTAGACCGGGTGAGGGTGATGCACCACCAGCACCGCTACCACTGCCCGAAATGGAGCCACCAGGCATGCCGCCATTGCCACCCAATGCGGCCGTAATGGAACTCAAGCTCTGCAGACTGTTGACGCCATTGCCACCACTCTGCTGTGCCTGATAATCACCGGCCAGGCCACCCAGTGCCGAGCCAGCTGCCGATGAGGCGGCTGCGGCGGAAGAGGAGAGTCCAACTCCAGTTGTATTGAGAGAGCTACCATTGTTGTTGTTGCTGCTGCTGCTTTTGTCCGAGGGTTTCATTGATAGATTGAGTGGCGCATCGAAATCATCGATGGTTATGGGATTAGAGGCAGAGCCAATGGCACCGCTGGCCGGCATCGCACTCGACTTCAAGCTCAGATTGACGCCGGATGCGAGTGATGGATCTGTGGTCAGGTCATGCAACTCTTTGGCGCCGCAACCCTTGCTGGACAGATTGTAGGCTCCATTCGAGGTGATTGTGGGCGGTAACTTAATCACCTCCACCCGATCACTGGACTGCTGCTGGGCATTCTGACCACCACTGCTGTGACTGCTGCTGTGACTCTGGCTGGCGCTGCTCGTCACCATCGATGCCGCTGACGTTGCAGCTGCTGCTGCCTGTGCTGCCTTCGACACTTGGGTCAACTGATCCATTGTTGTCATGCCCAGACCCATGCCCGACATGCCTGCCGCGCCCAGCATGCCGTGCAGATGTTGTTGCTGTTGTGCTGCGGCCGCCATTGCGGCGTACTCCATTTCGAGACGGGCACGCTTCGCCGGACTGAGCCCTGGATATGAAAGCAGAGAGGAAATTGCATTTGTTGTTTGCATTTCTAAATCCTTCTGCTGTTGTTGTTGTTGTGTAAGGTGTTGTTGTTGCTGTTGTTCTGCTTGGTGTTGTTGTTGTTGTTGTTGTTTCTGTGTGGCTTGTTGTTGTTGTTCTGTTTCAGAAATGGTCTTCTTGCGACCACGTGAAGTACTACCAGGTATCTTGGGTCCCACGATGGAGGACGTATACTTGATAATCTCTGTATCCGGCGGCAGACGCACACCTAACAGCGACGGATGCTCACTGCTGTCAAGAAATACATTATTATTGTGATCATAACGTTTACATCATCCATTTGCCACTTACCTGCTCATCATGGCCGCATTGCTCATGTAATCCTTGCCACTATTCTTAGACCCATTGCCACTGCCACCAGCCATCGTTGTAATGGGCAATTGTTGTTGCTGTTGTTGCTGCTGCTGCTGTTGCTGGGAGGGATGTGCGGATGAGGTGACCGTTGCACTGGGTGAGACCCCCGTACTGGCCGCAAATGCATTCATTGCCGCCTGCATGCTCTGCTGTGGCGTCATTCCCAGTGCACCGAATTGAGACAGCGAGTTGAGCGCATTTAGCGAGGGATTATTCTTGTCACGATCCCGATCCCGATCGCGATCCTTGCCCGAGCCGCTGCCCGAGATGCTGGCATGCGGGGACATCGACATTCCTGGATGCATGCCAGCCAACGAACTGGAACTGGAGCTGACATTGGTAGATGACTTGCTGCTGGACATGATGCCACTGTTGTTGCCACCACCACTGCTGCTATTGCCCGCCCCAGCACCCAGACTCATGGCCAGATTGGACAGGCCGTGAGCGTGAACACCACCGCCACCGCCGCCAGCACCACTCGACTTTTTGCTCGAGGAACTGTTGGAGCCACTGCCGCCACCGCCGCCGCCCAGACCAGACATGCCACCCACTCCCGCGCCGGAGGCCGCTGCTGCAACAGCCTGCATGGCCAACAGCTCCTTGTGCAGGGTGACCGGATCGTAGGCGGATCCCGGATTACTGGCAATACTGCTAATGCTTCCCCCGCCGCTGCTCGTCATCGTCGATGGTTTCCCATATGCGCTTGCCGTGCTCTGCAAAAGGAAGCAACGATTTGAAGGAGTATTAAAATTGAGAGCATTGGATTTAGAAATACACAAGGTTTGCGTATCGGCCAAGACTAACCTTGTAGCCACCATGGCTGGAGCTGCTGGTTGAAATGGAGGCACTGCTCACCGATTGGGACATGCTGCTGGTGCCTGGCAGTCCAAAGCCATGCATGCTGGCCAACGCTGCGGCGGGATTATTGGCTGCTGCTGCGGCTGCTGCTGCTGCCGCTGCATTCAGGCTGTTGGCCAGATTCTGTTGCTGTTGTTGCTGCTGCTGTTGCTGCTGTTGTTGCTGTTGTTGCTGCTGCTGTGCGGCCCTTTTCTCCTTGCGCGATTTGTTCGATTTGCTGCTGGAGCTGCTGCTGTTGCCGCCGCCACCGCCACCGCCACCTCCACTGCCGGATCCAACGCCAACCATGCCGGCAGCACCACCTCCTCCGCTAGTGGAGCCAGTGCCGCCGGCGCCCATTGCCATAGCGGCGGGGCCAAAGGCGGCGGCCAGATCGGGGTGTGGAAACGGTGAGAGGCCCGAAGCCTGCAGTCGACTAAAATAGTCCTGAGCAGCCAGTTGGGCCATGGACCACCAGCCTGAAAGAGCACAACGAGAGATTAGTTTATCCATATGTAAAACATGCTGAAACATTTAATTTAAGAAGTGATATTAATTTGCAACAAGTTGTGGCTTAGTTAGTTAGTGAGTTATTATTATAGATATTTTAGATAAGTATTTCTTAATACAAACAAGAATGAAAATGAACTGCACTAAAATTGCCAACAATTATATACATAATTGTAATAATTCAGATTAACTGCCAAAAACTAAAGTTAAGGTTTAAAAGAAAACAAACCAATAAAATTTAATTCAAGAAGGAATTATCTAAACATCAACAAAGTTCAATTACGCTAAAGCATTTTCTTAAAATTAAGTGTTAAAATGAATAAAACTAAGTAAACAAAATTTCTAAAATTGTTCTTTTTATAAAAACAATATATATATTTAATACTAAAAAAGGCTACACTGAACTTTACAGTTTCAATAACAAAAAGCGCATAAATATATAAAAATTTATATAAATTGTGCTTATCTATTTATCGCAATGGGGGCCAAAAGAGTTGGGTTTAAAGCCAAGCCGACAAAACGTTAAGAGAACTGCAAGCGATTTTGTTGCTCTAGGAGAGATTTCTTCAAATGAATCGCGCTTGATTTTAGACGAGACATTTGCTGTTGCACTCCACACAAATAATACACACTTAATACTTATTCCAAATTGAAAATCCTTTTTTTCCTCTCTTTAAAAGGAAAAGGATTCGAACCCGCCTAATTTCTTGTTGCACGCATTATTTTCTATAAAAAAAAGGTTACATTTTGACTCAAAACGCCTTTTTTTCTGCGTATTTTTTTTTGCAAGTTTTTGCTTAATTTTTGTGTCTATCTTATAACGTATGCTAATCAGTGTTGACATTTCGGCTGTTTAACGGCTAGTTATTGTCTATAAGCTCAACATAAGAAATAAGCTTTAGGCTTTTTTTTATCAACTATCCTTGTTTATTGTCTCCGTTTAATTCTGGCAACACTGACGCTAATTTAACGTTGTATCGAGCGAAAAAGAGGGGAGAGAGAGGGACAGTGGATTTGTCGATGCCGACATTTTACTCACTTGCTGGATGCAAACCCGCTAAACTGGCGGCCTGTGAGGCCGCAACGGCCATTGTGTTCTGATGATGATGGGCACCGGCCGCTGCTGCTGCTGCCGCTGCCATCGATGAGTAACGGTCATTGGCAGCGGCAGCTGCTGCGCCCGCAGCATTTGGGAGCAGACCCAGGCCGGCAGCGGCGGCAGCATTGAACTGTGAATTAAACAGCGGATTCGATGCAGCTGCTGCGGCAGCTCCAGTCGGATCACGGCCCCAATACGCTAAGAGAGAGAAAATATAAAATATTAAATGTTAATATTTGCATTAATTTACCTATTTTTTAAACCTACCAAAAAGTGAGGCCGCATCTAGCAGCCCGGTTGGATCGTGTTGTCCGCCGCCAGCACCGCCGCCGCCACCGCTGGAGCCACCGCCGCCCTTTCCAACACCATGATTGTTTGAGTTTTTGCCATCGTTGCCGCTGCCATCGCCGGCATTTTTGTTCATGTTAAAGTAAAAAGTTTGCAGTTGTTTCTTCGACTTTTATTTGTATTTCTCTTATTGCTGTGTTTGCTGTTATTGTCTATAATTAGATAAACAAAATTTTTTTAGATAAGTCAAAAATTTTTATTAACATATTGTAATAATTTCAGTTATAAAAGCGAGTGCTCTCATTTTTTGCTTCCTTTGCTTTCATCAATGCTGGCAATGCTGTGCGAATGTTGTACTCTAAGAGGAAAGCAAAGAAACATGAAAATCACAACAAAACTAAAAAAAAAAAAACTACTACTACTACACACGCTATACTAATAATAAAAAAAAAAGCCGAAGTAGTCGTTTGTTGTTGTAATATACATTGTGTGCGTGAGAGCAACGCGAAAACAAGAGAGCGATTACGAGAGCGCAGAGCCGACGTCACTCTCATGTTCACCACTACACCTGCAAACAGGAACAGTGACAGAAACACAGCGAATTGACAGCGTCTCATCAAGAGAAAAGATGCGGCGAAAATAAATGTTAACAATTTTTTATTGTGGAAATCGCGTTAAATAAAGGCAAATACATTTAAAGTCATAAAATTATTGTACTTTTTTACTCATTAACCACAAATCCAAATTAACCGTAGAAGCGAAACACACAAAGGCCCTTCTATTGCCGCTGCGGCGAACGATGCATACACAAAGCGAAAAAGAAAATGCCGTTTAATTTGCAGCAGCAGCATTAAAACTGTGAGTGAATTTTGTTATTGTTTTTTTTTTTGTCCATAGTGCATTTTTTCGGACTTGTTTCTCTTAATTGATTTCATTCATAAAATGTTTGCATTCGAAGAGTCATTATTGCATTTGCATTTTACACATTATGCATACTATTAAAACGCCGACAGACCCCGCTGTCCATGACGACGTCACCGTCCGTGCTGCCGACGATGTTGACTAAGTGCCGGCTGAGACTCAGACATACTGTCGGCCTTTTATTTTTATTTTTTGAACATACAGACAAGCAACTGCTTACTTGAAAAAAGGCACTTTGCATGCAGATGACTCGTTTGCTGATACATTTCACATATTTTTCACCAAATTTTTTACATCAAAATTCGACGAACGAAATTATTTACGGCCAAGCGGCAGGGAAAAGCAAACCAAATATCTGTGGGATAACGCGACGACTGACAGAGACTGAGACGGACACTGAGCCCGATACTGATATATAGAGAGAGAGCGAGAAGTGCGCAAACACAGCAAATTCGCTCGGCTTGCTACAAGTGGAATTGAAACATGAGAGCCGCTTTGGCCAGCTCGCAACACACAACACGAGTGTGTTTAGAAGGCAATGAATGGACCGACGCCGACGTTAACGTCGCAGTCGATGGGCTTCCACAGTGGTTGATAATTAAACACTTTTTGTGTGTTTCTTTTAGTTTTAGATTGTGTTGCAAAAAAGAAAATTCATAATATTATGAATTAATCAATATAATGAGCAAACGTTTAGCAGGAGCATACACAGTGCCAGCCAGCATAATAATAATAAAGGTGGCGCCCATTTTTGCTCTGCTTTCTTGCCTTTTAATAACAGTTATTGCGCTTTCTTGCTGCGGCTGCTATCTGTTTGTCTGTCACGCATCAGATCAGTCGACAGATGTGCGTTGACTTGAATGCCTGTGTGAGTGTGTGTCAGGGAGAGAAGGGGTTGCTTTTATTTGAATCGGTTGCGGTAAATGTGCACAAATATTATAACAGCAGCTTTACAACAAGAACAAGTAAATCGCTGCTGTGTTGCTCTTGTTGTTGGTGTCTTTTTCTTATGCTGCTTCGCTTAAGGTTTTTATGGCGACGTCAACCACACAGTTGGACCTCTGTTCGGGTCAAAGCGTCGTCAACGTCGAACGTCAACGCCAGCAGCAAAAGGCTGTTTGCGTGATGTGTGCATGTGTGAGTGCGCGCGTGTGTATGTGTGTGTTGGAGGGTGTGAGCTGAGCTGAGCGCGCGCCAACAACAACAATAGAAATAACAGCTAGCTGGCGTTGGCAATATGATTCGAGCATTTATCGTTGACGAAAACGTAGCGACGTCAACTGCGACGTCAACGCGCTGCCAATGAAAAGGTGCGCAGAGCGTGCGTATGTGAACATAGAAGAGGGGGGAGGAGTGGGAGAGGCGGGAACAAAACGACTGCTGCTGTTGATATTTTTTCTTTACCTATTTTTTTTTTGCTCTAACTTGACGTGTAAATATATAAATGTATACATATATTTTTTTATTTTTTGCACATAGCGAATAACTGACGCCAACTGCTGCTGCTAACTCGATGCTGCCCAACTCACACATGCTCTTGCAATACCTCTTCTTCTTATACACAACAGAGAGACTGTCTTTGACCAACTTGCCCTAGACCCCCCGCCCATTATGCACACAAACCACCATCCACCAAAAACCAAACCCATCTTTATTTTCAATATTTGTAACTGACAGAGTATAACAAATGTGAAATTCGTTTTATTGTGTGCTCGCCGCCGCCCATCGTCGCCGCTGGCGTCACTACCCGTCAATACACGCACATCCCCCCACACAACCCCTTCCACAATTTGCTGAAATTTCTTGTTGGTTTTTTCGCATTTTTGTGCTCTTGATTATCTCTAAGCTCAATTGGCAGTTGGATTGTGAGCATGTTTTTTTTTGTCCGTATATGTGTGTATGTATTTTTTGTTGTGTATCTTTGGCAAATGCCGCTGCTTTTGTGTTATACATACAACATCAAATAAAAGCAACGACAACAGTGACAATAATCATTATTTGTTGGTGGGTTTTCTAAGAACGTCAAAAGCTATTCACAAAGCTTTTAGCTATTGCAATATTTGTCAAAGTGTACCAATTAAAACTTATATTTTATTCGTTAATGCTGTTGGTGTTGTTGACAGCATGCAAATAAATCTCGATTTAATTAATTAGGCAGCTTTTTTGTAAAGTGGTAAAGTGAACGGTAAATGATATCGAGTGCAATGTATGCAATGAGCTTTGAGTGCATATATAACAGTAGCTGTGTATGTGTGTGAGTTGCTTTGATTTATATTCACAGTTCTCTCTCTCTCTCTCTATCTCTATATTCCCTTTGACGCGATTCAATTCCAGCCGTGGCGCTTTCTTGTTACATGTACACGCATACATACATAAATATTTATTTATGTTCACTTGTTTGCGGCATTCGTTGATCATCTTTGGACTCGACGTACACGACGCACGCACACAGACGTAAACACACATGCACGCATACACATGCATTTGTAATTTTGCTGGCATTCTTGGGGATTTAGATTTAGGTACACGTTGCTGTTCTTGCCTGGCTCTCTCCCTCTGCCCTGCCTCTGCATCCACCTATGCCTGTTATGCGTCGCGTCGCTGCCGTCGTCATTTGATTGTTGGCGGCTTTTTAACGCTCCGACAATTTCCAGTTCACTTTGACTTTGCCTTTTTTTTCTGTTGTATTTGTTGTTCTTCTCATTACTCAAGTTGACTCTTGTTGAGTGCGGGAAGAGATGGAGTTGGAGTGGTGAAGTTATAGGAAAGGAGAGTAGAGGAGTGGAGTGAGTGAGAGCTGCTCATACAAACGTATGTAACTCTTCTTTTTCTTCTTCTTGGTTCGCTCGACTCAGCTTGCTTGTTTGGTCTTCTGCATCTTCTTCTTCGTGTTCTTTGGTGCGAGGTTATTGACTTAAGCAAACAACAGACAGGGACAGCGATAGCGCGAGCGAGTTGCGTCGTCGACGTCGACGTCGCGATCATCATTTCTTTGCACGTCTTTGGTGGACTTCTTCTGTTTTATGCCCCACTTCTGCCTCAACGACGACCGTCTTTTGTGCATCGTTCTGCAACTGCAACTGCGAAGGCGACTGTGCAGCAACAAGTACAGAATAGCAACAACAACTGCAAAAACATCAAACAACTTTGCCCTCTTTCAATTTTATGTTTGTGAGTGTCCACTATGGGTGTGTGTGTTTATGTTGTATTACGTTAACCCCCAACCGTCTCTTTCTCCATCACTCTCTCTAACGAACTCACTTCCATTCTCCTATTTATGGACAGCCTTTTTGACCATTTTGCACATTAACAGCAAGCGCAGAAGTCAATCAAATAATAAAACAAAAGTTTGTTTATTAGTTTAATACGTCATTTCAGGTGTTTAAACATTATTCAGACATGTTTATTTTAAAAAGCAAACGAATTCAATTTATATTTGGCAAATATGTCGACAAAGAAAATATAAATGGCAAGCTAAACAAAAGCAATTTCTATATGTATAGAGAAAGAGAGATAGAAAGACTGTTACATTGCAGGTGTGGCAATAAATATATGTTAATTTAAATGAAGATTAATAGATGCCCAATAAATTGTAGAGCATTTGGAGAGAACATATTATAATAACGTTTAATTAATTGATTGATTATTATTATACTTATGGTGGAACTTGCCTGGATTTGATGTGTTTACTACATAAATTTTTCCGTTAAATGTTAACTTAAATTGTGGTATCACACATTAACAGGCAACAACAAAAACTTCATTGTTATCCCTTAACTTAAAGAAGCTTTTCTGTCTAAGCAATTTAACAACCTATTAAACAGTAATTTCCATCGCCTTAAACCTAAGCATTGCCAAAGAACTATTTATATTTACTGGTTTACATATTATATGAAAAAATATTATCAAATACAGTATAAATTCGGTAACAAGATTAATAGAACATTTAGGTTCAAATTTTACTTTTTTGATTTGAAGTGAATCGCTGTTGAAGCGTAAAAGTAAAAGAGTTAAAAAACTTAAAAAAAAAAAAAACAATAATGTATGTGCGAAATATTTTATATGTATGTCTTAAGTAACAGGGATTTGTAAATATTTGTTTTGTATTTTTCTCTTTTCTTTTTTTCTGTTTTGTTTTATAAGCCAGCTAATTCAGTTGTGGTTCTCGATGCTGCACAAAAAGTGCGATAAACGAGGAACAGCAAAAGAACGACAGGAAGGAAGAACACGAGAAGTGGAATTAAATGAAATGGATTTTAGTGCAGCTCAAAAGCTCGGAGACGTTGTTGCTATTGTTGTTGTTGCTTTTGTTGTTTTTGTTGTTGTTGTTGCTGACTCTTCGTCGTCCACTTGTATTATTTTATATTTTTTTTGTGTGCTGAACACATTACTATCAAGGATATCGGTAACCAGCAGCAGCTACGAGGTGGTGGTTCGTGTTGGTTGCGGGGGCAGCGGGGCTGTTTTTGGTCTGTTGGCTGCGCGCGTTCAAGGAAATTGTGTAAAAAAAAAGGAAAAGGAAAAAAGAACACACACATACACATAAAATGTAAACTCTGAACCGAAACGAGGCAGTGTCGATGCCGAGAGGCAGAGGGACGGGACAGGACAATGGGTTTGGGTCAGAGACAGAGTCGAGGGTCTCAGCCAAAGCCCTGGGCTGTCGCACGGTTTGGTGTGCGGCTTTGCCAAGGCGCGCAAGGAGCAAGGACCCACACAGAGGAAGCGAAGCTCGCGCGCAAGGACACACATTGCGTGGGTGGCAGAACACACAACACAAGAGTTTGAGGGGGAACGGGAAGAAGGAGGAGGCGGAGGCGGTGTAGGAAGAGTTGCCAGTAAAACGAACCCAAACCGAACGAAAGGCAGCGCAGCGCAAAACTAAAATTGAAACTGGCAACGCCGAAAGGGGAAAAGGCGAGCGAACATTGAGCACACAGAACACAAATGCAAACTGTGTATGTGTGAGTGTGTAAATGTGACAGTGACAGCAGCGAACGACGCTGGCAGAGCGCGCTAGTAGTAATAACAATAACAACAACAACAAACAAATGAATTTATGCGGACAACAGCAGGAGAAGCAGCAGCAGCAGCAGCAGCAGCTTGCAGTTGTAGTTGGGTATTTATGTAACGGTAAAATAGTTGTAGCTATTGTTTTTGTTGTTGTTGCTGCTGCTGGCAGGAGGCGGAATGCAATGGGAGAGGGAGAAAGAGTTGCAGATGGAGGTGGAATGCATGGAAAATGGCAGGCTCGAAGCGAAACGTGCTGAACGGGGACGACCCATAAATTAGAGTGACAGAAAGAGAGACAGTTAGAGAAAGAGAGAGTGTGAGCGAGCGAGTGAGAGAGCACAAGGAGTACAAGGAACAGCAGAAACCGAAACGAGAGAAAGCAAATGCAGCAGCAGCAGTAGCAGCAATGTGTGCAGCGTAGGCAGGAGCGGAATGCGGGTGTAAAACATTGACGTATTTGCCATTTGGAACAGGAGCAAAAGGCCCGATGGTGTCTCACTCTGTGTGTGTGTCGCCTACTGGCAGTTGCCCACTCACTCAAACTAGAAACTCACAAAAGAGCTTCGGGGATATAAAAACAACAACAACAAGCAAGAGTAGAGACACAACGCGTAGTGCAAGTAGCACAGCTGCAGCATCTGTTCCAGCCCTGACAGCAGTTGGAGCAAGCACACAAACACAATACACACAATCACAATATACACACACAGAGAAGAGTCTGGGCGTGGGGGGTACTTGCGACATAAAGGTGAGGGTGCACAGTTCGCGGGGTTATGGGTTTATAAGGAGAGGGATGGGTTGCCGTATTTTACAGCATGTGTGCATATATGTGTGTATGTGTGTGGGTGTGTGTGTGTGTGTGTGTGTGTGTGTGTGTGTGTGTGTGTGTGTGTGTGTGTGTGTGTATGTGTGTATGTGTGTTGTTCGACTCTTTGTGGCTGCACTGAATGCACCCAAATATTACTGCCACACACACCACCCTGCTCCCCTCCCCCGATCACTGTCATTGTTGTTAACATTTCAGCCAATGCAATATACGAGTGGTAAACAAGGGTGGATGGCAAGGGACACACTATTGGACATGTTGCATTATAAATGTACATAAATACACACACAGCTACACATTTATATGTATGCACATGTGTGGTAATTCACACACACACATCAGACCGCATCGCATCTCTAATCGCCCATAAACAAAACTTGGTAGGCGCTGTAAGCCCAAGGATGATTCCAGAGCTGCATGATTAGAGCATCATATTTGTCATTCAAATTCGAATAGTTTCCGTAATGTGTCAAGAAGTAGCAGGCCCCTTTAAATATTTATACCACAAACTGCTTGTCAGCTATTATAAAAACCACAAAAAGCTTTTCTTTCTTTTTTTTAAATAAATACACTTTGCATTTTATGTGATTCTATTCAAACTATTTTTGTTGTTTGTTATATGTTTTTATTTTATAAAACTTTTTGGTATTTATTTAATTAAATTCTATTTTTTTATTTAATAAAAATATTATATTTGTTTTATTTATGGTTTAACGAGCTGTTAAATGTCTCTTTTCAATGAGCAGAACTAATCAACTCTCTCTGTGAGGGTATTGTGTTATATATATACATAATGATTAACATTACACCGATGGAGGAGTAAGATAAATTCCATATCTCCCCACCCACTCATCACCACAATTTACCCAACCCTTTTCACACAAAAAATGGTTTTAAATGTTGCGATTTGATTCCATTAGGCAACAAATACAATTAAAGTGTTTGTTGCACATGTAATATAATATAGACAAATTTAAGTGTATTTACATTTGCATGCGTGCATGTGCGTGTGTGTGTGTATGTATATGATAGAGTAAGGGAGTTCAAACAGACAGACAATTGGATCAGTACGAACATTTAATTAATGCTCAAATCGGATTATCCAACAAAGGGATAAAGGATCTTTATCATGCTTGCCGACAAAAGCTTTGCTTTAATTGGTACCAGCTGAGTGCTCTTTGACTCTTTGTATGTCTGTCTGTCTGTTTGTCTATCTGTTTGTCTGCCTGTTTGTCTATCTGCCTGTTTGTCTGTCTGTCTGCTTGTCTCCAAACAGAAAGAAAAGTAGCAAAAGACGAAAACTAATTTAGTGCTTGAGAATATTAACAATTTAAAGTGAATTACAATTTAAAACTGTTGTTGCATTTAATACTTACAACAAAATTTGTTCTAGTTTATCATTTTCATTACCAGGAATTTGTAATTTATTTTAATTGAAAAAAATTCAATAATACCCTTTTTGTTATAGTTTTTTTTTTTTCATTCCCAGAAATAAAACAAATCGAAATATATTTTTCTATACAATTATATGTAAATTATTCCTAAGTCCATCTGTATTTTTGTTTTGACTGTTTTTTACTTACCACAACATGGATTGATTGTCTCTTTAATCTGCTCTCCAATTGGAATGCTGATTCTTCATACTGTTTCTTCTTCCATTTGTTGCTGTTGTTTTTGTTGTTGTTGCTGTTGTTTATACATAATTTTCATAATTTAACGATTAAGTCTGTCGCTCTTCCTGTTATCTTTGTTGTTGTTGTTTTTGTGATTTTGTTTGTTTTGCTGTGGTTCATTTGTGTGTTTGCTTTTTCCTTTTTTGTTATTGCTCATCCATTAGCTTTTGAGGGGGTAATACTTTTGAAATTTGAATAATTATTTCATTTCGAATTTATTGCGGCTCTTTCTTGGCCTGATTAACATACACACACTCACTCATACACTGAAAGGCACACACAGACACAGTGGGCAGATCAACACAGTATTCGGTTTTTTTTTTTTGGAATTATATTAATTGTTATAAATGATTGTTATTGAAATTTTTTGTGCACGTTTTCCGTTGTTGCTTTTTATTTGAGAGGCTAAAATGAAGTAGAAAAAGAAGAAGAGAATGGTAAAACCCCTTGAATAAATATCAAATAGATTAATCATAACATGAATCTTAATTATACACTTTATTCACGTAAAAAGTAGGTATCTCGACAGAAAATTTCTGCTCAGCTTAAACTCTGATAATATAAATAAAGTACGGAAAATTCCAACGTAGCTTTAAAGAAATTTAGTTTAACTCTACAAATTTGTAAGCTTAATTTACTACTCAATTGTCAAGGCAGAGTATTTCGCAGTCGTCTAGGTTCGACTGCAAAATTTCTCGTTGGTTTGCTCTCGACTCGCTAAAATTAAATCGACAGCAATATTCATATCTATTGCGATTTTGTAGAATAAACATTTGTCATTTCATGTGTAAATATACAAATAAATCTATATGTTTCGCTTATTGTCTGGCAATTATTGCAAAGGCACGATGGAATACACACACCCTCCGCCCTCCCCGCACCTAATCAGTGATTCAACAAATGCAAACTCATCCAGTGGAAACTGATATTGCTGCTGCTGCTGCGGCTGGAAAAATGACAAATGCGCACTGCAATGGAAAGAAGGCATCGATCAAATGGCGAAATGCCAGTTCACTTTAGAATGAGAGCGGGAGAGAAAGAGAGGGGAGAGAAATAAAAATAGGAGCAAAGCAAATGTGCAAAAACAATAGATTCCAATTCAATACAGATGCAATGAGAGTGCCTGTGTACATATGTGTGTGTTCACTGCGAGGGTGATTGGCGAGAATCGGCTTGGAAATACAAATAAAAGGCGGCGGCAAACAAATGACTAAAATTAAAGAAAATAAAACATTCATCATGAATGCATCAAAAATGTTCGAGTTTAATTTGAAGGGATGATGACGACGACGATTATTATAATAATAATGCGGCACAGCGCGCGTGAGAGAGAAAAAGAGGAAGAGTGTGAAGGTAAGGTCCAAGAAAAAAGACTCTACGAGGCAATAGCAACTGGAACTTCAACAACTACAGCACAGCAAACATGACGAATTCACACACACAAACACACACACACAGAGCCAAGCACATGAAACGACGGCAATGGCCACAATAAAAACCATCCAAATAAATTCAACGATATGAAAAAGAAACACGCTGCACAGGGAACGGAAGGAGAGAGAAAGAGAGATACAAGCCATGGGTGAATGGTCTCGGGTAGAGGGGGGCGACAGGCCAAAGCAATCACGAGAAACGGGACGAAACCGCCACCAACGGCAACAGCAGCAGCAGCCGCATAACTTGAACGACAAACCGACAGACAACAGCGACAAACGCAGACGGTAACTTTTTACATACAAACAACGACGGCAGACAGACAAATGGACAGATGGGCGGACAAAACAAACGGACGGCGGCAGCAGCAAACAGAAAATCCCAACTCAATATCGAAATCCCAAATCCGCAACAAAATTATTTTAGAAACACAATACGAATGAGTGAATTGAACTGAGCAGAGTAGAGTTGCGTTTTATAGGTATGAGTGGAATGGAATGGAATGAGTAACTCTGCTGCAAAACTTAACTGGCCGACTGGGCAAATTCGGTCAGTTAGATTTTCTTTTGTTCATTGATGCAAGAGAGATAGTGAGAAAGAAAGAGTGGGTGGGCTGCAACGGTATTCACGCACTTTTCTATTCTTTCTTTTGCAAATTTGCTTTGTACAGTGGAGCAAACAAGCAGAGGAAGCGATCGTCGGTCGGCGTACGACATATATAAGCCAACAACAACAATGGCAGCAGTTTCTGCGGGTCGTGTCATGCACACATTTAGTAGCCACATACAAAATATATACATACACACACACATATGCACAAAGGCATACACAAACTGAACTGGGCAAGCAGCAGCAGCTACAATAACAAAAGCAAGCAAGCAAGCAACAAACAAGGAGAAGAAGAAGCATAAGAACAACAACAATAACAACCACGACAGCGAGACATAAAATAAATGAGCGACGCTGCCGCGCAAACATGTCTCCAATGCTGTAGTTGCTGTTATTGTTGTTGCTGCTGTTATTCTCCTTGTTGTTGTTGCTGGTTGGTCTGCCATTGCCATGCCATTCGTTCGGCCATTCGTTGTTGTTCATTGCGCGGCTGCTTCAATTTCGTTTTTTTTTTCTCAACGTTGTTTCCTTCGTCGTAATTATTGATACATGAAAAATATAAAAAAAATTAAGAAACGCCGACGCCGCTGCGACGTCGCTAAAGTTGACGCAATAAATCTTATTGGAGTTGCAATCGCCATTTATGTACATATGTCTGTTTGTATGTGTTGTTTTTATGTAGCTAATTATTGCATTGGTCAGTAACTCGTTTAAGCACTTAATAAGTAGATGGCCGAAGAAGCAAAATGTAAAACTTGATTAGCTCCGCTCATTTTCACACAGTTAAATTCGTTGCCGTTTAGGTTTTTTTTTTTTTTTTTTGCTCTTCATCTGTCACATTTGATACACATTTGTTGTTGTTCACCACTATTGGAATTTTACAGTTATTAATGGCAACTGTTAAGCAGCAAAGCAAAGTGACGTCGACGCTGACGGTGACTGCGACTGCGAATAGCGGCGACACTTTGCTTGCTCGCGTTTTTATTGATTTGACAATTTGGTTTTGTGTTTGTGTATATAACGAACGTGCAGCGGCGGCTTTAGATAACTGCAAATCGTACACATAGATTTGTATGTTTATGTGCATGTATTTGCACGTGTGTGTGCATGTGAATGTAACAATAGCAAATAGCGAACAGCATCTCGCAGTTTTAAATCCTTTTTGCTAGTGACACAAGGCACAGCAGTATGAGTGTGAGTGAGAGGGCACAGGGTTCACCACACACACACGCACAACTGAACTGCCAAAAGAAAATACGGTGGCCAGGGTGCACACACACATGCACACATGAGAGAGACGCAGACACACACACACACACACATGCAAGGCAGACAGACAGAATTTGCTGTTTCTGTGCTCTGCTCCTCCTCTGCTTGGGCTCTGCTCGCTTGGTTGAATTCTTGCGATGGCTTCGCTTTGGCTTTGGGCCCAAAACGATTTGGTTTTTGGGCATTTCTGTATCTGTATTTGTCGCACTTCCTGCATACATATTGTTGTTGTATTTCTCTTTTCTTCAATTTCTTTGCAAATAATAAATATTGATGAATACACATGAGATGGAAGAATATTTCTACATTTGTGTAGTTGATGCTACTGTTTGCTCCTCTGCCTGTTAACTTTTGCTTTAACTTTTATTCTTTACACACACACTTAAACTTTCGCACATACATTTAATTTATTTGTGCGCGCCGCACAGCAAATTTTTTTGGTCGTAATTTTTCTTAGCCGCCCGCTTTTGTTTTTTGTTGGATTTTTGGTTTAGTTGTAGCTGCTGCGCTGTTGTGGCTTGCTTGCTTTTGCTTGCGCGACCGACGAGTTACCGAACTAAACTAACGAAACGACAAACGACACCAGCCAACAATCCAAGCCGAAGCGAAGCCAAGTGCGAAGCAGCGGCAGCAGTCGTAGCGACAGCGACGCCGGCAGCAGCAAGCGCGCTGATGGAGACAGCAACAACAATAATAACAACAACAACAACACATGCCATTGGCTTTTGCGGTGGGGTGGGGTGTGTGTGTGTATGTGAAGTATGGTATAAAGATTGTGAAGGAGTACAAGGAGGGAGGTGAATAAAATGACGATGACGACGACGACGACGACTGCGACTGCGACGACGATTATATGAGAAAATTTATTCAACATTTAACGAACATGCTTGTTGTTGTTGTTTTTGTGGACTGCTGCTGCTGCTTTTTGAAATTGTGGGCGCAGCAGCGCAGCTAAGCGACAGGCAGACAGACAAAGGTGTCAGACAAATGCTGGCGGTTGTCAGGGGCCAAAGTGGAAAGAAAGCCCAGGCAAAAGCAGAAGCAAAAGCAAGCAGACCAACATTCATTCCAGCAGCAGAGTCATTTGTATTGTTTTCATTTCATTTCTGTTTTTTAATACATTTTTTGGTTATGCTGCTGCTGCTGCTGCTGCTGCTGCTGCTGCGGTCGTCCATTGAAGTGCTGGTAATTAAAATTGCTACAATAACTAAATCAAAATGAGCGGAAAAGGGCGCACGAGAAGAGAGCAGCTGCGAGAGTAAATGAGTGTGAGAGTGAGTGCGTGTGTATATGTTTATGTGTGTGCATGTGAAAAAGGAACAAGTGATAACTTAAGCAAACTGCAGCAAAAAAAAGAAGAAAAAAAGCATACAACACGGGCAAAGGGAGGTGTGAGTGGTAGTGAGAGGCAAGCAAATTTTGTAAAATGTTGCGGCTTGTACTTGTCTTGTGTGTTTATATGTGTGTGTGTAATGTGTGTTTGTGCGTGCGCGAGCGGTGTAACGTAATATGAATGAGACTGGCTGGCTAAAGGTGTTCGCTCCAAACTGACAAGAGTCTGTCTGTCGTTCTGTCGTCTCGCAGTCTTCTTCCTGCTGCTGTTGCCGCCATGTTGTTTTTGTTGTTGTCGATGCCAAAAGTTTTTGCTGGTGCTGCTGGTGCGGAAGCCGCGATGCAAATTGTTGAATAATGTCAAGTAAAATTGCGCGCATTATAAATGGAAATGGGGAAAATGGATGTATTTGTGAAAGCAGAAGAAGACAAAACAAGACAAGACAAGACACAACGTGCACAAACCAAAAGAGGCGTGGCGTGACATGTGTGGGAGTGATGAGAAAGGCATATTTGTGTGTGTATGTGTGTATAATAAATATACATATATCTGCATTTGGATGCCAATTGCAGGTGACGCAGATGACGACAACCAACTAAGATAGTGTGAATAGCAGATTCTCTGTTATGTTTATTAAATATTACCTATTTTGTATTAAATATATTGAAACGAATAAGCTTTACTAGAAATCTACTCGGCTGTTGCTTTATGAGGTAGTCGATGCTTCTTTTCCTTTTGTCGGTTACATATTCTTACAAAACCTGATTATGAACCATTGATTATGCATACCCTTGCGCAATATGATTATACCCATTTAGCATGTTGCAAACATGCAAATGCAAAAAAAAAGTGCTCGACATTTTAAACGATTGGTTGCCAGTTTTGAATTTTAATCCGCGAGTAATTCATATTTCTAAAAATACTATACTTATATATAGTTGATTCTAGACTGCAAAGCATTAGCCTTATTCTTTTGATCCATATGCTTGTGGGTTAATAATCTTAAGTATTTTTTATTAAGCTCTTTGATTATTGACAGCTGCAAAGGGAATACCTTTATATAGTCAGAGCTGTCTGTCTGTCAACTAGCGTAATATGCTCCGAATAAGGGTATTACTTACAACAGCAGCAATCACAACAAGAACGGGGCAAGAACAAGCACTTTTGTTGCAATCATTGGCATCCTTGTGTCAAGTTTATAACAACAACAACAACGACGACAAGCATGCACTCAAATCTAAATACAATAACAAGAAACAGTTTGCGTAGCCGAATACTACATACCCTAACAAACAGAAATCAAACTCTAAACTACTTTATTTAACCCTTAAAATGGTAGTCCAATGTTTCCAAGGGGTTAATGCAATTTTTAAGTGAAACAAGTCCATTCAACAATCAACCGTATTTAAATTGTAAGAAAATGTTTCAATTTATGCACTGCTTTAAAAAAAAAAAAAAACAGAAAAGGAGACCTAATATCTTAAAAACTTTGGAGTGTTATCAAGCGCAGAATGTTTGGTGGACCTGAAGGGAAACAATGGGAAGGACGACAACAACTGCGATGCAAACGCATAGTGCAATAAAAGTGAGACAGGGAAGCGAGCAAGAATAGTGAGGGGGAGAGGAGAGGAGCAAGCAGACAAAGGCAGTGGCTGATGTTGAACATAGTTGGTTGCCAGGCTCGTTTGTTGAGTATAGAGCAGCGAAGCAGAGGGGCAGCTGCATACACTGAGCGAATCTAAAATATAAACTAAAATTATAAGCAAAAGTAAGTTTTTATTTTGCTTAAGAACAAATCTTTCTCTTTATTATTATTAATTTCAATAATAAACTCCTCTTTTTGAAATATATAAATAAAGATATTTTAAATTTGAATCGAAATATTTACTAAGCTTATCAAAAATAAACAAATAAAACTTATGGAATACTAAAATAAATCATATTTAATTCGAGTGTAGCAACAGGGCTTTGGCAGAAGATGTATAAGAAGAAGAGTGGGCAGAGGCAACGAGTTGTTGCTGCAACAGCGTCAGCAGCAGCAACAACAACAATAACTACAACAACTATGTTGAATGAGCAAAAGGCGAGCGTGCCAACTACAACAACAAGGATTACAATTCAAACTTGCTCGTCAGCCAGAGTTGCCAGCATGCCCAACTGCCTGTTTGGCCTGCCTGGCTGGCTGCCATTGCCGCCAGGCAAGCATACTCAACTGACAAGCGAGTGAGACGGCAAAATAAATAGTTAGAGCGAGAGGACCGAGGGAGTATAGAGGAACGGCAGGGGGGTTGTCCAGAGGAGTTGAATCGTGCGATGCCTTCTGTCGTGCCGTGCAGAAGGTGGCATTGCCAACAACAACAACAACAAAAGCAACACAGGCTAAAGTTTTGCGCTTCCTCTCTGCTGCTGCTTAGCTGCAGCTTCGGTCAGCAGCGGCAGCAGAAGACGAGGTTGAATACTCATGCATACAAAAGAAAAAAAAAATAAACTAAAAAAATAAAAGAAAAACTGTGTGCGGAAGAAAAAATTTATATAGGTACGTGCGTGTCTCCCGTTTCGTATAAGTGTGTGTGTGTCGTGTGCGTGTTTGTGTGTGTGTGTGTCGTGTGTGTGTGTGTCGTGTGCGTGTTTGTGTGTGTGTGTGAGTGAGCATGGGTCTTCGCCTGTCGACGTTTTTTTTCTTTGCGGCCGCCTGCAAAATAACGAAAAGGAACTGCGGGCATCTCCTCTGCTCCTCTTTCCACTCTTCTCCCTTTCGCTTCACTATACTCCTCTCCTATATGCTCTACTGCTGTTTGTTCTGCTTGTTGTTGTGATTGCGTCGCGTAAAATAAATGAGAGCGACGCAGCGAGGCCAAAAAGCAGCAGCCAAAAGCAAAGCAGGGCAGAATAGTGCAAAGCCAACACATAAAACAAGCAAAGCGGGCTTCAGAAGAGAGTGCATGGTCAGAGAAATACCCTGTAAGTAGATCCATCCAACACACGTCCAGTGAACCACTGTAAGAGAGTTTGCTCTGCATGCAATCTTTATATGTGTTCTCTGCGATTTTCAATCAGTTTGATTGTTTTTCCAGTACTTCTATCATTTAAACTACCTACAAAATTACACAAAAACAAGCTACCCTACATTTTTAATGTGTACAGGGTAAATCGAGCGAGGATTTTGCTTTTGTTAATTCTCATCAGAGTCGAGCAAATGAATGCAACTGTGGCTTAAGCATAGAGAGAAGTCGGCAGGGGCTGGCAATGCAAAAGGGATGGGACAATAAGAGAGTCAATTCGCTGTTCGGTGAATTTCATCAAAGTCCAGCGAATTGGCAGCCATTTGGCAAGCGTGGCAGGCAGCAACCTGCAACCAACTAGCTGATTGCTACCAGCGTGGACTGCGCTGCTGCAATGCGGCTCAGTTCAGAATTTACTCAATGTGGCAAGCACATTACCCACATCAAATCTAAATCTGAATATTTTATTCATAATCCAACTACGATTGTCACATTTTCCAAGCCTTTTTCAGCTTTAAATTTCTCTTTGATGAATTTATCATGTTTATGCGATTGCAAAAAGGCGATTATGGCTTTAATGGATATGTCTTTGGCTTTATAAATTATATATATATTCTTAATCAGCAATACTAGCAGAAATGATATACGTTTGTATGTAATTTAGATTCTCAGTTTTAAGTTATCTTGATGAAATTTGGTGTAGATACGTCTGTTTGTTGGCGGCAGTAGATATGTCGGAGCTGGTTGGATTTAGATTTCATGTATGAGTAACTTTCTTGTTAACCATATTATTAAATATCACTACTTAGTAGTTTATCAACATCAGATAGCTTTCACAGGAAATATCTGTTTATTGCTCATTTATATTGGAATTTGGAAGTCGGCAGTTTGAGTCCAGTCAGTTTGTACGATAGTTTCTATATAAAGCGATGTATATATGATATATATATAGCTGTTTAAGGCCTCCGTCAATTTCTATAAGTAGCTTATTGTTTTTAGATTGACTTGAGAACAAAGGTTTCCAACAGCACATGTCACATTTCATTTGGAGACGAATGAAGTAGCTTTTCTTGCATGCCCCAACAATTATTCGTTTAACTGAAATAAGTACTTTAAATGTTTTTGTTGCTTGGTTTTTAATAGCTTAATCGGTATATAGAAATTGGTCGCTTAGCATATTCAAGTTAAATTTAATTAATTATAAAGTGGGTGTTTGGTTCTTTCTGCCTCACACATTACCACATCCCCCACCTCCACCACAAACACCCCCTCAAATGCAAAGCAAGCAAGTCATGCAATTTACAACAATTTCCGCAAATAGATACAAAATGTTGAATGTCTTTATATGCATGTATCTAATGCTAAAAGGGGCAGAGAGGAGAGTGTGTAGGTGGTCGGAGAGGGAAGGGAAGTGCTGGGTTACTTGCATTTACATATGGTGACAAGTGTACGCAGTTCGCTTGCTCAGCATCTGCGTGCTGTTGTGCGCCTAAGTTCCAGAAGGGCCAAGGAAGAAAATGCACGCTGCGCACCAGATACAAGTTGCAAGACGCAACTTGTAAGTTACACACAGCTGCAGATACACACTGAGGCAAACAGTCAGCAGAAGAAGAAGGCCAAGATGGAGGTGTGGCAATGCTTGTGGCATGCAAACATAAGATCCGACTGCAGCATATGCCACTTATAGATACATGCAACACATACGCGGCATATGGGACAAAGGGAGCAAGCGAGAGAGCAACAGTAACTCGTTAAATACGTTGGGATAACAGCCCCGTTATGGCAAAGCCACATCGCAGTCACAGTCACAATCACAGTGTGAGTCACAGTCACAGTCACAGTCACAATCTTCGCCACAGTTACTTTAGCCACTTGCGCCCTGTGGCAATAAAGAGGCAGCAGCAAATGCTTGCTACACTGCAAGAATTTCTTATTCCTATTGTTAATTTAGTTTCTTAAACTTAATAAATTGTGATTTTTATCGAAATACATTTTTCACAGATTCTGTTCAACCCCACTTATTTTGTGTTTGCTTTAGTAGAATGTATGAGAAATAAGTTCTAGCTAATTATTTACACTTTTCTTAATTATATACATTGTTTTTTTCACAGTGTAACAGACACCCACCCTCGCACACTTACACACAAGCATCGGTTCACACTAGCACATTTGTCATGCCCATATAATGAAGTACATATAGTGTTAAGGCTTTGGGGTTGCTCTCCTCGCCACTCCTCTTTACTGCTCTCCTCTCCCCTATCATTTTTCCATTTTCACTCACTCGCATGCCGCCTGGTGCCAGAGTCAAGCAATCGCGTGTCCAAGCAGCACCAACAACAACAGCAGCAAAAACACCAATTTCAACAACAAGCCGCAAGCAAACGCGTCATCCGAGCATAAACAGCTACAACAATAAGAATAAAAGCCAAGGGAATAACGTGAACAGTTTTAGTTGCTTTTGTCGTCTTTTTACTTGCCCGAAAAGTGGGCAGAAGCAGCAGCAGAGAGTGGGAACATGGCTAGAAAGTTAGCACATCTCAATATAAGACTGCTGCAAAATATTTTAGTCAAGTTCATAAATATTTCAAATATATTCCACATATCTATAAAATTCCAATACCAATGCACACAGAAAAAACAGAAAGGAATAGTGAGAGGAGAGAGAAGAAGAGGCAGTCATCGAAACAACTGAAATCCAATTAAATCAAGCTAATTAAAAATGTTTTTGTAAGCCACAACAATACACACATAACAACAACAAGACAGAAAAGAAATCAACAACAACATTTCTGCTGCAGAGACCTAAAAACGAAAAATGTTCAAAATCAAATCAAATATTGTTTACCGTTAAAAGCGACGCCAGCGGAGGCGGCGGTCGTCGGACATGTTACAAATGAGCACCCAACGAAACAAATTGTGCCACGCACACACTCACAAAGTGATAGGCAGAGAGGGTTGGGTGAGGGGAATAACAATTTGGGGACTTGCAACAATTCATACTCATCTTTCGCATTCGCACGGCATAAATTCAATTACAACCAATATTTTCAAAGCATTGCCAACAACAAATACAGCAACAGTCAGCAAGAAATTTAATTTTCTGTTATCCATCGATTCTATCTGTCCGTCCGTCCACCTGCCTGCCTGCCCGACTATTTGTGTCCCTCTTTTGTAGCTGTCTCTTTCTGTCGCACATTTAGCGTGTGATTTTTTGCACTTTTCGCTTGCAGTTCAAATGTGCCTTTGCATGTGTGTGAGTGAGTGCGCCCAAAACAAATAAAACGTGTGCGCTTGGTGCCATTACAATACACCTCCACCACACCCAACTCTTGATGTTGCTCTTGCATCTACTTCTCAATTCGTACTCAAACCCAACATATCCAATTAGTGGGCAGCCCCAACTGACATCAGTCAGCGTTAGTTTCGATTCTCATTCTCATTGTTCCAACAACAGCAACAACAAGAGTCAGTGTTTGGTTAGGATTTTATAGCCCCTCGATCTGCTACTGTTAACTCTAGCTGTTGTTGTTGTCGCTGTGGCCGTCTGCATTCGGCATTTACTGTTGTTGTTGTTATTGTATGCCGAACTCTTCGCTTACGCTTATCTGCCATTAAACGACGCGTCATCGTCGTTGTTGCTGTCGCAGTCGCAGTCGCCGTCGCTATTGCTGTTTTCTGTTCGCTGCGCTTCACTTTGCTCTGCTTTGGCTTTTGGATTTTGCTTTAGCTTGGCACATTCGTCGTTTCGATTTCGGTCGCCACCCGATGCCCGTCGCAAATATTCCCGTTCCCATTTCGTACCCGCCGCGCATCTCACGACTTTTTGGAGCGCCCCAAGGTGCAACATTGGCAACGGGCCTGGCCAAACCAGACGCGCCGTGAAACAAATGCCAGCCACACACTCGCATCCCATCGCATATAAGCTCTCTCACTCACACATACACACACATTATACATACATACATAGATCTGGTGGCGTTTTGCCTCTACTTGTGTCGCCACCTGCCGTTTTGGGGGCGCAACATTTGTCGCCATTTATTTACACGATTAGAAATCGATTTTATGCGTTTGGATAATATTTCAAATGTACAACAAATGGACATGTGTTATATATATCTATATGCATGTGTGTGTGTGTGTGTTTCTGTATGTGTGTAATATGTAAGTGTGCGTGAGTCGTCATTAAAATGATTTATGTCAAGTTTATCAGCTAAAGAGGGTTGCGAAATCGATTTGTATATATTTATATATATGTGTGTGTGAGTGTATGTTAAGCCAAAACCAATGCAATCATTTCCATCCAACTGAAACCAAGTTAAAACAAAAAAATTAAACAAACATACATAATCAATTATTATTAATTAGCATAGGCTGCATTAACGGCTAATTAGCGCAAGCAGCGAACCGTTAACTTGACATGATAATGATATACAATATATTTGTATATACATTTGCAATAACTAATACTCAAGTACAATCGAAAAGCTTAAGACATAAACACAAATAAAGCTCCCACTATTGCTGTAATTTCCATTTGGTTCATTCACACACACACACACGCACACATACACAAAGAGGTACACATACGCACAAGTAAAAGCTAATTGATTAACAACATTCGAGTTCAAAAAGCTTAGGCAAAGGTAAAAGACTAAAGTGTCCAACAATAACTAGCAAACAGTGAAGCGTACTCACTTCTCCAGCCAAAGAGAGACAGATTGCTAAAGAGCGAGTCAGCAAGACAAAGTGTGGGGGAACTGCTAGATTGGACCGTAAAAGAAACGAATAAAAAAAGGCAAACATGGCGCAAATAAAATAAAATCCAAATTCAATCCACTTGGTGGCGATGCTGCTGCTGCTGTCTGTCCGGCATAGGCCGAATTCTAGCTAGCATATAACACCAAAGAACCACACACACACACACACCCACACCCACATTGCCAATTTAGCTACAGAGGCACACACACAACTTGAACAACAACAGCAATTCGTGAGCAAATCTCAAATAAAAGCAAGCAGAGTCAATGACGCTTCGCTGCCGCAGTCGCAGCCGCAGTCAACGCTCGTCTGTGTTGATGGATTGTGCTACACATACATGCATATACATAGCTACGGGCCGAGAAAAATACAATCCAGTGGAATCGTTTGGCCGGTGACTCTTTTGGCTTGTCTTCTGTTCCTTGTTGTTTGCTGCCGTCCCTTCCTCCATCTCTCTTTCATTCTCTGACAATCAACGAGTGCACATGTATGTTTGTGTGTGTGAGTCGTGTGCCACTGCTCATGGCGTCCGACACAAAAAAAAAAAACAAGCAAAACAAAAAAATTACATACCCTGCGGAACGAAACGAAATGAAATGGCAGTCAGACCTTTTTTTTTGCTTGCTGCCGCTTGCTGACTGATGCTGTTCTTCTTTTTTCTTTGATATTTTATTTCGTACATTTTTTGTACTGTATTGTTTGCAGCATTTGATGTGTGTATGTGTGTGTGTGTGTGTTTAGTTGGAATTGGCAGTCAACTAACTTCTTTGATTCAAACATCAACTTAAAAAGTGTTTTAATTGCATCTCGTTCCATTTTGCTTTGTGTTTTGTTTCATTATTGTTTGTTTTTAACTCGCATTTCGTCAAATATTCCCTCCCCCTGCCAACCACATTAAGGGTTTGTGAAAATAGCGAACCGGTAAAAGAAATGCCAATGCGAATACAATTTGTGCGTTACACCCCACATTTTGGGGTAAAATTTATCGAGCAATGCGGCCGTTTAGCCAGTTTTCTTCTAAATGCTTACCTGTGTCAAGTAAAACGCCGCTGCTGCTGCGACGTCAACGGCGACTGCTGCTGCCGCCGCTGTTGCTGCTGCTTATTGCTGGTCTTTTTTTGCTGCGCACATTCGTGTCGCGTTTTGCTTCTTACACACATAAAACTTGGCGATTGCGTAGCTTTTGGTTTGCCTGCATTTTCCAATTGATTTTCATCGCTTTTCCCTATTACTTTTTATTTTTTTGCAAGCAATTTTATACTCAATTCACTTATTCTGCTTGTATCGCACACACACACACACACAAACATATATCCGAACACATATACACCGATACGGGGCAATAATTTTCGCCGTGGGCGTTTTTCTTCTTTGCTTCTTGACTTTTTCGAAAATTTGTATTCCCAGCCACACAACTGTCACAAAGTGCAGCCGCCCACAATGCTAAATATGCAAGTTTTCACTAAAAACACAGAGACACACACTCACATACATACATAGTTTGTATTTGAAAATGCTTACAATGCAAGAAAATGCCACTTTGCACACACACTTTTCACTCACGCTGGGCTAAATACGCGCGTGAACCGCACGACAACCGAAACGAAAATGAGCCCAAATGCTATGAAATGAAACGGAATTGAACGCGTCGCACTTACGACGCCGGCAGCGCAGCGCGGGATTGCTCAAGAGAGCGCTGACTAAGCTCAGTTTGAGCGCAACTCGACTCACCTAAGCAAATAAAAAAAACACTCAGCGAGCAACTTGGAACTCTTGAGTTTACTTGGTAACTGAGCGTTATTTCAACACGCTGCGTGAGTGGAAACGGTTTGGGAGTTATTATTTGTATATTATTATTAATTATTATAAATTATATTGAATATTAATTAGATCTTTATTATAAGCAAATTTTATACTGAATATTTAAAATTTGATTACACTGCAGTAAAATATGTATCTTATCTTTTGACTAAAATATTTATACACTGGCAAAAAAATACAACAATTTTGAATTGGATTTTTTGGATTATTTTTTGTATTGATTTTACAGTTTTCAGTGACAAGTAATAAAGACTTAAAAGTTAAAGGTCAAAGGATGTACCGCAAAGTAGCCTTTGCTCTTTGCCACCTGCGTGGAGAGGCGCAACAGATTGTTGTCATTGTTCACATAGTTGCCATTGAACACATCTGTGGCAAGTCTGAGAACATCGTCGCGTCCTTGCGTGCATATCGCTGAGGCAGTCAACATCTCGTGATCCGCCAGTGGCAGGCCAATGCAATAGGAGCGCGAGGCACGTGCCACACTCGCCCACATCGCATAAATGATGCTCGTAATGTTTGCCACACGTTGCAGCTCAATTTGACGCTCCACAACGGCGTTGCCATGCCGCGTGAACATCAAATCCACAGCCATGTGGAGCCGGGCAATCGAGTGCTCGATGCACTGGGCAGCTGGCTCCAGTGTCGGATGCACATTCTCCGCCAGCAGCATGCCCGTCTTGGGATTCTCCATATTCGATCTGCCCATGAATTTTCCAAAGATGTGGCCGGGATGGAAGAGCGGATTACGTGATTTCCTCACTCCCTCATTCATCCGTTGCTGCAACCAGAAATTGATTAAACATTTATTTCTAGTGCCACATCTCAAGTGGACTCACCCCGGCGTGTTGCAGGCCCGTCAGTGCGATGAACATGCTCAGCGTGCTCAGCGACTCAGCCTGGGTGCACAGCTGGGCGGTGTCCCGCAGTGCCAACTCCGTCGGTTCGCCCTGGTGCAGACTGCGTGGTCCCAGCAGACTCAGACTCTGTGTGGCAATTGCATGCAACTGTTGCAACGTGTAGTATTTGGTAATTGCACTCTCCAGCGTCACATCCTGGCTGACGAACTCGTCCAGCAGTCCAGCTGTCAGATAGAGCATGCTTTCCATCGCATAGATCGAGCACATTGCCTGCGACAGATTCGCACAGGTCAACTCCAAATCTCTGCAAGAATTTATTTTAGTTTTCATCATTTTTACATTTTATATTTATGGCACTCACTTAATCTGGACGCCACATTGTGTGGTATCTACGCTAAATGTGGTGAGCTGTTGGAGCAGTTTCTTGGCCAGAGCGATGCCTGAGTGGGTGGTCCTCAGGCGGGAGGCGCGCACCAAATGCTCCGCATGCCGATTGCCATCGTGGGCTGAGCCAAGGATCTGATCCCGACGCAGCTGCACATTGTCAAAGTGCAGATGACGCATTGGCGCCTCGCGGCAACCAAATGTGGCATGCAACTCACCCAACTTGACGCCCGGGTGCTGTGAGTCGACCAAGAAGAAGGTGGAGCCTCTCCCAATGTTGCCGGGCACATTTAATTGCTGTGTCTGGGCAAGCACAAGGAAGAGCTGACGTGTTCCCACTGGAGCAGTGACCACGAAGGCCTTTGCCCCGCTCAGAGTCCAGCTGCCTGTGGCGGTGTCATAGCTGGCCTTGGTGCCAAAGAAATCATCCTCTGGCAACGCATACTCAAAGATGGCATCGGTTGCAATCAGTTGGCCAGTGGCCAGCTGTGGCAGATAGCGTTGCTTCTGCTCCTCGCTGCCCAGTTCCCGCAGCATATCGACAACAATGCGGTGCGATTGCAGGCCCAGTGCCAGGCTTGTGTGTGCCGATTCCGGCTCGCTGGCCATCAGGCTGGCGCTCCAATTATAACCCTTGCCATCGTACTCCAACGGCACATTCAATCCGTAGAGTCCCAGCTGGGCGAGGGTTTCCAACTGCGATTGCGACTGCGATTGCTCCTCGGCAAAGTAATTGTTGAGTGGCAACAATGCATGCTTCAACTGCGACATCTCTTCGCGTGCAATCACCTCCGGATATCCGAGCAGCTCTTTGTCCGTGATGCCCAAGAAGAAGTTCTTCACCAGTGGTTCACGTGCCGGCAATTCCGACTGTGCCGCCTCCGCTGCCTGCTGCTGCTCATCGCGTTGATTGAGGCTGCTGCCACTGCTGTTGGCTGTGCTGCTCGCTGCACGCTTTAATAAATAGATCCCGCGTTGGCTGTGACTCTGATTTAACAATCGGACAGCACGCGAAATTAAATTGTAGCGCATCGTGAATTAGGTAACAGTGTTTTCTTCGAATCTCTGCTGCCAACTGCTATTAACACAATCAGCTGTTAGGCGTGTGGTCACTCTAATTACTTTAACATTTACTCAAAATGTTATTAACAGCTCGTCAATTAAGAATTCATTTACTGCCGGCTGTCAAAACAAGCAACACTAATAGCAGTTTACTTTTAAATCTAAATCTAAATCTTAGAAATCTAAAATGTTTTAAATTCAAAGCATATTTCCTATTCAAAGCGAGGCGGTGGACTTTCTCTTGCTGACTGCTATTAACACTGTTAGCTGTATGGTCACTCTAATAACTTTAACATTCACTCATTCACTGTTATTAGCATCGCGCCATCATTTCAATTTAAATAAGAATTCACTTACAATAGGCTTTTTTAAAAATACAAGAAACATTAATTTCGAACTATTCTGTACCTTAGAAATCTATAAAGTGTTGAATTAAAAGTATTGTTTTTAGTGAAACAGTCCAATGTCTGCTGTTAATCAGCTGTTAGCTGTGTGGTCTCTCTAAAATCTTCAACATTTATTTAAAAAGAGCGCGCATTGATTAGATTCAAAAGTATCTAAAATATTTATACACAAATTGTTTAATAGATAATACTACGTTGATTGTTTTATTTGTCCATTTACCACTAAACTACACATAAAACAAA
The DNA here is from genome assembly GCA_035042125.1 of Drosophila longiperda. Classification (NCBI taxonomy): domain Eukaryota; kingdom Metazoa; phylum Arthropoda; class Insecta; order Diptera; family Drosophilidae; genus Drosophila; species Drosophila longiperda. The sequence continues at coordinate 12,368,797 of JAWNLV010000107.1, forward strand.
CGAAATAAAAAAAAACGATTTTCAAATTATTTTTGGATTAAAACACAAAAACCCTTTATTTTGATTCATTTTGTATATTGGTGTTATATAATTGCTATTGACTGGGCACATTAAGCTCTCTACTTAAAAACAGTTAAACAAATAAAGAAAGAAATTTTGTTTAGTGTGTGATCTGTTGTTTTTTTTTTATTATTATTATTATTGTTATTATTAATGTATTTTGTTTGCAGTTTCTGTTTTCATTAGTTAGTTTCACTTGTTACGAGTGTGTGGAACTTATTTTTGTTTGTTGTTTTTTTTTATTCATTATTTTGTATACCAGCTAAATTTGAAAATTTGTTAATAGCGGTAGTTGAGTTATACAGTTAGTTATAGTCAGGTATCAATGGAAATAAGATTTATAGTTATTAGAATTTAACACAGACATAATTATGTACACACTGAGGGGCATACACTCTACATACATACAAATATATATATATAAATATATTATATATATATATATATATTTTATGCATCTTTAGCATTTATTTATTAAAGTACAGTTGTGTGCTTGAATAAAATGATGTTCAATAAAAATATGAAGAAATTGAATATATTTTTTTTTTAAGTATTGCAAACATTTTCGAGCACTTATTGCATATGATGAGAGTTGAAAAACAAAACTAATTATTATGTAAATTGCATTTGTTTGTTGTTTAAAAAACAAAACAAAATTGTTGAATTGTATTTAACTAAAGATCTACTAAATATATATTTGATAGAGAAATGTCTCCATTCTGATACTAATTTTCAAAGCAGCTCATATCGTATCACAGGCACGCTTTAAGAAAACACTCAATACACAGAGAGAAAACCAAAAAAATTTATGATTTCATTCATTAAGAATTATTAATTTTCATTTAGAAAAATTACACTTTTAGATCACACACTACTAACGCTACTAACAACAACGATCGATATGAGCTGCCCAAAACACACACACACACACACACTCCACACACACTTTTACACACAATCAGCTATTTCATTATCTGCTCACAGCTTGCATTTTGTTGTCAAATATTTTCTGCTTAATTTCTTTGCATTTACAAAACTGCATTTTTACATAAATATTTTTGTAGTTAGAAATTTGGATTTTGGTACTTCGAAAATCATTTTAGTTGCGAGACCATTCTTTTTATTGCCAAATATAATTTTAAATTCAATTAAAATTTAGTAAACTTCAAAATTCTTAAAATATGTTGAAAAACCAATCTAAAACTGAATTAACTAATAAATTTAATTATTAAGCATAATACATAAAAAAAGAAAAGCAAATTTATAAAAGTGTTAAATTTTTGTAAACGTTTCTTGATTTTTTTTTTAAACATTATTTAAATGTTAATAGTTTCAAAAAATTGATTTTTAAATCAGATTTAAATTCAGTTAAGAAATATAATTTTGGGCACTCACTGCACTCATTGCTAGTATTCGTTTTTAGCATTCAAAAACACTCATTCGCACTCACACTCAAAATTCTAAACTCATTTTGCATATTTATATGATTTGTTGCAACTGTGGCAAGTCTAGCTGCTGCTGCTTTGTTTGGATTTTTGTTGGCCCCCATTTACAAAGATACAGTTAGAAAACTAGAGATGGAGCAGAGAGAGGAGCAGAGAGGGAAAGAGAGAGATTTGTTCATCTTTAGATTTGTTTGTTGTTCAAAACTTCGTTCACTTAAAACAAAATAAATTCAAATTCAAACTAGTTGGCTTGAAATGAGGGCTTAAACGGAAAAGGGGATGTAGAGAAGGGAGAGGTGGGGGCTAGTCATAACAAAAAGAGAGAGTTTTTTTTTGATTTTAGAGTTACAGTAACTAATAAAGCAGTTGTGTGTTGTTGTTGTTGTTGTTGTTTTTGTGGTTGTTGTTGGAAATTTGTTTCGCTTCCCGATTGTTAAGATTTGCCACATTTGATCCAGTTATAACAATTGATATCTGTGGCACTGCTGCCAGTGTTGCCAGCGTGCATGCAACTGTTTCCACATGCGTCGCACAAAGCTGCCACCATTGCCGAAGCCGCAGCAACAACAGCCAAGATTGTTGCTGCCGCTGCTGTTGTTGCTGCTGCCACATGCCACGCCCATGGCGTTTAGCAGCTACTAAATCTTGCCAGGACTCTCCTGTCGCGCACTGTAGCGCGGCTCCGTTGGCATCAGCGTGTCCGTCACCAGCTCATTGGGCGCCTCCACCAATCCCTTGGCATGCGCCGCCGCCGTATCGCAATCCGTTCGCCTCGAGATCAACAGCCGAATATCCGTGTGCAGCGACAAGCGACCCGATCGAGATGTCTGAAATCTGCAACAAAACCAGAAAAATAAAAACATTCGATTTCAATTCATTCGTGCAACATTTCAATGTTGGCAAATATTTGCCATAATTAACAATTGTTCAAATTGCTTATAAATTTTAACTAAATAAAACTGAAATTAAGTCAACTAAATCAGTTTTAATCTAACATTAATTGCATTATTGATACAAAATAAAACTGATAAATAATATATAGAACAGCTATATTATCTTGATATATATATAAAATGATATTTTACTGATGCATTTGTATAATTTGCCTGATTCTGTCATATCATTTTGACCGTTTTTTGTTACAATTCTTAAAATCATTTTTAAACTATTAACTACAACACGTAAACATTATATATAAATATATATTCCTAATCTGTATCAATAGTTGACTTTAACAGTGAATCGAACTACTATATTATATAGCCAAATATAAAAGTTATTGTTTCAGTTTCTTAATTATTTCTAATATAAAATTGATTTTTTTGTTAAGCTGATTAAACTGACATAAAAGTTATTATTGAACCAGATCGGACTACTTATATATATAGCTGATATATATATATATAGATAGATAAAACATGATTTCTATTCCAATTGGAATACACTTCAAAACAGAAGAAATCCATGAAAAGTTATGCGCTCTTTTTTTGGCTCCCATTGAACTGACCTCAGGTGTATGGAGTAGCGCAGTCGCTTCATATGCTCGGCACTGATAAAGTGGCCCAATTTGCTGGTGGTGCTCATTGACGTGGGACTGCCCGGTTCCCGTTCACGTTCCCGCTCCCGTTCCCGCTCCGGCTGCTGCATGATGAGGCCACCGTTGCAGGGCAGCTCCTCGGCAAGGATGCGCTGCCGTATGAAGGTGCGATGCAGATTGGGCATGTCACGCATATCGTAGGGTATGACAAACATGCGCACCACAGTACCCATCGGATTGAGCAGTGTCGCCTGCACCGTGCCCATCAGCGGCACAGAGTAACCCTTTCGTGGCAAACGAATCTCGCACTGCAATCGACAAATGGATGAATATCAGCAGTTGTAATTGGAGATGCGATAGGTGAACTGTACTTACCAGGTAGGGTGTGCTCAGTGTCTCGCCGTGCAGCTCATAGAAATAGGAGGATGCCGAAATGGTGCGTTGTTTGGGACAAAATACGCCGGAGGCGCCCAGCTGCAAACGGAAACCGGCTACTTCAATTTTGGGCAGCAGACGCTTTTGCAGTAGCGATTCCTCGAGATTGCCCAGCAGGGGTCGTCCACCAAACTGCGTGGCGAGACGCGCACGTGTCTTCAGGGGCGAACCCGCCGGACTGCACATGCCCGACTCGAGATCCTCGTCGGAGAGCTGCTCATCGGAGCCGAGCGAGCTGCGATCCGAACGATCGCTGAGATGACGCGAGCGACGCTTGTAGAATGCCGCCTGCTTGGCGAAGCGTGGTGACACCGACAAAGCATTGGGCAGCGTTGGCGCCGAATAGGATTTCTGCACATGCAGATTGGAGCCGGATGGATGGCAGTCCGGTGGCGTCAATAGTGACTGCGATTGCGATTGTGTGTGTGCATAGCTCAGCGAGGGTTGCTCAAAACTGAACGCCAATCCGCTGTCAATGCTGATGGGTGCCGAAGCGGAGGAGGTGGAGGTGGAGGTGGAGGGGCTGCTGCCACTGCTGCCGCTGATGCCACTGATGCCACTGCTGCTGCTGCAGAAGATCGTGTTCAGATTGACCTTGGGCAAACCCTTGCGCATCAGCGGCGATAGCAGCGGTGATGGTGTCTCCCTGTCCAGCATAATCCCATTGCAATTCAAGCGCAGCTGACTTGGCGCCTTGCCCAACTGTTGTCCAAGTTGTCCAAGTTGTCCAATTTGTGGTTGTTGTTGTGATTGCTGCTGCTGCTGCTGGTGGTGGTGATGGTTATCCTGCTGCTTGAGCGGCACATGACTGATGGGCGTCTTGAACTCCACCACAATGCGCTCATCATCCATCATGGCACAAGTGCCAACATCCGGTGGCGTCTGGCAGCGCTCCTGCCCCGCATTCAGTGTGCAACGACCCATGTTTGGCGTCAGCTTGGTCGAGGCGGTCTGTGAGAAAAAGCTCAAAGAGATTAGGAATCAAGGATCTAGAAAAATTGATGATTGATGTTTACCTGTTCCGCCTCCTGATCCATGCTGTTGTCATCGCCATTGTCTGTTGCACCGTTGCTGTGTCCATTGGTGCCATTTGTGGACGCCACAATTGCTTGTGCAGTTGTGCCGCCAGCTGCTCCTCCACTCTTCCGGCCATTGGCAAAGTTGTGTTGCGTCTTTTGGCGTTTGCACATTTGACAGCCGCTTGGCGCCGCCGGCTTTGGCTGCTGATTTGCAGTTGGAGTTGCCGTTGGAGTTGGCGCTGAATTCGGAGTTGGGATCTGCAGCAGTGCACCAGTTTTGAGATCAGTATGAGCTGCTTTTGGGTTGGGCTTTCGATTCTTTGGCGTGCGCTGTATGGCTTGGAGCAGCAGCTCGGCCTTGTTGCGCGGTGTGCCCACAATGAGATCGGAGCTGCTCAAACTGCAGCTGCTGCTGATGGATGTCTCCTCCATTTCCGAGGCACTCGTATCATCGCCATTCCCATTCCCAATCCCATCATCAGCATCATCGTCGTCCGCTGTGCAATTGAGGCAGAGGAGCGTCTTCTCGCAGCCACATTTCTGGCAGCTGCTCAGCGAAGTTTGTGTGCCCGTCGAAATCATTGCAATGCGACGTGGCGGTGACATTAGCGTTGGGATTAGGACTGCTGCCGGCGACTGTGGCTGCTTGGCAACATCCTCGTCATTGCCCTCGTCCATGGCATCCATTTGCTCCTCGAGCGGATCATCGGAGGGTTTCCTTTCACGCTTCTTGTCGCGCCGCTGCATTCGCTTGCGATATTTTTGCAATTGTCGCTCCCGATGCCCGTCCAGCTCGTCCGCCTGCGCACCTGCCTCCGCCTCCGCATCCAGCTCCAGTTCCAGCTCCAACTCCAGCTGCTCCTCGCTCACCCTTCTCCTCGTCTCGTATTTATCACAGCTACTACTTGTTCCCGGTGGCGTTGTGCTCAACAGCGCAATGCGTGCTCCCAAACCGGTGGGCGTGGCCGCACACATACCCCCACCCCCTGTGGGCGTACTTGCCGCTGGCCGCAACTTGCTGGATGATGCTGCTGCTGCTGCGGCTGCTGCTGCGGCTGCTGCTGCTGATGTTGCTGCTGCTGGTGGTTGTGGTGCTGGTGGTCTTTGTCGTGGTGTGGGTGGCTTTATGTGGGGCAATCCACCATTGAAGCGGGGCAGACTCTTCACGCAGACCGCAACGCTAAAGTTCTCCGCAATGTTGACGTGCGGAAAATTGTGGACCGTCGCCTTGGCGCTGAATCCTGCATCATTATGACTCCCATTTGTTGCATTGGTGGGATCGTATGGCCTAATCCTATAGAAGATGTTTAAACGTGGTCGTCGCGCTCCAGCAGCAGCAGCAGCAGCAGAACTCGTCATCGTCGTTGTGCTGCTGCTGCTGCTGCTGCTGCTGACACTGTGTCCAGCCAAATCTCCGGCTGTGGTGCTGTTGCCGCTGGCAAAGATCACACGCCCGCTGTCATAGACAGAGGGATCGCATTTGCGCAACAGATCGCACCACGCAATTATCTGGGAAAAGTAAAGCTGGCTTCGAATCGCGCTGCACAGCGATGGCAGCGTCATCGTCGGTGGTGGCACTCTGCAAATTCCAAATGGTAACAATATAAATAAATTATGCATAAATTAAAAAATTACAAATATTTCATTGAAAAATGGAAAAACTTCTACTTCTCTGCGATAGATTCTAATTGGGATACGTCTCTTGTATCTGGAGCAATGACTTGCCACAGCAGCTGCCGCGATGAACAGAAGATGGAATCTTCGAAACACTTCCTCTGCTTCTGCACAGGAAAAGATTCGCTTCCTATTCAACTAACCTAACTAAACTAGTCTCCTAATCTTATATATGGTATCCATTCATATTATTGTTATTAATAAATATATATAAATATATGGTTTAATTATACATGGATCCTTCTCCACATATACATATATATATATACAAGTATATATTGAGATTGATTATACAAAGTTCTTTAAGTAAAAATATATTTTTATATATATTTATATATAGTTTCTTTCATTTTCCAAATATTCTGCATGGGTTTTATGTCTTAATCTTAACTTCAAAACTCTTCTAAACGATTTTAGAACTACAGTTTTCATTTCATATCAATCTTAAATCCAAAATCATAATCTCAGTGAATTTGTCTTAGTTATTACAACGGAGGAATGCATCTTATTTTTGGTGATTTTGACTTTTCAATATGATTTTCGACTTATCATTTAGTACAATTAATTATACAAATAGATATAAAAAATATTTTAGTTAAGCCATAATTTTAAACAGTTTTAAATTTGATTATTTAAGCTATAATTTTAAGATAAATTTAAAAATTCCTATACAAAAAATCTTAGATTGGATTAGTTTTACTATAACCTATATAGAAACTACAGTTATTTTATTCCCACATGTCACAATTATATCCAGAATACTCGACGATTTCTGCATAAGATCAAATTTTATAGCAGATCTTAGAAACTTACTTCTCCTTGCCGCTAATGATCCATTGTTCGAGCAGAATCTTATGGCCTGCGGGGCCCAGGAACACCTCGATGCAGACGGGCTCCCTGCGCGCCAAGATTGCCTCCATTTTCATGCAATGGGCTCGCCAGCGGGAACACTAAAAATGATTCAGAGTTGGGATTTAATTGTCAAGGATTTGGGGGGAAGAGGCACCATTTGAATCACTCACGGTTATATTTACGTAAGACATATCACAGAAATGCTCCTCAGCGTCGGCAGACTCGCCCTTGGCAAGCCCCATCTTTCTGAGGAACTGATCACAGTGTGGCCCATGTTTGGGTCGTGTGTTGCAACTGGAATTGGTTGCGGTGGCAGTTGCTGTTGCGGTTGCATGTCCGTTACCAGTTCCAGTTGCAATATTGTTGCTGGCAGTGACTGTTGATGTGGCTGCTCCCCCACCTACTCCTACTCCTACTCCTACTCCTCCACCATATACTCCTCCCAATCCTACTGCGCAGCCATCCACTCCTCTGACGCCTCCGCCACCCATCATTGTCCGACTGCTATTGTAATCCGACAGGCGACTTGCCGTCTGACTGACTGTTGTTGCTGCTGCTGCTGCAATGTCCAGGCTAAGTGGTCTCATCTCGCTGATGCTGCTGCTGTTGCCAGTGGTGGGTCCATTACTACCACCCCTCAAACAGGTGGTGGCCAGCGATTGCAGCGAATGGAGTATGTTATCCGAACTGGAGACAGAGCCTCCGGGTGAGCTGGCCACACTCGAATTGGAACTGCTGGCAGCCGCCAATAGTTGTCCAGACGTTGATCCTGCTACTGTGCCGCCAGCTTCCATGCCAACTGTTGAGCCAGCTCCTACTCCTACTCCTCCTCCTCCTCCTCCTCCTCCACCTACTCCTGTTGCTGCTGATGCTGTTAAATGGTTATTAAACATGACACGTCGCACAATCTCAAAGTCGCCGCGTTCCGTGTTCAGCTCATTGATGGCCAGCGAGACCAGTTCGGGCTCAACGGACATGCTTTGTGCCGCTGGCGATAATTGACGCAACTGGCAGAGCTTCTGCGTCCAACGCTGATGTGTGGCACTTGTGCTGCTGCTGCTGCTGTTACTGCTGTAACTGCTGCTGCCACCTTGTCTATAATCATATCCTTGACTGTGAAAAAAGGTGTGGCCGTGGGCGGGTGCGTGTGCAAAGGCGTGTCCATAGGCAGAGCGTAGGCTGGGGCCGGCCAGTGCATAGGGATTCGTTGTAATATTGATGGCTGCCCGCGATGTTGAGGGGCGTGGCGAATGGCGACCGCTGCTCGAACTTATTGCCAACTGTTGCTGCTGCTGTTGCTGATGCAACTGAGGCTGCTGCTGTTGCTGCTGTGCGTGCAACTGCAACTGCAACGGATACTCATCTTCGGCAATGGGTCTGCCCTCGAGTATTAGGGAGGCCAAACCCAGCACAATTGAATTGTAATTGCTCTGCTGCTGCGCTGCGACTGCTGCTGTCGATGCTGCTGCTGCTGCTGCTGCGGCAGCGCTGCCAACGCCGCCACCAACAACAACAACAGCTGCACCATTTTGGGGCAAGCCAGCGGCTGGCGGTGAGTTCGTAACGCTTGTGGGTATCATCTGGTGCTTCTTGCTTGTCGTGTCTCCCTCTCTCGTTGTCTCTCTCTCTCTCTGTCTCTTTCGCTCCCAAGTCTCCTCGCTTGCTTAGGAACAGGACCCTCTCCCTTGGCTTTTACGTCAGCGACTGATCAACGTTCTCCTCGCTTTGATGTCTTTTCCGTCCTCGCACGAACCTGCACCAGAAGTACACTGCAAAAAATAAGCTGAGTTTAATTGTCATATTTAATTTTGGGTTATTTATTTTTTAGGAATTTAAAAATAAATTTTATTTTTATTATAATTTAAATTTTAATTGCTTTTTTTCCACTGCTGCACTTTAAATATTAAATATTATTGTATATTTAAATATATACTATATTTAAATTAGGCTTTAATGGTGGCTAAACAAAACCTCTTAAAATATTTGGACGTATTTTTGAATTGCTTTATTTCTACTACTTTTCAAAGTTTCTTAAATCGCACGAATGGCATTGGCAAAATAACGCAACTTGAATGCCAACAGCTGCTGCTGCAGCTGCAGTTGGAAAACTAGGTCACCCGAGGCACCCTGTATGTCAAATTGAATTATGCTTTGAAGGTCCCCAATGAATACATATTAACAACAGATAGAATTTACTTTGACACAGATCCTTTCTATGCTATAATGGCATTCCAAAATACATACATATATATATATAAATATGCGACACAGTAACACGGCCTCAGTGTGGCCCAAAAAATAAAACCAGGCAACCAGGTCGTTACTTAATCAGGCAGCTGTTGCAAAGTCAGAGAATAGAACAACACAGAAAAAGAGAGAGAGAGGAAGGCACAACACAATGCATTTGGCTGTGCTCTTAGCAACACACATGTTGCAAAAGCTATGACGTCATTTGACAGATTAAGCTTAGCGCGCGCCACATGCACTTTTTTTGTTGTTTTTTCGCAACAATTTGCAACGTTTCCGAAGGTCAGCAGCAGCTACAAATCTATATATATATATATTTTGCAAAAGTTGCGCTTAGCAACATGCAAGCGCTAACAGCTGTTTACTGTTTGTGTTCAATTTTGTTTAAGCATGTGTTGCTCAACGCCAGCAACATGTTGCCGTAACCATAACAAATGTCAGAGAGCACAGAAGAGCATTGCTCACCCTCTCTCTTTTTAAAGCTCTCTCAGACTGTGTTGCTCTCAGTCAGGTTGTGAACATGTTTGTCTTTGCTTTTGCTTTTGAATTTGCGTTTCTTCTTGACCTGCATACACAATATATAACTAGCGCGCGAGACGAAGCCTATCTCTCTGTGTGTGTGCACATACGCAGCAGAGAGAAGAGAAGTGATATGGTGATGTGTTTGCCTCTGTGTGTGTGAGAGTGCTGTTAGAAAACATATGATTCTTGTGTTGGCAATGTTTGCTCAGTGTACATGTGCCCGTGTTCGTTTGCTTGCGCATGGGTCTGTGCGTGTGTGTGTGAGCAGTTTTGTTTATGGTCGCTAACACGCACACAACTACACTTGGCCCACAATAGGCAAGCAAGCATTCATATAAACACACACAGCACAGCAACAACAACCACAACAACTTGTATGAAAATGAGGGCAAGCGAATGGAACGTAACAGACCAAGCAACAATAACCGCAAAAACCGTCGCCCGTCGCAGCAGCGGGGTTTAATAATATTTGATTACATTATCGCTATTTCGCTTTTATTTATTTATATTCTTTGTTATTTATTTATGTATGCATAATTTAATTTTTCTTTTATAGTAAAGCCCAAAATGTTTGTGTATTTTATTATTGAGTAGCAGGAAAAAGTCACTCATCTTGCAAAATTATATGACGCAGTTAAAATGCTCTAACAGAAGCAACTCGTAGCGGAACCCAACAAAATAGAAACGTGGCAGTTTGACGTAAGGGAAACTGACCGAGTGCGGGAGTAAGCGAGACAGATGAGAAGCGCGTGTGGTGCTCGATGATGGATGTTAAATTACCGTTTTTATTTATTAATTTATTTTTTTTCAATTTGACACACATGCAACATAATCAATTGCACATTTTGTTTTCATTGTGTGAACTAATTTAATTTCGCTTTGGTCGTCCGTCCTTGGCATGGTTTTGATTTCGCAATAATCGTTTCTCGTGTCTCCGATCTGATTCTGTGTTTGTATATATATATATATATATATATATATATATATAAATTTATTTTAGCTGAGTGCGTTCTGTTGGTTTATTATTGCATTATATTTCTTGAGGCGTATTTGCACAATTTGCATTTATTTAAATTTTCATATTGCACTTTTTCTTTGTGTGCCAGCCGAAATATCGGAAAATAAGAAAAGAAAAGGAAACAACCGTGAAAGATAAATGTTAAATATATATATATATATACACACAATCACATAGTATATATTTAGATTAGCAAACGGTAACGCTAGATGGCGCTGCATTCGCTCAACAAAAAACCAGTTCACAAATTTTATATTCGAAAAACAAACAAAAGTGTGTTGCAACGTTTGTAAAAAAAAGAAAAACAACCAAAGTAAAAGAGAAAAAGAAAAAAAAGATCCGATGCTGACGTTGTTGCCTTTCGTTTAGTTCGTTGCTCTGCTGCAGCGCTGCTTCCTTTTTGCTTTTAGCAGCCAATTTGATTATGAAATGGCGCCGATGGCAGGCGTGCAACGGGATCGCTGCTGACGTCTGTGTCTCCCTGTGTGGTGAGTTGGTGAATTGGTGAGTGAGTGGCGCAGTCAGTGGAAAGCAGAGCGAGCGCCAACAACAACGGATATGGAAAATATTTCAAGCATGTCAATTTGATTTGGCCGACAGTTCACCCATACCCGCCCCCAATCTCTCATCCCCTCAAATGCGTCACGATGAAGTTTTCAACAAAGTCTAATTAAATATACATATATATATGAACATGCTTATGAACGTGTATAATACAAATATTTAATTTTACCCACAGCAAGCTAGTAAATAAATGTGTCATATATTGCGGAAGTGTTGCAGCAGCAGCGACGCGTTGCATCGTAATTAAGACACACATATATATATTTATATACATATACATACATATATATATAAATGATTTATCGCGTGTTGCATCGCTCACACATACATTACAAATATCTATTGTATATCTAGCTCTTTTACTTGACTCATATTAAATACCATTGCCTGCAATTACCCATACACACAATGAATTATATATGCATGTGCGTTAACTTGCAGATGACTTTGATTAGACAATAGAGCTGCTCAAAATCGCTGTTGACCTCGTTGTCGACCTTACCAAGTGCCCATATTACAAAGAAGTACCCCAACCAATGCACACATAAGCACTTCCATATTTATTATGAGTGTGTGTTTCCGTGTATGTGTGTGTATGGAGGGGGTTTATCGCAATCCTCTTTTTGCCGCCTTTTGGCTTTTCACAGCTGAGCGAACGAGCGAGCGAGCGCAATGCTTTTAAGGGCCGCACCTACGGATATGGGTTCGCTTTGATGTCAACTACATACATACATACATACATACATACATACATACATACATACATACACACACACACACACACATCAATATATATGACAAGTATATATCAAAGGCTAGACTAAAGTAGAGAGCGAGAGGCCATGAGACGACAAAGCATTACACTACTGAAATCGTACAATTCTACACGTGTTTCACCATAGCTCAAGGTTTTCGAATAAGCAAGAAAAATTTATGCATATTTCAATAAACATACAATTTTAGAACTGCTGGGGGCATGCCACATCTCAAATATAATGAGAACATTACATTTTGTGCACAAATTTAAAGTGGTTTAATTTTATGATATTTAAAAAACAATTTTCCAAGTCTTATATTTCCAATGAACAATTAAATGCAAATTGTTAATTAATACTTAATTAAAATAGTCTCATAACTTGTTGCATTTATTTGAAGACCTAGAAATGATTAAAACTAATTTGCTCTCGCTATAAAACACGTTCTTCTCACTTACCTTTCGTAACTTTGTTAATATTCCATTATTTGCTGTTTGGTTGCTGCAATTAGAATGGGAAAATACATATTACTTAATTGCAGATTAGCAAGGCTTTATATATCTATGTTCATAGTATAGGGTAGGGGGAAGTGACATTGTTCAAATAGCGCCATTATCTGTGCTCATTCAATAGGAAATAAATTTATTTTGATTGGCCAAGAACAAATCGTGGTGGTGCTAGTGAGCTGGAGACACCCTGTTTCTTACACAATGCCAATAAACAAAGAGTTACACGCGGTGTATCGCTCTTTCGCTATCTCACTCTCTTACACAACTCTCAAATGGCGCACACAGCAGAGAGAAGAAGAACGAACTTCGCTCACATGTGCGCAGTAAATTGTTAAAAAAGCAACAACAAATTGTAAACAAACGCAAGCAAGCATCAGCAGCCGTCGCTTTTACTATTGCTCTTCCTTTTGTTTTTGCTTTTACTCTTCCTCTTTAGACTGGTAACGTGTGCACGTGAGAGTGTGGTTTGCGTGGAGAGAGTGGTGCCAATGGTGACAGGACAACAGAGACGCATTTTCTTTACTTACACAAGTGTGCGTGTGACTGCATGTGCGTTTGCAAGCAGTGCGTTTTATTTATAACTAAACACAAATTCTGCTGCTTTGGCAAATTGAGAACGCAGAGTTGAAGAAACGTGTCGAATAGGAGGCAAAAGCAAATGACCGCTCGTCGTCGACCGACCCAGCCGACGAACCAGAAGAAGAAGAACAAGAAATGGAAGTAGTAGCACAAGAATAAGCATGCTTGCATCCTGCGCATAGAGCAGCGTTTTGTATTACTTGGTTCGCTTTCTTATTATTTGTGTTAATTATGGAATACATGCAAAGTGTTTCCATTTATTTTTTTTTTTGCCTACTGCTGCAACACACACAATACTCTCGCACAGCTCTGCTCTGCTCATTTACATTACCTACTGCGCACGTATAAAATTACATTGGACGCAGCCAGCAGCGATCCGAGGCGACGCATTTTGTGTTTATTCGTTTTTACAGTTTGACTTTTTCTTTTCCTTCTCCGCCCCCCACAACGCAATCAACAAAGCAATGAATAAGGTACAAAATTGGCCCCAAATAGACGAAATGAAAGCAAAACAAAATAAGTTTTCAAGTATATATATGTGTGTGTGTGTGTGTGTGTGTGTGTGTGTGTGAAATGTATATTCAAATGTGTGTTCATATGCATAAGAGTATATATTTAAAGATGTATTTGTGTATATATAAGATAACAACAGCTGTTCGCTGTCTGCTTTTGCTATTTTTTTTGTTTTTATTTCGAGACTCAAATTAGCTTGACCATTTTTGGGCATTGTATTAAATTAACTATGCATGTGTTTATGTATGTATTTAATTTAAAATAAGATAAGTAAAAGAAAAAGGTGAAAGCTATAATATTTCAAATTGAAAAACAAGTTAAAAGATTAAAAACTTTGATCGAAAGAAAAGCTTTTGGTTTAACCTTGATTTTACAGCTTCTGCATCATGTATATGCATGTAGGCGTGTGCGTCTATGTCAGTGGCTGTGTGTTTATGTGTGTTTAAGCGTGTGAAGCTAAAGCTAGTGTTGCGCAACGCAATGCGCTCTAATTGTAAAGTTCTTATCGTTTACACAAGGCCATTTTGGGTGGATGTGAGTGAGACAGACAGAGCGAGCGAGCGAGCAGCTGTTAACTTGAGCTCTAATTACCTCGTTCTCCACACCTGCGCACCACTTCCCCCTTCCTTTGACCGTTACAGCTGATTGGCAGCGCTGCCGACGCGACTGAAAAGTTGACAAGCTTGATAAATGATCCACGTTACATATGCCTGTGTGTGTGTGTATATTTGTGTGTGAGCAAGTCAACTTTACGACACAATTAGAAAATGTGTGTCAATTATATTACAACGAAAGAAAAAAGAAACGACTCAAAAGCAAATATTTTTCCTGACTTAACACATACATTAAGACTCACACACACGCACAAAGATAGACAAATTTAATTTGAGGGAGTGGAGTAAGGCGAGCGAGTGAGTGAGCGATATTTGAATTGGTTTTTGTTGTATTTGTTATACAAGCGCAACGCCAACGTTAGGGGGCGTCGCATAGTCTCCCAGTGTGATTACATGTATGTCTGTGTGTGTATGTGTCGTGTGGTTGAGTGATCTGCAATTATTCAACTTTGACGCTGACTGAAAAGCTTAACAGCGTATGTCACTCATACATACACTCATATATATGTACATGTTTGTTTGTGTGGGTGGGCAGAAGCTTATAAGCTTTCGCTGTTATGCTGTTGTTGCTTTGGCATTATTACGTCACCAACACATGCGCAACGCACAGCTGAGTGGCCACAGCGACGTCAGACACACACACACGCAATACATACATATGTATAAAGTAAATACAAACCTTTATTCCACAAAATTTGTTCACTTTTGAAACACTTTGATTTTCTTGCTCAGTTTTTAATGATGATGCTGATGGCCCCTTGCATTACTGTTATTTTCAACTGTTCTAGTTCTGTTATGCTCATTATTTTGATTTTTTAACTCTTCACTGTAGTTTTTTGTCGCCGCTGTTGCTGATGTCGCTGATGTTTGGTTGTTGTTGTAGTTGTTGATGTTGTTATTTGCTTTGTTCTAGTTCTCAGCGGCTGACAACGGCAGCAGCTACCCAAATGTGAACGTAGCATTTGAATTTTCAACGGGTCTGCGTTGCGTTTTCAACGTGAATTGAATCGAATAGAGTTGAATTCAATTAAAGGAGGACGTTCGCTTCACAGACACACAATCACACACTGTCTTTCTCTCTCTCTTACTCTCACTCTATTTCTTTCGCTTTTACTGTACGATTTGCTGCTGCTGCTGTTTACTCTACGCGACGTGAGCGCGAACCAAAACATAAAAGACGGAAAAAAAAACAAACGTCAGCAGGCCCAATAACAACTACGAGAGTGACAAACTTTGCACTGTGGCGCAAAAAAAAAATGTTGTATTGAGAAAACTTGTTCACTGTTTAGATTACTCTTTTTTGTTTTTAGATATTGTGTTGGGAATTATTTATTTATTTATTTTTTGTTGGTCTCTTGCACTTTGCTGTGTGGCACAGCCAAGTTTTTGCTTGGGGAGCTTTTTATTTTGGCTTAGTTTTGTTGTCTCTCTCTGACTGTGTTGATTTTGGACCTGGGGACGTTTTTGATGTTGTCGCTTGCGCTGTCGCTGCTTGAATGAACGTGAGCGCTGCCAGCAACTTTCTAAAACAGCTGAGCGAGCGAGCCTCAGCAGCAGAAGCAGCAGCGACAGCGGGCAGCGAAGCACACGCCAGATAAATAAACACACACACACAAACGCTGACTACTTGCTTTGTTGCTGCGCCTTGTTTATATACAGCCATGTATATACAACACGAATGTGGCTTATGTACTGTCTATCTATGTGTGTTATGTATGGAAACTACGTCGTTCATTTATTTATGTACTCATTTATGTGGCTAGTTTTTTTTTTTTCTTTTTTTTGGCATGCCAATAAATACGTAGAAGACGCGGATACACGTTTGCGCTAGCAACATATGTTGATAAGGCTGCTAGGGCAACAATGTTGCTGCTGCGCATGTATACAAAAATCATATGGAATTTCCAAATGTTAGAGAACGCGCTCTCTTTCTTTCTTCTCAAATACTTAAAAGAAAAACGAGAAGAAGGGTAAAACATATGTGCGACACAAGTAAATAAGAATAAAGTAACTATATATGTGTGTGCGTGTGTGTGTGAGTATTAAAACAAATTGTTGTTGGTATTCGTGATAGCGATTTAATAACAAAAGCAAACCATGCAGACAACGCGACACACACACACATACACAAACATGCGCATACCACGAACCCGTTTCCATATGTTTGATGACTGCTCTTTTGCTGCGCTGTTTGCTGCGCTGCCGCAGTCAGGTCGCCAAGTGCTGAATTGTTGGCTTTTGCCTTATATATATATGAAATATTCTATGCATGTGTGTGTACTTGTTGGCTCACTTGCTTTGCAAAGTAAATAAATAAGCATGACAGAAAAACAAGGCAAAAACGCATGCGCCCCGACCACAACAACAACAACAGAAGCTGCAACAAAAAGTAAGGTTCGATTTATGTTTGTTTGCTTTAAGATTGCCTTCTTGTTGCATTAACGTCTTATCAGTGGACACACGCACACATGTGCATATATGTAAATAATTATTGTATTTGTTTTTTTTGCACTGATATGATTTGAGATGATGGTAATGCGATTTCTGTTGTCCACAATGCCAAGCATACAAATAAAATCACTTGTCGTCGTCTTCGTCGGCGGCGACAAAAACAAACTTTAATGACCCATGAAGCCAAAGTTGGAGGACACCAAAAGGCAAACAGTAACAACAATGGATTCATCATCATCAACATCAACATCATCATCGTCGTCGACAACAAAGAGTCTGCAAAGAACCCGCACAACAAACAAAGAAAACGCTCAGCGTATTTACTTCTTCTTTATGTCTGGTTCTGGTCTGGGTCCGCTTTTCTTCTTCTTCCTCCAACTCCTCTTCTCTTCAGTCATCTGACCGTGTGTGTGTGTGTGTGCATATGTGTTGATTGTCTGTGTCCTCCTCTTCGCCTGTGCCAAAACAGGAAAGCAGCAAAGAAATTGTTGAACCCTTGAAAATTGGGATTTCTCTGTTGCAAGGCAAATATTCAAACTCACAAATACACACACAGCTTATACACAGAAATAAGTTATAAGGAATCTATAAGTTCTTAATATTGACATATGTACAGTCAAATTTCGCTAAGCTGAATCACTGCAAGTTTGTTGGAAAACCAAAATCAGAACTTTATTTTATGGAAATTAGGGAAAAAGCACAAAAAACCACATATAAAATAGAACGATATGTATATGTATAACGGAATATGTACATACAAACATAAATATCAAAATTAATGCTAATTAGTTTCAGTAGAGCTTTTAGCATAGTTTTGTTATTTTCTGTAAATTTAAGATGGCCGACTGAATGCATTTAATGATGTAGTATATCTAACAACATACTTACATATATACGTACGTATGTACGCTGTGTGCTTCTATATTATGACTTCATCTTTATTTCAAATTTACTGTTTGATATTCCGACGCACCTTTTAGGTCTATGTTGCTTCTTTTACCGTTGAATGTTTTCTAGTTGTGTAATTTGTTTTTTTTTAATGCTCGCAGGTTAATTTTTTTTTTTGTGGAAACACGTTTTATTTGTACTAAGTACGTACATAAGAACAACAACAACAACGGAGTCAGAGACAAACTATGGTTTCTCGAGATAAAACAGGCTTGTTATCTCTCTCCCCTCGTTTCTCTGTCACGATAAGCTGTCCGATGAACCTTTTTCGGTGTCTTTTCGAAGCAGAGAAATTATTTGTTTGATTCTTGAACCAAGGTCAGTCAATGAGACTTGAAATTTATTTATATTTTATATAAATATGAAGTTGCCACTTATGTAAATAAGTAAACAAGTACATGCATACATATATATATATATATATATATTAAATTTGTTTGATTTTCACTAACAATAATGGGTTCACACTGCATGTGAATGTGTGTGTTTGTGTGTGGGGAGCCATGACACACAAAAAAAAAATAAAATTGTTGCTAGCATGCGCGCTCTCTTCTTCTCTCTTGATTTTCACCTACTCATACAAAAGCTTCACAGCTGCTGCTGCTGCTTATTGAGTGAGTTATGAGAGAAGAAAAGAAAAGAATAAAAAAAGGGCAAGCTCTGGCAGCCTATGTATGTGTATATTTGTATGTCGCAGTTGTTTTTTTTTTCTTGGTTTGTTTTTATTGTTTTGCGATCAGCTGTTTAGTTAAACAAACGGTTGAGACACCTTAACAAAGAGTAAATGTAAAAAAAACCAGTTAACCATAGTGTTTAAATGTTGATCAACACATTGTCATTAATTATACTTTGTCTAGCAACTTTGTTGGATGTGTGTCTTTGTTTGTGTATGTGTGGGTGTCTCTATTTACCATAACAGAAATTGGAAATTATAGAGCACGTTTCTGTAAATGTGAAATTGTAAAGAACGCAGTTGTTTAAATTGTGCGCTGTGTGTGTGTGTATATATATTCTGCTTGTATATAGGTTTGAGTGTGTTTGAGGAAGACTTCATTGAACTGACGCTTGGTATTGATAGTGCGCAAATATAGACGCTTAGCAGACGCGTGTTATTTAAGGGACGGTGTTATATACAAGTCTTATATACATACATACGGATGAGTCGTTGCCCCCTTCCATTACTCGTAATAAACGCGTAGCCGTAAGGCATCAACTCAAATGCAACGAACAACAAGAGATGTGGTCAATGTCACAAAATATTCATATATTTGTGTGTGTGTGTGTGTGTGTGTGTGTGTGTGTGTGTGTGTGTGTGTGTGTGATCAATAGCAAGTGAGTACACACACACATGCAATTAATCAGGTGTAGAAATATGTATTCACACACACATGCATAACTTATGGCAATGTGTCTAATTTCAAGGTTTTCCAATTGTCTGCGAGAACGTTTTGAGTTAATTAGATTTAATTATGCGGACATCATTACACAGAGACAAGAAAGCTTGTATATAATATAAAGTCGTTACAAAAATTTAATTAAATTGCGCATTAATTGAAAACGTTAAGTGTGTAAAGCAGTTTTTTGTATAGGTTTAATTGAAATATAATTGTTGTTACACAGTATCAATTTTCCAACTATCACGCACCAAATATGACTGAAAATGTTAAGTCTGTAATATTTGAGTCATAATAAAAAATGACGCACTTGAAACAAAATATACATAATAATAATTGTGGTGAGATAAGCATTAGTTATCGAAAAATCACAGAGTGGATTTCTCTTCTGGTGTCCAAAACACAAGGCACAATCATCTTCTCCTCTTCTTTATCTTCCAGCGATGACCTCATGATGTTTATTTTTGTAAATAAATGGGAACAAAAACGACATCAACAACAAGTCGTTGTCTGCTAACGTGTTTAGAGAAATTGTGAAAAGAACGCAAATTTCATTATAAAAAAAAATCAGAAATAAAACAATGCACACGAATATCAATCAAAGCGAAACCATCAAAGTTTGTTAGCTCCCCTTTGCCCCATCCTATCAGAATTGAATTGGCGAACGTAGAACGTAACCAACAATATCGTCTATCAAATGAAAAAAAAGAAACAACTAGATCCATTGCCTTAACTGTTAACTGTTATTGAAGGGTGCCACGAGACATCTACATACCATACACTCTCTTACTCCCTCCCACTGACCACTCAGCCCATTACTGTTACGCTTTCTCACTCTCTCCTTCTCGATAACTGTCAGCAGCACACACACACACACACACACACACACAGAAACTGGCGTCCATCAGCTGTCTACATTTTGGTGGGTTCAATGGGCTCTCTGGCAACGCTCAAATGTTACGCTCTTTTCTCATTTTCTTTATTTTATAATTTTTTTGCGCACACGTTGTTGTCCAAAGTCGTTCAACCCAAAAACCAAATAACGTAAAATACAACGCAAAAGGAGGCGAAGCGACGGCCGTGCCGCCAGCAACGGGAACGGGAAGCAGTAGCAGTAGCAGCAGCAGCAGCAAGCAATAGCAATAACAGCAGCAGCAGCGGGGTCACTGTGCGCGCTGCTCACACTCTCCTTCACTCCCTCTCACTCCACACCTCTGAAGCTTAACAAGAAATTACCCCAACGATACTTGTTGTTGTTGAAAATATTGCGTAGCGTGGGTCTCCAAAACGCAAAAGCAGCTGTTGTTGTTATTGTTGTTGTTTTTGGTTGGTCAGTGAGTCCACACCCCCACCAAAAAAACTGCAACAAAAACTCAAAAGAACTCAGGATGTGCTCATTGAGACTCATTTAGAACTCTGCTCAGATCAACTCTAAAAGAATAAGTGTTTATGCTTATGTGTGTGTGCGACAACAGTAAATAAATGTAATTAGTTCAATGCATGTGGGCAGCTAGCTGAACTCGCCCAACAGTCTGTGAAAGCAAACAAATAACCATAAAACACTCATTGTGTTTATATGCGCTCCTCATTTTAAATTTTTTTATCAGTAAAAAAAGAGACTTATTTACGACTATGAACTGTGCACAGACCTTCACACCACCTCTGATTTTGAACTGCTCTAAATACTGGTCTGACTGTCTATCAACATTTGATAAGTTAGAACAGAGTGTAGTTGTTTATTATATGTTATCTTCTGGTCCCTAGTCAGCGGAACCCACATAAAATAAACATGAACAT
The DNA here is from genome assembly GCA_035042125.1 of Drosophila longiperda. NCBI lineage: Eukaryota > Metazoa > Arthropoda > Insecta > Diptera > Drosophilidae > Drosophila > Drosophila longiperda. The sequence continues at coordinate 12,389,730 of JAWNLV010000107.1, forward strand.
GGCACTCTATTATTGATTAGTCAGGGTATTTGAATTATTTTGTTCTTTTTATTTTTACGATAAGCAGCGACTATTTAGAGAGCTTTATAATTTGAGTCAGTATTCGTTTGTTTTAATAAGTTATGTGAATTCCAAGCAATATTATTGTTGCATGTCAATCAAGGCAATTTAATTTCAATATATTTAAAATATACATAAGAAAACACACACACAACACATTTAAAAATTAACTGTCTAGCTTCGGTTGAGCAAAATGTTCTTTGTTGTCTGCTTGCTGCTGGCGTCGTCGAAAAGGAAATAAAATGAAGCCCCAAAGCGCAAACGAATAAAATCAAGGATACTACATAGAGAGGGAGAGAGAAAAAGAGAGGGAGTAAGAGAACGCGTCAACAGTTTCTTTGTCAGAGCAGCGTAGCTGTTGGAAGAAACAAGACTGCAGAGAGAGAGAACAAAATCAGCAACAGAAAAAAGGGAAAAATAAATCCAGCAAGGCATACGACGAGGATAGAGAGAGACTGTCTCACAGCTGATTAGGGAGGCGTATGCTGATGTGCAGGGCTGAAAGGGAAGGGGTCTACTGCTGCTGCTGCTGCGACTGTCAACAAACACAAAATTTTTATGAAACCCAGTCAGACATATATTGAAAGCATTTACTTCTGCACACAAATAGGAGAAGAGTAGCCCGTATAGAAAAGATGTATGTTTGTGTACACGTATACACAAATTAATCCATACAAACACATATGTTAGAGGAACGTTCTTACATATGCATGTGTGTATGTATGTCGGGAGCAGAAACAAGTTTCAAGCTCAATACCGCAATCTTAAAAGTTCGCTTGTGAATTTAAATTCCTAACAGCCATAAATTTTTGCATGTATGCATCGTGATGTTAGACAGCTCGCCGAAAGTTCAATATATTTAAAATAACATTTTTGATCTGCTAATAACATCCTGCATACAAGCATACAAATAAATAAATATGTGCATATTTTTGTTGGCAATTTGCACAGCCAGGCGCAAAGCAAAGTGAAATGTGCAATCAAAATGGCCGACTTACCGTTTAACAAACGAATATAAAGAAGAGCAAAAAATTAGCAAGGTTGCTCGTTTCTCTCGTTATTTTTTCTGTTGGTTTTGCCAACTCAATTTGTTGACTTAATTATAGACATTATTGCAGTTCGTTTCTTTATATTTGCTTCTATTTTTTGATAACGCGCTGCTGGCTGCTGACTTGTCTTCCGATCCGTTGCTGCTCCTGTTTCCGATTGTGCTGATGCTTGAGATTTGCCTATACCTCCGCTTTACACACACGCACCCTGTCGCATTCGACACGCACACAGATATAGCGCTGCTCAGCTGTGCTTTGTTGCTTCTTGCCCTTCAGCCGAGCATCCAACAGCCGACATTGGCAAATTTTCGCACATCGATTATTCGGCTTCGCTTCGACTTTGTATTACATATGATTATTGCTTTTGACTCAAATCAAATTACAGAATTATTACACACACTTCCAAGATGCAAGTGCAACAGACGATTTATGCATAATTTTCGTGCACTTGCTTAAAATGGACAGCAAGCGAGACAAATAGCAAATAGGTGTCGTTTTTTCACTGCATTCCTTTTCTCGCATTTTGCTTTCCGCTTTCCTTGAACTTATTACGTACCAAAATACAGGTACGTAAGTATATGTAACTCTAATCGCGAACAGCACCGAAAGTTTATTGGCAAACAAAGCGGAAAACCGAACAAAAATATTTCAAAGAAAATAAGAAAAAACAATAAAACACGCGAATTGTTATGTTTCCTTTGCACTTGTCTCCCGTACTGGTGTTGCTCTCTTTCGTTTCGTTTTCGATTCGCGATCACTTACTGCTCACTGTATTGTTGTTGTCTTTATTTGAGAAAATTGATCGCTGCTGCAAATGCGAATGCCACAACAAAGTAAGCTACAATCAGCGCTACAAGCCACGAAAACCAATTTCGCTGCTGCCACAACAACAACACTTTCACCGCCGTTTGGTGTGCATATAGCTGCTGTGCTTTGCATAATTACCCGCACACACACACACACACAATCTCAAATATAACTAAAAATGTTGATTTGCTTAAATCTCCGCATAATTGTTTATTATTTCGATAAGCCTTCGTCTACCGCAATCCCAATACTTGTACAAACTGATAACATCGAGCGACGTACGCCGATAGATTGTGGTGGTTGATCGATAAGCGATATATGCAACTAAACGGTGTTAAGCTTTCCACTCAAAATTACTTACGGTTGATTGGGTAACACTGAATGGCGCGCTAGATTTAAAGCTTAGTTATAAACAATATGCTCAATACACTAATATTTAAGGCATTTATTTATGTACAACGTTGGCTGATTCCCCGCATTTTATTAAGCAAATTAATATCTGTTTAATAATTATAAGCTTTCTTTGTTTTCTTGTTTTCAAATTATAAACACATACAATTACTTACTAATTATCTATTGATAGTTTAATTAAAAGCAATATTTCGGTATTTAAAACGCTATTATTAGTTTGAAACACAAGAACTGCACAAATACTTTAATATTTCATTTTTTTCCGCTGACAGAATTCATAAGATTTATTTCGATTTAGATTATTGACGAAAAATACAACTATTTTTCACATTTATTCAACAAGAATGTTTTGGGAGGGCATGAAACTCTTGAAATTTATAACGAAATAATACCCCATTGGATTGTTATTGTTCTGCTTTGTGATTTTCTGTATGTTTTGTTTTTCTAATTAAGCCATAGTTCCAGTTTATGCGCACAACAAAAGCAAATTGGATAGGATTTAGAATTTAGAATTGTGCGCAAAACTTACATCCATTTTCTCATTTTTTTTTGTTTTAGCGGCTTGGCGTGGAATACATTTACAAAATAGACAATTATACATGTATATAGTTATAGAATTATATATATATATACATATATATATATATATATTTGTTTTCATAATGTATATATAGATTTATTTATATACCATGTGTGTGTGATTTTTGTTTTTTATATAATTTTATGTACTAAATATATATATATATATATTGTATGAGAGAGTTGTGTTTTAGAAACGCTGATCCATCTGGTTTGTTTGTTTTTGTTTTGTTTGTTTGTGTGTAAAAAACTTGCTTGCACTTGAAGGGTTATTTTTATTTATGTGTTTTTTGTTTTGTTTTGGTTGTTATCTTTATCATTTCGTGTTTGTGTTTGTGTTTGTCGCTTTGTTTAGGGTGTAATATACAAATTGGATTTCGTTGACATAGTGTGTAAAATACACAAATATGCATGTGTTGTTAGTATAACTATAAGTTAAATGTTCTAGGTTAAATATATGTGTATATATATATATATATATATATATATATATATGTATGCTTAATTATGGTTTTTAGCTGGCACTAAATAAATAATGACAACCAAAAATAAAACCCGAATATAGCAACAGTTATTAAGGGAATAGCCTAAGTTTTTCACAGTGACTGAAAGGGGTGTTCGAGTGTGTGTGTGTGTAGGTGAGTGTGTGTGTTTTGGTGAACGCTTTGTGGTTCTATCGACATGTTTAGACTTTATTAAAATCTCAGTTATATATATATATATATACTTTTTGCTCTCACTTATTTTAAAATCTGAAAAAAAAAATCAGCATGCATGTTTCCAGCTTTCTCTGAGTGTTGTGTGTGTGTGTGTGTGTGTGTGTTTTATGTGTGTACAATTATTATAGGGCACATTTAGAGAAGTTAAAGTGATGGATTGACAGCAGCAAGAGAGAAAGCAAATCAGGAATTTAAAAAACAATATCTAAAACAAATATCTAATAATACACATGATAAAAGCCTGTCCTAGTTAACATCTTAGCATATCAAATAAAATAATCACAATAATTACAATGTTGAAGGGGAGTTTTAGAAACTCGCACAAACTAAAATACTAAACGATAGCTTGGGTTCATCATTCATCGTTCATCATTCATCATTCATCGTTCATCGTTCATCGTTCATCACTTAAGAACTACGAATTTCGTTACAATTTTGTTTCTTTCTTGTTGTTTTGCTCAAAATATATCGAGATATTAGAATCAGTTAGGTTTGGTTTTGTATGTGTTTGTATGTCTGAGAATGTGTTGCATGTTGCGTGTTGCGTGTCCTGAACATTATCAATTAGAGTTCATCCAGCACTCCGAGTAAATACAGCAACGAGATGAGCATTAGACTCAAGAGCATGACAATCAATGCGATTGCCGACACAGGCCAGCATCAGTCCGTGGCCGATTTGCGCATAATCCTACGGGCAAACCCGATGGCCGTATCTCAGAGAATCTCACAACAGCGACAATAGCGTGGTCGGTGTCCGGTTGTTACCGCTGGCGGTGTCACAGGCGCAAAGTACGCGTGCACCTTGATATTTGGTAGGTGATTCTAAGAAAAAACAATAAAATGGACAATTAAATATATATTGGGATATGGAACAGAGAATTGGAGAATACCTTTAGTTTGCGTATGGCGGCGCGTGAGATGAGCTGGCAGTCAAAGAGCTCGATGCGTTGCAGATTGTGGCAGGACACTAAATGCTCCAGCGTGCGATCCGTGATCAGCGGACAATTGTCCAGCTCCAGCACGGAGAGGCTCTCTGCCGCACAGCTACCTGTGGTCAGATGCCGGATGCCATCGTCCGTTATCAGCTCGCAATGGGAAAGCGTCTGTCAAATGCAAATCAATTAAGTCAGTTATCATCAATTGATCGATGGTTAGGGGAAACTAACCAGTTTCTCGAGACTGGGACAACCGGTGGCGAGATGGGCCAACGTTAGATCCGTTATCTGGCTGCACTCCTCCAAATCCATGCGCTCCAGGTACTTACAGTTGCGTCCCAGCGCCTGGAATCCAATATCCGTAAAATTGCGACAGCCGGACACCTCCAGTGTATTCAGCTGCTGATTGTGCTGCGACAGCGCCATCAGCGAGAGATCAGTTAATTCCACACACTTGGACACGCACAGCTTCTGCAGTTTAGGACAGCTGGCAGCCAGCTGCCTTATAGACGAGTCGCTGATCGTCTAAATACAAGTGGATGATACAAATATGTATAAATTCATGTATTTAATAACAAGACTTTAATCAGGAATACCTCAAGAAATCTTATAAAACTTAAAATATTAATTCATTTTTTAATTTAAATTAATTATTCAATTTTAGTTGTAATTTAATTTCATCGATTTTCTTAATTGTGTTGATTGACTTTAATTGATATTAAATAAATAAATAAGAATCATTTTTTGTAGTGATAATTTTTATATAAATATAAGTAGAATATTTAGAGTCTTAATAGTTCTCGCATCTCTCAAATATATACGTATCTATATAGTGGATGAAATCAACTTAATGATTCATTATATATTGGCATTAATAAAACAGATCTATCCTATATACATTATAATCTCTTAAAATACAATTAAATCTTATTGATTACCTCACAGCTGTGTAGATTTAGCACCATTAGATCGGGACAGTATTTGGCCAGGCACATGATGGCATTGTCGTTAATCTGTTTACAACCTTTACTGCTGAACTTGCGCAGCTTAATGCAACCTCGAGCCAGCGCTTCGACGCCATTTTCGGATATCAGATGGCACCAGGAAGCATTAATCTCCAGCAGGTTCTAAAAACGAATGTGATAATTAAAACTGTTTCAGGTGATGTTATTTGATTGGATTTACCGGACAGCCATCGGATATATATTTGAGGCTATTGTCCGTTATGTTAGAGCACGAGTCCAAATTAATGGCCGTTAATTTGCTGCAGTATCTGCTTATATCCGTAACTGATATATCTGTGATCTTTTTGCACTCCGACAGATCCAAGTGCTCGATGTTGTGGCAGTGATTTGCTAGAGTTCTGCAAATATAATTTCATCGATCAAAAGCTTTTGACAATAATCACAATAACAATTTATTATTAATGTTCTAGTTGTGAATGCTTAAATGTAAATGTAACATTAATCTTGATAAATTTCATTAATTTAAACTAACTCGCTTTGTTATACTTAATATATGTTGCTTACTTGATGGACTGATCTCCCACGGATTGGCAGCCACGCAGCGATAGGGATTTGAGGAAGCCGCCGCATCGTTGCGATATGTTCTCAATTACCGGACCCTGTGCAATATAAGTAATCAGATGATGATTATGTTGATGAAGGACAGTTATTTAACTGTTGTTTGACGCACCTCAATATCACGTTGAAAATCGAACAAATTGATTTTCTGCCAGCTGGAACCGTCGAGGGCCAGAACATTCCAATATTTGCACACCTGCAATGTGTAAATCATTAATAAGATAACTAAAATAAAAATCGAAATGTAATTAACAACTTGCAACACACCTGGGCACAGCGGCATAGTGAGACGACATCCAGGTAGGAGAAGACTCGCAGCAGTACCTCCTTTGGCAGTTGTTTGATTAGCTCATCGTCCAGATCCGTGGCGCCTAGGAATGTTTGCTGTGAAATGGACAGACATGTGGCATCAATTGAAATACAACAACAACAAAAACAGACTCATTGAGTGTGATTGTTTAATTGAAAATCTTGATGGGTTTGCTATACGAAAACAAAACAATTGACACCCAATCTAATTGAGCCCCCAAAAAATTCTTCAAAATAAAAACCAAAAAATTACAAATTAATTGATGAACGGCGAGAAGAGAGCGAGTAAGAGAAAAAGAGACAGAGTGACGCATAGAGTAATAAGCATATAAGCAAAAGAAAAAAAACCGAGGCGAATTTTGCCTCAGCTCAGCTTGCTTGATATCCAGTTGGAAACGATCGGTGCGCTTATTACTCTATGGCATATAAAGGCGTGGCGATGTTGGGAGGCAATGGTACAAAATGGTAGCCTTTATGGAAGGCGAGAGTTAAAGAGAAGGGGGAGAGAGCGAGATGACATATCGAGTAGGTGGAGTGGAAAACAAATAATCAAAGCGAAATTTGATTTTTTTTTTTTTCATATGTCTTTTGTCTTCAATTCTTTTGTGTTTTTTTAGTTTTTCTTACAGACTCCTCTTTGTCCTGTATTGCGTGCAAGTTGGTGTTGGTGGCCACTGTACGCTGACTAAGCTGCTGCTCCACAATACACACCTCATCGACGACGCCGGGCGAAATTGAGGACGCACTAGATAAATAGCTGCTGGCGCCAACGCAGCTACTGGTGCTGCTGTTGTTACTGCTGCTGATACTGTTGCTGTTATTGGCCATAACGGTGGCGATGGGCGCAGCACTGCCAAAGGTCGCAGTTCGCCAAATACTGGTGCAGATGCCGCTGATTAGATTTGCACTGCCGCCGTAATTATTGTGATTGTTGTTGTTGTTTGCATTTGCACTAGCAGAATTATTATTATTATTGTTGTGGCTATTGCCGTTGTTGTTGCTCAGTTGTAAGCTCAGATTACGATTGGCATTCGCATTGTTGTTGCTTTCGCTGCAGTCCGCAGTCGATGCTGACGCTGACGCCGGCGTTGACGCACTAACGCTGACGCTAATAAAACTAGCGCTGTTTGTGGCCGTTGTGCTTGTGCTGTTGTTACTGCCGCTGCTAAAACTGCCGCTGCCACTAATGCTACTGCTGCCGCTGGGTGGACATAGCAGTTCAATGCTGCCAGCAGCGACTCCTCCTCCACCTCCACCGCTGTCATTGCTACCTCCTCTGCCGTTGCCCGCATTGGGCGCAGCGCTAATTCCACTGCGAGCAAACATCAATGGTCACTGTATTAGTGTCGGTGTTGTCCGTTAGTCGAAAAGCAGCGGCGCTTTTGTCGTGCCTACGACTTTTTTTCTACTGCTGCTGCTGCTTTAACTCTTTAATTAGCTCTCTTTCGCTCACACACTCACTTCGATTCGGTTTATTTGCCGACGCCGACGTTGATGTCTTCGTGTGAATGCACGATTAAATTATTCACAAATTGCGTCTTTTGGCAAGTCGCGTCGTTACTGCCCCTCTCGGTCTTTCTCTTGCTTGTTTATTTCCGTTGATGTTGAATAACATAAACAAACCATTAGATTTATGGATAAGAGAAGAGACTGCTGACTGCGTTGCTCTCTTTTTTCTTTCTTTTTTGTTTGCTGTCACAAAAGAGCTTTACCTGTTTTTTATTCTAGATATCGCTGTCGCTGCACATTTGCTTTAATCGCTGCTTCTCTTTGTGTATTTATTTTGAAGTGCAGTTAGCAGTTGGTATTTTAAACAACAACAACATCAATTTCTCTTAGTGTTTTGATTTTGATAATACTTTATAGTAGCTGCTGCTCATGTTGGTTGTGGGACGCACGTGGGAAATGAAACAACAGAAATACATATTAAAAGACATTAAAGTGTTGCCCAAGGTTGACAACAACACCAAGAACAAGAACACAGCAATTGAATTTATTTATTATGTATGCACACATAAAATTTGTTCTTTTGTGTTTTGTTTATATGTTTAAGTGATCTACTCGTATGTTTGAATAATTGAAATATGCGCGCCCAACTCGCACGCTCTGAGTTGCGCCTCAGACTGAATGAGGCCCAAAATCTAACGCTCAGTCGATGACCATGTACCATGCTCTGTCACAACCCCTCCTCCCTTTAAATATTTAAATGTATGGCATTCAGCTTAAATGAAAAATCATCAAAGTCAATTTAAAATGGCAATCGAACGAACGTGTCGCGAATGCCAGCTAAAAGCAACCACAAAGAATACAATGACACAAGCCATCACAAGCATCGGCTTGGCTCTCCATTATGGAGAGCCGATCATAACTGGAACTAACCGGAGAGATATATATATAAAAGCATTGACTGACTAACTGCCAAAAATGCGTAGTAGAATAATTTCCAATAGTTCCAGTGCCAACAAGCAAGCCTGGAAGAAACCCTAAACAAACTTGCAATATTTCCAAAAAGCTTAGTGTCTGAAAGCAGCTGTTAAATGTATGGCAACACTGCATCTTTTAATGCATAATAATATAAATTCATCTGATATGCTCCTCTTTTATAAAAATTGAGATTTATATAATAATTAATCCAAATACGGCCTTTAATTCTATCGGTAATCGATACGCGAAACCGGTAAGTTATCGGAAAAAAATGTCATCTTGATCTACATATGGTAAATAAGGACATTTATTTAGTTAGATAGACATATATATATAATTTGTAGCCTGCTTACATTCCAAGTTAGAAGTCTATAGTCAATATAGTCTCTGATAATATTCATCCTAATTAAAAATATATATAATCCAGGCAGTGGTGGATGCTTGCTTCCGCCTGTTACATTCCTTTGCACAACTTCATTATAACCTTGCTACGCATTTATTAAGAAAAATTTTTTTTGTATTTGCTTAGCCAATTTAAGTTTGCCGGCACAGCTGAATTTAATTTAAAGAAAATACAAATATGTCGATATGTATAGCACATATATAGAAGTATGTATATGAACAGTATTGCATTCATATGTATTAATATCAATAAAGATGATTGTCACATTGCAGATCTACAAAATGCTGATTGGAGGAGCATACGATGAGAGACAACGCTTTTAAATTAAATTGACATTTATATAGTTGAAATGACACATGCTGAATACATACATATATATATAAATATAAAATGTATATATAAATTTATATAATAGCTCAATTATAGCCACATATTTCACATCTTATATGGTATAAGTATGACCATTATTTGACCTAATTGAGCACAACTCTATAAATTATTTATATTGCCAGTAACAACACTTATAAATATTCATTTCTATGCTGTTTGGATGAAATCTAAAAGCACAATGGAAAATCTCAAATTCAAGCAGTGCTCAACAAAGCAAAAGCTAACCGAGAAGAAGGCGAAATAATTTATAAAATAAATATGTTCAATGTCTTCTTAATAAAAATCAGATAAGATATCTGAACAGTCAAAGACAAGTGCAAAACGCATAAAATTAAGAAAATATTAATTTCTGTATTGATTTGGTGCGCAAAAGTTAAGATTAGAGTATATTCATTACAATATATGCTTAAGTAAAATATTAAATCAAGTAAATCTTGACTGAGCTAAGAATATAAGATAGAGTATACAACTAATAAGTATGAAAAAATAAGAAATTAAACGCTCGCAGATGTTCTTTACAAACCACAACATTCTCTAAAATTATGAAAATCAGATAAATTTGTTTGGTAACATTGCTAAAAGTAACATGAGTTAGCAAAATGTTAAGAATTCCATAATAAATTAACTAAAGAATCAGTCATGCATGTTGTTTGCCACCAAGTTATTGTCTTCCCACCTATTTTACTGTTCAGATGTGTTTATATACTACATATGTATATAGTTGTGGCACACATATCACACACACACACACACGCACATCCAAGACTCTTGCGTGAATAGTTGGCATAATTTTATTTTATTGAAAATAATGTGAATTGCAACAATTTGTATTGCTTTATAAGGTGTACACTTTTCGTCTTGACACAACAAGATGCGATGGTCACACTCATTTCCACTGATTTTTATTAAATCAAACACACACACACATGCATAAGCACATTCATACATGTGTGTGATTGTGTGCATTGAAATGGATATTTTGACTGAGTGTGCATTTTGTAGAGGTTGATAACTTTGATAAGCATTAAGTTGTCTCAGACACAGCTGATGAAAATATATTGACCAAAGAACGGTCAATTTGCTGAACTGTCTTGAACTGTGCACTGTGTGTGGCGTGCAACTTGTGGCATGTAATTTTTGCTATGTGAGTGATTCTGTACACATTCACATTAGAGTTAGGTCGTTGCTGGGCACGTAGGACTTAAAGAACCTTTCAATGGACGGTAGCGATAGCGCTGTCTGGTAACTAAGGTGAAAAGGAGTCTTCGCGCTTTTGAGGCTAATGACTCGCAGGCAACGACCCTGAGAAAGCGAAAGATATTTTGTTCCATTTTTTCTTTTTTTTTTAAATGGTAGGAAACTTGACTTTTGAAGAAGTTCATCGAAGGTTTAAAAACTGCCAAAAGTGAACTCAAATTAAAACAAAATTCATATACCCTTTTATTCCATTGGCAACAGAGTATAGAAAAAACAACAGCTGAGCAGCACTGTGTGAAAAACAAACTGTAATCGTTAGAAGGTGTCGAAAATAAAAACGACATTTAAATAGATAAGGAGAAATGTGTAAAGTGAGATAAAGAGAGAGAGAGACAGAAGGAGATCAAAGTTTGCGTGAGTGTGTGCGATTGTGCACTTAAATGCGTTAAAAAGTGAACAAAATAATGTACAAATGGATTTTAAATATATAACAAGTCGAACGTGATGGATTTTATTGTTATTGCACTGATAGGTCATACAATATGTGTGTATGTAGTATATATGTATGTACATGCTGCAAAGAGTATATATATTTATTTACATGAGACAGCTAGTAAATGGCTCCACGAAGGCCACAAGGTCAAACAAAAACTGGGTCAGCTGTGTGCATATCTGGGCTACATATGTACCTACACACATACATACACATATATATACGTATATTAATGTCTGTGTGTGCATATACCAATCAAAATTATGCGAGCACGCAAAAAATAAAATATTCAAAAGCAAGGCGTAATAAAAACAGTGCAAAAGAATAAAATGCCTTATCACAAAAACACACACATACACTTAACACACAGCAACGCAAATTTGTCAATTGCAGAAGTCTTGGGCCAAGACAGACAGAAAAACACAAAACAGCTGACGCCACAAAACGGGACAGAAAAAAGCAAAAACAAAATTTTCAAGCAAAGCCAGAAGTCGAAAACTAGCAACGGTAATATAACGTAATATACACATACACACACACACAAACACAAATGCACACTAAGAATCACGAATTTAGCAATATTAAACACACACACAAATTTATAAACTGCATCGCGTACCATTTGTTTATGTTTAAAAAGACTGATGAATTTTCCTTATGTTTTTCTTGTTTCTGCTGCTGGTGCTACGTTTTTTACATAGTGCAACCAGCCCACGCGCACTCTTCAGCAATAGATTTTTTACACAACTAATTTGGTTTTTTATGTCTATTTTTCTTTGCTGTTAATGTGTTGTGTTGGATGCGCTGAAAAAACCAAAAATCACACACAACCAGAGTAAATGCAGACACGCGAGACAATGACAGTAGCAACGACGACGCCAGCAACTGCGACAGTAGCGTTCACATCAATAACAACAGAGCGCAGAATGGTTACTGAGCGAGCGAACAGCAGCTGAACAGCTGAAGCTCAATGGCGCTGCGCTCGAGTCTCACAAATGCATGTGGGGTCACACAGACTTACACACACATATTCATATTTATATTTATATGTGCATGCATACACATACACACACGAGCAGATAGCGCTCAAGTTGCGTGCGCGGGGGCGTTGCTTGGGGGCGGTGCAATGCACCCACAAAAATAACAAAACACACAAAGTCTCAATGAGTATGTTTGCATGTGTGTGTGTGCGTGTGCGAGTCGAAGAGAATAAGAGAGAGCACAAAGGTTCTACAACAAAAAGAACTGACGGCAACTACATATTCCATGCTGCTGCTGCTGCTGCTGCTGTTTAAACTGCCGCCAACGACGCCACCCCCCACCGAACGACCAACATTTGGTCTACATCTAAATATGCATTCACTTTTAACTGGCTGGACACAGTGCTGCCAGACAGTTGCACTTTGTATATCAGCTGTTTTTTTCCACAATGCATTTTTGTTATTGCCGTTCCAGACACAAACTAACTGTAAAAGTAAACACATATGAAGCGTATGTGGCGTAATCTATTTTAAACAGCTGAGAATTGAAAATCAGAACGCAAATCAACTGAATCACTTCGCCAGCCCCTCAGATATAAGCATGAGTATGGCAACCACAGAGAGGAGAGCGGATTGCGGTCTGCTGCACTCTGGCTCCAATTTGGCGACTGGCGCTGACTCAAAAAAAACATTTAATTCTTACTCTTGCTTTTGCTCTTATGTACATTTGTCTGTATATGTGTGTGCGCTTGAAACTTATTTACCTTAAAGACATCAAACGCAAGAAGCTCCCGTCACTGTTGGTAAGGAAAAAGGGGCGGAGATGTAGACCTTGCGCATTAGGTGGGCGGCAACAGCAAAAGACGCAACAGCAACAACGTCAACGGCTACGAGTTTATTGCACTTTTGCCAATGTCGGTCTTAACTTTTGTGTAAAAAGACAAACAGTGCGACACAAGTTCGGGGGCTGGCTGGTGGCAGCCACTTACACTTTTAGCAGTGGCTTGGGGCCTTGGAGTAGCAATCGGGCAGCGCCAAACAAAGGCGACAAAGAACCAACTTCACCATAAAAATAAGCATAAAGAAATCAGATCGGGAAATATGTACTTATGTATGTTTGTGTGCATTTATGCATGCATGTGTGTGAGAGAATGATTGCACATTGGAGATGAGCACGTGATTTACAAATGTGCAAAACGCGCGCAACACACGACATTTTGCGTTAACATTTATTTAAGCATTTACATAAATGCTGATTTAACAAAAAAATTATTATATTTAATCCAATAGGCAAAGAAAGATGTTTGTAATTCAAATTATGTTATGATTATTTTAATGATTTTAATAAACTTATACAATTTTACTTTCATTATTTTTATTATTATTATTATTATCAATTTCAAATCAGTGTCAATATTAATAACTTTTTATATTGTTTTCTTGCCCATTGGTGCTTCATACGCTCGGCACGAACATGTTGCGCTCGTGTGTGTTGTCTCAGTTTCACAACAAAAGAACAAATACTTAACTACAACTGTCTAGCGAAAGGGGGGAGGTTATTTCAAAATAAGGAGCAGAATGGGCAATCTTCTCTTTGTCTGCGGCTAACTACTAGTGCGTATTTGTGTCTGTGGTATGGGTGATGCACGCAAATAAGATATGAACAAATATGAATACAATTGCTCACGCACTCACACACATACACAAATGCAAATGGCCAATGACTGACGAGGAAACTGTTTACTGTTGATTTTTGGCATTTAGTGCCGTTTATTATTGTCGGCACTGCGCTTAAATTGCATTCTCAGCCTGTTCAGACGAGAAATAAAGCAAAAAGGAAAGGAAACAGCACATTCTCCAAAGACTGGTTTCAATCTTACACTCCCGCAAACGAGATTCTGTTTTATTTTCCGTTTTTGTTTTGTTTTGTTTTTTTTGTCGTATGAATACAAATTAAGGAAGTAACTGCATTAAAAGGTATATAAACATGCATATGTATGTAATAAATTAATTCATACATATGTTCATAATTCAATCTACTTACATCGATTCGATGATGTCGATGGTTCGAATTGGTCATTTTATGCGCCGCGAATAGCTGTCGTTGCCCTCTCTTTCTCTTGCGTTCGCTGTTCCTCACTCTGCCTCTCTCTCTTTCGCTGGCTGCGTGTGTGTGTGCGTTGTGGAGATATTTTTCTTTGTTGGCCGGCCGTTACAGCGTTCCCTTCCCACGCGCGTAACAGCAAACGCTCTTCAATCTCCGATGTCTGTGTGTGTGGGTAAGCAGGAAATTATGCGTCGCACTGCGGCTGGTGTTCTTGTTGTTGCAATTGGTAGTTGATGTACTGAAGTTCTTTGTTCTTTTACGCTGCTGCTGTTGCGTCGTTATAATTATACATTATAACAATGTGAAACTGTGTTTAAGCCAACTGGTTCTTAATGCGTAAATCCGTTTTTCCTTGTCGAGCATTTTCTCTTTTTTTTTTTGTATTTTCGACTGTTATTTGCAGTTATTTTTATGACACACACAGTTAAGCTTAAGCTTTCACAAACAAACAAACAAACACAAAACGATTAGATATTAAATGATTTCTATCTAATTCAAGCGACAATTTTTTTTCCAAATGCAGCGTACAATTGTAATAGTATTAAATAACGTTTTGCCACTCTTCGCACGTCTCGCTCTCACTTTGCTCTGTTTATGTTTATTTTTCATGAGAAAATTTCGACTAGATAGCCCATAAGGTAACGATGAATGCGATTAATCGATGCAAATCAGCTGTGTTCAGCTTACGTTCACCTCTATTTGCGGTATGCAATATGCGATAAGAGTATGTCAGCTGTTAAAGTTAATAGCCCATGTTAATTAACATCATGTTTGGAATACAGAAATATTTATGTATTATTGAAACATATCTATGCTCAAATTCCCTTGGTGGATCGTTAAATCAAACAGCTGTATCTAGCATAGTTCTGTTCTATTCAATGTATCGATTTAGTAAGCGGTTTGTTTTAAATTTGTAAATAACATAAAGTATTTTGTGTATAAATTAATTTATTAAACATATCATAATTATAAAATTGCAAGAAAAAAGCATGTTGTTATTTGTTTGCAAATTGGTTGATCAAAACGACGGAGTATATCGATATACATAAATATAAATGGATTCCACAAATCATTGCCGCAGCAGTGTGACCGTTTCTTTAGCCTAAACTAGTACATTTCTTTGACCAAATTTCAATCGCCTGTTGTCATTTTTCATCACAAGTGGATTTTTTTTTAGTTAATACGTTTTTAAAATGTGGCCGGTAGTTATGGCGCTTTTGCGCCGCAATGCAGTTTATGTAACGCTTCCGATTGCAGCCGTTGTGGGCTGCATTGGCTATAATCTGGAGGATCTCTTGTCGGACAAATACACGCCATATAGTCGTGAGTAGAACTTTATTTATATTTATATAAATGTGTTTTTAATTTGACCCATGCTTTTTTATGGCAGCTTCCATCCAAGAAATCCGCGTTAAGCGTTTAGCTGAAGAGAGCTCAGTTGAGAATGCTACTAAAGTGGAGAAACTACGGCTGAATAGTTCTGTTTTGGAGCGCAATTTGTCCCCGTCTCTGCAGCCAAAAACATAATCGTAGCTCTTTGGCAACTTGTTACTTCAGTTATAATTAGATGTGTGATTAAAATTAGACTGTATAGTAAAAAATATAAAAAATGTGTCGAACTTCTTTTTATTGAAGTTCCAACTTGACATCCCTTGCGGGGATCGAACCCGCGACCTTTGGATTAGAAGTCCAACGCGCTATCCTCTGCGCCAAAGGGACAGGTGGTGGACGCTTTGCCAATAACTTATATAATTCAAGTGGAGTTTTCACCGTAAAATTCTCGAACAAAAGCTTATATTGCGCCTGCAGGTGGCCTATGAAATAATTGCAAGAACATTTCTAAACACACATTGCAAAGCTTCAAACAGTCGACTTGCATGTATCGAGAATAATTCTGGATACAAGTAAAACAACACACGACATTTTGCGTTAACATTTATTTAAGCATTTACATAAATGCTGATTTAACAAAAAAATTATTATATTTAATCCAATAGGCAAAGAAGTATTATTGTATTTCAAATTATGTTATGATTATTTTAATGATTTTAATAAACTTATACAATTTTACTTTCATTATTTTTATTATTATCTATTTCAAATCAGTATCAATATTATTAACTTTTTATATTGTTTTCTGCCCATTGGTGCTTCATACGCTCGGCACGAACATGTTCCGCTCGTGTGTGTTGTCTCAGTTTCACAACAAAAGAACAAATACTTAACTGCAACTGTCTAGCGAAAGGGGGGAGGTTATTTCAAAATAAGGAGCAGAATGGGCAATCTTCTCTTTGTCTGCGGCTTACTACTAGTGCGTATTTGTGTCTGTGGTGTGGGTGATGCACGCAAATAAGAGATGAACAAATATGAATACGAATGCACACGCACTCACACACATACAAAAATACAAATGGCCAATGACTGACGAGGAAACTGTTTACTGTTGATTTTTGGATAATTGCAAGAACATTTCTAAACACACATTGCAAAGCTTCAAACAGTCGACTTGCATGTATCGAGAATAATTCTGGATACAAGTAAAATTTTGTTCTATCAGCAGAACATGGCCTCGGTGGCGCAGTTGGCAGCGCGTAAGTCTCATAATCTTAAGGTCGTGAGTTCGAGCCTCACCCGGGGCATGTAATTTTTTTTGTTTATGCACAATTGTACAATAATAAATTACACAGTTGCGTTGAATTAAATATTTGTTATCTTTATTTATTTTTTGCTTAAGCTAAAAACAAAGTCTATTTAATTGAGGCTGCGGTCCTTTTGCTGTGAGACTTTTCGTGTTTTATTTTCCCATGCGCTGAATGGACCACTCCTGCTGGCACAGGGGACAGCGATTGTTCTGCTTCACCCACAGGGACATGCAGCAGTGATGAAACGAGTGGTTGCACTCGCCCCAAACAACAACGCAATCCTGGCGACCCAACACATCCCGTTTGTTCTCCGCCTGGCAACGCAAACACGAATCTGCAACACAAAAATACAACAAATAATTAGACAATGACGTCACTGATCTGTTGAGTGCACACCGCACTTGACTTGACGACATCGACAAATGTCAGCCCAATGCGACATTATTGGCTGCCAATTAGAGGCGACTCTCGAACAGACCAATACAGATGACGCAAATACTCCTCGTCCGACCGTCTGTCAGCCCCAGCTGGTGTAATAAGTACGTGTAAATATATATATCAGTTTCATTCGTCTTCTGACCGATTATTAATATAGATACAAAGGGTATATCCGTTTCTTATTACCAAGTGGTATCTTCAAAATTGTTGCCTTTCTAGCGATTGGCAATAAATATTTATCGATATTAAGAATTAATCGGTAATTTTAAATACAAATTATATGACACTAAATACTTTTGGATATTAATCGTTAATTTTGGTATACGAAAACTTTAAAGTCTCAAGTTCTTAGAGGCGCTAAGATCATGCATAGAATGCCCAAGAACTTAGAAATTATATTTGTAGTCTGCAAAATAATGAAACTAATAATGTATAAATAGTTAAATCTAAATTCTTTAAAAATATTAGTATGTGAGTTATTTACCTTATTTCCCGAATTGGAACAGACAGTTTTTTGCTTTAAAATTTCGAATTAAATTTCGTTTTTCGCATCGATTCGAATTCAATTTCAGATTTCGCAATTTGAATAATGCTTATTGTCGGCTTATTTTATGATTTCATTCAACATTTTGTTGTTCTTTTTTTTTTTTGGTAACTTCACATAGATTCATTCAATACTCAATGAAATGAATGTAATCCAATAATTCCGGGAGCCTTTTCGTGGGAGAGGGGTCACTGACCTGCCCAAAAACAAAATTCGCTTCGTTTTTCACTCAACAAAAAACTTTTCTCAGAATTACTGTAAAACTTTTGCCACTGACTATGCAAAAGTGCATGAAACATATATATACATATATATATATATATGTATATATATATATATATATATAGATTTGTGTAGGCATCACCTGAGCCACTTTGTAATGCAGGTGTTGATGTTGACATTTCAAAATCTGAATGCGTTTGCAAATACTGCCTATAGTGAAAACAAAAAAAAAGTAGATTAATGTTGTAATCTGATCTCGACTATGATATACCCTGTACGCCAAGGCAGCAACAAAGTCTTTACTTTCCTATCATTCTTACAACTTAAAATAAAATGGAATTTATTATGGCATACTTTACAGCGTTTTATGATGCCAATAAAAATCTGCAGCCAAGTAAATTCAAATTTTAAACTATTTAAATTATTATTAATCTTTACCAAAGGAAATTTTTGAAAGAAAATAAATTTACACATTAAAAGTAAAATAAATAATTAAAAACAATAAAAAATTCTTATATATTTTTTATTCTTTAAGAAAAAAATGCTTCGATCTTTACTAAAAAAAGCAACGCATTTCTTTACTTAAAGGTTTGGTTTTATTTATCTTTAAGAAAGAAACACTTCGATCTTTAATTAAAGATTTTCTCTTATTTATTATATATCATATGTAAAATAGTGAACACAATTTTATAAGGTTTATCAAGTATTTTAAAACAATTTTCATCAAAAACACAAATTAAACAAAGAAAGTTTGAAATATTTTGTATAAATAACTTTTTTAAGGGAAATTGCATTAATTTCATTTGCTGATTTGGCATACCCACTTCTGGTTTTTTTTTATAGGGTATTTACCAGTGATAAACGCACAGCGTAAAAGCTTCAACAATTACCTGGTTTGGGGGTGTGTGGTGAAGGGGGAGGGGTTGCAACAATTATACGCCACATTGGCTGGGCCGCTTTGGTTGCTGACTGGGCCAAAAAATAACAGTGGTAAAACATAACACGAGGGAGATGCAAGAGGAGGGGGAAGGAGGAGGACATTGAATGAGTCAAAGAATGACATATGTATTTATTTATACACATATGTTGATTCCTACTCATATCTGGTGTGAAAAAGTGCATGTTTTATTTTCCTCTTTTTTTTTTTGATTTCTTTCTTGTTTATGGTTTGTAATTAAAAACCAAAAACAGGAAATTGTTAACATATTTTTTCCATTAATTTCCACGAATTTCATATTTTACTACAGAGTCAATAGCCGATCGAGCTGATCAACAATAACAGCGTTTATATTAAATGCGTATTATCTTTAGCCAATTAATTGGGTTTATTTTCGATTCGGTTATTGGCCTTTGAACTAGGCCAAGTAATATGAGACGAATATGTTAATTTTTCTGTGTATTAAACATAATCATAAAAACTATTCTGTTCTTATCGCTTATCCAGAGAAATATAAGATATTTCAAACATATAGAAAAATATATATATGTATTTAATTCTATTTATAAATTGCCTTACACAGAATATACTTTAGTTACTGAAGCGTAAACAAAATGGATACTTAATATACATTTAATGACAACTATTATTATTGACCTTTTTATTTATAAAACAATTTAAATTCATTCCGCTGCATTTAGTATTGTTAGTTGAAATGCGATTGGTAAAAGTTCTATTTGGAATTTTGATATTTCGCGCTGTTTTAGCGGTAAGTTTTGGGGCGATTAATCGAAAATATAATATTGGATTAATAGTAATACGGGACTCATAGGAACGCCTACTAAAATTCACAAATGTAAAGTGCAAGGAACTACCCACAAATGATGGGGCTACCAGGTACGACTATTGCCGCTTGAAGGTCGTGCAGCGAAACTGTGTGGAACTGTCCCTGAGGGTCAGTCTACTGAAGTTACCCATCTCGAATATATCAGTCCGAATGCAGGTCTTTCAACGCATCGACGGCTATCGACCCTTCCTCTACAACATTTACTTCGATTTTTGCAAAATGATGGCCGACACCAGATACGATATTTCATTGGAGAGATTCATCTTCAATGCGATACGAGATTACAGCAATTTGAACCACTCCTGTCCATACCAAGAGGTAAGTTTTTAACTCCAAAGATTAAGTCAAAGCCCGTTTTTTAAATATATAATAATATGCTTTGTCTGATTTCCAACTAACCCATTATTATAATTCATTTACAGAATCACATCGCCGTGGATCGATATGCTATGGATCCAAACAAGCTGAAATTGCCTGTGCCATCTGGTGTCTTCCGCATGGATTTTACAGTCTTTTTCAATAAAATAGCTCGCACTTTAACGCAGGTCTTTTTTGAGAAATTGGACTAGAATATATATAAATATATATATATATTATATATAGTAAAGGTTATGGCTGGAAAACGTACGTATTTCATAGCACCCAATGAATATTTCATTTGAGCTTGAATTCACCCATAACAATAACAATAATTGTCTGGGCAAGTTAAAGTCAATCAATTCAATAAACAATTACAAATACATGTTTGTTATATATATATGCACACAACAAATATTTGTATATAGTATATTTATTGACAATCTAATGTTATTGTTAAATCAGGGGCCGGACCAAGCACAGTGGTACAAATGTGCTGGAAAACTGTATGAAAATAACTTGCATTTAAAAGTCAAGTATTTAATGAAGGAAATCAGTGTTGTCGTTTTATGTAATCAATATATTACTTTTAGTAATTGGATCAGCAAAAGTAGGTATTAGTTTTCCATATGCATATCATTAGATCTATATTATATATGTATGAAACACGTATAGAGTGTAGTGAACACGATGAGACGACGTTTAGAATCGAATTTAATACAAAAATCTTAAACCTAAGTACATATGAAGCCGCTTGTATATTTGTTTATATTAACGGAGTCGCTTGTAGGGCGACTCCATGTGATGTTTATTCTTAAACTAGCTGAGCTTTGCAGTATTTGTCGGACGACTCCATGTGAAGTTTATTCTTCTACGAATGTGATGTTTATACATAACATCTCAGCTATGCAGCATCTTATGTTCATACTTGAACATATATATATAAAAAACAACTGGAAAACTACTTCTGTAAACAATGCAAGTGCGTCATTTAATAACGTCTGCTGGCGATGTGAGGAAGAATATAAATATTTATGATATATATATATATATATGATATATATATATATATATATATGAGTATTTCGCCTATTCAATTGATTGAGTGCAGTCGGCTTTGATCAGCTGAAAAAGTGGGTGTGTCCCCATTTTGTATCTTTCTCGAATAATGCTTTAATACGGGGAGTAGAATGGCAAAGGGAATGCAGGGCGACAGAGTCTCGATCGATTAAAACGGGTTAATTAAAAATGTGCATTGTCAGGCCTTAATAAACAGAAAGCGACAGACTGGTAAATGAAACGTGACAGAAGACAGACTCAGATCCACTAACCAGAACGTATAACTTGCATCTCAGAACTCAGTTGACTGGCAAAGAATGTATAAAACTGATATTTTACATTCTGTAGCAATCAGCTATTAGCTGTTCGCTATGACACGTTATGGTTTCACAGCAAGCAGCCATTAAAAGACCCAAATTTGAAATCGGGCCAATTGAGACAGGCATAAAACTATTAAATTAAAATTTTTTACTAATCAGATTTGAAATTATAATAAAGTTGATATACATGTTAATCGGTTACAGTCAAACAGAAACGCCACTGCTTTTTTTTATTGAACTATATTTAGATGCATAATTAAATATTAATTGTATTTTATCACACCTTTTATATATTTTTAGCGCTACGGCGTAATAAGTACTACCACACATGTATATTATATTAATTTACATATGAAATGGCACTAGAAATAGAAATGGAAAGCAAAACTGGTTCAACTGGCATTTAAAATATTTTTATTGGGCTGATTCGAGTAGACATCCAACGTTAAAAATATACGTATGCTTTATGAAATTAAAATACCGGTTTGCAACACCTGACTAGGCAGACAGCCAATGAACCGCATTTAATGCATTCAAACTAGACTCAGACTAGGAATATGCAAAACATGCCGCCTCTCTCGTTTTAACCCGTGATCGCCTTATGTAATAAAACTGCCGAGTGCTAAGTTCAAGGTTAACGTGTTGCGGGCTGAAGAGAGTAGGAATAATGGTTGTCTGTCTAGCACATTGTTTGCTCAGATAATTTAAACACTTGTGACACAAACGAGCTGAAAGCAGAGAGCAGAAGGAAGAAAGAGAGAAGAGGAGTTCGAGCGGAACTCTTTTTATCCTAAAAAGGCGAACGGATAGTTGGTCACATGTTATTATACTTCTTGCTTGTACTCCATATTAAGTTTTAATCACCCACTACTCTTTCGTACTAGTTCTCTCTTGCTCTCGCTCAAACAACTCGTTTTCGAGCTCTGCTCTTCTTCTTCTTGTTTTCCAGTTCTTTTCTGTAACCGTCTCGCTTACGTGACGTCATGCACGGGGGCCTGTCTTGTGCGCGACAACAACAACACATTGAACGTGCCCCCAAAACCGGCCCGCTCATGCTCTTACACAAAAATAATTATACTCTGCTCTCTCTCTCTGTCTCTGCTTACTGCGCTCTTAAGTGCATCGCTCATCAGAGGCTGCTCTAGGGTCTAAGAGTAATTGCAAAGAGTGGAGATATTGTTGAACTCAGCTGAAGACGCTGCAATAAACAATGGAAATTTACACAGTAAGTATAATGTGTGGAAAGTTATTGTTGGAGTTCTTATTTTTTATGCTTGGAATAATTTGATCAGCGTCCAGTTGTGGAAAGTCGCACATGTGACCCAAGTTACAAAGTGCGAATATTACTAATGAACTGATAATCAAAGAGCAGACTGGAAAACGTAACAACAAACAGTTAACTGTTAATTGCGCTCGGAGAGAAGGTTTTCCTTAATTAACTGCCTTCGACAAACAACAAACCATTAATATGGAGTGGAAATATTAATATTAATTATTTCTAAATAACTATTTGTGAATATAGCTAAGTTCTAGCTTAAGATTGATAAATAAATACAAATGCACTTCTCTAAAACAAATGATTGAAACTGATGCCAACTCGGAAGTCAAGTTGACGACATCAGTTTTTTTTTCTCATTTTTAAGTTTCTTTATTTTTTTGGCAACTTGTCGATCATGAGGCATTTGTAAAAACGTGAAATACAGTAGGGTTGGGGGAGAGGTGGCAGATGCGCAACCAGCCAATTCTGGCAAGTTGCACTTTTGGGTCGAAATGTCCAAAGTCCAAATAATGTGAACGGTGAATGATCGCAGTCACATGCAGCGATAGAGAGACAGAAACTAGAGGACGATTGAGTACAAGAACATGAAGCAACAAGAACAACGAAAGAGTGTATAAGTAAGTGTCGGAAGAGTGAGAGAGTGTTCAAGTGCTCAAGGAGATTTGTGGGAGAGCGAAAAGTGCGGGGCAAATGAGTCTTATTGCATCCCATCTTTTGACGCGTTCGACTAATGAACGGAAAATTTCGATTTTTGTTTCGCTTCTGCTTTACACATTTATCTTTCTAAATGTTTGCACTTCTTCTGTATGTTTGTGTTTTTGTCGTTCGTTGCCCTCAGTTGGTAAATTTCCCTTACAATTTTCACGCAACTCTTTTTTCACGCAACACACTGTACCTACAATTATCTCTTCCACAACTTTGATAAAAGAAGAACCAGCTAATAATTCACAACTGTAAATGTCCTTCAATGTCTTTAAGCCTTCATAATCTTGGCAGACAATTTTGACTTAAACAAAATCCCTTTAAAAATATAGCTAAGTTACTGTCCTTTCCACAAGATAATCAATAAAGAACTGAGTAATATTATAGCACATATAATCGTATATGGATAAAGACCTATCATAAATAACAAGTTACTGGTTCAAGTTGTTATCAAGATAATGCCCTGCTTATCAATTGCATATCATTCTAGTGATATTTACGTGTTACAATTTGCAAATGCCTGGAATGCGTGGAAGACTGGAAGAGTTTAGTGTCTGCTGTTGGCGGCACGTTTTACATAATAGAAACGCTCAAAGCACGTGCAATGTATGGATGTTTGTAATTTTTATGTAAATGTCTAATTGTATTTCTCTATCTTCTAGAATTATTCTAGAGTTAAATAAAGTGATCCAGGTGCATCTTACGGTTTACAACTTACGTGATAAGCACGGCAATCGAGAAATGGGAAATATGAAAATGCATTTGATAATATTCTCGACACTTGTTAAGCAATCTTCGAACCGAGAACATTTCGGGCAGACACTGAACACAGATGCAGGTATGAAAGGATCATCTGTATAAATATTCAATAGTACATTTAATTATTCAACATTAGTTACTATTTGTGTTCTGCATGACGAACATTAAATACCCAATATCATTGTAAAATTATAATTACTATTTTAGCTTATGCATAATCAGCATTATTCAATAAAATATTTATTTAAGTATTGTTGTTCAAATATTAACTGTCTACGATTCACGTTAGACTCCAGAATTGTCATTTCATATTTGACTTGTTTGTATGAATTGTTTTACTTATCTAGAAACTGACAAATGCACAATTAGCGTTAAGTTGCATTTCGATGCAATTTTCATTTACATTAGCATAATAAAGTGCAACAACTCGTACTACTTGTCTCCCTCCCTCATACAGCTGACTCGCTTCCATTCCGTTAAAATTTGCTTCTGGCAACAGGCAAAAAATCAGGCATTCCAAGTGCCGTATGAATGTCATTTGTAATGACGCGTTGTAATTTTACAGTCACTAACTTGAACTTAAACGGCAGTTGTTACTATTAACTACTAGATTACGTATAACTGACAACGGACGTGTGCCGTGTCTGACAGGCAGACAGACAGACAGATAAACTATCATAAGGCATGAGAGAAGCAAACAAAAACAGTCTTTTTATGGCACAATTTAATAGTTGTGCTTATTGCTGTTTGTCGCACGCAATTGTTATTCAATTTGTCACGTTTTTTATTTTCTATTGCGCTGCTGCTGCTGTCTAATTTTAACTATACATTCTACAAATCACTTAAAATATATAGAAAAAATTTTTTTTTTAAAATTCCAATTTAGGTTGACAATAAATAAAATACAAAAAAATTACATGCCCCGGGTGAGGCTCGAACTCACGACCTTAAGATTATGAGACTTACGCGCTGCCAACTGCGCCACCGAGGCTTATTGCTACAGAACAGCCGATTGCTTACTTGACAAGCCGCCACTTGGCGTTGCTCTTTCGCTCTCACATTTGTTCTCAGTTATTGTCTCTCTGTTAACCTCCCTCATCCTACTGGAAGTTTAATATAATTTTCTGTTTTTAAACGTAGAATATAATTCCATGACAATTTCATTTGTATTTTAAATTCATGGAAAGATACTAAAAAAATTTTACTGCTGTCTGCTGTTGGAAAACACATTCAATTTAAGACTCTATACGTTCAATCAGTCGTTTTTATAAATCTGTTAATTGCTGCAAATCATTCAATAAATTTTTATATTGCCACCATTTAAAACATTTATTTGTTGTGTGAATTTTGAATTTAAAATTTTCCTTTGTTTTGTTTTAAAAAATGTAATAAAAATGTTCCAAATTCTAAATAAATTGTTATAATTTCCATTTCTATGTTTTATCAGATAAATTCTCTAATAAATATGTTTTGTATTTGTCAGCGCAAGAATATTTAGTCCAAACTAAATGCAAATCTAACAAAATCGCTATTTTCTGCTCAATATTTGTTATTAAATATAAAATTATTAACTTTTTACTATGTGTATGACTAAGGGGCATGCTAAACTTGACAATTAACACTTTATTATGTAGATATTACTAATAAACAAAGTGCGATTGATCGACGCAAAATGCTTTAAGAGGCGCTAAACGAAATCGCGCAAAAAAACTTTGAACTGGTCGGCGGCGTAAGACGCCTTTGACCTTGAGTGAAGGGCGCTGGCTGACGTTGCCATTTAGCCATAATTAAGCGAATGAGTGATTGCCTGTGTATCAAGAGCAAATACTTGCGTTTCATGTGCATGCAGTCACAGTCACAGTCACAGCACGCGTATGCTGCCCTGCTCTCTACGTATCTAAGATAAACAAAAAGTAAACAAATAAATAGCAAAAAAAAATGCTGACAACATTGCACATTGGAGCATGTGAGCTTTTTTTCTTTTGGTTAACTAAAAAAGTTTAAAGTACGCTTTGCTAAAATGTATTCACAATCGAAACAGAGCCATAAACATGCGAATTATTAGTTAATATTAGCAGAAATGGAAGTCGAAAGTTCAGTTCAGTCCCCAGCATTAACTTTAGACCTCACAAAACTAGCAATTCATGACGATTTTTTAAAATTAAAGAGAACCACTTCGCTCAGCGTTTCCATATATATATATATATATGTGTTTGTGTGTGCTGTTTGTGTGTATTTGTTGGTTTGGAGGCTCGTCAGTAATCACAAAGCTCATACGTCATACCAATCGCCATCATTACATTTGCACACACACACACATATATATATATATATATGGAAACGCTGAGAGTATTTCTTTATTTTTTTGCCCATGTATCATGTGCCAAATATAAAGCCCACGTTTTAAAATAAAATACAATTGTTTATAGACAGCGCAGAGCGGCTGAGGCATCACATGCTTAAGTAAATTTTAAACGTTGCTCTTTGTTTTTTTTTGCCACAATTTTTTTTTTCGACTTCACAGACTAAATTTAGCATTTTTTTTGGCTACAAGCATTCATTGCTCTGTGCTCTGCATATGTGTGTGTCTGTGTGGAAGAGTCGCGAGAGTAATTGCCAGCAACGCTCTCTCTTTCTCTCTATATATCTGTCGACTACGTGTCATGTGCTGAAATTGAAATAATTCTCGCATCGTGCAATGCGACTGCCATAGATATATTAGCTTTTAATGATTTCGTAAAATTGATTTTAATTTGCCAATGGTTTCTTTTTACTAAATGTCTGTGTTCTAGCAACTGAAACATAAACAAAGATGAATTTTGGCTGACGCAATAACTGACAATTGCATTAGCATTTTTGGTAAGCTGCGCGCCTGCGTCGCGACGCCAGCAACATTTTTTCTTTTTCTTTGTCCTTTTACAGTTTACATCTGAGAGAGCTGAGAGCTGTGAGAGCAGTCGCTGCACTCCAAGTCTTGGGGGCTCGTCTGCTGTGCTGTGTTTGTTGTTGTTTTGGTTTCGTGAATTTTTGCCTTTTTCTGCTTAGTTCGCTCTAAAAATAGATAAAGCCAGAATAGTCAAGCGAATGCCGTTTGCCGATTTCTGATTGGCTGACTGTGATTTGAAGTTGTTGCGCTACTCAGAAGAATGAACAAGTGGAATTTTCTGTTGCGTCAGGCTAATGCTCACTTTTATTACAGTGCGCAAATTTATTGTGGCAAATTAAAAAAAAAATCTCTAAGTATATAATTCTTTTATACTAAACCACAATATGAATCAAACTCTTTTCAAAGTGGAAGTGCATAATGTAAAAAAAAATACCGTTATAATATATCATCGTTCTTTTTGCTGCTTTTAGAAATGAGCCAATGTACGTTTAAGTTGAATGCACTTTCTTTTATCATCTACTTTGAGTACCTCATTTGGCAAGCAATTTTTAGTTCTCTTTTGAAGAGGCTCTCTGCAATGCGAACAACTTTTTGCCCAAAAAAACGGGTTTTGTACTCGTGACGGTGACTTGTGATTGATTGACCTCCCCTGCATATTTGTTGTGCAAGTGTGTGTAGGTACATATATGATAATATATTTATATTGACTTTATTGCTTTACAGTGAAACCTTGATAATTAAAATATAAATATTACTTTTCTGTCTGCTGTTGTTCAAAAGTATTCGAAGCTAATGTCAAGGGCAAATGACGGTCATAGGCTAGGTGCACAAATTTAAAGATGCAGCAAATGATACGGATCTATGAAATACCCTGTATACATATAGCTAGTTCTATCAGCGAATAAACGTTATAGTTAATGGGTCAGAGATTCTGATTAAAAAACTTTCTGCTTATCTATGTGTATGATAAAGTACACATATACATAAACACACTTACATGATTATACATATATACATATGTACGTATTATGAACTATCTTATGTATTAATTATTTGCCAACACAACCTGTTTAAAGAGCAGTTGGAATAGATTGTGCGGACTCATTGCGGTTAGAGGCAATGCTTATGGCAATTGTTGAAATACACAGAAGGGCGAGCCCCCGTCCGACAATTGGGGGCGCGTTTAATAGCAGACGATGATGCGACAATTATTATGAACACAATTGATAAGGATGGAATTCTATTTTTTTTTTCTTTCGTTTTTTTGACAATTAAAAGTGAAAGAGGCAGCAACAGAATCAGAAGCAGAAGAAGGCACGCAAAATGCGCTTCAAGGCTGAACACGAATTAGAATTTGCACGCGCCCTCAAAGTCAATTTAATAATATTCAATTGAAAATATGTGTAAATAGAAATCAATTGGCTCAAACAACAAGAAACGCATGCGAGGCAAAAAATTAAATCGACTCCAAAGTGGAGAGCAGCCAAAACAAATCAATAAAAACTGTGAAGAAGATGGTGCCACTGTGTCGAGTCACGTCCTCCAGCAAGAGATGCCCAAAATGCGTCATATGGCAGCAACACAAGCGTCGCACTGGCGGCAGCGCAGTCGCGCCGGCGCTCACCAAGCTCCTGCACCAGCAGCAGCTGTAGCTGCAGTCAAGCAACAACAACTCCTTTGGCTTTACTCTCTACTCATCTATCTAATTTGACGTCTAATTTTGACGTCGTCATCACACACACACATATGCATCTTTTCATTCATGCCTTCTTTTCGACCTTCGCAGACGTTGCTCTCCAAAAATTCAGTCAGTTTCCTTACTCACCAGCACACACACACACATCGAGGCTCGCACAGTGAGAGAGCTATGACGCTCTTACTCTCTCTCTCTCTCACATTCTCACATGCTTTACCGTTCAGGCGGTGGCGAACTGTGTGTAAAAAAAGCTCGAACGAGTTGTGCGCTATATAAACGTTGCGCATTCGAATCTCGTGCTTCAGTACCACAATAGTGGATATCACATTTAGTAGTTTGTTCAAAAGGTAAAATATTTCAACGTTCGCTTCGTGCAAACAAAGACGAAATTAAGCAAAAAGCTACACGTTCTTAAAAAAAAAATAAAATACAAAAATTAAATAACACAAATATGCAAATTAAAAATAAAAAAATTATTCAATATTAGTAAAATTGGAAAAAAAAAATAAAAATAAAGATTTTTGCTACGCGTAAGCTATCGTTATTTATATATACTTCTTTTCTTCATTTCGCGCTTAAAGTTCCGGTCGTAGTCTTATCAAGTTTTGTGTTTATTCAGCCAGTACTAAGAAATCAAATTAACGATAAAATATGATGAAAAAAATGTCTCTGAGGTGGCCAGTGCGAAAAATTTATGCGTCAATAATTAGTGTTAATTTATGCGCATTATTTGTATACGAAGTCAATAGGTCGCTGTCTGGAAACTAGTCTGAAGTTATTTAATGCATTTGTTTTACGTAATTTGTGTGTGTTTTTGTTTTTTGGCAATTTGGCAAAAGTGATGTACAACAACCACAACACTCACACACACACATACGCGAGGCTAAATCTTTTTGAAAGAGAAAAAATTACAAACAGTCGAAGCAATTTTAGAGAAAGCCTGACCATGAAAAAATTGTTAATTTTAGAATTTGTTTTTTTTTTTTCGAAAATATACACAACAGACATGACCGTATTGTAGATCTTTAGACAGCTAGAAAGTTGTGTGCATACAGACAGAATTATTGTTTGTATTTCACGATAATGGCGAATTTTTAAATGAGGTTTCTGAACGTGAAAAAGTTAAAAGTTCAAAAGAGCTTCAACCGCAAACATAATGTGGTCGCCGCTCAATTGTAACAATATGTAACAAACAGGATTTGAATTTGTTAATAAACAAAAATGAAAAACACACAGTATATATATACAGAAATAACATACATAAATATCATATACAAATAAATAATCAAAAAAAAAAAAAAGATACAGATTGAAATTAGCAACGTTGCAATGTTAACAAATGAGCCGTCACAGAAACATGTTGCCTCTGTGTGCGTGCGTGTGTTTGTATGTGCTCGGTGGAAGAGCGTGTGACGTTCACGGCACGTGAGCGCAATTTAAGAGAACGGAAGAAATTAAGAGAGCGCATTAAAGCTAGGGTTAAGAGCATAACGTTGATTATGCATATGTTGGCTGGCGTGTCGTCGGCTCTTTATTAGAGGCCGATCGCTCAATAAGGTTTGTCTTTCTGTGGGCAACAACTTATATCTAATTATGCGGTTATATGTGTGTGTCCATCAGGATTCATTACCAGTCCACACAACCCTCAATGTGCACTTTCAAGGTCACTTCACACTTCTTGACGAAGTAAAAAAAAAAGTAAAATGTACTAATGTAAGCCAAATGCAGCCATAACAAAGATACACACACACAGAAACTTATACAAATTTAAGTCAATCGCACAATGTTATATCATTGCCGGGCAAACCAATAACAGAGGACAGAACGCAAAAGGAAGCCAGCCACAAAGGCGTCAGCGTCGGCGTCGCTGTCGATTTCATGGCGCCCACGCATCCCATCAGCATCAGAATCACATGACGCAAAAAATAACAAATGGCAAAAAAAAAACAAAAAAAAAAAACGAACAAACAACTGGCCCACAAAAATTATAATTAACCGTAACAGACAATGAATAGCACAAAAATATGTATATCGAAATAAGTCGCAAATTTGTAGGTAGAAAATTTTTAGAGCACAAATGCCAAAAACAAAAAATACAAAAAAATATAAACAACATTTTTCGCGAAAATTTTTTGTGAAAGTGAAAATGGCGCCAACAGTCAACAGCGGAAATAAGTTGACATAACTACAAATGCTTGGCAATAAATAAAAAAACGACATAACTGTGAAATGAGTTGGGTTGACTAATAAAAGAACATTAAAAATAAACTGATTTCCATCAATTTAAAAATATACAAACGAACAAAAAAATATATCAAAACATTTGCATATTTGCACATACTTTTATAAGCAACTGTAGGCAGGGCAAAAGCGGCGCGTGCTCTCGAGGAAAAATAGTTATTCCTTTTTATGTATCTATATAAATATATACATATATATATGTGTGCGGAAAGTGGGTGTGTTTTGCCCAATCAGTGGCAATAATTACTTAGGCGGGCTCGCACTATCAAAGAAACAACACTTGAGGCACGATAAGGCTGCAGACAGTGAATGTATAGTATATAGTATATAGTATATATATAACTGATTAGTTTCATATTTGGCTATTCACATTTCAAGTGCACCACTTGTATATTAATTAATATAGATTTACATATACTATAAATACAAAAACTAACTTTAATCTTTCTCCCACTATTTCTGTTACTCTTTGCAGCAAAGACACAATCCAAAATAGAAGCGTAAATAACGGAACATTGTATACAAATTGTCTTGTCACATATAAATAAAAGTATCTAACTGGAGGTTAAGCCCTAAGTTCAAGTTTAACATTAGCCTGGCAACAATACACTGATAAGATGAGTGGACGTGACAATCGAGCCGCCGGCAATGGCGCCGGAAGTGGAGGAGGAGGTCACCAACCACTGAGCAGCGCAATGGGCAAAATAAAAGGCAAATTAACGAGAGCTGGTGTAAGTATTCCAACTATGAACAAATTGATTATTCAGATTGCAAACGGTTTAAGCGAAAATTTGATTTTCGGACTGCGTAATTATAATTCGTGTTATGTTTTGTGTTTGCAATGGGTTATAATAGCTGATCAACAGTGCTGATATAGCATCATATAGAACATCATTCGCAAATTGGTTCACATCTCGTTCTTAAAAGACATTGAACGTTTACGACAAGATTATAGCAATTTCAAAAAATTATATAGCTAATATAGCACTATTAAAATGTTTATTATTTTTATAGTTGCTGGTAATGATAATTATAATTTAGACAATAAAATTTCTAAATTAACTTTTTAAAATAAAAACTTTTACTGTGCCTTAAATTGGGGGTAAACCAGATCCGCTAATCAATTACAACTATAATCATTTGGTTGTCGAAGTTATAAGGAATCAAATCACAAACGCAAAACTGAGAATTGATAAGCCAGCTGAACAGCTAAATGGTGTCATTTAACCCCTGACATTGGCAATCAGAGCCAAAAACAGTCAAAATGGTAATCGACGGCGTTGAGGGGCTCAGTGCGTAATTGAGCTTTGAGTTGTTGACTATGTTTTAATGTTGTATGCAAATATGTTTATTTAAATTTAATCAAAATCCAACTCTATCCGCATTTAACAGGAGGAGCTCGGCTATCAACGTGTCGAGAGCAATCTGTTGACATCGAATACGGCAACTAGTCTGGACACAATATTGCCCGAGGATCCGTTTCCATTTCCCCAAGCGGCGCCACATCGCCATCCGCAGCAACAGTTTCCATTTGTGCAACATCAATCACAAGCGCAACAGCAACATACACAACAGCAACAGTTTCAGCCACCTTTGCGTCTGTTGCATGACATTGATGACGAACCGCCGTTATCATTTCGCCCACTGCTCGAAGTCGAAGACATCCACGAGCCGCCACAGGAAATACAACAACATCGTAGCAACTTGCGTGCCAGTGGCAGTTTGGAATTGACGCCACTGCCACCGCCACCCACATCCTCGGAGCCGCATCGCGATCGCCAGCAGCGAAGCGTAGTGAATGAGGAGCTGCATCGCAGCAAGCAATCCTTGAAGGGTTCGCGTGTCTCATTTGAGAAGGCGCCGCATCAAAACAGCAATAGCAACATCAACAACAATAACAACAAGAGCAGCAGCAGGGCAACTGTTGCCGGTGAGAGCAGCGAGGACGATAGCTTTGAGGATCGGCGCGTTGGTTTTCAGCAGCAGAAGGCGACCAGTGTGGATCACAAGGGAATCTTGAAGGATTTGCGTCACATACTCGCCAGCGATAATCGCCGACAGTTTCAGGCCAAGAAGCACGTCTCGCTAGATATTAAGGGTACCAGATTTTTGGAGGATCTGCTCAAGGATTCGTCGTCGGATGAGGAGTTTCACAAGACACGTCGCGAATTCCAGGGTCGCAAGCATCAGAGTCTCGATCCACGGGTCACATTCAAGCTCGACAGAGTATTACACGGCTCCAGCACCGACAGCGACGAGGAGGGCGGGGACGCCGAGAATAAGCGTCTAATACATCGCCCCAAGGACATCACCAAGCCAGTTATTATCGACCTCAAGGATCTGGAGAGCGAAAGTGACGAAGATTTCATCAGCTCTCGACAGACCTTCCAACAGCAGCGCTCCATTAGCACCGATTCACGCAAAAGGTAAGACTCAAAACTCAATCTGAATTCTAATTAAGAAATTCATTAATTTAATTAATTAATTTTTTTTTATTTAACAGCCGTCGACTCTACGAAATGGATGAGATGGGCAATAAGCGGGGCGAAAATATCCGTTCTTCGGTGCCCTTTGTTAGACAAATTACCGAGGATGGCAAACCCAAGCTGGAGGTCTACAGGCCCACAACGAATCCCATCTACATATGGACACAGGTAGGTCAAACCGAAGAAACTCAGTGGAAGAAATTACTGCGAAGATTTTGATTTTTGTAAAGTTTTAAAAAAGTTTATCTCAACTTTAAGTTCGGGAAAAGTTATATGATATTTTTTTAATAGGAACAATTAACTAAAAGACACAAAAACAAGTAAAAGTCAGAAAGGAATCTCCAAATCTTAATAAAATTACGCCAAGTATTAAATTGAAAACCATTAAAATCTGTTAAGTTCCAAGCTTAAGCGCGAAATTTAATTACTAAAAGCGCACTTTTTTTTAAGTAATATTAAAATGCAACCTGACTTAATTTAGTCTATGTTCCGCAGTTTTGTGTCTTCAAAATCAGGAAAAGACTAAATATTTGTAGTAAAATCAGGAAAAAACTAAATATTTGTAGTAAATATTTAAAGCTGATTAGAAGGAAAAGACTTTGAATTTCTTATCAAGTTCAAACAAGAAATGCCGAAAAATAGCAAATTCTTAAACGGATCTAAAAATAATATATAAAATAATAGTTTAGTAATAGTTTAGAATAATAGCAAATTCTTAAACGAAACTATAAATAATATATAAAATAATAGTTTAGTTGCGATTTCGTATTTAAATGTTGACGAAAAATGCTGCATTGTTGGCTTGTTAAGCTAAACTGGCGCCTACAAGCGAGTGAGTACTCATGAGTGTTTGTATGAGTGTTTCTATGAGTGAAAAATGAATGCCATTAATATTGTCCATAAAATACGACAGCAGAAAACCATACAAGCTCGCATTCAATCTTGGAGCAATTTAGAGCGCTCCGTTTGTGGGTCGCCATTGGGAAAAAAAGACGCGCGTGGCTGATCTATTTTCGCACGGCTAGATTACGGCCAGCCCAGCTCTTTAATTGAAATTGAAACTGAAATAACGCACTTAGTTAGTTACTTATGTCCAGACTTAAAATATAAACATTCGCAGCCCAGGGTGGCGGGGTGCAGGGGGAAAACGGGCGAGAGTGCGCTACTGATAACTGATGGATGAATGGATGAATGGATGAATGTGGCCTCCACAATCTACCTTTTGGATACACTTTTGTCTTGGGGTATTCTAATTTTGAGTAGCTATAAGGAGTATATAATTTGTGTACAGCATTTATACGGTTTTAAAACTGAACAATTGTTGAAAGAGATAAGTCTAAATATTTCAAATATTATTTAGCAACTAACAAGCAGCAATTTTAATTTCAAAATATATAAGAAAAATTCTAAAATAGTAATATATTTATAATATACAAATTTGCTTTTCAAAAAATATAAGTTATATTCACAACAAAGACAGAAAATTTGAGTTATATGACAAAGTGTTCAAAATAGGATTTCATAAAAAGAAAGCATTTATTTATTAAGATTTTCTGTTTTCCCAATTCCCCACTAAGCTATCAAGAATTAATGCATAAAAAAAAGAAGATTTTGTTAAGAAATGTGCAAAGAGCATTTAAGCGTCGGCTTTAATAAAGTCAGAGTTTTCCACAGTGTATATTGCATCTGTACTTGGTGCTGCCTGCTGGCCAAATGTGACTTAGTTGCATTCTGCACATTAATCGAGTCGCATCTGGTTTGCTCCCGCCAAGAACAAAAATTCCAAATAAAATAATAATATAAAATTCAAAGAATCGCCGTAAACTGAATTTTTGCACATTTAAGTCGAGAGCAAGTGTTGTGTGTGTGTGTGTGTGTATTCTGTGTGTATGTGAACTAATCTTGAGCTGTAAAATCATTTGGTGGCAGCACACGTAAACAGCGTGATAAGCGGATGTCAACAGCTGTGCCACAGAGCTGACCATATTTGAATCTTGAGCTGATGCTAAAGCTGATGCTGATTCTGATGTGGATGTGGATGTGGATGTGAAGGCTGAGCTGAGACATAATCAATTGTTGCGCACTGTCCACTGATTGATTGAATACACAACATGCACAGATAAGCCATACACTTATCTATCATTGCTTGGCAAATATATATATGCAAAAATAAATACATAAATATATATTTTTTATAACTTACAGTTATATAATTATATAGTACGTGACCGAACAAATCGCACTCGAAATTCTAACGGCCTAACTGAGCCGAGCTGAGCTGAGCTAAACTGAAATCGAATTGCATTCGAATTCCATTACATTGATTTCAGTTTCAGTTTCAGTTCACTTTTGTCCGGCAAAGCAAAGCAACAAATGCGTTAGCTATCGGTGTCCAAATCCAAATACAAATCCAATCCCAAGTTTCCGCCTCTCCCACGTATCGAGCAAGGCTTCGAGCAGCCGTCGTGTTTTATTTTAGTGAAAGGCGGCAGTGCGTGTTGCCATCAAGGTTGCCAACTCGAAAGCTAGTATCGATCTCTGATCTGATCTCATCGAAACATGAAGATCTTAATGCGAGCGGACACTCATGTGTCCTTCTCGGTGCCCATGGAGGAGCCCAAGGCCAAGTGCACCTACTCTCAGGTAGACTTAGGCACACATCAAATCACAATTAAACATTTTAATTTTAATTATATTATTTCTTTCCATTTCATTGCAGGTGCTCGCTGCGCTAAGCGTCTCCTTGGGCTCCCTAGTTGTGGGCTTCTCCAGCGCCTACACCTCGCCCGCCCTCGTCTCCATGACGGACCGAAATATCACTTCCTTTGAAGTGAGCTCTGAAGCCGTAAGTTGGAAATTAAACAAAAAACAAAGCCAAAACAGCAAGATACAAATTAATCAGAGATAAGATGCATTTAAGTTGTAGAATGCGTTATTTAAATATATATTTAAAATCTGAATCTGAGTTAAATAGAACAGGAATTAATGTCACTGATTGCTACAACATTTCAAGATTAACACTTAAAAATGGGACACGTTTTTTTATTCAACATTTTCTTATTATTTATATACTTGCATTAAATTTGTGTTCGAATTCTTTGCAAAAAAAACTTTTTAAATCTCGAAATCGAAAACTTTATTAAGAAAAAAAAAAAGTGCTTTAGTTTTATATTTACCCAATTTAATTTAAAACTCACTTAAAATGCTCGAAAAGCATGTCGAAAATGTTGTTTATGAACGTGTTTTTTCAGCTCAAATAGTTTGCAAATTTCACATATTTGCGTTGAATATAGAATATACATTCTTGATCAGCATACCTAGCTGATTCGATATACCCATAGAGGCAAACTTGTCATCAGCTTTAATATAGAGCTGCAGTCTTAAAACCAACACACAGTAATAAATAAAACCTAGCAAAATCGTATTAATTTTGAATTTCTTTTACAGTCCTCCTGGGTAGGTGGAATTATGCCACTTGCTGGTCTCGCTGGCGGCATTGCCGGCGGTCCATTAATTGAGTATCTGGGCAGGCGTAACACGATTCTGGCTACAGCGGTGCCCTTCATCATCTCATGGCTGCTGATCGCCTGTGCTGTCAATGTGGCCATGGTGCTGACTGGACGCTCTCTGGCTGGTTTCTGTGTGGGCATCGCATCGCTGTCGCTGCCCGTCTACCTGGGCGAGACTGTGCAGCCGGAAGTGCGTGGCACGTTGGGTATGCTGCCGACAGCATTTGGTAATATTGGCATATTGCTGTGCTTTGTCGCCGGCAAGTATATCGATTGGTCAATGCTGGCGTTCCTTGGCGGTGCATTGCCAGTGCCGTTTCTCATTTTGATGTTCCTCATCCCGGAGACGCCGCGCTGGTATGTGAGCCGCGGTCGGGAGGAGCGCGCACGCAAAGCTCTCGTCTGGTTGCGCGGCAAGGAGGCCGATGTAGAGCCCGAGCTGAAGGGTCTGATGCGTTCCCAGGCGGATGCCGATAGACTGGCGACACACAACACAATGTTGGAGCTACTGAAGCGTAACAATCTGAAGCCATTGTCGATATCCTTGGGCCTGATGTTCTTCCAGCAATTGAGCGGCATTAATGCCGTCATTTTTTATACGGTCCGCATCTTCCGGGATGCCGGCTCTTCTCTCGACGGCAATTTGTGCACTATCATTGTGGGAGTAGTTAACTTTATAGCCACATTCATTGGCATCTTGCTGATTGATCGTGCCGGACGCAAGGTGAGCGATATTTAAAAATGGTTATATATAAAATGGATTTCAATTTGGATTTCTCCTTCTGTCTTTTCAGATTCTGTTGTATGTGTCGAGTGCAGCGATGATATTGACGCTCTTTGTGCTCGGCGGATTCTTCTATTGCAAGGAAAATGGCATGAATGTGTCCAGTTATGGCCTGTTGCCCTTGGCTTGCCTTATCGTCTACATTCTGGGTTTCTCGCTGGGCTTTGGTCCCATTCCCTGGCTGATGATGGGCGAGATTCTGCCTGCCAAAATACGCGGCTCGGCGGCATCGGTGGCCACCGCCTTCAATTGGACTTGCACCTTTGTGGTGACCAAGACGTTCCTGGACATGTTAAGTAAGCTCCTTAAACTAAGCAAACAAAATAAAATAATGTTCCAAAACTGAAAGAACGAAATTTCTGAATGGTGTTCAGATATTTCGTAAATCAAGTACTAAACCTGAATCCCTTAAAAATAATATTTGCACATTTTTATTTTAAGGACTGAAAACTTTTTTTGCTTGCCTTAATCGTTGCTTGATTCAAGAATAATCTTGATATTATAATTAGAACTCAAGTTTGAAACTAATATGAAACATAATTTTATCAGAGTTCTTACTATTTATATAACTAAATATGACTTCTGTTCAGCTTATTAATCATGTGATCCATTTGTTTTACAGATTTAATTGGAGCATATGGCGCTTTTTGGCTGTTTGGCGCCATTAGCTGCGTTGGTTTGTTCTTTGTGATATTCTGCGTGCCCGAGACGCAGGGCAAGACGCTCGAGGACATTGAGAGGAAGATGATGGGACGCGTGCGTCGCATGTCCTCCGTGGCAAACATTAAGCCATTGTCCTTTAACATGTAGACCAAGTTAACACAACTAAAACAGCTACAACAACAGCAGAAAGCAGGATCTTGAAATGATCAAACCAAATATTAGTCTAGTGCCTTAGTGCTTAAGTTGTACAACTATCGCTATCGATACCGATAACGATAATTAGAGAGAGAGAGAGAACGCGCATGTTTTTCTTAACAAAAAAAAAAAAAAGAATTTCCTTTATATCCACATATATAATTATTATTGTTTTTATGATTATTTTAATTTATGACGCTAAGAAACATCCCCACTCCCCGACCCCCATCCCAATTAGTTCTTATGATTGTGTAAATTATGAGTTTAGCATTAATTATGTTGACTAGATTTGACCAAGACATGATAAAGGTTTGTCGCTTTATAGAAATGACATATATGCTTTTAGAAGATAAGCGAAAAAATACTATCCAAAAAAGCCAAGTGCCCCACCTTAAAAAAAAAGAAGAAATATATCAATCCCATTGGCTCATCGAATATTAGCAGAGCAAGTAAAAAAAAAGATAATGAATCTATATAGAGAATAGCAAACGCAATAACTGCGCATATATATACATAAATATCTATTTATATGACTATTGTAAAATAATTTAATGAAAACAAAATATATAAAACATATGAAATTTACTGTCTTTTAATAAGTCCAATATATAAATATAAATAAATATATTCATATATATATATATTCATATATAACGTTTTTAAAAAGGCCGAGAAATATTTGCATGCGACCTTCGAAATGCGTTTTACAGTTCACCAATGTCGATACGATACGTGATCAATATACACATATTATTTTTAATGCTCATTAGTTGCATTGATATATATATATGCATTCATAGCTATAGTTACTGTTAGTAGCACACGAGAGGAATGTGTCGATTTATATAGTGATCTTTACAATGTATTGGTCGTATATACGTATAGACAAAGTGACCGAGTTAATCAACAGTTTGTGTCTGAGGGCTTATCGCCAGCGTTACGGCAGTCCGAAAACAAGACGGGAAAATCGAAACTGCGATGCATAACGATTCACTGATTATGCACTCTGGATTATGCACTTAGCAGGCACATAATATAAAGAACAAATACAGCCTATTAATATTTTGATTTTGAAAGATGATAAAACAATTAAAATTGTGGACCATAACACAAATAACGTTTTTTAAGGTTTAAGGAATC
Organism: Drosophila longiperda; assembly: GCA_035042125.1. Lineage (NCBI taxonomy): Eukaryota > Metazoa > Arthropoda > Insecta > Diptera > Drosophilidae > Drosophila > Drosophila longiperda. Next base: position 12,429,883 of record JAWNLV010000107.1, read on the forward strand.
GAATATTGAAACTAAAATGGAGTATTTAGATTTAACTCTATCTAAATACATTAATATGATAACAATAAATATGAATCATTGAACTCTGGGCAAGTAATGGTAAAATGTATTTAAATACATCTTGCAAAGAAATCTAATAAAGGACCAAGACTGAACTGAACATACAAAATGAGACATTAGCGGCCACAGTTTACTCCCATTGCTCTACTTCGATTGTGGCTGATATACCAAGGCGCCCAAGTTTAATTGTTTGTGTTTTACAAAAACATGGTGTGCAACTAAAGTGGAAATATATACAATAACAATTAACAATATGCTGACCACTCACCCATTACTTGGACGCGGCAAATAGCGCAAATATCGCATTCGACATCCCAGCTCCACATTGCAACTGCATTCCATTTCTTCAGAGTGAACATTTTCTCCAGTTTGTTATCATCTGTTGCTCGATTGTCCACTGTGTTTTCTCCATCATCGGCCATTTCTTACGCACACAATTTAAAAAAAATATTGTTTAAGTTATTGTTTATTGCCAGGTGTGATGCTATTTTGCTTCTTCTTCATCGTCTGCACAAACAGCTGATTGGCAAGTTCCACACCATCCACACAAAACATTCACCCTGTGTGGAACAAACCGAGACGGGTTTGCCACAGGGTGTTTCATCTCTTGTGGCGCGCAATTCAAAGTTATCGAATAAATTAAATGTATACTAAAAGTTTTCATTGCTAACCGCACACGCTAGGCATTACAATTGTAATAATTGCAGTTACGAAATATAGTCGCGATGAATGTTACTGTTAGCGCTTGTGCCAAGAAACGCGGCCATTAAATAATTGAGCGATTGTATCTTGTACTCGGTTCGACTTTTGTTGAGTTTCAGCAATAAACTTTAAGCAACACAAATTGCACAGTTGTTGGCAATATACTGGCAATAAATAAAATTGCAAAAATAATCTTATATGAATACGAATGGACACTATTACATTAAAAAGAAAAAAAAAAACAAGAAAAATTTAAAATCGAAAATGTTGCGAAAAATGTTGATATTACCAACTGAATGATGGCGTTGCTAGCAAACTTTGCGTTTGTTCGCAGCTTCCTGTAATTAGTTTTCAGCTATGATGCAATCGAAAATCGCGCCTCCGTTTCACTTGCATAACGAACTGGCCAAGAATACATGCAGCAATATTGCAGACACGGCTAAAGCGCAGGCAGCACCAACAACAACAACAACAACTCTTAACTGGTTTTTGAGTCAGTTTTCAATTTTCAGTTTCCTTTCAATTTGTTACGTTCGCTTTTGGGTCATTAGCGTGTTGTGCCTCAGTTGCTTTTCACTTTCACTGAATATTGGCCCTGTTTCCCGTTCCGCCCAATTTAATACAATTGTTGCTTTTGTTTTTTTTTCAGTTTTTCTTTCTCTTAAAATTTAAATAAAAAACTTACACAATGGTACAAATAAAGTATAACACATTTGGCTTCAAAACATATGCGAAATTCCGAAAAGGTGTTTTATGTTTTTCGTTTTCTTTTTTAAGGAAATGTCGCAAGATCTCGCTTAACCAAGTAGCTAGTTAGTTTGTCCTCTCACTAGCTACCTGTTCTTCTCCTCATTTCTTCTCTTCCTTCTCCACTTCCTCCTTCTGCTCTGACTTCTACTCCTCCTCCACCTCCTTGTGTTTATCACCCGTTCAACGTCCAGCTCAACGTTGCCTAGTTGCGTGAATGCGATAAGGACTCTTCTGCTAAGTGTCCTTGTGTCTTCTCTCACATTCTTTTTTGTCTATCTCGTTCTGGTTGTTCTTCTTGTTGTTCGTTTACTCCTTGTGCTCGCTTTCTGTGCTTTCTTTAGTAGTGGTGACCGCCGTGATGATGGTAGTCATGATGATCCTCATGGTGCTCGTGATGCTTGAAGATGGGCACCTCGACGTTGTATTTGTGTGGTACGGGAATTTCCTTGTGAATGGGCACCTTCACCTCCGTGTAGACGGGAATTGGCTTCTCAATTGGCACCTTCACCTCATAGGGCACTGGCTTCTCGACGGTGTAGTGGATCTTCTTCTCAACGGTGTAGGGTTGTGGTACGGGCACCTTTACGTGCACGGGATATGGTTTCTCCACCTGTTCAAAAGAACATGTATAAATATATAAATATTTCAATCATACTTAGATATTTTTTGTTTCAAGCTAAGACGTACCTCAACCTTGTAGGGCTTATCGACTGGCACCTTAACCTCATAAGGTACCTTCTTCTCGACAATGACCTTGTATGGTTTCTCAACCTCAACGTTGTAGGGTTTCTCCACCTCAACGTTATAGGGCTTCTCCACCTCGTATTTTACCTCATACGGCACCTTCTTGATCACTTCGTAGGGCTTGGGCACGGGCACTTCGATTTTCACCTCATGTGGCACCTTCTTGATCACTTCGTAGGGCTGTGGCACTGGCACCTTAACCTCATATGGAATTTTCTTTATGACCTCATACGGTTCGGGTACATGGACTTTCACTTCATAGGGCTTGTCGACGGGCACTTTCACCTCATAGGGTACTTTCTTTTCCACAATGTAGGGCTTTGGCACATGGACGGGCACCTTTACGTATTCCTTGACGTGCACTGGATACTTTTTCTCGACTACATAGGGCTGTGGCACCTCCACCTTAACTTCGTAGGGGATCTGAAGCAAGTAAGTTTATTTATGATTGTTAGAAAACACCTTCTTTCTTTTTGGTTTTTTCCTTTTATCATATTTTTTTTCAGGTATCTCCAACTCTTTCTCCTTTCACTATTTTCTTTTAGTTTTTGGACTAATTAAAAATATTCAAATGTTAGTTTACCTTCTTTTCAACCGTGTAGGGCACATGTTTGGTCACTGTATAGGGCACCGGCACTTTCTTCTCAATGGTCACCGTCTTGATGTGTTCATGATGATGATGATGATGGTAGTCACCCAGATGTAGGCCACGCTTCTCCACCGTCTTGCCATCATCCTCTGCGGGTGCAGCATCAGCAGTTTTAGCTGCCTTCTCTTCTTTGATGGCAGCACAGTTGGCCATTGCCAAGCACACGGCGAGACAAGGAAGTACGAACTGCAAAAAGGATAATGCGGAAATACCATTTATAAATATATTTATATATTCATATTTCACATGAGGGTATTCCTTGACGCATACACACACACACAAAGTATACACTGGGCGAATTTAAATTTAAGCTTTACCAATCGCATTGTTGAGCTGTTGATTTGACGTTTCACGAGGAAAACGAATACTCCACAATAATCTGTGTTATACCAATAACGAGATCCAAGCTGGTACTGATTTGCTGACTTGCTGCACAAAGCTTATATACACCAAAAAATTGGTCTATCGCAACGCAATTCACTAATCTCCATTCCCCCCCGTGACTTAACCTCCTCCTCGGCAAAGACAACAGCAACAATAACAATTTTAGTTGCGGCTGCGCGCAAAGCACATTCGCAACTCGCTGTTGTTGTTAAGATACCCTGTTTCAATTCAAAATGTGTAAAACGGGTATTTCGTTCCTTAAGTCGTTGTGAAAATCATATACACAATGCAAGTGTCTTAGCCTTAAAGAAAGGTACTTTTATATATAATAAAATAAATTAACTCTTTAAGTGGAGATCATGAACATCGGCAGTTATTAGTGATTGATTAAAATATACGTATACAGGGTGTATTCGAGTCCAGCCATCTCTCTCTCTGTTTTCCTCTCTGTGTGGAATACACGCTTACTGGTTGTAAGTCGTTGCTGTTGTTGGCTTAGTAATGAAATGTTGTGTGTCTTGTTATATGAACAACTTGTTTCCCAACGGGATGGCAAACGGACTGTTAAGGAGCCATATGCATGATATATTATTACGGCAAGGTAACAGGGTCGTTATCCTATAACAATAGCTAGGAAATCGTTACACAGACCCAAATAAATATCAAACCCATACTTATGTGTTGGTAGCTTTAATTATCATGATATGATATGATATGCAATTACTGTCGCTATTATCCGATTTCAGGCCTTACATAATGCATGCATCTAGACATTGACATCTTGACTTGGTCGGTTCCGTTTTTAGATACGAATGCAGACATATCAAAATACCCATTACAATATCATATCGTATGTAAAAAAATCAACAAACAAATACTGATTATGCAAATCATGTGGCTTGCTTGCTTTATGAGTGCTATTGACTCGGCCGCAGCACTATGAAGATGTGTGGTAAGTGGCAATAACAATAAGAAGGTTAAATACAATGCAGTTGATATTTGATCCAAGACATTCACGCATATGCCATATTTTATGCGCAGTTTCAAGTCTTATGATCGTCCCCTTTGTAATCGATATAAACATGTATCGAGGCCAGTGTTGAGTAAATGTAACTGCCAAAGGGTTAAAGTTACATCAAAACCGATAAACGCAATATCTAAGTAAAAATCGCCCAAAAACTAGCCAAAAAGTTTTCAACTTGAGTCAATGTGTGGTGGCATGATTGTGATTACAGCCTGCAGCAGCTGTCAGCGTGACTCTTGAGCTCTTTTAATGTTTGCATATCTTTTTGCAATCATAGTCATTAAATTGAAAAAAAAAAACTAAATTAAAAAAAATAAAATCAGTTGGCTATTTAAAAGCCAACATGCAACTTACTCATTGGGCTAAAACAATAAATCGAGTTTAGTTATACACATGTAGAAAGACATATACACATATAGTACTTATATATATATAGACGCTGGCATGTGGCATTAGCTGTGCATTAATAAATAATAATAAAAAACAATTAAATAAAAAAAAATAAAACATTTTCGTACAAACAATTTTTCGAAACTGGCCAACAGACGCGGAAGACAGTCTGAGAAAGAGAGACGGTGACTGGAACCATACAACAAGTCTGAAATGAAAAGTGTACGAAACAGTAGCAACAACAACAACAACAATAACAGCAACAAAAGAAACAAAGGCATTTACATGCCTATTCTATTTCGTAATCAAACCGAGCGCCACATTTCGCGCACTAATTGCCCATTATTGCGTTCATAATTATAAATTAGAGCTACTAATTTGTTATTGCACTTCTTGGTGCCATACGCGCAATACTGCTTAGCTACTTAAAATCGTTAACAAACTTTTCTAACAAGCTTAAATAGCTGTACAAATACCAACTGTCTCTTTGGTCAATGACCTTCAATTTGAGTTTACGGATACCTCTCCCTTTTGGAGAGAGTTCATATCTGTAAAACTTAAGATTTCTTAAAGTCCGAATGCAACAGCATTAACCTTGACCCAGTAATTAGGTTTCCCGAAATAACTGTAATTTTTGCTAGTTAATTGCTCTAAAGAGATTGTCTAGCCCTTTTTTTATAATTAAACTTCAAGTGGAGTTCGTTTCGACGGTTTATTTTTTAACTGTCGAAAAAGTCTGTAAATCAGTCAGAAACAACCATTGAGTAGCTTGTGCAACGGCTTTGTGATAAGTCCTTGAAAACTGGTCAACATTTACATAAGTACGATTTGTGGTCATAATGATGAACATTTAATTTTAAATTACAATACAAGATGGGCACAATAATAACGCCTATGTTCATCTGTTACAAATTGCAGTTTTCTCAACCTGATTAAAAGAGTACACAACCGTTGCTTGTGTTATTTAGTTAATTGTTCGCTTGATCATACGTTATACCACAATCGAGTACAAAAACGGTAGTATTTTTAAAGCATATATTTTATCATTATGTAAATTTAACTCATGCATAATAGAATTTAATATTTTGCATGATGTAGGCACATTAAATTTAACCGTACCGCCTACGAAGCAAGTGTGACCGCATATGATACTCATTTTGCGTGCTCTGTGCAACACTTATGCTATAGACATTTTACAGCACTAGCTACGCAAACGCTGTCACTTTTATACGCAAGTCATTTTAGCATCAAAAGTCATTCCGGCATTTGGAAATTGGTTTGTTTGTCTGCACTGAGACGTTTTGAAAGAAAAGTAAGTAATTATTAGATGCCTCACAAAAATATACACACAAAAATAGGCTCGAGCAACAAATTTTCTATTCTCTTGGTGCACTTACAGGCAAAATAAAGTCATGTTTCTAACACGCTCCGAATACGATAGAGGTGTAAATACCTTCTCACCAGAGGGCCGTCTCTTCCAGGTCGAATATGCAATTGAAGCCATTAAGCTGGGCTCCACAGTCATCGGCATTTGCACCAATGACAGTAAGTTGCGATTTGTCGCATAGTTAAGTGTAATATTACAATTGTATGCATTTTGCAGGTGTTGTTCTGGCCGTGGAGAAGCGCATTACTTCGCCGCTGATGGTGCCAAGGACCGTGGAGAAGATTGTTAAGGTGGATGAGCATATTGGATGTGCCACATCTGGTTTGATGGCCGATGCACGCACACTGATCGAGCGCGCACGCGTTGAGTGCCAGAATCATTGGTTCGTCTACAACGAGGAGATGACCGTGGAGTCCTGTGCCCAGGCTGTGTCCACATTAGCCATACAGTTTGGCGATAGCGGTGATAGTGATGGTGCTGCAGCAATGAGTCGTCCCTTCGGTGTGGCCATACTTTTTGCCGGCATTGAGAACGGCAAACCGCAACTGTGGCATATGGATCCATCCGGAACTTATATACGCTACAGCGCCAAGGCAATCGGATCAGGCAGCGAAGGTGCCCAACAGAACTTACAGGATAAATACACACCAGAGATGACACTGAATGATGCCATCGATTTGTGCTTAAACACCCTTAAGCAGGTAATGGAGGAGAAGCTGAATGAGACGAATGTCGAACTGATGACCATGACAACGAACAAGAGGGAGTTCACCATGCTTCAAGAGGATGAGGTGAAAAAGCTTATCGAAGATCTGGTCTAAATGTTAAATGCTAAACCATCATATTTTTACACACATCAACATTTTGGTTATTTGAAAAAACTATATGTGAATAAAAGGGGATTATAAATCAATCTGCTTAGAAAATAACGATCATTGTTTTTACAGTTATCAGAAAAATGGTTTATGATGCAAATAGGTTAGTATTCCAAGCTAAATTTATCAGATACATCAGTTGGATACACAGAATTATTTTTTAATTCCTTGAAATATATTGCATACTATTCGGCTGTATAGAAAACCTACTTTTTCAAATTTATGCTGCACTATCTTGGATAGATGCAAAGCCGGACCAAATCCTTGTAGAAGCAATTTTATCGAGCTATGTCCAAAGTATTTTTCTCGAAAACTACTTCTAAACGAATTGAAACATTTTCGTATTTTATATACATTTGACTTTATTATACGTATTGATTTATTTGTGTGTATATACTAACTAAAACATTTTGTTGGGCTCCTCGTCAACTTGGGGGAGATCCCTACAATACAATTGTTTTTAAATGTCTATATATTTATGTACTTATTTACTTATATATAAATATATATTTTTATATATATAGACATGAACTGTTGAGCAAATCAAACAGCTGTCGATTAACTTGGTTAATCGCATTATAAAGGCAAATCATAAAGAATTTTTTGCTAGCTTTTTCTTTTCCTTTTCTTTTTACATGTATATATATATATATATATATATATATATATATATTTCTACTAAATATTCTCTTCGATGCACAGACTTTTTCATTAAATGTTTAATACAAAAATTTATCGAACGAAAATGTCGTAATGCAAATTAAGGCGCATATGCAATAAATCTAAAGATATTATTGAGTACAAAAGGAAGTGTGTTTGTGTGTCTGTGTCTGTGTGTGTGTGTGTGTGGGGGGAAGTTGACAAAAATAGTACACAAAATTTCTTTATATATCTTTAACAATACGAGTATATATATATATATGTATCTGTATAGTATATATAGAGCATTCACAATTGTTTACATCACACCTAGGTTTGATGTTCGCCGCCACTAGGACTGTTGGTGTTGCTGTTTGTATTGGTGTTGGTGGTGTTATTGGTGTTGGCATTATTGTTGTTGTTGTTGTTGCTGTTGTTGCGCAACATGAGTCGGGATAGACTCGTATTTGGCTCGCTGAGCGAATAGATTTCCGCCTCAAAAACCGGCGGACATTCCATATTGGGATAATCCGGAGTGGCGGCTTTTGAATCTAGAGAATTGGTGTTGGATACTTTTGGTGTTGTTGGCTCCACTGCTGCTGGTGGAGCATCTGAAGCAGCAACAGTAGCAGCAGCAGCTATTGTTGGTGTACCTGCTGACGATGCTGTTGTTGTTGTTGTAGCTACAACTGTTGGTGGTGGTGGCGCCGGTGGCAATGGCGGCTGCAGCGCCTCAGATGCACACAGATTGGTATTGGAACGATAACTGCGCTGACTATTCTGTGTGGGGAAGATGACCTGCGTGAAGATCTCATGATCACAATCCGCGTCCAGATCAATGCTGCTGGGTGAAGGCAAATGATGATGATGTTGCTGCTGTTGTTGTGACTGCTGCTGCTGCTGCTGTTGTTGCAGTTGCTGCTGCTGCTGATGATGATGGTGCTGATGATGATGGCCAAAGAGCGTACGATGCAGCAGTGGGGAGCCAAGGAAACGATTTTCCTTTGAGGGACGCGTTGGCGTCGCACTGGAGCCCGACGATGTCGTCGATGAAATGGACAGCTTGGAGAAGATGGGTATCGGTGCCGAATTCTTGCGATGCGCATCATATTTGGTGCCAACGATCTTGTCACGCAAATCCTGATTGTATGTCTGACTCTTCTTAATACTGCTGCTGCTGCCGCTGCTGCCACTGGCCAAGTGGCTGCCGACGACGGCATCGCTGCCCAGCGCATGATTCGATTTGGATTTCTTGTTCAGTGGCAGGGTCATTGTCATCGGCGTGAAGGGAAAGCGTCTGTCGCTGCTGCTGGTGCTGCTCGACTTGCCTTTGCTCTTATTCTTGCTGCTGCTGCTGCTCGACGTGATGGAATTCCCATCGCTCGCCTCATTGTTCTGCTGCTTCTTGCTGCTCTTGTGCAAGAAACTCGACAAGTGCTGGGAACGCAAAAAGTATTTGGGACGTGTGCTCGTCAGCTGTTGTTTCTCCTTCTCCAGCTGTTGCTGCTGCTGGTGCTGATGGAGCAGCAATTGTCGCTCGTACTCATTGGCACTGGTTTGTCGGGAGACGTTGTGATTGCTGTTGTTGTGATTAATCCCGCTGCTGCTACTGCTCGTTGCAGGCTCATCGCCAAAGATTAGCTCGTAGCCGAAGTCGCGCAGTTTTTGTCCCTCCTTGGTGCGAGTCCGCTTAATGCTCTCATCATCGGGTTTGAAACTGAACTCATAGTCCGGCGTCTTGGGCAGACTCAGGCTCTGAATCTTTGCCAGCTTCTCACCATTGCCGAGTGGCTTGGTCGCAGCACTGGCAGCCGCTGCCGGCGAAGCTGACGTCCCCAATGTCTGCTGACTCGCATTGGAATCGGTGCGCAAATGACGATTGTGCTTCTCCACACCGAGATGGACACGATTGTTGTACATCTCCTGCGACTCCTCGAGCTGTTTGCGCAACATTAAATCCTTGAGAGTCATATAACCTTGAATATTATTCGTCTGATGATGAGGATCCAAAGTGCATCCATCGTTGCCGACGCCGCCGCCTCCACCAGGTCCACCTGCCTTTTTGGTCATGAACGTTTTCGAGTGGGAATGATGATATTCAAAGACCTCCAGATTAGGATTGGAAGCGTGCAGATATTGATAGGGCACCTTCTTCAAGCTGGACTTGCTGCTGGGACTCTGACTCTGACTGGGACTGGCACTCTGGCTTGCACTCTGGCTAGGACTAGGGCTATTGCTATCCTCATCCTCCTCCTCATAGCTCTGGCCCTGTTGCAGTGAACTAAGCGTTGGCGCCGGCGAATTCGGTGGTCCCTGGCTGATCGACGAGATGCTGACCACCGAACTGCGACTGGAGCTGCGCGATAGCTTGCGGGAGAGTGTGCTCCCCGCCGCCGGCTGCTCTTGGCCCGACTTGACGGGCGGGGAGACGAGTGTTGTCGGTGGTTGTGCCGGATCATGATAGCCGGGTGTATTGGCGCCAATCTGGATGCCGCAACTACCGCCAGGCACCTTGCGAAACGTTTGAAAATTGGCCGTGGGCACGGGTATATCGCTGGAGCTGCTCTTGGTCGCATTGCTCTTGAAGGTACCCATGGTGAACTTGCGCAACGAGTCAAAATAGCCACGATCATGCTTCAGACTATTGCTGCTCAGGCTGCTGGTGGGCGTGGAGACGTTGGAAGCAGCCAGCGTTGCAATCACATCTTTCGATGCCTGCGGCGACGGTGTACAGAGATTGGTGTTAATCAGCGCATCGCTCTCCTCCTCGCCAGAGCTCTCGTTCTCCGAGTAGAGATCCCTGCTGGTGCACGACTCGCTGCTCACCGCCGGCAACTTGAGCGAGGCCAGGCGCAAGAACTCCACCCACTGATTCAGTGCGTCCAACGACTCAGCCGCAAAGTAGAAACTCTTCGCCGTATGATACACCTTAAAGGCATGCGGCTTCGAGTGAACCTCCTTGGCCAACGAGACGGTAAAGCCGGGCAGAAAGATGACCAGACTCGCATTGGAACTCTGTTTGCTGCGAAATCCGTACAGAATCGTGTCCAGCATCACAAAATAGATGCGAGCCCAGTAGGTGACTCCTCGCAGATTCTTTGTCCTCCTGTAGAGATGCCCCTGGATATCACCAGTGCCTAGGAGCTTTAGGTTTGTATTGCGCCGCTTGGCCATCAGGCTGTGCTTCTTCTTCAGGGTCAATGTGCGCGTCTTACTGGGCGTGAGCAGCTCACTGATCTCCTGCTCCACGGGTGCCACAATGGTTGCCGTTGCCACAGCGGCTGCTGCTGCTGCTGCCGCCGCCGCTACAGCAGCATGTTGCATGCTCGCCGGCTTGGGTGGAGGTGGTGGCACAACTGGCGGCGTCAGTTCCCTTTGCTTGCGTGGACGTGGCGGCGGCGCTGGCGGCGTCACCAGCAGAAACTCCTTGCGCGGCTCAACGGCAGGTGGCGGAGTATCGGCTTCACCACCTCCACCACCACCACTGCCGCCTGCTTCCTCACCAGAATTATCATAGGCCGGCGTGCTGTGACTCTTATCAAGTCGGCCCCGTCGATTCTGCTGCTGCTGCTGATGTTGGATTAGGGGCGTATTGATGGCCTCCGCCAGCGGCGGCGTCTTACGCGTGGCCAACTCCATGGCCTGCATCAGATCGGCACTGGTCTCGCCGGCACAGCTCCGCAACGTTTCCAGCGCATCCTCATCGCCCTCATCCGCAAACGGAATGGGCTCGAATGTCTCCAGTATGGTGTTCTCCACATTGCATGTAAATTTCTCATTCTTAACCACATAGTCCTCCACCTTCATGTTGGCATCAAAACGTACCACTTTGCTAACGCCAGGCTTGTAGCGATCGAGCAGCTGCAGCTGCTGTTGCGACTCCAATCCGGCTTCCGTCAGCTGCTTTAATTTGCGCGCCTCGTTGAACAGCCGCCTGGCTGTATCCGCACTATCGCTGGCCGCCATACCGATGCAGGTCGTCGGTCTGGGCGCAATCTCTAACCCATAGCCAAAGGATATGGACTTGTCGCGAATGCTGGGAGAGCTAGGATCACAGAGCGCGTTGGTGTTGCCAACGACACCACTTCCACTGCCACCGCCGCCACTGGCGCCGGGTTTGCGCTCATGCCACGATGGTATCACCAGATGCGGATGCTTCTGACTAAGAAACTCATCGCCGCAAATTGTGTTGCGTCGCTGGAGCAGTGCTCGCGGCTTTGGATAATACAATCGCATCTCACGACTTACCGACTTGGGATCGGTCGGTGTGGGTATATCACTGCAACTGGAATCCGAATCGGACGCGCCGGCATGCGCCTGCACCTGATCTGCACCATCTCGTTTACGTTCCCGCTCCCCGCACACCAGTTCGGGCACTTTGACGCTTCTGCCCTCGGTTTCGCTGGATTGGACTTTGGGCGCCGCATCGAGGGTGAGGAAAGTAGCACGAGGACTCGGACTGGGCAGATTATCAGCCCAGCGACTCGCCATGTTACGTTTCTTGCTGGGCAGCCGATACGGCTGCATATAGATCTGACCGTACATTTTGGTGTGCTTCGGTCGCTTCTTTACCGTGAGCACCACATCGGGTAGCGCCTCGCACAGATGATGAAGCACGGTTTTGTGCTGCCAGCCGACAACGGTTTGATAGTTGATCTGCACAATTTCGTCGCCATCCTCGATCTTGCCAGAGTTGTGGGCCGGCGAGTTGTACTTGATGTCCGTGACACGATGGATCCCATTGTAGCTGGACTCAATGTTGAAGCCTAGATCTGATTCGCGTTTCTTGAGTGTCACCAGATTAAGTGAGGCCGGTTGCAGCACCATCGGATCCGAGATGTCCTGTATGATAAAGTTCGCCAGGCGTTCCAATCGCTCCGCTGTCGCGCGGATCTGTGCTACCGGTCGCTCGGCAAAGCGATCCCTGTGCGCTATCGTCGCTAGCTCTAAGCCACAGCGCAGCACATTGCCACAATACTCGCGATACATGTCCTGGTTGCGGAATGGTGAACGCTCTAGGTTTCCAATCAGCGGCTTCAGCGTCGCAATCGTTCTCGTTATGTCGTGCAGCATCCGAGTGTCAATTTTAGTGCTATCTGCATGATTCTTAGCCAGCTCACGGTGCAAATTGCGCGCCGCTGTGCCAACATGCAGGGCCATAAACTGTAAATTATCATTCTTCAGGTGATAGTGCTGTAATATATAAAATCTCATTAATTTCAGTAAATTACAACTATACACCATGATGACCAGTAGCATTGTGTTCAAACGTGGACGGTAGTCAAAAAAGCATCTACTTTGGGAGACATTTATATATATATATAAATATGTATTTATTTAAATAACTTCAATTAATCACTTCATCATAATTGATACTTATAGCTGACTGCCAAAATCAGTCAAAGCAAAATTGAATCAACTAAAGGTTTAGTTATATTTTCTTTTTTATGTTCCTCAATTGATAAAAAAAAAAAAAAGAAAAGGGAAAGCACTTGTTGGCTACCGTTGAAACACAATTCTCACAAGCATCTCTCATGCACTTTTGACACACTTACAAAGTTGCGCAGGTTTTCAACGGCCTCAAGGACAATTTCCTGACGGCCAATGGCCTTCATGCCCAAATTTTCCAATTCATATGGCCGTATATTAAGCAGAGCTCGTCCACCGATATTGTGTTTTGAAAATTCGTATAAATAGCCTTTCATGGACTCGTCGAGACCTTTTGTGGTAAAATGCATTAAATATTTAACATAGACAAATTACAATTACATAGAAAATTAGTTGTGAAAGGAATGTGGTTGTTGTTGTTGCTGCTGAGTTGTTGCTGCACTTTTCCTTGACCTGTTAATGGGGAGATCCATAGATTTATTTACCTCTGATCCAATCTGTTACTTGGTCGGGCGTCCATTCTGCTATGTTTATATAGGCCATACTAGTTAATAGAAGCACCAACAAAGCACACAACTACTCCATTTTAATTTCGACACAACATAAACAATTGATTAAAATAAAAGTTTTTGTCCACAGCCAGGGCTGGCAAACAACGAAGTTATCTGATATTGTTGCGTCTACTAACTGCATTCGAGATGGTACGATATTTGGACAGTCGCTATCGCTGGATCACAGTTCGTTAAATAACTACATCCGTTTGAAAATTGAGTTCATTGTTGAATAGACGCTCTATTACTTAGCTATTTTCTATAAAAAAAAAGCTGTATGGCTGCAGTATATTTCTGATATTCTGATATTTATGCTCAGAAGTCTGAGAAATCACAGTTTCGCATTCACAGACCGTAGTTTGGATCTAGTGCTGTAAATGATGACAACTGACGAATCATCTATCGACTATCGGAATTTATTGGTCAACCACCACAAAAGAACAGCTGAGATGCGTCTGCATAAAAGTGTTGGGTAAACATTGCTCTATTTGCATATGCCTTTGAGAAAATCAGCTGAGCAAAGCAATCCCGAATTACCAATTCCAATAATGCTTCAAGCACTTTAACTTTAAATAAATGTATAATTTATTCAAATACTACCACACATTACAAACAGATACAGAACATGAAACATTGTCATTTTACAGAAACAACGCAACTGCGCACACATTTTTCAATACCTGCGACATGTGTACACGTTGAAACATTTACACTGAGAGAGAGAGAGAGAGAGAGAGAGACAGACGTCAAAGTAATCACCGCGTGTTTCCTAACATTCTTGACGCATTGCAATTGCAACCGCACAGAAAATTGGGCAAATATGTCTGTAATTCAGACAAAGCAAATCAAATTTTATAATCCAGCGAGCTCCGCGAGTTCTGACAGGTAAACACAAAAGCATTTGAAGTGATAATAGTGAAGCTTACAAATCCACCAGCTAACTCATTCATCACATTTTAAGCAGTTAATTAAAAATTCGCCTAATCACATGCATGTTTAATGAAAGGCATATACATAGACTTACATAGACATAGGCATACACATATCTAATGCATATCTATATCTATATATATAAAAAATAATCGTGTGATATAGTGTGATTCTGTTAGACACCTACATGTAAATACATACGCAAACACACACACGTAAATATATGTAAATATTTTCACATACGTATCAAATTCAATTTCATTCGCTACTGAATTTCGACGTCGAACGACGCGACAGAGCGCTGTAGCAGATAATAAAAAAAAATCAACCAACCAACCGACACAGCACAGTTATAACGCAACGAAGCAGCGAACACAACAACAGCAAAAAGAAAACAACAAAAAGTAGCTGCTCTACCTTTCGGCATTACCTTTGTCGACGTCGTCAGTTGCTTTTAACCTTAGCTCTGCGATTCGCCAGACAGACACTGAAAAAATAGGCAGCGATTTCTTTACACACTTCTCACTTTTCAGTCATTCTGCAAACGTGATTGCTGTCTGATTGCTTCTATATTTTAAACGACGCCGACAACTTAAATTACAACTACAACACATTGATAAAAGGAACAAAAATACTACAAATACATTATAATAAAAATAAAAATAAGCACGCTTTTCTAAGCGCCAGCAAAAACAAATCACATGCGAAGTCTGCTGCTATCGTCGTAGTCGTCGTCGTGTGTGTGGGAGTGTGTTGTGTGTGTTTCTATACGTGTACGTGTGTATCTGTGTCTGTGAATGCGAGAGTGATTGACCCATTTAGCAAGTAAAATTCTGATACGTCGCATTTTGGTTACTTGGCTACAATGAGCAGCATCACGTTTCTATGCAGTAAGACGAATAATAATAACAGCAACCACAAGAATAGCACCAAAGATGTCGCTACAAATGGAATTCCCGCATCATCATCTTCAGTAATATTTGCATCAGCCGGCTTATTAACACAAACAACAACAACAGCATCTGAAACACATCACCTCCAACAACAACAACAGATACAGCTGCACAACCAGTTGAAGAAGACGAAGGTGAAGGCTGCAGCGAAAAGCAACGGTCACAGTCACATGTAAATCATTTGCATTTTTATTCACATATTCTACATATTAACACAATATATATGCATATATGTAAATGTTCACATGTATATGTATGTATGTGTATCTTTGTCTTTCTATGTTTTATCATCTGTTATGGTTGTTTCTTTCGCATATATTTTCCCAGAACCGCAAACGCATACACACAGATAGATGTGTGTATGTGTGTGTGTGCGTAAAGCATGTTCTAATTGTTCTGTTGTTATTGCCCAGTTTTTGTTGATGTGTTTAATTAACGTTATTTTCAATATCGTTTATCATCGTGTCTGTCTTAATCAACAGTCAGTAGTCGGCTGTTTGGAATTATAAAAAAAAAGAAAACTACATATATAAATACAGACACGAACACATATAGCGTCAGTAAATGCTGCTGCTCTTGCTCTAATATGGCTGCGATCAAGCCACGTTTGCAGCCCTCTTCTCTTTTTCTCTTAAAAATTTCTTTCGTCATGCACAAAAAGTGTATTCGTATGCAATTTTCTCCCATTTCTCGCTCTCTTTGCATTTATTCTATGTGTGTGTCCTGCAGACCTGCCAACCTGTTGGACGCAAGTCAAGTGAGCGCGTTACGACGATGTCATCTTTCCATTTCAATCTGTTTCTCATTGCTGCTGCTTCATCAATGCTGCTTACATGTGTTCACTTAGGCATCAGTATACACAGATATACGTATTTATATATGCATGTCAGTGTATGCTGCAGACGTAGTTTAACTATAAATAAATAAGCAAAATTGCCGTACCAGCTACTGCAGCACCGAATATCCATTGGGAAGAACTTCAATGTGAAATTTACAGCCTGCACTATGACGTATGTATGTATGTGCATATATGCATGTGTGTAGTTGGCAGATGGAATCTTCTTAAATAGCGCCCCGTTGTCTGGATGCATAAAGCGTGTAAAGGTTATGTGAGGCTAGTCTAGCCAGGTCGATCAGAGATGGAAAGTCTGTGACCCCAAAATGTATGGTCACTTTTAACGCAGCGTATTTAAAATTATAAATGAAATAACTCAATTATACTTGACTTGAAAAAGTGAGTTGCTATCAGTATTTATATTTATGTAACCTTATCGCTATTTTCTACATATGCATAATTAAAGGATTTACATTTAACAAGTGAACGTATTATATTTCAGTGTACAATAGTTCATTATCATTATACAATAGAGTCATTATCATTTTATATATATTTTTCGACATTTATTGGCTCACATTTATTTCATGGGGGATCTGATTTAATTCCGGAACGTGAAATTCCTATTTACTTTTTGGGCATCCTTGCATTCTTTTTTTGTGTATGAAATCATTTTCGCATATCTATAAACATTTGTATTTGCTGTACTTAGGTCTGTGTTTGTGGGCACTGTCTAGACTGTTAATATGGAAAACAAATAAAGATGCAGAGTGTATAATTTGGTGGTCGGTTTGTGGTTTATTTTGTCCAATATAAATATATGTAGAGTATATATATTTTTAACATGCTCTGAAATTCGGAGGTCAGCAAAGAAAGGCAGTTATTTAAAAAAGTTGCAGCCAGTTTAAATTACAATCAATTCGAATTAATTAAAATACATTGCACAACACAAATATACTCCTTTTGGTCTCTTAGTATAATATTATGCAATAGTATTAATTCCACAGAATATATATAAATTTGCAAAGTAAAAATGTTTCTAATAAAACTCATCTTTCGACTGATTGATTCTTAGATCCGATCCAACCGACTTCAAAACATGTACCACCTGGCACAAAAATTCTGTTATATTCTGAGTTTTATTGATTTAAGATTGATATAAAAAGGTATAGCTTTATGGAGTCGGCTAGCAATGTTGATCAAGATTATATATGCATTATGGAGTCCGATCTAAGACGCTTCTGCAGAACTTGTATATAAATTTGTATATAGATTAAAAATACCTACTGAAAACAAAACATTAATCTTGTATTCACTATCTAAAGTTCTCTTTAAAATGACGCATTTTTTCGGAATTACTGATAACTAAGTTTAAGTATAGACATACCCCTATGTATATATATTACACATAAACGGAAACAATTTCGTTAGCTGCTTAAAGCCGCGTGGGAACGAATCTTATCGTCGGCTAATATACGAAAGCGGAAGCGATTATTTATGGTCTTATTATTTGAAATCTTTTTATGACTATCACTGGAACCGATATTATCTTCAACTGGAAGTGTCCGATGATATGTTATAATCGTCATATTTGTTTTGATAAGAGAACAACGGCTAACAATTATATTTTTTTTGTTTGTTAACTCTTTTAGTGACGATCGGTCCGATGCAACTGAACCGATATTTATTGATGCCAGCGCAACGGGTGGTGAGCTCAACTGCTGTCCGGCATCACCAACAACAGTGCCGGCGAAATCATCGCTGGAGTCGACGATGCGAAGATCGGCGCGAAGACAACGCACCACATCCATTGGCAATCAGACGACCACAGCCAATCCGTCCGAATGCATAATACGGGCCAATAATCGCACTATATATACAGCCGGAAGGCCGCCATGGTACAACTGTGCCGGACAGCAAGTGGAACCCTTTGTCATAGGTGCGCGTCATATTTATTTACCACTCATATGTTGCTCTATTAATCATGGTCAATTACTTTTTAGGCATTTGCGGTGGCAGCGCATCTGGCAAGACTACGGTTGCTGAAAAGATCATCGAGAGCCTCGATGTGCCATGGGTGACCCTATTGTCCATGGACTGCTTCTACAAAGTGAGTGCACTTTGACTCTCGACGCCGGGCAATTAACTCAAGTACAGTCTCTAAACTCATTGTTAGATCCTGAATGAGAAGCAGCATGAACAGGCACTCATCAACGAATACAACTTCGATCATCCGGATGCTTTCGACATCGAGCTGCTTATCGATGTTCTTACCAAACTGAAGGAGGGTCGGAAGGTTGAAGTGCCAGTTTATAATTTTGTGACGCACGGTCGCGAAAGCCAGACGGTGAGTATACCAGAAATTGAAAGTTGTCCAACTTGAACAATTTATTTCCCTTTCTAACAACTAATCACTTTTTAACAAACGATTAAATTTAATTGAGCGCAATTTAACTGAAATTATTTATAACATTATATAGAAAACCATGTACGGTGCCAATGTCATCATATTCGAGGGCATACTCACCTTTCACAGTCCCGAGGTGCTAAATCTGCTCGACATGAAGATATTTGTGGACACAGATCCGGACATCCGTCTGGCAAGAAGGCTCAAACGGTGAGGGTATTTTTCACATGAGTTGAGAGAACGGGAATCTAATGGTGCACTTACAGTGATATCTCGCAGCGAGGACGCGACTTGAAAGGCGTGCTGAAGCAATACCTAAATATGGTGAAACCCTCATATGCTAATTATATAGCGCCAACAATGGCGCATGCGGACATAATCGTGCCACGAGGTGGCGAGAATACAGTAGCCATTGCCCTGATAGTGCAACACGTTCACACCCAACTCCAACTTGTAAATGAGTTTATAATTATAACTATTCGGTTGTGTAATTTGATTAAACTCTCTTTTGGCCTTGATATATTTTAGCGCGGCTTCAAGCTACGCGAAACGTTGGCCAATTCGTACAAGGATCAGCCGATGCCTGATTCATTGCATTTACTGCACCCGACGCCACAGATCAAGGGTCTGCACACATTTATACGCTGCAAGAATACGTCACGGGACGAGTTCATCTTCTATTCGAAGCGTCTCATCCGATTGGTAATTGAGTATGCGTTGAGTCTGTTCCCCTTCAAGACGACGTGTGTGGAGACGCCACAGGGCGTGCTCTACGAGGGCAGGCGGATGGAGTCGCGCAAAATATGTGGCGTATCAATTCTGCGAGCTGGCGAGACCATGGAGCAGGCCGTGTGTGATGTCTGCAAGGACATACGCATTGGCAAGATTCTGATACAGACGAATCTGAAAACTGGCGAGCCGGAGCTATACTATTTGAGGCTGCCTAAAGACATAAAAGACTTTAAAGTGATACTTATGGATGCCACGGTGGCCACCGGTGCTGCTGCAATGATGGCCATTCGAGTTCTTCTCGATCACGATGTGCCCGAGGAGAACATAATTCTTGCCTCGATTTTAATGGCCGAGATCGGTGTCCATTCGATAGCCTATGCTTTTCCCAGAGTAAGTAACATGTATTTAATACACTGGATTATTAATATTGACTATAATTGTTATTCTCGTTGTGATCAGGTTAAAATTGTTACCTCTGCCCTGGATCCGGAGATAAATAACAAGTTCTATGTTATACCAGGTATTGGTAACTTTGGCGATCGCTATTTTGGTACCGAACCCTCCGACGATTACTGAGTTAGGGGCCAATGCGTAATATTCCTAGGCTTAAATAAATAAAAATCGTTACTTAAATTATCAATTTAAAAACCAACGCCATGGTTTTTATTTTTATTTATCTACTGATTTAACAATCGGAAGAGCAGCTGCAGCAAAAATGCAACGGCGCCAACTACTAAGGCAATGCCCACGTAGCGATCTCTCGGACTGCTGCTGCTGGTTGTGATCGTTTCCAGTTGCGTCTGTTTGGTGTTGGCGCAACGCGTCCATTCCTGCTCCTCATCCAATATCTCAGCCATCATGCTGAACTTGCTCGAGGATGTGATGCGAACACGTACACGCGTGCCCAGCAAATTCTTCCGCATGGGCAGCAGCACCTGTTCATAGCTCTTGTTGTGGCCCACATAGTGCAGCTTATCGTGTGAGATTTCTGTTACCAGCACCGTATACAGTTGACCTTCGCGTCCCGCATACGGCTCATAGCTATAGAATAGATCGGTTAGACGCTTGGTACGCTTCTTTACAAGATTCGCCGGTATGCGTTCCATTTTGGCAGCTGGTGTGCCCGGACGCGGATAGAACTGATTGATGAATAGGCTAGGAAACTGATATTTCTCGCACAGCGTTATTGTCTCCTCGAAGTCCTGTTCCGTTTCCGTGGGGAAGCCACAAATGATATCGGTGGCAATTGTCAAGCCAGGCACACGAGATCGTAAGAAATCGACCACATGCTCAAAGTCCTTGCGGCAATATTCGCGCTTCATCTCACCAAGCACAGAATCACTGCCGCTCTGTAAAGGATTACAGATTACAGTTATAGTTATAGGATAGATCTCTTACTGCTTACCTGAACAGGCACATGAAGAAATGCGTAGACGCGCGGATGCTGCAGAACTTTGGCGACTTCTTCGAGGTGCTCCAGTATGTAGGGAGGATTTGTCATGCCGACGCGCAGCATACAGTGCTCGGGTATAACCTTGACCAGCTGCCACAGCAGCTCTGGCAATGAGCTGCCAATGTCGCGCCCATAGGCGCCTGTATCCTCGGACGTAAGCCAGATTTCGCAGCAGCCCTCGTCAAAGGATTGGCGTGCACGTTCAACGATCTCTGTGGGTGGGTAGCTGGCGAGGTCACCGCGGGCATGTTTCGTTTTGCAGTAGGTGCATTGGTTTAGGCAACCGCTGTTGATTGAGATGATCTCGATAAGCGGATTCTTGCGCACCTTCGGCAGCGATAAGGGGGCGCCGGCGACACGACGACCGTGCACCTTCTTGTTCTGCAGCAGGCGTACGCTGTGTCCCTTGAGCGTCTCCTCGACCACCTCGACAACGCGATCGATTTGCTGGACACCAATTACAGATAGGCCACGCAGATAGTCAGACTTGGGGGCGCCCTGTGGCACACAGCCGGCGACAACGACATGTTTACCCTTGCGCATGCCTGCCTCGATCTCGTTGCGGAACGTGTCCTCCGATGGATTCTTTACAGTGCAGCTGTTCAGCAGCCACAAGTCCGCCTCATCCTTGTCACTCAGCTTATAGCCAAATGTCGACAGTTGGCCGGCCATATACTCGGAATCGGAATTGTTGTGTGCACAGCCCCATGTCTTCACATACACCTTTTGGGTGCCTGGTATAACACTCTCGTGGATGATCTTTTGAGGTTTCGTTTCTTCCTTTTCATCATCGCTTAGCGCCGGTTTAATTGGCGCTCGCTTCTTGGCGCGCACTGTGACGCTCTTCTTGTTTTCATAGCGCTCCCGTGGTTTAATATCATCGGCCGATATTAAGTCCTCGATATCGTCTATACCGTTGCCCGGCAAGTCCGACTCAAATTCCATTCTTGGATTTTGTTACTTGCAGCACGTGTGCGCTTGCATGCAATCAGCTGTTTACATTTGCCGATTCAATGTGGCCAGACTATGTTTGTGAAGTGTTGAAAATCGAATTATTGCTGACAACTAAAAGGCAGGGCTTTAAAGTTTGGTTCATAATTTCTGGAGTGCCCTTTAGTGGTTTATTTTTATTAGAAAATATACTGTCTTACGCTTAAGTTCGAGATGAAGGTCGTAGGCCGAGCTAATAGCAAACTTTTTTTTTTTTTGTATCCATTGTTCAAAATTTATTAACAGAAATGAGAGCCACCTACCTCTACAATGAATATGCCGCAACTTGTTAGCTCCGCTACACTTTTGACATCTTATCAGCTACATAACGCTATCGGCGCGGAGACTGTGACAAGCTGCTTAAGCACATTTTAACCCGAACATCGTAACCCATATTTGTAGTTCGGCGTTTTATACGAGATACAAACGATGATACACATTAAATGTAAAGATACTAACCTGGACCCGATTCCAGTCAAGGTGAGTGGTGGCGTCTCCGAATACACACACACTTATTGAGCCCTATTCACACACACACATAGACAGTTTAATTTTTTATGTACATACATTTTATTATCAACATGTAGATTGGCATCATTGGTGGGTCTGGTCTGGATGATCCGGATATTTTGGAGCAGCGCCAGGAGAAGGTAATTGAGACACCCTATGGTGCCCCATCGGATGCGCTGATTGAAGGCGAAATCGGTGGGGTTCAGTGCGTCCTTCTTGCCCGCCATGGACGCAAACATGATATTATGCCATCGAATGTTAATTATCGTGCCAACATTTGGGCTCTACGTCAAATTGGCTGCACTCATCTGATTGTGTCTACCGCCTGCGGTTCGCTCAGGGAGAACATTCAGCCGGGCAATTTGGTGGTGCCACATGACTTTATTGATCGCACCACGAAGCGACAGCAGACTTTCTACGATGGTCAGCATGCGGGCGTCAATGGCGTCTGCCATCTGCCCATGTATCCGGCTTTTTGTGAGCGCACTCGGAAGACGCTACTCGATGCGGCCAAGGAGCTGGAATATGAGGCTCATGAGAAGGCAACGATTGTGACCATAGAGGGACCACGATTCTCTTCCCGATCGGAGAGTAATATGTTCAGGCAGTGGGGCGGTGATCTGATCAATATGACAACCTGTCCCGAAGTTGTGCTGGCCAAGGAAGCGGGCCTATTATATGGCTCGGTGGCAATTGCCACGGACTACGATTGCTGGCGCATGGGCTGCGAGGGTGTCAACGTCCAAGACGTGCTCAGAACCTTCTCCGAGAATGTGGTGAAAGTGAAGCGCATTTTGGTGAACGCTGTAGGACGCATTGCCAAGGAGGACTGGTCCGAGGATATTCTAAATGCTAAGGTAAGATCGAGTTTTTGAAATGCCGCAACTTGGTTTAATTAATTCCCTTTTTTGATTTGCAGCAATGCGTTTGCAACAATACCATGACCGGTGCCATGTGACGCTTTTTAAAGCTCTGCACCGAAATAACACGAGATACGATTAGGCGCCGGAAGCCGGTCATTCTGCCAGCGCACTCAAAAAAAACCTCCAAGAAGCTTCTGCCAAAACTACTCTCCATCTCCATTACCTATGAACTAGAGCCAGGCCGTGGCCGTGGCCCGAAAGAATTCACCATTAAGCCAGAAAATCAAACCAAACTCCAAACGAAACAAGAAACACCAACTCCGGCGGCTTCAAACGCTTCAACTTAAACGTACAACATATCCTTCACACTGACTTAATTTCATAAAAAATATTAAATAGAAATCTCTTAAAGCATTTGGCTTGTGATGTTCTTTATATATATATATATCTCTAAATGGTTGCCAAAACTCAAATAAACTAATCACAAAAGGCATAAGCAGAGCAATGAAATCTATTTTTTAGAAACTCAGCATACTCTTAGGATAGAAATGAAAACCAGTCTCAGCAATCCAAAATTTGTTAAACCCAGTTTTAGGTTGAGAAAGACAAACACAATTATTCCTTTTAATACAGTTTTAAGTATGCCAAATCTTACTCTAGCTAGCTGCTTTCAAGGACTATAAGTTCAATATCATTAAAATTCAGCTGGAAAATTACCTTTGTTTTTTTTTTGACTAAGAATTGTTAGAAAATTACTCATAATCAGAACATGTTTTCGCTTTAAACTATATATTTTTATAAATTAAATATCAGAAATATAATCAGAATGTGTTAACTTTAAGATGTTGAAAAAGTTGTCAAGTATCTGAGGTAGTCTCGCGAATTGTTTGAATAGAACACAAAATTGAAATCTACAATTCTCGAAATAGTATTATTATTAAAGAGTAGGGGAGCAGCCCATTAGGAATTGGTTGCGCATTAAATAGCTGAATGATAATATATAAAATTATCGTCGTATTGGTTTTACTAATTTTACAATTAAAATTGGAATTCGCTTTGCTTTGTAAGTGCTTGGTTTAGGGACACTTGCGCTCCACTTGGCTCTTGCCAGCCTCCTCGTACTCCTGCGACGATATCCACATCTGCTGGAAGGTGCCAATGCTGGCCAATATTGAGCCACCAATCCAGGCGCCAAATCGTCGCTCCACACTTCCATTGGCTGAAATCATCTTTAAGCGTGTGTTCGAAGGTGCGCGTAATTGCAGATCCCGATTGAGTCGTTCGGGGAATCCTTGCAGCAAAGTGTTGCCACCTAAAAATCAGACACATTTTTAATATAAACATAATTTTGATTAAAATGAAATTTGATTTTACCTGTGACTACAACAGAGCCGAATAGTGACAATCGGACATCCGCATCGCACATGCCAACGCTGGTGGAGGCCAGTTGTCCTGCTCCGAGCATCGCATTGTCGAAGAGACTCTCAGCAATTTTGAAACGCTCCGATCCAAAGTCCTGATGATAACCATTAGGGAACTCATAGTGGACCATTGGTATTTGGGAGGCGACACGCTCATCGAATGGATTCTCCAGCACCTGCAGCACATTCATTTGAAAGTCTTGCATCATTAGCTGTACCATATAGTTCTGCCACGATGGCGTCAAATTCTCCGGCAATTTGCGCAGTGTAAATCGTGCATTATCGCGCTCCTTGACCACATCCTTGGAGGCAATCTTATACACGGGTGACAAATCAATGTTGTGCTTCTCCAAATGTTGCCGGCATTGCCGCGAGAGAAAATCACCGCCAAGCGGTGACTTGACCACAGCCTGTGACAACACATATCCCTCGTGCACGGGCACCGCCGATGTGTGTGTGGCGCCACTGTCTACCACCAGAGCCGTTGCACGTCCGCTGGAGAAGGCGGCGAGAACAGCGTTCTTTACCAGAAAGAATGCTGGCACATTGTATTTCTCAAACATGAGCTCCGTGAGTTTCTCGCGATTGTTGCGCACATTCCACGATGCCTCCGAGAAAAGCACTGGATGATATTCCGGCTCCGATTGGATGACATTTGCGTACGCATAATCGATAACTTTCTCGAACAGCTCCCAATTGTCAATCATGCCATCCTTCATATATGTCTGCACCTCCATTTGAGTTCGCGGCACGTTCACATAATTCGTGTCCACATAATATTTTCGCGCGTCGGCGTCTGTTGGTGCGAAGGAGAAGAAAGGGGTATGAAATTGAGCAAAATGTATGGACAAAATTGTACTTACTGTTTGATGTTACGTTGTTATCTGTTTTGGTCTCTGGATCGAGATTAGTGTCAGGCGCATTGTTACTGTTGTTACTGCTACTGCTGCTGCCGATGCCAACAACAGAAGGTATTTCAGCTTTGGGCGAATCTTCTTGAGCGTAGCCCACGCGCAGCGAATGATGGCCCGGATCGAAGACTAAGGCGCCAATCTCATCGCCGCCATACAACATTGTGCCGCCGCTCATCTTGGCGTTATAATTTCACCTTTCTTACTGCTTCGTAACGCTCAAATAATGTGCAAAATGTGTATATTGTGTAGCCTTAAATCACCGGCAGATGCTTAAAAACTAGTGTTGCACATCGTACGAAAGTGAGCAAAACAAAAAGACAACCCTGAATTGATCGAACTAGTTTAATTTTTTTTTTATATTGTAATTTATTTTATTATTACCAACATCTATAATGAAAAATACAGCTTGTACCTATGCAATTCATAATAAAAAGAAACGTATAATTCTATCGTAAGCAACTAGTTCGCTGTTAATTAATTTGTTCTGCCGATCGGAATGTCCATCTCTAAGGAAGCCAAATATATCGATAGATACATTAGGAGGATTGATACATTTAAGGTAAAATTGTTAGGAATACTTTGAAATCTAAATTGAAACAAGTTAGAATGTTAAAATGTTATAAGTTTTTATTTATTTATTTTAAAACTAATATACAAAGAAATACAATTTTAAATACAAATTTTGGTTAAGTAGTGAACATTTCCAATGATCCTGCAGCTGATCAGATAAGTTTTTACATTCGTTAAACCAGTGATAAGTGTCAATAATAATGTAAAAATACTATAAAGCCGAAACGCAATCATATGGATTACGTTAGGTATGAATTAAGTGGAGGCCATCTCTAGACAAGAAACGAATTTGTTATTGATAGTGTGTTCGACTAATTTTGTACTTGTTTTTAATAATATTGAATAATGAACGTATGAATTTAAGGACAGATCATGGAAATCGTCGATTAATAAAATATTATGTATTATTCAGAATGGGTAACGAAGGATTGGCTGATGTAGCACAAGTGGAGATCAACGGCAACGGCGAATTGCCTGATAGTTCTCAACGATTTTCGCCTGCTTGAGCTGCTCCTCACGCATCTCTTTCTACTCATCAACTTTTTTTTTTTATTTCCCAGTCGGATAAGGATTATGTGGAGTGGGGCTGCGGGGAAATATTCAAGACCTTCAATCAGGGATACACTAGCATAAAGCTCAGTGGCCAGTTCTTTGGTGAGGAGCTCCAGTGATGTTGGAATATCCTGCTGCACATCTGTCAATCACTGAAAACGGTGAGCCATCTAATACCGGATTCATTCTGTGAAACAATTGTCAAAATCAATCAAATCATGGCGACCAACCTCACCTTGAGCACTAAGCAATGCAATGCAGTGCAAAAGTTTATGCTCGATCAGATGTCGTTTGTGGTGCAGTTGACAGAGGAGCAACAGAGACGCTTGGAGGTTGAGATCCTCGACGCCATCTTTAATGCAGAGCGAAGTAAATGTATTGTCCACACAGAGCATGAAGGCAAGCTGCAAAACAAATATAATGCATTCCTTAAGAGGATGAGTTGCATACAATCCGACGTAAAAGAGATGGAGATCGATATTCAAGCGGTGCTAGAAGTGAAAACAGAAGAATGTAATTCATTCCCAAATTACACAAGTTGCAAGCAACCCAAAGACGATGAGTTGCAGATCGAGTCTCCATTGGAGATTCAACAGGAGCAAAAAGTGGACACAGCAGATCTCCAGTTTCGCCATGTGCCGTTCAAGAATGTCAACTATTGTGTGAAGAGAGTGCGAGTGCGTCTAAAGCGTTTCAATCTCGATGACTATCTGCCACTGGCGAACCTCCCGAAGAGCAAAGCCAAGAGAACCGGCAGTGCCAGCAGAACCAGCAGTGCCAGCATGAACCTCAGAACCAACAGTGCCAGCAGAACCCTCAGAACCAGCAGTGCCAGCAGAACCAGCAGTGCCAGCATGAACCTCAGAACCAACAGTGCCAGCAGAACCCTCAGAACCAGCAGTGCCAGCAGAACCAGCAGTGCCAGCATGAACCTCAGAACCAACAGTGCCAGCAGAACCCTCAGAACCAGCAGTGCCAGCAGAACCAGCAGAACCAGCAGTGCCAGCATGAACCTCAGAACCAACAGTGCGAGCAGAACCCTCAGAACCAGCAGTGCCAGCAGAACCAGCAGTGCCAGCATGAACCTCAGAACCAACAGTGCCAGCAGAACCCTCAGAACCAGCAGTGCCAGCAGAACCAGCAGTGCCAGCATGAACCTCAGAACCAACAGTGCCAGTAGAACCCTCAGAACCAGCAGTGCCAGCAGAACCAGCAGAACCAGCAGTGCCAGCATGAACCTCAGAACCAACAGTGCCAGCAGAACCCTTAGAACCAGCAGTGCCAGCAGAACACTCAGAGCCAGCAGTGCCAGCAGTGCCAGCAGTGCCAGCAGTACCCACAGAGTCAGCAGTGCCAGCAGTACCCCCAGAGCCAGCAGAGCCAGCAGTGCCAGCAGAATCAGGAGTGTAAACAGAACCAGCAGTGCCAGCATGAACCTCAGAACCAACAGTGCCAGCAGAACCAGCAGTGCCAGCATGAACCTCAGAACCAACAGTGCCAGCAGAACCCTTAGATCCAGCAGTGCCAGCAGAACACTCAGATCCAGCAGTGCCAGCAGTACCCACAGAGTCAGCAGTGCCAGCAGTATCCCCAGAGCCAGCAGAACCAGCAGAGCCAGCAGTGCCAGCAGAACCAGGAGTGTAAACAGAACCAGCAGTGCCAGCATGAACATCAGAACCAACAGTGCCAGCAAAACCCTCAGAACCCCCAGAGCCAGCAGAACCCTCAGCACCAGCAGGACCACCAGAAACTCCAGAGCTAGGCGCTCCAATGCCTGCAGTCTCTGAGATGCGTCTTTCTTTTAGTTTTATATCAAATGCACAATAAGTTTATTTAAAAAATACATTACTATAAATTACAACTTAAAACTATGTTTTCTGTTTTTATTTTTTATCTAATTTGATTTTGCAATATTTACTAAACAAAACAATTTCCAAAACAAAATAGCAAAAAAAAAAAAACACACAAAAACATCGCTCGTTGCGGAAACACTTGTCCTATATATGATAGATATAGAATATATATATATATATACTTATAGGATGTGGTTCTTTTGTGTCTCATTCAAGCAAGGAACTTGGCTAATTGTACACTTCATTCGTTTGCCTTTTTACGTATGTATTGGTTTTTTTTTTTTTTTTTTTATTATTATCGTTATTATCATTATCAACAAGAGTTACAAGAACGTAGTAAATCAACATGTCTACAAAATACAGTCCATGGTAATAAAAAAAGAGGAGAAAACAGCGCAGCACTAACAAGTTAACTAACAAACAACAAAGCCACACAAAACCCAGCAGTCAGCTTGATGATGATCTGGGTTCCCAGAGTGTGGCATACTTTCATAGAAGGGAAAGGAGCAGGAGCTAGAGAGGGAATAGACATTTAAAAGAGCTGATCCGCCAAGTTGCCAATAAACGTGGTGAGGTTCATTGAGGAGCCCTCCTTGAATTTCAGTCCAATCGTTTTTCCATACGCCTGTATAAAAATCGCTCGCACAGCATTCAAGCGCTGCTTGCGTCTGCAAACAAGCGCAAAAGAAATCGAAATAAATAATCGATTTTTATATATATATATAGTACTCTTATCTTACAAATTTATGCTGTGCTTGGAGGAGTTGTTGGCGGCGGCGATGCCGTTTCCCACATCTTTGGCGGAGGAGGAACCGTTGAGGAAACCGTGCGTGTTGTTTGTGATGCTGCTGTTGCTATTGTTGCTGCTGCTGTTGTTAGTGTTGCTGTTGACGTTGCTGCTGCTGCTGCAGTGATAACCATTGCCTCCGTTGCACATTGGAATGTTGTTGTCTGCCGGCGTCTGCTGCTGCTGCTGATTGTGTTGCGCCACAAAACGCATCATGTAACTGCCATTCATCATAGAATCTATGGAGCCAGTGTCCGTCACAACCTGCCAGCTGCCATTCGACGAAGTAGACTCCTGACGCTGCCTCGCATTCGAGCCGGGCACAGAAATGGGACTGGTTCGGGATCTGAATAAAAGTAATATAAATATATATATATATATATAAATAAATATAGTATTTTATTTAAAAAATATATTTATTACCGCTTTGGATTTGGCGATCGGCTTGTGAGCTGATTAAGAATTGATGTTGTTGTTGCTGCAGTTGTTGCTGCTGCTGCAGTTGCTGTTGTTGTTGCTGTTGTGGCATAGAAGTTATCTGTTATGGACATATCACAGTTGGAACAGTTTGAGTAGCTATCGTTGCTATCTTGATCGAAGGCCAAAATGTAATCCCTGCAAGGTTAAAAAGTAAAATCATGAATCAGTTCACCATGTTTATAATATATATGTATAATATATAATATATTCTTAGTATCACGCTTTCATTTGCATACATTATCAAAATTAAAACTACAATAAATGTTAAAGTAATTTAATACTATTTTGATTTGAATCCTATAATAAAAACTATTTCGCGTGTTACTCAAATACCGAAAACAAGCAAAAACTTTTAGCTTTGAAGTTTTGAAGGTTTTATCTTCAATTTGCCCAATTGAGGTCAATGCTCGTTATTTATTTACTAACATTATTTCTGTGTGCTTTTACCTTACTCATAAATCAATATGAATAATTATTTAATGATTGCAATTTTCAAGGTACGCGTTCAGGGTTGGTTTTTTTTTATTTATTTTTTTTTTGATTTATTATATGTGTATATATATCAAAAGTTTGACGTAGAGATTTCGTAACTGGAAGTGAGTTTATAAATAATTAAAAGAAACTTTAAATATTTTAACGAGCAATTTCATTAGTAATGTTGAATTTAATTTGATGTAGATTTGATATTATTTAATTGAGATTTTGAACTTACTCTTTGAGGGGCTCATCGTCGCAACAGTCGGATTTGATGACGATGACGCTGCTGCCGCTGCTGCTAGACGTCTTGGTGCGTTTGCGATGCTCCACAATGCTAAACTCCTCGTCGGTGATGAACTTGAGCACGTGAAAGCAAAAGAACATGATGTCCTCGCCGCGCTTGAGGCGATCGGGCAGTTGATGGCCAAACAGATACCAGTCGTAGGCCAGTGTAAAATATGCCATTTGCAGGGCATTCAGCGATTGATGGATTAGGCCATCGGCCCAAAGTGATAGACGCACCAGGGAGACGAAGAGGGGCGTCCGATCCCAGCCGCTGATGCAATGGATGAGCAGGCCAGAGTTATCCTCCTGGATGTACTTGAGTGTGGCGCGCAGATAATTCTGTGTAATGGATACCAAATCCCAGTCACGATATTCCGGCCAAATGATATCGATGTCGGCAGCTGGTCCCAAATTGGGTATATTGATGTTGGCATCGTTAAACGATTGCTTCCAATTGTAGTGCAGATTCTTGGCCATGTAATTGTTGTCCCGGAACTTCTTGAAGAACTCACAGCCCGGATACGGCAGCGATAGTAGATTAAAGCTCTTATAGTGCTTGCTTGGATCGGCCTTCTCCGATGAAGAGACGCTATAGAAATAGAAATGTTCGTTAGTCAGTTGTAACTGGGGGATTTTTAAAGATTAAACGACTTACGCCATAAAGTATTTGATTTTGCGATTCTCGACCATGAGGTCAACAATTGTGGACACGTTCAGCGTGTGCAATAGCTGAATGTCGCTCTTGATGACCTCGTCGTAGCTGAACTGAGACTGGGCCGCATCATTGATGTGATTGATCAGCGACTCGTCTGTCGTATCCGCCTCGTTCTCCTCACCATTTGGGGCCGCATAATTGCCGCTGAGGCAATCGTAGGCATAGTCAACCACCTTCCGTCCATATGTCTCCGGCATGACGGAAAGCGTCGCCGAACGGCATATGTATTTTCCACGATACATAATTACGGGTACGGCGAAACGCTGCCGGCAGCGTGCATATTTTGCCATGGTGACCAATTCACGCATCCGCTGTATATCGTATTGATCCTCATAGATGGTGTTCTGTTGTTGCACAGCCGGTTGCTGCACCGTTTGCTGCTGTTGTTGCTGCTGCTGCTGCTGCTGCACCACCGGCTGCTGCAACGGATTGGCAAACGTTACAAATGCCTGAATGCCAATTCCGCTGGTTGTGCTCCCCGCACTGCTGTTCAATGGTGTCGCTGTCGCTGTAGTTGCGCCCGTCGAACAACCTCCATTCCCAAATCCATCGGCTCCAAGTCCACTTCCAGCTGCACCATTGCTGGGTATCAGCGTTTTGGCCATGTGGCCATGCTCGAATTCCGGTATGAGTATACGGCCAGGATAACGCGGACTCAGCAGTCCGTTCGTGTTGTCCAGCTCGATGAGGCTATAGTCGAGCTTAAACAGAAATTCGCATTTTTTTGAGATGCCATACTCCTGTGGGGAAGAGAGAGAATATTAAGAATTAAGCATGTTTTGTATTCTTAAAAAAAAAAACATTTAAAAACAAGGCACGCGTTTCACGAGTTAATTAAACGATAATCTGAGCAGAGAGACTCAATTAAACGCCATTGAACCCCGATCGCTGGGGGGTTATCTTCCATATAAAAAATTCAAGGCACCATTAAATTGTCAATTCCTGTTGTCAAATATACATTAACAAATTGTACAACAAAAACAAAGCTTGCTCAGCCGATTAGAACGAACAAGAATGAAACATGCTTTTGGCAAATCATTCTCAGAGTTTATACGACTCTCGTTCCATTTCATCATTTCCAACTGCAACAGAGTGCAAAAAGTACAAAATTGTTTCTGATACGCATTGCAAATGTGGCAAAAAGGGAAAAAACATTTATTAATGCCAATCTGGGAAAATTGTAAAGGTTGTTTAGCCCACTAAAAATAGATTACAACCAGGCCAGCGGGGAGTGGGGGGCGACCCAAACATCTGTCCCAGACGACGACGACGACGAACTCGATAATAAAAATGAACTAATACACGCACAAGTCAAGCCAGCCAAAACCTTGACAGAAATGGATGCCGTCCACCAAACAGGTTTTAAGCACAACAGACGCAACAGCAAGCAAAAAAGCAGAGCAAAGAGAAATGCGAATAAATGCAAAAACAAACACGTATCAAAAACTGCGCAAAACAACAATAACTGCGGCGTAAACTAGCAAAACAGCGAACCACATACCAAAACAAAAAGAGAGAGACGACCAAGACGAACGCCCCCATACACACAAATTTAATACATATATACATGCTTGCGCGTGTGTGTGGGTGCAAAGAAAACTATACAGAGCGAAACAAACGAGCAAAACAACTAAAACGCAATTACCAAAAAGCCGCTGGGACTGTCAATGTTTGCGTTCGTATGTTTGTGTGTGTGTTTCTCGGTGAGACTGTTTGTGGTAAGCTGGAGTGTAAATTTAATTTGTAGTGAGAGAAAGTATTTGGGGTGTGGGCACAAACTGTTTGTGAGTGGGAAGCAAAAGAATAAGAAATAATTATTGTTGTTAAGCAGTTGAAGAAATATATGCACATACAATTATAAGTAATTATTATATAAATATTTTCTAAACACCTACACATGCCAAACAATAGTTTGTTGTTGTTTCCATTAGTGAAATGAGAATGAGACAAACATAATCTTTCACTTCACACACACATGGCCAAGAAATGTAGGTGTGAAGAGAGGCAGTCGCCAAGGAACGTCTTTGTATGCATACATATATATCTGTGTGTATGCACATCTTGGTGTTTTTATCGGCAACTTGTTCGCATCGTCTCGCACTGCAAGTGTGAGTGAAACAGTAAGTAGAGAAGGGGAACTGCTACTTGCTCGGTTAGTTGCTGTTGTTTTTGTTGTTGTTGCTGTTACACTCGCTCGCCTCTGTTACAAGTACGAGCAGATTAGCTTGCTTGTGTGTGTGTATTGAACTGCTTGTTCATATTATTGTTGTTGCACATTTTGTACTTTTGCACTGTGTGCTGTTATTGTTGTTGCTGTGTAGTGCACATATTTATTTTCTTTGTAAGCACAGCATGCATGCAGCTGAAGGGGACTGTGCTTTTTTCGCTGTGCGCCTGTTAATAAGGCGCTGTAAAACTTAAAAACAACAAACAGACGCGAGAGCGCGCGAAATAGTTTTGCAGATTATTGTTGTTTTTTTTTACTTTCGCGCTTTGCGATTACATTGCAATAGTTTTGCTGTTGCAGTTGCAGTCGCAGCCGACGTCAGCGTAGTCGTCGCTGTTAGCAGCGATCAGCATCGCCTGCTGCTGCTATTGCTGCATGACCCAAAAAAACAAATTTAAGACGAAGAGTGCTGCTGGCTGCTGCTTACAACATTACCGTCTTGTCTTCATATATCTCAATCTCTCGCTCTTCCTCTCGCTGTCTCGCTCGCGCCAGGCTCTTTGATTCAGGCAAATGCAGTTTTCTTACAAACCCGGATTTTGAAGACTTTGCCAGTGCTGGGCAAGCAGAAACAGACGCTGCTGCCCGCGACACAGTTAAGTTTCTTTTCTTTGCAGCGCTGCGCTTTCTGCAATCAAGAAACCAAACAGCACCAACAGCCACCAACACCAATGCGACAGCAACAGGGACAGCGACAACGACACCGACGCCATTATAGACCAAGACCAGGCCAACAGCAGCAGCAGCAGCCGCACTGTTAAGAAACAAGAAAAGAAAAGAAAAGAAGAGAAAAACACAGAAAGGCAGCCAGCAGCAGCATGTAAATACAAATATACATTTCTGGTTTCGTTTGGCTTCGCTGCCATTTTGGCAAAGGCTTATCAACGCGCATCACATTTACATATGTATATATGTATGCCTTTGATTCATGCATATTCATCAATTGACAGTACACGGAAAATGGCTTTTCTTGAATGAATTATACGCAGGGCAGGGCAGCACTGAAAAACAAGTTGACATCGTGAGTTCGGGCCACTGACCACACCTCGACTGGAGCATGCATTCCGTTAAGTTCCGTTTTACTTCTTTTTGTTGTTGATGTTATTATCAGCCTTGCTTTGCGTTCAAAGACCCCAACAACAGCAGCTTAACAGCCAAACAAGTTTTCGTTAAACACTCTGTGTGTTTTTATTAGTGTTTGGAATTTGTTATTTGTCTTCTACTTAATTCAGTTTGTTGGTTAAGTCGTTAGTATTTAAATAAATATATATTATTAGCTTCATTCTTTAACTACTAATAGAGTTTTTTTTTTCATTTTTATGTTTGTGTCTATCGGTATTTTTTTGTAAATTGAACGTTTACAATACAAATTATTAGACTAACAACATTTTCAATATGCCAAACAAATGTGATTTTAATAAGCAGTTGGACAAGGTCATTTTCAATTTCCCTATCTAAATAACATATACAAATCTTTGTCTCTACAAGTGTAAACGATTACACTAGCTATGCCGAAGATTAAATACCCTAGCTACATTTATGTTATCATCATTTTTACTTGGTAGTTAAATAATGACGATTTTTTGTCCAAATGGGAAAAGCATAACTGATTGGTTGGTCGGGATAGCTTGGTAAAAAAGTGGTTCTTTCAAGAACTCATTTTTGGATCGATTGTTCCTATACTACTACTATAATACCGGACCAAATCGTCTCAGTATATCTTAACTGAGACGATTTGATCCAGTTCCATAATATGTACTATCTACAGCGAAAAGACGGATATACACCAAGTTTCATCAAGATAGCTTTAAGACTAGTAAATCCGATCAAAAATAAATAATATATATTTTAAACTTTACAACAAAATTATAATAATCTCAGCCAGCGTATAAAGACTGTAAATAGTTGTTTAGCAGGAAACTGCAATCTTGCATACATGGAAATATGCATTGCACATTGAACATCAGCTTTGTTTTAATTATTTGAAAGCAAATGACATCAAATTGAGGTCGTTTGCAATCAGGAAGAGTTTTCGGTTTCAATCTGACAAGTGTTAAACAGTCACACACACAGGCACAGACATGATAAACACGAGCAAACAGTGTATGTGTGTGTCTGTTTTTTTTTTTTTTTTTCAATTTGGTATCCGATCTCGGTCTGCTTTCCATGTTCGCCTGGCAATCAGTTCATCCAAAAGTCTCGCAGAGGTCATTGTTAACGATGCCGTCGCTAATGATGATGATGCTGTGTTGATGCTGATGATGATGATGAAGATGAGATCCCATCATTACTACCGTTAACATCGTTTGTATTTTGTAATAATATGCAAGATTCATTGGAATTGCTTAATAAATATTACCTACTCCTAGCGGAAACTAATTTTCTAGTCAAATAATCATGAAACTGTTGTTTTTTGTTGACTACTATTAAAAACTACTCCATGGACATAATAAGCAGAGATATAAAATATTGTTTATAATGGGAATATTGAGATTTAAAAACGAGACTGAAACGAGAACAGCAACTCTACTGATTAAAGTTAAAATTGTATATTGTTTTTAATAGAAATAAATAAATTCATTTGAAATTAATCATTCTTTAATCACAATTTTAATAATCGCAATATATATGTAATAAATTTTAAAATAGTCTGCCAGCTATTCATAAAAGGAAACCAAAATAATTATTGTCGATAAGTGTATTTAATGCTTAAAAATATGATTAAACTTTGTGGTTTTTTTTTTCCTGCCATTTCCTATCATATTTAAATGCGAATTCAAGATCATAATGATATCTTTTAATGGGTTTTTATTGTCCATTAAAGAGAACACATTTTCCCATTGCCAGTTTTAGCATTGATTTGATTGCATTTGATTTGTGAAGCCCGAGGGGCACACACACACTCCACAATTCTGTGCGCCCAAAACGAATCTCTCGTTGATTGCAACAATTTGTGGCTGATGTTAAAGAAAATCGTCGGCCCGCCATTTAAATTCTTATCGATTTTATCTGCTTGGTAGCAGGCATTCAGGACGCAATAGTAAGCAGCCGAAGCATTATTCTCATTATTATCAGTTCAGCAGGAATCATTCGGCTACATCATTCGAACCGAACCTAGCTCTCAGCTCTGTGGCTCTGTGTCTGGGTCAAAAATCAAAATGCCCGCTCGACGCTTCGAAATCCCGGCGACGGGAAAAATTGGAAAATCGGTTTCGAATCGAACTCGCTTGTTGCAACAACAGGAACAACAACAGCTCCAACAAAATACACATCCAGTACAGTTCCAGCTTAAAGTAATTGTTTCAGTTTCTCCTGCAGTCACACACTTTCTCTCCATCTCTCTATGTGCCGGACATGCGCCTACGCATTGAGTTGCAGTTTGCAGTTCCCGTTAGCATTTCTTCCAATTGGCAACCGCATCGACTTTCATGCGGCCCTGTCCCAAGTGTCGTCTCCAATTCGAACAACGCACGTTGCGGCAACAGTTTGTCAGTTGCCACTAAACAAATGAAACAACAATTCGTCTAACAGAACTAAGCGACCATCTATCAAAGGCCACAACATTTCCATGCCCCAAAGTTAATGCAACAGGCAATCATAAATGTTAGAGGCCAAAAACGCACTCGCACAGTGGGCTTCAAGTTAAAGTTAGGGGCAAAAAAGAAAAGAAAAACACAAAAACTATTTAAATTTAAATGCAGAGCTAAAAAATATCTTATCTTCTTCTTCTTAGCCAGATAATGATATATGTTTGTTCTTCCAAGAATTACATCGAGAAGGCTACGAAGTGGCTGGAGATCAACTTGTTTAACTAGCTGCCAGTTAAATCTAAGTCCCTTCTAGAATCAATGAGGTGTCCGTAATAAGGATAAAAATCGTTTCTTATACATATATTTTTAAATTAACATTTTTAATTTAATTTCCTTTTCAAAATATAAACCTTTTTGAAAACAATATTCCTGATATTAAATGTGGATTTTAACTTCAAACAGATCAAGCACTTTTAATTTTTTTATTAATTAAATTTGATTTTGCACAAAAAAAAATTGATTATAAATAAAATGTAATAAAAAAATAAGGTATTTTGATGTATGAAAAAAAAGAGTAAGTTAATCGTAAAACAAGTAACATTTCAACTTCAGACTGGCATAATAATAAAAATACATTTAATCTTATAAAAGAAAATGATTTGCGTATAACGGAAAATGAGTAAGCATATTTGCAATACTTTCCAGTTTTAATTATACAGAGATTATTTGACAGTGTGCAACGAACGAGTTGCATGTTGCAACGACTGGAAATCGTTGACTGTTTGAGTTATGAGCGCCTGTCTGCAATTTCCATGTCGCCCACACAACGATAACGGTACAGTGGAGCAGGTGCGAGAGATGAACCGCACTGTGGCACTGTGGAGACTCGCTAAAAACCTAGTTGCATCCACACACACTGTTGATGCCAGCCGGCACAGGCGCACAGCAAAGTGCAGCGTAACAGCCAAGCCAAAATAAATGCCACGTTCGTCGTCCTGCGCACTGCAAACACTGTACCACAACAGTGGAAGGAGCCCCCTTAGCCAGGCCACACTGTGACGCCACAGCTGGCTGGGAAACATGCAACAACCCCCAAAAAAAAGAGAAGGAAACAACGTTGAGAACATTGCAGTTCGCGGCGCAATTAACTTCGACATACCCTGCAAAATATACCCACCAATAAAGAAAAGTCTGTCCAACAATTAACAATTTTATTTAGCTATCGATCTGTATGGGAGTTTAAGAGCGGGTAAGAGTATCCTCCAAATACTTTGAAATTTTATAAAAAATATCCTTATTGAATGTCACAAGAAATTTTAACCCAAATTTGCAGACTCTTTAAGACTGTGAGAGATATATGCTTTTTAATCGTTTTTCGATCATTGATATTATCGATCACCCAGTTTCCGATATGCATTGTATAAATTTGACAAATATTTACTCAAGCCTTTCTAGCCTTTAACTATAAAGATAAGCAACATGCTCCTTTACCTTCGTTAACAGGGTATAATAGATATATATATGAAATTTCTGCGTGGGCGTTGCAAGTGTTTCTGTTTCGCTCCGTTTTGTGCAGACTGGAAGCGATTTGGTTTCAGGAAGTATACACAAAAACAAGCCTGCTACATGCAGCAACCTGCAGTCGCATTCTCAGCTTGCCTGGGCCAGGCCAACAAACATTTTCAACTGCAGAGTTTTTTTTTTTGCAATAAATTTTGTGCAAAACTGCTTTTGCACAGCTAACGAAAAAAACCCAACATATTTTGGAGCAACGAAAAATTTACTGAATGGCTCTCGAATTTGAGGATCATTTATTTTTTGCTTTTCTCACCGTAGTGGTTCTGGAATTCTATACCCTGGTGAATTTGCCAGCACTTTTGTTCAACGCATTTGCAATGGTTCTGACCACCATCAACTTTTTGCTACAACCCAACAACTAAGCAGCACCAACAACAACAACAACAACAACCGACAATTAGAATAATAAAAACAACAACAACAGGTGGGTTGCTGTGCAGTGTGCAAAAAGGCTGAACAAAGCTAGAAAGTGAAATGAGAATATAATATAAACAATATGAATATTTACTTATAAATATATATATGTATATATATATATGATAAGTCTGTTCAGTTGTAGATATTTTTAGCTGCTGACCAGCAACAAACATATTTTTCATTTTTGGCGCCCACTCGAAAGGTATACGACACATGAATGTAGCACAGTCTCGTCTACGCACACTCCAACAATTATACACTGACAAAAATTATGCGTGAATGCGTGATGTATACAGAAGGCATATCTAATTATATATACACCTGTTCAGCAGTCCGTTACTTATTTTATTTTTTATGTCGACATTATTTATTTTAGAATTAATTCTTAATATTATCTTCAATGAATAAATACAAATTTGTTATTAAACTGATTTCTTGTTTATATTTGGTTTGTTTTAATATTGTATATATTTGTTATTTGATAATTTAAATAAAATAAATTAAAATATATAAAAAAAAATAAAGAAAAGTAAGTCAAATTTTAATATTCACTTATTTATTTTGTTCTGTGTACACACATTGTAAAAATACACACACAGACATCCTGTTGTTTTTGTGCCTGGGCTATGTCAATGTCAGTGAGCAAGGTTTGTATTTGAAACAAACAAAATGCCAACAAACAACAACGGAACAAAACAAAAAAACCTTTTTAAAGCGGCAATAGAAAAATATTATCAATTTTAAATGCAACACAGCTTTGTACAAGTACAGTAAATGCTTGATAGTTGACACATTTCATAGTGCCAAAGATCAATCGACAATTATATTAGATTTGTTTTTATTTAGAATTTTGTTTATGTTTTTTTTTTTTATTATTTTGTATAATCGCGTTACTGTTGGTATATTTTTGTAGCTATTTTTTTACAGCGATATTTTTTATGTGCTTTTGAAGGTTAATATTTAATCAGGTGTCGCAGTGGCAACAGCTGATTAAAACTGATTGTAAACAATTTTAAACTCTTGGCTTTTTTTTTTATTATTTTTTTTTATTAATAAATTGCTTTTTGAGATAGGCTGAAATATAAAATACATGTATATTCACATTGCATTTGTTTTGCCAACATTCCAAAACGATGCAATTCTTAATTTTTCAAGCTGCCGTCGAATTATCGATATCTGCACAAATTGAAGAGAAACTGTAATGTTGCATTAGCCTTTTCTGCGTCAGCATTACGTACGTATTTTGAAAAACATAATTTTAATAGTTAATAATTATTAATAATCATTGCATAAAACAACTGTATATTTTATTATTTTCTTATTTCAATTGTTTCAGACAAATTCGATATTCTAATTCTGTCGATAATAATAAATTTTCAAACATTGAATCAGTTTTAGATACAGTTTTTTTTGTGACCTTCTTGAAATTACAACATATCCGAAAAGATGGCGGGCAATGATCAAAATGACGGCTGGGCACAGCGCATGAAAAGCTTTCAGACCAAACAAGTGGACATCAATCGCATAATAATGAAATATCTGATAACAGGTGTGTGTATATATGTGTGTGTGTGTGTGTGTTTATATATAGCTCCCCTAATCAATTATACTAATCGCCTTATCGTTCAGTAGGTCATTCAAGTCCCATTATCGCTTTTTTTGCTTCTTCGAATTTTCAACAGTAAAATCTGAAATTTTAATAATTTTCCATAAATTTCTTTTCTTTGTTTTGTTTATTTTTAGTTTACGAAATTTTAAGTTACAAATTTGAACAACTGAACGATGATGGGACTTGTGAGCCACAAAACGATGATCACAATTATGAACTACTTTACTACTTGGGACTCAAACCGAGAACTGAACCATAGGTTCATTAAGAGATGGAGACAATTCTAGAAAGGATTAAGAAGAGGTGCAAGCAATACTTAAAGTTCGAATTTATATTTGACAGACGGCTATATGGGCGCAGTTAAGAGATTCGAGGAGACGGCAAAACTTCAAGCGGGTGGACTCCAAAACACCCCGGAGTATCTGGATCGGGTCAAGAATGCGGTGCGTGCGGGACAATTACAGTATGCCCTGGATCTGGCCAAGAAGCTGTATCCCAAGCTGTACGAAAGCGACAACTACATGTACTTTCACATGCAACAGTTGCGCCTCATCGAGCTGATTCGGGAGAGAAAGCACATAAATGCTGAAGCCAGTCCCAACTCCGTCTCCTGCGGAACCAGCCCTGATCCCTTTCAAATGGAGCAGCAGCCGCAGCCAAGTGGCTCGCATACCAGTTGCCAGGGGCAGCTAAGCAGTGAGTTGGATTGCATGGCGATGATTGAGAACGAGCAGGCCGCTTGCATGGAGCCCAGAATGATGTTTCTGGTGAAATTGATACTCTGGGCGCAGGGCAAACTCGACAAGGATGGCGTTGGCTGTGGAATCGATATGGAGTGCGAGGACTTTGAACTGGAGCTGAGGCGTGCGTTGCAGAAGAAGAACAATTAAGTGAAATTCAACTAGAACAAACGAACGATTTTTTGATCATTGATCACTCTAAGATATTATATTAGTAACTAAGTTCAAACAACAGGACGAAAACTGGTGTCTGATTCTATACTATATAGAAATCTAAGACAAATGTGAAAGGCATAAGCTACCTATATTTATATAAATATATATGTACAAGTTACAATGTTTTTTTAGATGTGCATAAATACAGTTATTAAAACTCTTGATGCGCAACCAACTGTGTGATCAATCCGGAGTGCGAGGACTTTAAACTGGAGCTGAGGCGTACGTAGCAGAAGAAGATCAATTAAATAAAATTCAACTAGATAAAATGAACGATTTTTGATCACTGATCACACTAGGATATTATATTAGTATCTAAGTTTAAACAACAGGACGAAATCTGGTGTCTGATTCTATACTATATAGAAATCTAAGACAAATGTGAAATGCAAAAACTACCTATATTTATATAAATGTATATGTGTACAAGATACAATGTTTTTTTTTTATATAAATAAAGTTATTAAAATTCTTGATGTGCAACAAACTAGTTCAATTGTTTTAATTCGGCAAAAATATGGATTGATTCCACGTTTCATTTAGCTACCCTCAAAATTGATGGACGATACCAATGCAGATCAAGAACATATAAATACTGTGATAAAAAGAAAGAAATCTCCCAATGGCAAACAATAACATATATTCCACATTTAAGGTCTATAGCTCTCATACTCTCTGAGTCTAGTCTCTAGTCTCAGTTTTTAATACTGATCAAGAACATATATAGGTATTTAAATAGCTGGTATTTATAAATACAAATACGTATGAAAAGAAACGAAACATATAGTTGCAGGACTGAATCTGTCCACCTCAATTGCTATTTTATTTAGTAGTTTTGAGCCGTATATAAATAAATATTCACTTTGCATTAGATTATGTAATTCCCCTGGATGGGTCGGACTTTGCCATATCTCTCTCAAATTGACTGTGACTCTGACTCGTTGAGTGGATGTGGCGCTTATTCATTATGCAAGGTCGAAAATAATTATAATCTGAAACGCAAATTGCATGCTCACGTGCCGCCATTAAAGCTATAAATACACTCCTATTTAATTACAATTAAAACAAACGAAAATAAATATAATACGAAGAACTGATAAAAGAAAAAAACAAATACAAAAATAACAAAAACATCCATAAAACTAATCCACTGAGAAATATAAAATTTTGAATTGCAATTCAGCTCTCAGTTAAGGTTAAATGCACTTTTCTGAAAAGCAAATAAAGTCGATTATTTTTTGCATACTCAGATAGGTTGAAGAATTCTTGGCCAAAATGTGTAAGGGTATATTAAAATTTAAGTAGTGTTCGTGTGTTTTTAAATTTTAAAGTAATTTCTGTCTAGCTGTCAAACAAAGACCAGAAAAATATGGAATTTGAAAATGAAAAATAAATAAATATAACAAAATAAGTAAATTAATACAAATAAATTCGCTGGTGCGTGCAGCAACGCAATCGCGCAATATAATATATTTTCCGTTGAAAAATCTACAGTAATTTGATCAGATTGATTTTGTTTATCGTTTCGCTTTCAACTGAAACTAATAAAATCTGATCGTGTTGATTAAACGATAGAACAAGTTATAATTTCATCGCCAGAATTATTGGAATAATTTATTAGAATTATTTATATTCATTATTATTAATGTTATTGATATCAACTCTTAAAATCTTGAAGAAAGTCTGACAAGTGTGTAATGCAAAATATCATAATTAACAAAGTATATTTTTTAATAACCAATAAAACAAAATCATTTCACTTAATAAAGTTAATTTTTTTTTTGCTTGAAATGTCAAACGAGCACAATTCTCCCATTTCTGCTTTTAAAAACTTGGTCACTGATAAGCAAAACTATTTACACTGATAAGCAGCATATCTTTGATAAACGAACACTAGCAACTCTTGCAACAATGTAACAAAAAAAAAATCAGCCAAGACAAATATTGACGTTTAAGTTGAAATGCATTTAACATTTGAATTGATTACAAACCGTTTGTCGTTTTTTTTATTAATAGTTATTGCACAAAACGTGCACGGGATGCAGATGGCGGGTGGTTGCTGCCAACTGTTTGCGGTTTTCATTTTCGTATCTAAATACTCTCTCGCTCTCTCTCTTATTCACACACTCACACATGCATAGCCCACACTTGTGCTTAAACACACGAGAAAAGCCTATCATGTGTGAAAGTTTTTTTTGTTATTGTTGCCGGCTTATGCTTAGCGGACTGTTTACATTCAACGTTAGCAGAAAAATGTTAAACAAATATCCAACTGTAAAAAAAGCAAAAAAATTTGTGTACAAAATTTTGGGCAATTCGCTTTACTCAGAGTCGCTGCATCGTTTTATTTATTTTTTAGCTGATAAGAAGCTAACATTTCTAATATTTATAGTACAATTTATGACCACTGTTCAGCGAGAAGTAAGCGGTAAATATTTGAGAAATGTGTTGAGGCCTATCAAACAAATAAGTCAAGTGCGTTTCAAACAATTTGTTGTTATAACTGTACATTGACTACACACACCCACCAACAAACATAACCGTAACTCGAAACGAGGGCAATGCAAACAAGCGAAGAAAATGAAGAACACCAAAAATCGCACAGCATGTCAAGCAGTAGAAGAAGCAGCAGAAAGCTACCCAAGCATTTTGTTGTTTTTGCTGCTGAGTG
The DNA here is from genome assembly GCA_035042125.1 of Drosophila longiperda. NCBI lineage: Eukaryota > Metazoa > Arthropoda > Insecta > Diptera > Drosophilidae > Drosophila > Drosophila longiperda. The sequence continues at coordinate 12,474,141 of JAWNLV010000107.1, forward strand.
AAATAAGTCTTGAGACGAACTCATCGATTTCTAGTAAAAGTGGAGCGGGTTATAAAACGGATTTTATATAAATTTTGGGGCGCGGCACCCAAATCGTAACGCAAGGGTGGAGGGGGTAAGGGTTGCAAAATGTGTTGACCAGCTTAAAGTTACTGTTAAAAGTGAACTTTGAGCGGTCACAGCATAGCAGCAATAACATTGCAACTGTTATTGCTATTAGTTACTGTTATTACACGTGCACGTGCCTTTTAATATATGTGTGTATGTTATGTACATACATATTCATATGTAGATGTCACACTGTGGTGAACTTACCGTTGTGCCTTCCTCAAAGGCCACCGCCTCGAATGATTTTTTTTCGAAAATTTCTAATAGATCGTGTAAATCCTGCTGTGTCACGTTGACCATTTCGTTTAGCGTTATGCTGCTCATTTTTGCGGCGCTGCATTTACCGTACGTTTTTTTACTCTTCTTTTTCTGCTTCTTTTTGTGGATGTCGCGTTTGCCTATGTAAACTATGTGTTACACACACTTGCACAGTTTACTTTTACTCTTATTATTTTTTGCTCACATACACAGACACTCAAAATATGTAGATAAATATTCACAGAAGATTAAAGCAATTCCAACTTGAGTTTAGATCGAATTTGACTTTTATTTTCTTTATATTTTTTTGTGGTGTCTGCTTTAATCTGCTTTCAAAGTTTGCTTGTCAACGCCTTTTTAGGCTCGAATGCGACGTCATCAACTTTAGCCGCGACGTCAGCAGCGACTTGGGCATCACAGCGGGACGACGACGACGTCGAACTAACAAACAAAGCAAACAACAATCTGCACACGAAACGGAGCAAATTTTGTACAAATTTGATTCATTAATTACGCGCTATCGTTTTTACTATAATTCTTTAGTTTAATTACGACGTAAATAGCACACAGCGAACCGAACACAACAAAACTCTGAATGCGTATGTGTGTTGCGTGTATGTTTATTCGACTGCTAAGCTAACATTTTGCAAACATGTTATTTAACAGCGAGTGGCAAGTTTTTCCGATTAAATACCAACTCTGCTCTTGTATACAGATCGACCGAAAATGTGTAATTAATGCTCTTGTACAAACAATACTTGTTATAGTGTTCGTAAAAGGGAAATTTGAGCTGAGTTTGCTTGATAACATTGCCATAACAGAACCTAAGCAGTGCCGCATCAGCGACATATGTCAAAATTCTAGAGGTGACCCACAGTCGATAGCAGTTTCGATAACAAAATAAAGTGCTAACTGTTGTGCACTATCAAACAAAATCGAGTATTTACTATGAGAATAAATAAATTTATTTATCTGCATTTTGTACGACAATTACAGTTATTTTGGAATCAGGTATTAAAAGTACTTCATGGCTTTTTGTGCGAACTCTTAACATTCGCAATTCATCAGAGGGATCAATTTTTTCCATTCCACGCTCCATTCTTCCGCGCAGTTCTTGAAAATAGCCAGCAAATTTCACCGAGTTCTCAAAGTCCATGGTACTCTTAACCGGATGACCGAGTTCGTTTATAACCACAATATCGCGAATGTTTTTCTTTTCCTGAATCTCTCTGAAGGCTTCTTCCACATAGCGAATTGTTCGAGGTGACTTCAAAATAACTCTTATTTAACAATTAAGCTAGTGAAATTGGATTAAATATTACCTTTGCTGGTGGGCCTTTGAACATATTTACCTAAATTAAAAGTCGGTCAAAACTTTGTAATATTTCAATTTTTTTGGGTTGTCACGGTAACGGCTGTTTTATAGGTTTGCGGGTCAAATCATGTGGTGCAGTGTGACCGATACTTGGCTTACTTACGAAATATGGTATTTTCCAGATTAATGTATTATATAACATTCTTTTTAAAATAATCTTATAAATAAATAAAAAGCAATGGAATATATTTATTCAATATAAGAAATACTTAATGAATGGTATTTTCTTGTGAATATTTACGCTGTTTTTAGTTTTCACATACTGGTAACACTGCGCTATCGAACAAACAAAAGTTTATTTTCGTTTTTGTAAAATAGTCATTTTGTTGACGACAAACCAACATTTTTAGTAAAAATGGTAAGTTGTTAATAAAAATGTATTATCAAAGTTAAATCTAAAATAATATTGACAGTCCCAAGAAATAGAAGAGACGCTGAAGCGAATCCAAAGCCACAAAGGAGTCGTCGGCACAATTGTCGTCAACAATGAAGGTGAGTGAAATACAAATTGAATATATATATAATGGAGAGTTACTCAATGTTTGGCGTATTAGGTATTCCGGTGAAGTCGACGCTTGACAACACGACAACCGTTCAATACGCTGGCCTAATGAGTCAGCTGGCGGACAAGGCGAGAAGTGTGGTGCGGGATTTGGATCCATCCAATGATATGACATTCCTGCGAGTTCGCTCCAAGAAACATGAAATTATGGTTGCTCCCGATAAGGACTTTATTCTTATTGTCATACAGAATCCAACCGATTAAATGCCCATCATTGCTTATATATTCTGTAAATCTAGTCTATTTATTTAATTTCCTTTATACAATGATTTCATGTATATGGACAAAATTTTATTTAATGCTGTTTTTCATGGGTGCTACAGCTGTGATCTCATTGGGAGGCGTAACTACAATAATAACATTGCTTAATTGTTACTAGCAGCGGGCAGCGCTGTTAAATACAGTTGCCGATGAGAGGTAAAAAAAAAGTATTTAAACATCGATACATAATTACACATGCACTTTTTTAAAATTAATTAAAGCAAAACTCATATGCGTAAAGCTACTTCAACTTTCTCTACGTGACAATAAGCACATCAAAAAATTAACAATGTTTTTGTGTCAGTACTATAACCATATACTATAAATGATTTGCACATTTCAATATATCGCCAACGTATATCGATACATTTTCGTGTTGTTATAAGCCCTATCAATTTGTAAATATCGAGAGGATGTCATCTCCATAACCTCAGCGAGTCTGTCTACAAGTCGTGTGTGTGGTAGTGGTGAAAACTTATAAATCGTTTGGGGAAAAATGCATTTAAGAAATCGTTAAAGCAATAAATCCAATAGCCAATAGTGTAATAAATAATTATAAACATCGAATAAAAAGCTCACATACACAGTGTTCGCGGTGTGCCAAGCAAAACTCGTAAAATACAAAATTTCAACAAAGAATAAGGTAAATGTGAAATTGGGCGTGCAAGAGTAAAGAAAATGGCGTAATCACGCACTCAAACCAACAAACGAAATCTACGCCAGTCCCCAATCAGCCAGTCAGCATTAAATGCTAGTTCCTTCCAATATTTGATTTAAAAAAAAGAAAGAAATATACGTACATAACTATGTATGTACATGTGCTCATTTATATATATATATTAAATTGGTGTGAATGTGAAAAGTTTTAATAAGCTTTAAATGTGAGCAGCGTAAGCGTTTTTCGAAGCAGCTTTGTGTAGCCATATTTGTTCCGTGAAAAATGAAAATGATATGTACACACATACGTATATATATATATATATATGTAATACACGTATAAAGAATTAAAAGTTAACGAACGAAATAAAAAAAGGTATCGCTTCGTATCAGATCGTCATCGTCGTCGTTGTCCCGTTGTTCGCAAACCCAAGCAATTTTTCAACGTCGATACACTGTGTGTTATGTACAAATGTTCATACATACGTACTTTCAATATCGACGATATGGCATCACACACAAGAGCGCACTCGCATACAAAACACACACACACAAGCATGCACGCACGTAGTACGTAGAGAGACAATATGTGTGTATGTATGTCTCGCCAACGGCTGGCTGGCTGTTGTATATAACAGAGTTGAACACATAAGGGCTGGCTCAATTTATAAATAAGAAGCTAAGCATGTGCTGGCTGCGCAGCAACTGCGCTGCTGCTGCGACTGCATTGCAGCGCAAGGGATTTTATTACGTACAGCGATGAGTGTTGTTTTTGTTGTCGTTTATATTTTTGGATATTTACATATGTGTGTACATGTGTGCGTGTGTGTGTGTGAGTGCATCTAGGAGAGCTCCCATTTAATGCATAACGTACAACGTTTATGCGACGTAAAACACGACGCCATAGAAAACAATCTAACTGTTTGCTTTAACGGTCCAATTCTCATTCTCTGCCACCCGCAACGCGTAATCCATGAATGTTTTTTCTCTTTCCATTTTGTCGCATTTCACTTGCACACACACACAAGTAAAAATAACAAATTTACATATGTGGTGCATAAGGAAAGGAGGAGCTAAGGAAAAAAGTGCCGTTGCAAATATGTGGAGAGTAGCTGTGATAGGAGAATAGACGGAATAATCAATATGAATTGGTGTTAAATGCAATACTATTGTGAACAGTGAACAGTGAAATCGTGAATCATATTGGAAATATAAAAATAAAAGCGAATGATAAAAAACATTTCCTCAAACCGAAATGACAGAGATAATATGACGCAAAAATTTAAAGTGTTTTTAAATTTTTATTTGAGTTAGTCAGCATTGAACGGATTGCGAAAAGATTTTGTGTTGGGTGTTAAAATTGTGGAACATGGCAAAGATCATTTTTACGAAGAAGCAGAAACATAAGTTGCTATTTTTACTCGTGTCACTTACACATTGTCATCGCTTAAAGTCCACTAACAATAATAGCAAATAGCAGCAATAGCGTAGCAAAATTCCTTTTATATTTTGCCAATATCTTATCGTAAATTGGGTGTAAATAACGTACATAATGTCTATCTATTTTTTCTGTATTTGTACAAAACACACAACTCTACGCAACAAAATTAAAAGAACAAAAAATAGCAATTGCAGCTTAAGAGAATTGCAGATTGAAGTTTCAATTGTTTTTATTGTCAATATTTTGTCAATTTTAATTTTTTATTGCTGAACTTTCAATCTGTTGTATAAGTATTTATATATATATATATATATAATATTGAAACGGTAGTTAACACCCCACCAAAAGAAAATTGATCAAATTTAAAAATTAAAGAAAAATCACATGAAAAGAAAGTACTTTTCAAATTGTACAGGGTTACATTTCTTTTCAAATTGATTTTAATTAATTTTTTAATATATTTTGCTGCATTTTTGTTTAGTTTATATATATATTTATATATATATATGTAAATATACATATATATGGATATGTATACAGCTAATTGTAGTCAAAGTCAAAATTTCTATGCACCAAAAAAGGGAATTGTTTCTTACTTCAAATTAAATTCTTAAAGCACATGGAAAAAAAATTGTTTTTAAATTTTGCATTCGTTATTTGTGAATAATAGTCTTCATCAAAGGGTATTCCCAGAACTGCTCGTAGCAGCTGTCTGCTTTTGCTGCTGCACTCGCTTTTTCGATCAAAAGTGACCGACGTTCGACCGACTTCTTAGCCTGCTGTCGCCGTAGCAGTCGCAGCATAAAAAATAAAGCCAAAACAGGCCGCAGCAGGCAGAACAACCCCAAACAGATAGACACACAAACACACTCGCTCACACACACACACTCTCGTCCACAATTATTGCTCTCGCATAGAGGCGAAGGTTGTCCCAGCCGACGCATCAGCAGCTTTCTTCCCTTACTCTTAAATTTTGTTGGTATCGAAACTGGTTTTCATCCCCGTTGTGCAAAGTTGGTTTTTATTTCATTATTACTGCGGTATCATCTATGGCTGGAGAAATAAGTCTGAATCTGGCACCAAATCATAAATTGGCTCTCTCTTAAAAAACATTTTTCCTGTTGGTCAGCTTTTTTATCGATTGCCGAAAAAGCAGACAGACGAGAACTATGTTTTTTTTTTTATTTATTATTACTAATTACCAATTTCTTTATTTGTAATTAAAAAAAACCTAAAAACTGAAATAATAATACAAAAAAAATATATAACAATTTCCTAAATTTCCGGGTAGCTTGAAAAAGGCCAAAATCTCAGCACTGATTCGGCGGAATGGCGACGCTGGCTGCGAGTCCAGCGAATACAAAGTAATCAAATTTATTAGTTAATTGGCGAAGTGTAGTGGAAGTACAGAGGGGGGTCAGTGGCTGGAAGATGGAGATTGGAGCATGTGCGTGCTCGTTCTCGTGTCTGTAGCACCGAATCGTTTGTCAGATAATAAAACTCGCAATATGCACACGTAAAATCAGCATTTTGGCCTACGTGTCTGTGTATATACTTAATATTCAAAAATGTATGTGTTTGTCTATGTGTGTATGTGCATGTGTGGACATTCATTTATATATATATATTGCCGTGGCGTTATCGGTGTACCTATGACGGTGATCCGAAAACAAAAACAAAATAGCAAAAATTATTTTTGGCATCGTTTTTTTTTTGCCCCAACACCAGCAACAAACAACAACACAACAAAATTGCACACAAATGTACTATTGTGTCTATAAGCACAATGTTGTTTGCTTAAGGTAGATTTATGTTAAACAGTGGGCATGAGATGCAAAAAAAAAAAAAACGTAGACTCGTGGGATTTGCATTGATTGGAAGGATATGAATATGAGTGATCATCAAATATTTATAACATTTATTTGTATTTGCATAAGTAAAATTTTAAGTGGGTCAGTTTTGGTTAAATAAAAAACACACCAAAAAGAAATATATCTCAACATAGGTATTTTAAAAATGTGCTGTAGTTTTTCTTGTTTGCTAGTTGCGTTTCGTTTCGTTTATAGTTCAGCAAATCAACCGGTTTTGGTTCCAGGGAGGAACGCTTGTGAATTCGCAGGTTTGTTTGTGGGTGTGTTTTTGTGTTTGTGAATTGATCGAAACATGTTTTATAACAGCTGGACAAATATATGGGATCATTTAGATCCAACACCTGCCGGAACCTCAACCAACAGCCAACGGCCTGTTGTATTTAGTCCCGGAAAAAAATAAGCTTAATTTCTCTGGCTCGCACATCAGCTAAACTTTGACCCAAGCCACTTGTTTTAAATGCAGCATCCTGGGTGCAAAAAAAAAATCAAAGATGGCCGCAAAAAATATCTGCAAAGTGAAATTCGCTGAAATTCCCAAAACTACTGTGGCCAAATTTCCAAAATAAGAAATGCACTTGTGTGTGTTGTATCGGTGTGAGTGTGCTTGTGTACTCGTGCGTGCGTGCGTGTTGTATATGTGTGTGTGCTTATGCTCTCATTTTAAAAGAAACGACAAAATACAAAAACAGAGCAGAGCAGCGGCGTTGACGACCTTTTTATTTACTTTTTGGCATAGGGAACCAAAAAATAAAAGAAGTGTAAACGGGGACTTGAAATCTGAGTACGTTGAACATCTGTTCAGAAATGTTTTTCGTGCACAAAGATTTCACCAAGAAAACGATTGAAATACATGTTTATATATGTTTTTTTTTTTTTAGATCATGCATGTAGCAAGTAAATACATATAAACATAACTGTGCATGTGTGCGTTCATTTTGAGTGCATTTCATATATGTCGCTAAGTCTGTGTGTGTGTATGAGAAATACAATGCAAAGTGTTAAACAAGAGTCTTTTTCATATACTCACATACCTGCTTCTTATTTTATTCCAGGTAAATCGACGTCGACGACAACTGCATACTTAAAAGCAACAATACCACAACAACAAGAGCTACAGCAAGGGGCAACATCGAAGCAGCAACATCAGCAGCGGCACGCAGAATAAAGAAACAAGGAAACATTTGCACACAGCAAGCAGCCGAAAAAAAACAACAACAACGGCAACACCGACAAGAAAAACCACTTCAACAAAAGAGGATAACATATTGAAAGAGCTGCGCCACACACACACATATTCAAATACATAAACATATATATATGTATATATAGGGAGCTGCTAACTCACAAATACACATACATATGTACGTGGGAAAGTAAACCGACATCTTTTTACGAGTTTTGCAATCAAGCAAAAGAGAGAGAGCAGAGAGAGCTCCAGCGAGTTTAAGCAGAGCAGAGGGCCAGGGCTGCAGAGCCCTTTGATAACGCACGCACTCACACACACACACAGACGATCGAGTGAGCGCGACTTGAAGATACGCCTGCACGTGAGAGCGACATAGGTAGAGAGAGAGAGAGACTACGTTTTGGTGTTGCCCAATAACCGTTAATATACAAACGAATTTGGGAATCACGGCAATCGTGAAAGTGCGTCGACGTCGTCGTTTTGTCATTCGTTGTGCGTGAGCGTGATTTAGCACTTGGAAAACGGCCAGTGTTGCCACAGTGCAATCAAAAAGCAAGCACAGTCGCTCAATCACCTGCATTTACGTAAGACAAGTGCTGCCAGACAGCTGTCAAAAGAGACTTGCAATAGCGACGGAGACGACGACACTCAAATGAAAACGCTTGTACTCAGCCCAGACGATCTGCAGAACTTTAACAAGTTCATCTATGATCCGAAATCTGCTGCACAACTGGCCGCTAGTGCGGGCGCCATTGCTGCAGCTGCCGCCGTCCACGGACACCACCATCATCCAAGTGGGGGAGGTGGAGTGCAGCTAGTTGCTGCAAGCGGCGGTGCGGCAGGTGCAACAGTGCCCGTCACCCAAGTGGTCGGTGGCACAGTGGGCAACGCGAGCGGCGCCAATAGTGCCAATAAATTAATGGCACTGCACTACTATCTAAACCATCAGGGCAACTATGTGGGCGTCCAGGCGCCAAGCCATGCAACACAACACCAACAACAACAGCAGCAGCAGCAGCAGCAACAACAACAGCAGCAGCAGCAACAGTTACTGGCACAGTCGCAGACGCAGCTGAGGCAGTTACAGCTGAAACAGCCAACAATACATCAGCATCAGCAGCACATCAGCTATCATCATCATCACCCCTACTACCAACAACAACAACAACAACAACAGCAGCAACAACAACAGCAACAGCAGCACAAGGTGCAACAACAGAATCATTTGCCTGTCCATGCGTTAAATCAAAACTCCAATTTCTCGGCGGCCAGTTCGAGCACTGGCGGCACTGCATCCAGTCATGCGCCTACCCAGCAATCCAATGGCTCCAGCATCTCACCAACAATCATCAGTCATCCATCACATGTTGTTCATCCACATGCCCATCCACATGCACATCCACATGCCCATCATGCACATCATGCGCATCATCAGCAAGCTACGAGTGCAGCAACAGTTGTTGCCAGCAATAGCAATATTGCTGCCGCGGCAAATGCCTTGTTGCGTGCCACAGCTGCAGCGGCAGCAACAGCTGCCACAACAGGAACAGCAGCGGGTGCTGCAGCAATTACGTCGTCCGCCGTCTCCTCATCAGCGTCGTCATCATCCTCGTCGTCATCATCATCGGCCTCCTCATCGTCGGCTGGGGCAGCATCATCGACGGCGTCGACCACAACCGGCTCTGCCAATTGTGCCAAGAAACTGAAAACGGAACCGTTGCTCTCGCAATACAATCAAACGGAACGCCTAAATTTCGCCAATACGTACATTGTGTGGAGCGAGGAACACTGGCGCCGCGTCGTATTCCACGATGAACGACGCTTCAATTTGGATGGGCCCGATGGCTTCTCCTATTACTTCCACGATCTGCGCAACTATGAGCGAACGTTGTCGCAACGGCCGCGTGGCAACTCCGTCTACATCTACCTGATGATCTGCGTCGGTGGCGCCATCCATTTGGATGTCTCCTCTGCCAAGCAGCGACCAGAATCCTGCATCGAAGCCATACTCCGCGAACGACCCAATATTGTTAGTAAACTGGGTGGTGGTGCAGGGGGAGGACAGAGTGCAGAGTTTGTGCTGCAAGATCACAATTGGATGTCACATGCGTTGCCCACCGCCCAGGAGCTGCTTAATGCCGAGGGACTCAAGACGCAAAAGTGGCCCACGATTGCCCACGATCTGAACATCATGGAGAACATTTGGGGCTGGCTCATTCGGGAGGTGTTCGATGGTGGTCGCAAATTCTCGCGCAAAGATGACCTCATCTTTCGCATCAAGGAGGCGTGGTCCCGCCTTCCGCTCGACCTAATCACCAACCTGTACAGCACGCTGCCCGAACGGATCACTGAGCTGTATTACACTCAAGGCGTCTACACGAATTGTTGACAACCGACGCCGCCAAAGGACGTGCGAGGACAACAGCGGGAAAGGGAACGGGCACAGCAGGAGCACTTATCGAAACGGAGACTGCTTTCAAATGAGGAACGATGGGGCAGAGAAGCTGAATTTACTAGCTACTTGACATCAGCAGCACTCCACCGCAAGTGGCAGCTGACACTACTGCATGTAACATCAATAACAACAACCAGAACACGCCGCTTTATTATGTTCTAAAGGCAAATAATCCCAGATGGCAGAAAAATTTACCTTTTTTTTCGTACATTTAACTTGACATTTTTTTTATGTATGTATAGCTTTAAGATGCGTATGCGTATGTGTGTGTGTGTGGGTGTGTGTGTGTGTGTGAATCTAATTATGTATCCGCAATCTACAATTTGTAAGCGTGTCCGTTTTCGCTCTGTTTATAGTTATGTGTATTTAAGATTTAACTAACAAAGCAAAAGAAACAAATTTCGAGATTTGACCGTAGGCGCCGCCAGAACAGTGTGGTAACGCTGGCGAGAACCTCACCTCACCGCACCATAGAACTCACCACGCAGCAGTCAGTGTTGCCAATGCTTTGTAATTAGTGTTCTCTTATGCAGCTCTACGCCAACTGCAGCAAAATAACCCAATTTTAAATATTTAAGGCTCTAACTTTTAGTTATCGTTTTTAAACTATAAATACACCCTTCTCCCCTCCTCTTCCCAATTCCCCACCAACTTCCTCCAACCCCGGTTCATTATCCACACTATTTAGTTACAAAAAAAAAACAAATTTATTTTATCTTTGGAATTTAACTCATTTTGTTGATTGTTTTTAGTTATGCGAATGTAGAAGGAGAAGTTAAGAAAATGAAATTAATAAAATGGCGAAAAAATTAATGCAAAGCGAAAAGAGTAAAATAAACTTGTAACTAAAGTATTATTTGTAAGGCATAGTTTTTTGTTGTAGCAAAATACACGCAAACAAAAACTAAAACTAAAATCCTATCATGTAAAATTGTTTACGAACAGAAATAATAATTAAACTAATTATCAATGTAATTAATACTTATTAAAATTTAACAAAACAAAAAATATTAAAAAAAAAACAAAACAAAAAAATAGAGGGGCAACAAAAGTGTTACTTTAAGATAAAAACAAATCAACTAATTTGGTAAAAACACAAGAGAGTAATAAAAAGTAAAAACAAATGAAAAAGGGATACATTGTGAACAAAGAAAACATGCTGAACATATTTAAAAAAAAATCAACTAAACATTTATGTCGCCAGATCCTACACGAAACGACTCGAGCAGATGTCGACTAGTGATTGACAACCTTTTTATCGATAACCGATGGCTGGCACTTCGGCCGTTTTGTGTTTACTGAATAAGGGGAGCATTATCGAGTACCAGGAAATACCTATATAAATATACATATATAGTTATAAACAAAGTACACAGACATATAATTACACTATACAATTTAGCATATGACGAACTGAACAAAATAAACAAATAAATGCAAAACATTTGATTGCAGGCAAACTGATCATAAAACCTAAATACAAACATAAACAGAAACCAGAACTAAGAAGAAAGAGAAGAAGAAGAAGAGTAAACTGAGTAAAAAGTAACTGAAACTTCTTTCAACTCAACTTGTAATTTCAGCAAATTATGTGATTTTCCCTTTGTTTCGCTTTTTGCAATGAACTCAAAATGTCAAACAAATAATAATAATAACAGCAAGAACAGAAGAAGAAAACAAAAACAAATCAACAATCTTTATACATATACATAATATACAAAAACTGAATTATTATGATTAATTAATAATGAAAATGCAATTACCAATAAAACTACCAGCAAATACGTAAAAATAATACAAAAAATAATTGATGTTTTATTTATTAGTTTGAGCAGGTTATTGAAATGAATCAGATTTCTGTTTCATATTGGGATTTTCATATATCATTCCTATGGTGTCATTTAGTAAAGGAAATTCCATCAAACACCAATTTGCATTTGCTTTTAAAACATTTTATTATATAAAGTGCGTTACAAAAATGTCATTTAAAATCAGTTTCTACAAAGCGTAGCTTATAAGCAAATTAAATACTCTGCGTTTATAGTCTATAAACTTGAATTGCGAGTGTGTAAATATATATATATATAACTATAAAATCTGTAGACTATTGGCACGGCTAAAAATCGCAATTGTGGAGTGTATATTTATACATATATTCCTATATATATATAGTTAGTAAATTTGAGGCACTTTCAAATACGGAATTGTGCACGGAATTGTGCACCTTAGCAGTGTAATACATATATCGATATTTTTATATATCAGTTTATATTGATATTTTGTGCGTATTTGTGAAATACTGTTTTGGTTAATTTAGCGAATATTTAGGCTGGAATAATGCTTCGCACACAGGCTGGACTGCAGAAGGGCAGGTTTTGCTTGACGCAGAAGCGACCACCGATCAGCGACTTGGAGCACTCCAGGCCCGCACAGACAAAGCAATGGCTGTGCCAGTGAATGTCTGACCAGGCGACTCCCTGATCCGCCGGGCCAATGGGCAACTTGCAGCTTTTGCAGGTGCCGGCATAGAACTTGTCGTAGCACTGCAGGCACAGCGGCATATTCGACTTCTCCTCGGGTATGTACTGTTGTCCGGCGAGCGGTTCGTCGCATTGGAGACAACAGAAGTGCTTGATGTGATAGGTGGCACCCTCGGCTGCTGTGTATTCCTTGGTGAAGATCAGCTCATCGCACGCCTTGCAGCGGGGTATCTTCAGCTTGATGGCCAGATCGCGACCACAATAAACCTGGCCATGATGGAAGAAGTACACCAGATCTGCCAGCAGTTCCCGGCACGTGTGACACTTGAAGCAGCCCGGATGCCAAGCAATCTCCTTCCCTCCACGTTCCGTCTTAACAGCCACTTCGCCAAACTCAATCGGCAAACTGCAGTCGCGACAGTTGAAACTGGACACGGGAGCAGGCAACGAGCCACTTGCATCTGAAATGTCGCCCAGCTGGAGTTGCTGGAACTGGTCGGGCATGCTGGCGCAGCTGGGATACATGTTCATGTGCTCGATGCCCGGAATCGTTGTGAATTTTCCGGGGCTGGCGTTGAGCTCCTCGCCCGCCTGGCCCGGAGTCGTTGGCTTCGAGCAGAAGCCGGAATCGTGACTGGCTGAGCTGGGCAGCAATTCGTTGCCATAGCTAATGTCGCCGGCGCCACTTGCTGCCCGCATGTCCGCAAACAGTTTGTCAATGTCGTCCAGGAGTTGCTCATCATTGAGCAGCCAATCGTTGACCTGCCTGAGCGGCTCCAGCAGCTGGCATTGCTCGTGTCGAATGCCCTTCTCCTGCAGCGTGTGATAGAGGCGATTGTAGTACGGAGCATTAGCCACAGCAGACTGTAACATCTGTTTGTCCACACCCACATGCTCCAGCTGTGCGCGAATACGGGGCGCAAGTCCCGGCAACTGTTGCAGGTTATCAGTTGCCGCCGGCGTTGGTACAATGATGACGGATGCTGCTGGTCGACCGGCACGCGCCTCCTGCAGCGCCTGCTTCAATGGTTCTGCCTGCACAATTTGGGCAAAGACCGGATCTCTTTCGTAGTCGATGTGTGCCGGCATTCCGCAGTCATACAAAATGGTGGAGACGCCTCCAAATTTAACCCGACGCATTGGCGTATCCTGACGTCTGCTTTCCCCGAAGCGTGCTAGCACCGGATTCTTTGTGGGCAACGGAGAGTGAAATGGAGTGCCTGGCGAGCATTTCAATGGGGATGACGACGACGCCTGCGTCGGTGCTGGACACACTGAGTTGATCTCAGCCCTGAACTGTGGATTGCTCACGTATTCCTTGCGGAACTCAGCAATGGGCCCCAGTCGAGCATCGCGGGATATGTTGAGGTTCTTCTCCTGCAATTGGGCTTAGATTAGGACAAGATATTGCCTCGAATTGTTGCTCACCTTAAGCAGACCCAGCAGTTTGTCATAGATGACGCCATGGGTAACCAGACTCTGCATCTGGGCTCGATTAATGCCCAGCAGTTTCAGCTTGGTCTCCGCATGCAGCGCGGGCTGCTCATCAAATTCTGTGGTGCAGTCGCTCAACGGCTCCGAGAAGGCGACCAGCAGCTTGGGCTGAGGAAGCACCGCTTGCTCTGCGCTGAGCGCCTGCGTCAGCTTCGGATTGGAGAGCAACTCCTGCAATGCCGCATCCACTTGTGTCGGCAAACCGAGGGCAGTCAACAGCTTGCGAACAGCAGCTGGTGGGAATGATGCTGCCTGAATGCCTATGGAGCCAATGTGCTCCACTAGCCCGTGGCCCAAGCGACCCACGCGAACAACGATGCCTTGGCCGACGCACTGCTCGCGCAGCTTCTGCACGTAGAGCTGGAGTTGTTGCGCCTCTGTTTCGCTCAGATTGTCGCAAAGCGTTGCGTCAAGATCGTGTGGGGGCACTTGGAATTCTAGCTGCTGCTTGCGTTTGAGTGCAGCATTGCTGCCCGTGACGGGTATCTGAGCGGCCCCTAGTTTGTCCATGTAATCCGTTATGACATCGGGTGATGCATTCGGTGGCACCCATTCCACCTGCACCTGCTGATTGGCCAACGCCTTGATCTTGATATCTGCCGATAATAATGATATAAATATGAGGGGCAAATCAATTTAATATGGTCAGCTTACATGCTGGCTTCGCTCGGATCTGGCCGAGTATCTCAAACTGTGCCCAGCCGGTGTCGTCATCGGTGCACAGGTGCTGATCCTTGCGGCACATGCAACTGCGGCATACCTTGCGCCAGAAGTGCAAATCCAGCCCTGGACACTTCTCCTTGCACTCGCCACAGGGTGCTCCAGCTCCGGATTCGTGTCCTAGTTTTGAGCGCTTCAACAATTCGCGCCGGCTTTCCAGTTTCGATAGCCATTCGGGAGCGGTGGGCGTCTCTACGCACGAATTAGATTTGTCAGTGCTTGACATGCTACTGACTTCAACTAAACTTTTAAATAAAAAGTAAGCAAATAAATAAAACTTTGCAAAGACAAAGCAAAAAGCAGTGTGACCAAGTAGAGAAAACGCGAGAATACCACTATCTATTAATTGTGGAAGAATCGAAAATACTCAGTGCGAGAGCCCCATAGTTTCGAACACCATACTTAAGCATAGACACCAACCACTGTTCAGTAAACGAACACTTGACTTTCCCTGCATGCCCAGTCAGCTGATTTTCGAATTGCGAATTTAAGTTAGCTTGGCTGCAGCTCTCAGGCTCTGTGCATTGTTTTTCGCAGTTGTGCAGCCCTGAATCTAACAACCAAAACCAAATTGCCAGCCATTGCATAAAATAAAACATTTACCGTGCGAAAAACTCAAAAATTAAAGGGCACAATTCGCTGTGTATATTAAAGGAAAATATTGTGCATATTGCCGGAATAAAAGTGTTGAAAATAAAGTTAGAAAGCGCTGTAATCACAACGCATATTTGCAAAATATACGAGCGAAAATGCAATAAATATATGTATGTATTTGTGTGTGTGTGTGTGTATAAGTAGGTGGCAGCAACTGCGTCCCACGGAAAAGTGAAAGTGCAGCAAGCGAAACGGACAGACGGATAGACTGAGCTGAAGTTATGCTAAGCTGTGATAAAAAATTGGCAGAAAACTATGAAATTCGCAGTTGCAATTAAAAAAATCAAATCCTTTTTTTTACCGGTCTCACACTTTTGGGCAACAAATTGACATTGAATTTCGCGAACGGTGGTTGTTTTTGCCCTGTGTGTGTAGTGCGTGTCTGAGTGTGAGTGAGTTGTAGGTAGTTGAAGTGGGTTAGATGTATGTGAAGGTGAGTGAGGGGGGGATCTGCAATTTGAATTTGAATGCGTTTATGAAAATTGATTAAGAATTTGATTTATGCAAGGGTTGTTCCTGAAACGACTGCTCATATTTGATGTGTGTAAATTCAAATATATATATATATATATATAAATATATGTATTTCACAATTATTTTGTTTTAGCTGATTCTTTGTATGGGGGTCATTGATTATTAGCCAAAATTGAAAATCGATTACTGATTGCCATTTAATTGACCCATAAACATGAGCGAAAAATACGACGGCAACGGCGATTATTCCACCTACAACGAGGATGAGGCCAATGAGTATGTTGGTGGCGGCGGTGGCGGTGGAGTTGGGGGAGGAGGAGTTGGTGGCGGTGGAGGTAAGGCGCGCGGCAAAAGTGTTGGCAACAGTGGTGGTAGTGGTGCCCACAACGGCGACAGTGGCATCCACGATCATCATCATGGCGGCGCCGATGGCAGCGGCAACAATGTCCAGCTGAACGAGAAGGCCAGCGAATACATACGCGACTGCATGGCCGAAAAGAACCGCATGGATCGCAAGTTTCCCATTGCCGAGAAGCTGCTCGAGGGTGGTAAGCAATAATCCATTGATCCATATATATATATAATTATATACATTTAAATCGTCTCAATTTTACAGAGATCGAGAAGGTGCAGACAACGGGGCGAATACCATCGAGGGAACAGAAATATGCTGACATCTATCGGGAGAAGCCGTTGCGCATATCACAGCGGGTCTTGGTGCCCATACGCGAGCATCCCAAGGTGACTAAAAAAAACCAGTTAAAAATGTATATGCAAAATAAAATAGGATCCTCAATGAACTTTTAGATTATCCCATTTAAAATATCTATATAATTGCAATCTTAATCTCATCTTATTGCTGTTTTCAGTTTAATTTTGTTGGAAAACTGCTGGGACCCAAGGGCAACTCGCTGCGTCGCCTGCAGGAGGAGACGCTGTGCAAGATGACTGTGCTTGGCCGCAACTCGATGCGGGATCGTGCCAAGGAGGAGGAACTGCGCAGCTCTAAGGATCCAAAGTATGCGCATTTGAACAGTGATCTGCATGTAGAGATATCAACGATTGCGCCCCCTGCAGAGGCATATGCACGTATCGCGTATGCAATGGCCGAGCTGCGAAAGTATTTGATACCGGATAGCAATGACATTATACGGCAGGAGCAGTTGCGCGAACTGATGGATAGCACCAGCATCAACGATGCCGAGAACACCAGTAGCAATGCCAAGAACTCGTACAAAAAAGCCTCGCACATGCAGAGCAGTGGCGGCAACGTTGGCTCCAATGCTATGGGTGGTTCGGGTACGGCCAATTCTGCGGCTGGTGCTGGTGGTGGCTCGGGCATGTCCAAGAATGTGTCTCATCACGGGTACAGGTGAGTCCATATCCCCTAAGTTTTGCAAAGGTTTTGCTTAAATTGTTTTAATTGTTCATTGGCAGAGGCTCACAGCAGTCATCGTTTAGCAAAAATGTCCTGGCACCCAAACAGAAAGTCATGTCCATTTTGGAGAAGGCCAGAACTGCTATGGATGAAACTTATGGGTAAGCTTTTGCTGCATACCCCAAAGCCAGTCACTAACCAGCTTGTCTGGCTTTCATGCAGTCGCGGCTATGACGATGGTATATCCTATGATCTGCATCAGTCCTACGATAGCTACAACTATGCATCTCATGGCGGACATGGACATGGCCAGCATGGTCCCCCCACAAGCATCCTGGGCGGTGTTGGCAACATCAGTGGCGTTGGCGCGGGCGGTGGAGTTCGTGGCGGACACTATGAGACTCAGGAGTATGAAACGGATTACTCGCGACGTGACTACTACCAGCACTCTCCAGGATATGCAGGTATAATTGATGGGAATACTTTATAAATTAATTAAATTGCTTAATAATATTAATTATACCACATTTTTATAGGTGGCGGCTCCGTGTCACAATCGAATCCTAACAACGCAACAGGTCTAAATTCGAATCACAATCGCAATCACGTTAACAGGTGAAATTTGCTGGGGCCGAGCAAAGCCAGCAATAATGTAGATGGTGTGGAAGGAGGCGGCGGCACAAGCAGAGCAACAAATTCAATGCCGGATAACCACAAACTGACCGTGAAAGCCAAATCAATTGTTAACAGGAGCAGCAGCAGCAACAGCCGCAGAAGCAGGAGCAGGAGCAGCAGGAGAAACACTTTCAGGCCGAGCTATGATAAACACGAGTGCAACAGCAACAAATACAACAACAACAATTACAACAAAAGCGACTGTTTTCAGGTAACAATTAATGACAATTGCGAAAGCTTTCCAAATAACTAATGAACCTTTTTTTTTGGCACAGCATCAAACGCAACATCACCCACAAAAATCGTCGAAATTCGGAAAAAAACAACAACAAGAAAAACAAAAGAAAACACAACAAAATTACCCACCGCACAACAACAACAACAAAAACAACAAACAC
Source organism: Drosophila longiperda (assembly GCA_035042125.1). Lineage (NCBI taxonomy): Eukaryota > Metazoa > Arthropoda > Insecta > Diptera > Drosophilidae > Drosophila > Drosophila longiperda. The sequence continues at coordinate 12,492,588 of JAWNLV010000107.1, forward strand.
AATCAGTTAAACAGGAATAAAATGAATTCCATCGATGTGACCATGACGACATTTTCAATATCCTCCTATACACTGAACCAAACGGATTCGAAATGTGGCCAAAAGAATGCTGTAGCTGCCAGCAACAACAATAACAACAACAATAACAGCAACAAGAACAACAATAAAAACAACAACAAGAACAATTATACATTATGCAGTAACATCCAGAACAACATGCCAAACAAGCAGAACAACACAACAACAACAACAGCAAATGCTACAATTGCTCCCAGTATGCTATTAGTAAGGTATTAAAATTGCAACCAAAAGAGCACACTTAATCAAATGGACACTACGAGAACAACAATAACAACAAAAACAACAACATCAACAACAATTTTACTTGTCCAGTCCAGTTCCACACTCCTTTGTTCCTTGCACAATCCAAATCCAAATCGAATCTTGTCACGGCTTCTATATGGGAATGTTAATACATAGACAAATAACATGATATCTGCTTCAATATATAAAATATATATACCATTCTATATATATATATATATATATATTAATACTTATCCAAATCAAGAATACATTTAATCACAATTTTGAGACTATCATGGACAAACTATTTATTTGCATTTACAAAATATGAAAGCAGTCGACTTTCAGACCAGACACATTTTTTCTAAATACAATTTGCATTTCTTACAGCCCTTCGCTTCATATTCGTGAGATTCCGTTCTTGCCAGTGCAGTTTTTCTAATCACATTCAAAGAATCAAACAGATACAATAACTAAACAACAACAACAAGAACTAAAACACCAACAGAATAATGCTAAACAATAACAAGAAACAAACAAACAAATCGAGAGACAACACCACAAATACTTTGTACACTAAGAGGGATGAATATTTACAAACGGAAACCTTAAGATATATACATACTTATATAAATACAAACATATACATTATATACACTTAAATATATAATATATTTTTGAGTGCAAGGAAATCGTTGGATGAAAATGCAGCTGGATCTACAAATTGAAGTTTTAACTTGGGTGTTAGCTGGTGGGACGATGGACAATTTATGTCAAGGATATATTGTCCGGTTTTTTAATATATATTTACACAAAGAGCAAAAACATCTTTAAGATAATCGTATTTAAAGTGCGAACATTAATAACTAAAATTATTAAAAGATATAACCGTTAAATAATTAGATAAGCACAGCTTCAAGCTGGCTTTGATACTTTAATATTTATAATAATAATAAACATAATACTAAATACTTATTACAAAAAATATGCTAAAAGAACAAAATGTAAACCTTAATCGAGAACATAAGTACACAATAATATATATACTTGGCTCGATCTCCAGACTATACCTATGTTATCTTATCAAAAAGTTTTAATCTATCGTATTCCCTCACTATTGGATTATTTTATGCAAGCAATAGACTCAAATCAGTAATTATTGTAAATCTATGATTTTTTATTGGAATTTGTAGAATCTCTTTTTACTGACATTAATTTTGACATTTTATTCTGGAGATGGGGTGTATATATATATTAATGAAAATATGTTTAACTAACGCGCAGTAGGGCTGGAAATCTATAAGATTTAATTACTCAAAACTATATAATTGGGCACACTTAAAATAAATATATATATATATATACATACAGAATTTAATATTTACATTCGAATAACAAATGAATTAAATAAACGAATAACATCAAAAGTATAATAATATTTATATATAAACAATATGACTAAAATACTCGTAAATTAAAGTACATATTTATATATTATTCGGAGATTGTGAAATGAAGAATCCTAATGTGGATAATGCTGCAAATGATTACTTTATTGAAACGAACGAAAACAAAAATGAAAACCAACTAAAATATTATATTGAAGAATTACACAATAAGATGGTGAAAAGTAAAGAAAAGCTCAAATATCTACTTTATTTTCAATTGTATTTTCTGCATTACTAAACTTGTTTCACTTATACTTTATTTTTACCCGCAAATTGAAAATTTGAATAGAATTTTAAAAATACATAAATATCAAATAAATAAGTCTCCTTGTGGCCTCAAAAATAAACTTGAAATGATTATGCATGTTTGTGCCAAATGTAATTCACAACCGATTAATAATATTATAAAAAAACCATTCTTTAAATTCGGTGTTTGATCAGTTTTATACGAGTCAAAATTAAGCATTCTACATTACCGTACTTATGAATTCCCTCTACTTTTTAAAAATAATTTTAAATAACATCTTTTATAACTTATGTAAGCTGAGCTTCAATGGATATGAATATATAGCAATTCTAGCCTATTGTTAGTGCAAACATAATGAAAATCTGATAAATGATAAATGAATATCTTGTCCAAAAAATGCAAATTGTTGCAACTAAAGAAAAACGTAAGCGACATTTACTTATATAACAATGTGAACGTTAAATTGTTGAAAACAATTAAAATTTAGATTATGAAACAATATCCGTAATACGAAAAAATACATTCATTTATTTCAAGTAATATTATTGTTATAAATTATGAAACATACATACTTAAAAGACGGTTACCAAAACCAAATTACAGAATTTAAATTATATCTATTAATACTTAAATGGATGGTTAAAAAAATTTTTAAAAATCACAAACCATTTCAATACAAATATATAATATTCAATACTAATAAACAAACGCGAATACAACTAAAATATTGAGATATTCTCATTAATTATATTATGTACAATTAAATAATACAAACTATAATAAAAAATATTTTAAAGTATATGCTGAAATTAAATAGCCTTTTTTTGTGCCAATGAGTTTTATTCCAAAGGGGGAAAGGGTTTATGTTTTGAATCTTTTGCTAGAATGCGAATGAATTGAAATAATCCCGTAATGGTAGATAATATTAATTAATTTATTTAAATTTTTACTTTATAGGGTTGCAAATGAAATGTAGTTAGGGTTGAAAATCTTTTGTTAAAATTGATTATCAAATTTTGTTGATGTCAATTTGCAACCCCGTGCACGCACCCCTTCCCTATACCCTAACACTTATAAATGCCGCGTGTGATTTCCGTTGTTTAGTTTTTCTAAGCCTGCAATTGCGTGCACTTGCTACTTGCTATGACACGTGCAGCGAGGACACGAACCAAACAGCTAAAAGTTTATTTTAAATATGTATTTTAGACCTGTGTTATAATTAATAACTACTAATTGTTAGCAGTCGATTGTGCAGTATCGAATGGTAAGGATTCATTTGGAAACTTTGAAATAAATGGAAACCATATATATTCATATAATGTCTACAATTTATTTATTTAATAGAACTTAAAATAGTTTTATATTGCTTCACAATAACTGACTAGAGTAAACAACCTTAAAACCTACAACTTTCATCAATTGTAGTAGCTATCCCATTTTTACATTCAGGATCGCAGCACAATGCATATCTCCTTTTTCTCTTTTACACACAATGAAATTGCAGTAAATTGACTAGAATGAACTCCGTTAAGGGAGGATTTGGAGGATGCGTTGTACCACATTATTCATTTCCTTAGGCTTGCAACAGTCCATCGCTTTGGCCAACTAGTTTGCCTAGCAGCGCCTTGTACAGCAAGGATTCTGTGGAGATGCCTTCGCTCTGCAGGAAAAGCAATGTTTCCCTGGCGCACATTGCGAATCCCAACGCCTCCGCCTCTGTCCGTCGACCATGCGTTGAAGGTGGCCGCGGATTTGGTAAGAAATTAACAGCTGCAACTTCGGCATTCAGATCTATTTCATCTTCGTCATCGCTATTGAGCTCACTGGCCTCACGCTCATCCAGATCGTTCTCAAATGAATCCAACTCCGACTGCAGCTCCATAATCTTTTGCAGCGCCTCGAGTAAAATGCTATTGGGTGAAGCAGCTTCATTTTGGATTATGGATGGACTGTTACTGCTACTCGGCTCCGCCGGCGGTGTATCCGATCTCGCCTCCAGTTCCAAGCGATGCCTCTTCTCCTCCGTCGACTCATTGGCCAACTCCTGCTGCCGTTCCGCACGTTTGCGTTTCATAATCAGTTTTCCAGACATGTAGGAAGAATCCTCTTCAGTTTAGCGTGTAGTTTTGTATTTGGGTTTTGGTCTTTCGGTAGAGCGACACAACCGTCGTTCACCTGGCGATCACAACAACTGAAATGTTGAATGCACCCCGGCGCAGCTCGAACTGTTGCAGCACACTGCGATCCTGCCAAAACCAACCCCAAACAGACAGCCAAGCATTAGGGGATGTGCCGAGAAACAAAAAAAAAAAACAGAAAACGAACGAAAATTGTTGCAGCTGTTTGAATTTTTGTCGGCAGCTGAAGCGGGAAGGCAACAGGATACTATCGACTACCGACTGCTGGCTCGCTGACCGGCTGTAGCCAGGCTACAGGATATTGTGCTGCAATCGAAAATCAACCCCTGACAATCTGCTCTCTAACTGCAGCAGCTTGCTGCTATCTCGTCCCCTCTCCGTTTCTCGTTCATCGTATACCTTTCCCTTTCCGCTTTCCGTTGCCGTTGTCTCGTGGCTGTTCCTGTTCCTGCCTGGCTATCCTCACTGTGGCATACTCTACTCTGCTATCGTACTATGTGGTGTAGCGCATTTGACAGTAGGTATTCCCTACAGCGAACATTTGCAGCTGGCACGCTTCACATTCGAATATCTCTTCGATTTGTGCCCCTCCAAAAGGCGCTTTGACCTGCCATTGTCGTGATGATAACTGAACACCTTATGCTACACTGTCAAAAATTCTGTGCACTGTCTAACATAAAATTAAGAATTTTAATATTAATACTGAGAAATTTATTTCTTTATTAATATTGATAAATTTATTTCTTTATCAATACTTCTAAATTTTTTTTCTTTATGTATCCAATTGAAAATTGTTAAGAAGTTTTTGGTTGTTAATAATTAATAAATAAGTACCATAATTTAAAATATACTGTCATTTTCTGTTTATAAAATTGTGAGCTAAATATAATAAATATTAAAATCAAATTAACTCGTATTAATGTATTTAAAACAACCTGTTTACAAGATTTTTTAACTGATTCAAACTTGACGTAATTTTTTTTAACATTTTTTTAAATTAATATTCTTGTTAAGCAATTTATATCTGATTATATGCACAATTTTAGAATTCGTTTTCATCCAATCAAGCTGCCAAATATTTCGCAGTGTACTTTTACAATCCACATTATTATTTTTTTTTTTAAATATAGATGGTGCAGTTTGTAGAACATACAAATGTATGTATTTTAAAAAATAATTTTATTTGAGAGAAACTATGTTCAAACCAGTTCAAAATTTAAGTAAGATCATAATTGAGACTCATATAACACACTATGAGTTTAATCAGATTGTTCTCTTTGCAAAATTATACAAATAAAAAATCAATGTTGAGATTACTCAACAACCTGTTCAGAGTGACAGATTTAAAATTGCAATTTTATAAGGCTAATTGTCAAACGATTTAAGTTCAGTTTGTGAGTAGATCGTGCGTTGAGTACAAGTAAGCGCCTAGAGATGATTATCACTTAAGAGTCAAGCATATAGTCACTGGGAAAAATTTAAATTTTTACGTAATGTGGATAGTTCGAGAAATAAATAACAGTTTGAAATCGCGGGCATATCAAAAATGATAAGCCTCAGGTTACACATTGAGATAACCCCAATTTCTAAAGAATAATCAAAATATATTTGCATATTTTTCTAATTCGTCAACTAAGTTTTTCACGTGGTCTTAAAATTATAAACATATAGTAATCCCATTGTAAAGTAATTAAGATACAGAATACTCTAGTCAGTATCTGGCATGTGACTGTAATCAACACCTATAATTATATATATATTTTAACTAAAGTAATTTTCTACATTCTAGTCTTCATTATGGGGATGTGGATTTTAATTTGTTTGCTGGTTTTCAGTCACACAATTAAAGCGAATCCCATCGATGATATAAAATCGGTCGTAACAGAATTCATTATACTACATAATAATGATATTCACGCAAGATTTGAGCAGACGAATATAAATGGTGGCACTTGTAGCCAGGACGACCAAAGTAAGGATAACTGTTACGGAGGATTCCCACGTATCGCCCATGAGTAAGTTTGAGTGTGTTTCATATGTGACATTTAACATATCTAAATCCCACTTCAGAGTGCGAAGATATCGCGAGGATGCCAAGAATGGAGGAACTCCTGTACTGTTTTTAAATGCAGGTGATATCTACAGTGGAACTACTTGGTTCTCCGTCTTCAAAGATAAGATTGCCAGCGCCTTCATCAATAAAATACAGCCAGATGCTATGGTGAGATCTTATATCATATATTTATAGCCCTATTTTATCCTTACCTACAATTCTGGTAGTGCCTCGGCAATCATGAATTTGATGTGGACATTAAAGGCCTGGCTTCCTTCCTCAATGATGTGAGTTTCCCCGTGCTAGCCTCCAATCTGGATATTTCGCAAGAGCCCGATTTGGTTGCTACCAATAAATTATATAATTCAACTGTTTTGGAGGCCAACGGAACTAAAATTGGCGTCATCGGCTATTTAACGCCCAAAACTAAGGAGGACTATGTATTTAAAGTGGAATTCCATGAAGAAATCGAATGCATCGAGTGAGAAACTTTGCCAGAGATTAACCTATAAGCCAACATTCTAAAACAGCTTAACACAAATTTGCAGTGCTGAAGCAAAGAAACTGAAGGAGCAGGGCGTCAACATCTTGATTGCCTTGGGACACTCTGGTTACCAGAAGGATCAGGAGATAGCTCGAAACTGTCCCGACATTGATATAGTCATTGGTGGTCATTCGCATACCTTTCTGGATGCCAATCAACCCGTCGCTGACAAGAACGATGCTAATCCTGAAGCTGTGCGTGGACCCTATCCCACCACAGTGGTGCAGCCAAGTGGCAAAAAGGTGCCAGTCTTGCAGGCCTTTGCCTACACAAAGTATTTGGGAAAGTTACATGTGAAGGTAAAATAGTATTAAAATCTTACAGAATAAATAAATATTAAATTCATCCATTTTCAGTTCGATACCGAGGGAAATTTGGCGGAGTTCCAAGGAGCACCGATACTGTTGAATGCCTCAGTTCCCCAAGATCAGGACCTTTTGGATTTACTTGATGTCTATCGTCCAAATATAACGGCTAGAGCACAACATATTATCGGACACACTAAGGTGTTTCTGGAGGGCGGCAGAATTTGCCGACGAAGAGAGTGCAATCTGGGTAACCTGATTGCTGAATCCATGGTTTATGCTCGCATGCTGGAGAATAATGCCCTCTGGACTGACTGGACAGACGCAGCCATTGCTCTGATTGGTGGCGGTGGTCAGTATACAAGTTGATACCACATTGATTACACTACTTAACATAAGGGATTTCATTTTAGGTATACGTACCTCAATCTATAAGAACAACGAAGGAACGATTAGTTACAGCGATATGGAGGAAACCATTCCATTTGGGAACAAGTTGGTGATGACGCGTATTACTGGCAAAACACTGCTGAACGCCTTGGAGCACTCTGCGTCAGTAAGGAATGCGGATTCGAACGGAGGTTTTCTACAGTTTGCAGGCATGCGAGTAGAGTACGACTATGCCAAGGAGGAGGGACAACGTGTCACATCCGCGCTAGTCCGTTGTGCCGAGTGCAATGTACCCACGTACAGTAATCTCAATGAAACGGCCTATTATAAAGTAATTGTACCAGACTTTCTTCTGGGCGGAGGCGATGGCTTTATCCTTACTGAGTCCGTTGATCCCTTAAGCGAGTACTTGGAAAAGGACGACAAGGGTGCGCTTCAACAGTATCTAGAAAGTCACCACTTTGTCCATCCTGAGGTAGATGGCCGTATTGTCATTAAGTAAATAGTAAATCTATTTAGAACTCAATATGTTAACAAATCATCAAACAGATGTCGACGAAAATGGCTTTATTGGAAGAGCTATAAGCTCTGCATGATAATAACAAATGTTAATTACTTAATTTAAAGCTTTACTTAACTTTATGAGGAAAAGCACTAATTAATTTGTGCAGTGACCTTCAGCTTTTTAAAAGTGTATTTTCTTACTTAAATCGTGTCTGATCGTGCTCAGTGAGACATAACTGAGCCAGAAATCAATCTTTAAAATTAATAAACAAAACAAAAAAACGAAGCATCAGGTTAATAACCCAAGGACGGAAATAACCGGTTTATTGACATCAGGTCTACTCTGATTGGGTTAACAAATATTGTTTACTTTTACACGAGCTTCAAAAATCAAAAGAAATTGATTTACGAGACTAAAAGAAAATTGTATGTAATTAATGTTAAATTATAAAATACGGCTGTATTTAAAACTGCCTTTTTTACAGATCTTACGCAAATGTTTACTTGAAAAGAGCCCAATAAATTAATAGTTTGAAATGTCAGAGGAAAAGTGTATATCAGATATGATTAATGTGCGCTTTTAACTGACAGTTGATGCCACATTTCTTAACTGTGGCTTTTTTATTTTTATTTATAATTGAGCAACAATACATGGTTTTGTTATCATATTCATAAATAATTTTTGAATAACAGCTATTGATAGATAAAGTATTACACAGCTGCTGTTGTTAAAGAGAACTTTTTCGAATGTTCTCTTTTTGTATTTTTGGCAATGTTGGGCAACTTCAATTTGTGGCTGTCACTTAATTCCACTTTGACAAATGAATTCGAACTACACACATATTTATATATATATATATATATATATATATAAACAGCAATTTTTAAAAGTATTACAGTAGCAAAATACGTCTGTGTATTAATAATGTGTTTGTGTGTTTTGTTGATATTTGCGTGGGAACATCACGTTCTGTTTGAGCAGCTGTCTGAAACCCTAAACGGTTGTGTATGTACACTTTAAAAAAATACATATCATTGTGTACGTAAGTCAAGTTAAAATATTATCGATTGGCTAAGTCATCAATCGCAGACCGGATTTTTCTAATAAATTAATTTTTATTTTAAAAGTCTTTTTGACTAATTTTAGTACGGAGTGTTCTCATTTTTTAACTCTTGTACTCTGAAAACCTGTAAAGATATTCATTTAATTGCACATTAAATTAATTGCAGTTCATTTTAAGCAGATTCGCAAATCAATCCTTAAAATCCTAATTACTTATTTAATATTACAAATTTTGTTATGATTAACTTGTACTTAACTTAATAATTTGTGTTGCTATTTGTTTAACATTATTTTAAGAATAGTACACAGATTTATATTTTAGATTAAATTCAAGTATCTTAAATCATTAATTAAAATACTTCTATTTAGAAGTTATGTGTACTCAGCACTTGATTTAATTTTAAGTACATTTAAAAGAAACTTTAAATTTCAATATATGAATAAAAAATTAAATTTCCTACACATTTTTCGCTAAGTGCATATGCAGAAATGGCTATTACACGCCTCGTATGCATATTTGCTAATGTGGTGTCCCGCGTGCACTTGTTGTCACCACTCAACTCCACAAACAACGGTGCGAGATTTTGCCTGAGTGATAAGAGCTTGTCTGTGTCCTGGTTGCTGATAATAGTACGCAATACAGAAGAGATAATCACAAATGGCAATTAGAGCCGTTGTGCTCTCGTATCTAGCAGCCATTAAAAAACATTGCCATCAACAATAACAGAGCCAAAAAAGAAAAAACGAAAAATACAAAACAAAAGCAGTGGCAGCAAAATTCAGACAATCACAAACCTCGCGCAACTCGTATCGCTCAGCAAGCGTACAAAAAAAAAAAAATAAAAAAAAAACAAAATAAAAAGACAAAAAAACGCAAATTGTACGGTATCGAAGTAGTTGTATTTCGGTTATAGCCGCGGTTCCACGACGTTTTCGGGTCAGTTTGTTAGCGGATTGTGTGTCGAGAGCATCGTAAGTAGTAAGAAGTGGCAATACCTACCCAAGCGAACCGTAAACATGTGTCGTGTGTTAGTTTGATTGTTACTCTAAAACAATTTGTTTCGCATTCTTAATTTTACCTGCCAGCTGTTATCGTGCATAATTTCAATTTATTCACTTGTTCGGCTAACTAAGAAAGAGAGTGCGAAAGCAACTTCTTACAGATCCACATCAGAACGTAGGAAAGTGAGTGGAAGATAGAGACGGAGAGGGAGAGCGAGAGAGAGAGAGAGGGAGTGTGAGTGGGAGTGGGAGGGAGAGAAGGCGAGAGTGCTTCTACATTAATTCATCTCTTCGTTAGCTGTTAATTGATCCGTAACAAAAGTAATCGCGATTTCCTTTATTGTCGTTAAGTGGCCGTCCAATTATATTTATGTCTGTTCACAAATATGTACGTATGATTAGAACCACAAATATTTTGTATTAAAAGGGACCACAAATCATTTAATCGCAGATCTTTTGGATTTCAAAGCAATTCGTCGTATTTCGTATCTGGTGCATGTGTTAGCGATATGCCAGCGATTAGATTTAATACCTTTTATACACTTACAGTATTAATTTGTGGTTGACGTTGACGCTGATAGCGAGTTATATGTTAATCAAACGAAAAATAATCTATGGATAGTTAGCCAAATATTATATACATTTCTGTGTAATAGAAGTAAGATAAACGATATCATTACACAAATTTTTGTTTGCGAATCAATTAATATATATATATATAAATATATAATCTGTTTTTGCAATACTTCATTCCTTTATAGATCAAGAATGGCTTATCAGCTGATAATCGTGGCATGTATTTTCCTGTTGAGTCAGACTCTTGCCAATCCGGTTCTTCAGCCTCGGACCGTTGCCACGGAGCTCATAATCCTGCACAATAATGACATGCATGCGAGATTTGAGCAGACGAACAAGAATGGTGGCACTTGCTCTCCGCAGGATGCAAACACGGACCAGTGTTACGGAGGATTCGCTCGCGTTGCCTACGAGTAGGTGAAGGGATTTCATAAACACTGGAAAATTGCATTCATTCAAAATCGATTTCAGAGTGCGCAAACATCGAGAGGAGGCCAAGAATGGCGGTACTCCCGTATTGTATTTGAATGCAGGAGATACGTATACGGGAACGGTCTGGTTCTCTGTGTTCAAGGACAAGATTGCCAGCGCTTTTCTTAATAAACTACAACCGAATGCCACTGTAAGTTTCAGCAAGATAATCTATTTAATTTATGACTTACTACTTAATTTTTTTGCAGTCCCTTGGAAATCACGAGTTTGATAAGAACGTGGAAGGCCTGATACCGTTCCTCAATGCTGCGGAATTTCCCATCTTGGCCTGTAACTTAGATTTGAGTGATGAACCCGATTTGGCAAAAATCAACAAGTTGGCCAATTCCACAATTCTAGAGGTAAATGGGGTTAAGATTGGTGTGATTGGATACCTCACTCCCGATACCAAGAATCTTTCCGCTCAAACCAATGTTAAATACACAGAGGAAATCGTGTCCATCAAGTGAGTTACACTGACTGATTTATATATCTACATATATATTGATAACACCTCTTAAATATTTACAGTGCTGAAGCAAAGAAACTAAAGGAACAGGGCATCAAAATCTTGATTGCCTTGGGACACTCTGGTTACCAGAAGGATCAGCAGATAGCGCGAGACTGTCCCGACATTGATATAGTCATTGGTGGTCATTCGCACACCTTCCTGGATGCCAATCAACCTGTCGCTGACAAGGACGACACCAATCCTGAAGCTGTGCGAGGACCATATCCCACCATAGTGGTGCAGCCAAGTGGCAAAAAGGTGCCAGTGGTGCAAGCCTTTGCCTTCACAAAGTATTTGGGAAAGTTACATGTGCAGGTAAGATTTAATAAACATATATATATATATAGTATATACATAATAAGCCCATTAAATGTATTTTCAGTTCGATGCCGAGGGCAATTTACTAGAGGTTGATGGATCACCGATACTGTTGAATGCATCAGTTACACAGGAGCAGGAACTGTTGGATCTACTGGAGGTATATCGTCCAGATATCGTGCATCTGGAAGAAATGATTGTTGGCTACACCAAGGTTGAGCTGGAGGGCAATGTCTGCCGCTTGAGGGAATGTAATCTGGGCAATCTCATTGCCGATTCCATGGTGCACGCTCGTGTCCTCGAGCTTAAGGATGGAGATTACTGGACTGATGCACCGATTGCTTTGCTACAGGGCGGCGGTAAGTTGCAACCGTTGCTTGTAGAAATTTCCAATCTTATGCATGCTTTTCAATTTCAGGCATTCGCAGCTCCATTGAGAAAAACTCAAATGGTTCCATTACTGGCAGCGATATACTTACAACACTTCCGTTCGAGAACAGTCTATACATAACCCGTATTACGGGTAAAACTTTGTTAAAAGCTTTGGAACGGTCGGCTCATGTGCGAAACTCGGACTCGAATGGAGGTTTTCTACAGTTCGCTGGCATTCGAGTGGTGTACGATTACGATAAGCCGGAGGGACAAAATGTGGTATACGCGCTAGTCCGCTGTGCCGAGTGTAATGTACCCACGTACAGCAAGGTCAACGAATCAGCCAGCTATAAAGTGATTGTGTCGGAGTTTTTATTGAATGGTGGCGATGGCTACAAACTGATCGAAGATGTTGACCCCTTCACTGTACTCTTACAGAAGAATGACCAGTCTGCATTTAAACAGTATTTGGAAGCACGTCATTATGTTTATCCAGAAATCGAAGGACGTATTGTTATCGCAGCAGGCAAAGATTCGGCCGCTAGCATAATGGGCTCTATAGTTTTAATTATGCTGTCGTCCCTGATTACGCGATTTTTTAACTAGTTACAGCGCCTTATAGCAAAAAAGTTGTAGTTTGAATTAACATATTTAAATGTCTAAATAAATACCCCAATGCCCTTATTAGATCTGTAGCACAAGCGAACCATGCCTTTTGCTGGTTTCTTTTCTTCATCTAAAATGATCCACATGAGTTGAAAATTTCACATCTATTTGTGGCTTATGTGTGTCGTCAAAATGTTTTTAGTATTTATGTATAGCATAAGTAAATATGTAGTACTCTAGGAACAGTCGGGTATTCAGTCGAGAATATTGTGAGAAGCAGTCACAATTTCAACATAACAAAAGATTATTTAAAAGTTTTTATGTATATGAATGTAAAATATGTAAATAAAATGTAAAAATCAATATAAACACATTGCGACTTATTAAAATATTAGTTCTCTATAAAAGTTTAATAAAATTCCTTAACATAGTATTATATAATATATATTATTAGTTATTAAATTAAATACAGCTGTCGGTTTAAATGGAAGTCCTTTTCACAGACACTTTAATTTAATTTCCGATCCATTGCATTTGTGCAATGCGACGCCGTTCACTTTAATTTAAATCTCACGCAAAATGACATTGATTCAGAAATGCCAACTCGCCTGCCAGCTGCAGTTACAAAAGCGAAACAACAACAACAATGAGTTCATTGTTTGCATGAACACATTAAGCTATTATCTACGATCGCGTGACCCAAACACACGATGCTGATAACGACTGCTTGATAAAGTGACCCGCAAGCAAAAGACAGCATGCTAAAAACGTATGTTAATATGCTCACTGCACTTCATCTACTCTCAGTCTCACTCAGCCTCTCTTAAGCACACTCAAACACTTTTACACTCGATGCTCGCCATATGCGAAGCTAATAGGAGCGTAAGTAAGTGTCTAAGCAACTTCGATAAATGTAACGAAAACAATTTCTACTCTCTCATTCTCAGCTCTCAGGGCTCTCTCCTAATGCGTGTGGGCGCTGCGTTCCCATTAATTGCTGCTTCAAGTGTCTAACAAAAGTACGATAAGTGACAGATCCGTTGGCAGAACTGAAGCAGCGTCGCAAAGTCAAATGTCGAAATCTCTGTCTGATTTTGTGCCGGCATTCGCACATAATCCGTTTAAGAGGCAGTGCGGCTGCGGACGTCGTTGAAAACGGTTGACTCGCTGACAGGTTGCGTTTTGTGATCCTCGCAGTTGTTGTACGTACTAAATACTAAAAACTGGGAACATATGCTTACATTTTTGTTGATGTGTGTGCGTTTCCTAAATTTACTTAACTTGGTTTGTTGTGGCTCTGTTACCAGGTAACTTTTTACTATAAGGTTTTTACAATCGATTTGAATCTGGAAGTTGTTACTCCTCAATTGTGCCACACTCTGTTTGTGTGTGTGTATGTGTGTATTCACACATATCTGTGTACCATAAACAGTATCTGCAAAAAAAAAACAGAATCTAGTTTGTTGCCGATACCATTAAAATAATTGTTTGTTTTTTGCGATTGTTTACTTTACAGTTGTCATTCATGGCTGTGAAATTTATGTACTCATTGTCAAAGTGTTTATATTCAATTATTATAATTTGCTTTAAGTTATATGTCGGTTGAATAAGTTTTCAAATTGTGCTTAATCAACAAATTATAACTTAAAAATTATGATGTAACAAGAAGAGCTCAAATAATTTTTATTTTGAGCGTTTGGAATTTCAATCTGATGCACAATAAATATTCTCGAATTTTCGAGGTGCTGACAAATGTATAAACAGCTGCAGTTTCAAAAATGTGAAATTTTTTTTTACACATAACTGTATATTTATCTGAGATATTTTAAAAACTGAAGTCATTGACACCGAAACATTTTGGGAAAATTTGTTATGTAAACAATTTAATTTGTAAAAACCCACATTCAACTTTTCCAAACTCGTTTGTCAGTTCGCTTTTATAAATTTACCATACGATTGTAAGAGAGAGCAAGCCAACTTTATATTGAGGAGCTTACTAGTCATAAACAAATTATTTCTTTATGGGGGAAATTTACTTATGCAGCAAATAATCACTTATGATTCAGTACAACTTACATATAAACAAATGTTTAATAAAGATTGGATTTACATTACTGATTACTAAACTGCATTATTTTATAATTGCACTGTAAATTGTATGCAGCTCATACATTGTTCAATCCATATAAACGAAATAAGTGAATTCAACTTATCTATCAAGAAATAGTTAGCTAATAATTTAAGCAAAGTGTCATTTTTTCTATGCAATTAAATAAAACAGAATGCTTTATTTTAAATGAGTTTCGCTGTAAGACTCTAAAAGCTATATACACAAGCTTAAAATTGAGATTATCATATACTCAGATAGTGTTTTTCCCTCGTTTTATATAATTAAAGACTGTTCTTTGAAAAAAACCCGTTTAATAGTATTCTGATTTTGTCATGAAGTCTGTAACGGATGATGTATAAATATATTATTTATTAGTAACACTAGTTTATCTACCAATTATTCCAACCAAACTCATCGGTTATGCATCTGATCCCAACATTTTGATCAAAAGGTTTAACAAAAAATTACTACAAAAAATAGTTCCCATAGAAACGGTCAGTGAATTATGAAGTTTATGGTGAAATTTAATATGTAGACTTAGGTTTTCTTAAGATATCAACTATTATATATTTAAAGATAGTAACTGTTAGTATAATCCCTAAAAAAAAGGTGTATTTCAAAACCAACTATTTTATTTATTATTTATCCCTAAAGCTCCTTAAAATTCAGCTCGAAAATGAAAGCGAAATGGAGAATTTTGGGTATCGTTTTGTTACTGGGAAACAGTATAGTTGCAAATCCCATAGAAGTGAATCCTGACGTAGCTACTGAGTTTATCATACTACACAATAATGATATGCATGCCCGATTCGAGCAGACGAATGTGAACAGTGAAAAATGCTTACCCGAGGATGTCAACAAGGATAAATGCTTTGGTGGCTTTGCACGTGTAGCCCACGAGTAAGTGAACCGTGAAACCATCTTATAAATATGTCTTATAAATATCATCTCATTGCAGAGTTCGGAAATACCGAGCAGACGCTAAAAATGGGGGTACTCCCGTGTTCTATTTGAATGCTGGTGATACGTATACGGGAACCGCGTGGTTTACAATCTTTAAGGATAAAATCGCCACCGCTTTTCTCAACAAACTCCAACCGGAAGCTATGGTAAGACCAAAACATTGAAACTATACTTAAAATTATTTATTAAATGTTTCTTACAGTCTTTAGGAAATCACGAGTTTGATGAGAAAGTCGGGGGCCTGATACCCCTTCTGAACGAGGTGAATTTCCCTGTGCTCGCCTGTAATCTGGATCTTACTAATGAGCCCGAAATGGCTGCCACCAAGCATTTGGCCAATTCGACAATAATTGAAACAAATGGTACTAAAATTGCTGTTATCGGATATGTGACGCCAGATACGAAAGTGCTTACAGTAAAAAACAATGTGGAATTCAAAGAAGAAATCGTTTCTATCAAGTAAGTTGGCCACTTTTACACTAGTAGAGAAATCTACCTTAGTCGTAGACTTATGATGAAGTGACAAAATAAATATATAAAATTATATATATTTTTGATCACGACCAACACCCGAGTCAATTTGGCCATGTCTGTCTGTATTTGGAAGTATTTATTAAAAATTGCATCCGTCTGGACTACGATAACAAACAGGGTACTTCCTGAGCAATATTTCTTGACTATAATTTTTCAACTTCTATAATTCTTATATATTCACATTCTATATCTTCGTTATACTCACAGTGCAGAAGCAGCAAAACTGAAGGCTCAAGGCATCAATATAATCATTGGCTTGGGTCACTCTGGTTATAAAAAGGATTTGGACATAGCGGCAAACTGTCCGGAGGTCGACATTGTTATTGGTGGACATACAAATACCTTTTTGTTCAATGGTGCAAAACCAAGTGTGGAGAGTATTGATGGTCCATATCCCACAGTAGTTACTCAAAAGAGTGGAAAACGAGTGCCGGTTGTTCAGGCATACGCCTATACAAAGTATCTGGGCAAATTACATGTGAAGGTGAGCGGAGATTACATATACCTCAAGAGAAATGATATACCACATGTTTTATTCTTATAATAGTTCGATAAAGATGGCAATTTAATTGAATTCAATGGATCGCCGATACTACTCGATGGGACTGTGCCACAAGACCAGGAAATACTTAACCTATTAGAGCAATACCGGGAGAATGTTACGACTCTGGAGCAGTCGATTGTGGGGCATAGCAAGGTGTATCTGGATGGACGTAAGATCGCCTGCCGTTCCATAGAGTGCAATATGGGAAATCTAATCACCGATGCCATGATCTTCAGTCGCGTAATGGAAGATAAGGGAGGTGATTACTGGACAGACGCAGCGATTGCTCTACATCAGGGTGGAGGTAAGTTTTATTGAATGTGTATAGATAATATTATATAAATAATATCCATTCCAGGCATACGTAGCTCAATTGAAAGGAAATCCGATGGTATTATCACTCAGAGCGATCTATTGACCGTCCTACCCTTCGAGAATGATCTTTATGTATCGAGAATCAGTGGGAAAGCGATTAGGAATGCCCTCGAGCATGCGGCTGCAGTGATAACGAAAGACTCCGATGGGGCGTTCCTACAGGTATCCGGTGTCCATGTGGTCTACAATCCGGATATGCCCGAGGGTCATCGTGTGGTCTCTGTGCAAGTGCGTTGTGCCAGCTGCTTAGTGCCTGCTTATAGCATTTTAAATGATTCCTCCTACTACAATGTGATTGTGCCTCAGTTTATACATGATGGTGGAGATGGCCATGTTATGATCGATGCATCGAATCCGGTGACGATGCGTATGCAGAAAACAGTTCGTGAAGCTGTGCATCAGTATCTGAAATATCATGACTTTGTCTATCCAGCACTGGAGGGACGTATTGTGTTCAAAGGATCAGCTGAGAGCAAATCGGCTGCATCGTCCATTACCATGATGAGCTCCGTGGCATTGCTGTTCCTCTCATTGATAGTCAGTCGAGAATTTTAACAAATCATTATATAAATATGTCAGTATTAATCGGTATTTAAATACTGAAACCTCTTTAGAATTGGTAATTGAATACTGAATTCTGTTTGTAATTATTTAATTTTCCCATATATTTAAAATATCTTTTATTCCTTTGTGTGACAAATATTTTAATGAATTTAACTGTGAAATTTTGTTTTGATTTGGACATCAATAATGATAATGGTGGCCATTATTTTATTTTGTTTAACAATTTATTTATAATCTAACATAATCATTTTGTAAAGGATATAAATTTCAAAGTTTTTTTTTGTTTGTTACAACTTTGATTTAAGGCAGAAATGCAAAATAATATCCTGTTTAGAGTTAACAATTAAGTTAGCCTAGAAATTGACTTCAAAATAATTTGGATTTCAGCTTGTGCTTCAATTTAACACATAATCTAATATATATATATAGAAAGTATACCAAAATAGCATATATTTTATAATGACAGGTTTAATCCTGTTTCTCAGTTTACCTGTAAGAGTAATTATGGAGTCACTGTCCAAATATCGCTGGACTTGCATACTAATTTTATTATTGATAAAACGTGGAATTGGATTTAAGTTAACCGTTGTACACAACAATGATATGCATGCTAGATATGATCCAATGAAGGGATTCAGTGAGAATTGCCACAAAGGAGAAGACGAGCAGGGAATATGTTTTGGGGGCTTTGCTAGAGTTAAAACTGCGTAAGTTTCTTTGAAGACAATGCAATATGTGATAGTATCTATAGTCGTATCTATTCCGCTTGTTTTTCCTAGTGTGGAACAGATCCGAGCCGAGCGTACGACGTTGTTTCTAAATGCTGGGGATACTTTTCAGGGTACACCCTGGTATACCATGTTCAAGGGCGAACTGGCTGCCGATCTTATGAATATGCTTAACCCAGATGCAATGGTAGGTGGTTCATAACTTGAACTTTATTATATAATATTAGCAACAAATTCAGGCTCTTGGCAATCATGAGTTCGATGACAAAGTCGAGGGGTTGCTACCCTTTCTTAATAGGGTGAAGTTTCCCGTTGTGTGTGCCAATTTGGATTTGGAAATGGTTCCCAAAATGAAAGCCATGAAGAGTTTTGTAAACTCAACAATAATTACAAAATTTGAAATGAAAATTGGCATTATTGGCTATATAACGCCCGAAACTAAAAATTTAGCTGCAATTAACAATGTGGATTTCTATGCGGAAATTCCCATGATTAAGTAATAATTTTATTCAATTAGTTGTATTATAAAAAAATGATTTTATTGTATCTATGTCAAGTGCTGAAGCAAATAAGCTCACAGACAGAGGAGTCAAAATTATAATCGCACTTGGGCACTCTGGCTATCAGATGGATCAAGAGATCGCCAAATGGTGCAAGAATGTTGATCTGGTTGTCGGTGGGCATTCCCATACGTTTCTATACACAGGGAGTCCGCCGGACAAGGAGAAGCCGGTGGGTAACTATCCAACAGTGGTGATCAGATCAAATGGTCAGCAAGTTCCCGTTGTTCAGGCCTATGCGTTTACAAAATATTTGGGAGTAATCGATATGGAGGTAATTAATTTAATTTGGAAATTAATAAATGTTAATATACATTAACCCTTGGGAGCTATAGTCATAGAATGTTTCTATATCTGTGTCAAACATATAATTGCTCAACTGTAAAAATTTCATTAAGATCGGATAAGATTTAATTAATTATAACTTATTTTCATATTAGATGATATCTGCTAGTCGAGCTCTTACGACTACAGCTTTCATACGTGTTTATTTGGCACTTTTTAATATATTATTTGTATATGAAATAGTTTGACAATGGAGGTCACTTGCTCACATTCGATGGAGAACCCATTCTATTGGATAGCATGGTGAAACAGGACACTCAAATCAAGGCTTATTTGGACAGCAAGAGGAAGGCAATCGATGAGCTTGAGGATCAAGTGGTAGGCGTTAGTAAGGTCTATCTAGATGGCGATAGCTATCGGTGTCGGGAAGGTGAATGCAATCTCGGGAACCTTATCACCGATGCCATTGTCTATGCTCGGGCGGCAGCGAACTTTGGCGGTCTTTTTTGGACGGATGCGCCAATAGCGTTATTCAACGGTGGAGGTATGTAATCCATTTTATATAGGGGGGAAAGAAATAAATATACATTTCCAATAGGAATACGAGCGAGTATCGATGCGGGAGTTGAGGGAACTATTACGAGTGGGGATATTATCACGGTCTTACCGTATAAGAATGAAATGATTGCCACCCGGATTCTGGGCAGGGATCTGGTCAAATCACTGGAGCATTCGGCATCGTCGCGCAAATCAGAAGCAAGTGGCGCATTTCTGCAAGTGTCTGGTATTCGTTTTGTTATCAACTACAATAATCCAAGGGGCAAACGCATTTCATCCGTCTATGTCCTCTGCTCCAAGTGCAAGATTCCGACATATGAGAAGCTAGAACAGGATGAATACTATTGGGTTATAGTTAGCAGCTATCTTTTGGGTGGAGGTGATGGTTACAAGTATTTAAAGGACCGCAGATATCCACAGATAAGACCGCTGACACTTACCGATACCGATATATTAACCAAATACCTTCAGGAGCACAAAATAATCTATCCCGCAATGGACAATCGTATAACTATTTTGAAGAAAATGCAACGGCGTAGTTTGGCAATCCAAGTGGAAGTTTCATTCTTTATATATATTATATATTCTTTATATATTCTTGTGCAGACTCTGTTTTTGTAAGTTATCTATTGTATGAACAGTGGGTTCTAGTTTGTTCTTCAAATATATTAATATCTTAGTGATTTATTTCTTTTTAAATTTAAATAACATATTTATTTTATAATAACTTTTCGAAATGTGAAACTTTCTTCTAATAATTATTAATTAATGATTTTATAATTGAGCAATATAAAATAAATACTAACACGTGCTGCTGTTCACGAATATATACTTAATGGAGTCGGAGATGCTTAAATGCCGATCTCTTAACCACTTTCAACGGGTTCTGGTTTTTTTTCTCCCATTTTTACGACTAACGATTTGTTAGGATAGGGAAACTGTTGTCTTTCTTTTGAAATGATCTTCAACTTAATCGCTGTCATTAATTGACATCAATAGTTAAAGTAGCGACTAAGTAAGTATGTTTGTAATGTGATCATCTCATTCTGAGTTTTAGATCATTAGCCATCTAATGCGGAGTTTCGCCAGCTTAACTATTTTTTTTCCCCCATTTTTCTTGATTTGTTAATTACTTTAGTCTCAGGGTCGTCGCACCGGCAGCTTGTGCATTGACCCTCCGCTATATTAAGCCGCCCTTGGGTGTAGACAGGTGTGTGAGAGTGTGTGTGAGTGTGTTTTCCTAAGCCACACTTTGTAACTGACACGCACTGATAAATATGCTCTCCACTCTGATCCACTCTGCTCTGCTCTGCTACACTTGGTCATCTTGGTCAGTCTTGGACATTGTAAGAAGTGTCAGCAAAATCTTATCGGCTTGCCTAAGTAAGTAATAAATCTTGGACTCATCCTTAGCAGCTCACCCGATGTGCTAGTAATTTATTTTAAAAAAAATTTTAGGATATGTTTTTGTGCTTTTTCAGAAAATAAGTGAAAGACAAGCGAAATATTATATTTTTTGTAAGAATGATATATGAGAAAGTATTCTGATATTACATTTCAACACACACAATATTATTAATAAAAAAATAATAATAATAATTAAAAATAATAAGATAAATCTGTTAGTTAAGAGATTGATTTTGGCTACTGTGATCATTTTGAGGGCGCCCTTATTAATTTGCCCCAGTGTCTATTAGAGTTGTACGCGTTGATTGGAGGCCCTTGTCTCAGTGTGGCTACCGGCGTGTTCCACTGATGCTGATGTCGTGAGAACTCGACATACATATATATATATATATGTACTTTATATATATTGTTCATGTGCACTTTGAGCTTGGGCTGAAGGCAGCAAATGATTTGGTCGTAGGCGACACTAACACAGACAGTCAGTTAGTCAGTTAGTCAGCCAGCAGCTACTCCAGCGGTCCATCATCATGGCCTAAGCCCCTGCCAACTGGCAACTGGCGAACTGGCAACTGTAATTATGGCTTAAACACTGTCTCGGTACTTGATGTCAGCTGGGCTTTTGGATTCTCGCTTCTCCGTTCTGGGTTCTTTTGCTGGGCGTCGGTCAAGTGCAGAATCGGGCATTTTGCTAGGCATTTTAGCTTTCAGCTATCAGTAATTCAGTTAGTCACGGTTCAAAGAGGTTCTTGAACTTACCCACACTCACATTCATACACTCACACTCACACCCGCATTCACATTCACATTCGTAATCGCATCCGCAATTCGCATTTGTTGCCACACTCACAATGAAGTTGGCTAAAATGCCAAGATGTTGGCGGTGGCAATTCAATTACGCAAATAGACTCGCCACTAGTTATGCTAATGTGTGTGTGAGTACACTCAGAAAAATGTGAAATATATTGTAGGAAAATTAGATAACACAACTCTTAAATTATACATATCCGAGCACAAAGAGATAAAGAATTAACAATTCAAATTAATGCTGAGTATACCACATTTCTCTGAGTGTACTCGTATGAGTGAGTGTGCCATGCAAAAAAAAAAACAGGCCTGTGCCCATCTGTCGGACTAGGTATAAGTATTGTATAATCGTCTCAACTGTTTTTACTGCCCATTTAAACGGTAAAAGGCAACTTCCGTCTTTGAATTTCGTATTTTGATATTCGCTGCACTGCAAAAAAAATGCCCTAATAGCCACATTAGTCTATTGCACAGAGAGAGAAAGAGACAGAAAGAGATTCTCTGTTCTGTTGCATCCATTGTGAGACAGTATATTCAATTTGAGACACGTTAAAGATCTTGTAGTGAGTCGTGTTAAGTATAGTTAGTAGTAGTAGTCGTAGTCATAGTATGTAGACTAACAACTAACAGTTAAGAGCAACAAATTAGTTTAAATAATCTTCATTCAACGCGATTTTCGTGTTGCCCTGTTGCAGTTGTTATTTTAACTTGGCCTTTAGTTGTTGGTGTTATTGTTGTTGTTGTTGTTGTTAGCTGTTCCTGTTGGTCGTGATTTTTGTGTGCCCAGTTCGCTAGAAACGCTGAATTGGCTTCACCTTTTGACATGGAATTCGAAATGACGTGAATCACACAAAGAAGACTCAAAACATTTTTTTGTTGCTATTGTTGTTGTTGTTGTTGCTGCTGAGACATCAGAAATTTGCCTCGTCCTCATTCTCTTTGATTGCCAGCTAGTTTTACCAGCTTCACTGTGCAACCATAGCCCATTAGGCACCAGGCACCAACGATCATCGGGAATGGGGCATCGGGAATCGGGTATCGGGAATCGGGAATCGGGCAAGCAAAAAGCTCATTTGACTCGTTTGTGTCTTGTGTCTTTTTAGCTTGGCTTAGTGATCGAAATTATTTACCGTTGATATGGTTATGGTCAAGGCAAAAGCCAAAGAAATCGCTTGCTCGCTATCAAAGCGTCCAACCCAGACCCAGACCCAGCTAGATCTCAGATAATATACCCTAACATGCAGATATAACAACCTTGTCACGTTTTTTGTAACGCATGAATAAATGCATTTATCAACTTACAAAAAAGACTATTGAATTAATATGAGAAACATATTTCGTATAGCTATAGCTATAGATATATATAAGCAAAATAGATACACAATTCAGTAAAGATAAGCTACAAATTATTTATATATTATATATGTATATATATATATATTTCAGCTTTATTTAATTCAAAACTGTATTATATATTTAAGTATATTTTTAGTATTTGACTTATTTAAATTTATAGTTTTTCGCTTAAATAGCAGATAAAATCAGAATTAGATTTGAATGGTTGAATTTTGGAAACAAATAGAACGGATGATATATATATATATATATATATATATTTTTTTTTATTTAAGCAAAAATAATCAAGAAATTTATATTTAAAGTAATTGGAACTCATGCAAGAAGGTGAGAAATATTGGGTATGAAATATATATCAACTCTATAATAGTAATAGTAGTCTATTTAATTGAATATCCTCGATATTAATTTAATAGAATATTATGCCAGAATAAAAGTTATTTCAGCGATTACATCCCATAATCAATATTTACGTATAATAAATATTTGTAGATATATTTTTGCTAG
The DNA here is from genome assembly GCA_035042125.1 of Drosophila longiperda. Classification (NCBI taxonomy): domain Eukaryota; kingdom Metazoa; phylum Arthropoda; class Insecta; order Diptera; family Drosophilidae; genus Drosophila; species Drosophila longiperda. Next base: position 12,516,737 of record JAWNLV010000107.1, read on the forward strand.
GGTATCTTGATTTTGAATAGCCTTTTAGTTTGTATATTTTGTGTAATGCATTGCATCTGCAATTTATGTCGAGTTAATAATTCGTTTGTTATGCTAAGCATTTATTGCAAATGCTGGCCGCGATTCCGCATATTTTAATAACTTATTGCACAGGATTCGATGAGGCTGTGCATATGAATTTATGTATGAATGAACCGGAGGGTCTGTTCTGGTTTGTTTATGTGATTTTGTGATTTTGTGGGCTTGGCCCTCACGACACGTGGCCTAAGTGCTGCCCAAGATGCAAATGCTGATGACCTTCGTGGATCAAGGACACGATAACTGAACGGCGTTCACTTGGGATGTGGATGGGATTGTTAGGAAAACCGAATTATGGAACTGCCCATGTTGTTGCTGTTGTCCCAAAATCAAGACATTGGATTTGAAATCTTGCATGTGGAAATATGATGTGGTCTTCAGAACAGTTTCAGCTTCAACTTCAGCTCGATGTCATTTCTGATGGCAGTAAGAGATCCAGAAAGACATCCGTATTCGGTGAGCGTACACTCGAAGAAAAACTTATTCTCAAACTTCTCAATAGAATTACATAAGAGATGAAAATTGAACAAATAACTTAAGTGGATTTTAATTATTATAATATTTAATGTTAGGTAGATATATGAAAATAATTGAAACTACAGAAAACCTAATTGTCATTATTTATTGAAATATATTATTCATCTATTATATATTTAATTTTAATAAAACAAATTATGATTTAATGACTATTGCCTTATATAAATAGCAGTAAAATAAATAAGAATTCCTAAGTATTTGTTATTACTATTTGTACATTTTTATATTAAAAAGTGTTCTAGTTTTAATTCAAAAACTCATATTCGTTATTTTAAGCATATTAAATTTTACTGAGGAATTAAAATAGGTCTTAAAGTAAGTAAAAGACCTGCTAGAAATAAGATGATTTTCAAACATCTTTCTATATATTATTTTTATTTTTATGCAAGTGTAAAATGCTTAATCCTTTGACTTCATGCGGAAAATCTACCTGCATTAGTTGGTATGTTTTTTTTTAAGCTATCCCGCTGGCTTATGATTAGGTAGCATGCCATGGCCATGTCATCATCGTCATTTCTGAAGTTGACGCTAAAGTGGATTGTGAATATACTGGATATACAGGAGCAATGCACGCACCTGAGAGATACAGATTCAAATATATTTCTTTACACCAGTGTGTGTGCGTGTGTGCGAGAGTGTGTGTATTGGTTGGTGTGCAAAAATAAAGTCAGCTCGTTGCTCGTCTGCGTGCTGTTGCCAAAGTCCGTTTGCAAAGTCGAGGATTTCTACCAAAAGGCGAATTAAATTCCTCAATCTTGTGCCAAGTTTATTTTTAGACCCCGAACAAGTCACTGCGAAAACTAGCAATGAAATAAAGCAGAGGAAAAAAAGGGATACAAAAGCAACAACAACAACAACAACAGCAACAAAAAATAACAACAACAACAAAGAAGATGAAGTCGAAAACGAAGACGAGCCAACAAAGCAAGCACAAACACAAATGGTGAAGATCACAAGATCAACTAGAAGCTGCAGAAGCAGCCGTTGCAGCCGTAAAAAAAAGGCCAGCGAGGAACAGCAACATGTATAGATGGATATGGACGAATGCTGTTAAGACGAAGGCCATCCAAATAGCTGCCTTTAGACGGTAAACTCACAGCCCCATCCAGCAGCAGCAGCGGCAGTAAATCCAGATAGCGAGGAGCCAACTGACGCGACGCGGCGGTCACATTAAACTGAATGCGGCGACAGGCGTCAGCGTCAGCAGTGGCAGCGGCAGCGGCAGCAATAGCAACAGCAACAGCGGCGTCGCCCCGGCGGCAGCTTCGACAACAGCAACAACGTCAATAAACGTTACACGTAGGGCGACCCAAAATCTTGGTGCGTTCCTCGATAGAATTTTGATTGCCATACGCACGCACAGTCCCAGTCCCAGCCATGGGTGTAGTCAGCGGTGGGCGACTGGGTTGCTGCCTATCTCCCCCAAATCCTGAACGAAATAAGCCTTTCAAGAGCGAAAAATCTTTGAACTTCTCACCAAATTTATTTGATTTTAAACTTTGAGATATATATATAACGATTATATACTAGAATATTAAAAAAACTTTTTTTTTTTATATTACGAATAAATTTATTGTATGATTAATACAATAAAAACCGCAAAGAGAAGATTAAATTAACTTTAAGTAAAATATATATAATATTTGTTAACCAAAAGATTGCTTTAACTATAAATAAAATATATATTTCTTTTAACCAATAATTTTTTTTTTAACTAAGAGATTTTTCATAAAAATAATCATACACAGAGTTGTTTTACTTTAAATAAATAATTAATTATTTAATCAGATTTTATAATTAAAAAAAAAATCATTTAACATATATTGAAATAATAAATATATTTTTATTAGTCATTTAAAATGGTTAAAAAAAGGGCCTAGAGATATATATTCCATCTTAGTAGATAAAGGTTATTTTTCATGATTTTTAATGAAGTTTATTTAAGTTTATATGATGTACTTTGCAAGTGATGGGTTGCCTAGCCCCCTTCCACCACACAACATAAAATACTGGCACGCCCAAGGGCCCCAGCTAAATCTTAAGCTAAAACTCAGCGCCAACTTTTTGTTTTGCTTCTGCCGCCCAGCAGCAGCAGCATTCAACAGCCGCCTAGATTTAAGCTGAGGTTAAGCCAAAGCCCTTTTGGGCCCTACTACTAAGTACCCGTCCTACAACCAGAGCCATCGCCAAGCCATACTCATTGGCAGTGGTCGGCGATCGAAGGAGGGCCTGGCAAAACTGGGAAAATTAATGCATTCCATTTCCCATGACTGTTAATCACCTGGCCATTATTATATTTACTTGTATTCGCTGCTTGTATACTATAATTATATCCCACACACACACACACACATGCACACACACTAATCCCAGCTATCCCGATCATCCAGGCCATCCACCTATTTACCCATCCATGTGTCGAACTGGATTAGCTATTGATTAAGAAGACCCTACGGACTATGGGACACCATGAAAGATGCCACAGTAAATAAATAATGCCAGCAAGGCGATGGTGTAATAAATTAAAACGAATAACTTGGCCTTAACTTTTTATTTTTAGCCCTATGTCTGTTAAGCCTAAAGCTTTAAGTAAAAACGTTAACAACTTTAAGATTTTAATATTTAATAATCCAATTTTCATTCCAATTTTAAATTAAACTTTGACATCGAAATAGATAAACAGGAAAACAAAAGATAAAGAATAACCAAAAATGATTTTTTTTTGTGTAGTTTTACATAAATTAAAATATTATAATTAAATAAGTTTCAATTTATTGCAACTTAAAACGGAATATAATTAATTGTTAAATTAAAATATTCAACAATGTTGTATGTGGAATATTTAAAAATGTTAAATCCACAAAAGTTTATGCTTAACCAAATGTGTTTTAGACCGATTCTGTATCTTCATATGTAAATGGTTGCTATAAACGTTTAATGAACATTACCATTTTATATTGCAGGGGCTTTTTCGTTCTGTCTTCTTGCAATTTGATGGCATTAATTTTTTTTTTTTGTTTATTATTATTGGTGGGGGCACCCGCAGAATTATTGTCAAAATGCAAAGGAGAAGATGATTATTACATTTCACGCTTCCAGGCAGGGATCGTAAAAGCCGAAACCACAAACCAGTCGAAAAGACGAACGATGACTGCGACGTCAACGTCGACGGTGAGTGCGACTGCGACTGCGGCTGTGACTGCGACGCTGACTGCGATAGCGTACCAAATTAATGGAACCATCGCGCAGGGCTGGAGCTCTTGCTTTTGCTGTAGCTGTGTGGCTGGGAAAGGGGGAGGGGGACAAGGAGACAGCGGGGAACGGAGCCCTGAGACAAGACCAGGTAAGAGAAGTGGGACCAGCAGAACCAAAAACCAAGCCCGACGACGTTGTGGGAGAAAGAATAAAACTAACAATGAACAGCGGACTGCGACTGCGACTCCCATTGGAATGATGGGCAGCAGCAGCGACGACGACGTGCAGTGTGTGTCTGTGTGTATGTGAATGTGTGTGTTTGTGTTTGGTATTTTGGTTTTGGCCCGCTTGTCTGTACCTTTGCAGCGATGGCAGCGTCGCGGCTTTATTGCGCTCTTTGTCTACCCATGAGTTCTCGGTCCGCAGCGAAGAAGACCAAGAAGTCACATCAAGCCACACGATCGCAAGCACGCACACACTCAAAACAAACACACACACTGACACACATACTGATACACGCACAGCGTTCCAAACGTTCCTGGGCCAGCAATCACACATCCACGAAATGCGCAAATAGCTGTTCGGCTTTTGGGAATGGAAATGAGTTCGGGTTTTAGTTTGGAATCGAGCTCGGGTTAGTTCTGGTCTTTTCTTTGCTGCTGGCTGCTACACTCAGAGAAAAAGATGTCCAACTGGGCATACTAACTGAGAATTAAATTTTAATTTCTAGATTATTTTGTGTGACAATAAAATATCATTAAAATATTTAGAAGATTTTTAAATTAAAAGTTCTTATTTTAATACTGATAATAAAAAATTAAATTATTAAGGAATAAAACAATCTTTTTAAGCAACAATTAATATAGAGTATTGTAAAATACAGTTTGAGGTTCTAAGCCAATTGTTTCTCTAAGTGTACTGTCACATTTCTGTTAGTGTTTGTATTCTTTGGCTTGCTGCTTTCCATTGCTGGCTCTTTCATTCATGCTCACACACACACACACACACACACATATGATGCATATGAATTGGCCCTAAGGCCTCTGTCCGCCAATTTCCTTTTTAAGCTAACAACGTGGCCCTCTTCACGACATTTACCATTGTGTACTTGGCTAGGCAACAACTATCACCAAAACTCCGAACCGAACACTATTTCACCCGAAAGTTATCAAGTTTTATTTGTGTGTTCATTTAGTGCAAGGATTCCAGACGCCTTCAAGTGTCTGTTTCACTGTGTCTCTCCTCCTTCGCTGTTTGTGTTTGTGTGTGCGAGTGTGTGTAAATTTATTTGTGTGTGTGAGAAAGAGCTGTTGGGTGCGAGTCCATCGTCCATCGTCGTCGTCAATTCGTGTCGTGCAGCGCGTATTGGAAGAGGAAGTTCACATTGTGACTGGAAACTGGAATTGGAAGTGTTGGCGTTCTCTGTTTCTTCTTTAGCTTCTTGACGGCTCGCGGTTGCGTGATATAGCCTGGATATCAGTCAGTTCAGTCGAAGGCTTACAGTGAACGCGTCGAAAAGTGCCAACGGTTGCTTCCTCGATCTCAACAGCTTCATTCGCGTTCGTCGTTCTTATAACCCATTTGAAGTATCAACCATGGCCAAAATCATTTTGTTTTGTGTGCTCAGCCTTTTGGCATGCGCTGCAGGTTAGTACTAATAAATACACCAAAGGCTAATTACAACTATTTATTATTAAGGACTTCTTCAAAAAATCGAAATTTTTATTCTAAAAGATTACATTATTTAAAAAAACATTTTTATTACAATACTAAAGTGGCAAAGAATTTTTTTAAAATTGCTTACTGAATGAAAAGAAATAAAGATGATTTTCATATTTGAAAATCTTAATTTCTTGTTGCAAGGAAATTGATTCATTATTAAAAAAAAATTAACAGAAAGAATAGAAAAAATGTATGACAATTCTACGAGTTACAAGATAATTATATAGAAAGAATGTAAATATTTTTAAGATATGCACAGGGGTTCATAGACAATAGAAATGGATATAAGAAATCACATCATTATTTTCCAGTAATTTTTTTTTTGTTTGTAAAAAGTAGCAAATTTAAACTGGATTATTAACGTAATTAAACTGTTCTTTATATTCATTTGTTAGCTCAAAGCAGATTTCTGATTCGGCTATTTTTTTTTATAAGAATTTAGTTCGTTATCTCGAAGTGCATCTTTGGGCGATCGTGCATAATAATCACTTTGCCTGGCAGCCAGAGGGAATTTAGTAGCCAACAAATAACTAGGCTTAGCAACATTTGATTACATTTACGCCTCAAGCTACTTAAATCAGGATCTGAGCCAAACACAACCAGAACTGACTCCGACTCCGACTCTGACTCTGACACTGACTCTGACTCTGAGTGCATCATTAGAGACGTGCTAGATTCGTGGTACTATCATCTACCTGCAGCGGAATCGCCTCAGCGAATCGTAATTACCTCGAATTATAGTGCTCAAGTTTTCATGTTGTTCATGTCCAAGTCCATGCCTCCAATTCAATGTGGCTATTTTGTGGAGATTTGTGCTTGTTTAATTCAATGAGAGTTGCCAATCCATTCGAACCAATTGCATTTCCTTATTGTAATTGCTATTATTATCATAATATTATGATATAAAATATAATCGCTTTTTCTTGATCTACGAGACCGATAGCATTTTTTCTTTGATTATTTCTTGTGATTTATTAGACTTATTTTTCATTACTTTTATAAGAATACTAAAACCTTATAATATATAATACACATATAAACTTAGATTGTTAATATGAAACTGATTGTTCCTTTTACACTTTAAAAAAAGAAGTAGACACCAGATATACATTGTAATATTAATGTGTGTGCCTGTCAGTCCTTCGTTTACTTAATGAAATCAGAAGACTTTGACTTCGTGTGTGTCTTGCATTTAAATCGCCGGAAATAATTTCATATACAAACACACACAGAAAGAAAGACAGACAGACAGACAGACTGGCAAACATTGGACACTCTGAATGTCGTCGATATATAGCTGCACATAAAGCATGCTCGCTTACCTATCCATGACAAGTTCCATAAATAGGCAACTGTCCGCCGAAGTAGTCTTCCGTTTTAGCAGCCAAGCACCGATTCAGAATCGAAAACGAAGATGAGTAACTTCGGCATTGACATCGGCAATCGGCGATCGGCAATCGTCGTTGGGTGTTTGTCTTTCGGCCCAACACAAAAACACACACACACACACAAAGAAGAAGACGACTTATTGTTGTTGTATTTGTTTAGCACGCTCCGACTTCGAAAGAAGGAGAGAGAAAGAGGAAAAGAATAAGTGAGATGACCCTTGCAGCTACCTGTTGCCCCCATGTCCGAAAACCCATAGCAAAGCAGCAGCAATTCATTGTCATCTTGAAAATTGTCTTCTTAATGAAAGCAAAGCGATTATATAAGATGAAGATGAAGATGAAGATGATGAAAAACTGCTCAAATTATAAAGAAAATACAAATCTAAGAGTCGGTTACTTTCTTGGTTCTTGGTGCCTTCTGAGCTTATTAAGTGCCATTATATTTGTTAGGATTTATACGTAATTAGCTTTTGTATCTTCTGCATCTGTATCCGTATCTAAGTCACAAAAAGGTCAGAGACCGTTAAAGCTTCTGGTCATCATCATCATTAGTCTTCTAATGAATCATCCAGACACATAAAACAACCCAACCAGCGACAACAACACCCCAAAGACATTCCAAGATTCCAAGACTATTTGCTTTTATAGACATGGTTCTGTTTTGTCATTGGTATTGCTCGATTTGGTAATCGTATTTAATGATATTTACTTTGAATATCTTTTGTCGGCCGATTACGCATGCGATGCCGAAAACCGAAACCGTTACGGTTACAAATTGCGATTACTCAGTATTCAGAGCGGTATCTCTCTTTCTCTCTATTGAGGGAGTTCATTGACCACAGTAGACACCTAGTTCCCCAATTTTCACAGTCAGCACATTAACTTGTTCTTTTTTATTTTTGGACTCAAATTGGTTTTCTAATTTTGTAATTATTTTTTTATTTTTATTTCTTTGTGGTTAGGTCAACGCATTACGACCATACATCTGGATGGTGTGCAGTACTTCATCAGTCGCATGAATCCGTACTCCCCGGAGCTGAATTACTTCCTGGCGTATCAGTATTGCCGATCGCTGGGACTGCAGCTGGCCTCGTTCGAGACCAAGGAGAAGGCTGAATCGATGACCACGTATCTGAAGAATGCAGGTTATGGCAATTACGATTTCTGGACATCCGGAAATCGCTTGGGCACGGGCATGTTCCTATGGATGAGCACCGGACTACCGTTCAATGCGACCTTTGATTTCTTTGAGAATTCGGCGGATGCCATCCAGGCTGGACTGCTCGATCCCGTTGATCACAATAGCAACACCTCGCCGCAGCGTACGGCACGCGACAGGTAAGTGATCCTTGGATGTTCTCATCCTTGTAATCAACCCCTGTTTCAGTTTGCAGCTACTTGAGGCTACCTTAAACCGTTTTATGCACCTTTTTCCGTCTCTTTTCTTGTTAATGTTATTATTATAGCAGCAGTGGTGCCGAGAAGGGTTGCGTCATCCTAAAGCAGCCGACGCTCAAATGGATGCCCGAGGACTGCTCGGCCGTCAAGGATTTCATTTGCGAGCAGACTCGCTGCTATTATTACAACTATGGCAGCATTCCTGTCTCGTCGGCGCAGGGGTAAGGACAACTAAAGAGAGAAAAAGAGAGAGAGAAAGAGAGCATGAGGCGCCACTAAAAACAAAAACACGATTATAAAACAAGCAAAAAAATACAAAAATACAAATAAAAATCATCTATATATAAACTTAAATCAAATAACTGAATTACAATAACTATATACCCCCCTTTCTTAAGTATAAACACACAATATAAATCGCTATACGAATGCTTAAGTTTCACTCTAAGCGAATGTCCTTAATTAAGATAAACAAAAACAAAAACAAAAAACAAACAAACAAAAAACAAAAAGAAACAAACACACACAAAATCGAATAAACATACATATATATTTATAAACACCTAACGCAATTGAGCAAATTGATAATAATACGTGATTAATCAAAGTTAATTTAGTTGACCACAAACGAACAAAAGATAAAGAAAAGAGAAAAAAAAAACATACTGTCAAAATTACACGATTACAAAAATGGAACAAAACGCTAAACGAAGCGTTCAGTTCAGAAAGTAATACAAAACTAAATCAAATAGGTGAGCTAAACCCCAAATCGTTAAACTATACAATTTACTACACACAAACAAACAAACACACCCATATGCATATTCTGGATATATATGTTCAGAATCTGGATATCTGTATCTATGTTTAAATACCTAATACAGAAGACTAATGCGCAGCTATCAGCCTAATACTAACTTCAAATTCACAACAAATCAAATCTCAAAATAACTGAACAAAAATCACACAAAATTTTGCCAAAAAAATAAATGAAAACTTTGTGCAATCAGCCAGGAAAATAATGATAATGTGAAACTTATAAAACTTGTAATAAAATCATAGCAAACATTGATTTTTTATAAATGAATTTAAAAACAAATTATTTTCCTTTGCCGTTTGCACAAAATATATTTTGGGGCCATTTGAGCGCCACTTTCGAGACTTCTGCTAAAAAGTGGTGGTTTGGGGCTTAGCTTTTCCATAGTTGTTGTTGTTGTTGTTGTTGTTGTTGTTGCCATCGTTGCTGTTGTCACCAAGATTTGTGTTCAACTAACTAACTTTAGCTTCAGACTCGCTCTTTCGCACTAACCCAATTATGCCAAGCTCGCTGCTAGTCGATCGACAGATGTCCACACATATCTACTAACTATACATACACTCAGAGAAAAACAAAGATAATTTTGTAACTAAATCAAATATGAAAACCAATGATGTAAAATAATTTCTTAAATCAAAAATAATACTTGAAATAAGTTATTTAGTTATGAAAAATAGCCAAGTTACTCAATCATTCCTGAAATCGAAAACTAAATCAAATTAAATTTAACTTTTAACACACATTTGATACAAGAATTTTTACAAGTAAAATTTATAACTTTTTAGGAGTTGATCTTTTTTTTTTTTAAAATTAAAGATGAAGTTTATTGGTTTTATAACAGCTTTTTTCGCTTAGTGTATGTGAGTGGTAAGTGTGTGTGCATATGAAATAAGTAAATGTCATAAGACATGAGTATCCTTAACTGAAGTTGTTCTTTGTTTCTTTGTGTATTGCCTCATCCTGATCGCCTCCGTTTGTAGACGGCCCATCACCTCGACGACTCCACGAACACCCGCCGCCCTCGATAAGCTGCCGACGACATCACCGCTGCCCCTGCTCATGTCCACCAGCGGCAGTCTGTTTGCGAAGCCAAAATCATCTTTGGTCGGCGACAGCTCCTCGGATGCCTCTCAGCAGCCGTCGACGGTGTGGTTCAAGCTGAATCACGATCGCTCTCTGGCCGATGCGGCTGCTGCTGCTGGTGATGTGGATTCCGATCTGGAGGCGGATGTTGAGGAGCACGACGATGCTGACGGCGATACTGATTTCGATGAACACGAACACGAACACGAGCACGAACACGAGAATGGCGTTGGTGGAGATTCGTCCGGTGAACATGCGCGCGAATTGAGCGATGGCGATGACGTCAAGGAGCACGTTTTTCCGCTGAACGACAATGAGCTGCACAACGAGATGCATTCGATTGAGGAGCTGCAGCTGCAGTTGCAGCAATCGCATGATGAGCACGAGGAGGACACCGCCGATGCGGATGCAGATCATGAGTCCGATGCGGAAACTGATCCTGAGACAGACTCGCACTACGAGTCGTCGGCCAGGCCAGATGCGCTGCCCAACACAACGGAATCGCAAGCGATTGAGGTGCGTCTCAAGCAGATCGCACAGGACTTTGAGAAGATGACCAGCTCGCAGGAGCTGCAACGTGCTGCTGTGGTCAGCAAGGATGAAATGACGCCACAATCATCGCTCTCGCTAAGTGATCTGATACGCACACTGCGTCCCAATGAGCAGCAGATCATTCCACAGATCGACTCCGACTACTCAAATGCCATGCGTGTCCTGGGCAAAACATCTGCCGTTGTCCTAAACAACAATAATAACAACGAGGATTCGCGCAAGTTCAAAGTGTTGCCAGAGCCACACAGCTATTAAATTAAAGAGCAAAATGATGGAATGAGTGGGCCACTGTTTGATGGGTTCCACTGAGGAATGTTCATTTCTTGGTAGGCTATTGAAATGACGCTTCTCTCTGCGGACCCCCAACAGTTTCAACTATTACTCGAGACTCTCCCTGTAGAAATTTAATGATCAACCTTAGAGTGAGTGAGAGAAAGAAAGAGAAAGAGAAAGAGAAAGAGAGAGAGAGGGAACTTAAAAGAGTTAAGATACACACTTATTTACTGCTTAATTATACAAATACATATACTATATGCTTTAATTGTATGACAAAACACAAAAAAAAAAACACACTCTTGATTAATAAAAACGAATTTGGTAAATGTAAAATTTAGAATTATTATTCCTCAAGGCAAACTGTGATTTATTTGTGCTCATCGTAGAAAAGAGCTAAAAAGCCAATAACCATAAATTATGTGTTAAATTCTAAAGTGTGGCTTGTGGAATATTCTTGTTGCTTTTATTCCTGGCTTAGTTCGCCACAGGCTGGAAACTATCATCATTATCATCATCATCATCATCATCATCATCTTCATCATCAGTAGCATTGTGATTGGGGCCTGGTTTGTGGCCAGCAAATGTGCAAATCATTTTTCTTAATTTTAAGAGGATTTCAAAGGTTTGACTGTGGCGCATTACACAATATTTTATGTGCTGCTTCATTTCATTGAGTGTTGGGTGTAGACGAAGCTGAAAATGAAGACGTGATGGACCAGACACTGGACACTTGATAGATAGCTCACACTGGACGGAACACATTAAACAGAAGACGACTCTCCCACACGCCAATAACATTTTTCCCTGCATTTGCCAGCATCTTCAATTTCTTCATTTTTTTTTTATTGTGTTTCAGAGACAGACACAGACGAAGGTGAAGGCGTCTCTGACTTTGACTTGAGGACTGAGTTGGTTTGATGTGCCACTGACTGACACACTCAGAGAAAATATCACAATATAACGTTGACTTTATATATTAGATATGCTATAAATAAGTATATAGCATTTAAATTTAAAAAAAAGGGAAAGGTGTGGAATTTACACAATTATCATACTCCGAAAGTCGCATTAAACAATGAATCAATATAACTACCAACATTTCAGTTAACATTCCAGTTTATTTAAAATTTTCAGAACTTCAGCAATAAAGTTATCTGAAAGTTATTAATTTGTATTGATAAAAATGTATATCATTTTTGAAAGATTAACGATAAATATTACAGATTTGAAAATTAAATTAATGATTATTTTGTCCAAAAGTAACAAAATATTTGTGATTCTCAGAGCAGTTTTAGTTCTTACACACATATTTTTTTGAGTGCACGGAAAGTAATGAAAGGAGTCTATACAGTTTTACGGCTTTGCAGATAGGTGTGTGTGTGTGGATATATACACACACACAAATGGGGAGATACTGACACAGACAGAGAGAGGCAGACTTGAAGTTCTGAAGACAACCTTGAAAAGCATGACAGGGTCCAACGAACGTACATAAAAAGTTTCTCTTTTGCTGAAACGGCAATCTCAGGCCACTCACAAAAAGGTAAACATTCCTCAAGTACATGTTTGCAACAACAAGAACATCAGCAACAGGTAACTGGGATAATTGAGAGCAGAACTTAGGCATAATTTTTCCCGCTTTTCACTTGTCCTACAAAGAAAGAATTGTCTCATAAAAATAACATAAATAAATGTTGTCTAATTGAACTGAAATCCTAAATTATGGCAAAATAGCTTTAATAATTAGCTTAATATAACTTAACATAAAAAATAAAGTAATAGCTGATAAGGGAAATCGGATTATGCTCAGAACTATGAATATTGATCGTGTGTTTGGTAATTTTCATTAGTGCGCATACGCCATCTATGTATCAGTTGGCGTACTACTGTTACTACCCACATACTCTTCGCTAAAAATATGATTCATAGATGGAAATACGTATGTTAATTTCGTGCTGGGTATTTGCCAGTCGGGCTTTCTCTTAGTTTCTATTACCAGCTTAGTGATGCCAAATATATTGTACCTTTGTTCTGTTTTATATCAGATAATATAAAATCCAAGTCATTAATGAAAAAGGATACATTATACACAATTGCAATATAAATCAAATAAATCACACAACAGAAGCTTTCTCAGTTATAAGCCCAAAATTGTTTTACATCATGAGATTATAAGGGAACATTTTATTATTTACATGATTAATGTAAAAATAATATCTTTTTTGTACAAATTTAAATATTCAGTTGCCATTCATATTTATGTCACACAATATGAATATATTATATATTAAGTAAGGAAATGAATATTCAAAGTCTCATAAACAGTACGTATTATGAAATTAATTTACATTATTATTGCTACACAAATCAACGGGTTGATTTTAAATACCTAATTAACTGGTTGAACTCAAATCACAAAATATTTGATTATGGATCTAATAAAAAACAGAAGGAATCGTATTTTTATACTTGGTATCAGTTTTGCATTATTTGTCAATAAATGAACAGTAATTAAATAATATACTAAATATAATAAAATAGAAGAACCGTTATGTCCAGTTTGTCTAGTTGAATATGTATATGTATATAGTAAATAAATTATAAGTCTCTAACTTTTAACCAAATGATATAAACCTGATTTGTCCGAGAACACACAGACGATTTTGGGTAAATTGGTTCGGCTGTTCATTCTGACAAAGAATATAATATAATATAATATATATCTATCCCCTTTTACCTATTTTTAATGGGTATGAACAAACGACCAATAAAAACGTTATTCCCCGTTCGCGGTACTGTAGCAGGACTCTCAACATAACTTTATTAATTAACTTAATATCACTTAATATATATACTTAATTTAAAGCTGGCTTCTGAAATATACTCACTTCAATTGCAGTCAATCACAAATTACATTACATCACATTAAAATCAGGTTATACACAAAGCGGAAGCTTAAAAGTACGTTGAATTTTAACAATTAAAATAAACATTTTACACTTGCATTTTTCGCTTGCATCAAATTACAAAGGGAGACAGGTGTTTGTATAAAAGTGGAATCTGCGATGATGCAGAATCATTGCAAAGACATCACTTGAAACGTGAGGACATCCTTCATCAAGTTACCCTCAAACCCCCTACAACAAAATGAAAGTAATGATCCTGGTTCTGATTGCATCCTTTGCAATTGCATCGGCTTTGCCTCAGCTCGAACGAGGCTCAATATTTGCACCGAGTGGAGTAAGTTCTTTTAAATTGTTTCTTCAGTTCTGCAACAGTTAGGCATTACAAAATTGCAGATGTTTGAGATGACCAACAATTTGGCAGCACCTCCAGTCGATTTGAGCCAACCCATTGTACTGCTGCCAGTGGCTACACCCATAACTGAAGAACCCCAGGAACCGAGACTCACAGCCCGTCCTCTGATTCTACCAACTATGGCACCCACAATGAGACCAACTATAACACCATCAATGAGGCCAATTATGTGATCTTAAAAACGATTTTAAATTATATCTTTGTGTTAACTTTTTATACGAATTAAATTGTTATTAATCAAAGTTGTTCTTCATTTATTTAAAACCTCAAAAAATAATGCACTATAATCATACATTAAAAGCCGCTAATGAGAGTAGATGGACTGATAAGGAAAATCGATTTATATACTTACATTGTTTATTTTATAACAGATTTTTCTAATTTCGCCCAATAAACAATTTTAAAGAGTAGGCGCCATCTATGTGCCAGTAGGCTTACTACAGAGACTACTACAACTCTTGCTGCTTGCTGAGCAGTTCTGTCTGGAAAGGCACTAAGATAGTGCAGCTGCAGTATCCGGCTCATTGTCGGCAGGTCATATTCGGCTGGTGTCGAATACGGAAAACTGAATTTAATATATCTAGGGAGTCGAATCTTGAACCCGTAATTATCAGTTAGCAGTACGGACACCAAACTAGACAAGACAGGGCACATGCAATTTTCTAGAACAAAAATTAGGCATGAATTTAAAGTAATATATATTTGCGAATTGTAAGACAACTTCTTATGTTGAACAATTAACACATTAATAATGTTATTAATATAAATATCATATATTTATTTCAGTGAGCTTTAATTAACTGTCTCAGTCAGCAAATTGGGAATGCTGTTGAATTTCTAATCTAAATTTGTTTATCGAACCCAAAACAAGTTCAGGCATCAGAAAAAACATAAGATGTTAGCAAACTTATATATATTATAAATAAACATATAAATTAAATATAACATAATATACATTGCTACTGTGGTGCTAATTAGTAACTATAAATCCCAAAACCAGTCGAGATTTCAAATGATAAATATCCAGTTTTGTGTGTGGTATAAAATACAATCAAAATATTTGTGTCTTACATATATTAAAACGCATATTTAGACGATAATATGCGAGCCGAGCAATAAACTTCGTATTTACATTTTTCTAATTTAATTTGCATGAAAACGCAGAACTGATTTTACGATGATCGCGATTGCTATAAAAGCGCAGTCCCCGACAACTAAAACTCGCATTGATATTGGCGGATCAGACCCAGAAAGGTTAATATTGTACTAGATTTAAATATATATTGTATCAATGGGCGTATCTTCAGTGCAAATATTGTGAAGTGAATGTGAAATTTATAATTTGTGTGAAAACCGCAATATTTAATTAAGATTTGTTTACTTAGCGCAAAAAAAAACTTATCGGCAAGAAATGCTAATATATAAATACATGAATATAGGGTAAAAACAAATACATTGCTAGGCATAGCGCTAATTAGCGACTATGTATCCCCAAACCAGTCGAGATTTCAAATAAATAAACATTCAGTTTTAATTAAGCAGTTATGAATCACATAAATGCATAAATCTTGAGAACAATTTGCAATCAGAGATATAAACTTTAACATTTTAATTAACGACTTTGGCTATGATTATCGCGATTGCTATAAAAACGCAGTTTTCGGTAACTGAAACTCACATTAATATTAGCGGATCAGAACTAGAAAGGTTAACACTGGCATAGTTTGAAATACAAATAGGATTTGTAGACGTATCTTCATTGCAAGTCGTTTAATAAAAACTAATCTCTCAAAGTGAATGTACAACATACATAAATATGTATATATATATAAATGTGTAATTTAATTAATTACGTAATTTTTGCCACTTCAAAGCAAGTCATCAAGTAATCAATCATAAGTGCATTTCAGTATATAATCACCCTCACCTTATTGAGGTGCAAGGTTTTCTGGTTTTTTTTTCCGGCTAATCGCTGCTTAAGTGAAAATTAAAAAACGAAAATAAAATATTCATCAGAATATGCACAGAGTATAATTAAAATCCAGAAATAAGATTTAAGTTGTGCGCGCTGAATATTACATACATTTGCAGGCCGAAATGCAAAAGATTTTTATTATAAATATTAAAAATGTACCGAGATTAAGATCAATGTTTAACCAATGTTTATATGATTTGGGCTTAACGGTTATGTTAACTGCGTCCAGCTGATCAAATCTTGTTAATATAAGGTTTAAATATTTAGTAATTTAATATAATAATAATATAATATTAACTTATAGTATTTATTTATACTATTTATTTATAGATCAGAATGAAATTGGCATTTGCTCTACTCCTATGCGTGGCTTTTGCTTCTGCCCAGTTTGGGGGCTTTGGTAATGTGGCAAATAGATTTCAGCAAGGAATATCAAGTATTGCAAACAGAATACCATCTCCACCTTCGCTCACCAATGTGCAAAATTTTGGCGACTTTGTGGTAAGCTGAAACAGTTAACATCATCTAATTGCACTTGAAATCTATTTCAACATACACTCAGGCACAATCGGGCAAAACCTATCTGAATCAGGCAGACCGGACTTTGCGCGAGGGTATCTTCAGTGCCCGTAAATCCTTGGTAGATGCCACAAATGCGGCTTACGCAAGGGGTGCCTCCGGCTATGAGCAGGCTGTGAATGCCTTCTCTGATCTGACGAACGCAGAGTTCCTCAAGACGCTCACTGGATTAAGGAAGTCAGCAAGCGGCGAGTAAGTTTAGGAGCTTAGATAAATAGTTCTTTTCAGTTGATCTATCAATGTTAACTCCAATTAACTTTAATACAAGGCAAAAAGCGAAGTCCCGTCGTTTGTCACCTACAGTGGCAAAGGGAGTTCGTGTCCCGGACTCCTTTGATTGGCGTACGAAGGGAGGAGTGACGCCTGTTAAGTTCCAAGGTGAATGCGGCTCCTGCTGGTCCTTCGCTGCAACTGGTGCCATTGAGGGTCATGTGTTCCGTAAGACGGGCCAACTTCCAATTTTGTCCGAACAGAATCTGGTTGACTGTGGCCCTAAGGATTTGGGTATGGACGGTTGTGATGGCGGCTTCCAGGAGTACGCATTCAATTTTATACAAGAGCAGAATGGCATTGCCAAGGGCGACAGTTATCCTTACTTGGATAAGAAGGAAACTTGCAAATATAAGCCCAACATTTCGGGTGCACAAATTACTGGATTTGCCGCCATTACCCCGAACGACGAGGTAACGATGAAAACTGTGGTTGCCACTCAGGGTCCAATTGCCTGCTCGGTGAATGGACTGGAGAGTCTGCTCCTGTACAAGCATGGCATCTATGATGATGAGGAGTGCAACAAGGGTGAGGTGAATCATTCCATCTTGGTCGTTGGCTACGGCAGCGAGAATGGCAAAGATTACTGGATCGTGAAGAACTCGTGGGACAAGAACTGGGGCGAGGAGGGCTATTTCCGATTGCCACGTGGCAAAAACTTTTGCGGCATTGCCAGCGAGTGCAGTTATCCAGTAGTCTAATATATCCAATATTACCAATAACACTGTTTTCTTCAAATCACAACATATTCTGCAATTTCAACAAATAAATTTTAATTTTAGAATCAGTAAACATTTGAAATCTTACTCTTCAATACAGCTTGAGTTTATCTAGTTGGATAAATTCATATTGCCTCAAGTATGAAAATCGAAATTCTTAAAAAATTCAAGACAGTGAACGTAATTTTTCAATGTTTTTCTTTAATATTTATGTATTTTAGAGATTTTAGGGCTGCAACATTAGTAAACGACTATTTTCACCGATGCAAATGTGCATAAAATTATATTTCAGGTGGCATTGAATGTCCGCTTAAATTTTTTATTTGTACCAAATAAAATCCTTGACCGTATTTTGACAATACGATTAAATATATATAATTGGACTATTGTGAATGCCATGTTGCGCGCTCATTGCCAGTGTTGTACAATTTGTTCGTGAACTGAATCAGTTCGCTTGCTTTTGTTCTGCATGCTCACTCATTCGTGAACAGCAACACAACACTGTCTGGTGTGGGAGATAAATAAATAAATAAAAATAAATCGCTAGTAAAGTCGAAATTGCTAATTTGCCAAACGGAAACGAGCAATTAATGTTGAATAAAATGTGGCAACCATAAAAGATGACGATTGTGCGTCGATTTGAGCGCAAATACCCAATGTTGTTCCTGCAGGTGTGTAGTTAAACAAAAAAAAAACAACAAAAAAAGAATTCTAATAAGACAGCAAGCAAGCAACCGGGGGACCCAACCCACTTTTTGCTAAAGTGGGCGTTGTCACCACCCCATTGTCACAAGGCTGTTCTTAATTTTGTATTCGTTTTCGTTTGCTAACCAAACCCATTGTGCCGCGTTTCGCCATTAATAATGTTGCGTGTGTTTGTAATTCCGATTCCTATTTACAGAAATGTGCTTGCTAGTCTCGTGCATTGATATTAATCCAAAGAAACCACCCCCAGGGTCATATGCATTTTACCAATACAAAGCCAACAACAACCATCACTACCACCACCTAATTGTCATACCCACTTGCCTAACTGTTAACTGATCAAAAAAAACAAAAAAAAAAAAAAAATGGACGAAGACATTATGAATGCAGTTGAATCTCTTTTCGGGAAGGATGTGAAAATTGTTGATTGCGAGACATCGTCTTCGGTGCAGCAGGAGGAGGTGTTGCTTATCAATGGGGTGCCAGTTAAATTGGATGGCTTGCCGGCAGACGATGCCAGTGCCATTAAGAGTGCCCTGCTCGATGGCCAGATGCCGGCTGTGGAGCATCTAAATCAGTTGCTCTTTCGTGCAGGATTGGCACAGCAGCCCATCGAGGTAGAAACATCGCTGACAGTCAAATCGTCGCTAACGACCACAGAGGAGGTGCTAGTCTCACGCAACGGAAAAGTGTTAGACGAAAGGACCGTGGAATCCAAAGAGCACTTTAATCATCAGTCGCATCAGAAGGAGATTTGGCAGCCAGTCAAACAGGAGAACGCCTTGGGACGTGCAACGCCAGAGAATGCACTCAAATATCGCACAAATTCGAATTCAACATTCTCGTCACAAGGAACAGCAACTGATGGGGAACCGCATAAAATCCCCGATCGTCTTGGCCGGCAATTCAACGAAACCTTTTCGAATGCCTCACTGGTGTCAAGCAGCTCAGCCATAACTGGGTCGGATCAAGTGATGTGCTCCACATCGAATGTGTCCAATGCCACAACACTGGGCGACAAGTCTTCGAATCTTAGCTGTGACTCGGGCCACGACGGACTCTTTCACAGTGTCTCAATGAGTGCGCCTTACATGCAGGGACATGGCCAGGGACAGGGACGCGACACCCAAACGGATTCCTTGTATTGTGACATTCCCAGCTCAGCTGATGAGGCCGACGATGCGGTGTCTGTCGCCAAGCCGGTAAGCCCACCATAAACATATAAACTGGTGAATGTCATCGATTGTAAATCACCCTATTCATTTACAGAGCACGCTTCTACAAATCAGAGAGTCCTGTGACATTATCAAGGATTGCCAAACCAAAGACTTGCCAGACGCTGGTGATTTAACCGTGCTAGTCACACTCCTCACCAGCTGCAGCAATGAGGATATTAAATTTACACTTCTACTCTGCGCACGTTTATTTGTCTCGATGCAGGAGTTGCTAGAGAAGGTCATCCAACAGTGCCGGGGACAAGACGATGTCCTGCTGCGTGTGCTCTGTTACTGGCTGCGCATATGTCCCAACGATTTTCGCAACGAGACGTTGCTGCAAGAACTACGCAGGCAGCGAAGTAGCGCAAGATTAAGTGATTTTCTCGATGGCATTCCCGACGTACTGCACCAACTGGATGCGAACAATCGCTTGCAACTGCAGTACTTGTTGGCCAAGCAGGCCTCGGCCAGCTCGTTGGGGCGACAGAGTAGTATTAAGTCTCTGAAGCGTTTCGCCGCCAACGTTTATAAATCGGACAATGTGCACAGCAAGTGCAGCAGCGCCTTTGAGCTGGCCCATCAGCTGTATGCCATCGAATACGCCTATCTCTCGCAGCTACGACTCGAGGAGTTTGTCCAAATGCTAAATACAGGCGAGTTGAACAAGTGCATGACGCAAACAAAGGCGAGCACTCTTGGCTCCAACTGCAGCTCTGGCAAGCAGCTCGAAATCAGCATTGCTGACTATGCGCAGTGGTTCAATCAGCTCTCCCATTTGACGGCCACGGAGATACTCAAGGTAAGTGTATCTAAAACTGTTAAAATATACTCTCTCTTAACTCCTTTTGTCTTCCTCAAAAGCTTTGCAAAAAGTCACAACGTGTGCAGATGGTTGAGTTCTGGATTGAGACTGCCTTAGAGTGCTTCAATACGGGCAATTTCAACAGTCTAATGGCTATATTACAGGCTCTAAATATGAAGGCAATAAAACGGCTTAAAAAAACGGTTAGCAGCAATCCAAAAATTACTTACTTGCTGATTGTAAATATCTCTCTTTGATTGTAGTGGGCCAAGGTGCAGACAACCAAATTTGAGGGCTTAGAACATCAAATGGATCCCAGCTCTAATTTCCACAATTACCGATCGACCATGAAAGCAGCCGTTTGGCGCTCCGAACGCGAGGATGCCAACAAAATTGAGCGTGCCATTATACCGTTCTTCTCGCTGTTCCTTAAGGACTTCAGTGCCATCAATGAGAGTCACGCAACCAGGCAAGCATCCCTGAACGTGCTTCGTGTTGTAATACTTACTGACTTCTGTTCTGTTTTAGACTCGCCAACGGTTACTTTAATTTTGAAAAGTGTTCACTTCTTGGCGCACAGTTGCGCATCTTTAATAAATGGCAACGATTGGATTGCCCGTACGAGCAACTAGCCAGCGTTGTAGCCTATTTGCAGAAGGCGGAAGTTTTCTCCAAGGAGCTACTGATGAAATCTTCCTATGAGTGCGAGTCGCCGGATGGTGCTGACGAGAAGGATGATTACAAAGCAATGAAAGCTTCTGCTAAATAATCGAACACACATTATTTGAGCTATACAATAAGACGATAATTTTTAATTATGGGCAGAAATTCAAATCGGTCTTCGCACAAACTTCCATAAGAGTTTGTACACAAATAATTTTTTGTTGTTACTTCCATTTGCATTTGCATCGCAATAACGATAATAATTTTAACTCTGAAAAAACACAATCGTATTTGTTAATTTGTACTTAAGCCCCTAGGATTACATATACAATACACAATATATTCAATTGATTGTAATCGATAGGTTGCCATTCAATTTATTTATATATAAATTTAAATCCAATAAAATTGCAGACAATAGGCGTATGCAAAACAAGAATTTTGTGATTTGAACCCAATTCCGCTTAAAGTCGACTGAAATTTTTCTCAAATGACCTAATAATCCTTGAGTGCATTTACTATTCTAATGCGAGTTTGTTTTTACTATTCTAACGCGCCATATATTCTATATTAGTGTATGATATACAAAACCGAAAATTAATTAGAATTTTTGGGTTTTAGGAAAAATATTTTAATTACAAATTATTGAGTGTTTAATTGCTAGTTAACCTACTTGTACATAATTATAAATTAACGTATGGTTGCAAATTTTTGGAAGTCAACGGACCCGAATTTTCCAAAGAGCTCCAAAGGATAATGTTTGGCCTCGCCGCCACAGGGGGCGTGGACACGAATCTGACGCATGTGTGTGTCCCGACCATTCTGATGATTTGAAATGACGGCAATTTGGAGCATGAAAGTGCGCAGGGATTTCACATTGCCATCTTTGATGGGTATTTGAACCCAGCCGTTTGGCTCGGTCAGATCAATTACTTGCAGCTCCTGCAGATCATTGAAATTCGTGCCGGATCGTATTGAGATGCGAGAGGGTGTGTAGCTCTCGTCCAACTTGTAATCAGTGTATATATAAATCTGGCTGATGTTCGTTCGCTTGTGAAATTGTATGTTGACCAGATGTGGTAATTGGCCATCCGATTGCCAGTATGTATCCATTATGTTGTCACGCAATCGCTCAACGCCAAAGCCTGAAAAGTTGGGGTAAGATTAAGTACATAATATGCGATCTCTTATGTTTATTCTAGCTTACCTGGCTTGCAGGAGGACAGGCTCCAAACGGCTTGCGCGCCAACTTCTCGGACATAGCCAAGTTGTTCCTCGCCAAGTGGATCCTCCTCGCTTGTAACGGCTGTCTTCGATGTGGATTCTTCCTCTACAGTTGTCGCCATAGCGCTTTAAGCAAAATCTCACAAAAATATTTTACTATCGTGCTTGAATTATTTCAGCCAGCTAGATTTATTTCAACCTACAACACTGTGTCGAACAGCTGCGAGCGCTTGTCAACAAACGAAGCACAAGCGCTTTCCAACACTCACACATAACAACGCACATGTGCAAGCAGCGTTTAGAAAATAATAAAATAAAATCAAATAAAATACGATTATGGTGCGTAAGCTGAAATTTCATGAGCAGAAATTGCTAAAGAAGGTCGATTTCATTACATGGAAAGTGGACAACAGCAGCAAGGAGAACAAAATACTGCGCCGCTATCAGATACAAAAGCGAGAGGACTACACAAAGTGAGTTCAGTCTTATAAATTTTATATGCGAATAATAAGATGGATACTTTGTTTAGATACAACAAATTGGCTCGTGAAATCCGAGAGCTGGCGGAGAAAATAGCTAGACTTGATGCAACGGATCCCTTTAAGGCCGAGGCTTCAGCGATGCTCATGAATAAATTGCATGCGATGGGTGTTGCCAACGATCATCTCACCTTGGAGACAGCTAGCAAAATGTCAGCGAGTAACTTTTGTCGTCGCCGCTTGCCCGTCATCGTTGTCAAATGTAAGTGCAAATTGCAAATTATGTGAATAAGCCGAGGGTAATCATATCTTTTATTTTAGTGCGAATGTCGGAGAATCTAAAGCATGCCACTGATCTCATTGAGCAGGGACATGTCCGTGTAGGCCCGGAAATGGTTAAGGATCCTGCGTTTCTTGTCTCTCGCAACTTGCAAGACTTTGTCACTTGGGTGGATGGATCCAAAATTAAGGAGCATGTACTTCGCTATAATGACATGCGCGATGATTTCCAAATGTAAACGACAATTAAATTATCCTCTTCTTAGTAAACACAATTTAAACAGAGTTTTAACAATTTAAAGGTGGCAATTTGTGATTTGTTAAATTATCATTTTTAATAACTTTGTTACATTTCATATAATAATGTTTAGATTGCATTAATATAATTCAGTAATGTTTGGGCGCCTTTTACGCCAAGGGCGCCATTGGGGCCACCACACATAAATATAGTACATACATATATAATTTTTTTTGAATCAACCCTTTGACTTTTCCCATTGCTACATGATCAAAGCCAAAAATAATTTTATTTATGGCGGTAAACAGATTTGATGCCTCATTAGATTCTTCACATATAATATATTAGCTCTATTATTGATCGTTTTGCAAAAATAATATTTTAAGAAAGAATATAATAAAGCAGCCACTAAAAGAACTAAGTTAAAATTATAATACGGATAAAGAAGTTAAAAAAAGATTGGTTTTTATTCATGAATACGCATGTGTCAATAAAAAACAGGATGAGTGTCAATTAGGGACTAAGGTGCACGATTGAGCGGTCTAAAAAGTGTATAAGTTTTAAAACAGAGCATATAGACAATAAATTCTACAGTTCGATTGATGGCAGTTTAACGCTAGCATGGTGAAATAACTACGTTTTCGAGGACCTACCGCTACACTTGCAAGATTCCCTGGCCACAGGGGGTTGTGGAAGCCAATCCCAACAAAAATATATATAAAATACATTTGAAAAAACGACTTAAAAAGAAGAGTTTTGAAAATATTTAGTGTGTTTGATCTGTGTAATACAATTTTTAGAGTCCGATTGCATTCATTCATTGGAGCATCTGACTGTATTTAATATTGTTAAATAAGTAAAATAATATATAAAGTAAAACACACACATAATTTTGTGTTTTCATAGAATTTGTACAACAAAGACAGCTTAAAATGTCAGCCAGATAAAAGTCTTTTTTTCAGTTTGTTGCATAGGTATATATGTATGTATCTCTGTTTAAATATTAGTTGTATTATTTCTTTTTAAACTCGCATAAAAAGTAAATATTAATTAGTCTTACAAATAAATAGCTAGTGGCGTTAAAATTAGTGTCGACTGGCGAAATTAGTTGTGGGCCCTTGGCCCCTGACAGCGGCCCTCACAATATCCGCATCTGCCTAAGGGTAACCAAGATTTCGCATAAAAAACTTCATAACAATTTAAAACAAATTAATAAAATAAAGATTTTCTACAATATCTGTGTTGTTTCGTTTCATTGAATTTCATGTGTATTGTGTGGGTGTGACAAAAATGATTATTAAATTATCCGCTGGATATTATTTTGGCTTCTGTGTCGGGAGTTATCTATTGAGTTTGCAATCGTTTTTTGTTTTTCTTCCTTTTTCTAGCTTTTTTTTCAACGCTGGATACATTCCAAATCGCATTGTAATAATCAATACTATATATATCTATATATATACGTTTTTTTTTTAAATTCCAATTTTTTTGCTGTCGCTCAAACGTGTGCAGTTAGTTATTAAGCCATAATATGCTGTACCCTGCCCAAAGCCCAAGTACAGCAATCACTCGGTGCCATTTAAAAAAAGACTTTTTAATTCGCAGTTGACTTTTAGAAGTTGGCCGATTAATTTCAGCTATGCTTTATACTTGCACTTAGATCACAAGTGCCATATCCTTTTTACTAGGCAACTGCACCCGCTTGCCCTGCCACAGCGAGTTGTGTATTGTGAAGGCGTCTATCGTGACGGTCAGATGCTTTGTGTGCACCTGTGAGAAGCATTTGCCACCTGAGTTGTATCTGCAAGCAAAAAAGTTGAGAGTTAGAATTCCAAATCATACAATTGTAATGTGATCGGCATACTAACTTGAAGAACTTATCGAACATGACTTCGTCGACTTGACTAGGTCCCGTGCCGTACAGCTTTGTCACTTGATCCGTCTCGGGCATATAGCTGTAGAGGGCGCGGAATTGGCAGCCCGCGTCACGGAAGAGTACGAGGAAGTGTTTCGCCTCCGAGCGTGCAATCTTTTCCAGCACTTTCTGTTTTGCCTCACGATTGACGGCGCCGGGAAAAACGCAATACTCGACGGCATTTAATATAATGCCGCGATTCGATTTGGCCGCTGGTTGCTTATACAGTTTTGGACCTGTCGATTAACACAATTCAATGAGTTATGCTTAATCTTAAAGAAATTTGAGTTGATTGTGAATTTCTACTCAGTGTTAATGGCAAGCTTCTTAACTTCTGTTAAACAAAAATATTTCGTTATGCAAACTGGAGGCTACGTGCAATTTGAGCATACATCATATTAACACAGATATTTAAACTTGAGCGATATCTTCAGGTTACATTGACCAAATTTTAATCTTGTCAATTCTTCGTTGAACCTGCAGCATTCGAGGGTATTTCCCAGTGTAATCGGTCCAGTTAAAAGTTGATAAGCTTTTTGGACGAATTACGCTAAGAATTACCCCCCTCAAGCGCTGAATTATTTATATGTATGCAAATACTTACATTTTCAACTAGCTAATCTTAATTGGCTACTAAATGCGAAACATTCCAAGAAATTACAAATTAAAAAATAATTTCAACAAAACTATATATAAAAAAAACTTAGAAATAAATTGCTTGCAATTTTGCATTTCATTTAAATCATTTTTGTTGTTAAAGTCTGCAAATATTTGAAGCGGTTAATTGTGCCAATCTGGGGGTTAAGTTGAATTTTTTATTTGTTTTTGTTTTTTTTTTTGTGGTAGTTAAAAATACTACTTGTATTTGGGAGACACATCTCCGGTTTGACTCTCGAAGTCGCGGATTTGACGACGCAACGGAAGAACGAATGGATTGTTCCCTAAGTACACAATACACATATGCAGAAAACTGTAATCATATATATATATATATATATAGATATATATATATGTACTGAAGACTTATGTTGTTGATAAAAATAATAAGAAATGTAGATCAGACGAAAACCAATTGGTATGATCGAAAAATTATAATCTGAACTGAACTGAGGAATGACAAAATATAGATAATAAATGACATAATTCGTATGAGGCGTTCCAAGAAGACAGATAGATGTACAAGTGATGTATATAAGTATGAAGAACCAATATGTGTATATATATGGTGTATTTATGTACGATTATGATGATGGTTGTTTTGTTTGTTTGTTTGTTTGTTTGCTGTTGTTGTTGTGGATGTATAACTGAGGATTCTGATTGGAACTAAGTACAAACCCGAGTATTCCATGATTGCATTCGCAGTTAAAGAGAAATCGCTTGATCCATCATCAAATCCGCGACGCTTCGATAACAAACCTGGCGGCAAAGAGCCTGGTCCAGAGGGTGATGGCATATGCCTACCTGTCGCCGTCATTCCGGGTGACGGTGCGCGCCGTGGCGGTGTTGCTCGTCCCAGTCCCGAATCTGTGTCTAACCGTTAAGCGGGGATATCGAGGCGTTCATCATCAATCATCATCAATCACGCATCATCAACAAAGCCACATTAAAGCATAGCAGCACCAACAACCAGACACCGACCAGGGAGAGATTGAGAGACACAGAGGGAGAGCGAGTGGGCAACCCAGTTTCAGAGTTGTCAGCCATGCAGTAAATTCATTCGGTTGATGTGGTTGCATTATTGATGATTATTTGTTAGTCGCCACCGGATGACGTCGATGGAAGCGATGAGTGGTGTTAAGGCATTTTATTTTTTTTTCGAGTTTAGTTAATAGAATTTTGTTTCACATTTGTTGTTAATCAATCAATCAATCAATCAAGAGTTCGGGATTTTTTTGTACACAAGTTTTTGAATTGAAAGAAACGAGAAAAAAGAAGAGAATGTGTGCATTGAATTTAGTTAAACAATTTTCTTTCTTAAATCGTTCTAAATGTGATAAAGTTACTTAAGGCCTAAATATATGAACTGAGTCTGAGTTGTGCCGGTGTGTGTATGTGGGTGGGTGGGTGAGAGTGTGCATATTTGTGTGCGAGTATGTGTGCGTGTCTGAGTTAATTCACAATTGAGGAAAAAACAAAGAATGACAATCCTGTTTCCCAAAAAAGCGGACAGTACATGACGAAAGCAAACCAGAACCCCTTACAAATTGTTGGACAAGTTTGCAAGCGTGGCCAGCAGCCAGTTCAACAAACCCAGAAATACGGCTAGAAATACCGCAACCGCTTTCACTTTTTTTTTTTAATCATAGTCATAACGAATTATTCAGCAAAGGAAAAATTAATTAATAGAAGAAATGAGAAACATAAAACCTAAGATATCAAGTAAAACTAAAAACTAGATAACAAAATTAGTTTTGTATTTAACTTGAAATATCAAGTCTTTTTTTTTTAAATATTTGATATTTATATATAGGCAATGGAATTATTTATTTTACTGTACTGAAATTCAATTTAGCATTATAAATATGATTATTTTTATCAAAAAAAAAGCTACTTGCAGAATTGTATACAATTTAAACAAGAGTAATGCAGATAATGCTAAAAATTAATATATAGAGTTAATTTTTTATATTTGACTTTAAAACGAATGAAGAAAAATTTAGATTATAATTCTTCTGCATTACTCTTAAGTTAAGAAGTGGTTACAGAAAAATAGACAACGAAAGAGAACATAAATAAACTGCCACCAGTAAAATAAAAGTTGATTTACACAACTAATGATAAAGTATAAATAAAAATAAAATAAATGTAAATGTTTAAACAACGCAACTAAATAAATAATAATGGAGACAGAAATAAGAGAATCTGCCACCAAATGCAGTAAAGAGACAAAGACGATAGATAAAATTACTGAGACCAAAACCAGCAGACAAATATAATATATATATATATTATATATAAACTATTACAGAAATTAAACATAAAGTAGCAGGAATCGAGTAAGGATAGATAAGAGAGTAAAAGTAAAAGGCAAGCAGCTGTTTTTTTTTTTTTTTTTGTAATTTGTTTAGCTGTGAAACGCTTCTTACCGCACAAATTCATTAGCGAATTGGACTTTCGGCCACGGAAATTAAGGGTGCTCCCCTTAGCAACTGATATGCGCGACAGGGTGCGGCCCCTTTCGACAGCAGGCTCTGTAAAAATTGGCACCACGGGAGACACGCAGGAGCCGCAAGTGCATAATACGAATATATTGATCAAATTAAGTTTCTTACAAAGGTCACAAACACAAATTAAATATGAATATGCAATTGAAGAGAATTTTAACTTGACCCCAAAACCAACAAGTCTTAAAGTATAATCAAAAATAATAAAATACAAAAAATAAATATAAATATCTAGAAAAACCTGCACTTTTCACCCACAGCATTTGCCAAACTTCCTGGCGATTTTCCCCAGTGCATATGCTTAAAAAACTGTGCGCTGGCAATTAGTATAATTAATATTAATATTTTTATGTTAAGTATGCGTTTTGTTTATAACTAGTTTTAGTTCGGGTGATTTATAGCGTGATTTTCTAGCGCTAAGCACGCGTTAATTGATAATTATTAAAGGAAAAACTAATAATAATAATAATAATTAAAGGTTGTGTGTGTTAATTGAGCCACAAAGAAGGCCAAGCCAAAAACCAAGTTTTTTGTTGGTTTTTGGGTTCTTCTTAAACACAATAAAAGCAAGAGTAGAAAAACAAAAGCAATTAAAAAAAATAAAGAATGTTTAGTACTTGCTACCCAGCACCAACCTCTGGAAGTTTTATAAGATCCCCGTCGTCCAATCGGAGTTGAACTTGTGCTGGGATAATCATCGGGAGACTCTGTTGAACGAGATTAGTAGTTATGACTTATAAAATACGATTCGTCACCATTGTATTAGTTTAATATAAATCAAATCAAATCGAAATCATAATGCCCCTACTAAACCAAAATCAAGACTACATTATAATAATTGATATTAATAATAATAATTCCAGTTAACGCATGCTTAAAACGAAACCAATAACAAAATGATATTAACAATGGTGATCAAAAAATGAAAACAATGAGTAAACAATTCAAACATAAATTACCTTTAACAGCGAGGGAGTCTTGCGAGCCCCTATAAAAATCTCTTTTCATTGAGTTTGAGCTTAGTTGACCGTAGCCTGGACATATTTATGGGGCAACCAGGTTTAAAACAAAAAACGAAAAATTCAACAAATTAGCGAAACAAGTACAAAAGTAAAAATACGTTTAAGAAAACAAGAACACGAAATTAATTAAATAAACAGAGCAAAAGTACAACAAATTCGACAATGCCGAAATTCACACACACATTATACACAATTTGAAAGGTAAATATTATTCTCGTAAAAAGTACTTGCTCATTCAAAAGAATATAATAACAAATATAAGAAATACATAGAAGGTAATGTGGCTTAAACAATTATTTGTTTTATCAACTAGTTGCTTAAGCCATAAATAATAAAGCAGACGAACAAGATATCCCAATTACAGATTCGTATGAAGAGTTCTTTGAATATTTCAAGACAATAATCTAGTTGATAAATTAAAATTTGTCTAGTTTTTTAAGCCGCCTTGTGACAAAGAATTCAACACATGTGAATATTGTTGTTGTGTGTACAAATTCGAAAAATGGGCGAGTTTAACCGAGCGCTCACCGGTTAGATTTGAACTTGAGCCTTTCTTGCCCCGACTGGAGAGGATTGAAGCCTCACTGATATCCACGCTGACATCGTCGACGTGAATGGTTTTGGGGCGTGCCCTCGTCACACGCTGCTGTCTTAGACGTGGCGTGGACGCGTTCGATGACTGCGGCTGCAGCTTCACATGTAGATCGGGCCGATCCAGAACTTTACCCTGCAAACACAATACCCAATGTGGATTAGTTTATCTGTTTAACTGATGCACATCAAATCGTGACCCACTTCTCGCTCGGCCTCTTCGATGGCTTTCTTTAGTCTATGTTGTTCCAATATGGCCGCACGTCGTGCCACCTGCTCCTCCTTTTTGCGCGCACGCTCCTCCTCCTTTTCGCGCTCCTTTTCCCGCTTCTGCGAGCCCTCGATCTCCTTGCGCGCCTTCGCCTCTTCTTGCTGCTGCCGGCGCTGCAGCGACAGCAACATTATCTTCTCCTTGCGTCGCTCCATTTCGTCGACAGATTCCTGCAAACAATAAATATGATTAACTGATCTCTGAATCTTTGACAAGTCAATGTTATTACTGGATCCAGATTAGCCGTATCGACGCCAATGACCAGTGCTTTGTTCTTGGCTGCCTCGGCGCTGTTGCTGCTGTGCTCGGCCCGCAATCGGGAGGGGGAGAGCGGCTGCTGCTGTTGTTGCTGTGGCTGATTGGTGAGGTCCTCAAGATGCCGACGCTCGGAGGCCATGCCAGCCGGCTCGGCCGACGATGCGGCCATTTGGCGCAGCTGGATTGGCGGCTCGTCTGTGTATTTGTTGTAGGTGGCATTGCCTGGCGGAACGCCGGCGGCGAAGGCGTGGTTATTGTTGTGTAGTTGACTTAGCGACTCACGCTTGAAGACAACTTGGTTGTCGACAAGATCGCGACTGGGCTCCTTTTTGGGCGATTTCTTGGCTCGCAGCGGCGGCTTCGGTCGCTTCGGCTGGTCATTGTCGAAGGATATGTAGAAGCCCTTCTCGGCCTGCTGCTCCTCACCGCTGCCACCAGAACCACCACCGCCTCGCGGATCCTGAAAACTGTTCGCCTGTATGGAGGGGCGCGACGGCGACGGTATGCGGTAGGTGAGATTGCCGCTGGTTATATTTAGTTTACTGGAAATCAGCTCGCCACTATCATAATCCTCTGAGCTGCTGCCGCGTCCGCTGTGCGCCGCCGGCAACTGTTGCTGCTGCTGATGATGCAATCGTTGCTGCTGTTGCACTACGAAATCAGAGATGCGTGTCGACTGCATCGATTCGATAATGTTGCGCTCCAACTCGTCCACATCCTCCTCGTCGCCAATAAAGCATATGCTCTGCGGCGCCATCATATCCTCGTGCTGCCCCATTGCCATTGCCATTGCCTGCTGCTGTTGTTGCTGTTGCTGCTGTTGTTGCTGACCCATTTGCCCCATGTTCACACCTTTGGGCGAGCGATTGTCGCGCAGATTCGTTAGGGACTGCTGACGCTGAACACCGTTGGAGTTGCCGCTGACGGACTGCATGCGTGACATGTGCTGCGGCGACGATTGCATTTGGAATAGATGCTGCAACTCGCCGCCACCACCGCCACCACCATTCTGATGGAGCACAAAGCCCTGAGAGACGCCAGCGCTGGAGGGCGGCCGATTTGGCCAATTTGGCTGCTGTTGCTGCTGCTGTTGTTGCATCTTCTTTTGCGTTTGCCAGGCATTCACATCCAAGAGTGGCTGCTGTTGCTGTTGCTGCTGCTGGTGCTGCTGCTGCTCGTAAGCTGCAGCTGCCGCCGAATGGGCCCAGGTACGTCGCTGCGGATGCGAATGCTGCGGCGGTGCCTGTTGCGGCGATTCGTGCAGGTAAAAGTGATTAGCCGGCTGACCATACTCATCATAGACACTATTCCTTTGGGGATGCTGTTGATACTGCGGCTGTTGTGGAGCAGCCCCATAAGGGCTGTGATTGTTATAGGGCGCTCCATTGTCACTGTAGAGGCTCTGTGGCTGCATGTAATGTGCGGGCGGCGACATATACTGGCCATGCTCATTGACATACTGCATCGGCGGCATTTGCATGGGCTGCTGCTGCTGCTGGTGTGGATGATGTTGCTGCTGTTGCTGTTGCTGATAAGGATCACGGCTGGGCGGACGGGAATTGTAGGCGCTGACTGGCGCATTGAAGGCCTGCGGAAGATGCGGTGATGAGCCAAAGCTTTGCTGCATGGGTCGCTGCTGATAATGATGATCAGCCAGATGCTGTTGCGAGCCATATGTTTGTTGTTGTTGCTGTTGCGGTTGCGGTTGCGGTTAGAGCGGGCGGGTGAGGGAAAGAGGAAGCACACAGATATTCATTCATTAAACATACAATTAGTGAAAAACAACAAATAAACAAATGTTAACAAAATGCAGACAATAAATAAACAAACAAAAACTATGTGGAACATAGCCAAAATGATTAATTTCTGTTAGTTTTTTTTGTTGGTAATTTTGGGTGAGTGGACAGGCGGCGGCAGCAGCGGCGGCGGATGGTGTGCGTCGTGGTAGACTGGGGGCTGGGGTGGTTTTGATTTTTGGCTTTTGGTGGGTGCGCGCTTACCTGATTCAGCATGTTGGCTATTTGCTGAGCCTGCATTAGTTGCTGGGCTTGCAAGTGCTGCGCCTGCATTTGACTTTGCTGGGTGGCCAGGCGATGGATATCCTGCTGGATATCCTGCAGATTCATGTTCATAATGGCAATGCTTTGCTGTTGTTTATTTTTTTTTTTTTTTTTGGTTTTTGTCCACGCATCCAATGAGCAGTGTTTAGTGGGTGTGTGTTAATGTGTGTGTGTGTGTGTGTGTGTGTCAATGTGGTTTGTGTACAATTTGTTAATGTTGGTTTTTCGAAGCGACCACGAACATAATGAAGGGGGAAGGCGTTGGGTGGGGTAGAGTATAAAACGAGAGAGACAAGCGAATTAACATTTATCCGAGGGTTAAGACAATATCAAGCATTTGCGATGGCAGAGAGACACATTTGAGTTGCACACAGATTTGTCGTGGATGCAGCGTATGGAGGCGAACTCACTTGGTATTTGTCCATGTCAGCTGGATCAATTTCTGGCGTGCGCTTTGACTCATTGCTCATCGTTTCCCACTTCAAGACATCGGGACACGATTCCAAGTCCTCCTAAATGTGGAACAGCGATATTAATACAAATATTTTAATAATATTTATTGTTATCCTAGGGATGCTATACAAACCTGGCAGACTTTCTCCTGATGCCGCTGCACAGCCATTTCGATCTTGCGCTTATCTTGCTCAATGCGACGTCGTCGCTCCTCCAGTTTCATGCGCATCGTCGACAACTTGGTGGCATTTTCGATGGAGCGCAAATCATCGTCACAGATATCGAGTTGCCAGGCGGCCGGACTCGCTGGCATGCTGCTGGTCGATGATTTACGCACCGGCGTACTCTCCGGATCGTAGCCGGTGGATCTGGCGTCATTGAAATGCTCGTGTGCATGGCTGTAATCCCTATCGATGGAATGTTGCTTGTTGCGTGCCGGCAAAGGACTGCCCGCATTCGATAGATTGTGCGCCGAGACCGTGGGCACATTATCCGCACTGCTAATTAATGGGATTTCCAGCATTAGTTATATGTTTCAAATAGATCAAATGAACGACTAGGCTACTCACTTTGCCTGTCGACGCATTGAATACTTTTCCGTTTCGCGATCCTGTTTCTCGGAACCCGAATCCGTATCGTACCCCAACTGCAGAGTGCCACGAGCATCTGCCACAGAGGAGCGCACTGCCACAGCTGGCTCTGCAATTAGTACAAAAAGTTTATTATTGACTTCTTAGTTAAAAGATGATGTTGAGTGTGATACTAACCCACACTTGTGTTGGACAGTTTGCGTTCCCTGTCCCGTTCGCGCTCGTACCGTGTACCCAGTGTATTTAGTTGATCCTGTGAGCCGCCAAAGTTCTCAATCGTCAACTGTGAATCTTCGCTGGAGGAGTTGCGTCGAGAGCGACGACCTGAAACATCATAGACCATTATTAGTTTGGCAAATTCATAAGAAAACTATTTGCATTGGATTTTCGTAGTTGGTTAACTTAATCTTGGGCACATTCACGTCACACACACATACGTAGCACACGGGAAATGGAAAACAGCGACTGTAGAGATTTGTAGCATACCTGCAAAGCTTGGACGCCGGCTCTGTTCCCAGTTACTCGGTCGACCCGCAGCGACAAAATCGCCTGTGTCGATTGTTGATTTGTGAATAAAATGAATAGCATAAACAAATATAAGATAAAGGTAAGCCAAAAAACAAAAAGATGAAGTTACAAAAATTATAATGAATTGAATAATGCCAAAAAAAAAAAAAAAAAAACAACATTTGATGTAAATCACTGTTCTAATGCTACTAGCTAATCCTAAAAAATACATTTTTTCAATCAGCAAGATCTAAACAATAATTTCTGCTGCTGCTTAGGTCAGGTCAATAATACTTTCGTATGAAATATAAAGTAAGCACACTTTAGTCTTTACTCTATTCAAAAGTTGTTTTCCCATAGAAATAAGTTTATGGCTGGACTGACTAGGTTTTTTTTTTCCGGAAAACTTGTTTAGTATTTTCAGAAGCTGGTTTTGCCCTGTCACTCGGCTAAGTTTGTTGTGAGCATTTTTTCATATGCTTTTTTAGAGAATCCATTAGTTGCACTCATTAAAGAAGTCTGCAGCTCATCGTTGCAAGCATTCTGACTACGTGTGATGAGCAGTTTAACAGTAAAAATATCTGTTATCTTACTTGTTGTGTTGCAAACGGAATACAATTATTTTGTGTAGTTAATGCAAACTAAATAGAAACAATTTCACAGATAAAATTCTGCATAATTATGCATGAAACTTAATTAAGACAATCTGAGGTGGAGTCGGCGGTGGTAGGTGAATTTGTGGAGCAACAACAAAAATAAATGAAATATGCGTTTAAAAGAGTGGAAGCGAAACCAAACCTCTCTCGTCTGCCTTCGATTCGACATTGTTCTTTTCTTTAGCCTGACGCAAACGAGCTGGAACCAATGGCTCCTGCTGTTGCTGAGACTGTTGCTGATACGGCTGCTGCTGCTGATGTTGCTGCTGCTGTTGCGAGTGCATGGATGAGAGTGTGGTAATGCCACGCGACTTGTGCACGACGAACGCTGCTGGCCACATGCCACATGCGAATCAAGCAGCGAGTGATGGCGAGACGTCGAGGTGAGGCGTGGGCGTGGTTGTGGATTTGGGAGTCAGTTGGGCGGAAAGGCGCGCATTTACAATTGTTGGTTTTGGTTTTTTTTTTTTTTTTTCATTTTATTTTATTTTTTTACGTTGGTGAGTGGTTTTGGGCATGTGTGTGCGGGTCGAGTTCGGTGGTTGCGAGAATAAGAAAGAAACAAAAGGAAAAAACATAAGTAAAAAAATACATATTGTTTTTTTGTTTTTATTTTAAGGGTTTTAGGGCTTGCAAATTAAAAATTTCAAGTGCGGAAAAAACAAATGTACAAAAAAATAGAAGTGTTTCAATTGTTTCAATTAATTACCTTCGCCTGGATTGCCATCAAAATGATTTGATTGCATCGTTTGATATTCGGTGGGCGGTGTTGTTCTGCGATTTAAGCCGCCGCTAAATGAATTTGTGGGCGGAACTAAAAATACAAAAGATAATTCAAAAACAAAACATATAAAACACGGTCACATAAATCATAAAATAATAGCTTGACGCAACATAGAAAAAAGCACATTAAAATAGTAAAAGCAGAAACGTAAATTAAAAAAACAGTAAATTCGACATTCGTTGGGGTTTTAATTATATTTAAGGGGAAAGCAGAATTTGTGCGGAGTTTTAGTTTAGTAAAAATTGATATCATTCAGCATTAAAAAAAAACTATTTAGAGAATTAAAAAAAATTGGGGCCTAAGACTAAACGATTTATTTCAATTGGAAATCTATTTGAAATGCTTTTATTTAAGTTACCTAATTTAAATTAGTTGTCTACATTTACTTGATGAACTATTTAGAACCTGCACTCATTAAAATTGATGTAATAAATTTCTGAAAAATGTTTTAAAAGGCAGATTGGAGCATTTTCGATTTTGTGTAGTGTTTATATTCCTGATCAGCATAAATATATATATATATATATATATATATGTCAATTTAGCCATGTTCGTTTGTTCGACTGTCGAGCACTGAGCTAGAGGCTTCAAATTAATTGTATAACATATTTAAATCAAGTTTATATAACTAAAACGATTACTTTGCCCATTTTGGCTATATTGATACAAGTCGATTAGCGATACCAATAACAACCATAATGTTAAAAATACATCCCTAACATTTACTCAGGACTTATAAGGTGTATAAGAAATAACAATTCGCTTAATTTAAGTATTATATTTTCCCCTTCAGCTCAATTATAAAAATTTATTAAGTTTTAATCAGTTAGATTGTATTCAAAAAGGGTGCAGCAAGATACTTTTGAAAATAATGCCGAAATGTGTGCCACAAGTCTAAGCAACATTCAATTTAAGCTATTTATAGGTGAAGATTCTTATAAAGGTTGATATAATCATTGTAATATGATATTTAAGATGCACAGATCTGTGTTGTTAGTAAACTTAATTGCTACAGTTATCGATTTGTTACATAATTGCAAGAAAAAAGCGGCGGCAAAGTGTGTGGGGGGGTTGGTGGGTGGTTGTCAATCATGAGAACAGGCAAACGAACGAACTAACAATTAAACAATCAACAAACCAACAAACAAACAATGAAAATGCAAAACATTCATGTTAAGAAACAACAAAACAACAAACAAATGGGGCAAGGAGCGGTTTGAGGGTAGCATTTGGGGCAGGCACACACAAGAACAAAAAAAAAAAAGAATTACACACAGACACACAAAAATCTCTGGATTTCTGGTAAGAGTCCGAATGAAAAATTATGAATTAAGAAAGAATTGAAGAAGAAGAAGTAAAACCTTGAAACGGCGGCCGATTTGAAGGGGAGCCAATGGGCTGGTCAAGATCGCTCCGTAAATCGGGTATGGGCGTTACGGGCGGCATTGTGAGCCCACGTCGATGGCAAATTCCGTGCTCATTGGCGCCCAGCTGACGCCTGGCGATGACATCTATATATATATATATTTATATATATATATAAATATATACATATATATGTGAATCAGGTGCGTGAAAACAGATCGGTCAAAATATAGAGTTGTTGTCGTTGTTGTTGTGGATTTTTGTTGTGGTTGCATGTGTGTGTGTATATATATATATATAGAGAGAGAAAAAACATAGTGTTAAGACCCCATTTCAGTTGTGTCAATTTGCACAAAGCGTTTTTTGCACATAAACAAAGAAAGAGAATCAAATTTTCAAATCGATTTCGTTAACTTAACTACTTTTATGGCACAGTTATAATGATTAATTAAATTAAATGAGTGCGCTTTAAATCGATCAACGACGATGATGATGATTCACAGTGGTTTTCATTAATGTTTTGTGATGCGAGGGCAACCGCTGATTTATTAAGATTTGAAGGTGAATTCGATTTAAACTGTTTGCATTACTCTAATTTCTCGCTGCTTGATTACTTATTGCTGAGTGTATTATGCGCTGCTTGAAAATAATTTGAGTGGTGTCTTCGAATAATTGTGTATTGAGATTTTAGTCTACAATTTGAAAATAGGAATCAGAGTCATCAGTACTTATCCAGCAGTGCCTAACATTGCTTATATGCTCAAAGGATACTCAACTTTAGTTTGTTTGTTTTTAACCAAAAAGGTTGTTTCGAATTATTTTACAAAATTCCTATTGATAATAAAAAACAATATTCGCAGCGTAAAGAAACAAAAAGAGTAAACATTAAAAGACG
Source organism: Drosophila longiperda (assembly GCA_035042125.1). Lineage (NCBI taxonomy): Eukaryota > Metazoa > Arthropoda > Insecta > Diptera > Drosophilidae > Drosophila > Drosophila longiperda. Next base: position 12,554,779 of record JAWNLV010000107.1, read on the forward strand.
CAAAAGGCAAATCAAAGGCAAAAGATGCTTGTGGCATATTTATATTCACAGCACAACGAAGAAGGCAAAAACGACGATGACGACGACGACGACGACGAAGATGACTTATAATAAACATGCCCTGAATGAAAACACACAACAAGGGCCAAGGGATTTGGATACTTGGTAGACAGGGGTCGATTGGAATGCGATGCGGTGCATTGTTTGGAATGTTCGAATATGAACTGTGCTACTTACCCTGCCCATCCATGCCCGGATAGCAGACACATTTCGCCGGATGTATCTCGAACAGATTGAATAAATCCGTCAGCAGCAAGACCAGATTCAGTTTCATTGAGCTGTCGATAGAGAAAGAGCAAGTTAAATATCGAAAATATATCGATTGGGACTGAGATGCTATTCAACTCACCCTCGCATATAGGTGATGTCCTCGGGCGTCATGTGGAAGACACCGTATGGCAAATGCTTTTGTGAAAAACTGCTCACCAGCAGTATGTTGTGTATGGAGTCCTCCACCGCCGGCAGATAATTAATGCGCACACTTGTCCACGGCACAACCTTGGGACAGTAGTAGGAGATGAGCAGCGCCAAACAGATGCCATCGCACAGATCCTGAAAATCACGCACGGGCGGTATATCTGGCGTCTGCAGACGTGTACCCTGCGGAAATTAAGAAAATATAATTAATTACTTAAATGAACATTGATTTAACAAGTTGAGTACTTAAAATAACTTAATAAACTGCTTAAATTTATGATTTAACAAGTTTTAAATAACGATTATTTAATATTAAGCAAACGAACTTGAAATTATCATTTGTTGTTTCTAATTAAGTGTACAATTCATTAATCATTTAAATGCTAATGACAAATAGAGCCGTTGACAGTAATTACTAATTAATGCAGACTTCTAAAAATAATTCTTACGATTTCATCCGGCACACTTGACTCTTGCTCCTTGACGATGCGTTTCTTTAAGGAAGCGCACGCGTGTGATATCCAGGCGAGTAGGCCATGTTCATAGTTCTGGCCCGGAGGCACCTGATAGTTGCTACCAGATATTCTGTAAATAAAACACAATTTTAGTCAAGTAATATATTAATATATATATTGTACTCTGACTGCTCACCTTCGAATAGCTGACATGACGCGGTCGCCCGATGATATTTCCTTTGCATACAGAACCATCAGCGATTCTATCACAGACATGTGGGCATTCTGTGAAGTGATTTCAATTTAGTTTGGTTTCGTTAAATTGCATTATTTAACTTACAATTCGCAACGGATTCGTTTGAATTAATACCGTTTCGGTAATGGGCATATCCGAGGACTCGGCAACGGGGACACCCTTGCGCGCTAGCGTCTGTAATATTGACCAGTGATTTAAGCTTTGGTAATTGGGATCGGAGTACAGATTGGACAGCGTCTGACAATAAATTGTCGCATTGCCCAAATCGACAACGATCTGCGGCTTGAGGCGCTCCTGGTTCTCGTGATCGCGATAGAACGGCTCCTTCAGGTTGTCCGGCACGCGATTGTTGAACGCCTTCGACAGCAGCCATTTGACGGAAGCACGTTGACGAGCCTGTAAAATGAGATAGAAACAGAAACGGTTTATTTTATTTTTTATTCAATTTGTGTACATTTCGTTATTTAATATGAATAGAGAACCTAAAAAACCCATTGTTCTGACAGCTGTTCACATTATTCTTGAATTAAGTGAACCAAATCTGGTATCTAAAGCAGCGCAATCAAACCTAAGCGATTTTCGATTCAATTTCCTGATTTCATTCAAAAATTAAATCAAAAGTAATATTTTTCGAAATGCATATTACCAATTTACGTCCAAGATTATAACTTGATTTTATTGATTGGATAAGCAAAAAAAAAAAAAAACAAAGCCGTATTTGCTGTTGAAACACAGCGCAATTTGTTAAGCAAGCTACTTTCAATTTAACATCCGGCTAAAAGCACTTTTTTTTGTAAAAAATTACAATCGCTGTGGAGTAGCCAAAGTGTAAAAGAAATAAACCTTCCAGTGCATTTTAATATTGTAGCAATTAAGTTGTGCACTCTGTAGTTTAGTCTGAGTATCTGTATGTGTATCTGGATGAATTGTATCTGTATCTGAGTATCTGTGCTGCATAAATGTGTGTGTGTGTGTGTGTATGTGTGTGTGAAGCCATGCGTACAATCTTCAATATGAGTTCGATAAACTCGCTGTCTGTTTGGCTCTTGGCGTGCGCCGTTTCTTCAATGTTTCTGTCTGTCTGTCCGTCAGTTAGTTGGTCTGCCTGTCTGCTTCAACTGTTTGGATGGTCACTCAGCATGAAACAAAATCGAGGGAATGGCCAGACCCAAGGCACAGTTGTTGTTGCAACTTTTAGAATCTCAAGTGCAACAGCAACAGCAAGAGCAGAAGCAGACGCAGAAGCACCAACAGCAGCAGCAGCAGCAGTAAAATGCATCGTCAGTCGGCAGAGTGATTTCAATTTGCAACTGCATTTTCCACTAATCATTTCGACACACCACAGTCTCCACATTCTCTCTGCCGCACACAACAATCGGTGCCCATTTTCGTAGAAGCAACTTGAGAATAGCCGCTTATTAGTTTTTTATATGAGGCTTCTTGTGCTCCAGCGAACTTTGGAACTCATCATGGCATCTTATCGGAGTGGGGAACTCAACAAACAATCTGTCAGACAGGTTGAACAAGAGAGAAAAACGACGATCCGTTAATTCAAAAAACTCTTGCAGCCAAAAGTGCCGTTCAGATAAGAGCCGAAATTCCATAACTGTGTTTCTGTTTGTCGTCGCCTTATCGCTCAATTATATCAATTTATTTTCTTCTGTTGTACATATAAATTTTTAAAATTTTATGTTATGTTTGGAATGTGGCGACAACTGATAAGTGAAGTATTAGCTGTGTTTACTTTCGGTTTTTGACAATTTGTATTTAATTTAAGATTAAATTTGACAAAGACATCTTATCAACTTTTACTCAGATTAATTTCTATGTAAATAATAACTAATGGATGTGTTGGAAAGAAAAATGGCAAATTTTTTAAACATCTTATCTATTTATTTTCTAATATGCTTGTTAAAGTAGCTAAAAACAACATTTCAAATAAGATAAAAATTTATTTATTATTTATTATTTATTTAGGACAAAAAGAAGAAAAGAAAGTAGTTGGGTGTGTAAAAAAGTGAATCATTTATATATATATATTATCTTTAACATTTGTAAATATTTATATTTTGATAAAACTCGAAATGTTCAAGGCAAGTGGCGAGTGTGCCAACCTGAGACACTATAATCGGAGAGAAGAACTTCCTGTTTCTCTTTAAATATTTTTGTTTTTGCAATAAAAGCTATTTTACCAGTTTTCGATCGGAATTAAGCGTATTTAGTTAAGCACCGTGCTCAATTTATAATGCGAACTAAGTCAATTTTGAATTGAACATTGAAAAAGCTAAACTGGTATTCAACTGTAAATTATGCAACTATGACCAATGATTTAACAATTCGATATGTGGTAGCTAATGATTAATATTAAGCATAGTTATTTTAAATTTACAATTCAAGTCGAGTTGTCGAGCAACAGGTTAACACTAACGTGTCTAGTGTCAAATATGTTTGTTGGCGTAGGTCGCACACCGTTGTCGAACTCTGCGAATTGGCCAATACCAGTGGGTAGATAGAGAGAGAGAGACTTAGTGGACAGGTGGACACACTTCCTGCGCAACCAGTTTGTCTTCTCATGCACTTTCCAACATACAACACACAGCGCACCAGCAACGAAAAACTGCACTGCACTTGTATACACACTTGTGTGTGTGTTAAAAATTACATAAATACTCGTAACTCAAATTTCAAATATGTAAACATTTCAGGCTGGAGTTACAACAACAACAACGACAAACAGCAGCAATAAATCGCTTCTGATTTGGACACCCACATGGATGGCATAGTTTTTTAGTTGAATGACGCTTCACACGCATACGGACATATTTTTGTATGTATACTGCATGTACGTAAGTGCTAATGTGTGCGTGTATATTTTTAAGTACATGCACGTTTCTCATGTGGCAATGCTCACAACTCAAAAATTGCGGCTTGGCGCTATTTATGACTTTATTTCTATTTTGTCATTATCTGGCATGCCAGACAAATGCGACGAAGGGCTAAATTTAAATGCAAAAGGAACACACAAAAAAAAATTGGAGCTTCGCAGAATGAAGAGAACGAGCGACTGCAATAGAACAAGAGCGAGGGAGAGAGAGGGCGCAAACTTTTGAAGCTGTCGATTAAAATTGATATTGGTTTCTTTTTCTTTGTGTTTTTGAAAGCCCATAATGCGCTAATTGCTTAAAGAGCTTAGCAGTAACAGCAGCAGCAGCAGCAGCAACAACAACAACAACAACAAACGGAATGGCAGCTAGATAAACTTTTGGAAATATAGTCGATTGTGTGCTGTTGCTGCTTGTGAGGCGTTTAACTTTCTAGGCACTTCGTTCATTTGTGAACGAAGTGGCGTAAAGGCAGAGGGGAAGGTGGAGAGGGAGTGGCGGACTACACACGCACGCAAGCACACACACACCCTGCCATTAATGTATGTGAAGCCGAGAACCTCCAAAAGTTGCCAAACTGTCAAAGAGTCAAACAACAGTCAGAGTTAATCAGTTACGTTTTTGTCTCTCTTTTGTGCGTTAAACATGCATACAAACATATACATTTATATGTACATATACATATATGAATTAAGTACAGTGGTAATTCGCGAATAACTCCAACATTTAGGTGTGCCATTTTTTTTTCTAAAAAATAACATATATTAAATTTATAATCGTGTTTAGCATTTTTCACCTTAATTTATTTAATTTAAATTTAATCATTTTTATGGAAAAAACTTCATAGTTTTCAATATTTGAGCGTTCACTGTACACCGTGTTTTATAAACATAGCGATTAGGTCATGCAACAGCAGTTCAACAACAACAGCAATTTACGCAAAGTGGCATAAGCAAGAACAATTTTTCAAGCATTTTCCGGCTGTGAGACCAATTTATGAATGGAGTTTTAAAGTTGATTGAACAGCAGCAGCAGCATTCAGCGGGGGGGTTGCCAATAAAAATAAAACGCAGCAGCTGGCCACACTGATTGCTCTGGCACTGTTGCTGTTGCTGCGACTGCTGCTATATTGTTGTTTGCATTAGCTTTTAAAAAACCAGTCAAACGGTAAGTAGGTGTCGGTCGCATATTTAGGCGCTTTAAAGCACTTGGCCGGTCAGTCTGTGGGAGCAGCGACGACGACGTCGGTTACCTCAGCGCACCATTTTGGCGAAAGAGAGTAGGTGGGCTGAACAGCGAAGTCAGCGTCAGCAAAAGCCGTTACGCCTATGGCCTTTGGCAGAGACGCTGGCAGCGTTTGATGAGCGCATTTGCAAAGGCGTTAAGGCAAACTTGAACGGCGACAGCGACGACGTCGACGCTAGCGTCGCAGTCGATGCAGGAATTTTAATGAGCGCGATTTTAAGTTTGAGAGCACACACACATAAATACAAACAAACATATATATTATAAGAATGTATTTGGGCATGTTTGTTGGTAGCGGGGAGTTATGACGTATGTAAAGGCTTAAAATATATATTTAGATGTTTACCTGTCGTATTTCCTGTGTTTCGGCATCCATGTTGCAGATGACACGATGACACTGCACTTTACTACAGTTTTACCAAGCCGTAGAGACTTTTTTGACTAAAATATTGTTGCAGCTGTTGTTGCAATTTACAGTTGCAGTCCGACGTCGGACGGTATGACAGTTGACAACACTGGCTGTCCGACGCCCAGTCTCCGTTGCACTTGCAGTTCACTTTTCTTTCTACACTGGCCAAGCGCGCTTTTCTTGTTGTTGTATTTTCCACACTTTCCTTATTATGTTTCGCTCTCTCTCTTTCTCTCTTTTTATCTTTTTCTCGGGCTTGGAATTTTCACTTCAGCCGTTGAGCAGCCTAAAATCACGAACATACACACACATTTATCAATACATATTAACAACACTCAATGCATAAATATTTATAAGCACTTTTACAACTTTTTTTGGTTTTTTTAACATTTTTTTTTTGCAAGTTAATTGCGCGCACGCATTTGCCAACAGCTCGCGCAGCGCACAGCGAACAACAACAAAAATGCACATAAGAAAGCATAGAAGAGATACAAAAAAAGAAAAACTAGTAAAAGAAAAATGTGAATCATTCACTGGGCGAACTATGCAGTGGGTGGCAACAAGGGAGAGCGGGGTCTAGCTTGGAACTGTGCTTGGCACAATAACAGAATAAAAGAAGCAGTGCAGCAGCAGTAGCAGAGGACCAGCGGCAGAGATGTGACAATTTTTTTGCCTGGCCACACGGCATCAGCTGTTGCAATTTGGGGTCACTGTTGACAGAGAAATGCAGTTTTTGGTTAGGTCGCGTCAGCAATCGGCTAATTAGTGCACAATTATTGGCGTGGCAATTGCGGTTTTTTGCAATTTTCCACTTTTCCGCGAAGACAGGCAGTATAAAATATGAAAACATTTTTCTTTTAAGTTCGTTGTTGTTGCTGTTGTGCTCGCCATTGTCTCTCTCTCTTTTATGCACGATATGCCATCAAATTGGTAGACACTGTTATGCTCTTCGCTCTCATTGACGACAAGGCGTATGATGACGACGGCGATGTAGGCAGCGACGCCAACGTTGACGTCAGTTTGTGAGCAGCAGCGAAATGGGGACCGAAAAATCTAACGATGTGTGCGTGGTGCACACTCACATTCTCCTTTATCTATGCATTTGCATTACCGCCTGATTTCATACAAATGCATTTTACACGCTCCGCGCTCGTTTTGCAGGTAAATTTATACAAATCTGTTTGTTTCAAATGCACGAAAGATCGAATAACAACTAGCTTCTTCTCTTCCAAAATTTTCTCTGTGCGCGAGTATTGGACAACGGCGAGAGGTGGCGTATGCTAACACTGAAATATCTCAATTCGCTATCGCCCAACCGCCACAAACTATTATAACTAAATTGCTTAGATATCGAATAATGTGAATATTTACTATAGCGTGTTTAGTCAAGTTTCAATTTGAATAACTTTGAACCAGTTTTATTTTCCATTTAAATTTTCCTTATTTTTTAAAAATTATAACTTATATTAACATCCATTTAAATTTTCCTTATATTTTATTTATATATTATTTTTTAAGTTTAATCAGAATTTTTGTTTAAAAACATGATTTTATTTGGTATATAATGAGAAACATGACTAGAATTCGTGGGGGTTAATAAGCTTTGAGCTCTTGCTAATACTTTCTCGGAGGCTGCACTTGACGCAGATGTACCCAAAATTCTGCAACTTATTTGATATAGGAGTTGAAAGATATCGTTGTGGAAACACCACCAATTGAGAACGTTGTAACCTTCGCAAAGTGGCACTTGAAGATCAGAATATCTCCGAATTTCCCTAGGTCCTATCCTCGGGCGCATACGCGGTTATAAAATCAGTGAAGAGATTATCACCCAGCTCCTGCTTGATGGCCGCTAACAAAAGTCTAATTTCTGGTGGACAGAAGCGTCTCATTAACATCCTGCATTCCTCAATTATCTGATCGTTTTCTTTGCTTGTGCATTGAAGCAATTGATTAGTTGGCGGAAACAGAAACATGGCCATCTTATTAAATTCGACAATAAGATTTTGGACCAGTGATTCTAAGAGATCCATCAGTTTGAGCTTTATATTGGACTCAACCGCAGTTTGACTCAGCTGGCTACATACTTTTCGCAGTCGGTGTAAATATGGAATGACCAAATGCAATGTTGGCAAATTTTCATCCTCCAAAGTTTATCTTCGTCCCACACGCACTAAAACTTGTGTTGATCTTTGCTTTCAACAACGAACCTGCGAAAACATTCTAACCAAATTCGAAATGCTGTAGCCATTGAACCATACCAGGACGTGAGCGGACGTGAGCGGCAAACGACATTCTTGAGTTCCGTTCCATTTTGATCCACAATCCTGGAAAATACGTTCCACACTCAACTTCGCTTGGAAATACCCTAAAATTCGCCATTATTAATTTTAGATCGTACTGTTGCGTTTTTGTAGCAAATCGACTGTTCCCATTTTGATTCTTGAAAAATATACATATAAATTAGTAATTTACATTTTGTCAATTGTGCTACTGTGCTACCCACTATTATTTGCAGAACTTCGACCAAACACTTATCAACAATATTTTTTTGATAAGTTACTGCGTTCCCAAATAAAATTAAGGATTAAAAACAGCTGGTGTTGTGATTCTGATTACAGATTTCTCAGTTATTTATCGGCCGACTACCACTTTTTATCTGTGCCTGAAAATTCCAAAACCACACAACAGGTATGTGTCAATAAGATAAAAAAATAAAAACTTATTTATTTAGTTAGCTTTATTTATTACCTCTATAAGCATTATTATGTATTTTATTTAATGGTCAACTCAACGGCTCTTAATGGTACAGTGGCTTTTGATGCTAACCATGCCAGTGCTGTACACTTTCGCATATATGTTGGTGCATCGTGCTTTGCAACACGGTTTTGTGCGTGACTAAAAATCGTGACATGCGTGTCGAAAAGTAGTTTTTACATTTTGTGTTTTACATATAATTTGCTGATTTGAAAGGAATTGAACAGCAACAATGCATGTTGAAAAGAAATCGGAGCTAAGAAGTCTTCTAAAATCGGGTGACAAGCGCTGTAAGCTGGTCGAACCACGAAATGCAAAGAGCTGCGTTTGGCGTTTCTTTAACCTGGTCTCCTGTGATGATCGCATTGAGCCATTTGCCTGCTGTAAAACCTGTGGCGATCTCTTATCCTACAGCGGCAAAACAGGGACCGGCAGCCTTTTGCGCCATAGATGTTTGCACACGACTAACGGTAAGTTTTGGATCTGATATTCACGCACGCCCCCTCACACTGCCACGCGTGTTCATAGAGCGGACTGAGTTGTTGTCATCTCAACAATTTCTGCTGGTTTGCGTATGTGTCCTAATAGTGTTGTAATATGTTGTACTCCACATTAACAGGATGCTGAGTAATTTCGGGCATTGCTTGCACTGGATTTTAAAGTAAAAAATGCAACCTCCCTATTTTAGGGGGTTAATAAAAATTGACAATCGTCAGCTGTGCGTGTGTACTATAATTAACTGCATCGAATTATAATACTAGACTTCGCTAAAATGTGTAATAAATAAAAATCAATACATTGTTTGACTGCAAAAAAATGGTGATTTAGTTTATTTGGTGTTAATAATTTAGTTTTGTTTTTTCTTTGTTTTGTTCGCTTAGACATTGTGCAACACTGTTTTGTGTCAGAGTTTTCCAACACAGTCAGCTAGCAACGCTAACATCGCTTTTGCGTTTTCTGGAAAAAAAATTTTAATTGTAATTGTACAAAGTAATTTTGTAAATAAAACGAAATAAAAATGCCTAAGGGTCGCGTTAGCAGTGTGTGGCAGCATTACGATATCAATGAAGAGTGCGAAAACTTTGCGGTCTGCCGCTATTGTGGCAATAATATATCGCGTGGTGGCATGGCTAGCAATCTGAAGGGCAACAATACAACCAATCTTTGGACGCACTTAAGGCACAAGCATTCCGACGAGGTGCTCGTCAATCCTGTACAGCAACGACCCCTTAGCCGAACCGCGGTCAGTACGATCAAGAAAGGTACGTGTACACTACAAAAGGCAAACCAGAAAATGGCGGGCTTATCGAAACATACAATTATTGACCTATTGACGAACCTATCGATCCCGAGCGACTCTTCGCAAACTTTGGAAACTATCGGTAAATTGACGTCCAGCCCTGCATTACATTTGGCCCTGGCGCCGGCAAATAACATATATATAAACATCTGACTTATCACATAGCAGTCGCATAGCAGGAACCAATATTCTATTTACATTTTCCATTTCGTTGCAGATAAAACATCGCGTATTACAAAAGCAAAGGTGGTGCGCGAACCTATTCGGGTTGGGAAACCAAAGATCGATGTGCACGCATCGATTACGGGTGCATTGCCCCAGAAGTGGGAGGAGTACGAGCAGAGCGAGGAGGTCAGTGAGGATATCAAGGGCATTATCTACAGTGAAGATCCGCTCTGCTACAGTCCCATTCAAGTGGTCGAGGATGAGATGCTCGAATCCGGCGAGAAAGTCACCGTGATAAGCAGCGGCAGCAACAGGACAAGCTCAGTACCAGTTGTTGCCACTGTCGTCTCTGGCACCACAAGTGCGGCAAAAACATTGAAAAACAACTTGGAAACATCGATTGAACGCCTGACCACAGTCAGCGAACAGTTGAGCTACGTCATTCAGCAGCAGCAGGAGCAGCAGGAGCAGCAGCTCAAGGACGATGACTACTATTTTGCACTGAGCCTGGTGCCCGTTATGCGACAACTATCGTTGAACCGCAAGATGTACGTGCGCTCAAAAATTCATGAGATGCTGTACAAAGAGAGTGCGGAGACTACGACTAAAATTGAATAGTAAAACAAGCAAGATTATTCATTTCTTAAATTAACCCAACAACATGGAAAAACACAAATCATAAAAAAAAAACAATTCAACAAATTGTAACATGTTCTATCGTATCAACAATTATTCAAGTAGGCTACAAATGCTTATGTTTAATTATGCTTACGTACATTTTGCAATCTTAGTTGAAACAATTAATTAATAGGCACACATATATATGGTATATATACATAAATATACACATATATAAACTTAGAACGTATGTATGTAATCAATTATTTTATGTAAAACTCTTACAGACCGCTAATAAATTTTACCTAAGAAATCCCAAGTCGTCATTGTGAGAAATTTATGAAATTTAGTTGGTGTTTAGAATTGGTTGGTTTTGTGCAAATGTATGTAACAGGCGGAAAGAAGCATCTGCGATCTCATAAAGTATATTCTTGATCAGGATCAACTGTCGAGTCGATATAGCCATGTCCGTCTGTAAGTGCTTCTAAACTATGCTTAAAATTTGCAATATAGGTTCTCGTGTATCCGGCGCAGCTAAAGTTTGCTTTATTTTATCAAAAACTGCCTCCGTTCCTCGATTATTGATACATTTCGCCATAAATCCCACAACTCTTAATGCAGAATCGTTAATAAATACTATACAAATGAATGTTTTGAATTAAGATGGGACAGGAAAACATAAAGTTTAAATAAAATATATTCTCGTATTGCTCTCATTTCTGCCAGCAGAAGCATATTTTTTTTAGGATGTTATGAAGAACAAATGAGAATAAGGATTCCATAAGAGTGAATGATCCAATAACGAATGTCCTTTTACAAAATGCGATTACCTTATATGAAAATAATCCCAAGAATGGTTTTAGTTTATGTATGTTTTAAATAAATTTTATTTAAATAACTTGTTGAGATTTACAAAACAGAGAGTATTACTAGAATTATAATTTACAAATCGATATCTGGAGCTAATTTGTATGACTTATGCAATGCTTATTAACTAGAAATATTTGTTTTGTATCATTAATGCAATATTATTATAAATATTTTGTTCAATTCTATATAGTTTTCAATATATGTATGTGTCTATAGCAATATGCATATATAATACAATATCAATTACAATAAACCCTACAGATCGAGTAATTAACAATGATCTTACTATGTATATGCACCCCAAATATCGTCTATATGTATATATATTTTTATTTATATATATATATATATATATATATATATATATGTATATTTAAATGTTTACGCTTAAGCTCTAGTCAACAAATGTTGGGCATTTAATCGTTAGTTGATTAATCTTCGATTTTGAATAGCGGATGTGTTAGTTATTGGAGTCTAATCTAAATGATCTATGAATTTGAAACATGAATGTGTCTGTGGGTGTGTGTGTGTGTGTTTGTGTGCTTATATGTTCTGATGGGATCGACTAAGTGTACGATATGTTTGCCAAAATCTTTGATAAGTATCGCTTACTTTATGTTATTTACTTTATTTAATACAGTGCAATCGGTTGGATATAATCGGGTATAATTAGCTAGCCCAACCTTATCTTTTTTTTATCTGTTTATTTATTTAATGTTTTTATTTAGGTATATATCATTTTGATTATGGTTTTTTTCTACTTTGTCAGTTCGACATCGTTTTCGGCAATACCAATAAAATAATGCGTATTTATCAAAATTTGTTCGTATAACTTTTGGAAAATGATATGAGATATGATAAATATATATAATTTGTTATTCGATCTCCGAAAAATGTCATGATATATTGTTTTGTATATATGTTTTTGTTTTTTTACTTTTTGGTATTTAATTTTCGTATACAAGCATTTAGATATATCAAAAAATTGATTTAAGTTTATTCTGTTTTTGTATAATATTATTTTCGTATTACTTTCAGATCATCATATGGTAGGTATGTAAATTGGTATAATTTGTTCTATTCACAGTTTCGATTATTATATCCAATAAATATTTAAGATGTATGTATATTTAAATATTTATGTACATGTATCGATTAATCAAGCAAATCTGAAGTGTGCTAGAAATCGAACCGTCTGCAAATTTAATTCCGGTTTCGATTATAGACACTGCATTATTTTAGATCTTAGTTTAGAGCCCACGATTTGATATGAGTTTTGCTTTTTTCATATGTTATTTGTGATATGGACTTAAAAATTATTCTTTTTTTTGGGTTTTCGAATTTTTAATAATTTACAAGGACATTTATAAAAAGTAATCAATCAAAAATAAACAACATTTTGTTTTGTTTTTTTTTTTATCGTTTTGCATATTTATACAATAAATAGATTAATGCATATTTTAAATATTTTGTTGAATTTGGGGAAACATTTGCATCGCTTATTGCACTTTCGAGCGTCTTTTTTTGTTCATTTGATTTTATTCATTGGTTACTTTGCTGGCGATTAACGACAACAGCCGCGGGGCGGGCGGGTTCAAGGATGCAAGGATCGTTGCGGTTCTTGGGGCATCGGCGCAGCAGAGACAAGAGCAGTGGCCAATAGCCTCATTTAATAATAATATTATTTGGTTGATGTCACCAACTGACTGGTGCTGTAGCCCTGTGTATTGCAGGTGGGCAGGGCAAATGGATTGAAGCTCAAACTGCTGACCCCTGAAACGATAAGAATAAAATAGCAAAACATTAAATAAAAATATTTCTTATTTATGTAAAGTTATTTAAGCCAAAACACTAATCATTTGTAGATCTAACAATTTTCTGATTGTACATTTTCTGTATCTGCAGCATGATTAAATAATTTTTTTTTAATATTATAAACTTGTTTGTGGAATAATTATTCTCTAGACATAAACAAAATCTTCAGCAAAATGAAAATTTTTGAATTAATACTAGATTTTGCTTAGAAGAATTAAATACTTGATAAGTATTTATAGAGAAGTAAACCTGAATTAAACCTGAATATTGTTATATAATATTATAATATGGCTGTTCAGTTTTAATATATATATATATTTATATATATAACTGTGGGATGTTTCTACATGCTCCTAAAAGTTTTGGGACTAACTCTTTGTTAACCAGCTTATAAACTTATTTAAGAACTTAGAAGAACAAATTTCGCAACGTATTTAATAAAAATGTTAAAATGAAATTATAAATACCGTTGAATTTTGTGTTGGTTGTGTGTTGATGTTGTTGCTGTTGTTGTTGTTGTTGTTGTGGTGAATGTGGTTTTTTATGACAGACACAACTCGACGTAAGCACACATATACACACACACACACACACACACACTCGCACACCCACTCACCGTAGTTGTTATCGCTGGAGTTGGTTGAGTGGAGCATTTTTATCAGTGAACTCTTCTTGCCCAAAGTCAACAGGCGCCACGCGATGAGATTGTTTCGCTGCTGTTGCTGTTGTTGTTGTTGCCACATTTGGGGGCGTCGCTGCCCGATAAGCTAATGCTCTATGAGTGTGTGTACGTGTTATGTGTCTGAGTGTGTGTGTGTATGTTGTGTGGGCGTGTTAGCTGCTCCAAATGTTGCATGCTGCTCCTGATCCATAATTATATACTGTTGTTGCACCTGTTGCCCCTGCTGCTGCTGCTTCTGTTTCTGGTGTTGCACTTAAACTGCGGCCGCTGTCGCTGCTGTAACGGCAGGATTGTGCCAGGGCTGATGTGGATGCGCATAGTGATGCGGGTGGGTGTTGGCGGCGGCGACATGATGGTGCTGCACAAGCGCTGAATGCCAAGGCGTCGACATGGACACTGTTGGGGATTAATGGCGAAAATGCACTTGCTGAGCAATTTGGTTTCACTTGGTTTTTGTTTTGTTTTGACGGGGTGGTGTTTTGGAGGGGTGTTTAAGTTAGTAGTATTTTGAGTAGGTTGTTTTGTTTGGTTTATTTATTTTTAATTTTTTTCCATTGAGTGGTTAACCAATAAGCATAAATAAAATAAATAAATTTAATGGAAAGGGCTAAATAATATAAAATTAAAACGAAATCATCTACAAAAAATACAAAATATATTTTCAGTAAGATGCTATTTAATTTTAAATTTAGCTCTTTTTTTAAAATTATTTCTTTAGTTAAAATATAATTAGAACGGGTTTAATTTTTGAATATCATGCAACTTTGATTTTAAAATTGAATTTTACACAAATAAATGGAGATATTCTGGCAGCTAGTACTTTATTTTTGTACTTCAAATGAAAATAAAATGCTCCTAAAATCTAGTTTCAAGCTCATTTTTTTAAGTGTACTTCAAACAAGCAACAATAACTATTTTTTTCCTGAGTGCCTTTGAAATGTGCAAAACTAGCAAATTTGTATAAATTTGATTTCTGAGGGAAGAGAAACGAGTAGATTGCTGCTGGACTTACTTGATGTGGAGTTGAAGACGCTGCCGGGCGAGGAGGAGAGCGTACCCATATTCGGAGCAGGCGCATAGCCATTCGCAGTGCCTGTCACGCTGGCGGTGGTCGCTGTTGCCCCGTAGGAGCCACCCGAACTGTGGGGCGTTGAGGCGCTGCTGCAGTAGCCGCCACGTGGACTGACACTGCTCGATTGGGCGCGCTGATAGTCATCCTCTGTCCACTGGCCGGAGCCATCCTGTACGCTCACCGCCAGTTGGCCCGCATACGAATTGAAGCTGGTGGAGCCACCGGGCGATCTGCTGCAGCAACGGGCACAAGGATTAGATGATGCTGCTGCTGCTGCTGCTGCAAGGCGCTGAGATTTTCAGGCAGAGACGCTTACCTGGGCATGGAATAGAGAGCCTCAACCAGATCTGCGGCACGCTTCAGTATGATCTCCTTTTGCAGTTTCTCGGGATCGCCGGGATGCCGTGGGATGAGCTTCTGCAGACGCTGAAAGCCATAGTCGATTGTGGGTTCGTTGAGTGCTGCTTGAGGCGAAACGGAAAGCTTGAACATGCTAAGGATGCGGTGTGCGGGTGTCTTACAATGATTACTTACAGACATAGACAAAGCGACCGGGTGATCCTTTGCAGAACTGTTTGCTCTTGTAGGAGAGCGTCACCTCGACCACACCGGGGATGTGTCTGGGTGGTGTTTGGACGCGTATCGCATGTGATGTGATTAGCTCGCTCCACACCAGCATGGTGCCAAATACTACCTGCAAACCATCGAAGAAATTATCGCCCACAATGATCACGGTGGCGCCACCTGTTGTCCAGCCCTCGCTGGGCGATATCGCCTTAATACAAGGCGTGGCTACGGGCAGCGGTGGGTAGAGGCCTAAAAGTGGGTCAGCATTAAAAACTTGGTTAGTTGTGTGGGTCAGTGGATTGCAGTGTTTGGGAGTTATACACTGGCAAAAAATGTATGCCCAAGAATTGGGAAAATCGTTCTAATTTAAACAACAATTTAAAAATAAGAATTTTAGCAAGAAAATTGTTTTGAAATTGAGAAATTATCTGATTAATTTCTTCCATAATTAACTGGTTATTTCTAGGTCGATTTTCTCCAGACTAGGGCATATTTTTTGTACAGTGCATAATAATTGATGAAATGGGTTTTCAGTTTGCCAATTGCTACAGAATCAAAATTAAAAAAAACATGAAGGAAATAAAAACAAAAGATTAAAGAAAATAACAAACTAAACTAAACTAAACTGATTGAATTAATTTGGAATTTAGTTACAGACCATCGTAGGTACTGTCGGGCGCTAGGGGGTGACCGGAAATGGACAGGGATGTGTTGCCTGTACCTTCCGTTGTGTCCAATCGTTTAGCGCGTCTGCCATGCTTGGAATTATTGTGCACAAACATATTATCCGAGATGGCCAGCAGTGGTCCATCAACGGCCACTTGGGTGGAGATGACAACCTTTGAATAAAGAAATTGAGAAAATTTAACATTAGGAAAACTTGTTAATTTTAATATATAAATCTTGATTTCAATTTCAAGTTATGTTTTTTTGTCTCTTTATTCTTATTTATATTTTACACAGATATTCAATATAATTGAGACCCACCTGAAATCTTCTCATGTCCCGCGGATTGCCAGCATTTTTGAGGCAATTTTGATTGCACTTCAAAAAGAATTTGAGGAAAAAGCTGCAAGCAAACAGAAAGAAAAATAAAATACATTTATTAATAATTGCTGAAATGTTTCGATTTTTATGTGCCACTCATAAAAATAGAAATTTAAGATTTACGATCCAGATATGGCAGTTATATATATGCATTTTTAGGCTGCTGTTCTTTATGAGCTGCTAATGATCGGTTGCGCCTTTTGCAGTTATTGCTGCTGCCACACCAACATTTTGCAGCAGATGTGTCTGGCCTCGGGGCCAGAGTCAATCCACTTGCTCTCGCCGCTGCTGCTACTGTCCCTGTCCTCCCCTCCTGCACAATTGTTGCCTTGGGCGCGACAGCGCAGCGTGTGATAAGCGCTTGGACTTGGGGTGACAGTTATGCGAATGGAATGTCCTGCAGGCAGGATATATATATATATACATATATATCCGAAATTGACACCCGTGTGTCGCGCATTTAAATGGTAAAATATACCCACAGCCCTTTTGCCTGCACAACCGCCCTCCCCCCCATCGCCCTCTCTGCGACACTCGTTGTTGATTTTATTTGCCGAAATAATGTTTGGCTGCTGCTGCCACAGCAGGCGGCAACATTCGGGACTCTTTTTCTATATGCTGTTTTTTTGCACGAATTTTTGGTTGTTTTCTCACTCGACAAATTGGACAAATTAGCGCAGGAGGCGTGTCACTCGATTGGGTATACCAATTTTGGGGGGCAAGCGTGTACATAACAGGATCACAACAGGAACAAAACAGGACGCACATCTGCATATGGACATATGTATCCTTAATGTGTCATAAATTTGTTTATTGTCGTTATTGTGAAGTGCTACTCAAGAGGATGTCCTCCTGAGTGTTGTGAGAGATGTGTTGAAAGGTGCACGAAACATTTAGATATAAATATATATATATTCCAGAGAAAATGGAAAAGACTATTATTTAGACAAGCCCAGCAAGAGTAGAATCTAAATATTGAAACATTGCATAAGTTTTAGATGAATACAGAAAACAATTTTAATTTGAAAAAACAGTGCTTCTAGTTTATAATTTGTGTTTAATAAGATTTATTTGCCGTTAAATCATTTTTTACTACTACTTCCTCAAAATTATAAATTTTAATTTAAAGAAATTTGATTGCAAATTTATGTCTTCTTTTCTTAGATCTTATTAAAAATTAACATTTCATCTTTAAATTAAGTAGTTAAATTGTAGCTATTAAATTTTATGCAACTCAGCTGAAGAAAAATCTAAGTTCCGATCTGGAATATGTTTCTTAAAGTGCTTTTAATATAAAGCTGCTCAGTTTTGCCTACAACTTGAATTTCTCTGTGAGACTCATGTCTTTAAATAAAAAAAGTACTCAATAAATCAAAAAGCAACATTTTGGCGATATGAAGTAATAAAATACGTTTTGGAAATGTTCAATCTGTAAAATTTCAAGCGGACATTCGATAAAAAACACACACAAATCGAACACATGACTGAAATTTTTGCTTATCAGTCAATTTAAACGAAGGCGAAATTAATTTTGAACTTTATATAAATATATGTATATATATATATATATATATATATGTGTGTGTGTCTATAAATATATATATATAAATATGTAACTTATAGAGAGCGACGCGTGCTGAGTTGTGAGCTGATTGTGAACTTGTTAAAAGTCAGAGTTTGACTACGACAGTGGACTGGGAATGAAAACAGATGTGTGTTTCTACAATTCTTTTTTATAGACAGCAAAAACAACAACAACGAGAACAACAACAACAACAACAACAACAAAAATATCGACAACAAACATCATTAACACGGCCATCGGTTGTCCCTCAAGGGACTGAAGCGCCGTGTCTCTGTCAGATGCAATATCAAGTTACATACATACGTATTTTGTGGCAGATACCCTCACAGATGCAACTGCAACTGAAATTTGAATACGTATCGAGTGGATATATATGTATTGAGAGCAGCTTAGGTTAACTCTATTACGGATCATTCATGGTACTAATTTCACTTGCAGCCACCCTCAATATCTTTATGTGTGTGTGCGAGTGTGTGTTGTTGTGTGCATCTTTAGGGGGCAGCTAATTGACTTTCTCGGAAGTATCTTGAGTCGCACGCTTGAATTACAATGTTTTCAAATATGCTGACAGGACGCATAAATTCCCAGACTCCTCAAATGTACAACAACGCTTGGAGCACAAATCGTTGCTCAACATTCTGAAGGATTCACTTTTCACTTTGCATAGCAGCGGGAATCTTCGAGAATCCTTGCCTGATTCAATTTAATCTGACAAGATTTTTTGGGCAGCTCGAACCTTTAAGCGATTTGTGTTGCAATTAAAAATTCAGCTCGCGTCCTGCCAATAAATCAAAGTGTCTCCATCTTTGTCTCTTTAACTGCGGCAACAGAAGCAGCAACAAAGTTTCCGTTGCCTTCTTTATGTGCTCGACCGAGTCTTTGTTGTCCAGGCACTCCTCTCTACCCTCTCTCTGGACTGCCAACGACGCGAAAATTTTCATTTAATGAAAAGCTACGCATCATCAAAGATCCGCACATGACATTCTGTCCATGGCCAGCTAATGGCCATGGCCAAGAATGGCGTCCATTGAGCCCATTGGCAGCTGGAGCACGTAGCGCCAACGAACTGCATAATTGGTCATTCATATTTGCCTGGAGACAGTGGGTGTTGTTGGGGTGTGGTTGTGGGTAGTTGTGGGGAGGGGGGAGGGGGGGATGAAGACGTGTTTGCGTGTTCTGCCAATCGTTATTCAACATTTTTAAGTACCTGCCTCGGCTTTAAGTTAAGTTCGATTTGATTTCAGTTAAGTAAAATGGCCAATAGAATTTTTATAAGGCATTAATAATTATTAAAAAATAATTAAAAGCTTTATAATATTTTGCCAGCATTTAGCTTAGTTTTTCGAATACATTTAAGCTAAAAGTTTCGTTGGCAATGGAATTATTTTTTTTTAAATTTACAATTTCCATATTTTTATCAAAATCTTTTAACTGAAGCTACTATTTTTTTTTTAGTATTTATAAGATGCCTAAATCGCTTGACTTGTAGTGATTGAAATACGCTTAAAAGTTGAATTTTCACTGGTCCCAATTAAGTTAATTATAGACACATAAATAAAATATAAAAATATTTCATTTTCACTGCGCTCTCAATTGAAATTAAAATAAAAAACAAATAAGTTAACAGGCTTCGGGCGATTTTCATGAAATGTTTCAACGATTAACTGTGAATTTGTGAATCAACAGCAAAATGAAATTAACAACTACAACAACAATAAAAGCAACAGCAACAAGAACTGAAATTATCTTTGCATCGCTCCAACAACAACAACAACAACAATAACAACAATTTAATGATGAATTCGCGGGGCACATAAATCGCTTTGGGTTTGCCAGTTCTTTGGCTTCGAGTCGAGTGTCGAGTTTTGATGTTATCTGGCAGCCATTGCGGGTGCTGAAGATGGCGTTAACAGAATGTGGCCCAAAGCGTTTCTGGCGCACGCCATTTGCGCCAAAGCACAGGTGAGAATCAGTCTGTCTGTCTGTTTTGTCTCTCTGTCTGTCTGTCTGTCTGTCTGTCTGTCCGTTTGTGTCTCTTTGTCTGCCTGTTTATGTATTTTAGCTGCGGGCAACTTGGCGCTAATTTTTCACTAACGATAATATTCAAAATTTTCAACTTTATTGCCGCATAAACTCAATGACTATGGCAGTCAACGAACGCAGTAGGAAGCGTACACTCAGAGAAAACCAAATGGCATTGATAAAACACAACTTTTAGATTTAAAAGCATTTTAAAATTTATGAAATACCTTAGTTAATTATCCCAACAATATATATTTTATATTTACTCCTAAGTAGCTAAGTCAATGAATTTGAAAACAATTCAACTAACACAGAAATACAATTTAGTTTAACAACTTGCAGTTTTTTTTCTCTGAAAATTAATAATGCAAGTAATTTGTTTTTAACAAAACTTAACTTAACATTCCTATTATATATATAAAAATAATAATATTTATAATTTGCTAACAGTTGAGAAATACATTTGAATACTTTGGATTTAGAAATTTTACATAATTTTACTCTGTAATTAAGTAATAAAAGACAGCAATTTTTTTTAAATACTATTTTGAAAAATAATTTTATCTCTTGTTTATATAAAATTTTTGTAAGTGCACACAGAGACACTGACGCTTAAAACTGTGCAAAACTTACTTTGGCGCCATTTCCATGGCATTTTCATGCACACACAAATACACACACACACCCACGCACAAACACACACATACACAGTCAAAAGATGGCGTCGAACGTCACCATTTTGTTGAGGTTCAGTTTCAGTTTCAGGTTCAGGTTCAGGGCTGCTGCTGCTCCTGCTTTGCTGCTTCTGTTGTTTTCTATTGTCGTTGGAACTTTTATTTATTTATGCTCTTTCTCGACTTAACGCTGCACGCTTCGCGGCGCACGCACAAAAATGAACAGCCCGCAGGACCCCAATCTCTATGAACGTAACACCCCCCGCCTGCCTCTTACAGACCCAAAAAAAAAAAAACCCGTAAGCAGTTGTAAAGATTTCCTTGCCACCCACCCATCACCCGCTCAATGTCGCGTCGTCACACAATCCTTATCAAAATCGCACTTGGACTTGAACGTCTTCGACTTCTGCTCCTGCTCCTCCTTGGTTTAGAGTTCATAGCTTTTGGGGTCTTTGCATTGTAAGATAGACTTTGTGGGCGGTTTTCCACATCTGCGGAGTTTTTTGTCTGTTTGTGTGTTTTGTGTTTTCTTGTGTTTTGTTACGCTTTCGCTTTCGCCAGCGTTTCATCCTTTATATATATATGTGTTTTTGTTGTCCGGAAGAGCACAAAAAAAATAAAAGGAATAAATATTTTGTAAGGGAACTTGTTGAAAACACTTGCGCTTAATCCAGCTCAGAGGCGCTGTGAGAGCAAAAGCGAAAGTGAGTCACAATTCTTTGAGTCATAATTGTTGAGTGAGTTCTTGTCGCTAGAGAGAAAATGAGGAGAAAAGAGAGCTTTCTTTTGGTCATGTTCATTTTGGGTGAATGAATCTCACAGTTTTTGGTAGAGTTTTGTTTTTTGTTGTGGGTACGTCTTAATTTCACATCTCTCTCTCTCTCTCTGTGTGTGTGTGTGTGTGGGAGTGTGTGTGTGTGTGTGTGTTGGGGGTTGCTTTGGGATTCAATGTCATGCCGCTGGGACCAGGGAAATACCTCGTAAATGTTTTTGTTGTTTTTTGTTTTTGCTTTACCGGGCAGCAACAACAATGGCAACTTTTTGTTTTTGTTGTTTGCGATTTCTTCATCTTTAAACTGATTATTTCTGTAAGCACACGCATGCTGAGAATGTGTGTTGATCTGTGTGTGCGTGTGTGTGTGTGTGTGACCATAAAAATACCATATATAGAGGTTAAATATCAGACATCGATAAAGGCTACAAGCAGACAAAGATACACAAATACAAAATGTATCTTCTTTTGTGTGTGTGTGTTTGTGTGTGTGTGTGTGTGTGTGCCTACAGCCTTTAACTTTTTGCTACTCTTTAGCTTATCCCTGCGTCCTGTCAGCGACTTCGCCCTGGTCTACGTCTTTGCATCCGCTCCTTAACCTTTGGCGAACTACTGAGCCATCAAATTATCGACCTTATTGAAATGCGCAAATTATGCTAACTATTCTACAACATACACATGTAAGGGTGTGCGTGTGTAACTATGTGTGTGTGTGTGTGTATATATATGTTGACTGCCAGTTAACGCTTTTAATGTAATTAATTATGCAGCATGCGTAAATGGCTAAGGAAATGGCTTAAACAAGAGCTGAAGCTCTGGCTCCACTCGACGGATTCTAATCAGACAAAATGTTTGCATCTGTAAATTTTAAATAAACTTCGCGGTCATTTCAATTATGCACATCAGTTAGTTTCCCTCATACAATTTGATTGTTAATTCATTGCGTCTCTCAAGATGTAGAACTCTAAACTATTTAAATCGTAAATTTCAATTGGCATATGTTTTCCATAAGCAACTTCAACTTTGTTTAAATATTTAAGTCTTTCTAATTGAGAGCTAGAATTGCTCATTTCTAATTAAGAAAAAAATCCAAAAAATTCTTGGCATATTTTTATATATTTTATATATATATTCGAATTTTAAAATATAAAACTTAATGTGAAAAGTTTGCTTCTGCAGCTGGTAAGCAATTTGAAATTAAAAACAAATAATTTTGAGTATTTTCAATTTGTAGCAAAATTGTTTTTAAAGCACACAAAACAAATCGAGCAAATGTTAAGCGGCAATTTAAAGTTACAAAATGCATATAGATAAATATATATTTATGATTTAATAAACTGCTTTTCCCAGGAGTTAACGATTCGCAACGAATGCCATTTAAATGGAGAGATATGCAGATAGAGAGAGAGAGAGAGAGAGAGAGAGAGAGAGAGAGGGATGGAGAGAGAGTGAGCAAGCTCGTGTGAAAATTTGCATTAATAATTCAATTTCAATAGACAGGCAACAAATATGCAAATTGCAAGCTCTTTGAAATGCAAAAATTCAATTCGATGCCCCCATTTGATTTATGAGGTGCGAATCAGGTGCAGCATCAGCAGGCAGCAGTCGCAGCCAGGCTAAGAAATTTTTACAAGTTTCGCTGCAGACATCGAGTTCAACTTCAAAAGCTATCTATGGGGAAATTGTGTGGCGATAAAATGCCAAATGTACGAGTGGCATTATCTCTATAGATAATTAACTGTTATTGCCAGACTCTATCTGTCTGTCTGTCTGTCGGTTTGCGGCGTCTGCCCAATATTTCATATGCCTGTCGATTGCTGACCACAACTGCCGTCAAATTTGTGTCTGCTGCTTTTTTTCTACTGCTGCTGTTGCTGCGTCACTTTGAATATTTGAGTAGCTACCCCAAAGAGTGTGGGGTAGAGTGCGCTATAGCAGACACACACTCGCACATTCGTGCAACCAACTCGTCCTCGTCCATTTGTTAACCCGCCCCACCGCACACCGCCCACCTGGAGAAGGAATCGAATGGTGTGCCTGAATGCATTTAGAAAATTAAAAATTGTAGCCACAACTAGCAGCGGCAGCAGCAGCAACAGCAGCAGTTTTGTCATCATTTTTAGCGCGATTATCAAGGCATGCAATGGCCACAAAAAACATTTGCTTGCCACACGCAGCCAATACCCTTAAGCAACAGTCGTGGTCAGGCATATTAGGCAATGCAGTTAGTAAATGATGAGTGGAAGATGGGCTTAATAATTATTTAACTAAAGATCGAGTGGCTAAAGCACTTAAGTGTAGTTTATGTAATCTTAAATTATTATTTAAAAAAAAGTTGTTAATAAAGTAAATCACTTGATTCTTACTATAAAAATAATGTTAATATTAAACATACTTTGTTCTTCAAATAATTGAAGATTAAATAAGTGAAACCTTAATATATTCTACTTCTAATCAATGCAAGCCCAAGTTTAAGCTATGCCAATATTTTGGGACGCCACTGTAAGCTAACTGAACACCGCAAAAACATCAATTCTATTTGTCGCCAAACGTGGAGTTGAAGTGGGTTTAAGGGGTAAATGGGGGGTTGCCCACCTTTGTTGGTAAGTTTGCACTTAGTTTATTTGTCGCGCAGGCAAAAAAAAAAGAACACAGAAAATGGAAAAATTGAAGCGAAGAAAATGCCAATGACGTAGATAAATGCAAAAGCGGCAAATTTCGGATTGTTTTGGGCTGCCCCGCAAGCCAAGCTTCTAGCTATTTTTTTTGTTTGGTTTTCTTCTTTTTTTGTCAATTTGACCAGCCACTCTTGCAAATGGCTATTTTCAGAATTTTTCCCCCAAAAACAGATGTTGTTGCTGATGTTTGTATGCTTGTGCCTTAAAGTGCAGCGCTCAATTTGCTCAAATTAAAAAGTCGATGTGAACATTTGACACGCGATAATCGTTAATGGCCATTGGAGTTTTGAGTGTGCCTGTGTGTGTAAGTGTGTGTGTGTGTGTTGGCATAATTTGCGTCATTACGCATACGCCAGATGTGCCCATTTAATGGCCACATGAAATGAGATTAAAATTGAACAAGCAAATAAGAAAAAAACCAAAATACCCAAATCAAAACTCAAACTTAAATTTAACAGCCAACACCGAAAAATGTGTGAAAAAAAAGGGGAAACATGTCGCAAACAGCAACAACAACCAATAAAATGAGAACAACAACAACAACAAGCACAACAAATGCCACAGCTGACCACAAAGGTTTCACAGAGCAGAGAATCCACGGTGGCGACAGTGCGACCACCGCCGAAGTGCTCTTTAAATTCACTTAATTATGGAACACACACGAAGCGCATACCAAAAAAAAAAAAAACACAAAACAAAAATAAAATAAAATAAAAAAAAAAAACAGCGTAGCAAACGTTGCAATCGATCCACACACAATGATCCAAGTGTCCTCGCAAATCATAAATAAAAGCTGGCCTCAACTTGCAACAAAACTGGAGACGGAGCCGAACGAGGTGAGCAACTCTGCGGCGGCGGAGAGGCTGTAGGGGGAAGACTGCAGCTTGGCGAGTCTTCAACAAACGCCGCTGGTAATTGCAAATCCTCAAGCTATCTATATATGTAGGTACTGTGACTAATACTTCAAATAACTACAACTAAATTTAATCGTAATTAGATTGAGACGATTTTAGTTGTAATTTGTTAAAATATTTATTAATGGTCTTTGTTGCAATGCAACTGCTTTACAGATTGTGTATGTAGCAATAAACTTGAGCAATAATTATATAATATATATATTATTATAATGTATCTCAAATTTATCTAAATCTCCAACTAAGAATACTTTGTATAGTAAAATCCATTTTAATTGTGCTTCAACTGAGAAGCTTTAAAAGTGACCGCAAAACTGTTTCTATTTTCGTCTTTAACTACTAATTTTACTACTATAATATATATTTTTTTTAATACTAAATCAACATAAATCAATTTAACTTTCGATATGCACTTTATTTAATTAAATCAAAGCAAATATTCAATTAAATATCATTGCTTTAAATAGAGCAAAATTAAGTACTGAAAAAGATTGAAATTTTGTCTATCTATTTTAGATGAAACTTTTGCCTATCTATTTATCTATATTCACTTAATATATTTGTGATATAAGAGTAGATTTTATTATTGTAATCGTTTACGAATATATTAGTTTATATTACTTTTGTACCACTGTGCAATCTCACAGAGCATTGTGTGCACAATTTCGGCATCTGTAAAGCTCGCTGGCTGGCAGAGAACTGCCGATCGTTGCATGAATAACAGAAATTCATCAATAAAACATGTGGAAACCAAACCAGGCACTGACAGACTCCTTGTTGTTGTTGTTGTTGGTGGCAGCTCTCTCACGGCACACGTTCGAGCGTCATGCAAGTGGCATGAACAACAGCAACAGCAACAGCAACAGCAACAGTAGAAACAGTAGCAACAACTGGGAGGGCGATGTGTTTGGTGTTTTGTCTGCTTGGTTGTTGTTGTCATATGTATCAGTTTTTGGCTTAGCCAAGTGAAGCAAAACGGAGCAACGAGCCACTTTGAAATGCAAGCGACTCTTTGCCACAGTCGGAATTTTCAATCAGTTCCAATTGTTGCGCGCTCAGTGACAAGTTTCAGGCAGTGATCATTCTTGTTGTTGTTGTTGTTGTTGCTGCTGCTGACTGAGTGGCAAAATGTGCGGGACCCCCAGCCAAGTTAGCGCTTTAGGCCATGTCGGCTGTGCCACAAAATTTAGTTGCGACCACATAGATTATCCGCAAAGGTAGAACGAGGCACACACAGTTGGCGGCATGATCTACTGCAAGGCAAGGCATACATATCAATGAGAAGGGGGTTGGTTGGGGTAAGGGGGCATAAAGCAAAACTTCAATCTGTGATCCATGCCGCCCAAAGCTCTGATTGGGGAAGCTGTGATTGATATGCGCCTCTCAAGCTGTAGCTGTAGCTGCAGCTCTGATTCTGATTCTGATTCTGATTCTGTTACTGATTCTGATGCGGATTCTCTCTCCCATTGCCGACAAAAGTTACAGCCCGACTGACAAATGCGACATGTGCCGAGTGTCCAGCCTAGCCCGGAGCTGGATGTTGTTCGGGAATGTGCTGCGGCGGGATTAACCAATTTGGTCTTGCCAGCCTGCCAGCTAGCCAGCTGCCTGTTTGCCAGGTTGGCTAACAAGGCGATCGCATTGCGCAAATAAGCTGGCGAAAAATGAATTAATAATCGTAAATATCAAGCGCAAAGTGTCGCGCCTCCGCACGTGGATAGCAGCCCAGTTTAGGTCGGACCAGTTGTAGTTGCCACACAATAACTGTTCTTGCAACGGACCCGTTGGCATCGTGGAGCACGTAGCGTGCCGCAAAACACGCTCAGCAATTTTAACAAGATCATAAATGCGAAAAGCTCTGATCTTGCCGAACCCATTGAATGTGGCCAGCAAAAAAAAACATTGCATTTTGCACTGATTCAAGTACACTGTACAAAAATTGTGATTGATATGGCATGCTTAGAAAAATTAGAAAACTAGATTTGAAGAACTCTCGGCTTACATTTTTTCTGATGCGAATATAATTTCAAGAGTAAATAAGGTAAATAAATTTCGAAAAACCAAAATGAATTTTATTAATTACAGTTAAAAATATAATTTTTTTAAGAAAATTATAAAAGAATTTTTATTTATGGATTTCATTCCAAAAAACTCTTTAGAAAACTTTTATTTGTTAAAATTTGTGTTTCTAAAAGATAGAAATAAAATGTTTCTGTGATTTTTATTGAAAAATAATTATTTATAATTTGAAAAACTAATTTACACAAATACACAAATTACTGCTATTTTTTTTAAACATTTTTACAATAAGTTTTTATATTTTTGTTGAGTGCAAACTTGGCTTAGTCGGTTGCTGCAATATATTTCCTAATTTGCAAGTAGAAGAAATATGTCTATCTCTCTCTAACGTCCGCTCTATGGCTCTCTCTTTCTGGCACATTGAATAGCCAGAAGACAACAACACAAACAACAACAAGAAGCAATCAATTAAATTTAATTATGACACCAATTATGGTCTGATTGCCAGTAACCAGCCAAGGCATAAATGAGTTCATCTCCGACTCCGACTCCGACTCCAACTCCAACTCCAACTCCGATTCGAGTCTAAGACGCTTAGTCTTGGCTCCCTTAGCGCTTTGTAGTAATATGTAATAGAATCATTAAGTCTCTTGTTTTTTTTTTTTTTTTGCTAGTGTTGTTGTTGTTGTTGTAGCTCTGAGTTGGCTGGTGTCTCGAGGCCATTTGGTATTTAGCCGCAGGCTTCGCAGAATACCACCAAGGTTGGCAAACAACTTGCCTTAAATACAAATGTGGCCAATAGGCAAATAGTTTTAAACACCCGTTTATTGAACCAATCGAAGGGACCACCACAGCTTGTGTTAATCACTGTTGGCTGGCTCCATGATAGCCATGATAATGATCTCGTTCTGCCATCCATCCACTCAATCGTCATCTGCATAAGGTGCGATTCAATTGACCATGTGGAAATTGCTTCACAAGTCTGTCGCGTGGACCCACCTGACCAATATGGCAATCGAGTCAATCAAGGTGAAATCGATTATGCAAAAATGTTAAGCAATACTATTTAAGAAATTAAACATTCAATTCAATTGAAGTGAAGTGAAAATTTACTCAATTTAAAAACTGAATTAGTCTATAAATATGAATTTCAACTGCTGATTGAGTTTTGTATTAAAAAAGATTTCTATCTGAGAATAATCACTGATTAATTGGCATATTTTCATATCTACTCATATTAATGAAACTTTTTCTCTCTGCAGCTTTCCAATTGTCTTTCATAACTTAAAATTTACTTGCATCATTTTATTTAAGTCTCAAATATCATTTTATAAATGAAAACTATCCCAAAATGCATTGTCAATAAATTGATCCATGTACTTTGAGAAGTACCCGCTTCACTTGCTCTCAAACACTTTTATCCAAAATAATTCACAAGCCACTGAATAATTTTGGTTGAAATGTATATTCTTGAGTCTTAATCTCCGCCCACTTTAGCCCGCCTACTGTGGCTACTTATATTTAAATGTTTTTTTTTTTTTGGGCTGTGTGCAAACAATTTGTGTTTCCCTCTAATAATATTTCCGAAGCCAATTAGAAGCGACGCACTCCCGGCTGGCGGTCTGCCAGTCTTTCTGACAGGGAAGTGGCTGCGGCAGCCGCAAGGATGTGCATACAATTAACATAATTCGCCTGACACGTGACAGGCACAGGCACAAGCGGGAGTGCGCGGGGGTTTTGGGTGTCAGATTGCCTTGTGCGCGAGTGCAGCACTCGTCTCAATTTACAATTTACAATTCCAACAATTCACAATTTATGAAAATAGAATTTGCGTTTGCCATTTTTTGATGAACTTTGAATTTCGACTTGTTTTTTTTTTTTTTGGCCAGCTACGCGTTTCAACGCTTTTCCTACGATATGCGAGAGTGAGAGAGAGAAGGACTAAAGAGCGACAGAGGGAGACAGCGTATGCTGCCAGAGCTCAAACTGTCAACCGTCTCTGTTGCTGTCTGGCACTGGCTCTGGTCCTGGTCTTGGTACTTGTACTGGCCATGTTGCCGCATCATGTTTTATATTGCAGTTGATAATAATGCCAATAAATCAACGATACGCATACAAGCCGCAAACCAGGCACAAATAAAAAGCGCACACAGCGATGATGATGAAAAGCAGCTTAAAATGTCATCTTTTGTGCTATGGCATATAAGTTTGGAGTTGCAAACGATACATATATATATATAAATATATATATCTGGGTATATATATATGTATACTTATTTTGATATGCGGCTACTTACCGATCAATGATGACGGGGTCCGACGGCGTCTCGTTGCGGTTTCCACAGCTCTTCTTATCACAGCAGCGGCTGGAGTTAAATTAAGTACAAAAAAAATCAATTGATTAAAAAACTTCAAGTCAATTTTGTTTGATGCCACTTAACCGCAAAATATCAGAAAAAGACAGGTGCTAAAAATATAATATATATATATATATATATATATATAAATTGGATTTTCTGATATGCTAAAATTATACATTGAAATATGCATTACTATAATAAATATTAATTGGCTTTAAATATTTGTTAAATATATATTTTTTTATACTTTTCTGTATTTAAATAATTTGTATCTTTTGAAATATATATTATATATATATGCAAATTTAAAATTTGCTGTAGATATTTATTAAAAAAAAGTGGAATATACTTAAATATAAATATAATTAATAAATTTAATAACCTTCTTTTGATATTTATTAAAAAAAAGAATAAATTAAAATATATATATTCGTTAATAAATAATTTGAAAATTTGCTATATTTTCGCTTGGAGTTATGCATTTGTCTTTATTTTTTGGCAAACACACACACGCATACAAACATAAATGCACACGCATTGAGTTCAATGGCTGCGTAATTTTTTTTTGGTCGCACAGCCTCCGGGCAGAAATGATATTTAAGGGTACGGGGCTTGGGGGATGGGGGATTGGGGTTGTTGTTTCGTTCGTTCAAGGGGTGGCACACTAACTGGGTGGCTTTAGCTAAAGCTTGAGCTTTGGCATCGTCCTGTGCGCAACATAAACATGGATGACTAAAATGGGCGAAATGCCAAACGATAAAGAAGATGCCATTGTCGCTGCCAGCAACCACTGCGACGTCTACGTTGACTGCGACTGCGACTGCGACTGCAGCAGCGACGGCGACAGATTCGCCAAGAGTTAACGCTGGTCGCCATTGTGTTTGTATTTGCTTTGTGTTACGCGAAGCTGTTGATTTTTGCTGCTTTCTTGGCCAAGCCGAAAGCTAAGGCCAGAAGTATTACAGGCGAGCAAGTTGGTACAGGGGGAGAAGGAGGTGAGTGCCAAAGTCAACCCCCGTACGTTGTCCCCTTGTTTTGATAATGCTACGCAAACATAAAAACTGGGTGCCAATCCGAAATAATAAAAGATGGCCGGCCAACGCGCACCCTGAAGCTGCAGCTGAATGGAGTTGCTGGGTTGGGGCGGGGTGGAGAGGGACCTGGCTAACGGGGACGAATCTGCGTAATATATTTTTTTTGCTGTTTGTTTCTGCTTTTGCTGCGCCGTTTTTTTTTATACCCATTTGCATTGTGAAGGATTAATTCGGGTATATCCCGTTAAGAAATGAAAGTAAACTAAAATCAAGCAGCAAATCATTTCTTTTAAATTTTCTTTGTTAATGCTGGGGTAGTTAAAACTCTTGAAATGTGCAAAGTATTTATTATAATATGCACAAATGCAGCAAAATGTACTTGAAAATTGAAATATATAATATTCATCTTACAACAATGATAGAAAGCGGATATTGCTAATATTGTTAATTAATTGAAAATTATGAAAATGTACCAAATTTTTTTTAAAGTGTGTAGAATATTGAAAATTAATTATATATTGCTCAAAATACTTCTATTGCGCATAGTGCAGAAAGCTTTCTAGGGTATATTTAAGTCAGTCAGTAACGTAGAGATTTTCATTTGTGTTATTTCAAGTCAACCTTCAACTGACAGCTTCTGTTTTGGGCGCTAGAAGGGTGAACTGCCCAGAGATATGATGATGCTAGATGGCAATAGATGTGAGCAAGCGAGAGAGAGATTGAGAGTGTTGAAAGTGTGGGGTTGATGAGGGGGTGAAGAGGTAGAGAGTGGGGGCTTGGTGAGTGGCTGCCATTTATACGTTTCAGCTCGCGTGCGCTTGAGCGGAAAAATAAAACGAAGGCAGCATGAACTGGACATACAGCAGAGGTGAGAAGAGAAGGAGGCAGAGTAGAATAAAATAGGAAAAAGGAATAGCAATGAGGTAAACTAAAAAAAAATCAACAATATTAAAGCAGAAGCGCTCACAAAAGCTCAAAGCAAAAACGAGGAAAAAAGACAACAAAAGATGCGTAGTTGAAAAATCAGGCGGAAAACGCTTAAAAAAAAACACAAATGAGCGTAGCTGCCAATTGCGGAACGAAAAAGAGAATTTCGCATGCAAACAATTTGAGTTTGAGTGAGTGAGTGGCTTGGAGCAAAGCTCAAAAGCCAAATATATATATATATAAATGCTAAGCCAAAGCCCCCTGGGGAGCACCCCTAGAGACAAGGGAGTCGAAAGGTGTGGATTACAAAGTAAGACAAAAGATAGAACAAATCAGCACAGAAGGTAAGAAGTGAATGCATTCGAAATCATTTGTAGATTATTAACGAAATATCCTTGATTTATACTGTTGATTTTGGTTGAAACTCACCTGCACATCACCTCGTGCGTCAACAGGACGCGGCACATCTCGGGATTCTTATCCTGGCCCTCGTAGATGATGGCCTACAAAGTGAAGAAAATCGTATACAAATTGTAAATAATTGCTTATTAGCTGCCAAAAGCCACATATCTCACTTACTTATGCAAGAGCTTATGCTAAACAGGGTATTCATAGGCAGATGTAGAGTTATTTATATACTCAACTGGATAACATATTTGCCTGGCAAAAAATACATCTAATTCTTATATATAACTATTGATATCAGGAATTGAGATTAAGCTGACTGATTACTTTCCTCTTTTTTTAGTAAAGATATGTTTTAAAAAGTTAGTCTACGTATTTATTAGAATTTTTTTAAGCATTTGGTGCTATTTTGTGATTTGAATTTATAATGGAAATTGTTGCATAAAATATTTTGAGTAATTTTAGTGGATGAATTGAAACTTGACTAATTTTTGAGTTAGAGTATACAGAATTTTCCAGATTTAAAGGCAGTCTAAAACTTGAGAACAAATGCTAATTAAAAAGCACCTGCAAAATGTTCAGCATTGATTAAGTTATGGCCTATAAAATTCAAATCCAGTCTTTTGCACAATAGCTCGAATTCTCAGATAAAATCAGTTAACCATTTAATAGCTGCTCTAATTTTATTGATTAACTATTTGCTCACCTTTGTTGATTATATCTATCTTCTGACTAAGCTCATTCCTAGTCTACCCCAAAAAGTGAACCAGCTATAAGCGTAATCATTGCCACTGCCACTGCCCCATCAGCAACGCTCTCCCCCTCCCTGCCGCTGTCAACTCAAGTGGCACAGGGCAAATAGAAACACACATAAATGCTAATTACAGTGCAACTACTCGAGAGCTGCGAGTTGGTCAGAAGGTCGCAACATATGGGACATATATATATATACATATATAAATACATGCAACATACACTGCAAATATTTACATACTCGAAGCGAAGTACTCAAATTTTGGCTAATAATAACTGGGTGGTATTTGTATTTATTTAGGCGTAAAAAAAAACACGCTGAGGGGGGGCACAACATTTTAGTGTCAGTGGCAGTGTCAGTGGCAGTGGCAATGACTACACAGTAAGAAAAAATAATGAAAATCCTGCCATGTGCGGTGCACACGCACTTCAAGAGGGGGTAGGGCGGGGGCAAAATTGAAACCGCAAGTGCAACTCACTCTTGTCAGACAATCTGCTGCAATTTCCAGCAGGATGCTACAGTTGGAAGGTGGTTTGAGTTGGGTTGGGTGCTGCCTCTCGAGTGTATGTGGTGTGTGTGTGTGTGTGTGTGTGCGCCTTCGGCCAAACAAAAACAAATAGATAAACAAATGTGAGGCAAGAAGCAACCACTGCAAAATGAATTGGCCTCACAGCACGAGCAGTGGGCAAAAATAAAAGGCGCATAGTTCTCTAATTTAAAAATGATTAAAGCGGGTTGCTGCGTCTCCCCTGCGTCTCCCTGTTCATGTCTGTGTGCCTGTGTAATCCAACACTCATCCAATGAATTAGTTGGGCCAAAAACACGGCATATGCGACAAGGGGGAGGCACTCAGGGACTGACTCATTCATCACTATCAGCGTCCTTGCAGCGACGCACGTTAAAAATGCATACACGCAAAAGTAATAACAATAACTACCTAGATGGTTTTTTTCATCCACCAGCGAATGCTGCCACTTGCCGCTTGCGTCAAGGACGAGTGCGTCCCTGTGACGTCATCAGCATATGTGCATTGTTTTCGAGTTGTCTCTCTAGCAGCAAGAGACTGAGACTCATCCCGGCCAGCCTCAAACAGATAATCAGAAATTAATTTCACTGCAACCAGTCAGGCAGGCACTGTTGCCCAACCCAACCCCGCCGCACTCCGCCCACCCCCTGCTGTGTTAAGGTAGCACATGTAAAATTATGATCATCCCTTATTATCCCGTTTGTTAGGTTAATAATTCTACCCACCTCCCCAGGACAAACCAAAAAAAGAAAAAAACAACATTAACAGCCTTGCCCTTAACAAAAAGGATGCTCTCTAAGTCCTGGGATAACAACAACTATAAGACAAAGGATAATATACAACCAGCCGACTGGCGGGCTCAATGTCAAATACT
Organism: Drosophila longiperda; assembly: GCA_035042125.1. Lineage (NCBI taxonomy): Eukaryota > Metazoa > Arthropoda > Insecta > Diptera > Drosophilidae > Drosophila > Drosophila longiperda. Next base: position 12,588,940 of record JAWNLV010000107.1, read on the forward strand.
AGTTACCAGTTACCAGTTACCAGTTGCCAGCTTTTTGTGGGACAAGCAAGTGCAGCTAATTATAGAGCTGGCTCAATTCCAAATCCAAGCCCTGAAACATAGCTCATCCTTCGTCAAGGATAGATTTTTTGTTGTTTGTTTTTGGGACAAATGTGCGTGTTTGTTGTTGTTCTTCATGTTTGCTGTTAAATGCGTTGTTCTAATGGACTTTCAATGTTTTTGGCAAATACATTTTCTATACTTGTATTTTGATATTAACATTTTTGATTTTAGTGAATGAAGATGTGGAAACTGCTGGACAGTTGACCAAGTGGACTAGTTGTGAAAGGAGATTAACAGTGGTAAGCCTATACATACATATATTATATACATACATATATATATATATATATATATATATTATTAATTTATTTCCAGCAGGTAATTAGAAGAATCCAAAAAGTTGATTTCGCACTTTTTAAAATGTTTCAATTTAGTTTTGGAATTATGTAAATAAATTATAAATTATGTACAAATATACTCATAAAGAAATAAGTAATTTTTTGTTGTGTGTAATCAGCTCAATTAAATGGAGCACAATGCGCACTTAATAAAACAATAAATTTCACCCCCATCAAATTTCAGCTGTGCTCCAAAAATGAAAAAAAAAAAAAACACAAACATTTGGCTTGAACTTGAAACTGTGGCAACAAAGCCATCAATCATTGTGGCGTTTGGAGCTCTGAAACAATTAGTGCGGCTAGAAATCTGGAGAAAATCTGACTGGCAAAGTGCCGCTAAATGGTGCATCTAATAAAAAACTAAACGGACAAACACTAAAACGGGAGTAAAAGCGTTTAAACTACGATTTATCATTCCGGCTGCTCTGCTCTGGTCTGTCTAGCTGGTTAGCTGGCAACCAGCCAGGATAACAGGATACAAAAAAAAAAGCAGCCAACAAAAATCAACAGACAACAAGAGCAATAAAAAACAAAAGTCGAGTGATGATGTGATGAGTGAGGAAAAAAGGGGAAAAGGGGCAGTTGCAGCAGAACATGATGAAAGTGGCGACTGACGAGTTGCCAATCGACAGCGACTGTTAAAATTTAAACGTTTTGCAACAAAATGTTGCAAACACGATGCTCTTAAATGCTTTGTTTGTTATTCTCTTGGTTGTTGTTGTTTTTTTTTTTTGTTTCTGTTGCGCAAATTGTTATTATCGCTTTTTAAATAAAAAGCGCAGCGGCTTTTGCATTATTCACGCACTTGCATCCTGCATATTTAACGTGCAAAATAAAAATCTCGCCAAACAAGATAAATTATCGCAGGCAGGCACTGTAAAAAACACACCCAGCGTAAAGCGTAAAGTATAAAAAACATTTTGTGTATATGTGCAAGACAAAAAAAAGGAATCGAGGGTTACTCTTAATTTATTAAAGCGCCATTTATCAGCACCGGTCTCGGTACTGGGGTACCGCATAAATTCCAGGACCCAGCATCCCGACAGGCACAACCAAAAATAAAAATAAAGCAATCCTTTAAAAAGGATTCGGTTGAGCTACCCATCTGCATTCACACAATGCATTTACGATTTCTTTTCAAGTACCAAGAGTATAAATTTTATTTATTATTATAATAAATATTATAATTTGATTTCAGTATTGTCTTTAGAGCTCTAATTTCTAGAGAGAATAAATAAATAAATATCAAACTTTAAGTCAACTTAATTCAAGTGAATTAAAATGTTTTTAAAAGGACAATTTCGCGTTGCTCGACGGAAATTCAAATAAGTAAAGGTTTTGGGGAACAGAGATTACATATGTAATATGTAAGTGATATTTAAACATACACACACACACATTTACACACAACTGCTACGTCAATTTGCATAATGAGGGCGATATGAATTGCAGTTTTTTTTGTGCTCCAAAGAGCTGGCAGCAAAGTCGACCGCAGAAATGGAAATGCACTTGCCGTGAAAGCATTTTTAATCGCATTGCAACAACACATACACAAACACATACAATACTCTCACACACACACACACAGACACAATTTACATGCCCATACACCAACAAATTAGCGGCACAGCAAATGGCAACTGTCGAGATGAAAGTGTGCAGATTTTCTGCACAATCTGTTGAATTTATTGAGTCGCCTACAGCAAAAGCAATAATAACAATAACAGCAATAATAATAATAACAACAATGGCGTACAATAAAAACAAAAAGCAATTGTGCAACGGATAAAATGGCAAAATGAAATGTGAAATGTGTTATTAATCGAAAATTTCACGCTTTATTTTTAAGTGTTGACACACAAATTAATATTATCGCTTAATTAACATACGCACATTCACACACACACACATTGCAAGCAGACAATGGAGCACCAAAAGCGAGAGCGAGTTGGCTGAAGAATGCGTATGAAGAGCGAACGAGAAACAAATATCGCAATGGCGTGTGATGGATGTGTCAGTATTGGTTTTGTTGTTGTTGGTGCTGCTTTTTGCATGTGTCAATAGTCAATTAGTGATGCGCAACATGACAACATGGCTGCAATAAACTTGTTTTTGCATACCCCCAAAAAAAGGAAGCTGACTTTCTGAGTAAAAGTGGATCTGAGAACATGTTTTTTTTCAAGAAGGTGTTGTATTATACCGATATTCTTTGGGTGAGCTATTCGGCTGTTTGCTCATAGTTATAAGATGTATTTTAGTATAAACAGAAAGTATTTTTCTGTGAGTGCATCGTTAAGCACTTATGATAAGAGATAATGAAATGACACCGAATATACATACAAACCCTTTTTTTAAAACGTGATCATAATCACTTCAGAAGTGATTTCTAATATTTGCTCATCTCTAGCTTGATAATATTCGCTTTTGCGAACAATAACGGCGCTAGTTAGACAACTCATTAGCTGCTGGCTGCACACATTTTTCGGCTAGCTGCTGGCTGCACAAAATACACATACACACACTCACACATGTAAACCAACATATATGCTTGCAGTTTATATTGGCATCCCTAGCTTATCGGAGTGCATTAATCGCCGCCTATCGTCAATCGCCAATCGCCCCTTTTCGCCTTTCGCTGGGTGTTCGCTTTTTGGGTTTAGAATTTCGCTGCGCTTTTTTTTTTTGCTGGCCGCATAATGCGTGTAAATCGCGATAAGCGCAACTGGCTGCGCAAACCAAAGGATTTTGGGCAGTTGTCGCAGTTGGCACTCGCTTTTGTTTTATGTGGGCATCAGGATGAGAACGGGAACCACGACCAGAATGCCGCGAATACGTTGTGAAATATGAGCAGCAATTGAGTCGTACTCATTCTGATCCTGGCACTCCTGACTACTCCTGCCGCGGCTGTTGTTGCTGTTGTTGTTGCTCGTTAGCTCAAATTGCAATTGCGCCGCCTTTGCTGGGCGTTATCTGATCGAATGTAATTATGATTATGACGATGATTTGCTGCATTACTACAACAGCCTCTCTCTCTTGCAGCGATAAAATCACTAAAAACTAGCTGGCGGCAAGGGTTCGGCACGTGACAACTGTCCGCCCGTTTTTCTGTTTCCATTGCTTTCACATCAATGCCTAAGACAATGTCCCGCTCTCTCTCTCTCTCTCTCCGGGAGTTATCGCTTAATCGCATTTGGCTGCTACAGTTTTAAATTTCACTTGCGTCCCCGATAAGAAGCATTCGCTTATCCCGGGCATAAAGTACGCCTGCCTTGCCCCTGTTTTTTACCTGTTACGCACTGTTTGTGCTTCAGATAAAAGCAGAGCAGCCAACGCCTGCCACGCGTATGCAAAAAATGTGACAGAAAACTGAAATGAGGGGATGGCATTTTGACCAGCTCGTATTGTTTCACATATAACAGTAACTCTGTTAGCTTCAGCTGAATGCAGCTTAAGCCCACCTAATCCGATCAAATGATTGTTCTTTTTCTGTCGCAACTCATTCTATTTTTGACTCTTTGGCAACACATTCGGAATTCGATTCTGACAGACATCTAAATGTTTGCGAGGGCGCTTTTTTTTTTAAGGGGTAGCTACTTGCATCAAAGTTTGTGGGAAAGTTCCGGAAATCCATATTTGTTAAACAAAGTTGACAGAAGTTATTAATAAATTATGGTTGTTGAAGATTATTGTAGTAATGAATCAGATAATAGAATATAGATAATAAATAATAGTTATTCATTCATTATGGAAAAGTAGTTTACATATTAATTAATATTAATTTAATTCACATAATTTACAATAACAGGTTGGTAAAAATAAGTAAATTTAATACATTTTAATAAGACGAAATAAGAAGTATTTATTATTGCAATTAAAATGTAAGATTCATTTTGCAAATCTACTTTAAAATTTATTCATTTGATTGATTGAAATTTGATGATGAAATTTGTAGCGAAATTATTTCTGCAAATTTATAGTTGATCTATTTTAATAAACTTACTTTGTAAATCTAAGAAACGGTTTTGTATATAGCAATTTCTTAATAATTATATTTCATTTCCAAACTTTGAAGTTTTTCTATAAATGTTTTTATTTTAAACTCTGCCGCTCAAGAAAATGTTGCAAAAATAGGGTTAAAGCAATGAAAAACATTATTGGGTAATCAAAAGAGCAATTTTGCTCATTAATGGAGTGTTTTTAATGTGATTTTGGGTCTGTTTTTAGTTTGTTAAATATTTTGCGATTAAATTCCATTTGGCAGACACAAACACAATGGATTTGCCGACATTGGTGACCCGTCTGTGTGTCTGTCTGTCTTTCCTGGATAAGGGGGAGGCTATCGATAATTTGTGGGCAAATTTATTGCGATCGGGGTGCAAATGGACACGCCCACAATGGGCGACAAAATAATGGAATACGAAAGCACGCAAAGCGAACGAGCGACAGGCGAACAAACGAGCAAAATGTCTATAAAAATTTGTCACTCGAGAAATTAATTGCCCTTGAAAAAAGAAAAAAAAAAGGGGGAACAGGAGGCAGTATGCAAGGGGGCAAAGAGGCAAGAAGGCAAGAAGAGCACGAGGCAAGAAGGCAGCGTACACGCATTAGGCTCACACAAAGCTGACATATGGTGCACCGTTTGGCTTGTGTTCCTTGCCTGCAGCAAGAAGGATAACAGCGGAGCACCCACAACAAAGCGCATTAACCATGTTCAATTGGATTGGGCCCAGATCCTGTCTCAGTTACACCCCTTTCGGAGGCGCGACGACAAAATGCTCGTTTGCGTGGCTGGCCAGCAACCAAAGGACCAGCTAGCACCGTTTGACGACTCAATTTATTGGACACACAAACACACACAAATACACACACACACACACACAGAGAGAGGACACACTTAATTAGCCGTGACAATCAATTTCAAATGCAACTTATGCTCGAATCAGCAGAAACTCTGAAAAAAAAACCCAATGCGACGCAAGAAATCGAGTGCACAGCCAAGTGGAAGAAATTAGTTTTCGATTGCGTGGCAAAAAAACATTTCGAATTTAAAAAAATGAGCAGCAGCAGCAGTTGCTGTGAACGAGCGGGGGTGCTGAGGTGGGTGGCAATGAACCTTAAGTGTATTGAAATTAATCTCGTCGGAAGACATCTTGGTAATCAAATACAGTTGTCCATTTGGTCTCTCAAAGTGGATTCAATGCATCAATTTGCATGTTTCTGTTAAAGTTGTTGTCAACTTTGAAAATGTTCAAATCGGTGATTGAACATAATTTTTCATTAATATAAACTACAATTAAAAATGTTTATGTTTACTGTTTAAAACTAGAATTTAATTGTTTGATTTGTAAATGAAATGCAGGCAATTTCATTAAATCAAAATATAATATTAATTTTATGATTAACTTTCTGATAAAACAGAATTGATTCTTACAACTTTTGATTAACTTTTTGATAATACAGAATTTTTACAATTTCTGATAAGTAAAACCAACAATGAAGAAAACCTTTTATGAAAATTAGAAAAATATATGTTAAATTGAGCAAAATTTAACATTTTGTGAACTTTTGCACGAAACATGAGAAAATTGAAGTAGAACTTTCTTTGTAACACTGAAAATGTTTTGTGTTTGAAGTTTAAGATACGAGAATTTTAAACTATAGCTTATATTTTAATATGAGGATTTTTTCAAGTTAGAATTTAGTCAGTTCTTAACTGGCTGTTGTTAAGAGATTTCCAAATTCTGGTTAACTTTAACTCTTTGTCTAATTTGCTCATCTACCTAACAAAAATCTTAAATTTCGCACTGATAAATGTTTTTTTAAATAACCAGCAAGGGTTTCAATAACAATTTAAATAGTTTTTTGAGTATGTAACTCAAAATGGAATATGGAAACTTACCGCTTTGGTTACCGAATCGATGAGTCTGACAAATATGTCCTGCTCCTGTCGGGCGCCTGTAAATTGGAAAAATGATGAGTTTCTAGTAATTTATATCACTTGCATATCTAAAACTTACCATTGGCGTAGAGCAATTGCAATCGGTACTGGATGCCATTGTTTGTCTTTGTCGAATCCGATTCCGAATCCTTCTCGATGAACCCAATGAAGGCCGTCCTCTCGATCTCAATGGGTTGCCCCGACCGATCGTAGAGCGCAATCACAAAATGAAAGAAATTTGACTTGCGCAAATTGCTGGGCGGCTGTTTCTCAAAGTGGGCGCGGCCAATGCCCAAACTGCAATTAGACGGATGAAAAAAATGTGTGTGAGTTAAAGCAGGTTTCCTTCTAATTATGCTATTAGGCAGAGGGAGAGAGGACCAGATAGGGATAGTTAGAGGGACAGGCCTACAACTAGAGGCAATTAGATCAGCTAATATGTCCCATTGTTTTGGGACAACTCAATTACTTGACAGTGACATTTAACCGGTGGACAGTTGCCTGTGGCTACACTTAGATAAATTTAGTAGCAAGAACTATTAAAAGTAACTTATGAATAATAATAAAAACTATTTAATTCTTTCAATTTCATTAAAAAAAAGTTATGGTTATTTATATAAAAAACTTTCTCAAGTATTACAAATGTTATCAAAATGTTTTTTTTTAAGTGTAGTCTGCTAGTGACTAGTATCTAGTGTATATAGTGGTTAGTGGTCAGTGTACAGAGTCCAGTGACAGCTATCATTAAAAGCGCATAAGCAACTTCAACGTGACACAATAATCCTGATGAACAAAGGAATTAACACACAACAGCTTCAGGGGGAGGGGAACAAGGTGAAAGGAGCTGGAGACTTAAACTGCGACTCGGCGAGTCGGCAAACAAACGACAAATGTTTATGTTATGTGGGCCAAGCACAAACACTGTAATTATAAGGCCAAAACACACACACACACACACATACACACACAAAAGGACCTGAACATGGGCCAAAGGCTTGTCCTTTCCACATATGCCAAATGTCAACACACACTCCTGTGTCTACTCCTACTGCGAGTACTACTGCTCCTGCTCCTGCAACGGTGAGTGGGCTGCTCACCTTATGGCTGACTCGTGTCCTGGTCTCCTGTCCTGTCTGGGCCTGTCAGCGCAATTACCGGACAATGCTAACTACCGCAGGATATGCGACCCTCGGACACGGCCGAGTAGTCCTGCTGCGCTTACACTCTCTTCCCTCTCTTCCCTTTCATTTCGTTTCATATGCATAACGAACAATTTAATTTAGAAAATGCTGATTTTATCAGATTTGTATTATTTATTCAGGTAACGTCAAGAAGTACACCCAATCCCCACCAGATACACCCGGCACACACTCTTGTCTCTGCTTGTCTGCAATTATATACACATTTGCCAAAGGATAATGCCTGAGGACTCGCAGCTAATGATAGTTCCCTAATGATAAATCACTTGAAAATTATCCATCCCACACCCCCCAAAAATATGGAATTGGAGAACTCCGACTTAATTTGGGTTACCTCAACAGCAGAAAAATGTCTCTGATTTGAGGCATATAACTACATTTATTTTACATTAATAAATTCCCCGAAGATTCGACTCAAATAATTGCACCTTCGACATATGGAAAAAAATTAGACTTTATATTGAAGCTTAATAATACAAATTTGAAGTATAAACATTGCAAAGCGATTTCTGATTGATTGATTAGATTTTTGTGTCATTGTTGTTTTACTCGGCTTATAAAAATAGATTTATTTATTTGTAATATCATTTAGGGCATTTTATAAATAATGTAAAAATAACAAAAAAAAAAAAACATTATTTAATACAAATATAATCTGGACAAAAAATTAATACTTAATTCGTATAAGCTCTTTGAGAAGAAAATATGTCCAGACTTTTAGGATTTATTTTATAAATAAAATAAATATTTATTTCAAAATTTTTGCTGAGTCATTTTGCATTGCAGAACTTTTGTTTTTTGGTAGGTTTAACTAATTTTGCCGTTGCTAAGCCAAATGTGATTACAAAATTTCTGGCCAACATGAATGCAATTTCAATTTTTGCGACAACAAATGAAATTAGACAATTTGTGGCTGCTGAGGCTGAGCTGCTGAAAATCGGCCAGTGCAACAGGGACTCGGGCAGGACACAGGAGCAGGAGACAAAAACAGCAGCAGCAAGTTGGGAGTGGTAAGGATTAGGTGGTAGGTAACATGGTATTCCCGTTCGATGCGATGGCAACACACACACAATTGTCGAGCTCTCTCGACGGCACAGAAATGAATGCCAGGCAGACAGACAGACAGACAGACAGACGGACGGAGACATGTTACATTCTGGGCGAAAGGTTATTGTTATGGCGCCGTTCCAAAAAAAAAAAACTGAAGAGCAAAAAGTGAACAGCAAAATATATAAACCAACGAGCAAATAAAAAATTGCGATTCTCTGTTACTGCCACCCAATCCTCCTGTTCGCCAGCACCTACTCCCACACTGCAAAGGTGGGAAGGGGATTGTGGGGTGGTCTAAGCACTCGATTGTTGACTTTTCCGACTTGGTTGCCATCATTGTCAACGTTTGTATATTTTTTTTTGTGCTTGTTTTTGGTTCTTTGTTTGCACTTGCCGCCAATTTGCGAAAAACGTTTTGTGGCCGTTTTGCTGTTGATTTTATTATGCCAACATTTAATTGTCGGAAATCGATGCCCAGGTGACCAACGCTGGACCGGCGTGGAAAGGAAAGGACGCCGGAGTCGTGGTCACGTTTTGACTATTTCGCGCACGTGAATTTCCATTTTGTGTTTTGTGTTTTTTTTTTTTTGTTCTCTGTGTACTCTCATCGAGTGTCCTTTAAAGAGGACACTTTATTTGTCATATATTGTAGCGCCTCGTTGTTGTTGGAGCAGGAGCAGGAACATTTTATGTCTATTGTTGCATTGTTTCCTCGATTGCAGTTCGCTTGCAATCTTTGTTGAAATAAATTTCAAATATTTCTGATTTATGATCGAAAATAGCATGTCGCATGTTGCTGCATGTTGCATGTCGTTTGTACTTAGCACAATATGTAACAATATAGATAAATAAATAAATAAATTGCCAAAAATGTCTACCTACAAAATATTGAGTACGACGACCGATAATTGTGCACTTTATTTATGCCATGGACAAAGTTTTTCCCAATGCTTTTGTTCACAAAAAAGTTTGTTCAAACAACAAATTTGAACTTTAAGTTGAGTTTTGTGTTTCTATATTTGTGGCAGGATTGCAATAATTGCAAGTCAAATGTGAGCAAAAAAGGTATACATATTTTAATATATTTGCCAATGTTTCGGAATCGCTACTACGTTGAAGGGCTAATAATAATATACTCAATTTGATTGTACATTATTTTAATAACTTTAGAAAAGTATTAACAAACATAAATCACATAAATGACAAATGTAGAAAAACTATTTTATTACATTTTCCAGATTAGCGAGCATGAAATATGTTGTCAGATATGAAATCTTAATTTTTATGTGGGATTTTAAAAATGATTCTATGAAAATTTAATATTGATAAAAATATAGATTTAATAATATAGATTTAATAATTTATTTGGCTTTGACTGAGCTAAGAATTGGCTGGGAATAACTGAATAACTTTTCCAACTCGAAATTTGCTGCTTTGTTTTCACAAATAAGATTTTGCAATTGAAATTTTGATTTTAATTTTACAAGTAGCAGAATACAAATATTTAAAAAAAATAAGCAAAAAACCTAATTTATTTTAAGCGCCATATTTTTTAAAATTCCTCAGTTTTAAATCTACTCATTTTTTGTGGCTGTTGTGCTTAGTTTATTATTTACAAACACAGCGAAATATTAAAAAAAAAAAAATTATAAAAGCCAAAAACTATTCAAGTACTTTACACTTTGATAACTAAAAAAAAGAATCGTATAATTTGTAAACTATTTCGGCACTTTCTTGGCTGCATATAGATATATATATCAATCAGATATATAATATATATCACAGTTGTGTTTTTGATTTTACCTCACATCACAGCGCATTATTTTATTATTTGTATTATGATTGTGATTATGATCCCGATTGAGATTAAGATTTTCCTCCTGCTGCAAATGCTGATGATGATTATGATGATGGGTGTTTGTTTGATTATGTCCTTGATTGTTTGATTGTGTCTGTTGTTGTTGTTGTTGTTGTTGTTGCTGCTGCTGTTGCTGCTGATGGTGATTTGCCGTCGCCAAATGCACTGAATGAAAGCCCGCTGTCATCTTTGCACTCACACTCGTATTCACACTCGCATTCACACTCGCATTCACACTCGTTGTAGTTGCTTGATTCGAAGTCGCATTTTCTATTTCGGCCACACGCGCACTTCTTCTTGGCGCGAACATCTCACGCTAGAAACATCTCAGAGGCAACTAAACAAACAGTACAAAAACAGCACAAAACAGAGCTGAACAGAACAGAACAGAGGAGGACACACGGCACATAGCCGGGACACAAAGAGAAGCTTTCGGGCCAAGTTTTCTAGCAACCCCATAGCCCGGGGGCGCTCTTTCTTTCTAATTCAATTGAAATGAACGCCAAGGCGAACAGTGAAAGCGAAAGTGAGGCGCCACAGCAAAAAATAAATATACAAAAAAAAAAAAACATATAAAGAAAATAAAACCATCCCTTTGAGCAGCTCAAGCACTCCGGGAGCACATCCCAACGCATCAGAAGTCAACCCCAGAAAGTGCGTGCGGCATCCCCAAAAAATGAACAAGGAATCAACTCAAATCCGAGTGGAACTTTGAGTGAGAAATGCGAATGTTTCCTTGTTGTTGTTGTTGTGTCGTAAAAAGCCCCTTTTTAGTTGAATAAATGACTAACTGATGAATGGACTGACTGACTGACGCTTTCCCCCCTTGGGGGCATTTTTATCTTGGACGTCTGCCGGCTTTGTGCAAAAGTAAACAAACATTTTTTGTTTTTGTGGAGACTTTTTTCTCAGTTTTCGGCTTGTTGCCGCAACATGCCAAATGTTGCTGAAGGCATTTATTTTGGGCAAATGTTGCCGCAGCTTCCGCAAGCAATAAATTTGAATTTGAAGTTTGTTTTTTCGGGGAATAAATATTTTAATCAGTTTGACTCACTTTGTAGCTTTTTTTTTGTGGAAAATTATGTGTAGCTGAATTTTAATCATCTACAAATTTATTCAATTAAATTAAGAATTAATTAATTGGAGCTGCTTCCATTTTCCAAATGTATTTGTTAAGAAGGTAAAAGATAGTCACACTTGACTAATTAACTAGAGAACAATTATGAAATTAATTGAAGAAAAGACTACACTAAAAGTGTATGAAAAATATGAGTAAAAATCTTTTTTTTTCACATTTATGATCATTTCTCATGCTTATAATTTATATAAATCTTGTCTGCAAAACACTAAAAATTGATTTTAATTCCATAAATACGATAAACCCTATTGCGATATTGAATTCCTTTTCAATATGTAGAAAATAATGAAAAATTGTACTTTAAAAAAGTCTTTATCCATTTCTCAATAAATCGACATATTATTTGAGAATTAACTTCAACCAAAGAATATTTAAATAATAAATCATTTAACTCTGATTAATACAAATTTCTTTTAAAAAATATGGATAATTTTGAAAACTTGATCAACACTTGAAATGCGTATAAAACAAAGGGAAACATTGCGAGAAATCTGGGACAGATTAAAGACACTTTTTTGAGTAGAAATTCGGCTCAAGGCACATTTAATTTTCATGAACTTAGATAAGGATTAAAATTATATAAAGATTATGGACATTTGAGCTGATTAGACTTGTCCTAGTGGACACTTCTCACTTACTTGGTCTGATCGACAACTGGCTGCATTGCCCAGCGTCCGCTGAGTGGTTCATCCTTCATGGCTGTCATTGGTCCACGCGGCTGATTCATGTCCGCCGCCGTGGGTGGCAATGTGAACATTAATCCGCCCGCCGATCGGGGTCCCGCAGTGGGATACAGTTTCCTGCCCCACTCCATGCCCAGCTCGAGCGTTGGCCACGGCGAGGCCGAGCTAAAGCCCGGCACCGGCTCCTCGGAGCGCAGCTTGAAGCTTTCGGTGCTGGTCAGGGGCGCTGTGCTAGCGAAGTGATGATGCTGGTGGAGATCAGCGTACGGATATTCACTCACTTTCGTATAGTTGCTTGCCGCGGGCGTTGTTCCAATTGTGGCAGCCGTTGTGAATACTTTTATTGTTGCCACACTCAACTATTTATTTGCTGTTGTTGTTGTTGTTGTGTGCGGTTTTTTTTTTATATATGTCTGGGTCACTATCGCGATCTCTCTAGAGAGCAAGAGATAGGCAGAGAGCGCGAGAGAAAGAGAGCGAGCACGTTTACAGTTACAGTTAGAGCTGCCACTAAAGTTTAGCCCTTTAATTTTAATGGCAACGCACAAATCGACACTGAATTGTAATTGGGGGTTTTGTGTGTGTTTCGACCCGCTTTTTGATTTTTGTATTTAATATATGTATGCGTATGCATGTACGTGTGTGGTGTGTGTGTGGGTGTATACTATGTGTGTGTGTGTAGGCCTCTGGTGTAAAGTGCCAATGCACCGCAGAGAATTTGGGATTTTCGTACAAAAATTGGTCTGTTGCAAGACACACAAGTTGAAGCGTCGCGCGCTACCGTCCCGAGTGGCTGTTAAACCCCAACTGAATCCGACTACGTTGCCGTCCGATGCTGCTGCAAACTGCGAAAAGGCAACTGCGCAGCAGCCGCAGCGAGTGCAGCGCAAAACAGCGACGCCGGCAGCGCCGACAAACGACCAACGAGAGTTGGAATCGAAACAGGCGACAAAAGCAGCGTAGAATGAATGTGCGTGTGTGTGCGCGCGTGTGTGTGTGTGTGAGTAGTATGAGGGTGCACAATAAGACGTAACTGGCTAAGAACAACGAATGGAAATGCTAACCTATCGCTGGGAGTGGTGGTTTTTTCTTGATCCTTTTGTTGTTGTTGTTTTTGTATCTGCGCACAAGGGAACCGAACTGTCAGCAGAGCATCCACCAAACGAGGGCGCGAACGCAAGAGAGAGAGAGAGAGAGGGAGAAAGACACGAACAGAGCGAGACACAGCAATAACAGCAGCAGCAGCAGTAGTAGCAGCAGCAGCAACACAAGCCAAGCGATAGAGAGAGAGAGAGACAGCTGCGGGAACGCTGTGAATTGGCACAGTGGCAATTGGAGGTGCCTCCAAGTGGGTGCCACATAGAGCCATTGTTGCTTAGTGCCAAGTCCAGGTCGGGCTTATCTATGGCCTATTCCCTGGCAGCGACTGCCAACAATTTTTCGGTTCCCAGCATGGCAATGAGAGCAGCAACGGCAACAGCAGCAACGCCAGCAACAGTAGCAGCCAAAAAGTGTCAACGCCCCATCCCAAAAAGCGAATGGAAAACCATTTGGGAATCGGAACAAAATGTCATTGTGTGCGCATCGCTGATTGGCCAATGCTATTTCAATGGGACTTAATCCCGTCGGCCAAAGAGCGCAAAACACATTGCTCGCGAGAGAGCAAGCGGTTTGCTGCTCTTAGCACAATGTGTCGGCAAAGCAGTGTGGAAACGAGCAGTGCAACAGCAAAACGAATGGAATACTGAAACGCTACAAAGTTGTTTTCTGTGCGCGTCAAATTTAAATATTAAAATTAATACTATTATTTCCAGCTATTAAAAATTTGTAAAATATAAGAAAATATATAATTTGTGCTGTTTTATTATTTATGCCTCTTTATTGCATTCTGTTTTATTTTAGTTTTTTTTTTATTTCGAGTATAAACAATTTTTTTATTATTTTAAAAGTTTATTTATATATTTATATTTATTTTGTAATTTCTATTATAATGATAATTTTGTTGTTTAACTAGTATTTCTTTTATATTTAACATTTACAATTTTCTTGCTTATTTTTTTGTTTCAGCCACAAAAGTTAAACAAAGAATGAAATATTTTGTTTTGGATTTCCCCCAATTCCACAAAGCAAGTTGTCAAACAAATTTCGAGTACCTACTCAAAATCATCGTGCAACGAGTCCTCAACTTACCCCCGGATTAGCAACGGGCCGTGTCATGTTGAAAATTACCAAACATCAGCGAAACCGCCCACAAATTTTCACGGCTCATCAGGAAAAACAACGGGAATTCAGTCAGTCAGTCAAAAAGTCAGTTGAGCAGGCAAACAATTTGCATTTTCCGCATTTGCGGTTTCTCACTAATGTACACAAGAGGGAGCGAGAGAGAAAGACAGTGATTACAGGTCAGTGATAGAAAGAAAGAGAGAGAGGAGAAAGAGTTGGAGAGAGAGGAAGAGAGAGGGAGAGAGAACGGGTTGCAAGTCAAACAGTTTGTTTGCGCTTCTGTGAATTAATTTGAGGGGTGTTTTAATCTCATTAGAATTTCGCATGCTTGCACGCAAATACACACACACACACACACTCACACACACACAAACACTCACACACACACACACACACATATATATATAGAGGAAAAGTCAATACTAAAATATAGCTGCAAGTGCAGCAAACTGCAAAAAATTTACTTACACAAAAACGGAAACAAAAAAATGCTGGCAACTAAATTTCGCATAAAATAAAGCAACCGATTTATATAATGAATTCTATATGTTATAGTAGTCCGATTTTTATGATTTTTTTTGCTATATATATTTGAAGTATAATTACACATATAACTAATGAATTTGGAATGGATAAATTGAATAAACAATAAAGTTTTCCATACAAAAACTCAGCTTGTCTGTGGCAACTTTTGTGTTTAAAAGCGTCGCATTTATGAAAATAACTTCACATTTAATCAGTAAAATTCAAAATCAAATTGAACTATATTTCTGTATAAGACATGTTTATTTTTTGAGTGGTATTTACAAATTCTAGTGACAGTTGAAATGGCTCCCAGTAGAATTGGGAACACGCGTGTCAATAAGTCGCTTGGCATTTTTCAAAGTACAAATACAAAATTTAAAAGGGCAACAAAAGATGTCCCCAGACATCGCTAATTAGCCAATTGGCTGGTTGGCTGCTTGGCTGGCAAAGTCAAATTCGACCCCAAGAATAATTTGAATTTACCGGCTATCAAAAAACCAAATACCAAAATACCAAATACCCAAAAATGGAAAAGTATGCGGCACTCATTAACGCCACATAACCCAAATCTGTGCCGTGAACTCGACGGCGACTTGGCTGCTCCCGAGCGAATTGTTATCCCAGTCGTGGGTCCAACTCCCCAACGCCCAACTGCCTCGCCTACTGCCTCCCCCCAACTGCCAACCTGCAATGGACGCTCGTTCGATTAACCCCTTTTATCACGCCGTATTCTCCACGGAACTTGCTCACTCTGTGGGACCAAACTTTGTACCTATGCCCAGCAGCTGTCAGTCCTTGCCTGCCCCGAACCCCGCATAACCCCCCTTTCCAGTTCAACAATGTTGTTTCGAACATCATTGGAAAACAGCAGCAAATTTGAATTGTTTTCAATTGGATTACATTTGATGGCAACAGCTAAATAATTTGATGCCCAACTTAATTCAAGGCATCCCTCAGCCTGTCTCCCTCTCTCTCCCTCTCTCTCTCTCTCTCTCTCTCTCTCTCTCGGGCAATTAAATGCTTGCAGTGACTGTAACTCAAACAGTGCCTGCGACTTAAGAGATTAGCAGAATTGTTTTGTTGAACAACAGAAAAGCGGCAAATTATTATTACAAATGCTGCGGATTGACTTTTAACCAAAACAAACAGACAAGGACAACAATAACAGAGAGAGAGAGAGAGAGAGGGGGAAAGAGATGGCATGAAAAGTGCTCAAGTAACAGAGTTGACAGAGACAGAGACACTTCAAGGATTAGTTTGTGATTTCTCTCAATTAAAAAAATGCGTAAATTTTACAAAAAAAATGCAACAGGCTGAAAATCATTTTTTAAACCCATAAAAAATATATTTTAAAAGATTTATTGTATACAAATAAAACTCAGTTTTTACAGCGCTAAGAATATTAAATTAAATATATTTTTTAACTTTAGAAGTTGGCAATTTAAATCCGGACTAAATATAATTCTTAGCATGCCCAAAAAAGTACTTTCCTTATTTTAAGAAATTACTTAATATGTTTAAATTTAAATAAGTTTTGATTTGCTTTGGCAAATAAGTTTTTAGAGAGTTGTTAGCATCAATTAAATATTACCTTAATTCAATCATTCAATTTATATTTCTTCAAGACAAATACAAAATGAATATTTATTTATTTATTATACAAAATACAAATGAAGTGCAGTGATTTAATTTATTTCATTTTGTAAATTTGATGAGGTTCCACATGATTTGGCCAGACGCCATTTTCAGCAAAAAACGTAGCCATGAATAAATTAGATGCACAAAGGCGACTCACATGTAAATGCCCCATTTGTCAGCCATAAAGGCGAAGGGAAAAGGGAAAGGGACTTCTGCCATATGCAAGACACTCGCCGAGTGCAGAAGGCAATAAATATGCCAGGCCGGGGAAATGGAAAATGTGGAAATTTGAGGCGCGAACATTTTAATTAGTTTCCTTTTATGCATTTTTCTCAAGTGTCCTTTGAGTTCTATGGGGGATCCTGGCAAGGCAGACCAATATGCAAATTAGCTATGAGTAATGTGAAGGGAACAGAACTAAAAGCAGTCGTCAAACATAAATCATTTTAAAGATTTTATTCTTTCTCTCTCTCGGTTTGAGTCAAAGTCGAATCTTTATTGGATGTTCAAGTTCTTCCAAGTCATCATCATCATCTATTCATGGAAATTGTTTAAACACAATCTTTTGCTCTCTCTCTGTGTATTTTTGTGGATTTGTAATCTCTGCGGATTTGAAGCCAGATGCCGTCGCTTCTTATTGTTAAACAATAAAAATATATGTTTGGAAATGACAAAATTTGACAGTTGCTTTGTCTGTCAGCCAAACAAAGACGAGGCGAAGACCACCAAAGTTTCGATGAGGCATCAATAGTAATGCGATAGCAGCAATTGAAAGTTGCACATACACTCAGCGAAATCAACGATACAACACATATAAATATATGATACAAAATAAATAAATAATATATATAAAAAAATATATAATATAATAAATAAAGAAAACCACAGCAGCCAGGAGACAATTCTTAAATTAAGTTACAAACATTCAATTCGATCAGTGTAAACATTTTTTTTTCTTACTTTAAGAATTCTTAAGCTTATTGACTTAAGAGCTAAAATAATCATTATAAGAGTAAATAACTTTAAATAAATAGAATTGCCCAACTTATGCCTTAAACCTTTTTTAATATCTGATTTTTCATGCTTATAAAAATCAAACTGAAACAAAAATTGTACTTCCTTTTCTGTGATTTTCTTTGACAATTTTTACACTTGATTTAAACAAATTTTAAATAATTTCTCTGTGTGCACATTTTAGTTAGAGTTACTTTGATACTTATATCAAATTTGTTGTGCTCTTTCCCTCTGCCGCCCTTAGGCTGTGCGTGTGTGTGTGGCAAATTGCACTTGCCACAAACGAGAAATTACCCCAGCCCCGCGAGCGTTACAAAACGGCTGCTGAAGTGTTTGCCACTTGAGTCAAGTTTGGGTTTTGAGTGCAACTTGTTGTTGTACAAAGGACGAGGCACGCAGGACGTTTAGGTCAGCTACAGCTTTATGCAGCTCCGTTCAGCTTGCGGCACGTGGCACAAAAGCATAACACAAAAGCCAGGCAAAATTTAATTAAATTATCTCAAACACGTGTTTGACCAAATGCAACGATTTTGCAAAACAATCGAGAACAGTTTAAATATTTACAAAGCGCTTGCTAAACGTCGCCGAGGGGAAAGGTTTGAGCAAACAAAAAAAGGTTTCGTTTACATAGGGAAGACTGTATATATTTTTTTTATACATATTTTTTTTTACTATGCTCAGATTTATGCTTGAGTTGTTCTCAAGGTGTTTGAATTGTTTTTTGTTTTTTTTTTCGCACATTTCAGCTGGGCTGCAAAAGCTTATCAACCCGAAGAAGTGGCAGAAGCAGCAGCGGTGGCAGCAGTGGCAGAGGAATACCTGTTTTTCGATAAACCTGACGCAAAAGCAAATAATAAAAAAAAAACAAAACAAAAAAATACAAAAAAACAGCAACGAAATATGCGCTATTCATAAATATTTACCAGTTGGTCGATCGCAGCGATCTGGCGATGCTGATAAAAAAGTCGAAAAAAGGGAAAACAACTTTGAAGCCACATGCCATAAATACGATGGATGCCAAATAAGCTGCAACTGCAACCAAATCAAATGAAAAATCTGATGAAAAATGCGTTATTGAAAATGGTTTACATTTTTGGCGGGGTACAAAGTTCATTAGTGGCAAAACAGCAAAACAGCAAACAGCTGGCCAAAAGTGGCAAATCAGTTTGGCATGCGCATTTTGGCCGGGCCAATAGATTTCAGTTAGCCATAAGTAAATATAACAGACATTTATAATTATTCGCATAACTAAATCGCATATCAAATCTCGCAATGCAGGATTCGTTTTGTAACAACTTTGCTTTTATGGCTGAAAGATTTTACAACTTACAACAAAAAAATACATATTATTTTTAGTTTACCAAATTTAGATCATTAGCGAATAAGGGATTTTTTTTACTTACTTATTTGGCGCACTCAAACATTAAAATAAAACTGAAGTTTTTTAAATAAACAAAAATGTATTATTTATTATGTTTAATTTTAGTAGCAGAAATAATTATTTTTGATATTGTTTAGGATACGATAAAAATTTGATAATTAATAAAAATAGATTGGCAATTTATTGAAGAAGACATTTGTGAGTCATAATCGATATATATATGATGTAAACATATATATTCTCGACCCATAACTAGTCTCCGAGGGATGTTCTTGTTTTCTCGTTGACTCTTTTGAAAATGTATAATAGTCGGCTTAAAATGATTAGTAAATTATTTAAAGCTTTTACAACATAAAAAAAAATATATATTATTTGTAGCTTACTAGATTTAGACTCATAGAGAATAAGGGATTTTTGACAGACTTATTTGAAGCACTCAATCATAAAAATAAAACTTTTATTTTAAGTTCTAGAATTCAAAAACAATTTATTATTTAATATATTTATTTTGAATAGTGGAAATAATTATTTTTGATATACATACAAAATTTGATAATAAATATATATAAATTGGCATTTTATTGAAGAAGACATAAGCTATATAAATACGATGTATATATATATATATGTATATATTCTCGATCCAGAACTAGTCTCTGAGTTACGACTCTGTTTTCCCTTTGTGAATTTAAAATTGTGTGCTTAAAATGATTAGTAATTTATTTAGAGCACATTCGGGGTAAGTTTACGATGTGTGTGCATCTCATTTGGGTTTTAGAGGGTGTCCGCTGGGAGTGCCTCCCAGCTGCAGTATAAAACGAAGGGGGGGTGGGGCGTGTTGGGGCAATTGGAGGAGACCAGAGAGAAAGAGGGAGTGAAACAGTTGTAAACATGCGTGTTTGGGGATCCTCTGGAGAACCACAAAAACGCGAAGTGCTCTCGCATCATGCAACGTGGCATGAGGCATGCGGATGACTCTATGTGACTGTAGGTTGTGCAGGGGGTGGGTGGGGTTACATGAAAACTGTAACTGTAAATGGGGAGACACTCGCCTCGCTCGACACATTTACTAGATTAATTAGCTCATTTACAGTTAACAATGTTCGTGTTAATTTCAATGAATTAAATGATAACATCGCTCGCCAAAACGCAAACTGGACGATGTTGTCAATAGACCATGCCCCTACCACTACCCCTACCCCACGCCCACTCCCCGTGTCTCTCTCACGTCTCAAGTGACTTGTGACAGTTTTTTCGGGGCAAATGCATGTTGACGCTAATCAACACTATTTACGGCCTGTTGCACAGTTGGGGGTGTGATGCAACAACATTATCGGTGGCACCTCACCGAAATCGAGGCTCAATTCTTGTTGTTGTTGTTGTTGTTGCTCTTCGCGATTTGCATAATTTCTTTCGTTTTGCGTCCTGCGTCCTTCGCTGTGGCACACCCATCCATCCAACGCCCTCCTCGTTTGTGCCGCATAAACATAATTTGACTTCATTATGCGAACAGTTGTTGTGCCTTTAGTTTTGGTAATTTATTTCAATTTTCCTTTTTTTTTGTATACCCTATTGAAAAATGCCAGACAGGGTGGCATGAACTTGAGTAGAAGCAGAAATGGGCAACAAGCAGAAATTCGAATCCAGTTAGATATGTCTCCCAAAACATCTATAATCTTTAACATTGGAATATAAGTTTTCGTTCACATCGATCATTTCCTACTTTTCTATAAATATAAATAAATCCAATCGATTAACGATAGACAAAAAAGGAGCAATTTATATCAATTCAATTGGCACCAATTGTAAAAATAATTATCAGCATTGATAAAGTAAACAATAATAAAAAATATATTTATATTTGTGAAATTGATTATTAGCAGCAACAGTTAGAAACTGAGTATCTCCCAGTCGAGCTCTCTCGACTAGTGCACTCTTACTTGTTTTTTTTTTATCACGTGTCGAGTGGCGCGGCAATAGATTACCAGAAGCGAGTCCTTGTGCCATATCAACCCACCCCATAAACTACAGAAGAAATACCTTTAAAAGGGGTTAATGCGCCCTGCTGTACAAAACTGTATCTCTCTCATTTTATTGCTGTCTCTCTCTCTCTCTCTCTCTCTTACTCGCACTGGCCAAAAAATGTGGTCATATGCGTTATTTGTAACTGTAATTTGTGTTTATTGTCTTTGGCTGGCAAACTTTCGACACAGCCAAAAGGAGCTCGTCGGCAAAAATATGGCCAAAAATAATTAAATAAAAAATATGTTTGTCTAAATAAATACACAGTGTGTTGTGCGTGTGAGTGTGTGTGTGTATTTGTGTGTATTCTGTTTATATCCTTACGCTATTCATAATTAATTTTTGTGAACATTTCCAAGACTCATCATTTGCACACACTGCACTGGACCAAAGGAGTGCAGTCGGATCTATCTATGTTGGGTGACTCCCAGGAGAGCAACCTTTTGGCCATTTAGTGCTGGACAACAAACACAAAAACAACCTAACGGCACTTTGTGTGGGCGTGGCATGCATTTTCTGCGTACTCATTTGAGCTGGGATCTATGTGGAATATATTGACACTTTACATTTTGCAGAAATAAACCTCATTCTTTGTCTCCGTCGCCGTCTCCGTCTCAGCCACAGTCTCAGTTTCGGACTCGTCCTTCTGCGTCCTTTTGTTTGTTTGTGTTTGTTGTTGTTGTTGTTATTATTGTTGTTGTTGTTGTTGGCAACACGGATCACTTAAAGCACATAACCATGCATATAAATTTGATTATTATTAAGTCAGGCACATTAGTGCGAATGCCTGATGAGACTCACTCGCAGCACATGTCCTTTTTTGGTCCTTGGGTCAGCCATTTTGCTGTGTGTGCGCTGTGTGTGCGTTGTGTGTGCGATGTGTGTGCGCTGTGTGTGCGCTGTGTGTGCGCTGTGTGTGTGGTTGTGTGTGTATGGCAAAGTTAATTTATAAATACTCAGGTTTATGGTTTCGTGTATTAAAATATTTAGCACACTTCTTGGCTGCCAAGTTTTTTGTGGATTGAGGGAGCGGAGTGGGGGACTGTGTGAGGTTTTCATTTATAATTTATGAGTCCGCAGGGCGACAGAACAAAAGCACATATGTGTGTGCGTGTGTGTGAGTGTGTGTGAGTGGGTGTGATTATGAGTATGTGTGTTTAAATATGGCATTCATCTTCTTAAATAAGCTAAAATTCAAGTAGCTGCCAATTAAAAAAAAACGTTTTTAAAGTTAACTTAAGAATTTTTTTTTTATATTTTGTAAGTTACCAAAATTAGTATTAATTTTATTCAAAATTTTATTATAGAATGCTTGGCTATGGGGTAATACTAGAATGCAGTATTCTCTGCAATTGATGAAGATGAAAAGATCCTGTAAATAAAATTTAAACTTTGAATATGAATGAGTTCAGTTTGAAGTTGAGCTTAAAGAGTGGAAATTTTAATAAAACAGAATCTGAAATCTTCTCGCTTTGCAGACTGGAGTTAACTTTCCGGCATTTAAAATATTACAATAAATTAAAAAAAAAAACCCCACCAATTGTTACTTTTGTCCAAATTCTTTATTAGCATAAGAAAAACATACAAACTATTTAGGACAAATTTATACAATCATGTTTGATACTTAAGATGATATTATATATATATATATATTATATTATTATATTATATTATATTATAGAGCCATATAACAGGGAATTAAACGGCAAATGAGCAGACTAGAATGGGTGCAGAGAGGCCCCCAAACTGGGCCAGAACAGTTTTGTGGCATAGGAAGGCAACCAATATGGCTGCAACTCGGGAACGAAGAAAGACAAAGGAGACTAAGGAGCTGGGAAGAGACACCAGGATTCCGACAGGCCAAATGTCTTCTGGGCGGCTATAAACATAAACAATTTAAGCAAGTTATGTCCATGGATAGGAAAAGGATTGTTGGTCTACTGACAGGACATTTTAGACTAAGAAACCACCTATCCAAACAGGGTATTTATAGTAACAATTAGTGTAGGTTTTGTAAAGGTGGGGAAGAGTCCTCAACACACATACTTAAAGAATGTGTCACCTTATATGGGAAAGATGCAGCATCCTAGGGATGCTTTTTATGAGTGTCAGTGACATAGAAGCCCTCAACCCAACAAAGATTATGGTATTCTTGCTGGAACCTGGTTTGATGGAGGAGCTATACGCTCAGAAGTGGGCACTATAGATCTAATAGAGCCCCCAATTTATTTAGTGTCATATAAAGATGCTCATCTTGGAAAAATAGAGTTTTTCATCTCAAAAGATTATTTCTGCCTTAATTAAAATTTCATGTGCATCAATTAACACATGAAAAGTGGACAAAAACAATCAGCTAAGTGGCCATCATTTTAATATTTAGCTGGAGGCAGAGTGTATAACTCATTATATGGCTTTGGAGGAGGATGGGGCAGTTAGATGTCTACTGGTCACCACTTAAATGAAGCCATTCGGATTCGATGTTGGGCTTAGCGATTTCAATTATCAGCCTTGTATCGGGCTTGTATCCGTATCCGGAGGGGGTTGCTTGCAACATGGAACATGCAACCGCCGATTAGCACGTGCCGCTAGTTTCGCAATGACCCACCCCCGTCTGGGCAATGCTTGGTTCCGGCGCCACGTGACCTAAATGAGGCCGGGAGCTGTGTATCTGAAAATAAACATAATTATGCTGCATGAAGCGAAATGCGAATGTTGCAAGAAGACGCGAGGCAAGTCTCAATCTGATAAACGTCGCAAGTCGGCAAACACGCAACAACATTTGTCATCATCAAACAACAAAGTGGGCGTGAAAATTGCGGATGATACACCGGCCGGAAGGAAGGAAGGAAGGATGAATGGAAGGATGTATGTACCGTAACAGCTTCCTGGGCGGATGCAATCATCTGTCTGGGCGTGTGCCCAGTTTGCCAAAATGGCATTACGACTATTTGCGTTTCCCATGGAAAAACCCAGCAGAATTATGCAATCGCTGATAAAATAATAATAGTTTTCCATTGATAAGAACATATGCTTTTTATCTGTAACTGAATCAGTAATCTGTGCAGAAATTCAGATATATCCAAGCTCAATTTACTATAAAATAGCCTTATACACTCTGTAAAAAGCTAGATAATAGAAGATATATTTTGTATGTTTTAAAATATTTTTAAAAGAGCAACAGAACGTTGATTTATTTATTCAAATAAAATGAATCTTAAATATATATATTTGAGGTTCTAAAAATGAGTAATCTGTGCAAAAACACAGATATATTTAAGCACTGTTTACCATCAGATATCCTTATGCACTCTCCAACAACAATAATCTAGAATTGATATTTTTTAAGTGATATATTTCATATATTCTGAAATATTTTCCACTGAAATCTATCTTAAATATATATTTTAATGCATAACTAATATGTATAGAAAGAACTTTAAATTGTTGAAAGAAATTCGGACCTAAGTAAATTATTACCGAAGATATGACAGTTTGAATTTTAAGCAAAAACTAAAAGGTACATTTCTCAAATTAGAAAAAAAAAAACTTAAATCGTCAATTTCCCCAATTGGTGAAAATTAACTCATTTTAAATTTTTGATGCAGAATTAATATGAATACATGTTTTATTTTTATTTAGTAATTTTTTTTAAATTATATTCGGGTTCGCAGATAAAATAATAATAGTTCTACATTGATAAAAACATATGCTTTCTATCTGTAACTAAATCAGTAGTCTTTGCAAAAACTTTGATATATTCAAGCACAATTTACTATAAGATATCCTTATACACTCTGCAAAAACAATAATCTAGAATTTTAGTTTTATAAATTATATATTTTAAAATATTTTCAAAGACGCCGCATTTAATTGTTATTTATTTATTATGATTTATTTTATGATTTAAAATGGAGTAAATATCTATGTTTTTGAGGTTCTTCAACGTTTCTTTTCTTGTTTTGTTCATCCTTATTTTTTATTTATTTTTTTTTGTGCTACTCATTTTTCTAAGTGTATTCCGCCTCAGTAGGCAGCTGACTTCTTACTCCTAATTTTTTTGATCATCTTGTCGGACTTATTCTTATGCACTTGGCGTATTTCACTTACCTCACTGTAATCCATGTTTGACCATCACGTAGTCTACTGAATTGTGCTGCATTCATTACACTTTAATTTGGTGAATTCCTTGATTTCTTGGCATTCCTTTGGACTGTCAGCCATTGTTGGTATGCGAGGCTGACAAACGGATTGGTCTCGTCGAGATGTGTGTTGGTCCTTGGCACTTGCTATTCATATTGTGCCGGGCAGAAACTAATCATGTCCCAGCAGCTGCCATGCATTATTTTGTGCACATTTTCTGATTGCAAAAATCACCGGAGAAATCAGCAAAGTGCGTGACGATTCGCCGGACAAAACAATGCCGGAAAACAGTCCACAAGCTCACAAACCAGCGGTAAACAATTTTAGCCATTTTCGACAGTGGGCCAAATTTGTTGCCGGTTTTTTGACTTTTTACCACCCCAATCGAAATGAAAATAAAGCCAGACAATTTTACAGTTGGCAATCAGAATTTGTATAACAAATTTGTTAATTCAGTTTTAAGTAAAATATTGAAAATCAATTTGTATTTTTTTGATAAAATTAATTTGAAATATTCAAATTTTTTTCCTTAATATATGAATTATTATTGTTTAATTATAGACTCATATTGCTGACCAGTGCTGACCCCACTAGTCTATAAATTATAAAAATTCTAATAATAATTTTGTTGGAAAATTCAAATATATTTTGTGTTTATTTATAGCTAAAGGTTCAGCTGTTTTAACTAATCAAAATTGGAAATGTAGAAATAAGAAAAATATATATAATAATTCTCAAGCGAATTGTTTGCTTGAATTATGAAAAGTAAAAAGTGAATAATTGAAAATCTGACAACATGAATATGTGATAATTTGTGGGTAGACTTTAAGGATATTTTAAAACATATTTGTAGTATATACAATTAAAAACGCAATGCTAAGATGAGAGAATGTGTGGGGGAGAGGGAGGAGGGAGGAGGAGGCTGTGTTGCTTAAAATGTGAGACGCAAGCCAATAAATCACAAATACTGAGGCCAATTTCGGCACGTCGAATTCGAGTTTAGCACTTAGTACCCATGTCCCGTAGATGTCCAGGCATTTGTCCCAGGTCGCCTGTCAAACATAATCACCTTGAGCCGCAAGTGCCCCCGAAAAAGACAGCAAACACACAGCAACAACAACAACAACAACAACAACAGGAGACACCCTCTCCTCATCAGCCAAGTTGAGGTCATTTTTTGTAGCGTCTAACGAATCTATTCTCAAAGGAAATTTATGCCGTTTGTCTCTCTCTGTGTGAATGAAATATTTTATTTTGGTTTCTGTTTTATTTTCTTGTATTATTTTTTTTTATTTTTTTTTTATGGCTGGCAACGTTTCAGTTTTTAACACATTTGTAGACAATTTTTGTAATTTCAACACGTTGCAACACATTCGAGGGCGAAAAGTTTTCGCAAGCCCAAAAAATTTGTTGTCGAAATTTTCGCCAGTGTCCACATCTCGGACACAAATGATTAATGTCCCGACAGTTCTCAACTGAAAATAATAAATCGTTTTTTTTTTTGTTTGGCTCACCATTCTCTCAGTTTTTTATCTAAAAAAAACAGGGGATTATTTTTACGAATGAGCATAGAATGAGCCCAGTCACCATTTGCAGAGGCGTTTTTATTTAATCTTTAGCAATAAACGTGCTCAAAATTCAAAAACAGTACTGCATAAATATCTATTAGTTTCATAATCCTTCTTCAATATTGTGAATATATTTATAGAATTAGGCTTCTTGTAACTAGGAAGTATTAAGGAGGTTTCGGTGATTCTACCAATCTTAGGGAATCTTTTCAAGCAATTGATTTTCATATGTAAATATTTAATTTAAAATAAATTTCCAGAGCCGTAAATTTATTTAAAATAAGCGAATTGACTCGATTTGACCTCCAGTTACTATATTTAATTCTTTAGGAAACATTCTTCTAGAAAGCGAGGGGATCAACCCCATCATCAAAAAAAAAATACCCAGAGAAAGTCATTATTAGACTAATTTTGTGCCGTGGACAAAGAGAGGTGAAAGGAATAGAGAAAGATAGTTAGACAGGTAGATTAAACTAGTTGAAACGTTGTCAGAAATAAAAGACTTAATTTTTAATGCTTCAAGTCTGTTGAATATTTTGTGATAATTTGAATTTGTTTACTGGTTTGCGATTTTTTTTTATTGACATGTTGAGCAACTTACTGTTTTTATTATACCCTAGACTCATTACAATTCATCGGGCATGTTGAAGCTACAAAAATTTGTATTAATGACAAAAATAAACCCGTAAATACAACAAATACAAAGGGTATGCGTTTTTTCGACTAGTTTTGTTCCTGGATTTTTTATCGAGGAGAAAATCTTACTGTATTTGTATTATTTGCTGTTGTATAAGAAACTGGTAAATATTAATTGAATTATAAATTCACATAATATTATCATTTTGGATATTTTATGTCGCAAACATTCAAATCGATTAACTAATTCGTGCGATAATTGCTTATCAAATCAGTCCGGTTTTGGGCATTTTTAAATTAAATTATAAATTCGTTAACTATTCGCGCGACACATCTCCAAGCTAGAAATTTCTCTTTAAAGTTTTGAACATAATTTTTAAAGCTGAAAGTACATCAAAAAATCATTTGCTTTCTGAATTCAATCACTTTGTTCTCACAAAGATCGAGGTTATTGCCCGAAAGAGCAAAATAAGAAGGTAAGATCAAGAATCCGCAAATAAGGTCAGCGAAAATAAATAAAATACTCAATACTCAATACTCAAGAGCTACACTTGGCCCAGAAGAGACGGCTAAAACGAAACTTTCAACTGAACGGGAGACTCATGCAGCCCTAAGCAAATTCACTGAATAATAAAACAAACAAACAAAAAAGATAAAAACAAAAATTAACTTAAAACGAAAAACATACAAAAATCAAGTTTGACAAAAATCTGCCAATAATCCAAATTAACAGATGTCTAGTATTGATTATCTTGTTTTGCTAGTTATATTTTCAATATGGGGTTTTTTTTTCTTAATTTATTCTTAAAATGTTTACGCGTGGAGTCTGGAAGAAAATATACTAAAAAAAAATCACGTTGAATCATCAGAATTGTCAAATGTAACTCAAGTTTTTGCCGCTGGCTTTTCAGTTTTATTTTTCAAGATTTTTCATACTTTATTTTATTATTTTATTTTATGCTTTGGCGTCACGGGCTTGGGCTTGGCTCTTGGCCAGCTTGGGCTGAGGCTTGGGCCGAGTGCTGTGTGAGCAGCTTATTCATCTTCCTCTTCTTGTTATTTGCGCTGACGTCGAAGCGCTAAACAAATTTCCATATAAAAGCCGGCAGCATCAACGGCATAAGTTTAGTCGTTTTTGGATCTTAAAAGTGTTGCGTTCGTCGCTTAAGTCTTTCGTTTCGTGCATCTTCGCTGATCAGTCGCGCCTGACTGACTAATTAATCTGTGCTGCTTGTGTGCTCTGTGTATTCGTCTTTAGATCTGTGTGTTTTTTTTATATATATAAATATAAATATAACAAAAATGAAGTACGCAATCATCGCTTTGAGTCTTTTCGCTGTCGTCTATGCCGCTTCCGGTGAGTACGATCAGTGCGATAAAATGATCTTCATCATGTGAACAATCTTGTGGATTTATCATGCGTCATCACTAAAAAATTGTTTGTGAAGTTAGTGCTTGAATTACATCATCGTCTGTTAGTAACGTGTTTTAGTTATTAGAAAACAAACTCAGCGATTGCTATTATCATCTTCATCTTTATTTTATTCATTATTAACCTCTCATTAGACGTGTATGCTAATGTGTGTATGTGTGTGTGTGTGTGTGTATCGGATTAAAAAAAATTATAAGCTACGCAGACAATAAAATCTATATGTATATATATGTATAAAGATTTACGTTGCCAAAAAAAAAAAGTGTAAAGTAATAAAATCAAATTTGCATATGTTTATCTAAAAGACTTTATTGTGTCTACGTTTCTAAGCTCAAAACGAGTTTTTCATTTAAAAACAAGAAAATTAAATAAAAATAAAAAAATATTGTTAATGTTCATTGCACAAAAAACCCCGCCAATAAAATATAAATTTAAATGAACAATTGCTATTGAGTAATACTTAAAAATATATCTAAAAATATATTCAGCTTCCTCATTTATATTTTCTAAAAATAGCCAATGATTATTTGTGACTTTTCACCAAACCACATTTGTATTTTTATCTAACAAAAGACTAAGCAAAGCAAATCTTAAAATAATAATTAAGTAACTATCAACACAAAACAATAATTAAATAGTAAAAATATTTATTTTTTGCTAAACAATAACCTTTAAAACAGACAAACGAAGTTGAGCTAGAAGATATAAAAACTGGATTATGTAACATTGCTAAGAGCTTAAAAAAATAATTAGAATTACTCATATATATTTATATATATATATATACATTTGTACATATATATACATTTAACTTGATTTTTTATAACAATTATTAACATGTTTTTCCTTTTACAGATGCTGGCCAGTTCCTGCCAAGGGCGTTCTTCACCTTGGACTCTGAGGGTCATCAATCGAATGTGCATCCTGTGAATGCCCATTTGCTGAGACGTCTGCGTCGTCAGACATTCGGCAGCTCATCGTCATCCTCATCCTCGTCGTCATCATCATCGTCCTCGTCGGGCAATGGACACGTTGTAACCAGTTCGACGCATCATGTGCAAAATCCTGATGGATCCAGCTACAGCGGCGGAACTCTCCAACAGGTTGTACAGTGAGTACGAAAAAAAAAAATATACAAAAACTAAAATGCATAAGCCAAATTTTTCATTATTAATCCTTTTTAGGCCAATATTTGAACAACGTTTTGGTGATGATTCTGCTTCGGGCTTTAACAAGCCTGCTAGCTTTGGAGCCGGCATTGGACTGTCGTCTGGAGCTCCCCAGGGAATTGTTCACACCTTCTCCGACTTCAAGGACCAACAGGGCAATCACCAGCACCATGAAGTGGTTAGCTCCACTGACAAAGATGGCAAGTGGAAAACTGATAAGACCAGCTTCACCTATCCACGTAATTAAGTGGCTTTTAGATTAATGGCCGCAAGCCTGTTTCATGTGAAATATGAAGTAAACTTCACAAACCAAAAAACAAACACACACGCAGACACACACACACACACACACATGTGTGTGTGGTTTTATTTGTTTTTTATTGTGCAAGGACATTCATTCGATTGGTTGCAAGTGGGCGTGGAATACTTGAACGCCTACCGATTCTCTCCGCTTGGTTGAGTCCTAAGACACTTTAGATGATTGCATCCTGGCGGTTTAATCTCGCAAAAAGTGCACATCCTGCTCCGCTGGGCACAAACAATGACAAATGGGCGTGGCATGCGAGTATGTGCACAGTGCCAGTGTTGGTAAGTGCTTTCAGCAAATCTACTCAACGATGCAGCACTAATGCCAAATGCCAAAAGCCAAAAGAAACTAACCAACGGAGGCTGTTAGCGCTGATTAAAACAACACGTTGACAACTGCCAAACTATGATGCCAGTATGGATAGCAGAGGGGGGTGTAGTGGGTGGTGAGGTGGGCATAGGCATGTAAATCAAAAGATGCAGCTGACAACAAGACAAGATATGAATATGTTATTTGCTCGGGGAATTGCCCAAATCTCAACAGGTAGACGCACTTTGGCACCGGCTTAAATGTTGGCTGCCTCCAAAAGTCGCATCAAATACACATTGCCACACATCAATTTAGCGACTATGTAAATACCCTAATTACTTTTAAACCAGACTCTATCGATATTTAAAAGTTTATTTTTAGCAATATTAGCAACACATTTTCGGTATTGGTTTTATTTTTCTGTATAAAAAAGAAATTTTGTTTATGTTAAGACAATTTCAAGAAAGAATTTTATTTTTTAGTAAGAGTAGAGTAAAAGTATTATTATAGATTTATTAATTTTTATAAGCATTTCTAATTTCAATGATTTGAATTTTAGTTCAGAAAGTATAATTTATAGGTAAGTATGGTTTCGCAATCCCAGATGAATTTTTATTTTAGATACAAATTCTTTTCGAAATCAGAGTCTGGTAAATATTTTGGAACATATTTAATATTATGGATTAAGTGCAAGCGTTTCTAATTTTAATAAATTTAAATTTTATGTTAAGAAATATTTTTTTATAGGTAAGTATTATTTCGTAGTCCCAGCATAATTCTTATTTTAGGTACATATACTTTGCTAAATCTAAGTCTGGTAAATGTAGTCTGCGAAGTTAGTAGTTTTCTTATAATTTATTTTAGCTCATGTGAGTGCATTGTGTATACCCGTTATAGCCATTATCGAGGGTATAATAAGCTCAAACGAGCGCACAACCTCAA
Organism: Drosophila longiperda; assembly: GCA_035042125.1. Taxonomy (NCBI): domain Eukaryota; kingdom Metazoa; phylum Arthropoda; class Insecta; order Diptera; family Drosophilidae; genus Drosophila; species Drosophila longiperda. The sequence continues at coordinate 12,620,552 of JAWNLV010000107.1, forward strand.
CAAAATTTGCCGCCTTCGCCGCGCTTTCCACCTTGCCAATGCTGACAGACAAACTTTTCTCAACTTTGGCTGGATGTCGACTTGGCACACGGCTTTTCAAAAGTTTTTAATTATTATAATTAATTACTTTGATCTCTGCAGCCGCAACTGTTTTTTTGGGGCCACGGCCCCTTGCCCCTTGCTCCTTGCCCCTTTCAGCTGGTGTCTGTCGTCTGTTTGCCTCGACTATTCATTTACTTGATTATGCTGGGGTTTGCGGGTAATTCGTTTAGATGCCTTCTTAGCACTCAACCTGGTGAGACTCCACTCCATGTGTGCCTTGACTTTTATTAATATTTATTCCACGTAATTGTGAAAGTGTAATGAATTTATTAGCGCATGCATTAAATCAAACCCAGTTCATGTTCTTCATGGAACAAGGATCTCATTTGTTGTTTGATCTATGCGTGAAATAAGTCTAAATATTAAAAGGGTTTAGTTCTAATATAAATATAGAAAAAATGTAAAAATTGGAGAACAAAACTGGAAACCTAATTTAATTTAGTTTTAATTAGAAATATCATCTTGGCAATACCAATTGATGTTCTTCAAGAAACAAGGATATCTGATATCGTGGAAAGCTGAATTAATTTTAATTTAATTAATTATGCTTAACTAATAATAAGCATAATTTTCTACAAGTAATCTTTGCAATAATGGCCAAACATTGAATACTAATTTTTGTTATATCATCAAAATCTGGTTGCATATGTAAATATCAAAAGATATTTTGGTTCTTACAATGTTGCAAGTTTTGCTCTTAAAGCTCGCAATGTGTGTGGAACTGTCAGTGACCATGTTGACTATTGGACTGGGGCAGAGAACCCATCGAATACTCAAGCAATCGAGCAATACGCAAAAAGCACATTGCGCCAGTCGTGTTCTGAATTTTTATGAAACAAGATTGGCGCGTTGGCAAAGAGACCAAAAAAAAGCCAGAGAAACAGAAAAAAAAAACATTCACTCTCCGCTGATTGATGGGGAGTCAAGCGGAGACAACTTGTAGCAGGAGGCATGTGGCATGGAGCGCAACAAATTAAGCAACTTGTGTGGTCTTGGCCACCGCAGAAGAGACGCCACCTGGCCAGAGAGTGGACACCGATCCAAATTCAGTGCAGAGACTGCCGCCAAACACGAGCGATGCCAATTCCAATGACGATGACTTCAATGCTGGCCAAGTGACATTTTATTGGCGTCCGCGTTTTTTTTTTTTTTTGTTTTGCCTTTTGCTATTTAGAGGCATGAAAGCAGCGGCGACTCCTCACATGGATAATTGACAACAGTTAATTCCATTGAGCGAACGCCGAACGCCGAACGCCGATCGCCGATCGCCAAAATGCCAGCTAAATTTAATTATTGCTTCGAATCGAATGCGATGAGCAAAATGGGGAGTCTGGGTGGGCGGACAAAGATCTGCCTCAAACGAGGCTTGATACAAGTAACTCAGCGTGGAGACTTAACTAAATAAAATAGAGTTTTACTTAGTCAGATTCTCATTTTGCAGCAATTTTTCAGCCTTTGACTTGGTTCGCAGAAAAAATAACAGTTATATTGGTTCACAGTTCTTCACAGGGATTCCGTTCAAAGTTCGTGACTCATTGAACGAAAAGAGTTGAAACTCCGAGCAGTAACCAGTTCATTTCAAAAACCCGTTTGCAGCCTTGGTTCTGAATTGAAGTGTAATCGACGTGCAAATAAAAAACCAACAACCTGTCCGAAAAGAAGAAGCAGCCATAAAAAAAAATCAAAAAACGAAGCTAAATCAACAAAAACTGTTTGTTGACAATAAAACGTTGACGAAAATCGCCAGGCAATATTTTTTTTCTGCCATTTCAGCGGATGCAGATGCAGCTGCAGAAGGAGCAGGAGCAGCAGCAGCAAAAAACCATTTGCCTGGAACTGAGAAAAGCACGGAAAAAAAGCGAATCTCCGTTGTCATCATCAACATCGGAAGCGGAAGCAACTGAAGCTGATGCTGACTGCCTTTTCCGATGAGCTGCTGACAAGGACGAGAATGAAGCCGAGGCTCTGGCTGAGGATGTAGATGTGGAGACGTACTCCAATGGTCGAGTGGATGCACTTCGTTTACTGTTTGCTGTTGACTTAAATCGTTTAGGTAAAGTTAAACAATCTTGTACCGTTAATTGTTAAACAATGCTCAGGCAGGCAACAGGAGCAGCAGCAGCAGTCCTGTCCAGGACCATTGATGAAGCCCGACAGATTCTCGAATAATTGATGAGAAGCAAAAAACGAGCGAACTATAGAAAATGAACAAGAAATAAATGAAATGGTTAAATGTACTTTAAGCTATAAACGATAATATTTGTATATTATTTCAAGTGTTGGTAATTTAAAGTACAACAAATATTATAAATTTATAAATTAATGTCGATTATTTTTTCAAGTCGGTATTATCCTTTCAGCCAAAAATAGAGAAGAAAGTTTGAATTTCAATACAGAGGAATGTCAATTGCTGATTTATTAATTAAGTGAAAAATTAACTAATATTTTGGTTAAAGATTACTCAAATTCAACAGGAAAAAGAGTAATTTATTAAACTAAGCTGATAATCTTTGTTATGAATTTTAGAGGATATTTTTTCGAAGTTTAAATGACATATTATCGACTCCGTAAAGCATGTATATTAATGGCCAACATAACTAGCCAAGTCGATATAGCTGAGCAAGATTTCCAAACATTCTACCAAACTATATATTCTTAAAGATATATATTTATATATATCATTAGATAGTCATTTTCTTTAGCCTTATGCAATTTCTGTAACTGATCTCGGATATAATCAAATGCTGCAGAAAAATAATTATTTTGTATTGTTGGCAAACTTTAATTGACATTGTTAATGAACCATTTCTCAACAATATGTGCACTTTCCTGACATTTAGTTATTTGTTACTTTACGGCGGACAGTGTGAAACGAACGGTGAATGCATCCCTTTCGCAAAGGCCTAAAAGGGTGGAAACCGACCCAAAGCACAACAGCAGCATCCACACAGATGTATCTATATCTACATATATGCACATCCTTACCACGACGATTTGCCTTGCCCACTGACCCCTGGGAATACCTAAATATTCATCCACCTACTCGAAATGCTTGACAAGAAACGTAAAAAAAAAATATATATATATAAACATGAAATATAAAACCAAATTTCAAGTTTACAGTTTTGGAGACATTTATTGTTGTTATTGGAGATTTTTCCCCTTTGACAAAAAAAAACTGCACTATGCTTTGGATTATTAAATTTTTCATATTCATCATTTTTATAAACCTTTTTAAATTGAGCTCAAAACTATGAAACTATAAAAAATAATCCCCTAAACTGTGCTTTATTATCCCTTTGAAAGTAGTGCATAAATCTATTTGGGCTTAAATCTAAAGCTCAAAACCACATTTGGGCCAAGTCCGTCAAACAGTGAGAACAAGAGAGAGTCGATAAAGCAGTGCTAAAGTTCTCTTTAAGCGGCGCGTACTCTTTTCAACACACAATTCGCTCTTAGTAACTGCTTCAGTTTCATTCTTATTGGTGCTTTGGAATATACTCAAAGCGCTTAAGAAAATCTAATGCCACAGCCCATTTTTCTGTTTGTCCGTAAACGGATTTTTAACATGTTTTGAATTAGAGTGAGTCTTTTTTTTTTGTTCGAAAGTATACAAAAATAAGTTCGCAATAAATATTTAAAAAAAATAATAATTATTTATTTCGTGCCTTAAATCCAAGCGGACTATTAATGAATTCATAGGCCAGCCAAAATCTTTAATATTCCGCTTCCTGTTGAATTATGGGCGCGAGACTACATCAAAAATTTGTCTGCAACATTTTTATTTATTACGGTAAACTTTGCCACCAAAAACCAAAGCAAAAAAAATGAAATATATTTAAAAATTCAAATGCATTAGGTTTTTTATTTTACACTTTTTCATCGTCTGTTGCGCCCCTGAATATTAGTGGGGTTGAGTCAGAACAATTTTAAGGTAGATAGAGTCCTGAAGGACTCTGCAATGGCAATGGTATTACAAATAAATATATCCATGCTGCACGCTAATTTAATTGAATTGTACAACGTCGAAAAATATTCCACTTTTTTGAACAAAAACAAAAAAAAGCGAAAATTTCATTGTTTGCATATTTAATAAAGCTAATCAAACACGTCGACCGAATCGCACTCACCCCACATCCAAAAACCCTCCTCCCTGTGCCAGGGGAGTGAGGGTTGCTCTATGATATTATACCCTCTGAATCGGTAGTTCCGACTCTGCATCCACATAATTTATTGGCGGGTACTCAAGGACGTGCACTCATAAAACTGACGAAAAAAAAAAAACGAGAAGCGGAAAAAATATTTATATATAAAACAGGACTGTGAAAAACACAGCGGGAAACCGCTCGCGGCAGTCAAATTAATTTGTTGTCATTTTTATGCGACAAAAGTGAAAACAATAATAAACCAATAGCACAATAACAACAACAACGAAAACAAAAACAAATCGTGGCATAGACAAATCTTTGCAGCTGCCAATAAGCCATTAGAACATTATGGAAATACTTTTCATCTGTCAAAAAGTCAAATTCCTAATTTACCAAGTCAATTCTAGATGTGATTCAAATAAGATATTTTTCGATAAGACATTTTAATAAATTAACTAAACAATTGCTTAGATTAAAGACATTTTCACTACTTTTGATGAATATTATATTGAACTATAACTCTCACTCTGTATATAATAAAGTTTCAATTCAAGCTAAAAGAAAAAAATATTACATAAATTGCAGGTAAAAAATAGCCAAAAAACATGAATTTAGTGATTTTTTTAAATAAATACTTTTTGATAAAATATTTATAAAATGAGAAACTAAATAAATAAAAGGATATACATTTTAAACTTTTCAAAAAGGTAGCTTAAATTTAATGTTTAAACTAGCAGTCTGTGATTGATTTTGCTAAAGATGTTCACATTTCTAAAAAGACATAAATAAATTTGTTATATAAGCAATGTTATATAAAATTATTCATTTAATATTCATTTTTACACTATTTAACTTAAAAATGCTTCCAGAATTTAGAAATCAAATAATTAAAACAAATGTATGTTATACATATGCTAGCTCTGTTTGGCTTGAAGTACTTTTACATCCCCCTATATATAGAAAAGGCAACAAGAGATTATTTAACCGATGCTTATCCCAATTAATGGGAAATCAAGTGAAAAACTGCAACCGCAAAAAGCAAAGTCATCAAATGCTCGCAATTAACACAACGCACAAATTTTTGAGTGTCACCGCACTCCTCTATATATATATATATATATATATATATATAATTGAAAAGTTGAGCGGGTGGTCGGTGTGGGGTTGGGGGTGGCTCACAATTATGATGGTCAGAGGCAGAGAGCAGCCCTTAACCCGACCCGAATGCCGGCTGGCATTCTGTCGCGCATATGGACTGAAATTGATGATGTGAGCAAGTGCCACGTAATCAATTTAGCAGCGCCTCATTTCAAATGCGAATTTAAGATGCCATTGTTGCAACACAGTCGCAGCCAGCATCCGACCTACGCACCACCCCTTGCAGCCCCTCACTGCAGCAGGGGTGATTTGTCCAATTGGTTTCTATTCTTTGGTTTGGCTACGCTGCTGCAACTGTTTCATTCTGCTCATAAATATCATCACATAACGAGCACAATTGCAGTGTAATCTAACTTTGGACATTAATACAGATATTGTTACACTTGCAGAAAAAAATAGTAACATAATTTAAATCTTGTTTAAAAGTTGCAAAATTTAATACAAAAGACACGAATTTTGTATAAACATTTTACTCTTTTGGCTTAGGTGCGATTTTTCTCATTTTAAAGCAGTCTGAAAACTTTTTCAGTTACACTTAAAAACAAATTAAACTTGTTTACTAAGAGTAAGATATTAAGTTCTTATTTTAGGTGACCAATTTCTTAAAACCTTATCTAATCTTTTGAGTAAAATCAGGTGAACTAAAGAATAATTATATATAATATATTTGAAGTACAAAAATGAATTTTGATTCACTTATTTTGAGTGCAAAAGTAGCTGTAATGAGTAATTTGTACTTAACTGAAGAATTATTATAAATGCTGCTAAGAAGTATTTTCTAATTATTTAAGTTATTTGTGTTATAATGATTTATAATTATTTAGAAACATTTAAGTTGTAGTTAAATTCTTACAAAAGAAAATCCTTCTTCAAGTGTAGTAAAATGCAAAAAAAAAAGAAGAAGATAGATAGATTAGGATACATAGATAGATAGATAGATGATACGCCTGATGTGCCACATTCAATTTTGGATGAAATTTAAAATTGTCTGCAAGCATTTCGTTTTTGTGGAGGCAAAGACATTCATTTCATTTCATTTAGAGAGGGATTCCTGATCTCGTTTGTTATTTACGCGACCTTCGGGTCGCCTTTTATGTTCCTAATGTCGCATAAACAGTGCTTAATAATGCACTAACCTTGGCGTATCTTCACTAACCAAATAAACGTGCAACCCGCCCACATAAACACACACACACATGCAAACATCGAGATGGGAGTTGGGTTGGATAAATGGGGAAGAAACGATACTCAGAAAACTGGAAACTGGGAACTGGGAACTGAAATGGGAAACGACTGGGCTTCGTCGACAATGATTAATATTTAATTCGTGTGCGTTGCGATATATATATGTCTATATATTTTTTTTTTTTTTTCACTTTGTATTTTGGGAAAATTTAATGGTTGACAGCGGGAGAGAAGTGGCCTTTGGTAGAGTCCTTGGTTACACTGGGCGTCCACGTTTCGTTTATCTTGCTTTGTTTTGCTTAAAATTTGACTTGATATAAAATCGGCGGATGCCTTTGGGAACCCAAAATGTTTACCGTTTCACCTGTTTACTAAACACATACACACACACACACACTCACACATGAATTTACTCCATTTTGGGCTATTGAAATATTCTGTTTGACCTGGAAAACCAAACAAACAAGTTAACAATCTTATTCACTGCCAAAAAATTGGCAGCCGCACAAAATTTGAAGGCAGTGAGAACATTTGAGGGAAAAGGGGACACTTCTTTCCTGCTCTTTCCCCTTGTTCTTAATCACAGCTTTCATTATTTTTGCCGACTTGCTGATTCCGTACAATCGCCAACGATTACAAGGACTCGTTGGACACGGGGACTGCTGCAAAAATAAAGAGATGCTCAAACTCCCCCAGAGTGCAATTAGGCAGCGAACTATAAAATTTCAGTGTTTGTCTTCGCAGATACTTTTGCACAGATATGCTGCTGCTCAAAGGCAAACACACACACACTCACACACACATATACCTATATCGTTGCAACCCCCCGCACTCCCCATACTCTCCACATACTTTTAATGCCGCATAGGGCAATTGCCCCGTACGCATAATTGGCCTTCTGTGGCGCCCCCGCAGTTTGCTATTCCGACACTTTAATGAGCTGTCGACGTTTGTTCATTTTTGGTGTTGGCATCTTGATATCAGCTCATATGTGGCAAGAACCAGATAGCGGATCTGTGTGAGAATCCTTTTTCAGCAGTAAACATATATTTTTAAGATTGTAGCTTAAAGTTACATTAATAAATACTTCCATGGTTTTTGTTTATTTATTAATTTTTTAATTGTATGTTTAGATATTTACCAATAATTCAAACAATTATGTTACACTTATAAGTAAATTTTAATATATAATATTTTAAATTAACAAACTAAGGAAATCAGAAATTTAAATTAAATTTTAAACGATTTGAAATGTTTAATTTCAATTTCTGGATATCACAGCTAAAGTGTCATCCGTCAGTCCTCGTTTGCTGATGATATAAATTCAATCAAAATGGCTTGAGTCATTCGCTGTAGGGTTTCATTGATGTCATCCCAATTCTTCTGCTCGGGCAGCCCAAACATTTCCGAGTAAATTCTGAGCATTGACTCGGTGCCACTGCCACGGAATGTGATTGTCATACCGTTATTGAAAGTAAACGTTAACAGCTGCTTGTTGGGGCTAACTGGGAGGCGGGGCTTGCCATCCGGATAGGAGGTGTCCACACCCAAGGTCAGATCCCGCACACTAACCACATCGAATTCACCGCACAGAATGCACTTTGGATATGTTCCCGGTGTGTTCTGCTTGAATCTGCGCATCCTATCAAAGACCTTGGCAATCATATCGATATTATCATACTGCAAGGTGTTGGCCAGTGTCGCATGATAGCCATAGGTGTCATAGATCTCTCGCAACTTCTCGATTAACGTCAGTCTGCGGGTACTGCGGAGATGGCAGGCCATGGTGGCCAACTGGCAGGTGGCGTTGATGGCATCCTTATCGGGCACATTCAATGAGAACATATAGCCGGAGGCCTGCTCACAGGCAAAGAGAACTGTCCGGCCAAGTGCTTCCAATTCCAGAGCCTTGTTACACATCCATTTGAAACCGACCAGCGTCTCGACAAAGGTGAAGCCTTCGGCTCTGGCCATTGCCGCCAGAATATGGGAGCTACCAATGCTGCTGATCATTACACAATTTGACACATTGGGCTTAGCTACACGGATCTTGTAGCTCTCCAATGCCCACCAGCCTAGTAGAGCGCCCAGCTCATCGCCATTGAATTTCTTCCATCTTCCTCGGGGATCGAGCTCAGCCGCTGCCAGACGATCCACATCCGGATCGTTAATTAGTGCAATGGTGCAGTGCTCTTCCTCAGCTTTCTTAATGGCCATATCAATAGCTCCAGGTTCTTTTTTTTTTTTAATTAAGAAGTGAAGAATTTTAATGGGAATTTTATCCAAGATGTACTTAAATTCTTACCTAAGGGACTTGGCATTTTGACAGTGGGAAAGGCGGGATCCGGTTCCTTTTGCTGTGGCACAGCAATGACTGGTTTCAATCGGGCCTGATAGAATGCCTCTCGAATATATGGAAAGCCCACACCATGCAGTGGACTGTATGCGAAACGCAGTTGACTACACTCATTCGTCTCCAGAAATGTGGTGGGCAGCAGGCTCTTCATCTGTTCATAGTAGGCTGGATAAACTTCACGATAGGGATCTTGGAAGAGTGGGTGATCATCGAGTATGGAGAGATCCCAGGATGAGTTTAATGGTTCCATGTTTTTCAGCATGGCCGTCTGCAATTTCTTATCATGTGGTATCAAAATGTGCGCACCATTAATCCAAAAGACCTTGAAGCCATTTTCAATCTTCGATGAATGCGATGCAGTCACCTCAATGCCCGCCAAGCACTTTAGATGCAGCACCGAAAATGATATAAATGGAGTTGGAACCATTCGGTTGAATAGATAAACCCGAAATTTGCTGTTCAGCAGAACTGTTGCAATCAGTTGGGCAAAACGTTGACCGTTGTAACGTGCATCAAATCCAATGACCACGCCCTGAGACTCCCTCTTCTGCACACTGGGATACACTTCCGTTAGATAGTTACTGAGGCCCTGGGCAAATCCAATGGTAACCAGATCATTGATGGAATCGAAACCCGCCCGCATTACCGACGTCATTCCGCAGGTACCAAAGGAAAGTTCACCGCACAGGCGAATGCGCAAAGCGTCCCAATCTTTCTTATTGACGGCATCCACCACCTGCTTCATCGTTGCCTCATTCCTATCCCACATTATCCAATTGGTGATCTGTTTGTCGAGGTCCGGCGAGCCGGATAACTCCAGCGTGCTGAGTAGCTCCGCTGGCGTAACTGGTAATTTAGGTGCAAGCATTTCTCCTTAAAAATTTTGATAAATATTTGTTTGATTAGAAAAAACAAAAACATCTGTGGAAAGGTAGCCAAAGCTGAACCAAACTGGAATCGGAACTGTTAATCGAAAGGTTTGGTTCACAACCAGCACCGGAACCGAAGCTAGACATACTTTAAAAGGGAACCAAGGCAGATTGTAATTAATCGCTTAGAATCTGAACCAAAACCAGATCCGAAACTGTAACTCAAAATCGATTTTCAAAATTTACAGAAGTTGTTAGGCGAAGCAAACCGATAAAAATACAGAACTAGAGCTGCTATCGGAACCAGTGTTCTTTATTTATATATTTTCTGCCAAAAAATCGTGTCTATTTTGTTTTTAAAGCCAACACATTTGCATTGAATACGACAGAAATTCACAGGTTCCACGTACGAGTTGACCAATTGAAAATTTATGTGAGGCTCATTTCGATTTACGACCACCAAATACGACCCTTGGGGCTTAGACGTCCAACACTGGTAGCTAAACACTGACAACCACAAATTGATCCATTGGCAATTTGATTTTGGCTGCTTGATGAATTTATGGCCAAGTTAGCTGCTCAAAACAAAAAAAAAAGGAGCAGACAGAAGGAGTTTTGCAAGGGACGATGCAATAAATTTCTATACTTTTGTAGAGAGATGCAAACTTCACTCATACTCATATACATATATATATATATATATATATATATATGTATATATAAATATGTTTATGGAGAGACATTAACATGATTTCAATTTGTCATCAATTATGCAAAGCGTGTCTAGTGCTTACTCCTCACCTGTAACCCCTTGCTATAACCTATAACCCACCACCCCCCTCCATTTAAGAGGTGTGAGTAATTTGTAACGGTAATTGGGTTACACAGGCGCATGCAACATTTATCAGGCAGTCCCAACTCCTTTGGATGGGGCTCCCCTTGACGAGGCATTAGACGAGGAACGAGACGAGGCGAGACTCCAGGCCTCTGTTTGTGTTCCTACTGCAGCAACATGCCCCTCATACACCTACTCTGTATGTGGCACTCACACACACACACACTGACACTTCAATTGCATTCTAAACATGCAACATGCTACATTCAACGCAGTGGCATTCGGAGCAGTAAACTCATCGGATTGTGTCCGCAGTTGCATCCACAATCGCAGTCACAGTTAGAAAGCACACAAAATGCATTTCGCGTCAAATTGTCAAAGTGTTAATTAAAAATGGACACTCGAATAGGCAGCTACATACACACACACATACTCACACACACACATACGCACAAGTGTGTGCTTACATACCTAAGTAGTATCCTGCCTATTCCCCAATATTCCCCTCATGTCGACATTTTCCTTACCCTTTAATTTCCTCTGCTTCCAAAAACCTTTTAAGACTTTGAATCGATTCAAATTTCTTTGTTAATTTCTTGGTTACATATAGCATATAGTTTCAAGATATGTTGCTTATAGTTCATACTGAAAAATCTAAAATTCTTTGGACAAATCTTCCTGAACTTTAAAACCACATAATTTTATTAAAACCTATCCAATTTTTACCAATTTTGGTCAACATTTTCTCTAGATTAAATCTAGTCTTTCACTGATTAGAAAACAAGAATTATGATCAACTTTTCAATCTCTCAATTTAAATCAACAATCATATTATTATATTATTTTTCAATTCCAAAACTAGTTTGAAAAGATATATTGAACTTTAAATTTAATAATTTAAGAAAACATATTTTAAAATACAATTTGTTAAGTATATCAAATTTCGGGTTTTAACAATAAACAATTCTAAAACAATATTTCCCTATTATCCTATTTTTGAGATTGAAGTTGTAGACAATCCGCTCAATAAAATAGATTTTTAACTAGCTGTGTTTATAATGTTATTTTAGATTTTTGCAAAAGAAGAAATCTTTAAGTAATTTAGCTTTAAGTGCTTTATATGTTTGCCTATCGGATTTATTTCAGCCTCAATGTTATTTTCTAATTTGCATAGAAAATAGCTAAGCAATTTACATTTGCTTCGTATTTTGTTTTTTTGCTGTGCCATAAAATCTTTTCTTGCGGCAACAAATATTGAGTGTTTACGGCCTATAGTCTTCTCCTGCTCTTGCCGCATAATGTGTTTGCATAATTTTAATCGTTGTGATCTGGAAATGGAAATGGAGTAAAGTGTGGGGTTTATTGGGTGTGGTCCCATCTCGTAGTGTTTTCGGGACGAGTCAACTTCAAAATTGCTGTTGTGTGTGCAATTTTTATGGGACCCCCGAGTGCCCTCTGCGGCAATCAACTAACATATCTCTATATATATATATATATATGTGTATCATGGCAACATTTTCAAGTTACGTAACTAGCGCTATCAAACCCAATTAATATGCTAATTTAGACAGACACGAAAAAAAAGGACATTCAACTTCAATTTTCGACCCTGCAAAAGATTCTTAAATTTTTATAAAATCTGTCAAAGCTATGCTTGTCATTTATAAATGCGTAAATCAATAAATTTTCAAAGCAGGTGCTTTTCGGACTGATGATGCTAAATCAAAACCAAATCATTCATTTCATTTTGAAGTTGAGTGGGTTTGGTATTTTCTTTTCAAATTGACGTTGACATTTGTGTGCTGCTTCAAATATTTGACACTTTTTTTTTTGGGGAAAAGTGGTTTTTAATGTCTACTCCGATGACATTTAAGAGTCACACAAATCGAATGACAAATGCGAATAACATGCAAATGCCTCGAAGCCTGAACTAATGCGTTCAAAAAGTTGGCTTATGCTTTTCTCAGCTGTCAGTATTTTTTTTAAGGGGATTTTTTGGGGGATAGTTTTATTTGCGAAATCACCTCAGACCATCAAATAAATTTATGTAATTTGTTTATGTGGCTTTTTCATATTTTCAATTTGAGTGGGGAATATTTTTATATATATTTTTTTTTTTTTGCTTTCTTACTGATGCCAAAATGTGAAAATGAAATTTACATCATTTGTTTATTTGTATCGCTCATGTCCTGTGGTCTTGCCAGCAAAAAAAAAAAAAGAAAACATGTCCTTGGGGGAAAGCTGCACAGCAATTCATATTTTACATTTTTTTTTTTGTTAGGAAGAAGAGGCAGAAAACACATCGCAAATTTGATTACCGCCCAAAAGCAAATGTTTGCATATTTTGGTTGTGCGCATTTTTTGTTTTCTGTGGTTTTTTTTTTTTGGTTCAGCCATCTTTGGCCGTCTTCCTTTTGGCCAGAATATACTTTTAAATTAACGCATTATGTTTATGTATTAGATGCAAATACAAATGCCCAGTCGCATTTTGCCCAAGGACCTTCACACATCGCTGACCAAAGGGTCAGAAATCCAATTTGAGAAATTTTCATAAAGGTTTGGTCCTTTTTTTTATTGTACCCTAGAAAAATATGTATTTCGCAATGGGAAAGAACTATGAATGAGTAGTGTAAAGAAAAATATATAATTTTAGTCTTATTTATTAAATTAAAATGTAAAAACTAGATTTGAACCAAAAAACAATAATTTTCTATAAATTAATTTAAAATGTTCCACAACATAAGAAAAAATACAAAATGAATATATTAGAAAATTAATACCAATATATAATAACAATAATTGAGATTTATAGGGTATTTTTCTAGTCAAGCTAAATTTTTCAAATCTTTATTCGTAGTTGTTGTTTTTGTTGTTTTGCATGTTGCCGCACATGTTGGCAAAAATCTTACATTGGCCAAATCTAAAGAACCAACAATTTTATTGCACGTCAAATTGCCTCAATGTCTGCGGCTCAGTTGACTGTGCTGCCCCGCAATGTGGCAAGCTCTACTCCCACTCACCCACGCTATCTACACAAAATGGGAGAAGCACTTTTGATTTCATTTCGGCAGAGGTAGCGACGGGTAACTTGAACACTCTCGGATTGAACGGTAGTTCCTTACTCTTCCCCTTCCCCCCATCCAACCCACTTGAGTTGGTTTAATTGGAACCGGCCGAGCTTTGATTGCTACATGATACAGGCTAGGGGCTAGCAACGTATACAAAGATTATTGCAGCTCATAAGCGGTGTGGCAATCACCATTAGATTTGGGGCACAAGTCGAACGGACAGAATTCTAATTGCTCAGAGTCGGGCGAGTTGGGAGTCGAAATCGGTTGCAAGTTACTAAAGCTAAATAAGACTTTCAATGGTTTTAATGTGGAAGGCTTGCAATAATATGCTGCGAGGGTTGCCAATTCAATTGCGCAAACCTTTGAAATACAGTTTGAATAATTATGAATAAAGTAAAATTAAACTGCTTAAAAATTATTGTTTATGAATTAACTCGAACTCATTCATAATTCTTCATCTTTGACACACTGTTTTTGTACAAGAACACATTTCAAATATGATGAAAATATTAAATTAAAAAAAGTATAAAAAATTATTAATCTTTATTAAAATCAAGTTAAACAATACATAATTTCCATTGAGAAAGCAACCCACGACAAGAATCTAATCAGCTGAAATTTGCCGATGCGATTTTCATGTTTGCACAGCTGGAACGGGTGGTTACGTGACATGACATAGTAGAGACCAACAAGCCACCTGCCACCTGCCACCACCCACAATCCGAACCACTACCGCATCCACATCCACATCAAGCTCACATCTGCTTGTGTGTGTCGCCATCAAAGGGATAAAAAAAAAAAACAGCCTCTGTTCGAACTTTGATGGAAATGTTCGCATTTTTGCCAGCAAAACTGCCTGGATTTCGGCGCATTAATAAAAAATATAAATAAATTCGACAAAAAAAAAGTAGAAATAAGTAGGAAAAAACAAATCAGAAACGTGTCAGCAGCTCAAAGCGGGTTCTGCTGATGCCAATTGGAAATGTGCCTGTCGCAGCTTGCACGAATTTGCACTTTGTCGAAAACCCTTCTATTATTTGATTAGGGGTTGTACAGTGGTTGGGGTTTCGACGGGGAGGTACCAACTGTAGTTAGGGTTAAGTGTGTTGTTGCCACACGAGACCAACATACACTGCACACTCAAATGTGCATTGCACCAAGTTGTAAATGGATTTTCCATTCCAGGCTGTCAGCTCACTTTGCATACCAAATAATGCAGAAATTGTCAAGCTCATCTGCTAACTGGTTCAGTATAAATGTGTTAGTAACTATCTATAAAGGATTTCAATCGCATCTACTAACTGGTTCAGTATAAATGTGCTTAAGTCTTTAACTAACGTAACTATCTATAAATTACTTAAAATTGAGCGACGAATCAAGGCTTACCACTCTCAAAAATTATTTGTAGATTTGACTTAGAAATTTGTCGAGTCATAAGTTAGTCAAAAGTGTACAGATTTGAAAAATGAGCTCCTTTTTTTGATCATGATTTTAACTTTATATTAATACTATATTTCATCATGATTGACTTTTATATTAATACTATATTTAAAGATGAACAAGCTATTCTGGCATGGAATTCATTTTAATATAATTGGCTTCAAAAGTGTCTACAGAACCAAATAAAAATTTTGAAAAACTAACAAGTTGTTCAAAAACCAAGTCATGAGTTGTTCTATAGCTTAAAACTATTTTAAAAATAGCAAAAAATCATATTAAGTCTCGGATTTTGTAAAATCAAGTCATGGTTTGACCTATAGATTAAATCTACTTTAAAAATTTTAAATGTCTTGAAATTTAACTTAAAATTATGTTGTTAAACTTGTTGTAGGCCAAACTTTTAATCCTATAAATATTTTTGTCAATGGACTTAAATAGCCATTTGAATTTGGCATTTAACTACCACTATCTCAAAAAGTTGTCGATTTATAAGTTTATCCATATATATATATATAGATAATACAGCAGCTACTGTATATCAAAACTCTTAACTAATAATTTCACGCGTTGCACACATTTACCAAAAAAAAAAATATATCACATATTAGAGAAGAGCAGGAAGATCAGGCTTCTCCTGCTGCTTGCTGAAGTTGAGTTTGTGGTTTCTTTGAGTGAGTTTTGATGCCGACGCTTACAGGAGAGGGGCAAGGGCCAGACTAAATGTTGACTTGGCAGCGATGTGGCAAAAATATAAAAATTATTGATTATCAGCGATGGCATCTCGGCGATTTGCTGCAACAAGCCACGTTTCACTTTTTTGCTCCTCATGCAACTTGGGTCTCCGTTCTGATGTCCCTGTCCCTGTTCCCCACCCGGCTACGGTTACACTACTGAATGCTGCAGATCCCATCATTAAAACCATTGTGCGATATCGACACCTCGGTCAGCACGTTGGTTTTTTTGTGTTTATGTATTTTTTTTGGTTTTTTTAATGTTTTCTGTTTGTCTGCCGTTGAAAAGACACAAAAAGCGAGATCGTTTCGCTTGTCGCAAGTGTTGTCAACTGGTTTTGCAACGGAATGCAATGCGAGGACGAGTTGTAGTCACTTGACTGCTATATGGATGGATGGATGGGATGGGATAGGATGGATGGGAGCTGTAGCTGGAGCAGTTCATAGTTTCACTAGCAGAGTCATCGAGTGTTCTGCACAGCAGATCGTTCATCATCATCGCGGATGACAAGTGATCAAAGATGCGAGTAATATTTTACAGGCAGTTTGTTTGTTGTGTTGTTTGTTTGTTTGTTGTGTTGTTTGCTGTGTTGTGCTTACAACTCTGATCGCCATGTGGAATTGGAATGCCCACAAAACGCGTTGACACATTTTATTTGTTGCCTGCCGTTTGTGAGCTTTCTCCTTAATTGTCCTTATCACTTTGTCATTAGGTCTGTCAACTTATAAATATTTATAAGCCACGTTAAGAGGAGCCTGAGGAGAACTGAGTACAAACAACAACTTTGGTTAGCACCACAGATTTCAGATATTCGAACATTGATTAAATGTTTCAATGTTAGCCGAATATGGCCAGAGGCAGTTCATAAATTATTATAAAGGGCTGAAACTCAATTAAAAGTGTCGCCAACTAACTGTTAATTACTTGGCAAGAGTGCACGCAATTAAAGCCAATAAATTACTGACTAAGATGGTCTTACTTAAAACTAGCTACTACTAAACGGTATTTCATGACTCCAATGCAGCAACAATGAAGCTACACTCAGAAAATATGGTTCTATAGAAGCATTGGCAAAGGTTGATTGCTTTAAACTAGAAATATGGAATTTTTTAAATCTGATTTATTATTATATTCAAATATACATTTTTCTATATTTTACTCATTTTTTATATCTACAAATTATTTAAAAAAAAAGGTACCTAGTTTTTTATATTATCAAAAAGTATAATAAATAAATTCCATTGATTTTCTGCTTAAATGTTGCAAATTACATTTATTCTGAATTGTAGAAATATTATTTTGAAGAGTTAGTTTTTTTGTATAAAAAAGTTTTAAGAAATATAAATAAATATTTTTTGTTTAAATTGCTATTTATATTTAATATTTATAAAGCTAAAAATAATAAAAATGATTTTATAATATTTTTTCGCTCAGTGTACCAGCGACACAATCACATGCCACATATTGCAGCTTAGCCTGCTGCACGTGCTGTGCATTTTCGAATGACATTCCATCAAAGTCTTAGCCAGAAAAAGCCAAAAACAATCTTGTGACTTGTGACTGCTTCGAGAGTCTGCAACACTGCCCCCGGCTCGAGGCTAAGCAGTCGCAATCAGCCTAAAAACGAGTGGCAAGTATGACCATTTATGGCATGCGAATCCTATTAAAAATTATTAGCCGCCCAACCGTCAAAGAGCAAATTACGGATTAATGTGCAATTGGCTTACGCTCGACGCATCATCATCATCTTTATCATCATCATCATCATCATCATCATCATCGATATATATACTCAGATCCCTTTTGAAGACAGCTGTGCGTGTTCGGCAAACAAATGAAGTTCCTTACAAAAATTATTAGAGACACATTGGAATCTGGCTTATTATATTGGCTGTCAATCGACAGTTTATGCGATTTTATCATTTTGTTAATAAAAATGCCAGCATTGTTAATTAAATAATAACTATTATTTGCTGTTAAATTTAGTCAATAGTTTTTAGTCAGTAGTTTTTATATATTTTTTGAAGATACACCAGTTCTGTGTAAAATAATTATCAATTATTATCTTTAAGCTAAATTTATAAGCATAAGTAATCTAAGATTGATAACAAAAATATTTACTTATTATGCATAATCAGTTGAAAGTCTGTTTTTAGTTAACTTTCGTTTCTTGTAATTACTTTTCTACCTACCCTTAAACAAGCTACTTTCTCAGATTTCCATCAAGTCATTTAATATTGCAAAGGGCGACTATATTAATTGGCTGGCCAAAAATAACACCTGCCCAAATTATTAAGTAATTAACTGAGAGCGCCAAGATAGACCTAATCCTTTTTTCAACACAAGTAGTTGTTGTTGTTGTTGTTGGCTCATTAAAATTAATGGCAAGACTGACGCCAACATGGCTGTGCATATTAATGACCGAAATGTCCGCGGGGATAATAAGCCGCTAATAAGAAATTAAAAGATACTTGGCCAATGAGCCAGAGTACGCAAAAAGTGTACAATGGGCCACTCGAACTGACAGCGACAACTGTTTGTTTTAATTTACATAGATTTTTCAAAAATTAACTAATTGCCAAATGATGAAACTGGCAACTGGCAACTGGCCGAAACAGTGAACGGCTTTAAGCCACATTCAAAATTCCAGTTGAGCATTAATATTTTAAATAGTAGTCAGTTAGCCAACAAGAAAATTACCGTCTTGGGAGTCGTCCTTGTAGACGACCAGCTGAGATCGTTGACACCTCTGCACTGAAGTTGGCTTTAATCACTTTAAATTTGTTGACTGAATTCAGCGCCCAAAGGTATGCAATGCTCTATGCAAATTAATTGCAAAATTTCCAGCAATTTTTATATGCAGCTGGAAAACATCGAATAAAGCGCATCCCTTTGGCAATAATTAAATAACATGCGAATTGTAATTGTACCCAGTAAAACTGTTCAAAAATGGGGCATATTGTGACTCGTGTCATTTTAAAAATATTAAATAAACATTGGATAAGTACACTGAGCATGAATATATATTATTTTTGGGGTCAGAAATACTTTTCTCTTTTGAATAAATAATTAACCCACAAAATGTTAGTTCAACAAACTTCTTTTAAATATTAATAAAACTACAAAAATATAATTAATTAATTAGGATATCTTGCAGTCCTTTGCCACTTCTCACAGTTGTTTAACTTACATATACAAATACATATATATGTATATATGGAATTCCAAAGGGCATTTCCCGTGTGTATTTATGGATGCACTACGCACTGGGGCTGGGCCTTCAGTTGTGGGCAAGGAGACAAGGGAGTGTGGCAAGCGGACAGTGCGTGGCACATTTGTTTATTGTTTTCGCAATTACAATTAAAATTTTTGTCGCCCAAGCCGCGACCTGGTACTTGGTTCTGGTGCAAAAATTATCGCCAAGCCCATTTGCGGTAATTATTTAATGTGCTTTCCCAGGTGGGGCTCCAAAAACGTAAAGGTTGCCAGCGGCAACAACAGCAACAACAAAAAAAAAAAAAAAACAAACAGCAACAACAACAATTGCAACATAAATGGAATTAACGTAAATGTAATGCGTGCAATTCGTACACTCACAGAAAAAGTGACATCGAATTTAGAAATGACAAAATAAAGATAATTTCTTATTTTTAATTTAATTCAAAGTTATATTTTTTATACCTCATTTATTCCATATCATAAAATTCTCTGAATTCTTATTTTAGCACAAATTACGAAATGCATTCGTTTCGCATGTATTTTATAGGTCATCTTTTTTGCGAGTGTATCCCCGCCTCCAACTGCATGTGCACCCAGTAGCATCAGTAGGCTTTGGCCAGCGTCCACCTACCTGGTTGTGCCACTGTGTCAGTTGTGGCAAAGTCCTTGGCTTCGTAGGTTTTTGCACTGTTTGCTGGTCAATTAAATGTTTTGGCAGAACACGCACCTGCCTTGGAGCTGCATTGTACATGCACCCAACCCAACCCCAACCCACCCACTCCATCTTGCCGGATATGGACATGTGCGTCTGTCGACTGTCTGTCTGTCTGTTTTGTCCCATTGCTGGCCACTCGTCCGGCGCCCTCTGTCATAATTAATGCCAGTTAAGTCCCGTGTTCCGTCGCCCCAGGCGCGGCCACATTTCGAATACCCACATTTTCCAATCCCTCCGCCTGCTTGGCTGGTAGAGAGTTTTGTGGCCCGTTTTAATTCAATTTCATGCCTCCTCACAATTGTAGTGCACAATTTACGCACACTCTGCCCCCGCCCTCCCCCTGACTTTTAAGTGTTTAATATGCGAAAGTCCTTACGCCCCTCCCCAAATACCCATAAAGTGTCATCCATCGGTGGCAACCGTTTACAATTAGGCGCAACTTTTTAAATATTTTTGAGTTTCATTTTTTTTTAAGGAAATGCTTATAATTTCCCGTGAGGCCGATTTCTAAGCGCAACTTGTTTCCTTTTTTTGGAATTTTTATTTGCATTTCAAGTGCTTACAAGAAAAACAGCTTGACAAGAATTGGGTCATAAAACTGAAAAGAAACAATGTTGCCTGACCTCAATTTTGAGACGTTATAAAAAGCAGCTAACAAAAACATATTCAAATGCATTGACATCTTTTAGATTACTTACCTCTAAAACAAAATTAAATAATCTAGATTTTTAGTTTATAATTGAGGCATGATGTATGTTTACCTTAATATTTATTTATCTTTTTGAGTTAGAAGTATAAATAAAATATAAAATAAAATGAGCTTGCAGAAATAGTTTTTTTTATAAGTTTCTTTTTAAGTTTTCTCTAGTATATAAAAAACATATATAAATCTTTACATTTTTTTTGGACAATTGTCTGCATGTAACCAAAGATTAAGTAAGAATTTATATTCATTTTTTTAAAAACAAGTAAAAATACATTCTTAAATAAATATGTGTTTTAAAAAAACCTTTCATTAATTACGCCCACAACTTGAAACACGATTTCCACATTAGTTGGGTATAGGAATGGAAACGTGTACATTATAATACTTAATAAATAGCCCTTCTGTAACTTCACCCCGCTGAGCAATTTTGAGGAACTATTAAAAAAAAAAAGTGGCTAACAAATGGCGTGAAATGGACGTGTCCTGTGGAAATAGTTTTGCATAAATAGGCTGGCCAACAAGCGTGAAATGTGGCAACGTGAGAAAAACTTAATTAATTTATGTCACACATTCCATTTATGCCCACTTGGGGACCCCCTGGAACCGGAGTCATTCATAGCACATAGTCTTTGGTAGTAGTTTTCTAGGGTGCTAATGGATGCCTATGATTAAAACAACGCATGTTTGTCCATTTAAGCTCGTAATTTGTGTCGTAAATCACTCCAAAGGAGTCAGTTCCATTCGCACCTTTGGTTAACTCCTCCATGGCCACATTATGTGTGTGGATGTGTGTGTGTGTGTGTGTATGTTGTGCCTAATGAGTCTAATTGGGGATGAAAAAGCAGAGAGCTGCCACATAATCGACGTGTGCTTAGAGAGAACCCTTTTTATTTACAAGACTTTTAGATGGTGTCCGTATCATCGGTGTCATCGGTGTCATCTTGGCCTGTTCAGCCATCATTAGCGCCATTTGTTTAGCCACAAGCAGGGGGCTGCAGGGGGTGCGGACGTAGTTTGGAGTCCGACTGTAAAACCGGTTCATTTGCATATCAAAGGCATAATCAACACCTTGCAAAACAGTCAAACACACAATATGCCTGGGTGCAAAAGCCACAACATACACACACGCACACACACACACACACGGTCACACACACTCACACACACACAAGGTGATTCCATAAAAACCCTGTTTTATGGACCAAAAGACCGACGGATGGAATAGCAACCGCAATGCAGCATTGACGTGCTCCATTTGCCGGACAACCTCCAACAAGCTCCCTCTTCTCCATCTCCCTCTCTCATACTCACTCTGTCTCCTTCTTCTCATCGCTCGCTCTCTCTCTCTCTTTCTCTTTCGCTCATTTGCATGCGTTCATATGTGCGGCTAACCCCCCTTTTGCCCCTTCCGCTTGCACATAAACTGGTTTTCCAGGAGCAACTCATTTGCCTCCTTTTCTGGTTAGACCCGTTGTCGTCTGCTGGAGGCGAGGTGTGTTTGGCGGCCGTTTTTAGCCAAGTTGCCGTAAGGTGTGAAAATTATGAGCCTTGCATTAGCGCTAATTGGCTCGACGTGCTCGCCATGCAAATGGCTGAAAGCTAGCAAAACTGGTAACAACCAACTGTCAATGGTAGTGCAGAATGGAATATATAGTTAGATGTGTGGATGCAATCCAATGTGCAACTCGGAGTTACCCTATAATGGCAATAATCAGAAGGTGGCATAAGGAATTTCCAGCATTTAATCTAAGCAAGTCTACATTTTTCTGCAACTATTTATTAAGCAGCTTAGTTTTAAAAGTCTGATTAAAATTTCCTACAATTACTTTTTTTGTGTCTTTAAAATTTTTGTATTTTTATTCTTTTTAAATATAGGACTTTCGTTAATCACGTAAATTGAATTTAATAAAAAATAAAAGTTATTGATAAATATTTATTACATAATTGCAAAAAATAGATAATAATAATTTTTAAATTATTCTTACAGCTTAAATTTTCTAGATCTTAATCAAATCCTTAAGAATTTGTTAACAATCAATGAATAAGCACGGAACACATATTCAATCTGCAAATCGCAGTTAGATTTTGATTTATTAACTAACTAAGCCTATTTATATACATATTCCCAAAGTTAAATTTATATGTATATCTAAATGACATCGTTTGATACCAAGAGTATATATCCTAGCTTCAGTTTATTTTGATTTAACATAGATATCATTTATATTTCTTCCTCTAACACATCTGACTAAGGATTGACACAATTGATACTTATCGATATCGATATATGTTGTTTCACAGTATTGTTAATATGTCAATAGTATTACCTGTATTACAAAAGGTTTGCTACATTTAGTTTCTATATTTATTCATATATTTTGTAACGTCAACATTGAAACAATCTGTGATCAATTTTAGTATCGCTTCGTAGTGATATAAAATCTTTAAATCCTTAGTTTTCTAAGTTTTTGTAGGTATTTAGATATTTTAATTACATTTTAGTAATTGCATTAAAAAAATGATGATTTTATTGCGCTGCCAACTCAACGCAAAATAGACTAGTTAAATGATTCTTGATTTTATCATATCATAATTTCTAAGTTAAAGACCAACTTTTCATTAACTTAAAAATGGAAGTTGACTGCCAAAAAGAGATCAACGCCAACTATAGAAGACTCATATATATGTCTGTTAAATGACTATATATACATACACTATATAGAAATAAGCTTATCTAAATCAAGTAACTGACAATGTGGCAAGAATGTTGGCATTGCAACGCTGTCGTGGCATAAAATAGTAATTAATCTTTGTGTTGATCAGACAACTTTTAGCCTCCGCCTTTGCACACCAGCTAACAATGTTTTTTGTAGTTGTCATATACATATGATATAAATAACCATATGCTTATGAATCCCCTCTCCCCTCTGTCTCTACAAATAGAGTATGTAGTTCTGTGCCGCGCTGCAAACTCGACTTTCACAACGCGAAGTGAAACAATCTGGGAATGGAACAAAAGTCTTAAACGCCTTTTGGAGCCGCTCCGCATTGGCATCGGCAGCAGGCAGCAGGCAGAAGGCAGCAAGCAGCGCCACCCCTCCCTCCCTCTCGACCAACTGGACGAGGCCAACAACAAATTTTTGCAGCTGCGCAGTTGGCGCCGCTGGTCTGGCTTCCAAGCAAGCGCCCCACACACACATTTCAGGGGCGGAGCCATCGTCGCATTGGTGGAGACCAGAGCCTGGATGCTCGACATTAGGTGCAGCATAGCTTGAGAGTGACTTCAGTGACTGCCCAGCAGCCAGCAGCCGCCAAGGAGGAGCAGTGTTTTGGCCCCAACTCCCCTGTACCCCCTACTCCAGTGTGGCTGATTCCGTTAAATAATTTAATGGCTAACAAAAGCATTTTTGCCAACGAATTTATTAAGCTCCCAAGCACAAATATTTATTTTTTTTTTTACCCGCTGCTTGAAGATTTTCAAATTAAATTATTCTCATACTTTTGTGGGCTTTAAATGAAATTTGTTATTCTACTGAAAACTAAACATTGACTTGAAGCAATTTTATGCTTATCAAAAATCTTCTATTCCTATTTAAGTAATAATCTAGAGGAAAAACAACTTTAACTTTAAGAATCGATTCAGTTTTGCGATATTTATTGCATTAGTCAAGTAAATTAAATCCAATGTTGTTTTTAAGAGATTTATTTAAACTAAGACTAGCCATGTATAGCAGAAAATTAGTAGTACTTAATTTAAGGTGTCTTTTTCATATCTTAAAATCACTTTGTTTAATCCTGTCATTTTTAGATAAAACATACTTTTCCTTTTTAAGCACCTTTCTTTTAACGACAGTTCCACATCGTTTTGTTTATTTATTTCATTGGTCAAGTAATAAAAGTCCAATTTCATTTTTTTAGTTTTTTTCTTAAACTAAAACTTGCTATTTAAGCCATGCTATAAGAGAAAGTAAGTTGTACTTATTTTGAGTTCCTTTTTCTCTAACTTAAAGTTACATTGTTTTATCATATCATTTTTAGATTAAACATACAAGTCACTTTTGAAAAGCTGTGCTTTCAATGATAATTAGACATCATTTTTTTATATTTATATTATTTTATTATAATTTTAAATTTAAGGAGTAAATGTAACTTTTTAACTTATGCTTAAAAAGTAAATTTAAATAATGCAGTAGAAAAAATTACTTTTACTTCTTTTTATCTTGTTGCATCTTGAAGATACTTTCTATTGTTTTTTCTATAATGATAAGCAATATTTGAAACTCTGTGTCATGTTGTGGGGGGGGGGGGGGCAACAATAGTTTGAACATTGGCTGCCACATAACGGTTATTTGCCACCTAAAGTGCTGTTTCATTCTTTTTTACGATTACATTCCGGGTGTAAATGTGGCTCTCGCATATGTCTGTGATTGTGGTAATTGTCATGTAATAAAAGTCAGAGTGAGACGGTTAGTAAGATAGTGAAAGAGAGAGAGAGAGAAAGAGAGAGAGAGAGGGAGTGAGAATCTTACTTGACATGTGATGAGACAATAAGCCAACGCCACTTTAGCACTTGAAGTGAACTTTTCCACCCCAAGAATGGGGTGCATAACCCCAACTTGAATAAAAACTGAGTCAGCTTTATCTATCACTAGACAAAAAAGAAAAAAAAAAGCCAAGTTTTGTTTTTTTAGATTGGAGTGTAGCGAGTTTGGGTGGTGTGTGTAATTATTTGGAGCTAGTGTCATGTTTTTAACCCACTCGTAAATTATAGAGATCCTTATAGCTAATATGTAATTTATGGCCGGCCTGACAAAAAAAAAGGGAATCACGTGAAACAAATGCGGCGGATTTTGGCGTACATTAGCCGCAGGCGGGGACCACAAAAAAGCCAGAGACTTATTTTTGTGGTCACACATGCTGACCTCTGGCCAAAGTAAAACCCACATCACACACCAGCAAAAAAACCCTTTTTTACAATCTAATTACTATTGCCGCAGGGAAGGAGCAGTAGAATTTGGTTCACCTTAAAGTCGCACTTTAAATAATCCATTAGCGATTACAGAATTTGAGTAGAACACAGAGAAAGAGAGGGAGAGAGTGCCGCGGGGTGTTGGGTGTTTTATTTTTTTTTTGCGTAACAAAAGGGCTTAAAAGCTAAAACCTGTTGAGTCGTTTGCTCAATTCCCAAAACACTTGCCACAACTAAAGCCAACCAATGCACACCCAATCCCAAACCCAAACCCTTTCTCGCATCTTGTCATCTTGGCGACATCCACTTGGATATTATGGGCTGCTTTGAATAACAATCGATGGCGCGACAATGCCATTGAACATGATGATGGAGATGGCAAATGCAAATGGAAGTGGCTGCTCTTCCTCCAGCTCCTGCTCCTGCTCCTGCTGCTGCTGCTCCATATATCCTTTTTGTCTTGACATTTTACGACTGTCTGGATGCAGTTGCTTTGGTTACTTAACTTGCGGTTTTTGTGTAACGCCAAACTTTTACATTTTTGGCCAAGTGATTTTTGTAGCTTTTTTTAGCATCGATGCAAAAACAAAGTGAATTTAATATGTTAAAAAATGGAAGTTCAATCTCATATTTTTTTTAAATCCACTCCAATTTAAGCATGCTTCTAATTTAATATCCACCTTCCATCAGTTTCATTTAATTAAGTGTGATTAATGAAGTTAATTAATCGCCAGCGATTATTATCGGTTCAGATTGGGTAATTTTAAATTCATTAATTTAATTTGAATGCATATTAATTGAACATAGACAAAAAACAACTTTTTGTACAAAAAAAATAAACAAAAAACTCTTTAGGTTTTTAATCAATTAAAAAAGAAAAAAAATGATATTTTTTTATTAAGCAGATTTGAATATTTTATTATAATATATTCGTATTTCTGCAAACGGGCAGTACATTTATGTATAATAATTAATTGTTATCGGTCAAAAGATATGTTTTTGTAAGAAATGTATTTTGTTTACTAAGTAGTATTCAAATAATACAAAAGATTTACACTAAAGATAAAATACCTTAAATCTTTTAACAGCTAAATTCAAGTTGTTTAAGAAAAGATTTTAGCTTTTAGGTATTTTTATATATTTAAATTACTGCTCTCAAATAAATGTTCCAAATAAATCTTTTTCACATTTCAGCAAATTAGATACAAGTTTAAAATATTTGCTGCTGACAGCTTTATGGCCATAATAATATTAATTTATTATTCAAATGGTTATTCTTTTTATTACTCATTAGACAAGCTTAAGATAATCTCAAACCATTAAGCATATATATATAAAATTGTTGCGGCGAGGCAAACAATTTTTTTTGCATAGAATGAACAATAACAAACGAATATAAAAACAATTGAATTAACTTTAAGTTGATTTTCATTAGAATTGCCAGCTCTTCATGGGGAAGTCTTTTTTTATTATTATTTCATTTATATATTTATTTATATATATTTATTTAACACACGCTAAGTGCGCAAACAAGCTTATATTCGCAGTTGACTTTGCCAATGATCACAAATATTTCCATTACAATAATTAGTGATGCATACTTAATGATGCTTGAAATCAAATAATTGTCGATGTATCTACAAAAAAAAAAAATACAACAACAGCAAGAATGAATTTCTAAAAATTTGCATGCCGAATATTGGATACACTTACAGAATGTAGTCAAATTGATATTGTCCAAAATTTGCTTAAGTTTTTGTTCTGGTTGGTTGTAGTTAGAATAATTGGGTAGACTCAAAAGTGGTTCCCATGGCAGTAATTGATATATTGATCTGATCCGGCATTTCTCAGAAGACAGCTAAAACCAACATTTATTAGTTTCACTAGTTTACATATATATAGACAACGGATCAGATGGATATAGCTTTATCGATCTGCTAATAACAAACTTCACAATAACATTATTATGCCCACTGCCAGATTATATAGTAACAAGGCGTTGCGAGGCTACAGAAACAAAGTTATTGCTACTGCTGCTGCGAGGGGGATAGACTTAATATAGTTGGCAAGGAGGGAGAGCATATTAAGCAGCTTAGAGTTTGCCGGCAATGGAATCTCCAACTAAGGTCGTCGCCGCAACGAAACAAACAAATTAATCAATGAGGTAATCACACTTTGTTCAACAAATTGATCAACTTGTTTGTTTGTTGTTGAATTTGTTATTGTTTTTGGTTTTGTTATTGTTGTTGTTGTTAGGCTGGGTGAAGATGTCGATGGCTTTTGGCTCTTTGTTTTACACTGTGACCCACTACGCCGTCGATCGTTGGCTCTGCCGATGACAAATGACGAAAAAATACAAAAAACGTAGATAGTAAAAATTAGCCAGAAACATGACGAAACTTAAATACTGTTTTTATTTATTTATGGATTAATTTTTTTAACTTTTTGCAACTAGGAAGTTGAATATTGTCTACAATTATTACAGATAAACTTTCTATTTCAATGAAAATATTATACAAAATTGTTAATAGGAAGTTAAATATTTTCTACAAAGGTATATTAACTAATATATTGATTTTGTTGTTGGATAATCTGACGAAGATTCTTTTTTAAGATAAATAAGATACATACTTAATATTACTTCATTATATTATTATATATAACTATTTTAGTTATACAAAAATAAATTAATATTATATAGTTTCGAAATGTATTATTATACCTGGTACCAGACAACATTCTATAATCAATTTCATATTTGTTTTATATATTTTTATTTGTTTAACAATATTGAATCAAGTCACTCCCCTGACAATTAATCATTTTTGCAGCTATATCTTCATTTGTAGTCAATTACTTGTTAATAACACAAAGACAAATCATTTTTTGAATAAAGCAATAATTTATATCAAAATAATACAATTTTCTTTCAGTATTTATACTTTGTCCAAGTTAAATTGCATTCTATTTGTTCTATAATTTCAACTTATTAAGCAAATATCATTTATCACAAAGTGGTTCAATATCATAAATGGGAAAGAAGGAAGCAAATTAATCGCTAAACAAATCAGATCTAAGAGTTAAGGCCAAATACCGCTTGGCGTCGCCAATTTAATGACTAAGTTATTATACTTCTCCGTCTGGCTAAACAAGTGAATGCAAAAAAAAAAAAGTTTTAACAAAAAATATTTATATAAAAAACGAACAATTTCTCGTCGCTACATAAATTTTTGGCTCATAATTTGCGCTAACGCAAATCTGGTAGAACAATCTGACGCGAACAACAAAAGGCCACATATATTATGAGCATACGGGAGGGGAAGGGAGTGCTGGGGGCAGGGCAGAGAAAGATCGTTAGACAGCTGAAAAGCTTACAGTGCCGATTCAAGCTGCGATCAGAGCTCAGTCGTCAAACGGCATCATTTAACTATAGTCGCAAAACTCGGAGAATAAGCTGAGATCTCAACTGGAAACAACGTCAGAAACCGGAACCCGGAGTCAATCGCCAGTAGCCAGTAGCCAGTAGCAGTAGCTAGTTTTTGACGTAGTACATATTCTATAATTGTGATTTTACAAGATGTTTTCCACTCGACAATATTTGGTAAATTATTTGATTGACGTACTTTAATTTTTGCGGGACTTTGGTTTTTTTGGTGAGCGTTCGAAGTTGGCGAATATATAAATAATATTTTTCAGTTGCTGCTCCTCGTGACATGGATCAGTCTGATGGCCATCGGTTGCCTGGCTGACCAGCCCGAGGAGACCATCAAGGAGGAGGTTATTGAGATTGAGAATAAGACGCAAAAGGTCATTCGGGTCAGTCCTTACGAGTTGCCCCTGAAGCAGGATCCCACTGGCAACAACATGAACTCGGAACTTTTCCAAATCCAAACACTGCGTCCCGGCACCCATGGGAAACGAGCGCGCCAATATTTGGACTCGAAACATATGCGTCCGGCAAGGATCCCGAGTAGTGGTGAAGCAACGCCGAGTACTCTGAAATTCACGTACACGCCCCAACTAAAAGCCTTTCCCAAGCAGAAGCTGAAAACGAAGCAACAGAAGCAGCTCCAGTTGCCCGCCGAGTCTAGTGGCGATCTCGTGGACCTGCCCGTCCAGATGACACCCGGACTCTATCCCATCTACTATGTGGTGTCCAAGACGAACGGTCGGTTTGGCAAGTTCCCAATCAAATCCTTTGGCTCGCCCGCCGCATTCGCCAAGTATCTGATCAAGAGCAAAGCGGAACCCATTCCACGAGCGCATCGCTACGATTTCAGGGGTCAGGATGGATCGCCGGTAGTTAGACATTAGTTGGTAGTTGGTTGCTTAACTGCTTCTTTTTGTGATTTTGCACGCGCGCTTTAAAAATAAATTATTATTCACCATTATTTTTATGTAATTGCTTATTAGCAAAATATCTTTAATTAATTACTTTCAATTTACTTTGTACCCGCACTCGGAATAAAATATGCTTTAGATTTAAGCAACTCTTCATCAAATTGTGTTTTTTTCTTGAGATGCAGAAATAAATTGAGGACTTTTTTGGCTATGACTTCTATTTTTATGAAAAGAGAAATTCTTCTACATTCCACCTCAACAAATATTTTATTTATTTATTCGGATTCGAGTTAAATATTTAAAAAAGTTGAATGGCTTATTAATATTATTTATTTACTATTCAGCAAAAGTTGCATATACTTATAAATTGTAAGCATTGTTTTATTCATTAATTATTTAATGTCTGCAAATTTTATAATGGAATGCACGAAATTTGGTTAAAATCCCATTCTTATTCAAAATGATTGACCTTGTT
The DNA here is from genome assembly GCA_035042125.1 of Drosophila longiperda. NCBI lineage: Eukaryota > Metazoa > Arthropoda > Insecta > Diptera > Drosophilidae > Drosophila > Drosophila longiperda. The sequence goes on from JAWNLV010000107.1 coordinate 12,650,873, forward strand.
TTTAGAATGATCAAATATAGGTTTGTATAATCTAAATACATTAATATGCATTTTCTTTGTTTAGTTTTGAGTTCAAAGTATTTGATACTCTGACTTGACTACAACACTCTTACCTGTTTCACAAAGCCATAATTCTAAAGTACCCAACCCATTTACTTATGTGTTGGCCAAACTTTTAATTGAAACTGCTTTATGCTTCATATCTTGAGTGATCTGAAAAGTGCTTTAAGTAGATTTTGGTGGCCTTCATCCAAAGTGGCAAACTGTTGACAGGCAGCCTGCTATAAGAAAAAAAAAAATCTGTTTATAGCCGCCAGCTGATTGGGACTGAGACTGAGTCATCATACCAAATCTGTTATTTGCTGATGATTCTTCATTTCATATCGTAATTACATAGAATACGATTGCTGTTGTTTTTATGTTTTTGTTATATGTAAATTTGGCATCTTATCGAATAATTAAATGCTAGTTTCGCAATTTACATACTTATGACTATATAGCCATCGACAACAATAGATACAATTTGATTCATTGTCAGCCTCTTTTGCGTTCTATCTTTAAATTCTTTTTAGCTGTTCTGCAAAGCAAATTAATGTTCTGCTTTCTTTAGTATTTAAATCGATTCTTTGGCGTTTTGTTCTTTTAGAAACTTTCTTTCTCTGAGTGGAATTAGAACCTCTTAACACATCAGATCATTAAATCTTAGTTTTTTTTTATTATTAGATTTTATTTATTGTGCGTAAGAATAGAGAATGGAAGCCGTTATAAAAGTGCGTCTTTATAAAAAATACAAAAAATTCATATTATAATCCATTAAAAGGTTTCTAATATAGTTGTCTTGATAATTACTAAGAAACAAAAAAAGTTTATTTATTAACGTATTTTAATAGCCCATTAATTTTAATGCATAAGCTGTAATTCACAGTATATGTTGCAGATAAAACACTTAAAATTACATTAATTTTAAATGGTGTTAAGTTATTTGGAAAAAAAAAAGATTATGTAACTGGAACCGTTTGGGTAAGTGGTACCAAAGGGTTTGTTTGAGGTAGCTTAACTAGTGTTTTAGGAACATTTGTAGGGAAAAGAGTTGGTTTGGTTTGAATCGTTAAAGTCTTCTTTTAGCAAACGAGTTGATATAAAGACAAAATTATACTTCGGATGTGTGACAGATCCATAGAACATTATATTTTATACACAAATAGCCGACTTATATAAATTAGGTGTCACTGCTAAAATATATATAATTTTTCTAATGCTTATCAATCCAATGACATAAATTGAAAATGATTTTGCTACATTGAAGTAACTATTTGGAGGGGGGATTATCTATCGAATGGCCAAAACGAGCAAATAATTTGTATTAATTGGAAATCACACGTGCAATTTTATCGACACACTTTCAGCCACGTCAATTATTAACTCCAGCAGCAAATCAGAAAACTCAACCTTCAAGAAAATGATGCCCCTGTAATAATTATGATTTGAGTGGGTGGGGCAACCGCATGGTAAAGTGTTGCGATGTAGGGAAGGGGGTGTACTGTGCTTTGTCTCTGTCTCTGTCTGGCTGACTGGTTGTTTGGCTGCCTGTGGTTAATCATTTCCTTGGCTCTTTTTGCTCCTTCTACGCATTCATCGCATTGCTCATTACTTTTGCTCATTTCGACATTTCATTTCATTTTATACATATGTGAGAGTGTGTGTGTGTGTATACAAACCGATGTGTAATGAACTCTGGCAGCAGGAATTGCTTGTGGGAAAGCATACACACACACACATACACACAGGCGGAGAATCACACATGGGGAAGGCATGACGAACAAAGTGTGATATCGAAATTTCCCAAAGGATTCGACGCCATATTTTAGTCACGAAAAAAGATTCGCGTGCTGGAAAGTTGAACGGCAAAAACTTGGCAGCAAGTGCATGAAGGAGAGGAGGCAAGAAATATCCTTTGCTCCCTGCATCCTTTCCGTGCTTATAATCAAGCGTAAAAATGCGAAATTAATCAACTTCAGCCAGCGACTGCGTCTCAAGTTAACAACGCAGAAAAAATTGAATTAAAACTTTTGCAGCGACAGCCAATTCGGGCAATCGTCCTCGCGTCCTGCCCAAGGATCTGCTGCACCCTTTATGTAAAGAAATTCAGCTTGGGGTTTACTTTAGACGTTTGGACGCGAACGCTGGTTATTCAATTATGTATTTGCGCTTGTCCTGCAGTAAAAATTACAATCTACACGACAAGTCAACAAAATTATGAACACTCCTGGGCAGTAAAAAGTAAATAAAATTCACTAGCCACCAACAAAAAAAAAAAAAAATCAAGTGAGATTTTAGCTGTCGTGCGTTAACGACTGCTTAATACTCTGTTATCAATCTAGCTGTTAAATAATAATTAGTGAAACCTCTAAATTGTTAGACTCCAGCTGCCACAAACTGGGATAGGTATTTTGCAATCTTGGTTAAATAAAGTTGGAATGGTCTACATATTTGCTTAAGTATCTTAGAAGGAGGTTCCAAACAACATTAACTCTAGATTTTTGGAGACGGAAATTGTCGTGGTCAGCAATGAGCAATACCCTTAACATACTATGATTCTAGCTTTAATATGACTTAAAAAATTGTCAAAATTTATAAGTCCTTCTTTGCCGAGTTAAAACTGCCCATAAACATAACTTCGCCAAACGTGACCCGATTTTCGAAAAAGAGTTCTTTTTGAAAATGTTTTGACGTCTTGTTTAATTCTACATTCAATGTTGAAAACGCAATACTATAACGAAATTCATCATCAAAATGTATACGCCAAAAAATGCTCACTTATCGAAAAAAGGGATTTTATTAAAAAAAATTCCAGAATCCAATATACCCTTTCAACTTGAATAGTAAGAGTATAGAACACAGAAGAAATAAAGGAAACTTTGGTCTGTGTGCGACGCATCGCGGCTATATTTTGTTGTTGTTTTTTTTGGATTTATTTATTTTTTTTTGGGTGTATTTCTTGTGCTCCAGCATTGCGGTAATTGCAACTCTCGCCGTCCTGTGGGAAATGTGAAACAATAAATGAAAATAAATGAATTTTTGTTAGCCGAATGGCCACCTGGCCACAACTTCAACTACAGGCAACCCACCACAAAGTAAAAATCCTAAGCTCGAGGCCAAAAACCTCGGTCAGAAGCAGCTTAAAAATCAACCGAACGAAAATTGCATTTATAAAATCATAATACAGACAAATTTGATTTAATGGAAGATTGTCCAGTTAGCCCTGGATTAGTGTTCACCTTAACTAAGTGCGTAATTTGTAAGACATTTTGGAGCTAAATGTCAAATAAACAGAATGTGAATGGGATATTAATGTGCAGAATGAGGCATCCACCCTTTACCAATATCTATTTATATGCCTGCACGTCTTTAAATCGAAAACTCCAAACACAACCAGCCAAATGGGCACTGAGACAATTTCCAGCGAGTCGAAAGCAATTTTATCAAAAATTAATGTGTAGTTTGAACATTTTTGCGACATTATGCGAGCGTCAGACGGGTTAAAAGGCGACTTCGACGGCAATGATGACAGGGGGTGTCTTGGATGCCACAGTGGAGCAAGACTAAGAAAATGAAATATATAAATATAATTTATACTTTAGCTAACTTAGACTGTTAGAAGTTAAAGTATATGCTGACAGAAATATTAAATTAAATTAATTTTACCTCTATTCCAAAGCTTGCAACTTTTTAAAAATTAGTTTTAACACACTGAAGCCATTTAAAAATGTGTTCTACAAGAGTATAGAATTTTCAATATGTACATATTTTACAATACAAAAAAATAATGAAAAATATAAATAAACCTACAAAAAATTTTATCTTTATTTGTTTTTGTTCAAATAATAAATGTATTTATTTATTAACTGTTATTAATATTATTACTATTATTAATATATATATAGAAATGATAAATATGTGTTAATTTTATACACATGCGCACCACTGTAATCCCAAGGAAACAGGCAGCCGTAGGCAGAGCTCAAGGAAAAAACTTAAAGCAGTAAAATTGTGACCCTCATGTGCCGGAGACACCGTCACTGACAGCTCCGTCGCACGGTGGCCGCAGAAAGTTTTGTGTGACGTTCTCCGCAAAAGGTGGACTCCGGACAGGAGTCAGAGCCGGACGACGGCTGCTTAAATATTAATGCCCCCAAGAGTCAGGCAGCAGGCCATGAATAAATTTTTGGCTATGAATTTTCAATAGCCAAATGCCGCCCACCCCTCCCCCGACCATATTCAAAACTTGCTTGCCGTAATTTCGTCACGGCTTTAAGCCGAACCAAGAAGAAGAAGAAGTTAGCAGTTTTTAGCTTGAATTAGGTGTCAACCACAAAAGCCACAAAGCTGAAAGCCAAAACGTTACTGTGACCATTCGCATGCACTTTTAGCCAAATTAATTTGGCCCCCCTGTCCCCCTGTGCGTGGGAACTTTACAAGGATCAATGGAAGGGAACAGAATTTGCACTCTACGTGCGAATGGTCACCAATTGCCAATTGACCGCAAAAACCAGGCAACCAAACATGCAACAACCAATCGCACGATGGAGAAGGAGACAGGGAGAGGGAGAGGAGATGGACGAACTTAATCAAAAAAGCCAAAATGGGCCTGCACGGAAAATGGTCACCCAGTTTTTAGCACGCCCCGGCAATCACATTGCCCACTGATTTTATTTGCTTATCCGGAGACTTTTATGCCCGGGCTTTTATTTGATTTTTATGCCTGCCGCTATTTCCATTTCTGTAATTGAATTGTCATTGTCCAGGCATGTGGCAAAGTCCTTGTTGCTCCTGTCTCCCCGCCTGCCTGCCTGCCTGCCTGCCTGCCTAGCTGCCTGGTTGGTTTTGGTTGGTTGCCTGATGGTTAGCCGGTTTGACTCTTTGACTGTTTGGCGATTGTCCACCCGTTCGCATGTCGAAGCATGTCAAAAATGGTTTTGCGCTTGATTGGCGTTGGCCAACACCCAAAGGTATACAAAGTGATGGACCGGACACCGAACTGACAAAAGGGTTGCGGTCGTAGCCAGAATGTTTGAGCACATCGGAAATGGAACTTAGAACTGACCATTCATTGGCAAATTGGCGCACTTGATGCGGCAGGTGCTGCCTGAGTGGTCAAATGTTCAGGAAATAAGGCAAATAAAACCGACACACAAAGTGCAAACAGAAACAATTTGTTGATTTGTTGTTTTCTCTTCAAATTTAAGTGCTGTTTTCATCGAGAGCACAAAACATGATTAAGAATGCTTTAATCGATTACAAGTTATAAACATAATTAGTTGTTATTAGTAATCTTATATTATATTTAGTATTATTATATGTATGTTTGTATTTACATATATATTTATTATGTGTGTTTAATTTGATAAATATTGGTACACAATTTTAATTCAACACATTTTTATAGACGATCAAAATGATTGTTATTGTAATATAAATATATTTCATGTGTATTAGACATATAAATCGTTAATCGCTTTTATTGTTGTGATTGGAACTGGAAAAGTTATCGATCCAGTACAAAAAACTAGTAAACTAGTATGCAACTAGTATCTAGTTCTTATATGCTCTGATCTAGTCCAGTTCATTTAGACGAACAGAAACACGTAAATGAACTCATCTGTTAAAGCTGATTGTGGATGTATAAAAATTGGGAACCCGTAGTAGGTTATTTTAGCAAAAACTTATCTCAATTAAACTCATATTATATTAATACTAGATTAATACTATATTTAAACTATAACACACATTAACTACTCGATTGGCGTCTATAAAATGAACGTGTATATAAAAAACTTGTGTTTTCAATAATAATCCTGAAACTGCCATATTCCTTTCGACACCTGTTTAAATGCTCAAAATGTTTATTTTCTCACGCATTGCGCGTTTTGAATGCTCGTTTTGAGGACACTTTGAGCAGTTTTCATATTTAAAATTCCCAAAATGCCAGTACGTGGGATCATAACCGTTACATTTAATGGATATTGTGGCACATAATTCATCTGGATATTTTCATCACAAAGCAATTTGCGCTGCATAAAAGCGATGTACCAACAAACATATGCAAACATACATATATCTTCAATATTTTAAAGAAAGGGTCGTTCGTATAAAGGGGTTCCTTGAGTGTGTTCGCCAAAGTTGGCAACAACCCTAGCCGGAGGCAAAAGTATCATTAAACTTCCGCCGGATGTGCCATTAAGTAAAAGCAGTACTCGATGCCACTCCCAATGCCAATTGCAATTGACATGGCCATTCCTTAGTCTCCGTCTCCGTCTCCGTCTCCGTCTCCGTCTCCGTCTCAGTCTCAGTCCCCATATCCAATCCCAGTGCAATCGAAGACATAATGGCATAATCGAATGATAATTTAATAAAGCCCAAAATGTGCCGTCAACATTTAAATTGTGGGGCGTTTGTTACGACGGTTAATTGAATCCTTAGCCATTTGGCTTGGAAGAAAGTAAAAACTCCTTGGCCGCATTTACTATTCATATCTAAATATTTATGTGAGTGAATGTGTATGTGTGTGTGAGTGTGTGTGTGTGGTGTGCATAATCAGAATGAATGTTCAACGGGGGAATTGAACTTGTATGCATATGACCATCTCAGTAAAGGTGAACGAAAGAGAAGCCATCGAATATGTTTTGCTTGCCTCCTTGTGGCCAAGAGTAATTCGCATTGACAGCCGCAACAAGACAATGAAGCACATATTGCCCCATTCCACAGCTGATCCATATATTTGTGTGTGTGCATGTGTGTGTGTGTGTGAGAAGGAAATTTACGTGTTCCACTTGCTATTCAATTTGCATGCACTCATGAATAATGCACCGGCCACATAAAAGGCAATCTCAACTGCAACTGCCAGTTGCCGGTTACCAGTTGCCAGTTTGTACATTTTATCAGTTATATACAAAAATACATTTGTGGAAAAAGCAGTTATTCTAATGGAAACTAGCTAAAACATTTATAAATCTAGTTTGGCTCAAGTTGAGCAATGTTAAAGCTTTTCGCATAAAGAAGAAAATTCTATGTTTTTGACTTGCAAATTATATATAAAGATATTAATTAATTTCTTTATTTTTCTTATCATAGATCTTATTTGAACCATCTCCAATCTGATGTGTGTAAGATACAAATATTCATAACAATACTTATAAAAGCAAAGATGTTATGGATATGATTGTAGTATGCAAATATTTGCCAAGATGATGAGCCGTACAACCTGAGCTGGGCGCTGTCAAATGTTGCCCGCTCGGATGTCTACGCAAACAGGAGAAACCAAAAATTGATGCGTTCATGTTTTGGTAAGCCACACTAGACACAAAAAGGCAGGAGGCAGAGACTGCCAATTGGCTAACCCGAACCGGCCCCAAATTTAAGATGGAGATGAAGATGCTCGAGTGAATGCTTCCACGACTTGCTTACTGTTGAGCTGGTATTAAAAATAATATGCAAAGTGCGGGGACCTGTTGAGATTTTCACAATTCCCAAAACAAATAACATATTCACATATTGTTGTTGCTCCACGCTCGGTCCGTGCGGCTGGGCGACCACGTCCACGTGCACCACATAGAGACGTGTCCTGTTGCAAAGAACCGCCCATCTCTGGCTAAATACATGTGGAGAAAAAGTGTTGGAATTAAAATATCTTAACTAAAATTTATACCTAGCATTTGAGCATTTTATTTTCTTTCAATTTATATTTAAATTTAGAAAAAAATATTTCTATAGAACTTATTTTATAACTCATCTTTACTTTTTGATTAATTTTAGGCTACGCTTATTTTGTCAAGTGTATTCGCATCCTGCTCTGCTGCTGGTGTTGTCCTCTTTCTGATACTGTTTTCGAGTGGGGCCTGTTTATGATTTATCATCGCCAACGACAAAGTTATTTCTTCAAGATTAAAACAAGGAGCGATGCTTTTAACTGGCACACACACACACACACACATAAATTCACACACGCCTGTGTGGGTGTGTGTCTGTGAGAGAGAGAGAGTGGATGAATTTGAAGGCGGCTCGTTCATTTGCCTAATGTGACAACTTTAATTTGGCAGCGCTGCTGGAGCCACGTGCAAAGTGGCTTTCATATTTAACATTCGGATATGAGGCAGACAGCAAGATGACAGAGCCTGAGTGCAAATACATATGTCTAAAAATATATACATATATATATATATATATTTAGCCCAAAACTTACAAACTCAACTAACTTACTGAAGCCAAACTTGAGTTTCGCCAATTCAAACATCTCCCCACAGAGAATTGTTGTTGGTTGTGGAACAAGTTTTTGTTGGGTTGCGCTAAAGTTTGTAGTTTCTGCTGCCCCACCAAACTAAACTAAACTAAATAAATTAGCCTGCAGGTACACTCGCAAGTGCAAAGAGCAAAACATACACACACCCACACACACCCACCCACACCCACACACACCAACTGAGAAAACTCAGTGAAACCCACAAAACCGCAACCGCACACATTATTAATAATATTTATGATTGAGTGGGCGTATTTGGCAATTGGAATGGGTGGTCTCTCATTAAATGGGGCAGTGAGTGGGTCGAGTCCATCAGGGAGTCAAGACTGATGTGTAAATTAAAGATTATAGATGTTGCCCCTGCCTGCATATTTTATGATAATGAATAAGTTCAGCTTGCATTCTTCAAAAGTCAAAAAGGTTGCCAAGTTGCGCCGTACAAAATTCATAAGAATCTTTTAAAATTTTAACTATTTTAAGTAGAATTTATGCACTTAATTTGAAGGAAATTTGAATAAATCAATTTACAAATAAATATTTCAAAATTTCACATATCCTTGAGGCTTATATAAGTTCATAACAAAAAAATATCATCTACCCCAGAAAATACTAGCTATATGAATGACTCAGCCAGATCGGTTTACTATATAGTTCACTATGAAGCTCTGCAGTTAAAGGTCTTATTGAATGTGCAAAATATCACCAATATAGGACAACTATATCGTATAGCTTTCAGAGAACAATAAGTGGGTTTTTACATATTTTATAGTGCATTTAAAATGGCAGCAAATGGACTATGCTCCGCAAGATTATGTAATGAACGGTTTGGCTCAGACGTTATTTTTATTAGCCATGGGTTTAATGCTCCTCCACATTTTTTTTCACTCTTTTAGCTAAAATGTATAAAAAAAAATGGAGTTGCCATTTAACAGATTTAAAAAAGGTGTGTTGCTTATTTGCATGCCCTCAACTCTTATATGCATGTTCGCACATCCATTAATCCGATGCAAGCCCAATGCACATGGGAACAAAGGAATATATGGCATAAAAAATGGATTTGCTATGTTTTTTTTTCACTGGGCAAATTAAATTTATTGCCACAGATACTTATACACCACGCCTCATTGTTACTGAATGCCTCCGGTTCTGTAACACACGCATAAATATATGTTGTTGTTGTGAAAAACACGTGCCCCTGAATTTCACATGCAAACAGGTACAGCTACACAAATCCACTTCCATTTCCAGCTCCAGCTCCAGCTCCACAAAACACAGAGAACAATTTATTCGTCGCTCTTCGTGGTCTCATTCAACGTGGCGTTTGAATGGAAATGGAAAATTATGAACCGACGTGCCCGGAACTTAGACACAAAAAAAAAGGAGAACTTGCAACCAGCCACTGAAACTCCACATATAACAAATGTAGCTGCCTAAGTGCCGCAAAAAAAAAGCACGCCAAAAATTGAAAATTAAAACAAGAGCGATGTAGTCGCGGAAGAGGCACTAAAATATACCCTGTAAACTGTGTTTTTGTATAAAATTTAATAAATAGAATAAACTTATTGAAAACAAAAGCAAATCTGCATTAGCAGTAAAAACTCCAAAATTTTGCTATGATTCCGATTCAATTCTGTTGCAATTGAACTAAAGAGTTCCGATTCACTTTTTTTGCCAATGAACTAAGTATTCCGAATCACTTTTTTTGCCAATGAACTAAAGAATTCTAGTTCATTTTTTTTGCCAATGAACTGAAGCATTCCAAACCACTTTTTTGCCATTGAACTAAAGTAATCCTCTACGCCTGTCATTGCCAATATGCTCCTCCATTCACATCGAATTTGTCAAGGGTATAAAAACTCCGCCCCCTCAACTGCACGGTTTTTGTTGATTTTTTTTTTTTGCCTTTCGAGCAAACCGCCCTGTTGCATTTTGACAATGAGACAGCGCGAGACAAACGAGCCCAATCCCAAACAACGCCCTCTCTCCCAGCCACCCTCCAACCTATGCTTCATATAGGTAGAAGGGGGGCTGGCTAAACGGAATAAGCGTTAATGCTTCGTTTGAATGAATTTTTGATTGCGTTGTTTACGATTGAATTTACTTCCTGCCTGCCGCAGAATTTTATTTTTTTTTGTTTTGCTCCGCTGGAATTTGGCAATCCGTACGCAATATTTTTTTCTTACTGTTTTTGCTTGTTGTTGTTGTGCTTCAGATGTAGTCGGGCTTTGGGTTTAGCGGGTGTTCTTTGTTTGAAAGCCATAGAGATAACTGTTGTTTACAGCCAACGGCGACGATGTCTCTGTAGAATTCGTTTGAGAAGCACGTCGACTGATAAACCAAATGGCAAAGCAAAATTGCAAATAAATACTTTGTACATATGCAAAATGAAGCAGAAGTGGTTGGGACAAGAAAAACAACTCCTGAAGCAAACTTCACATTCAATGAGAATAAAAGCCGACTGGCTTTTTGAATATGCGATTAAATAAGCGATAATTTCTTATATGAATAAATAAAAGCAGGGAAATTTAAAAAGCTTCAGATTATTGGGAGTGGTTAGCGTAATGGGAGAAGAACTTTCACAGTTTTGAATTTGAACTCTTGTGTTCTTTTTTTCAATATTCAGTTCAAATTTCTAACGGCTTGATGGTGTTAAATAATCGCATTATTTGGTTTGATGGCACCTTCAAATTTTTCCAGCCATTCCGAATGCTGGTAACGAATCGTGTAATGGGAAACCAATTAATCTCTATCAGTTTTTTTTTTCGTTTTGACTTTGCTGCGGGATCAAGTGACAGGACATTGACTGGATTAAGGAGAGGTAAAGAGTCGGAGCGAAAATGTGAGAATGTGATGGAGAGTAAGGGGCAGTGAGGGGGAGAGTGCCAAATCGGATAAAGGAAACTGGGCATTTGTGGCATCTACGACTCCCTGGAGTGCAATCCGAAATGGATGCCAATTCAAGAAAAAACTAAGATGGCTTTGGATCACAAAAACAACACCAGCTACCAATGGGCAAAGGGCGATTCTATGCTCTGTTGGCCACATCCTCGGCCTCGTCCTCATTCTCATCCGCATCCACTTCTAATATCCAATTGTACACCTTGTGGCATGAGTAATGAGAGCGGCAAGCTGCGCATATCCGTAATACGAATGCAACAAGGACGAAAACGATTTTACGCTTCAATCAGCTTTGATTTAAATTGCAATTATTAACTCAAGTTCGACAAGTTCAACTCACAGCCCAACTCTGTTCAAATATTAACTAAAACCGTAATGGATTGAGATTTTCTCCTCTTAGATATATATATATATTTTGCATTAAGTTATGCAGTCATGCAATAAATGATTCTGACTTTTGAATTTACTTTTATAATAGAAATTATAGTATTTATTTTATTTGATTATATTTCTACAAGAGCATTGCAAAAAGTGAGCTAATCAAAGTCTTTAATCTATGTGTTTGTCGACTTACACTTAATCAGATTAACTTAGTTTACTTTGTTAGTTGCAAATAATTTAATTATTAAAACAAATCTAAACATTAAATTTTTAATCTGTTTATTTAAAGAGACAGCGTCAAAATATTTACTTATGCTTATCTTTAAACTTTCGTTGCCAAGTACCTAAAATGCTTCTGTGGTCATAAGATAAATTCACAGCTGTTGCCAACAATTAATAATAAATCAAAAGAGATTTGTTTAACATTTAGTTTCGCACATTTTATTTACTTAAAAAAGACAAACACTCATATTGAGCATGAAGTGATTGTGATTGCGATATCGAATAGACTTATGAGTAGAATAGTTGGCAGACGTAATATAATTATTTTATTTTTAAATTTAAGTGAATGAGCTGTATGCAAACAGAAATGAGTTTTGATAATTTTGTTGTGCCTTTGGGCTGCTTATCACAAGCGCTGGCATTAAGTTAATTGGTCTTATGCCAATTAAACTGTCCCCGTTTCTATTACTTATCAGCAGACTTGACTGTTACATTAGGTTTCTCCTCTGTTTGGGTCTGCAGCGGCAGTTTCTCGTCAATTGTTTGCAGCTCCTTGAGCTCGGCATCGTGGCTAACACTGTTCCAGGGCTGCAACGTCGACTCCGAAAACAAAACGTAAAGGATGCCGCTGCCAATTAGCATTGCTGCTGTTAGCATAAAGACCTGATTCCAGGCTTCCATCGTTTGCTGCATTAATATAACAGAAAATTTAAAAAAAAATTTAGATATTAACAAAGATAAATAATACGTTTTTTACTTAAGCTCAAAATAAATTAAGTTTTCATAAGTTCAAGCTCAAACATGCTCAAAGCCTAATGAAATATTAAATAATCTAAGTAATATTAAAAACTAAGCTTAAAAGTTAACCAAAATAATTTTATAAAAATAGGAAATATTGCTTATTATTTAAATAATTCTGAAATAGTTCTAATGCTCAGCAAATGTTGACAACAAATATTTAACTACGAGGAGAAATCACTTACATTTCCCTGTGTTAGGATGCCCACTATAAATGGCGATATAAATCCGGGCATGACACCAATCATGCCACTAACGCCAAGAACTATGCCCGCATAGTTCGGAGACAAGTCTACCATTGAGGCTAATGGACCAGAGGAGACGGCGCCATGGAACATCGTAGCCAAATTTACCAGTACAATAGCAGCCGTTGCATTATAGCCAAAGTAAGCCAGAGCCAGCACCACAGCTCCATTGACGCCGCAGCCTGCAAGTTAAATCGAATAAAAGTGGGTGAATTAAATCGAATAGTTTTGGAGCGAATCAACTTACAAATTCCCGTCGCCAGTTTACGGACTTTGGTGCGACTTAGGCGATCCGTGCGCAGCAGATAATCGGAGAATATTGAGAATATGTAGGCGAAGATCATGCGCATCAGATGTGGCATGCCGGAAAGGAATCCAGTCTGCAAGGAATACGGAAAGGTTTATTTAAAGGAGCAAATAAAAATAATGTTTTTATTAGTTCGCTTACCGCTCTGATATTCCAGTGATGTATTAGCCGGAAATATGTTGGTCCGTAGGTCATCAGCGTAAACAGGCCCCAAATACCGCCCCATTGTGCCACCACATTCATCCAGACGGGTCTCGACGTCATAATGTCCTTCCAGGGCGTCGGACCTGGCGTACTATTCTGCACTGAAGCACCCAAGGACTTTTCAATATAACGCTGCTCAGATTGTGTAATCCGGGGATGCTCCGCAGGAGTGTCAAAGACGAGGAATTGCCAGGCAGCGTACCATAGCATGCCGAAGATGCCGCAAATGTAATACACCCATTCCCATGAGGTCCAGGCAATAATATAACCAAATATTGGATAGAATATCGCCACGCCCACCGAACTGCCCAAATAGGCGCTCACAAATTTACTGCGCTCATTTGGCGGTATCCATTTCGCAGTAAGAACATGCATTGAAGGCCAAGCCAAACCCTAAAGAAAATTTCGAGAAAAATTGAAGAGTTAAAGTAAAATATTTTTAAATGCCACATATATCAACCTTAAGCTAAAAGCTGTTCATGTTGGGAATTAGGTTATGCCAATTAATTCTCAAAAAATATTTTAAAAACATTATTTTTGATAATTTGTTGGCTTATTTAAATTTAAGTTTTATTCATGAGAATTACTCACAGTAACTAATCCCTGAAAGACTCGGAGCCACAGCAAAGCTGAATAGCTCCAGTATGACACAATCGGTATGAGGAAACAACAGAATACTCCAATGCCATTCGACAGTCCAAAGACCAGTTTTGTGCCATATTTACGTGCCAAAATTCCGCCTGGCAACTGAAGCACCCAATGCAGCCAGAAAAATGAGCCCAACAGGTTGCTTTGCTCCTTTTCATTCCAATGGAAGCCATTCCTGTTGTAGTCTATCTGCAATGGAAATGGGTTTGATAAGGATTTAAGATTTTAATGTTGATTACAAAAAAATAAATTTCATTTTTATTATTATTTTATTATATATTGGAAGCTGCTGCAAATATTCATAAAATATTATTATTTATGTTTATATTTTTTATTTGCTTCAACTGATAAAATTTTAATTTTTTCATGCTAAAGCAGAATTAATCTTTTTTAAAGGTACTTTTATGCTTTAATAACCTTTTTTCTCTGTGCAATTATATGAAAACTGTCAATTTCAATATATATATTTATATATATATATATATGACAAGGGCTATGAACATGCCCCATTTTGCACACCCAACCGAATTCCACGCACATCTCTTACTCACTTTTGCCCAATCAAGAAACCGTCGCTCCAGTGAATAATGTTCTAAGTGATGTCCACTGACATTGGACACGGCGGACACCAGATGCGATGAATTTACGGAACTGGCATTACCATTGACCAGTTGAGTCAGATTGTGAGTCAGCGCGGACTTCGGCTCATCAACGCCGGCAATCATGTCCACAATGGTGATATTCAAATTAATACGCAGCATATAGTTGACAATGAAGCCGACAAATGTCATGTGCCAGAGCACCGTACGCGCCTCAACTGAAATAAAGTCGGATATATTATTTTAATTAATATTTTTAAATTAATAATTAAGAGTTAGCAACAACACATCTGGTTGGAATCGCAAGGTTTTGGATTTGTATTTATAATTCAGTCGCAACCAGAAACGACGAGCGAAGGCAACTTGTGGTTTTATGTCTCTCGGATCTTGAACCAAATCACAGAAGCCAATTTACAAGCTTGCTCTTGGCACTCGTTTGACTACACAACTTAAATTAAATTAAAATAAATCACTTGTCTCTCATTTTATGATCATACCAGCCATTGTAGATGCTGGATGTTAAAGAATCACTTTAGAATAATGATTTTTGCTGCCTCCTGTTGGAATGAACTTCGGATGTGATATCCTAACTATGATTCGCACTGGGCCGTTGGCCAGACTAGAATGGCAACGGTTTGCTGACCATTATGGGTACTCGGATATACAGCAGCACAGTCGCACATCCCACACAACTGATAAGTGCACATCTCGTTGCTTGATGCAACTCGACTGAGTGAGTGATATGTGCTCTGGTATCTGGGGATCGTAATCTCGTTTTTACTACACGACACAAAGATACGCGATAGGCGTTCGTAAACCGACGATCTGCAAATAAAAAACAAATTATCTTTTGAACAGATCGTCAGGGTGGCTGTGGATTGTCTGGTTTTTGTCTTGTTTGGATTGTCAAATCTTTTTGTGAGCTGTGGCAAGTTCTCACATTCAAATGGCATCTAATCTGTTGAACGAATGAGAAAAAAATGATGGTTATGATGCTAAGTCATTATATGTATTACAGATATGCACAAAAAAATGTGAGCTAATTTATAAAATTAAAAGATTATTTTCTATTATGGCTTGCGAAGCTACTCTTATTATTTAAAGTTATGAAAGCAAAGTTATAAAACTCATTGAACCAAATTTCTATTCTCATTATTGATTTTACTAAATTGCTAGAGTTTTATTTATCTTCAAAGAGACAACGGTTTTTAAATCTATATAAAAGATAAATACGATTGATGGAACCTTTAACTTTTCTTTTTAATTTATATAAAAGATAAATATGATTCATAGAATTCATTTTTTTAAATAGCAATTTTCGACTGAATGAACTCTTCAATCAAAATTTCAATCAGCACTTTTGAATTTCATAAATTACCATGATTTTATCTCTCTATAAGAAAATTAAGATATGAAATGCAACAAATTACTTTCAAAACTACATTTCCAATAAATAACATAATCAGAAAAATTAGAAAAAGAGTTTTCAATCAGCTTGATATGTCCATGTAATATTACGAAATTATAGTTATCAATCATAATCATAAGTCAAGTTCTGTTTTTCAGTATTTTGTATACATATATTAAATTCATTTGTTCTGTAATTTAAAATAAATGTCACAATTTCAATATGTATATATTTTGTTGTTTTTTTTTTATATCAATTTTATGTATATCTTATCTATATACATATGCAATTATTGATGATGCGCCAATTGGAACGTAGTCCAAAGGCATTTACATGAAGATCATTTCATGGCTATATGATAGAAGCTAGCATAATGATTATAGCTACGTTTGTTTGTTAAACCTAATGTTTATAACCAATTGTTGCACACAGTTCCGGCATTAGAGGACCAATTCGGTTCCCGATCCCGAACCCAATTCTTATTTTGTCTTCGAGCAGATCTCGTTATGGTGGCTAGTTACTAGTTGGATTGACTGTGCTTGATTTCTTAACAGCTGTTGTGCGCGTCTGCCGTCGTGGGGGACACCGTCGAAGGGCGCGCTCCACAAGTGGCTTCCCACAGACGGCTCAACATTCACCCGACATTCTCGTAGGACATCGCCGGACGATCAGCGCTGGCGGGTGTGCCAAAGATCGTTGGCGGGTGATGCTGCTGGTGGGGATGCTGCTGCTGTTGTTGCTGTTGCTGCTGCTGCTGGTGTGGATTGTGGGCATGATGTTGGGCCGGCGGGAACATTATATTGTGCGCCATTTGCGGATGATGCAAATGTTGCTCATTTGTCGGCGGAGGCGGTTGCTGGTGGGCAGCATGCTGTTGCTGATGCGCCGCCTCCAGTTTGCGCTGTTCGTTCTGCTGCTGATGCACCTTCTCGGCGGTCTCCTCGTACTTCTTCTGCAGCTGGAACAGTGGCAGTTGCTGCGCTGCATGTAGCGGCACCGGATCTACGGGCGACAGCGGCAACGCCTCCTTTTCCGCCTTCTCATACTTCTTCTGCAGCTGATACATGCTGTGGGAGAGATGTGCGGATGCGGAGCTGCTGCTGCTATTGCTATTGTTGCTCTGCTTGGTTGCTGCAGAGGATGTCGATGTGGAGGACTTTTCCGCCTTGACGGATGACTTCTTTTGATACTTTTTCAAGATCTGCATCAGTTCAGACTTTACATCCAGTCGTATTTCCTCGGGAACGCGCTTAATCTCTTCGTAAAGGGAGAGTAGGAAGAGCTTGTCCGGATCACGCTGCTTCCGCTTTTTACTCTTCTTGGGGAACGCATCCTGCATGAATTGCAGCAGCTTCTCTTCGAACGGTGTCTCGCGCTGCAGTGCAGCATTTGTATGCTGGCGCCTCAACAGATGGGGATGCAACCCTCCATGAAACGCTGGATGTGGCGGCATCCCTGGATGCGGCTGTGTGCCATTCCCATTGCCATGCTCGGCTCCTCCACCACCGCCACCGTTGTGCGACTGCAGTTGGCTCACATTCTGGCCCTGATACGAGCCACCATTGGAGGAGCCGGGCGCATCGTTTGTCTCCCCATCATTGGTATGATGGTCCTGCGCCTGCTGTTGACCACTGTGCGACTGAGGATCCTTCGTATGTTGCATATGCTGCTGCTGCTGCTGCTGTTGCTGCTGACCCGCAGCAGCCGTCAATATGGCATCACAAAAGTGCTCCGGCACATAATCGAAACCCGTCATAAAGTTCTCCGGCTTCAGTTCGCCATTCATCTCCTCGTAAAAGTATTCAGTGCCCACAATGTCAATAATATCATTATCCTCCTGATTCAGCTCAATGCCCGGTGGCGGTGATCCACCGGACAGTTGGCAACGCTTTAGCTCCGCAAGCTTCTTGCGCGTCGTCAAACGCATATCGCGCCAGCACTGCAAGAGAAGATACAGAAGTAAGAATATCGAATCCAAATGAAGGGAAGAGAAATGCTCACCTTTTTCCACTGTATGATTGTTTTCTTTGGGCCGATGGTGTTGAGCGCCGCTTGAATCTTCTCCCAATACCATTCCTTCTCCTTTTTGCCCTCCATGTATTTTGTCTCACGCAGCAATGTGATAAGCATTTTTTTCTGCGGTTTTGTCACTCGATCCTTGAATTAAATTGTGAAAAGTTTAATTGAATATAAACGATGAAATGCAAAATGGAAGACTAAGATTATTTTCGCAAATATAACATCATATGGGATCTATGCACTTATTATTATTATAATTGTGTTGATTTTTGAAATTTGTGAAAATGTATGTAAATAATAACATAGAACAGCTGATATTCAAATGCAGTCTGGCAACTCTGGCAACACTTAAATGTTACACAAAAGGAATGTTGCTGAAACAATTAACTAGATTCTAACATGAAAGCAAAAAAAAATATATAATAAGATAAATGATTAATATTTGCATGTCTCAATAAACTGGCTTGTTGCTCCTTTCTTGTTCTTTTACAATTGAGCCGGCATTTCGCAAATAACAGGGGGCCTATGAGAATTGTGAACAAAATGTTTCTATTGAATAACAAACAAACAAAAATACAATCGTATCAACTGTTTATTACGACTGTCCCGACGCGTCGGTGACCCCCACCTGTCTTGTCCGTGGCCGCTACACAAGCAGCGCGTATACAATTTATAGAATTCTTTTTTTTGTACTCACGCACACACATTCACAAATAAAGACACACATATATAAGCACGGTGTGGATACTGAGCAAAGAGCCAAACGATTTGGATTTTGATTTTGAGAATTGACTGCACAAATTGAGCCAGCAATGCGCTGGTTTCCTTCTTACCATGTTGACGAGCTTCTTGATAAATCTGCGTTGGTTGGAAATGTTGAATTTTTTTTTATTTTCCGTATAATTAAATTTTAACACTTTTGTTTCAATTTTTCACAACTGCAATCCACCAACATTGTCGTAGTCGCTGCTCTGTGTGTTGCCTGAGTTGTGTCTGTCTGTATGGCTGTGTGAGCGCGCGCCTGCATGTGTGTGTGTGCATCTGTGTGGGTTCGTCTAGTCGACGGTCTCACCAACGTTCTGTCTCTGTCTGGCAAGTGCGATTTCAAGCTACAGCCAAACGACTGTCAGTGTCGTTCTCTTTGTCGCTATGACCAAACGTCAATTTGACGTTTGGGCCAGCCAGCTAACCCTGTTGGAAATTTACTACGCGCCCGCTTGGAAAGATAATAATTATTTTCTTATGAGATATTTTATGGTTTATCATATAATACTAATAGTTAGAGTAATTAAGAAAAACCTTCTAAACATTTTGTAGATACATAGATAGATACGTCTGCCAAATATTAGAGAATTTTAGTTAAATATATTTACATAAAAAATAATAAATAATATGGCAATCTACGATCTTTTCTCTTCATTTCGTTATTAATTGAATAAAATATTATTGATATTCCAGTTTCAACAAGACATCAAACATTTCATGATAATTGGCAAAAAAAAAAAACAAATAATGGTTTCAAATGTTCTTATATAATAATTTATGTATTTGTATTCAACTTTTAATAGAGCGTTAAACATTTCATGGATAATTTAATTCAAAAATATTCATATTACAAACAGTTTCAGTTCAGTTTAATATACAATTAAAGCGATAAATACTAAAAAATAAACCTAAATGGTTTAAAAATTTCAGAACACCGATTTCATCTTAAGGTTATTAATTATAGTTCGTGTATGTAATGAGAACAATATGTGGAATCTATTTCTTAAGGAGCAACAAACTAACGCTTTGCAGCGCGGCTGACTGTGCGCGAAACGGTTGAGACGCCCTCCGAGAACTGGGTCCGGAACAGGACATTGGCGTGATTGAAGAGGCCATCCTTAAGCGAGACGATGAGGAACTGCGAGTCGCGAAAGTGCGCCTTCAGCATGCTGCCAATGTTTTGGGTGTGTGACATGTCCAAGGCGGCATCCACCTCGTCGAGGATGTACAGCGGTGCTGGCGAAAACTTTAACATGGCAAGCACTAGTGACAGAGCTACCAAGGATTTTTGGCCACCGGACAACTCGCCCAGGCTGTCCTTGAAGACGCCATTGAAGCCGACCTTTATCTCGAGGCCACTGAGGATGCCGTTGGTAGTGACGGGTCTGAGCAGTGCCTCGGCTCCCGGCAGAAGGGTGCTGAATATGCTGCTAAAGTTTTTGGTGACCGCCTCGTAGGCGCGCTGCACCTGACCCTTCTCCTCCTCGTCCATCTTGACAATGATCTTCTTGATCTTCTCCTTGTCGAGGGCAACGATTTGACGACGACGCACCGTCTCATTGTAGTTCTCCTCCTCGCGCTCGAGTGTCTGCATTGCATTCATGTTCAGAGTGCGTTCCATTTTGGCTTTCTTCTCCTTCATGCTGACCAGCTTATTGCCAGCCTCGACTGGATCCTGTTTGCTGTAGTCGTAGCGTGTGTTCTTCATGCCAAAGCAATTTTTCTCCTCCGGTATCCAAGGATATTTGACAACTAACGCATTCATACGCGTCTTGGCATCCTTTGCCTCTTCACTTATCTTTTTCTTTTCGTTTTCATTCTTTTTCACCTCGAGCTCAAGCTCCTGGTTGTGCTTCATCAGTTTATCCTTTTTGACCAGCAGCGAACGCATCTCTTTGTTCTGTTGATTTTGATTGTCCTTTTGCTGCTTGATTGCTGCCTCCAGTCGGGAAACTTCCGTTGCCGCCCCCGAGCTGTTCTGTTGCAGGGCATCCAACTCGGCCTTGTACTTCTCAAGATTGTCGATCATTTCCTGATGCTGCTGCTTGGAAATCTCAATGCTCTTCTGCAGCTCATTAATTTCCAGCTGCAGCGTCTCGAACTCTTGCTCACGCTTCTTCCAATTGGCGTGTGATTTCTCGGCTTTCTGCTTGGTCACCTTAATCTCATTGGTGACTGCTTTGAGTTCGCGTTCGCGATACCCCTTTGCATCGGATAGCTTTGCCTCCACATCCTTCACCTTGGCCTGGGAACTCTTTTGTTTCTCCCGCGCATCGGCATTCTGTTCCTCCAGGCTTTTTACTTTCTGCTGCATCTCTTCGATTTCCGACTGGTTCTGCTGGAATTCGGTGTGTGACAAGCGAGTTTTGCACATGGACAACTCATGCTGGCGCAGCTCAAGTGCTTCCTTTATCTTGTTGTAGTTGCGTGCTAGATTCTCAATGGAACTACAAAAAAGAGTTCAGATGATTAAATTGTTTTGTGATGCTTGGTATGCAAATTTGTTACGTTAATTGCTGCTCCACTTGCTGCAGTTCATTTATCTTTTGTTGGAGCTTCTTCTCCTCATTTCTAATGCTGTTCAATTTTTCGAGTATGTTTTCACCTTTGGGAGCCGATCCACCGGACAACGTACCAACTGCTTCCACAACATCTCCCTCTATCGTTACACAACGCGCTCCAATTTTATGATCAGCGTTTAGCTAAAGGGTAATATTTATATCAAGTAAATAAATAAAATACAACTCACATCACATGCTCACCCCTTTGGCCACTTCCAGGTCCTTGCATATGAGAGTGCTGCCGAAGACATACTTCATCACGGGATCAAAGTATCGATCGTAATCGATGAGCTCCAATGCAGATTCCACATTGTCGCGACCGTACTGAAAAGCAGAGAGTGAGTATCGAATACATCGAATACGTCTTTAAGTCTACTTACTGTGGCCTTGGCGTAATCAATGACTTTTTGGCTCAGAGGATTAGACCTGATCTTGTTGAGTGGCATCAAAGTGACGCGCCGCTTTAGATTTCCACGCTGTAGGATCTTTTTGCTGATCACATCATCCTCAGTCACAAAACTGTACAACTGCCAAATATGAATTCGATTATCATCATCATCAGGATCAGTTGTTGGCAGGATAAATACTACTTACACTACCTCCAGCTGCCATCATTAGAGCCATGGAGTTTGCCATATCGTTGACCTTAAACAGTTTGCCCATCATGCCGTAAACTTTGTGTCGCGGAAAATTGGGCTCGGGATCATCGTAATGGAGCACATAGCGTGGATTTTCCACACTTTGCTGCAGGACACGTATCTGGTTGTTCAAGTGTTGGCGGGACTCCTTCATATGCTCAAAGTGACCGTCCTCGTAGTTGAGGCCCTGCAGTTCGCGTTCTAAGTTCTTGATTCCCCCTTCGAGCTGATCGTGGAGTTTCTTATCCTTGACGTAGACCGCATCATTGGTCTGCGTCTCGCCCTGTTTTTGCTGGAGAAGACTGCGTGTGTGGCGTAACTCCATTTCAGAGGTTTTAATTATCGTCTGCGCCTCGCTTAAATGTTGCTTGGCAGCTGATGCAGGAGCAGAAGCATGATTAATATATTCAACACAGATTGAGTGAGAAACTTACCAATTAACTGTTCCTGCAGGGTGACAGCCTGGCCATCCTCATTGGTGGACAGACCCTGCGACACAGCCTCGAATTTACGCTGTGCATCCTCGTAGGCCTTGGCATCCGCTGCATCTGCATCCTTGAGGCTTTGGAATTCGCCCTGAACGTTGGACATGGCATTCTGTTTCTTGAGCAGAGTACGATCGTCTTCGGCAATATTCTTGCTGGCTATGCGTATTTTCTTCTCATCCTGTTCAATGGTGCCCTTGGCTGCCTTCAGACTGCCTGAGGCAGTTGCCTCGATAGCACGCTTGGCAGCGAGTTCCGTCTCCAAAGCCTTGAGAGTGCCGCCCATCTCACCATCGATCTTGTGGTGGATTTCCTTCACAGTGCCTTCGATGCGCTCCATTTCATCCAGGTTATTGGCGTGCGTTTCGCGACAATTGCTGATGCGATCCTCGATCTGTTGCTTGTTGGCCTCCACGGATTGGAGGGCACTGCCAAGCTCCAGATATCTGGCAGAGATGTGTATGTGTGTAAGGAACTCAATGTCGCGCACGGTTTTCTGGTACTCCTGGTAAGCGGCACGCTCTTTGCGCAACTTCTCCAGCTTGGGCAGCACCTCCTCATCGAGCAGCGTCGAAGTTTCACGCACCTTGGCTTCCTTTTTCTCAAGGAGTGTTTTGGTCGCATCTCTCTTTGACTTGTACATGCTGGTGCCAGCAGCCTCCTCAATCATGGACAGCACCTGCGATTATCAGGATTGGTTATTGATATTTCAAATTATTGATCTTTGTATGGCGATTACCTCTTTTGGTTTCATGTTTAGCACTTGCTGAATTTTTCCCTGCATGATGAGAAAATTGGGATTGTTCACGTTGAGTTGCATGGAGCAGAAGAAGTCTTGAACTTTCTTGTTCTGCACTAGTTTGCCATTGATGAGAAACTTGTTCTTGCCACCGACAACGACTTGGCGTGTGACGGAGATTTCACGGCATTTCTCATAGCCAGGAGGACATTGAGACGCATTTGTATTGTCAAAGACAATTGTGACTGTTGCTTTTGTTATTCCCGCCTGTCCGTTCTTATACACCAGATCCTGCAGCGCAGACGCACGCACCTAAAACACATGAACATACATACACACATAGTTGATAATTATGTAGCAGACACAATAAATCTATTCTACTTACATTTTGCAAGTTGCTTATGCCAAGCACAAAACAGACCGAATCCAAAATATTTGATTTGCCTGAACCGTTTAGGCCCGTGATGGCTGTGAATTCTGGATCGAAGCCATCGATTTCTGTGCGCTTGCCATATGACTTAAAGCCGTCAAGCACCAGCTTCTTGACATACATTTTTGCAGATCTACAGCAAAAATTCAGCTTTTCGTGCGACGCACAACAAAAATTACCGCCGTTTTTTCTGAATTGCGATGTCGACGCTAGGGATGTGCAAATTCAATCGATTAATTCCAAATATAGCAGCTATCGCAAAAAATAATCGAGTTGTTATCGATTTTAATTACAAAACGAAAATGACGTCCAAAAGAGGATTCAAAATGTGAAAATACATTTATTTGTTGACAATTCAACTTTCCGTAAGTTATTATATCTGTAATAAACATAATATAATCACCCTCTAATCTTAACATGCACCTTCAAAAAGAAAAAGCTTGTAGCATAATTTAAAGTTAATTTTTCCGTTTATTACATGCTTACTCTCGCTTTTAACATGAGAGATAAGCCCGCAAACATATTTTCAAGTTGTACAAAATATCTAAACCAATTTGAAAGCTTAACGGTACGACTTCTGGTAACGTGCACGGGCACCTGGACCGCCAAACTTCTTTGGCTCGCAGCGACGTGGATCACCGACGAGGAGGGTTCTGTCGTATTGTACCAGAATGTCCTTGATCTCCTTCTTGGAGGCCTCATCGACGTCTACAACGGAACAAAATAAATACAATTAAAACGAGTTACTTAGTAAATTCGTACAATTTGCATATCAATTGTAAGTGTCGTTGTAGCCTCAAATAGTAATTGCATTTGCACAAATCACTCTTTTTGATTGCCACATTCATTTAATTTCCCTTGCATTTGTCGCTCATTGGAAATGGCATAAATATTTTCCAACAAAAATCTGGTAGAAGGTGCTCGTAACTAATTACTTTATTAAGATTATTTAAATGTTTTTGCCGCATCACCCAATCTGTGCTTGTTTTCATTCTGCATGCAGTTTGGTTGGTATATGCTCATAATTGATGGTTTCTCTGGCCGCTATTTATTCATTTGCAGGAAAGATGAAATACTTTCAAACAAAAACTTTCTAGGGCTCACACATTAGCATATTTCACAACACTTACATTTCTGATAGAAGGCAACGAGTGCCTTGGAAATTGCCTGACGGATAGCGTAGATCTGGGCAACATGACCACCACCGCTGACGCGTACGCGGATATCAACACCGGCGAATTTCTCCTGCAAAGACAAAAACAAAATATTCAATTATAATAAATTGCATTTAAATAAATAAATAAAGTATTGCTCTTTAAGCAATCAGAAACAATTTTATTCTCATTGGTCTTCAAGTTCGGGATAAATGTTATCATCATCTTATTGTCTATTTATACGTTGCAATTACTGGCTGCCCATCGGCCCCTTGTCGAACACACTCACCTTGCCGAGCAACAAAAGTGGCTCCTGCAATTTGTATTGCAGCACTTTGGGCTCAATTTGGTCCAAGGGACGTCCGTTCACCTTGAGGAGACCGCTTCCGCGCTTGCAGTAAGCAACGGCTGTTGCGGTTTTCTGTAAATATTTCAATATTATTATTGGAAATAAACATAACCTCAGCAGAGTCGAGCGTCGCTTGTAACTTTGCCGCTGATACTGCTGTTTTGCACACGTGCAATGGTTTTTCGCTTTCTATTGTCTGGTTTACACACACACCTTGCGTCCGAAGACTTGCACGGCCTGCACGGGTTCTCTGCGCTAGAAATAAGGAAATATTTGCAACATTTTTGTTGTTAGTTCAACACAATTTCCCACAATTTTCACAAGCACAAATACCTTCTGCTGCATTTTGCTCCGCGAGTTAGGTAGAAAAGAGCGGAAACGCTATATTTGACACTGAACTGTAAATTTTAGTTCACGCTGTGACATATAGAGGGCGCATAAGTCCATTTCTCAACACTTGCAAGCGCAGACAGCCCTAAACAAATTTCAATCAAATGGCCTTCTGTGGTATATTTATTATTAATTAAGATGTCGTTACGTATAATATAAATTAACGAATTTGGCGAAGTTTATTCAGTTCTGTGTATTAAACGGATTTTTAATTTATGTAACAGTTGTGTTAACATATTCAATAAATGCAATATATATCGATAGAATTGCAGTACTTAAATGTTTCGTTTAAATCTATTTAACCGAGCACGACTGAGTTTGCAAATTTAATGGATAATAATTTATAATTGTAAAATATATATATTGTTCTTTTGAATATATATATTTTGAATATACGAGAAATCGATATTTATTGTGATAACAAAATTGCTGCTGTGATTGTTAGTCTCATGCTGACAATGTTAAGTAACATCTCTGTTTGCCATACGCTCTTCTTCTTAATAAAGAAAACCACATACACACTTAACATACACACACAGACACACGAATTTTTAGTTGGGTTCTTTTTTTTCTGTGTGATTAAAAGCGTCAAGTGTGCATAATAACTCAGAAAATCTAATATATATTTGATAATTTAATAAAAATGGTTGTCTGCACAATGCAGAGCTATACAAGAGACGAACAACCGAAAACGGTGCAAGGCGCACAAATTCAACAACATAATTCTGAAATTGGCGATATTTATGGAAATGGCGCCGACGAAGACGATGATCGCGAGGAGGGAGAAATTGTCGACGAATTTGAAATGATTATCTCCTCAGAGGATGAGGAGTTCAAGCTGCGGGCCCGCATCCAACAGCTCGAGGACAAGAGCAAGGACATTGAGAAAATGGACATGCTCGCCGCCAATTTGGCCAATCAATACAGTAAGCAACATGTTCTTATTGCATGTGTGTGTGTGTGTGTGCTTGTGAATGGGAAGTGGTTTGGGGCGTGATCTTGCCTTCAAAGATAGCAAATTAAGCAGATGCTGCTTATGTGTGTGTGTGTGAATTGGAGAGATGTTTTTGGAATTTGAAGCGTTTCTTAAAATTTGATTGCACCCAGATGCGATTTTATAACAACAATCGAAATTGTTGCTTTAAGATACTTAGACTTAACGCTTCAAGGCAAATGACGAATCATATTTACTGAATTTTATACCTATCTTTAGCTAAAGTATATATTAGTTTATTATTAGAAAGAGGGAGGAAGAAAAGGCGTCGCCTTTCTTATCTAGTATTTGATTATTGTCCACAACTCAATACAACGTTGAACTAATCAGTTATTCAATAACTTTTATAGGTTATCAAAGGCCGCCGCAGGTATTTGAGAGGCAAGCGACGTCAAAGAATCACCATTTCTCGCCCATAAACATACTCTCAGATGTGTCCAGTCTGTCCGAGGCGGAAGAGTTTGAGCCACCCAAAAAGTATCGCAAATATCGTATGAAACGCACGGAGGGCAAAAAACACAACAATTCCATAAATATTCGAAGGAATCCCTATGCAACGCAGCCACAGCCATCGTTTATACGTAAGAAGCGACGTCATCACCACAACAACGACAACAATAACAGCAGCACCAACAGCAACAACAAATATCATCATCAGCAACAGGAGCAGTCTGCCATTTTATTGGACTCGCTGGACAGCGTAACGGATGATGAGATCTGTGAGTATGATGTGAATGTGGAGCATGACAATGATGGGTGTGAGGAGCGCTTAAAACTGAGCAGGAATAAGCTGCGCGTTGCCTTGGCACGTGCCGGCAACTATGACATCAAGCCGAAACACAGTTTGCGCGAGAGATTGCAGTATCGCATGCGTCAATCGCCACCAAGTCCTGATCACGTTGCGGATCGAAATCAATGCAAGCCGGATGAACAATTGCCGGCACATTCATTTGAGGGCTACAGCCAGCATCGCAGCAGTACTGGCGAGGAGCAAGAGCAGGAGGAGCACGAGCCGGACCAGGAACCGGAACAGGAGCCGCTGCTCGATGAGCTCTCCGAAATTAGTTTGCGTCTGATTGCACTTAAATCGGCGATATTGAAGAAGCATATAGCACGCAAGAAGCGAGATGCTGAACGTGCCTATTCCCCCACAGACCTAATCAATCGGGTGCATCAGCCGACGATAAACAACGAGTGCGACGACATCGATGATCTCATGGAGATTAGTCCGGCGGCATCGCCGGAACGCAGTCCTCCACCGCCGCCGCCATCGGTACGCTTTGCGGAGCCCGTCGACATGGAACTGGCGCAGACCGATAGCGAGGAAGACAGCAGTAAGCTGAGGCAGCCACCGCAATGGTCCCACAACTACAACTCATTGGCGAATAGCGGCGGCAGCTGGCGCTGCTTTATGCCCAACTCTCTGCCGCCCGTCTCCATGCCCATTGTCATTGATGACGACGACGACGACGATCAGGAGCAGCAGTATAAATCGGAGCAGTTGGACAACGAGGAGGAAGATGAGTTGCCACCACAGACGCCTTCGTTTCACATTCCGCAAGTGCAGCTGCAGGACGATGAGGATGCGCGCGATGCACTGCATCTGAATGAACGACATATGCAGCATTCGCAACCAGATTCACTGAGTGACATCCAATCCATCTCGATGGACAACTCACAGACGCAAACAAGGACCTCGCCCCATTTCCACACCGAATCCAGTGATGGTGAGGCGGCCGCTTTGCGCGCTCTGCTCCTCTCAAGACTCAAGCCAGTAGCCAATGAAACGTTAAAAATGTCCGGCAATCAGGAACTTAATTCCATTAAGGAGGAGACCATGGCACACGATTCCGATGATCCCGAGGAGCTGCGTCAGCATCTGCTCACCAGCATTGCGTCCAAAAAGAAGATGGTCACTGTCAGGGATGCACCGCCAGAGAGTTCAGAGATTCTGTTGAATGCCGTGCGACGTTTTAAAGCTATTTCACCAGTGCTCAAGGAGGAAGACCAAGACCAGCTATCACCGGAGCGTTCACCTGTCATACCATTGTCTCCCATTGAACCAGAGCATGCACCTGTTCCTCAAACTGTGCCTTCACCAGTTCCGTCGCCGCCTTCCCTGCCCTTAACCTTGTCCCTAACTTCGGTCGTACCTACTCCTTTGCCTGTGCCATCACCAAAAATATCTGTGGAAGCTGCAGCCACGTCCACATCCATACCGACGCCCACACCCGCCGCCTCGTCCAACATCATCAAGATCGTAAAGCGCAACAAGGTGATCAACAAGAAGCGTAAGCTTTCCAAAAATACGGAACCAATGCCGACCATCAAGCGTCCAGCAACGCTGCTAGTCAAAGAGCCAGTGGCTCCGTTACACGGTCCCAATTCAAGTGGCTCCAGTACAACACGACTCATTACCACCCTCGATCCGGCCAGCATTCAGGTGAGCAAATTGGTGATTGCGCTGGCCGAATCCGAGTCCGCTGCCAGCGATGACGATCTGGAGCTAAGCAACTGTTATGCGGACAATGCGAGTCCATTCAGCCAGGTTATCGATAGTGCCAGCAATTCCACAACACGCTCAAATACACCCAATTCGGAGTTACTGCTGGGCGAAACGGCGGCGACGACATCGGCATCAACCAATTCCAATTTGCGGCGTACTGTCATCAATGAGCATTTTGAGAAGAAACTCGATGATTTTCTGAAGCAGGCCCGCTCCAAGGTGCCCATCAATCGGACCAAGGAGAGCAGCAGCAAATCAAATCTGGATGCGGACTCCAAATCCAACGACAGTCAATTGCCGGAAACAAAAGCTGTGAAAGCTGATGTGATGTCACCAAAGACAAAATCAACACCTGTCGTAAGTGTTTAAATATTTACATATTTATAAATATCTATATAAAAATATAAAGTTAAAGAATTAGGGAAAATTGATCGAATGAAATGCAATCGATAAATTATAAATATATAATTAAAGAATGAGGGTAAATTTATCGTTTATAAGTTAAATTTAAAACTGTTTGCAACTAATCATTTTATATTTAATAAATTGGAAGATTAAACTATTTATATTTTTTTAAGTGTAAATTAATTTAATAATTAATTTCCCCTTAATTAATTTGATCAGATTTCATTCATATATATTTACTAAGGCTAAAGCTGTAAAGTTTCCAACAAGACTAGATCAGCCAAATCCAAATTATAATTTATAAATATTTATTAATTTTCCTTGCAGGCTGTGCGCCATTTGCCAGTGGCGACGCAAAAGGAATATTTGCGTCTTATCGAACGCATGCAGCTGCTGGAGAAAAAGAAAGTTGGAGTCAAGTCGGCAGCTGCTGCAGTGAGTAGTCAAAATGACAATTCAACAGCAGCTGTTGCTCCCAGTAGTCAAAAGGATATTTCAACAGCAGCAGTTTCGAACAAGAAAGTTGCGTGCAACAAACAAATGCTCAAAAAGGCCACAGTTGGGGCAGGGCCCCAAGACAGCACAGTTGCTGATCCAGATCTGCCAACTACCTCATCGGCGGCAGCAAAGGCCGCACAGCCCACACAGGAGAGTCGGCTGAAAGCATTCGAGAGTTCATTTCATAAAATCGGGTATTTATATAGGATATTGATATCCGCATAGTTATTATTTACACCCATTGCTTTTATTAGGTGCAGCATGATTTCGAATCTGGACAAATCACTGCATATGGTCGAGGAGGCGAAGAGGACAAAGATTGCACGGTTGCGCTATGCGAAACGGCTGAAGGATCTCTATGCCGAGATGCAGGCGATCAAGCAGTCAGTCAAGCTGGAGGAGATGAAATTGGCGCGCATTCAGCCGGAGATTCAGACCAGTCACGAGATCATCATATCACTCAAGCAAAAGCGCAACAAGCTGCGCAACGCCGCCATGCATCTGGGCAATGGACTATTGGGCGACGACTACAGGTACTACAACAACAACAACAACAGCAGCAGCCAGTTGCTGTGGTGGACAACTACAACGCAAGGGCAACAATGGGCAAAAAATGGGATCGCCGGAATGTGCCTACAAAGGACGCCTCGGCAATTCACAATTCAATTGCAGTCCATACTACATCTGATTCTATTTGCAGGTTACTCGATCCCGGCAAGGAGGAAATTGTATGTAAATCGACGCAGCTAACCAAAGACATTCGTTTATATAATTCAATACTGAAATATGAGAATATACCCGTCGAAGTGCCGGAGGGTGCAGTGCCAGGCAGTGCAAAGCCCGCGTCCGACTTCCAAGCGGTAACCAAAACTGAAACAGAGATGACTCCCGACAAGCAACAGCAACTGGAGCAGGAGCAAGAGCTGCCCAGCAACAGCAACTGTGATAGCCAAACATCGCCGCCGCCGCCGCCGCCCGATGATGAGCTTGGAGCTGAAGTCGAGCAGCGAAACGAATGTGATATCAGCTCAGCTGGCGTTGCACTCACAGTTGAGACAGCAGTCAGCCCAGAGACGTCGCTGGAAGTTGATGTGCGTGGATTTTTAACATCTATTTATATATAATAATTAACTATTGCCTGAATTTGTTGTTGTTCGACTGTGCTAAATGTGCTAACTGTGTTAACTGTGCTAACCCCATACTAACAAACTGATTCGAGTCTACTTGCAGATTCTGCCCCCGAATAATGTGCCTCCGTCGATGGTCAGATTTATGCGAGAGTTGTCCGAGCCGCCCATCAAGCAATCCCTGCCTGCCGAATATCGCACGCCGATGCCACGAAATTACAACAGGTGCGTGGATTCCAATTGTCTGTTGCGTTTCACCAGCGAGAGATTTGTGTGTCTGTGTTTTGTGTGTGTTTTGCAGCCAACTGAATATCAATGCCACCGTTTGTCCCTTTGATCTGATGGGTCGCTGCGAGGACACGGACTGTTCCTATCTGCATTTGACTGCACTTGGACTAAAGCAGTGAAAGAAAAAACAAAAAACAAAATTCATATAGATATCGAAACCCACAAAAAAAAGAAAACAATCTTAATTCATTTAACATTCTAAATAGCGTGCTTGAATTCTGGTAAGTTGAACTCTTCACGCGACTTTATATTTAAATGTTGCTTTCAGTCAACCATAGACAAAACACAAAGAAAAACCACAACAACAAAAACAGCAAAAAAAAAAAAACAAAAACAAAACAGAAGCCAATAATGCAATCAAACAAAGACTGAACAATTGTTTGATTGAGAAGTAGAAAAGCAGCAGCAGCAGCAGTTGCAGCCACAGCCTCAGCAGAGGCAGCAACAACTTGGAGATCCGCAGATCGAACTAGTGATTTAAAAATCGATATATATATAGATGGTTTCTTTGTTGAAACATTGTTTGTTACATACATTTATATCCGTGGTGTTGTTAACTGGTGCAAGTTCGATGATGACGCGACGGCCGTTCGAACGGTTTGTGCATTTTTTTTCATTTGCTCTACATTCAACTGACTTATACAAAATTCGTAAGCACCAAAAAAAAGAGAAAAAAAAGAAGAAAAAAAAAACAATTAAATCACCTTGAGCAACAGCAAGAGCTGTAATATATTAATTGTCATTAAGCTAAATTGGGTTAATCTCTCTCTATATTAATGTACATATATATATATATATATATATATAAGTATGTATATATATATATGTGTTTGTGTTGCCACCGTTATTGATATATATATATACGTACGTTCACTGATTATCTTCCGCAATTACTTTCGCTGGCAATTTTCGTTGCAAATAATCATTTTAAATAATACATTTGTAATCATTATAAAGTTTTCTAAAAATACATATATAAAAAACAAAACAAAAAAAAATTCACATAAGAATGAAAAAATAAAAAAATAAACATACAAAATATGAACTTGTGTATTTTATTTGAATAGCAGGAATGCAAATTTACACTACTTACAGTAAGTAAAAATAAATTAAATAAATTGTATTCAATTTCGAAAAGCGTAATTTCGAATTTCGCGTTGCCTTATGCAGCAATCTGCTGCGAAACAATTATTTCTAATTACAAATAGTTTAAGTATACAAATAATAATATCACAGCCAATAGATCCACAGCGTTTTTTTGTTTGCATTATACAAGGATATTAATTTTTAAATTAGATTTCAGCAAGTAAATCTCCAAAGCTGGGAGGAATCACCTAATAGCCTTCATCATTGCCAAAATAGACGTAGGAGTGACACCAGTCCTTGACATCGTCATCATTGTTACAGCACATCGGATAGATGAATTCCGATTTGGTCACTTTGGCACATCTCATGCACAGCTCCATGGTTGTCTGATCCAATTCACATTGCTGCACCTTCAGTATGGTCTCTCGCGACAGATTGCCCGGATAATCTCTGGGATCAACGGGTAGCTGCATTCTTGCTGTTGTCGCTATGGTCTCCAATGGTCTGCCTTGGACGCTGCCGATTGAGAGACACGCTGCCAGTAGAATCATTAGCATCTCCATTTTCTGTTTGTCGATTTCCTGAAAAGTGAAATTGCAAAACATTTAATATTGCCGTCAAGTTTAAGTAAAGGCTTAGGTTTGTTACATTTGAAAAATTGCTATAATAAATTTAACGATATCCTGGCAAGTTCTAAATGTAAATCATATTATTAAAACTCAGCAATCCTCAGAATTTTCATAATTATGAAGCGCAAAAAAGACTAGTGATTAGAATTATATATTCGAAAGTATTTATCGACCTTGCATGGACTTTGTAATTTTCCTACAATTTCTAGAACAATTAAAACACGCTTAAAGACAAGTATTATTGAAAATTTTAAATATAAATTTGAAAATGATCTTGATCCCAATGGAATAGGAAATGTACTAGAATATAAAAGGGTTCATTTAATGGCTTGCACTTTTTCAAAAGCTTGGATATTCAGTTTTTTAAATCTTATCTATATATGTATTATGATAATTATATATATTATTAGGCCGATCAAGGATAATAACAAATTAATCATATTTTTATATACGTTTCTTATATATATATATATATATATATTAAGTACAACACTTGAGTAGCATATTTTGATTTCTGAATTTTCACATGTTTATTATTAAATTGGTTAAATTTCGTTAAGCATTCTCACAATATTAATCAATTAAATAATTTCTGTTTACTCACTTTGTGAAACACTCTGTTTGCGTGTTAATACTAAGAAATTGTATATATAATTCTGATTACTGGACGAGGACGTTGACAGTCTATAATTTGTTCCTATTATTTTTGTTTTATTGTTTGTTTGCTATGCGAATTGATAGCAGAGCCGGCAGCAACTGGAAGTTTAAGTTGACATCGCCTAACGTTTTATACCACCACCAAAGATCGGGGCACCCACGATGCCTTGAAGCGGTGCTTCGGCTACGTGTTCGGCTTTTAGCATCGGTTCGTCGGCATCGCGGGCATTGGTCGGCTCCATATAGATCGATGATAAATGTTGTTCTGATTAGAGCTTTCTTTTTCTCTCTTTCTCTCTTTCTCTCATTTTTTCTCTCATTTTCTCTCTCGGGCTGAAGGCAATTGACCAAAATATAGTTTGATTTACCACAATAGTTCAATGATCGACTAATACTTTCTTATCATTTTTCATTGAGTAACATTTTTAATTTAGTATTTTGCTGTAAACAAAATAAAAATAGTTTATGAAAATTTAAAGGTTCAAGTATTAAGTGAAATATTTTGTACACGTGTGTGATAATTATAGTATTTATTTATATATGTATATTATAATTTCAAATATGGTTCCTACTCAAATCAGCTGAAATTTTCTATACAATTCAGAAATTGTGGAATTTCAAATTTTAGTTCCCAATTTGATGCTGATTTCATTCCATATTTGATTTGCCGATTTATTTTGGTTAAATTTGATAAAAATATTTAGTTATTTTTATGATTAACAGGGTATACCGAAGTGTCATATAATTTATAGAATTTCTTAACTTACAAACTTTCCATGTTTATTTTTTTTATTTTCACCTAGTAACAGCTTCATTTTGATTCAATTGTTAGAAATTGTGGAATTCTCAATTTTTACAAGTTCATCAAAATTCATTTGAACGTTGCCAAATTTGAGTAAAAAATAAATAAAAAAAAAAATGCTGGGACACGTTGCAAGATTGTCGAAGCTGCCGCTGAACTACGTGCAGAAGAGGGGCGGCAATTGGAGTGGGCGTGGCGAGCGCAACTACAAGGTGACCGTGGTGGGCGCCGAGGGTGGCATTGGGCAACCTTTGTCTCTGTTGCTGAAGCAGAACCCGTTGATTGACCAGCTGGCGTTGCACGATGCGCAGCCAGTCAAAGGTGTCGCTGCGGATCTATCGCACATCTGCACCACAGCCCAGGTGAGTCACTTTCGGGCCGAGGATCTGCTGGATGCGCTGCACGGTTCGCATGTGGTTGTGGTGCCAGCCGGATTACCCCGCAAGCCGGGCATGTCACGCGATGAGCTGATGGCCGCCAATGCGAGCATCGCGATGACTGTCGCCAGTGCGGTGAGCATCGCTTGTCCCGAGGCACTGTTGGCCTTCATAACGAATCCCGTTAACGCCATTGTGCCCATGGCGGCGGAGTTCCTCAAGGCCAAGTCCGTCTTCGATCCAAATCGTTTGTTTGGCATAACAACTTTGGATGTTGTCCGCTCGAAAACCTTCATTGGGGAGTACCTCAACATCGATCCGGATTTGGTGGAGATACCAGTGATTGGGGGACATGCCGGCATCACCGTACTCCCGCTCCTATCGCAGTGCAGCCCCAAGTTGCCCGAGTCGGCGGTGGAGGAAATGCAGCGTCTGAGGCAACGCCTACAGCAAGCAGGCAATGAGGTTGTCAAGGCCAAGACGGGCAAGGGATCGGCAACGCTGTCGATGGCCTATGCTGGCGCACACTTTGTCAACGCGCTGCTACGTGGCTTGGAAAATGAGGACGATGTGTTGGAGTGCTCCTATGTGGCCTCCAATGTCGCCGAGTTGCCATTCCTTGCCACGCCTGTGCTGCTGGGCCCGAATGGCATCAAGGAGCACATGGGTTTGCCGCCCATGAACGAGGAGGAGCAGGCAGCCTTCGAGAAGATGCTGCCAGTGCTGCGCGACAACATCGAGTTTGGCATCCGCTTGGCCCACACGGCAATGGAGGGCAACCAACCGGAGGACAAAGTTGCCGAACAGATTCTGCCAAATGCGCGCGCAACTCAAACTGAATAAATTATAATTTGCAATAAAATATAAATAAATAAATATTAATAATATTATGAATAAGTTCTATGGGATATAAGAAATTAAATAAACAACTTAAGAACAAATAGGAACAATAACAATTATAATCTATCAAAGACATCTTGACGCTGTTTCCTCATTCAATACCTAGTTGCCGATTTCGTAAACACTACAAATTACGGCATAAGAATATATATATATAATGAAAGAATACGGAAGATTAAATACCCTTTCTTAGCGGATTGTAACTGTTAATATTCAAATTTTAGTTGGAATTTTAAAAAGATATTCGATTGTTTTTATGGGGTTTTTTTATATATAGTAATTTGATTTTAATTATTTTTATTTTTTATTTAATTGTGAGCTGCAAAATATGAATATTTCCAGTGAGTTATATACTTGGTAAACAAAAGTGTTTTCCATAAAAGAGTTCAGATATTATAGGATAGAATTTAAAAACGATAATCCATTGTTTTTATGGGTGTTTTATTATATAGTTTTCAGATTTCAATTATTTGTTTTTTATTAAAATGTGAGCTGCAAAATATTACTTGTTTAAGAAAGTTTTAAACGAATAACTTGGTAAACAATAATAATTTCCATAAAAGAGTTAAGAATCTATATTTTTATGGGTGTTTTTTTTATATAGTAATTCGAATTTCAATTATTTTTATTTGTTTTTATTAAAAAATGAGTTGCAATATACGACTTGTATTTAAAATGTTTTATTCGAATAACTTGGTAAACAATAATGTTTTCTAGAAAATAGTTCAGATTCTATATAATAATAAAGATACGATATAAAGATTCCATACAGCAAAAAGTCTGCCATAATCCAAGTTTCAACAAGTAGACTTCAAAATTGAGCAATTGATTGCCACCTGCAGATCAGATTGTGGCAAGATGAACAACAGAATTGAAATAGCCTCGATTAGGGTATTAATGTATGTGATATGTCTGAATACATATGTAACTGAGTAACTGAGTCGTATGCTGGTTTGGGGTCGTCGCAGTCAATTGGTGAAACATGATGTTGCTCACATTTTACTGATAAGGAATTGCATAGCTCGGGGAACTGATTATAATGGCATCAAATCTCGGAGAGACCGATTCACAGATAAACATAATCATGATTCAATGTCAACGCATAATTCATTCATTCATTTATATATATATATATATATATACATAAAAACTCTTCCTTAAGTGCATTAGAAATAGTTCAACATAAAACATTTGGAATATTCTACAATTTGAAATTAAATTATAGTATTAAAAAATAAATATTTCTATAATGAATATTTCTAGAATGTTTAGTTTATAGACTGAATTAGTCATTTAATAAAATACTTTTTTATCTTCGTGATTTTTTTTTTATTATATTTTTTTTTCTTCTTGTATAATCACAATTCCGAGAACTAGACGAACTAATTAAATTATGTAATTGTCTATAGGAAAATTTTTATTATTTTTTTTTTTGTTTACTGCTCTTGGGCATATGATCTGTCGGGGGAATCAATGAATTAATTAAATGCATTTAGTAACCTTGCAACAATGTGTGTAATTAGTAAACTACACAAATAAACAATTTAACTGACCGGATTACAAATGCGAATATGAAAAATCCCCAAGACAAAAAATGCGTCATTTCGTAGCACAAATTCAATTGAGTTTTTCATGTAATAAAAAATATATCTGACTTGGCAAAATTTTAGATTTATGTAAAAATCTAAATGAGATAATTGGCAAATTAATTGCTTCCTGAAATTATTGTATACATTTTTTTATATTAATTATGGAAAGTTTATAAAGTGTTTAGTTAAGTGACTAAAGATAGTTAAATTGTAGTTGCATAGAAAACTAATGACTAAAGTAAAGGGTATTATAATTATTATTATTTCTTGTAAATTTTGGATTTATCCACTGCGATCTATAAGATAAATTGTGCCTCCTTCTGAGCATATTGCTCCAGCTCCTTGACGAATGCCAGAATTCATATCATTTATTCCAAGGATGCTGTATCTTTTCCTGGCTAAAGTGTCTACTTTGCTTTAGCTATATTTTCATTGCAGTGTATTTTATAACTATATAATATATGTAATATATATAATAGCTAAAAGATTGCAAATAATTTAGCAAGAGTCAAAGTTGACTAAACAAAAAAGTCTTTTTAAGCCAGAAGCATTAAAAAGAGACAGAAAATTATATTTAAAATATTAATCAAATTTCCTATATGAAATTCATTAAAAAAATGCCCAAATTTGAGATTCTAACTTGGAATTGAAAGTTATTTTACTTAAGATATTTTCAAATCGATCACAATACTTTTTCGATATAACTGTGCTAAGAAAAATTTCAATTTTCTCAAATGAAAATTGAAATTGAAATTTGTAACTGGAAAAATTTGTTTAAAAATCAGTAGAACTTCTTGAAAATTTCGAGATGATTTGCCGTATGATTGGCCAAATTGCCAGGTACAGCAGCTGTGCCAAGAAGCCTGTCAAAGTGGCCGTTGTGGGTGCGGCTGGTGGCATTGGTCAACCCCTTTCGCTGCTGCTCAAGATGAGTCCAATGATCTCAAAGTTGGCACTGCACGATGTGAAGGATGTGAAGGGTATTGCGGCGGATCTCTCGCACATCTGCACTGGCGCCCGGGTGCAGGCGTTTTTGGGTCCCGATGAGCTGCAGTGTGCACTGGAGGATGCGGCCGTTGTTGTCATCCCAGCGGGATTACCACGCAAACCGGGCATGAGTCGGTCCGATCTGCTCTCTGCCAATGGCAAAGTTGCCATCAATGTGGCCAAAACCATTGCCAGCGTCTGCCCAAAGGCACTCATTGCCTTCATCACGAATCCCATCAACTCAATCATACCCATTGTGGCCCAGATACTGAACGATGCCAACGTCTTCGATCCCAATCGACTATTTGGCGTTACCACGCTGGATGTGGTCCGTGCCCGAACCTTTGTGGCCGAAGCCTTGTCCATTAATCCGCGAACTGTGCAAATACCCGTCATTGGGGGACATGCTGGGATTACAATTCTGCCACTGTTGTCACAGTGTTTGCCCAAATACACGGTGACTGGCGCGGAACGGGATAAGTTGGTGAAACGCATTCAGGATGCGGGCAACGAGGTGGTCGAGGCGAAGGCTGGCACAGGATCTGCCACACTTTCGATGGCCTTTGCTGGCGCCAAATTTGTTGACGCTCTGCTGCGTGGCATCAACGGAGAGGAGAATATCATCCAGTGCTCCTATGTTCAGTCCAAGGTAACCGAGGCCAAGTTCTTTGCCACGCCCCTTCTACTGGGCCCGGGTGGCATAGCAAAGAATCTGGGACTGCCCCCGTTGGATGAGCAGGAGCAAAAAGCCTGCGAAACTTGCGTCAAACAGTTGCAAAAGGATATCGAAGAAGGCGTCAAGTTTCTATGCAAATAAAATGTGTCCGGATTAAATAAAACAGCCTGAAATAATTTATATATATATATATTATAGCTATTGTATACATATATATATATATATATATATTGTATGCATGTCTATATTTGAAGACCCACTTTCAATATTGATTGGGGCAAACAAACAATGTACCTATTTTTATATATATACCAAATCACTGATAACTTAATCATCTCTCTTCAATCATCCATCCATTTATTCAATTATTATATTTATAGTCTACTAAACATTTATATAAATTGTGTGTGTATGTGCGTGTGTGTGTGAGTGTGTGTGTGAGTGTGTGTGTTTGTGTGAGTGTGTGTGTGTGTGTGTGTGTTTGAAAATGTTTTCATTGAAAACAGTGCTTCACATTTTCTTGTAAATTTTTTGTTGACCTATGTAAAATTAATGTCATCTAGCTTATATATATAAATATATATATCTATATATATATATATATATCTTAAATCTATAGAATCTTAAAGTAGTAGAGTTTTTGTTTACTCATTTTTAGGCTTTTTTAGTTTACAGCTTAGCATATGAAAATTGAACTTTTAACTCCACTTTCCAACTAGTTTTGGAGTAAAGGAAAAATTAGACAAACGGAGTCAACTTTTCCGACATCAGCATATATTATAAAGGATCTATATAATTTAGAAGTCGGATTTTAATGATTATTTGTCAAACTGTCTACTGCAAAAGAATACGCATTTTTAGTTTTGAAAAATTCATATTTTGATTGGCGCTAAATGATATAATGATCCAATCCAAGTACTACATCAACGCAGTTAATGATGCTGATCAGATCAAAAAAAACAATTCTAATAGTAAAATAAGTAAATAAAAACACCAAAATATATATTTAGTAAAACAATATTTTATATACACAATAGTTTTCCGCATTATTTTTACTAGTTGATAAGGTCCTAGAAAATGTAGCTCCAGAAAAGGAAGCCATCAATCAATTAGTTAATCAATCAACCAGAACATTTTAAGTGATTCATAAATTCATAAATGATAAGCAAAAAAGCAAAAATTACTGATATTTTCAACTAGTTGCAAGTCATCGGCAATATTAAAGTTTTTCAATTGAATTGAATTTATTTTGTTTGGTTTTAGCAATTAGAATTGAGCAGGTCTATCAAAATATGATAACAATTTTTGGTATTTCTCAAGGGGTGTGGGTGTGGCAACAACATCATGCCACACTTTATGGGCGATAATTCTGGTTTTTTCTCGATCAACAACACACAGAATTATTGATTAAAAACCACTTCTCTTGGTAATAGTCATAATTATTAATAATTGCAAGATCGAATCACACTACTAACATATATATATATATATATATATATATGTATATATATATTTATTTATTATTACCAAAAAACTGTGATTACCAATATTGTTATTAATTGGCAATTGTTGCTAACCCAATTGATTGCGAAATACGGAAACTGTTTATTATTTGAAGTGCATTGTTATTATAATATTTATTTGTATTATGATGGCGTGTCTGGGGATTATAAATATACCCGGCTATATGTATAATGTTTACTCCCGTTCCACTCTTATCATGTTCCAGAGTTTAACAGGGTCGTTTACTGTTTGTTTGTCTGCCTTGTCGCATGAGTAATTTCATCAGTCGAAATGTCATCGGAGTCTAACCATAATAAAAAAAAAACAATAAAAGGTACTTAATTATAATGTAAGAAATGTTCAAAATTTTTCAAATTTTCTTAGCTTTTTAATACAAAATTTAATTAAAAAAAAGGCTTAAAATTTCTTGTTTTGATATGTGTTTTTGTGGTGTTTGATTAGAAAGTAACTCAATGTTTTTGGGCCCAAAGATCCGCAATTTAGATCGTTAAATTTGATGTCTGCAAATGTTATTTGCGTTGCTAAAAAAAACACCCACGTTTATTGATAAGCACATTAATAATCTTATAATATTTATGCTAGTGTGTGTGTGTGTGGGTGTGTGTGTGCACTTAAGGTTATTGCATTTTTAAGTATCTACTTGAGACATAAATAAACTTGGACATTTCACCTGCTTTTTCAATTTGACCAAAGTCCGTTGGTCTTTCGATCCACAGCATCTGAGTCATAGCCAAAAATTAATTGAACTTTGCTCTATTTCAAAATAAAAATACTTTTAAATAGACAGACTAATTGGCATTTTATTTAAATATATTTATATATTTTTTTATACAAATTAAATATTTAAAATTTAGATCATTGCAGCTTTTCTTATCTGACATTTGATTCATTTTTAAGAATGATTTTCAAGTTGCTAACGACCATAGGCGGAGAGCTTTATTATGACAGCAACCAGCGATATTTGTAACCCGATGTTTGCAAAGCTTTATCTCAAAAAGCTCTCTATTTGTTCGTCTATTGATTTGCATTGATTTTGTAGACTCCACAATTCAAATGCATTTGCAGCTCCCACCAGAATTTGGAGGCCATTTCTGTTCAATGAAACGGTTAAAGCAAACAGATTGAGAACTATGCCCGGGCTACCGTTAGAAATATTAACATGTCAACCAATCACACGTGCTACTGACATGTGTTCAAAATCGAAGGTTTTTCAGCAAAAAAGAAACGTGTAATAAGAATTAAAGAAGACAGGCTGAAAAAAATGTGTCGCAATCTTGCAGCTGTCCCATTGTCAAAGATTACGACAGCTCTTAATTATTATTCAATCTGCTCATGCTCAATCCATAAATGCTGTAAATTTGGTCTACTTATTAATTGAAGCAATTTAAACGGGTTCTCTTAAGATATATAAAATCAAAAAGCTACTCAAATATAAAATGGACTTTTCGATCGAATAGATTATGTAATCTTGCTATTTAGTATATTTGAAATAATAAGATAAATCAAACTATGTTAATTTTAAGCAATTGTTTATTTTAGCATTGGGAAATTTCGCATTTTGTTTTTATACATAATAAACGGAAAATTATATATATACGACCCATTCCTAATAACATCGCATTGTCTCACGTTTCCCATTCATTACGATTGTGTGGACTCAATATTTAAGGTTGTGCAGGTCGGGAAGTAAACAAAGATGCGTAAAGGGAAATAACATAAATCCTTTGATGACATTTTCAAGGCAAGAGCAGCTGCTACTGAGTTGTGCTGTGCTGCACATGCGCGACATGCATTCATCCATTTGTTGTTAAAACAATAACTGGTGGCGAGTGCGGGCTGATTCAACTGTTGAACCGTTTACCTGCTTGCTGTGCAGAGAGTGCAATGGAGTGTAAAATAACAAAAGAGAAGCTGTACAACGGCAGTAAAAGCAACAGCTGTGCAGGGCAATTGAATGAAACAGGGCGAACGACGAACAGCTGCCTCTCACCCGCGCTGCGTTAAACAAGTATTGTGATTAAGAGTGCAGCAGCAGCATCGTGAAGAGAGCATAATAGCAGGCATGTAAGAGAGGAGCTGTGCGCATTTGCAGTTCACTTGAGCATAACAGTGCGATGGCACTGTTAACTTTTAACAGCGTACTCTTTGCCTGGCTTCGTCTTCCAAATAGAATTCAATTGTATCGGGAACGTTGTGTTTAACGGACGGCAATCAACAAAACAGCTCTGCTACGAGAAAACGTCATCGACGTCATTCGGGAAACGGCGTCTGCCAAAAAAAAAACAAAAAACAAAAACGTTTAAAACCAAAAATAGCAACAACAAACCACAAATATATATAAAAATTAGACGCGCTAAAACCAAAGAGTGAAAATGTGACAAATCTTTTAAATTAACTTATTCAAACAAGTGCGAAACATTCAAAAAGTTAACTGAAAAACGTTGGATCTGGGACCTGGAACTGCACTCCCCCGCCCCACGCAACGCTCCAATCAAAAAAGAAGAAAACATAACCAAAAGCCAAGCAAAAACAAACACAACCTGTAGCTCTCTGCTGCGACAGCAACAGCTACGTTGGCAGCGCAGCAAACGCTTTAATACGCTTACGGACTTTTAAAATTGGGTTTTCGTATTTGTTGTTTCTGGTTTTTTTTTTTTTATTCGCTGTTGTTTCTTTCTTCGCACGTAACGCGGAAGCATAAACACACATAAATGAGATTGCCTTAAAGCAAAGGAGAGCAACAAAAAAAAACAACAACAGAAACAACTTTTACATTTTTCCAACAAGGAGTTGAGAGCAGTAAAAAGAACCTTCAACATGTGGTGCATTGTGGATTTGCCAAATGGCACTCAACAAGCTGTCAAATTGGATCCCAAAGCCATCGGCCAAGAATGCCTCGAAAAGGTGAGCAAATGTCCCAAACTGAGACTTCAAAACAAACCACAAACAAACAATTTGAATTGTAGATCAAAAACAACAGCAAAAGCTGTAAACAGACATTGAACCGGGAAAACTGATAGTTTTGAACGGAAAGGTTTTTCTATGATCAACCTTGTTTAGACATTATACTTAAAATAAATGTTTAACATTAACTGCTAGTTTGGAAAACAACTTGATCTTTAATCTTAATTGAATATTAAGTGCTGTAGATGTTGGTAAACTCATCAATTATGTATTGAAACTAGTTGCTTAAAATTATTCAGCCTACCAAATTTATTTATTATTTATTTTGAAGACCTTTCTCAATGTACTTTGGCAAGTGCATTTTATTTTCTAAAAATACTTGCATAAATTATACATGTTCAAATAATGAATTATACACCTCTTGAGTATTTACTGCCCATTCCATAAAAAAAAAATCAGCACTAATTACATTTGTTATTGTCAATAATTCAATAAACATTTTCTTATCATTATTTGTGTGTCAAACTAAAGTAATAAATGTATTTTAATCCCACAACTGATTTCGCACTCGGACGCTTATCAGTGTTGATTTTTATACTAATTCGTTTTAAATACCCAAATGCCCTTGAGAAGCATACCCCCCCAACCCCCTTTAAACTACCCGCTGCTCCGCACTATACCCCCTGCTGTGACGTCTTTTCTTATCATCTGAGCGCACTGCTCGGCTTCGAGGCTGAATAGGCTGAATCGTCCCCAGAATGAAGCACTGTAAAGAAAGCTTGAAACAAGTCCACAACTGAACTGAACTTTAAGCAAATTACAAGAAGCCAAGTCGAACTCTTCTGGATATAAATTTCTATATGTACTTCACAGTAAATACTTCTCAGCGGCACTGCATACATCTGTTGCTGTTTTTTTATCAGTCACATTTCGCTGTGCAAGAATGTGGATGAGAAAATGCCTACTTCAATTGTTATTGAGCAAGTTTTCAGTTAAGTTTTGTTTGTTATTTAAGTGCTTTGTTTTGAAGTACAAGATTTGTAATGCGACCCTTTCCAGTTAATCAATCGACTTGGTCTACACAGTTGGCTCTTTCCTCGTAACTCTTTTACGCATTTAACTTGTTCACTTTCCTATTAACTTTAAGCTTACTAAGAATTTTTTGTAGTACTCTTCTAGAAATTATTGTGCTTCAAATACGACATCTTCATATCATTTTAAAAATCGACAAGCCT
This sequence comes from Drosophila longiperda, assembly GCA_035042125.1. NCBI lineage: Eukaryota > Metazoa > Arthropoda > Insecta > Diptera > Drosophilidae > Drosophila > Drosophila longiperda. Next base: position 12,695,593 of record JAWNLV010000107.1, read on the forward strand.
CCTTGTTTTTCTACGGTGCACGTCGTATTTTATATATTGCACACTGATATACTTATATATATATATATATATTAATATATCAGTCATTTGTCAAAGTGCAGCAAAATCGGTTTCAATGTCCAAGTGGATTGAATAGCCTACTTGAGACGGTCAAAAAGCAAACACTTGAAAATCAGTTGCCGCTGCTTCTGTTTCGCAACAAGCAGCGGTAAATACTAAAGATACAAGAAAACCGCCAAACTCAAACACGCCCACAACCCCCCTAGCAAAACTACCCCTTTCGAGTTTGTCTCAAATTGCGTTCGATTTTGGGCAAATTTAACTTGTTTGCCAGCCTAATTAAGACTCTTGGCCATTTTTGTGTTGTTTGTGTGTAATCTAATCAGGCAAAGTTATCAAAAGACGACTCGAAAGTAAATGTGTCTATGAGTGTGTGTGTATGTGTGTGTGTGTGCGTGTGTGTGTTTGTTTTATACTCACCTCTATATAAAAAAGCACACATAGTAAACGTATTAATGACAACTGTAAATATGTTGACGGATTAAAGATACCAAGCACTCAATTCTCAGTTGCCAAGTTTCTTATCAAAAGTCAGAAAGTGACAACAGTAAAGTATATATTTATATATATATATATATATAATTACACACAATCTGTATATATATTTATATATATACCTGTATTTATCAACTCTTGTTTTTGTGGACTTTGGAACTGAGCAATATCTTATCTTGACATTGAGTTAACGGCATGCAAAACTTGTAAAAAAGCATAGTTAAAAAAACTCAGATAGCGCTTTTTATTTAAAATACTTGTAAGGTCTCAATTCGATTTATATAACTGATAATAACAAATTGACAACAAAGTTTAAAAAATCTAAAAATATATAGAAAAGTTACTGATTACTAATTTTTTATTAATTTTCGAATTTATTCACAAATTTACTAAAAATCTTTTAGATTTCAATTGTAATGCTTAAGAAATGCATGATGCAAAGTTGCCTGAATGATTTCATCATTATTTTGAGTGAAAGACACAGATACTTTTTTTTTTTTTTTTTACAAATATTTAGCATTAATATATTATATATGAGTATTAAGAAATCTTGCGAAAATGTGCTTATGATTTTATGACAGCCTTATGATGCTCTTAACTGATAAGCTGATAAACTGCTTTTCACATTATTCAAAATTCCCAATTTGTACATTTTTATGTTTTCTTTAATTTCACATTTTTTGAGGGTAGAGATTGCCGCATTATACTAAATTATTTATGTGGCTTGTGAGACACATATTAATCATAATTTCTCTGTCATAGTGCTTATTTTAGGAAATTCGCATTATTATTAATATTTAATCATATTATTGTGATTTATGTGACGCATCATCAAAGGGAACTCGCATATGAATTTTGTCTTATCAATGCCGATGACACTGAAAAAAGTTCTTGTAACTGGCCGATAATGCAAAGTTGAGGGTATTTCAGAAGACGATGATGATAATGTCACCCACTGACTGTGGCCGAATCAACACTCATCATGATTATAAACGGTTGCCGTTCAACTGAAAACCTGTTAATTGAATTCCGCTAGTCCCATTTTCCATTTTTAATTAATTTCAATGCTAAAGTACATTCAATTTTTAGCAAAAAAAAAAAAAAAAAAAAAAAATCAGCGCGCCGGCAATTAACTTCCGTTTTTAAGTGTTGACCACTCGGTGGGCGATGAGAATTTCGATTTACAGTAAGTCAGGAAAGTGTTTGGACAGCAAATAAAGCGAATAATATTCATATTAAAGAAAAGTGCTTTTTTTGACATTCACATCGTTGTGAAATAAATAAATGAACTTGAAGTTATTTAAAATATTGCAAATATAAAAAAGAATTCGGCTTGTTTTGCCGAGTTTTCGTCTCTCTCTTAAAAAATCATTTTTATCACAGTAAAGCCAGGAAAAAATAATATAATCTGTACCAAATAATCCCAGTTTATTTATTATTGGCGATTCGATTCAATTGGATTAACTGAACTCTTTGCCAGCCAAATACATTTTGTTATGAAGATTTTTTTTTTTTCACACTGTGTGTGATTTCATAAATGCAATTTGGCCGGAATCTACGGAGTAGTAGTAACTGAACATGTGCAAATTACATTTAAAAACATGGCTAAAATGCACGTTGGAATTGCAAAAAAATAATTGAGAACAATAATTGTTTATCTTATCTCAAACAGTTGTTGATTTCCAGAGAGTAGTTTATTATTTTGCTTGTACAAAATATTGTTTTAAGAATTATAGCATTTCCAGCAAATTCGACAAGTTCCAAGTTATTGAGAAAAAAATATATTCATATTAATTTCCTAAAAACTTAAACTTTTGATTTGTGATTCTTCATAAAATTGTGAAATAAATAATTGAACAGGTTTTCTATAAATATATTTTCTAAATACCAAACATATGTGACAACTGGAATTTTACCAAGCGTTTGGGGTGTGGTCAGGGCGTAAAATGGTTTCGAAAGATTGGGGGTGCAATAAAAAATGCAAATATAGTGAAAAGCTTGACTGGGTTATCGGGCAGCTTAGACGCGATCGAGATTAGTGTAAATGAACAGTTTCCAGTTGGCAACGGAGGATGTAAATGTGCTGCGTCGGCTTTAGAATTGCATAATTTGGAAAACGACTCGCAGCTGGCTTATCGCCCAGTGGGTATTGAACCCAAAAACTGTAATTTACGTTTGCTCGGTTTCGTTTTACATTTGAATTACATTTGCAATTCTAGCTGAATCCCTTTCTCTCTGTCTGTCGCTCTTTATGTATGTTCCTGTCCCCCTCTTTTTATTATTTGTGACGTAACCAGAGTTGCATGTCAAAGGGAAATTAGGAAAAAAAAAAGTTCCGTTAAAGAGTTGGATTCAAACCGAATGCATTCAAAGTCTGGCACCGTTGGCAGAGTTTCCGTTTTGTGCCGCAATGCCATACGGTTGCCATTCTAAAGTGGATGCCACATTGTGGGTGGCTGGCGCCGTCGCTGTGGTTAGTAGGTTGTTTGCTGTTCGCTGCACCATGGGCCACATGCAACAGTTTTTTGAAAGTTGCACTTGTTGTTGAACTGTTGATGACTTTGCTAATTACTTGTTACTTGTTGCCACAGTGGCAATTGCTTAAAAGAGCAGCCAAAAGTTAATTATACATTACACATGCCTACACACACACACACACACACACACACACACACACACACACACACACAGAGAAACATAGAAATAATCAGCAACATTTAATTGGATTTTAATGTTGTTCTGCAAGTTTCAGGGTCGATAAAGCAGTAAAAAAAAATAAAAGCAAAAGTTCTGTCTACAACAAAATAATAATTTTAACTTTAGATTACTTGTGCTGAACAGTAAATAATATTCACAAATGCATAAAATAACTTCAGATTTTAATCATTATACATTTTTAGATTGCACAATCAACATTGAGCAGAGTATAAAAATAGTATTGCGAATACTTAAACTGCGTAAAAAAATAATAACTTAATTTAATAACATCAAAGTCTAAGAATACTGATAAAGTAAAGCCTGTTTTCGTAACAACATTACAATGTCATCGAGTTATACAATAGGCATTTAATACGATTTACACTTATCGATGGCCCACTGTGCGCTGCAATTAAATTATCACGGTTTCGAGTGGCTACTTACGACAAGTACTGCAACGGCAACTGCAACTGCAACTGCAATTGCAACAGCAACAAACTAATGCACCGCTCAAAGTTCACAAAACAATGTCGCAACGTTGTTGCACATTAACTGGCTTGTAGAGTCCCGCGAGAGTTATGACTAATCAATAGTTGTTGTTTTTGTTGTTGTTGTTGTTGTTGTTGTTCTTGCTTAGTTCGAGTCTGCTAAGCAGTAAAGCAATTAAAATTTTAAGCAACGCTTATACAATGTTTCACAGTAATTGATTATTTGAATAAGCTAAACATAATTGCTACTTTTTCACAGCCGTTTTATTCAGTTTATGATCCATTATCTTAATCATCCACTAAAATTAACCGTTTATTATGCGTGACGCAAATGAAATTTTGTTCGTACTTGCCTTCTTTGCTGACATTCACAAATTTTACTTGTATGTAGAATAAAACCATATATCTTATCGCGATAAGTAAAAAAAAGTGTGTCGCGATATGGAAATATTGAATGATAACGGGGCATATTATTAATTGACTTATTGACTACCAAATTAGGGTATTTATTCTGTATATTCTAAGAAGTTATAAAACAAATTAAATTAACTAAACAAATAAAGGCAAATTGTTCAAATAATAAATTGATAATAATAGATTTAAATATTTGTTTTTGGAACTTGGTTGTTGTGAGGAATATTGAGGTTGCCCACTGTGCCTGGTCTCGCTGTCCTTCAGCTGTCCTGGCTTACAACCATTGACGGAAATCCTTATAAAATTGCTTCACTGCTTTTATTCGACTTTAAGATGTCCCCAAAACTGGGGTGTAATTATATTTTCGAGCAGTGCTGTCAGCACAACGAGTGGGAATGCAAGGATGCAAGAATGCAAGGCATATGGTTAAGACTTGAACTTGGATTAGGAGATGGGGAGGGGGGGGGGAGGAGCTTTTAACAACAAATGAAAGCCCAGGAATCTTAGAATCTTACAACACTGATGAGGCATCTCAAGTGGGCGAACGAAGCGGGTCAAGTGCAGCAGCCAGCAGATGCCGCTGGCCAATTTGCATAGGATTGCGTGGGAGGATGGGGCCAAGTGGCTGGGCAGGGCAAAGCGATGCAGGGCGACTTGCAAAGGAGGCGCCTTTTTGCTGCAGTTAGTTACTCATGCATAGATAATTTAGTTGCCAAGGAATTGTATCTGATGGATAGATAGATAGATACGCACAAGTTCTTTGAACCACAACTAGTCTATATACACATCTAGCTCATGTGTATTTATGTGCGCTTAAAAATAAAGAAATGCCAAAGATAAATACTAAGCAACATGTGCTAACAAATAAAATAAAAAACAACAAATAAATAGCAAAATCAACTAAGCATTTTGTATCTTTTGGTTTTGCTTGTTTTTATCGTTCCCTTTATTTTTTTGTTTTTTTTTTCTGATAAGCAAAGCGATCGAAATTTTTTATGTTTAAACAGAAACGAAGAGCGGCGCAAAACGGAAAAAGAAACCGAAACAGAAAACGAAACAGAAACAGAAAAAGCATGGAATAATAATGCTTAAAATATATTAAAGCAATCAAAGCAACGTAAATGTTGAATAATCGTAATAATTTGGTTGTTTTCAATTTCTTAAGACGCAATTCGGGAATTGTGGTGGTTTTTTTATTTCCATGTGTTACGTTTAGCACAATATATTTTAAATGCAATTAGTTCAATACTTTTTTATGAGCTTGTTTACTTGAAGTTTACCACTCGCCTTGGCCTACAAAACCTGCTCGTTGTTATAGTTATTTTGAAATTATCATTGAAGGCGCATAAAAAATTTTTATTAACCTACTCAACTTGGGCATCGATATTTAAATAACAAAAAACCACTGTATATATTTTTAGTCATGTAACTGAGAAAAAATGACTAAACATTGCTTTTACTTTGAAGAGCTACAGAAATGCAAATTTATTCCATGCAAGCGATAACTAATTCATTTTTCACAACAATAAAATTCACAATTTTAAATTTATATACTTTAAATTAGGAATGTGCAAATGTATTTTGTTAGGGTTCGTAGATAAAATTGCAATTCACAAAATTATCTACACATACAATGAGTGTATTCGCGTTTTTGAATACGCAAGCTTGACTAATGGAGACTTGTTGAAGTACAGAATTTAGTTCAGGGTATTTGCCAGTCGAACTCTCTCCTTTACAGTGTTCTTCGTGATTCTTTTGTTGTTGTCGGTGTCTCTCATTTTATCACATTTCGTGTTGTGACAAAACGTACGTTTCGCTCTTCCTCGCTGTTCACGTAGGTGTTATTGCTGTTGTTGCTCTGCCAAGCCCCAGACACAAAAAACTTAAAACGCAAAAAATAAATACGCCAAACGAGATTCTCCTAGACATATGCAGAAGTATATAAATTTTGCTGTTCTTTGGTTTATTTTTATTTAATTTTTTTTTTAGCAACTTACTCTTAATACATGCATTTGTATCCATATCCATTGTTGCTATTTTTGCGTATCTCCGGTTTCTTCTTCTTGCTGTTAGTGTTGACTTTTCGCCTTGAAGTTGAACTCGTATCAAGAGTTATTAACTATTTGTGTAAACAACATTTGCATTTTTAATATTTTACTATTTGCACACACTTAAAAGCTACAATTTTGCTGTTGCTGTGCTGTTAAATACTGGATCAAGCTTACAGCTATTTGCGTAGAAATCTTTTGAAATATGCAAAATTTTTCCAAGGCGATAAGTGCCGCAATAAAAAAAAAGCCTTTCAGCCAGCAGACAAAATTCTATTACAGTTTAACAAAATTTTGAAATGATTTACAGTTAGCTGTCTTTTACAATTCCCTCATTCACATTTAATAATAGAGTTGTTAAGGTCTTTTGCTTTATTAAGTACATAATTAATGATTACCACATCAATTTTTTTGTTCTTGCCCTAATATTTTTTTTATATTCTTTTGCGTGCATGCTCCGAAAAGAACAAAAAACAAAAAACATAAGCAAAGGAAAACCTCAACAACTTTTGCCATAAATTTTAAACACACACTGATGACTGCTCCCATGTGTACGCACACACACATATATATACACACACATAAATATTTATTCGTATGCAGTATTTATTTTATATGGATTTTGTACATTGTTTTGCAACAATAACTGCGCAAAAGAGTGAAAAAAGTATTAAACAAATAAAACCACAAAAACCATTTTGTTAAACAATTTGCACTTCAAGTTTGAGCAGGCATAAAATTTGTTATGTTCAAATTAACTTTACTTTTCGATTGTTGGTTTTGCTACACTTTTATATATATATATATATATATATTTCTGTTGTTTATTGTTGTTCTTTGTTTTATTTTTTTGTATTGTGCTGCAACAGTTGTTGTTGTTTTCACTTGTGTATTTTTTGCGATTTTAATTAGCATTCTGGCATATTTCACGATTTCGCTATGCCTGCGCTTGCCCTCCCCCTCGCCCGGGAAAGCCAATGAACGCTAAATCCAGTTAGTCCAGTCGGTCGCAGAATATTGGGTTCGACTTCATTTGCATTGATTGCTGCAATCAGAGAACAACAAAAAATTGCACATACCATTGCATAATTTATTGCATTCCCCTATGCATAATTAAATATATAAAAGAATACACTTGACAAATTCTAGGAAAGGCATTTTTTAATTCCTTTTTTTTTGTTATGTGTTGACTAGAAATTATAATCACATTTTAATTGTTAATATAGTTTATTTAATATTTAAAAATAAAAATAGTTGTTCTTTAAATATTTTGTATAGTTTGTAGCGTGCTGTTTCTCTTAGTGTACATATGTGGGCATATCTATAATTCTATATATATATATGCAAATGTTTGTTCGTTATTTTCAAACAGGCTGACCAAAAACATTTCTTTCGCATTTGCATAGCAAGTTATTTATGAATTTACCATGCAAATAACTTGTATATTGCCAAAGTTATTTCACTAATTTAATAAGCTTGGTAAGGGGCTTTGAAGCTGCCACATTCTCTCTGCCCCTTTGGCTTTGCCGATTGTATTTGTAATTTTCCAAACACTTTAATCTGCACCCGCGGCCAGCAGAGCATGTCTTCTTCTTCTTCCTCTTCATCTTTCTCTTCCCTCTTCCCTCTTACACAACCTTGTTGACCAGTGTCGTGTTCCCTCATTGGCGTTGGCCAATTTCCAAATTAATTGCAACAACGCACAGCAATTGGAGCAACTGCTGCAACGTACGCTTTCCCCCATTAGCCCTCCTCGAGTCTTCCCTTCCTCCTTTCTCTCTTGGCTTGCACAGAGCTGTCGCTTTCATTGCAGTTGGGTCGTCTATCAACTGCATTGTTGCATACCCATTTGTTGTTGTTGTTGTTGTTATTGTTGTTGTTGGTTGAGCTTTTTGGGTCATCTGAAGCAACCCAAAATTCACATTTGCCGTTAGCCCGGTGTGCAAATCGACCAGCTGAGAAATGGAAGTTGCTACACTCAGAAAATAAAGGAGTATTTCGGAGACCATTTATTTTTATAGCTTGTATTTGTGCAAAAAAACACACATCGCGGATGTAAATAAAAACCTCTTTGCATAATTTACTTTATTTTTTGTAAAAATTAAATATAGCTGATTTATTTTTAGTTTTCCGGTTTTGTGTGTTTTTTCACAAATTACGAAATGATTTCTGAGAAAAACAAACAACTAAAATGATTTTCTATTTGCTTAGCAATTAAATTTGCTGCTAATTCTAAGGCAAATGTTTTTTTGAAGTGTAGTAGCTGCTGGTGGCACCGGATCAAGCGCATCCACAACACCACAACGGGTGTTGTGGCATCAGGGTTGTAGTGTAATTCAAGTCAACTCAACTGAACTCTGCTCGCCATGAATCCATGCAAAAAAACACCAGTCAAAAGTGTGTTTTAGAAGTCTTTAAGTTTTAGCTAGAAAATGCAACTTTTGCCACAAAATATGCAAACAAAGAGCAAACATTAAATTATAAGACTGCGCTGCTCTGGCAACTCTGGTCTGGTTTTGGTGACTCTCAACCGAATCCGCAACGGAATTGTAACTTGTTTGTGCGTGCAACTGTTTCTCCTCCCCTGGATGTCACCAAACTCTTGGCTTGTGCGACGCCCATGCGGAAAGGGCGTGTTTCTAGTGCGTGTCCTTGCCGAGGCAGGCACAATTTATGTTTACACCCGACGACGACGCCAAAATGTATCTGTGAAAATCGCAGCGAGAAAGCGCCTCGGGTTTGCGTCCAATCAAATGTAAATTAAATATATTCGCGTGCAGACAAAAAACCACACAAACACTAATACACTCTCTCTGTGTGTGTGTGTGTGTGAGTATGGCTCATTGACTGCTGCTACACTTGGAGAAATAAGTAACAAAATTGGAAATGTTTAAAACAAAACTAATTCTTATTAAATAAACTGCTTGAGAATAAATATTGCTCCACTTTTATTTATAATTTCACTTAATGAATTAAATAAAATAAAAATTGCTACTTATTTAAAGTGTTCTTTGACATATTCTGTGGATTATCACTTGATTTTTGAGAGTGATTTTACTAAAATATAAACAAGAACTTTTGCTTTTAAATAAGATATTAAAGTTATTATATTAAAATAAATTAATAAGTTTATTAGATTAGAAATTCAAAAAAAAAACTTGAAAAATACATAAAAAAAAAATCAATTTAAGATTAGCCAATTCTCTCAAATTCTTTTGGCCAAGTGTATGCCGAGTGGGTGGGCGGATGCATGGGTGGCTTTGGGTGGTCGTTTGCGCGGCTTGAGCGGATTGATGGGTGTCTGTTCAGTGTGGTAATGAAGTCAGATCACGTCATGTCACGTGCCCGACTTGGAAACGCGCTTAGTCAGATTGTGTTGAGCGGGCTCTTGGATATCGATTTAATTGTTAAAGCCAAAGCCAAAGCCAAAGCCAAACAACTGAGGCGATTGGGCGGCATTGAGCGGGTGTGTAATGGGCGGTCCGGGCATGGCTAATTAGCCCTGACTGTATGCACAACAATGCGATCTTAACAGCCCCCCACTAATCCAGCGACAATGACAACGACAATGCGATGGCCTCCAGTTCCATGCTCCTTCAATTCCTCTGCAGTCAAAGTGTGCACAGAAGTCCGGCCGACGACAAAGGCAGCTTCAGCTGCCGGTTTGGCTTTGTTGTTAAAGGGGCGGTCGGGTTAGGGGGTAGGCTCTTAAGCCAACACTTAATGCAATTACCGCTAACTGCGCAACTATGGCACAGTGGTGCGACACTCATAAAAATTGTGCAATAAACATAATGACAAAAGTCTCGAGAAAATTTATGATGCAAACAAAAATAACAAAGAAAATTAATTAAAAATTAGAATTATTTTTGACTATTTTGTGCAATGCAATATTAAAATAGCTTAAACAAAAATAAAAGAAAATTAATTTAGTTAGTCTAAAATAGTTGCTCAAAAATGAAGACAATTTTGCTGAAATTAGAATTACTTTTAAAAGATATTTTTTTAATTTTGATGTACATTTTTGCCTTCCCTTAACCACTGTGCGGCTTTGTTGGTTAATGGATGGCCAGACATGCTGCTGTTGGTCAGTTTAGCTAAATGGCAGCTGCCACTTGGCCGTAATAATTTTATGATGATGCCAGGAGACGCGAATTATGCCCAGAGCAGAGCATCAATGGGAGAGAATCAATGTTGCCAGCAGTAAAATGATAATGCCATTTAGCCCCAGTTGGACTAGCTGCAATGAGTACCAAGTATTATTACATGTACTCTACTATTCCCATATCCCTTTTAGCCATTGCAGCTGGCCTGGTCGTATTCCCTTTCTCGCTCTCTCTCTTCAAGTATCCTTGAACTGCTTTTGCTGGCGTTGCGCATAGAGGAAGCGGCAAAAGCATATAAACCTGACGGGGCGCCACCAGTAGCTGCAACAGCAGCGGAAACAGAAAACCCCAACCCCAACCCCCTCTCATCCGCTTCCCTTGTAGACCAAGTAAACAGCGCTTAGAACAATAATAAACAATAAAAATGGCGCCTGCTTTAAAAAGGCAAAAATGTTGTAAAAACCATGGAATTTTCGTGCTAAGGATTTTCGCTTGTGGTTTTAGGATTTTGAGGGGGATGGGGATGGGGGCTATGTGTGGCCTGTGGTTGGGTTGGGTGAAAACGAAGCCAAAAACCGCAAAGCGACAACCACAGCAATGTGTTGAATGCATTGAATGCTTTTTGTTGTTGCCACGCAGTCAAATAAGCAAATGCCAGAACATGGCCACAAAACTTACCTTTGTACCCAAAAACGCCTTAGTCAGCAAACCCACCAACCCACCACATCAACCCGAAACACACCAACCCACCACCACCCACCACCATCCACCTCAACCTACCCGTCAACTGCCTTCCTGTTCTGAGTGCCATTTTGATGTGTCTTTAATGGCAGCGCTTCGCTTTTGTTTCGCCTTTATATTGTGGCTTTTATTGTTTTTCATGTGGTTTTTTAGCGTTTCTTTTTAGCACAAAAAAATGCATATACATATATAAACTATATGTATAAATCTGATAGAGTGCACAGCTCTGCTTAAAATCGGTTGAACAAAAGTAAGCAAGGCAAATACACAACTACCGATGGCCCCACATGCCACAAAGATAAAGGAAATTCCACGGGGCATAAACGGATTGTAACTATGCTTGTTTAATGGCTTTGCAGCACAAGCAGTAAATGCATGCTACACTGAAAACAATTGTGATTTTAAAGTTGACTTTTCTCTATATATATATATATTCCTGATCAGCATCACCAGCCAACTCATCTGTCCATCTGTCTGTATTTGTCTGCTCGTACTAATTCTGATCGCATCTTAATTAAAATTTATAAATATCCATATTTTTACCACACTCACTAAATACATAAGCGATTTATTTTAATTTTATAAATATTTTAAAATTTTTATTTATATATTTTAGTTTGCCATAGCAAAAAGATTCATAGTTCAATTAGTCGACAAATGAGTATGAAAAACTGTTACGATTATCAAAATATCAGAGTCATATTCATTATTTATTTATGAGTGTTTTTGTTGACCCAAAAATTTATAACTTTCATGAAATAAATCGCTTTATTCTTTGAATATATAGTCACAGTTAAAATAATCAAATAAAAAGCAAATGCAAATATTATTTTGCATAAATAGGGCAAATTTTGTAAGACTCTTAAAACCAGACTAATTTTATTGGTGTAAGAAATGCCAGATAATATGTTTGTTGACTGTCTCCTTTTTTTCGTTGTACTTTTTCTTTGCAACATTTACATTGTAAATGGTAATTAAACGGCAATCCAATTATTCGTATTATCGCAAACCCACTGAGAATAATAATCAAAAGGCTGGCGGCAATGTGCAAAATATTTGCATTGTTTTTTTTTTTTGCTTAGTTTGTGTGGGCTTTGCCCCTTCGGCTAGTGCAACTAATTCCCATTTAATTGGGCTTACTTAAAGGGATTTGTTGAACTTGCATGCAAAATTCATTAAATGTGTAAATATTTAATTACTAAAAGTCCTTGTGCCATGTCCCTGAATTGTGTGCAAAATTGACATTGAATTGGCAAAAAGCAAACTTGCATTTTTCATTAATAAATAAAGCAAAAACTTGGGCATGACTATTACATGAGTAATATGTATTATAAATTGGCTAGTATTATTATTATTATTATTTGTAAACTTGTGCGAAAACAAACGTAATAAGGCAAAGTACAAAACTTGTGGACTTTGAAACATGCCGACTAATAAAATTAAGGTACAACAACATTTCACAAGTTGCGCTCTCAAATGAAGCAAACAAAAAGTTTATAAATAACATAAACAAGGTCAGAAACAATTAAAAACAAAACATTTACAGCTAGTCAGAAAGTTAATGAGAATATCACATATGGCTGACATTTAGAACAAGCTTACTGAATGATAAAAATGTTTTAGAAATTAAATAAAGTATTAATTTATAGGTTGAAATGGGTGACAAAAAAAGTGAATCATTTTCCTTTACTGTAAATTAGAATTAATTAAAAATATTCATTTAAAAATAAATAGACAAAAAATTCAACTTCTTAGCTTAAATAAATAAATAACAGTCTCAAGAATTTGAACAAGAAAAGTGTTTTTGTAAATTAAATGAAGTATTCATTTATAGGTTTGACATAGTTTAAAAAGTAAATCATTTGCCTAACTGCAAATTAAAACCAATTAAAAATATTAATTTAAAAATAACTAGACTAAAGATTTAACTTCTTAGCTTAATTGAATTGTTAACAGTCCTAAGAATTTTAGCAAGAAAAGTGTTTTTGTAAATCAAATGAAGTATTAATTTATAGGTTTGACATAGTTTAAAAAAGTAAATCATTTGCCTAACTGCAAATTAACACTAATTAAAAATATTTACTGCGAAGAACTATAATTTTTAAAAATAACTAAACTCGAGATTAATATTCTTAGCTTGCTGGTAATCAGTTAATCAGTTTAAAAATATTTGCCATAAATATGAATTAAATAATAACTCGACTAAAGATTAATATTCTTAGCTGATAAACAGTTATGCTCAGATCAGATATCAAGTCTGCTTGAATATTAATTTAAGAAGTGTCAGCAAATAAAAATAAACTAGTAATGCGATAATTTAATTTACATATTTTTAGATGTGCAGAAAGTGCTTCTAATCTGAAATCGTCATGGTTCGGTGCATTGTGTTTGGAAAAGCACTTGTGCAAATTTCCACACATTTTCACACTTTGCAGCCAAGTGAATATTGCCATATGCTCGCAAAGCACTCCCGCAACACACCACCCACCCCCCCCCCCGCCCACCCCTCTCATTTCCAGCTGCGTGCTTTAGTCCTTAAATGTCCGAAGGGGCGGCAAATTGTGTTGACTTTGCCGTTCAGGCATCATTAACTTCAATGACCAAGTCATTTGAATGCCCAACAGCAAGCAGGAGCAGGGACAGGAGCAGGTGCCACATGATGGACAGGGGCGCGATATCGAAATATGGGGCTTGCCACAGGCAAAACGGGAACAAGGTCGGCGAGGCAAACAATTACAATTCCTATAATGGGAGCCATGCACGAAAGCCGCGAAAGAAAAGCCGCCGAAAGCAGTTGCCGTATTTAGCATTTGGCTTTAACGATGTATTATTACAATTTTTAGCCTGCTGCCTGTTTGCATATCAAATTCTTAAAATGATCAGGTGCAAATATGACTAAAAAGCGGCAAGTTACAGTTGTAGGGGAAGGGGGCTTGGTTGCCACATTGCTTGGCGGCAAAGAAAATCAATAAGAGGCAGCCACAGAGAGACGAAGAAGAAGCAAAAAAAACGACACCTGGCAACAGGCGACCAAAATCAAGTACTTCAAGTCTCTGTGGGTGTGTGTGTATGTATCTGTGAGTATCTGTGTGTATGTGTGTGTATTGTGTATCTATATTTGTGTCTGTGTATCTGTGTGTATTTGATAACTTAATTGAAAGACATTGGCTGTGTATATTTTTGCTGGTGCCGGGCCAAAAATGAAAGAAGAAATGGTTTTGCCTGTGGCATGTGGAATTTATGGATAAACAAGCAAGTTGGCCATGGTCAAGAGGCACCAGGATAAATCATCAACAACAGCAGCAGCAGCAGCAGCAGCTGCAATGCAATCTAACAGATATATTCCCATAAAAATATGCTATAAATATCTACAGCGAGAGAAATTTTGGCAACATAAACTGACTCTTATAAGCCGAAATAAGCTTAAGTTTATTACCCATAAGCTTTATGTAGCCAATTCTGCTTTAAGCCAACAATAAGCCTAAGTGCTATATTTTTTTAGGTTTTATTTTTATTTTAATAAATTTGAAATATTACGTTTTGTTTCAACTTGAATTTTATTTAGTTTCACTTGAATTTAAAGTCAGCTTTTTTACTTGAATTTTGAGCATTTGTATTGGAAATGCGTTTGGCAAAACTCGCATAGACTTCTATCAAAAAATAATCTTTTAATCTTTTACAAATTTAGTAAAGTATATAAAATTCATCAACAACTCTTTTGCTGCAACACACAATTTAAACCCAATTTTTTTTGGCAGTGTAATCTGACTTACTTTATGCTTTTAATACATGGCCCCTTTGTGGGCGTTTTTGAACGCCAACACTTTTTGGTTATGGGCTTGGCTAGTACTACTTTTTATGTTGTTTTGCGTGTTTTTGGCATAAGTGCTTTGTGCAACTATGCCAAATTAGGATGTAAAGCCAAAAACCGATTTGCATTTGCTGCCAGCATTTTTATCTGCAATTTCTCGAGTGTCACCAGCATTTTGGAAGCACGCCATCAAGCCAAAATAGCTCCAAATAATGCCCACATACGAGTCAAATATGCATTCAAAAATACCACGTAAAATTCCAATACATAAAGGATATGCTAGCCAAACGGATATGGTAGAAAAATGAGGACCTGAGTATGAAATTAGTTCTTAAATGATTTTATGCACATTTTTATATTATTTTTTATATTGTTGTTTTAAATTATTATACTATTTCATTATTGAATTTATGTTTTTACTTAACAAAATGTGAATATCAATTCTCAATCTTCAACAGGGTATTTTCAGGACATTCAACTGCTTGAATTTAGCCGCTTTAAATGATTTTTTCGCCAAAGTGCAATTTAATATAATCGTATTATGCATTTTCGGCTATGACAAAAATCTACTAAAAATGTTGGCAACCGTTTTTATCTGAGGGGGCAAAAACAAAAAAAAAAAACAAATATCGTTTTACAGCATTTTTGGCCATCTTTTCACTTGCAGTGCTACCAACAAAATGAGCGCAAGTCTTCGCATTTCATTTTCATTTGGCTAAGGCGTCTCCGTGCCTCAAGACCCTGACCTCTCAGATTTACAACTATTCAGTCCTGGTCATATTCGCATACGCTCGACTGCACACACACACACACACACACAGA
This sequence comes from Drosophila longiperda, assembly GCA_035042125.1. Classification (NCBI taxonomy): domain Eukaryota; kingdom Metazoa; phylum Arthropoda; class Insecta; order Diptera; family Drosophilidae; genus Drosophila; species Drosophila longiperda. Next base: position 12,711,275 of record JAWNLV010000107.1, read on the forward strand.
CACACAGACACATCATCATCTGCTGCTCACAAATGTTTAGAATGTAAAACTCGAATGCGCATATACATAATACATACATACATACATACATAGATACATATGTATGCCTTGGTTACAAAGTTTTTGTATGCCACATACATGTGTGTACAGAAACGCATATATATATGTGTTGCAAACATTTTGGCATACATTTGTTGGTGACATTTTCAAAGTTTTCCGCATTTCATTTAGGCAGGCAAAAATGTAATTTATTATGGCCAAAATGCGATGTGATTTTTGAGCCAACAAACATTGTCGTCGCAGTTGGGGCAAATGTGGCTGTATTTACCATATTTGTGGCAACATTTACAAGTTTATTTTATAAATTACAAGAGAGTAAAAAGGTATCTTTGCAGTGCCGCAGATAACATACCCTTGCCGAGCTGATTTTAAGAAGCTTAAAGATATAGTAAGCCAATTCTGAGGAGTAATATAAATATTTTTATTTTTATAGTTGAAAATTTTTCCTGAATTAAAATTAAAACTTATTCATTATAGATACATTTTGTAAATAAAGTTTAAATTGTTTTAGCAGTTAAATATGACTTTTTTATTAATTTTAAATTTAATATTGTTTTCCAATAACGAAACACTTTCCACTTCATGAGGCTGCTGCTGCCACAAAGTTCAACTGACAAAGTTCAGCAGTTGAAAAAGTTCACAGTTAAAAGTGCCAAACAACAACAAGAACAACAGCAAAATTGTTGGGCAATCTCGCGTCACGTTCTGGCAATTGAGAATGCGACATGCTAATTAGTGACTGGCCCTCAAACTAAATGACCCCCCACCCACCCGCTTTCTCTTCCTTTCTATGCAGCTCCTTTCCAACTCTCATGGGTTCTTATGTGGCATAATAATTTAATGCGTTTTCATGTTTGCTGCAGTGTTTTTGTTGTTCTTGTTGTTGCTGTTGTTGCTGTTGTTGTGCGGCACGCGAATCGTTGCTGAAAAGTTGTTTACATTGCACTCACACACATTTAAATGACACACACACACACATGCACGCACGCAAGCAACTCTGTCTCCCAGCCACTCGACTCACTTCCAGCGGCGTTCTCAGTTCAGCTCTCCTTTTCTTTTCCTGAAGTTGACTTTTCCGCAATTTCGCCACTGAAAATGACGCATATACGAACAAATTATGTGAACAACCATTTTTTTTTTGACGTACTTTTTTTTTTGCTCTTTGTTTTTGGTTTTTTATTTTGTGTGCAGCCTCCGGTGACGTCGTGTCGCGGCGCAGTTGGCAGGCGCTGTGCTTAAAGTCACGTAGTCAGCAGCGGCGAGTTTAACATTTTCATTACGCCTGCTTAAAAAATATGCAGCATCGTAAATGGGGAGGAATGTGTGTGTAGTGTGTGTGTGGTTGGGGGAGATCATGCTGTGAATTGAGGCCGCGACAACAGCTGCAGCCTAATAACGGTACCTTCCATCCCATAAATAAATGCCCAAAAAAGGCGCTGACGCCAGTTAACAGCATTTTATTCCTTTTGCTGCTCCAACAAATAAATTGCGGCAGAGAGAGAGTGAAACCACAGCTGCGTTGCTTTTACTCAAACTCATTTAAGTTAAACGTTAAGAGGAGGCATCGACAGAAATGACATTCGCACCTGTTCCACTCACAGCGATTGCTCATTCATTCCATGCCGTTCCATCAATGTGACAGCTTTTCAATTATAATGCCATAAATCGCAACAGGGCAGCGGAATTCCTCCTCATCTTCTGCTTCTCCTTCTGCTTGTGCTTCGTTTCAAATGCATTGTTTTTGTTGCTGTTGTTGTCATCTGCATTTTTGATTTTTGTTCGCTGCACTTTTGAGTTTTTGTTTTGTTCTCTGCAGTCTCTTTTCGCAGTACAATTTATGTGCAATGTACAAAGTCCAACGGTCACTCGGTCGCTGCACACACAATACACAAACGCACAGGCACGCACTTAAACATCAATAAGAAAAAAACGCAAATGCAAGAAGAGAACGAACTGTGAAGAAGCCAATCGCAACAACAATGCATGAGCTATATTCAACAGTGATGAAAGAGACCCCTAGCAGCCAGTGTGTGTGTGTGAAAGAGAAGGCGAATGCACCAAACACAAGGCAACAATCAAAGCAATGCCAAAACGATAAGGTAAAATGATTGGGGGGGATTAGAAAAAATTTAAATGCAACAGCTGAGAGCAAGTCTGTGGATAGGTAAAGGCATGGGAAGGGTTAGGGGTGTGGGCTGTGAACTTTAATAAGCGAGCGTAATGAAAGTGAAAATTACTCAACAATATTCGAAGAGTTTTGTCTTAAAATTTAAATCAATGCGCATTTATTTATTTATATAAATATTTGCATCTTACAAACTTGATTAATTAAATGGATTTAATAAGTGTGCCAATTAGAATTGGTTGCACATGCTCCCAACACGTGATAGACATGCATAAATTTATCTAATATTTATCTATTATAGAAATTTATTTGCAATTTATCGCAAGAACATTTGAAATTAACATCTGCAGCCCAGGCAAAAGCAGCTGAAACTCAATTGGTTAAACGAACCCGTTTCCCTGAGGCTAATCAATTTCAATGCATTGAACCTGTTTCGCCATTCCCTCTCTCCCTCTATCTCCTTCTCTTTCTCTGTCTTGCGCCTTCGCTTTCATTGCCAATGTGCAGTGACGGCTTCCCCCTTTCTGTTCACCCACTCGCCGCTCACAATTACCATCTTTGCCTGATCAGTGGTGATATCACTCAGCGAACTCGTGCTCAGCTAGCTACCAACAAAAAACAACAACGGCAATTCTTACCATCTATGGGGGTCTCTGTTAACTGTCATCTGTCTCTATGTGGCTTATTATTTTTTTTTTTCATTTTGCTGTGAATTTTTTTCTTTTGTAAGGCGCTGGTTAAACAACAATGTTGAATTTCCAGGCGTCAAGCGTGGTTAGCAGAGACGTAAGAGAAACTCGTCTGATCCGCAGTTGCCTAAACTAAAGATGAGCAGCAATACAGTAATACACACACACGCAACTATCTTAATATAAAATACATTTCATTACTGCTAAAGTTCTCTGTTAAGTCACAAAGCTCAAATTGCACGTGTGAGCATTAAAATGCATTTTGATCGCATAATTTGGATCTGTTCACTATTTAAAATGAATTTCCATTTTAATTTCCATTTGAAGTGCGGCTTTCTGCGCACTCACACTCACATAGAAAAAGACCAACAGCAATCAAAGTTTTGAGTACAAAGTCCAAAGCCGGTTGACGCTGACGTCACGCTGCTCAAAGCAGAGCAACAACGACGACGACGGCGCGCAGACAGACATTTCATTTACTGTTTCTCAAGCATCACATGGCACTTGTTCATATGTTCGTTTCACAGTTTCAATTATGACAACAACAAACGTACAAGAAAAAAACACAAGCACACACAAAAACATAACACAACAAGCATAAAAGGCAGCAACACATGCGATCGCCAAAAGCAACAACTGCAACAGCAACAACAACAACAATATGAACACTCGCTAGACGAGTGCGAGTCTAAAGTCCAAACGTCGTTTCAGAGGCACGAGTCCAAAGTCCAATTCGAATGAAATGGTCGGGTTTTCTGCTCAGCAACAACAGCAGCATGTTGTGTGCGAGTCATAAGTAACCCCTCCCACCCTCCACAACACTCAAACCAAAATCCTCTCGCTTACAATTTTTGTTTGTGTTGTGGATACAAAGAGCAAGAAACTCTCTGCCCCTCTCTCTCTCTCTTTCATTGTGTGTTACTGTTTGCTTGAGGGGGGTAAGCAAACAGCATTTGTGTGTATTTTTTTTGCTTGATACGTTTTGTTTACCTTTCCAAACAGTTGTAACACTCTCTTCACTCGAGTTCTCTTAAAACTTTGGGGCTCTTCAAACTCTTAAAACATGAGGCTGCAGCTGTTGTCTCTGTTGATTGCATGTTAAAAAAGTTAATAACACAGCGGCTGTTGCTGTTGCTGTTGATTTTACGGACTCAATAAAATTACGGCTCATTTCATGGCATTTATTTGCAGTTAAATATGCACACACATGTGTGTATCAGTGTGTGCTGTGTGTGTGTGTGTGTATTACGAAATGCAATAAATGCCAAATTGTGACTTTGATGGCCCCGTGGGGCAATATTTTCATTTCAATTTGTGTCACCTTCGGGGCACTGTTCAATTTTCAAATTTGATAGCTCAAATCCCGGCTGCAGCTGCTGCTGTCTCTGACGTCATACGCCCACAATTCTCTTGTTACAAATTGTATACAAATTATGCTGCTTTTGTTATCCTAGCTCAACTCGCCTTTGAAATGCCCCCCGCAGTCACTGTTAACAATTCTTTCTCTCTCTCTCTCTCTCTCTGTCTCTCTCGCTATGATCGCCGGCTTTTGTTGAGCACAAAACAAAAAAAAAATAAATCGTTCACACTTCGGATTTGCCTTTTGTTGCCATTCGCATTTTATTTAATTTTAGCGAAACGAAGCGACAAAAATATACACAAATTGTGGACTTTGGACACCTTCGCTGTTGCAGTCGCAGTCGCCGTCGCAGTAAGCAGCTACGTTTTTGTTGTGTGTTTAAAGAATTTAGCAATTATTGTCGCTGATTTTTGTTATAGTTCGCAGTCATTGTTGCTAAGTTGCAACTGTTTGCGCTCAATAATACATAATACTTTTTTCTGAAATGATTAATAATAATTATGACTAAAACACACAATGAGAGCAACTTATATAGCTGCACGAGCAACGATTAATAATCGAGCACATTTGAATCAATGCAAATTATGCAATATTCCTAATGAAATTCATCTGAAATAATCACATTCAAATAAAGAGTCTTTGGCAATTTTTTGCTCGTCATTTCATCAGCTGCAGATCATTTAAAGAAATTATAGTTTACGCATTTCTGGCAAACATTTCCAATTACCAAAGTTTCTCGAGTCATCGAACTAACGATTCGCTTTGAATGCACTCGTGAATGCAAAACAATCAACTAATTAAGGCATAAATGCCGTTGACAGTTGTATTGTGGTAAAAGAGGTTTCTGACGGGGCTTAGAGACTGTTTCACATGCAAGGCGTTATTAATTATGCATAATCCAGTTAGCGGATCAATTTACATGCAACTATTAACAAGTCTTGAATCTCAATTGCGATTCGCACACTTATAAAAATGATATGTGGGAAATCTAAGAAATTATTTTTGATTTACTCAGGAAATTTCTCACAGGTGAAAAATAATAATATTTCGATTTTTAATGCTTAAAAATGTTATACTTAATATTAATAATATCAGAAAATATATAAAAACTAAATAAATGCACGTTTGTAAAGCTATCTTAATAAATTTACTCAACATAAATAAAAAAAATCTCTGAAAAATATAGCATTTGACTTTTGCCTTTGACAATGTTTAGTTGCCCTAATTTATTTCTGACAGTGGCCACACAAGCATAATCTCTTTCGTCACCTTCTTCTGCTTGTGCCTCATTGTGTGGCATCATTTGCCAGTGCCGGAAGTGGAAGTGGTAGTGGTAGTGGTAGTGGTAGTGGAAGTGGCAGTGGCAGTGGAAGTGTCTCACAGCCCGCAGTCTGTGACAGACTGTGCGACCACAGTTCACATCGCCTTCAGGGTCATATTTTGTTGTTCTTGTTGGTGTAGCTCAATTTCAGTGTATCCTCTGGTGTGTGTGGGTGTGTGTGGGAACAAATGTGTGTGGGAGCAGTCTATATGAACAAGCAAAACCATTCGAATGCGTCTAATGAAGCCACTCAAGAGAACCTCTGATTTGAGACAATGAAATGCTGAATAAAATTTTTCATTTGATTGACTTTAAGAACTAGTTTTATTACTTATTATATAAACTACTTATTTATATTAACTATACTTAAAAAAAAACACTGATTTTGTTATAACTTAAACTAAATTTTTAATATCAACCATTTTCTCAAGAACCAAACCAAAATAAAACACAAAATTTTCTTCAAAATACAACTAAAATGTTCACTTTAAAAACAGGTTTCAATTAATTGATTTAAATTATTAATATTACTTATTATATTATTTATTATATTAAAGCTAATAATTATTTATCTTAACTATAACAAAATGTTCAACTTCAATCATTTTGCATTTATTATAACTATAACTTAATTTATATTATAATTTGTACTAATTTCAGTTAACATTTTACTATAACTGATATTAATAATAATATTATTTTTTAAAAATTAAATTGAAAAAGCAATGCATTTGTAATTACTTAAGAGTTTTATATTTTTATTAGTTGCTTGCAAAGTGAATTTAAGTTAATCGTTTCATAACTGAAAATGAGTCAGGTTTCTCAATGCTACTTAAAGTAAAAGTATAAAAATAAGAAACACATTCGTAAATATTTAATATAAATTAAGTTCAATGTCAGAAATATTAACTTCAATTAAGACATAAATTTTTAATGCAAAAACCAAGGATAAAAGCCGCAAGTAAAATGAAAGTAGTTGTAAAAAAAAAATCACCACACTTATAAAATAAATTAATCGCATTAAAATTTAACAACTTTAATTAGTAATCAAAAGCAAGTTGCTATTAGAAACGTTTAATAAAATTTTAAATATATTTAAGCTTATAATACGTGCCACAAGTTGGGTTGGTTGCATACGCATCAGCGCACATTTTGGCAAAGTTCTTGTTTATAGCCAGGGCTAATTCCAGTCAAACCCACGTACAGAAAGAGAGGGAGAAAGGGGGGAGAGGAAAAGTGTGTGTGTGTGTTTCATCTGAAATTCTGCGGGGCTGTCTAATTGGAAAGTGAAAATGTGGCGAGGCGCTGACGCGTGACTCCTTCGGAGAGCAACTTGTTGCCTTGGCTACCTGGCGGCATGCCTCTTGGCCCCAGAAGTTGCCTCATTATGCAAAGTGCTTGCCGAGCAGCAGCAGCAGTTCGGACGGACTTGTCACAGCATTTGACGCGGGGGTGTGCGGGACTGAAGCAGAATCATTGCGTGTGTTGACGCAAATGAAAATGCGAAATTGTTGTTGTTGCTTGTTGTTTCTTGTTGTTTCTGGTTGTTTTTGCTTTTGGGCATTTGGAATTTGTGTGCGCTTTGCAAATTTCATTTCATTTCGAATTTTATTTTTTTTTTGCTTTTATTTCTGACTGAAGCTGAAACTGCTGGAGAAGACACTGCAAAAAAAGAAATATATAGTTTTTATTACTTATCCGATTTTTCTTGTAAAATCTGCTTAATTAAGAAAATCATTTATTAATTCGAGAATTTAAAAAGTTCTTAATTGGTTTTTTTTATTATTTATTTATTTTTATTTATTTTATTATTTTTTTTTTTGCTTGAAGTGAATAATTTCTGACGTGCTTAAAACAATTATTTTATGCTTGTACTTAAATTGCAATTTTCGTACATATGACTTGACTTTTTCTGGCAGTGTAGATGCTTGGCATGTCAGCGCCGGATTGCCAGTTATATCCAAAGGACAACATCGTCATCGTGTTTGACTATGCTGATTTGCAGTTGGTTTTGTAGTCGTTTGTCGCTTGTCGCTTGTCGTTTATCGTTTGTTGTTTGTTGGTTGTTATTTTGCTGCTTGTTGTTAATGTTGTTGTTGTTTTTAGATGTCGATTTAGTTGTCCTCAGCAATACCCTTTAACCGTGTCTATAAATAAGGTCTTATGAATATTTATGTGTTTTTCTACTTGTAAGTAACAAAATTTAAATTTATAATTTTATTGACAAATATCACAGTTATGCGAACATTGCACATTGCACAATAAAAAGAAATTTAAAAGCATTTCGATTTGAATTTGAAGCCTGAAAATAAAGGAAAACTTTTATTTATTTTTTGAATTTCATTCTTAATTAATTAGTTTTATTTTATATCCTTTCTTATCAGTAATAAATAATAACTGCAAAATATAGCGTTTAAAATGTGCTAACTTTTAATTTTAATTGTTATAGTTTTTATAAACAAAAATATAAAAATACATTTATAAGAAATAATATTTTTTGTGGCATTATTTAAAAGTACATTTGAAGCGCAGCTTGCATAAAATGATTATATATAAATAAAAATGATATATAAACATATATATAATAAAATCAGCAGGATAACTTTAAGTCTGTCATTAGCTAAAGCTATAGTTTTTTTTTAGTTTTTTTTTTTTCTTATTTTTTATTACTTGAAGTTTGTCGTTGTCAACGCTGACATGCAGCAAACATTTGAATTTGCTTCATTCGGAATGATGACACACGCTCGTTGCATAAGCAAATATTTCGAGGCCTTACCCCAGCACCAGAACAACACACACACACGCACACCAGCACACACACACACACACACACACACCCACACACACACCCACAAATAGATACTCTAAAGCTGCTGCCAGTCGCAGTTGTCATTGGCTGCGACTGTCATAGCAACGTTGTTGGGCTTGTGACAAACCCACTGACAACAGGACAAACCCACTGACAACAGGACATTGTTGACTATAACCGACACCCAGCCACCCTGGCTCCCAGTCTTCCAATCTCCCAGGTTCAGCTGCGACTGCTCCTGACAGCATCTGACAAGCTGAGCTGATAAGCCTCAGCTGCGATTGGATTTCTCTGCTCGTTGTTTTTATTACTCTTCTTTTCCATATAAATATATATATATATACATTTTATGTATTTTTAAAATACTTTTCTGCTGTTATTTGTCCACTCTTAATTTCGAAATAAATAACCTGTTTTCGCTGCGGCATCCAAAGGTAAAGCTAAAATTAGCTGTGGCAACAACTGATTCACTCGTTGCAAGTTGAGTAATACAGCAAAAGGAGAAAATTATAATTATTTCCATAAATATTTTTTTTAATCGAAGCTTCTCTTTTTTTTTTATTTATTTATTAATCTTTAGTTTGAAAACTAATAAAAAAAAACGCGCTGATTTTAAAAGTCAGCTAAAAAAAACCAGCCGAAAATTTGATCAAATTGTTGGAAATTTCTGTTTTTTAAAAATAAATTTTGTATTATTTGTAAAGCTTAAATTAATTGTGATTTTCTTGAATTAAATTTTCATTAAAGGTCTGCAAGGCACTTGGCATTATCTGTGAAATGGAATACTTTGGCCTGGAGCCCTGGACGCCCAATCAGAAGGAGTCGCGCACCCGGCAATGGTACAATCTGAGGAATCGTTTGCATGGCGACAGTGGCAGCAGCAGCAGCAGCATCCAATTGATGCTGGCGCTGAGGGTGAAATTCTGGGTGCCGGTGCACAACATCCTGCAGGAGAGTGTGCGGAATCTGTTCTATATGCAGGCACGTAGGGATCTGCTGGAGGCGCGTCTTTGCGCCCAGGATTGGACAAATGCGGCCAAGTTGGCGGCGCTGCTCTGCCAGGCGGATGGTCATCGTTTTAATGAGCAATCGCTGCGTGCGGAGTGCCCAATGCGTATGCGACGCGAGCTCGCCCAGCAGCAACAGTTGGCGCTGCAACAGCAACAGCAGCAGCAACAGAAACTCGAACAGCAGCGCAAGGAGAAGGAGCATGTGCTGAGCTTCAAGAAGCGACGGCTCTCCAAGCAGAAGTCCGTGGAGCACATGGAATGCTGCACGCTAACAGCAGCAACAGCGGCAGCAACAGCAGCAGCAACAACAGCAGCAGCTGTTGCAACAACAGCAACCCTTGCCAGCAACAACAACAACAACTTGCAACCTTCTCCGTCAGCTTCAGTTTCCGTCTCTGCCTCCACATCCGCATCCACTTCGAGCAGTCCAAGCAACAGCAGCAGCAGCCACTCCGGCTTGGATCAGCGTCTCGCCAGCAATCCGTTGCGCCTCTACGAGGATTACATAATCCTGCCCAGCGTCAAGGAGACGGAGCCACCCGTTGATTTTCTGCGTCAGATTGCCAGCGAGCACAGCAAATTGGCCAAGTTGCCAATGTCCGCCAAGTCGGCCAAATACTGGCTGCTGCAGGAAATCCAAGACCTGAGCGGCTACGGCGAGGAGCTCTTCAGTGGCGTCTCCACCAACGAGAGCGCCACCCGCTGCGACATTGCAGTCGGTGCACATGGCATCACCGTCGTCCGAGGGGAGGAAAAAGAAAGGTGAGCATTTGCACCCAGATCTAGAAATCTAGGAATATTTCAGTGAAGAAGAAAGCAATGTGACAACAAATTTATGCATAGAATTGGTATAATAGTAATTATTATAATAATAAGAGTAGAGAAAATATATATATATAAAATGGAGAAAAATATATGAAGAAAATAGCAATGAGATGCTAATATTATAGATTGATAGAAGTTTAATAATAATAATTATAATAATAATAACTATGCTAATAATAATAAGAGTAGAGAATATATGATGTACATGGATTACATAGTTAAGATAAAAGATGAAGAACCCAGCTAAAATGATACCTAGAACTAGTATATTAATAATATTAAGACTACAGAAAATATATGTATATAAAATAGAAAAAAAGATATGAAGAAACCAGCAATGAGATGCTAAGTTGGCATATAGAATTATATATATATATATAAATATTTTACTCTATTAAAAATTAAAATGAAAAACCAACGTTTCTGCTGCTGAGTTAAGTTATTAATTATTTTATTCTAAATATATTAATTTTATTTAAAAATATAAAGAACCAATGACTGAAGTGCTAAGCTAAGATAAAATGTTTATTTCATTAAAGCAGCTTTTTTTATAAAGTGAGTTCTAAACAGATTTAGCTTAAAAGATTTATACAATTATTAAAACAAGTAAATCGATTCTTGTTTGCCTCAAAATCATCAAAATAATAAGACAAATTATACTGAACCCAAATATGAAAAAATTTTAATCGATGTACAAAATTGTATTTTATTTATGGAAAGCATTTAAAGTAAATTATTTGAATTGAAGACTTATTTTTAAGTCAATTCACTACTTAAGAAATAATTAATTATGAAAATTGGGCATTCCTTGCTAGAGCAGGGCAGAATAGAGATTCTTCTCCTCATCGTCTCTGCAACTGCTTCAAAATTCTTTAAAAAACTTAGAATAAATTATGTAAAAATGTAGTACAAATTTATTTTTAAATTTGTAACTCAATTTAATATATATTTTTTTATGTTTTATTTTGCAGCATCCCATTTAGTGCGATTGCTTCGGCAAAATCGCTGAGACGCACTTTCAAGCTGGAGTACGTCGATGATCACAACGATCGCAAGGAGCTGGAGATTAAGCTGCCCAAGCAGCCAATTGCCGCCGGATTGTATCGATCGATTACGGAGCGACATGCGTTCTACGTCTGCGACAAGGTGCGCTGCGTGGTGACGAATCAGTTTACGCGGGATTTGAAGGGAACGATTGCATCGATGTTTACGGCAACGGAGATTGGCAAGCGTTACGTCTTCGATATACAGCATACGTGCCGCGAGGTGCACGATCAGGCGCGTCGCAAGTTGCATGAGCGTGGCGGCGATGTGGCTGCCACGGCGGCCATCGATGGTGGCTGTCCAGCTGATGAGGCTGACATGGCAATCGGTGGCAATGTTGCTGTTGGTGCTGGTGTTGGTACTGCTGGTGTTGGCGGTTCCATGGCCGGCAAGATAGATTTGGCCATACGCGAGAAGGAGGCGCGTGAGGCGGCGATTGAGCGCTGCGTGGATACGCGCATCCTTGAGGCGATGCAGTGCAAGATCTGCATGGATCGTGCGATCAACACAGTGTTCAATCCATGCTGTCACGTCATCGCCTGTGCCCAGTGTGCAGCTAGGTAAGTTCGCTACACTCACAAAAATAATTGAGCAGGTTTATAATTTTTATAGAAAGTGAATTTTATTCAAGCTTTTTTTTTGCTCATTTTAAGTAAAGAAAAAAAAAGAGAAAACCAAAAACAGTAATGAAATTTCAAGTATTTTTTGTGCTTAATTTAAGTTTGTTTTGTGTGCTGTTTTCAAGTAAATTTTTTGATAAAATATTTTGGGTTCATTAAAATTGCTTAAACTTTTTTTTATTTTTAATTTGATTGAGCTAAATTTGTAAGAATTTATTAGCAAATAATTTGTTAAACAAGCAAATAATAATTGATTTTTTGCTATTATTTGCAGGTGCAACAATTGCCCCAATTGCCGTGTGAAAATAACGAGCGTAGTCAAAATCTATCTGCCACCGGAACTGCGCACCAGCAGCCAAACCGTTGCAAGCAGCAGCTGCAGCAGCAGCAACAACATCGATGGCTCAGCGGATCAGCAGTTGCAATCGCAGCTGGAACAGGAGCAACAGCAGCAGCTGGACGGCTTTGCCTCAACATCAGCAGCAGGAGCAGCAGCTGCAGTTGCAGCTGGAGCAGGAGCAGAGGCAGCAATTGGAGTCGCTTCTGGTGGAGCGCCAAAAGTGACGACGGCTGCCTAGAATTGGCTGTGCTCGCTGCTGTTCCGGCTGATGGAATGGGTTTGTGTGCCGATCGTCTGATCCGCAACGCAATCATAAATCGATAATCACAGATCTCGTCTTGCTGTCTGCATCCATAATATGACCATAAAAAAAAAACATTTCGAAGGGAACAAACCAAAAAAAACAAGTTGATGTTAAAAACAAAACAAACAAAAATCAAAAAACTAAAAATTTAAAACTAAAAAAAAACTAAAACTTAAAGAAAAGCAAAACACACATTTAGCCTGTATACTCGTATCTTTACTCAAGTATTTTTATGGATATATACATTTCGATATGTACATGTATATATATATATATATATATATATGTATATATATGTATATACTGCGACTTTAAAGTGCTATTTAATTTTATCTAAGACTTTACTATTTAGCCTCTTTTAGAGTGTTTAGCCTATACAACAACAACAACAACAATTACTATTACTAACTAAAGCTACATGAATAAGCAAAAACACATATATATAAATTTATAGATATATATATATATATTGATGAATATAAATGTAAACCTATATAGTACGAATAGTGGCCCTAAAAAAGCATAGCGGCTAATTATAATATAAGAAATAATATATTAAATATATATATAAAATACTTATTATTGTTTATTGTTTATTTATCCTTAATTTTATGTTAGAATTTTACGCAATTAAAACTCGAGATGTATTTATTATATATATGTACGTATACATAGATAATGCCTAATGCCTAACACTTTTAGTATTTATTACAACACTAACACTAACACTAAAAACAACACTAAAAAAAACACTTAAAACAACAACAACAACTACTTTGCCTAAACACAGTCCAATTCTCATGTAGCATACTTATTTGGATGTGTTATATATCGAATGCATATAATATATATAAATCTATATATATATTTATAATTTTAGGACAAGCGTACAATAATCGCAAGTTTAAGGAGCAAAAAGTAGTACTAAAAGTACCTGCAAAGAAACTGCTAAATGCGTAGTCAATAATAAATGTTAATAATGTTATATATATATAATATATACCATATACAATCAAACGAATTTATTTATTTATTTACTTATCTCTTTTTTTCAGTTTTCATTTGAGTTGATTCTCCTTAGGCAAATTGTTAAATAATTGAAAAAATTTTGTTGATAAAGGACCAAAACCAAAAAAAAAAAGTATAATTTTTCTGCTTTTTTAACTTTAAATTTCTCGAATCTAAATAGATCTCTACATAAATTTCTAATCATTATTTATTTTTTCGAGTTATCTTACTCTTTTATGAAGTTGGAGTTTTTGGAACCGTTTTCATTTTCTTTGTTGAGCTTCCCACTTTATATAATCTTTTCTTTTCTATTTGAGTCGCTTTATCTTTATCTGATTTATTTGGAATATCGTATACATAATAAATAAAATATATATGTGATCTTGAACTTCATGAAATTATCCCTCATGCAATCATCTCGAATTCATCTATGCCACAACCCATCATTGTGAGTTTGAAAACTTGACAGGACTAAGCATTTTCAGATAGAATTGAAATCAATTGGTGTCAATCCCAGTGGCAGAAACTAATAGGGAATATTACATACGTTATTGATAATGGCGTGCATCATTTTAACGAAGCTCAATTTTGGAGAGAAGTGTTTGCCATGAAGACTTCTCGGTTTTTTCCAATTAACGATTGTCGAAGTGGCAAAGAATTATTAGATTCTTTTAAAACTTCTGCAAAACTGTTTGCTTGATTTATGTCAATCTTCGTGCTGTTAAAATTTCTTCTTATATGAATAGTATTTTCGTTCAAAGAGATTCCCATTCTCATTTTATCAAATGCTTCAACACAAGCAATGAAAGCTGTTAAATTTGGCTAGAATCTTATCAATTTCTTCTATGCTAATAGGTATTTTCAACTTACCTCCGATAATGGAAACTAATTCCATTAAATTTGTCCTCAATTTCGAACAATTCGACTACAATATTCTGGCTTTTGTGATCTGTTTGAATGTAGTGATTTGAACTACAATTCTCATGAATATGTTTTGAACGAGTTTTCAAGGAGTGCGCGCAAATAGCACACTAATCGTATATCGATTGGTTATCAAATTTGTGTACACACTGGTTGTTTTCGATACCATTGGAAGTTGCGATATAAATATGCATTTTATATCGATACTCCTAGATATCGAATGCGGAACACTTATTGGAAGTAAGAAATAATCGATTACATGGTTAGCAACTATAATTTAAAATTTAAAATCTTAGATCACGTTTCTGGTGGATAATATTCTGTTTCACAGTGTATACTTTTTTAATACAAAATTTAATGTTAGTCAAATGTTTGAAGCGATAATTAAAGAAACGGATGAAGCGTTAGGTGGGCTTATAAATATATAAATTACAATTTAAATCAAAACAAGGTTCAGAAAAAATTATATTGAATTATGTTGTTAACTAAGTTGGTTCGGCAGTTGGTTCTGCGTGTAATACGTGTAGCTGTACAAAGTTCCCGCTTATAATTGAAATGCGCAATATTAGTTATTTATTAAACGATGTATCACATTCAAAATAAAAGCGATAGTTGAATATCGTTTAACACTGTTTCGATTACTTACCGTCAACATATCGATAATGGATAGTGATTGGTCTCTTATCGAGAATATATGGGATATTCCAGCAATTAATAACTGGGCTAAGCTAAACTAAGATAAAATTAAATTCTTATACCAGTATATTTAACGATTTATTTAATTAAAAAATGTTGAATTTTATCATTATTATATAAATCCAAACTATAATCGCAAGTTTATGCTATGTACTTATTTGTATCGCAGTACCCGTGTATGCAATCGATAGCGGTTAAAAAACATCGAATGTAAATAAATGGTTGTGTCATCGATAAGACTGCCATCATTAGTTCGGCGTGTAAATCTAAATGTAAATATCGCCCCGTCTGCGCCGAAACATTGTAACAAATTATATAGACTCGCTTTATAAATAATTCTAAAAATATTAACAACACGGACGTTGGCGTTAAATGCAAAATATCGCGCGTGCTTTGCCGACAATATCCGAGCAGTAGCAGCAGCAGCAGGAATAGCAAAAGCAACAAGCGACACTGGTCAGTGGTCGTCGTCGTCGCGAACGTGGATGGATGCAAGGCAATGCAAACAATTGAATAAGCGTAAGCGTTCTTCGCTCAGCTCGCTGCCTGCCTGCTCGCTCGCTCGCACCCACTGCACCATTGGCGCCGTGAACTAAATACAATTTTAATGTTGGTGAAATTTGCACGCGGTTGCAGTTTGTGATTATTATTGTTATTATTACCAAACCAGCAAGCAGCTGGTGTTTGTCCCAGCAAACCTTTGACGTGGGGCCTTTGCCTCTCTTGATCGTGATCAGTGTTTGTGTGTGTACGTAAATGTTTGCGTGTGTGTGCGGAGACCACCGCAGTGACCATGAAGCGTAGCGCTGCTCGCATTTCTGTGGATGTTTACAATAAATACCTTAAAATGTTTAAATTGTACAATTACAAAGCCAAATAACAGCAACAACAACAAGCACAACAATTACTACAACTACTGCAATAACAACAACAGCAATACAAATTCAGCTCGTTCTAATTAGCTGTGACAACAAAAACAGCTGAAAATAAATACTTAAGAAGCAGACGCAGTCGATATTCCACTTGTGCTCTCAAGCTTTAAGAGCCTAAAATTAAACGTGAACAAAAATCAGAGAAACAAAAAAAAAAGTCAAGAAAGAAACAAAAAGACGCTAAATCGCCACACCAAGTGCCATTTCTTTCTCGCTCGCACTTTCGCTCTCTCTCTCTCTCTCTGTCTCTCTCCTTTAATGTGTTTTAGGTGAATTTAAGCCGTTCTTTGACGTCACTTTGTCGACATCATAGTTGTTGTTGCTGTTGTTGTTTTGCCACTGTCGACGCCTCTCGCCCCTCTCCCTCACTCGCATAAGGAGGCATCTACACTTTTAATCGCTTTGCGCGCATCTTTTGCCCAAATGCGTTTCGTGTCGAGTTTGTTGATTTTCATTTTTTCGTGCGCTCTCGTTTCACGCATGACTTGGATATAATTCACACACACACACACAAATACATATATGTTGATGTGTATGTGTGTGCATCAGCATCGGCATTTAATTTAATCTGGATCTGGATTATACAATCGGACAGAGGTCAGTATCTAGTGATGCCAATTTAGCCTCTTTTTCTTAAAACAGAAAAACATATATTTTTGATAATTAATCGATTTAGTTTGCCGCAAAAATACAGATACTTTGAATCAATCTTTTGCCTCGCTGCCGAGGCGACCCTCTCGAGCTGCTACAAATTGTAAATTCAATTAATTTAAATCAATTTGGCATTGCATTTATTTCAATTTCACAGTTCTTTGGCCCTTTACAGTGCTTTCGATATGTAAATCTTTAGGAAATTACATTCACACTTATCAACCAAATAGCTATTATAAATTTGTTCATCTTTTATTATTGTTGTTTATGGCTAGTAAACAGATTGTTAGTATGTTTTGCGTTTCAAACATAAGCTTAATACTATCAGCAAAAATTATCGTATAATTCATAAATTCAACTTTATCACGCACATGATATCCTAGTTGTTTTATTAATTTGATGAAATGAAACGAATGTGCAGCAGTTAAAATGGGTATTTAATGAGTTTCGTGGCCAAGCAGCTTAACAACAACAGGAACAAACGACATGAAAAAGGGAGCAAAGAAAAAAAAATTCATAAAAACAGGAGAAGCAGAAACAGAAACAAAAAAGAACAAACAAAATTATGATTTACACAATAATTAAATGTCAATTCATCTGGGCCTCGTCTTGTTTGCTGTTGTTCTTTTACTTTCCGTTTTGCGGTCGTTTCGGCTGAACTTTAAAAGCGACAACGGTTATTAATTCACTCTCTGCTTGTGGAGCATTGGAAGCATTAAAAGCCTGGCGCTCTGCAGCCTTTTTTCATAAGCTGTCCAAATGTCGGTGGGAACGAGAGACGCAAGGGTCCAGTTGCGACAGTCGTTAATGGAAAAAATGTTACGAGGACCTATTCGTTTTGTTCTCAATACTCTTACATAAAGCACATTATTACTTTGTCACGAATTTTACTACACTTTGAAGAAGTAATATTAATAACCGGATATATTTATTATTTGTGGCTATCGATTTAGTTATACACGATTTTCAAGCATTAAGATTACTTTAAATACATAATGATGGCAAAAGAGCATTTCATATTTTCTGTTTTCCTAAAGTAATAATTTCTTGTATATATTTATGTTTTGCTTGAAACATTATAAAATACCCTGTCAGCTGTTCAAAATTTCCAAAAAGGTTATCGTTAAGTTGGCAAAATGTTTAAAGCCTCATTAATCGTGGGCACATAAAATAATCAAAGGAGATTTTTTTCTTTAAAAATAAACATTTTGTTGAATAAATTCAAAAGCTTTAACTGTTGATAGGGTATTTTTAAGTTGGCCTCAGCTCTCACACTTACCTGTTTTTTTTTTTTTAAATATTAAGTTGATGGTGGTGGTGGGATGCAAGGGTCGTGCGGGGGGAAAACGTTGGGATTTTGGCGACGGACGGGATGCGTGCCCAAAGCCGACATCCAACGTCCTGCCATAAAATTGCATGCACGAATTTTGCTTTTGCCTCCTTCCCCTGCTACTCTTTCCCTATCCGTCTGTTGCTTTTGTTTTTGTTGTTTGCGCTGCTGTTATTTTTGCCAGCCTCTTGTTTTTTTTTTTTGTGTTTTTTTTTATTTATTTGGTCCGAGTTTATTGCGTGGAATGCTATTTAATAAATTCCATTTTATGCCTGCCCGTTCCCCCCACCCCCATTGTCCGACCATCGTTCGCTTGCAGGCTTTTTTTCTGGCTCTTGTTGCTGTTTTTCGCCAGGATTTATATGCAGTTTGTGTGTGTTGTTTGTCTGTTGGCTCAATGCAAATTTTTAAATTCAATTCTGACATTCAAACGGCGAACGCAATAACAAATTGCAAAATGAAACAGCTACAAAACTGATAGAGGATTAAAAGTAATCGAATATGAGTTACCCTCTAAAAGTGAGTGAAGTGACCAATAAAAAAAGGGCTTAGTTTAATATATATTATTAATAAAGAAATAAAAATAAATTAATTTAAAGTTTAGTTTAATAACTTAATCAGGGTATTTCAATAACGTATAGTTGAAAACTTTTTTCCCATTGTTGTTGT
Source organism: Drosophila longiperda (assembly GCA_035042125.1). Classification (NCBI taxonomy): domain Eukaryota; kingdom Metazoa; phylum Arthropoda; class Insecta; order Diptera; family Drosophilidae; genus Drosophila; species Drosophila longiperda. Next base: position 12,729,989 of record JAWNLV010000107.1, read on the forward strand.
TGTCTCTCAATTTCGCTTTATTCAATTTGTTCTTGGAAATTAAGTTTTATTTTGGCATTGCTCTTAGTTTTCCATTTCAGCAAGTCACCGGAATAAAAAAAAAAGAAAAAACTGGCACAGCAAGTGAACAATGAAGACGGCAAAGTTTAAGCACCTTAGTTCACTTTAGCAGCGAGCAGCAAAAACAAATGAAAACTAAGTCGAAGAAAAAGAAAAGAAAATTGAACGAGTAAAAAGAAAGAAAAGGCAAAAAATTCCCAAAAGCGCTAAAAGTTTTCAACAGCGAAACTTTTCTTGCTCGTTCCACAACTTTCAGATACTATTTTTAGTTATTGTCGTTGTTGTTGTTGCTCGTCCTGTTCTTGTAGGGAACTTCCGCTTGGTGCTCCTTTGCCAACTAGTTCGCAAGAATAACAAAAAACAATGTCAAGAACAAGAACAAGAATAATAACAACAACAACAACAACAACAACAACAACAAAAACAATAACAACGACGATAAGCATTGAAAACTTGCGCACACCTTAAAGTTTTTGAGACGCGAAGCTTTAAAGGGTATTTCTGACGTGTTTTCTATTTCACTTGTTTGTACTCTATATGAATGTGTGTGTGTGTATGTGTGTGATTGTTTGTGTGTTTGCCACGCCCCAAAGCACGGATGCATTGCTTACATAGGGTTTTTGGTGTGCAACAAGGACACGAGAGCCATAAAAATATTTCAGAGTGCAGCAAAAGTTGGAAAAACAACTGCAGTAGCGGCTGAAAAACAGTAGGACAACAAAAACATAGATTTTTGAAGTGCACCAAAAAACAACAAAAACTTTTAAAAACCTTGCAAAAGCAACACAAATGATAAATTGAAAAAAAAACTTATACTATATTCATGCAACAACAAACACGAATACGTTTGCTAAAATGCAGGATATTCTGTAAAAAGAGCCGAGATTTTAAAACAAATTAAATCAAATTTTTAATTTGGATTTTAATGTTATAAAATAGCTTTTTTGAATTAAAAAATCGAATAATATAAAAAGCGAAATTTAGGCTTCCCAAACAGAGGTGGTTTTTTTTCATTTCATACTAAAATCTCAAGCTCCCTTTTCATATGGTATTCAAGTAGTCGATCAAGCCTGCATTTTTTCCATATCTAGAAAAAAGTTTGCCCCACCATACCCATTGCGCCGGAGATGAAAAAACTTGGCACAGAATTCTAAAAATTCGATAAAAGAAGTGAATAAAAATATAATTGAAACATGGCCAGCTTGATGCACATCGATGATGAAGTAGGCGAAGAGAGGAGCTGTTCCTGGTCGATTTCATGAAATTTTGTTGCTTTTGCTTTTGGCTGCTGTTTATTTTGTAAACTTCATCGACGCTGTGCTAAAGTTGTACACATTACAACTTTAACATTGTTGGGAATTTGAAATTGAGCTCTAACATAAATAAATAATGCTACGCAATTAGCTGTTGAAATGTTGCTTTTCTTGCTGCTTTCCAAACTTGTTTGTTTTTATACATATGCAAGGAATTAATGTCTATATAGAATATTTATTTTTAATTACATTCACAACTGGATTTATATTTGCAAATTTAATTAAACTTTGTGAATATCTATTACGATCTAAAGTTAAAGAAAATCATTATTTAATATGTGAAATAGTAGATTGAAAACATTTTACAAATAAATTGAATGAAAATAAATCTGATAACTTTACTTTACTTAAATACATAGTCATAATTTTAATAACCTTGAGATAAGCGAACATAAATTTGAATTCAAGGTTTGCTCAAATAGTAATAATTACCAAATGTTAATTATTCTGATAAGAAATTCTATGTTAAAATACACTTAATTAAAGTTATGTGGAATTCAGATTGCAGGCTGTTCCCCTCGTCAAGCTTAAAACATGAAAATTTGTTGCTCATAAATCGAACAATTGTCGGCAACGATAACCTATTTAACCAGAGCACTGATAACCCACATATATTGCGGATGATCTGCGATCCTGATCTTTGCCACGCAATGCGGGAAGCTTTCTATTTGTAAACATATAAAAAAAAAACACACATTTTTTATATATTTAAATATATGTATTTTTAAATGGAATTCAACAATCTTTTGCTTCGCTTGTCTCTGAGAGCTGTTCTTGATTTTGCGTTGTTATTTTTGTATATATATATTTTTTTATTATTTACATTTAGTTGCGAATTGAATTCATTTATATGGAAACGTTTGTATTGGCAATTTGTGCTTATATTTAAGTATGACGTAAAACTTTGATAACGACATATGAAAAGAGAGTGCGGAATCTGGAAAGGCCACTCTACAAAATCAAGCCATAATTAAATTATTCCGATTAACTTTGCTTATGGCAAGTCCCGCAAAATTGTGCTTAAAATATTCTCAGTTTTTTGTGGTCTATAATTATACCTTATCTGGTTGCGAACCAGATGTGAATGGTGCTAATTTTTATGATCAGGTCGTGCCAATATATAATCGCATGCTAAGCATTTGTATGATGTTCCCATTTATCAACTGCTTCAGCAGTTTTCCCTTAGCCCCTCCCCCAGCTGTGACGGGGCCTGTCTGAAGAATTATCAAATCTTTTTTTAGGCTAGTCAGATCAGAATTTCAAATGACTCAGTTGCATTAGAATTTTTTATGTAGTTCAGTTATGATAATTATGATAATAATTATAATATAATAATGATCATCATAAAATTAAAATTAATGATAATGATAATAAGGATCATATCAATAATATTTATAATAAAAATAATGATAGTAAAAATTAATCTAAACATATAAATATTTAAATATTTGTTTCATTATATTTTTTAATTTCTTGTATTTTTAATTGAATATTATGGAAAAAGCGTAGTGATAATAATATTAATTATAATAATGAAAATAATAATAATGATAATAATAATAATGATAATAATAATAATGATAATAACAATTAGTTCAAATTTATAAAATATATAAATATTATTTTTTTTATTTCTTGTTTTTTAGTTGAATATTATGAAAAAATAATGATAATAAAAATAATTATAACAATGATAATAATGATAGTAATGAATATAATTATAATAATAATAATAATAATAATAATAATAATAATAATAATAATAATAATAATAATAATAATAATAATATTAATAATAATAATAATAATAATAATAATAATAATAATAATAATAATAATAATAATAATAATAATTATAATAATAATAATAGTAATAATTAATTTAAATTTATATAAATACTAATTTTAGTTTCTCCTTTCTTTTTTTTTTAGTTGAATATTATGGAAAAAGCGAAAGCGTATATAAAAAATGAACTCCGCGGCGGCAGCGTTCCTTTGCAATCCGAGCCAGCAACAACAACAACAACAACAACCACATCGCCACACATTCATCATAATCACAATCCGCACTTGGCTGCCGCTGAGCTGATGCCATCGCCTCTTGGGGGCTATCAGTCAGCAATGCAGCAATACTATCCATCCGTTAAATCCACTGGACGGGCTTCGGCTCCGCCAGAGCACCAACAACAGATGCAGACAGCATCCCCGGCCGGACCGGCATCCGTTTGCTTTGTGTGCGGCGGACTTGGTAGCTATGAAGCATTGCGCATACGCCCCAATCCCGAGCGGCCGAGTGAGGCGCACTTTCCGTTTCTGGAGCGGCACGAGCCGCCGCACGGTATGCCCTTGGTGGCCAGCAATCAGGTCTATGTGATGGCCTGCATATTGTGCTATCGATCGCTGCTCGAGCAATGGGATTCCTATGAGCGGCAAAAGAAGCCGCTCGTCCAGCGCATTTATCACATGAAACGGGTGGATGGCAAGGGTTTTATCGGTGCCGATATGGCCACCCAATCGGAGTATGCGGCTCAAGTGTTGGGCCTGAGTGCCGAGCACTTAAGCCAGAATGGCATCGGCGAACAGCCACTCGATGCATATCGGCACTATGCGCCACCAATGCCACAGCAGCAGCATCACCAGCACCAGCAGCTGCAACAGCAACAGCAACAGCAGCTGCTGCAGCTGCAGTTGCAGAACCACCAACACCACAGTACCTCAACGAACGCCTCGCCGGATTACTATCCACGGAATGCGACGCCAACTAGCCACAAATACCTGAGTCGACCCCAGTCGCGGGACATGCAGCTGCCGTCGCCGCTTTCGCGACCGCCCAGCGAGCCGCCTGCTCGCAGTTCTAGCTCCAGTTTTGCGCAGCACAAGTTCAAGCTGGGCACGCATAGCTACCAGCCGGGCGCACCACTGCCACCGGGACCGGCACCGCCGCCGGCCCAATACCAGCCGGCGCAATATCAGCAGTTGCAGCAACAGACGGCCGCCTACCACATGTTGCAACAGGTGGCCGCTGTCTCGGGCGAGTCACAGGCCCACCACTACAAGGGTAATCCGTATAGCATTGGCTCAACACTGCCGCCCAGCCTGGAGGATGATAATGCCACCGTTTTGGATCTACGCAATATATCCGCATCAAATTTAGCCACAGCACCTGTCACATCCACTACGGCAATGGCGCAGTCGGGCAGCTGCTCCAATAACTCTAGCAACAATTCGAATGTCGGCGCCGTTGCCACGCCCACTTCGGAGGTTGGCATCCTGGATCTGTCCATGCCCGACAAGAACTCCATCACCGAGGTGTGCTATGTGTGCGGCGATGAGCAGCGTCGCGGCAGCCTCGTCGAACTGAGCACCGTTAAGCCCAAGGAGGGGATCCCTCGACTCGGTCAGACGACTGCCTATTTTCCGTTGTTCAACGAGCAGCATCCACGTCCGCCTCGCTCCCGTCCCAAGGATCCGCGTGGCATGATCCAGGCCTGTATGCCCTGCCACGAGGATCTCATGCACCAGTGGAATGCTCATCAGGTAAGCTAGCTTTATTATATAAGTTTTGTATTTAAATTTGTTATCAAATTTTATCACTAAGTTATCGATGCGTTTATCACAATGTTATCGATAAAATGAAATGAACTTTATCTGTGTTTGGGAGCTTTATTCCAACATTCTTATCATTACGTACATTTGCACTATATTTAATGCTATATATATTTATATAGGGTTAAAAAAAAATGCAGAATTTGCACATTTTAATATTGGATTAATATTTGCTACTCAGATCGAAATTTGCATACTGCGTATTTTCTAGATTGACAAAAAAAAATCCCAATTCTTGCAACAAATATTGCATTTAATTACCAACGACAATCTTATAAATATTTTTAATTTTTAAATTAATATACAATTTTAAATTTTTATTGGAAATTTAAAATTTAATTTAACTCAATATTTTACTTTTTATGATTTTTATGTGGACAACATAAATAAATAAAACTGATTACTGGGTATTTTCTAGTCGAGTGCGCAATAAAAATACTGCCGTTGTAACTGTAAAAGTTTTAGCAACATTCCTTTATATGTAAATAGTGCTTGAATTGAAAAGTATATATATATATATATATATATATATATTTGAAGTGCATACATATACAAAGCACATACATAGAAGTGCCTCTGTGTGGGCTGAGTGCGGCAGACCGTGCAAAATGAATGGATAAGTGTGGAAACTCAAAGCAAATAAAATAAAATAAAATGAAATAAAAAATAAAAACATTTGCGAAAGTAAATTTACGCAAACCCGAACCGAATCGAAATAAACAACAACCAAGATGAGCTTATGGATGGTGGATTATGGTTGAATTTAAATGATGATGTTGATGAATCTGATGATGAAGATGACTTTTGGGATGGCGCCGCAAACTGAACCAAGCTGTGCGGCTGATTCGTCGATCCACAGGCGATTAATCAGAGTCTGAGTCTGTGTCAGAGTCGGAGTCGGAGTCAGCTGAGTTTGTGGCGGGAATTATCATGATTCTTGCCAAATGGCTATGTTGGTGGGAATTATGACCGCCGGGTCGTTTGTCTTGCTGATTAAATTTTAATAGCTTTCCGCGATTATTTGTCGGAGTTTTTTTTTTTTTGTTTTTTGGTTTTTTGTTTTTGCTTTTAGCTTTATTTCACTGTTATTATTTCTGTATGTGAAATGTTATTTTTGGTGCTCGTCCAACATTGACATTAATTGGTATTTGATAAGATTTGAGTCAACAAAAAAAAAAAAAACCACTTTAATTTAGATTTGGATTTTGTTTCATTACTATTTTTAACACAGCTAATCAGACATTTTGTTTATGATTCACTTAAAATTTAAATGCCATTAAATTTACATTTTTAAACAGAATTTTATCTAAAGTGTGCAGTTATTGTTTGAGAATTTCAATAACATTTTTTTCCCTCAGTATTAACAGCTTTAGCACGAAATTAAGACAGACAAACAGCAATTATAATAATTAATAATTTTTTTTAATCACAATTTAAATAATATAAAATATCTGATGTGAATCGCAAACAAAAAGTGCTTTAGAAATTCTTCAATTAAATTAACAACGAACAATTCAGTCTCCAAAATCAATTTAAATTTAAAAAAAAAAAAATAGAATAAATGTTTTAATTTGTGCAGCTGCTATAAAATATTTGAAATTGTTCGTCGTTCTTTTCACACACCCCTAGCAACAAAAAAAAAAAGAGAGAGAAATGTATTTGAATTGTTATCAGAGGTTTATTTGCCACTTCCTCCAAAACCAATCCTCGCACTGTATTTCATTGGAAATTTATATTCAAAGCACAAAAATGTTGCAACATGCCATAAAAATGCAAAATTCACACAGCTGCCGCCGTCGACTGAAACTGGGCGAATACACAATGTGTAAAATGTGCGGGATAAATAATTAAATGCCATTAATTGGAATTGTGTAAATTTCAGAGAAGCAAACAAACACACACACACACACACACACACACACACACACTCGCACACACACATAAAACAAACACAAAATGCGCATGAAATAATAAATAAATAAATGCAATAAAATTGCAAATGCTGCAATGCGGCGGGCGGTGTTGGGGGAGGTGTTTGTGGGTGTGTAGTGTGTGTGTGTGGGTGGGGAGAGGTGGATAAACTTTTAACGCGCCGTTGCCTATTCAGTGAATATGTAAAATGAATAAATAATCAAACATTGAAAATCAACGACGATTCTGGCAACGAGACAAATTAATTAAATTTAACCCAGTAAAGCGGAGCATTTTTCTTCATATTCTTCTTTTTTCCCCTTATTTTTTGTTGGCGCCCAGCCAAAACAACAAACCACAAACCATTCAAAGCCACAACCCCCAAAGCGCCCCTGACCCACACCTATTCCATGGTGTGGTGGGTGGTGGGGTGCTGCCATTCAGCCGTATGACGTACATGAAAATTTCCATTCCATTCAGCGCAACGGAAAGTGCGAAAAAGCATTTAATTATTTATGCTCATCTTTAAAAACGTTTCAGGCAACAACAACAACAACAACTACAAAAAATAAATAAAAATCGAATACAATTTAAACGAATTTAAATCGATCTGGTTGAGCGCCAAGTTTTTTTTTTCTTTAATTTTTTTCTCGCCCAATTCAATGTGCGATGTGTTTGAATAAAATATCAACCCAAAATGGGGGTAACGGGCAAATGGCCAAACTACGACTATGGAAATATTCTATATTTTCATAAAATCTAATAAAAAAAGACGCAGAGTTCATATAATAACAATGTGTTTCACGCGTGGAAAATACGTTTCTTGAATTTAAAACTTTAAAGGAAAACGAGGAGAAATCTTTTTCGGCTGCTGCAAAAAGCTGCTGAAAGTCAAATTAATTATTTTATTGTTTTTATATATGCCTTTAAATTAATTGGACTAAAAAAATGAGTGTAGCTATTGGAAATATTCTTTATTTTCATAATATCTAATTAAATAACAAAGAATTTTAGCATAAAACGGAATTTTAATCCATTTCTGCCAGGAATGGAAAATACTATTCTCAAATTTAAAACCTAAAAAAATACAAAGAGGAAAACGTGTTTTTGAAAGCCAAATACATTTTTTTTTTTATTTTTTTTTAACGAACTACTAATGTTGAATTTTTAAGGTGTTTTGTATATGTCTATATACCTTAAAAACAGTGCCTTTAACTTAATTCCGCTAAAAAATTACTACACCTATTTTTTATTATTATTGTTATTCAACTTAAAATGTAACTTTTTTATAGAAATGTGTCTTTCGTATACCCTTCCTGCTCTTCCATGCGAGATATACAAAAACTAAACTGTGCTATTAAAAGATATAATATGCCATTTGCAAACTGCATGTTTTTTTTTTGTTGCTGTTTTTAAATTAGCTTTTTTCTTTTGTGTTACTTTTGTTTTACGCAGCTTTTAACAGCGACAATAATTTTTTGCTTGTCTATAATGCATAGGTCTGCGATTCGGTTAGTTGGCAATTTGGCATTTATTTTTAAGTATTTCTTCTCTGAATGGTCGAACTAAAATGGTCGAATTATGAGAACGACAACAATCATCTGGGTGTTGAAGCAATTTTTGGCATGTTGCCACTGAGGCAGGTAGCCAAAAAAACGATACAAACCAGTTTAGCAAATTAAACAGAAAATTAAACAAGAATGTTCTAAGCAAGACTGATTAATTATGAAATATTCTTTTCATAAACCGAAACACATTATTTATGCTTATATTTAATAAATTTTTATTTATTATTTAAATTACTAATTTAGACGTCTTAAATGGGTTCGAAAGTGTGAAGATTGATGGATAAATTGATTAGTTATGTGAATATTGACTTAGATGACAAAACAGCTCGATATATATATATATATATATATAGGTTCCCTCAAAATCTGCCAGGACCAGATTTATTTTAAAGAGCCATAATTGTGTCAAAAATGCCCGAAATTTTAAAAATCAAGGTTTTTCTAGCATAGTTTGCGATTAAATCCAAAGCAAAAGCGCAATTTTTGGCGCCACATTCAAATGCCCAAGAAGTGACTTCATTGAAAAAATATTCTCAAAAAACCCTTTAAGGGGATTCTAAAAATGTTCAATTAAATTAATAATACCTCCAAAACCGCATTTATATATTTAATATTATTTATTATTTAGACGTACATACGATATTCATAAAGAAGGCATTATCTGGCAAATATTTAGAACAAAGCATTATAAAAACTATATCTATATAATCGAAGTATTCACATATAAATTACAAAAATAGGTGCACAAAAACGAGAATTCATTTTATATTTGATATTTGTTAATATATAATACTCGACATAAATTATTCACTAGCAATAATTAACTTGCTAACAATCGATAATAATCGATTGCACATTATGCAGACAAACTGCAAGTTCATGAAATGCAGCAATTGGAAAATCTTTAGCTAGAAGATTGGATTCAATATACAGCTTCCTTCAATATAAAGTCTCTCTGGTGTAGAAGCTATCCCAAACGACAAACTCCTTGCTTTCCGGCAGTGGCTTAAACTCCAGCTCCTGGCCAATGTTGAGGCAGAGCTCTGAACCACCTGGGCTCAGTGGTTCCCACTTGGTCGGCTCAATTTGCTGGCAATTGGGATCACCCGTCGTCGCAAAAGAAGTCCACATGCCAATGAGGCGCTCAATGGTGCGATATTCGGTCGATGCCCTATCCAATCTGGACGAGAGCAACGTGAAGAACAGATAGGAGAGATCATCCGCATGGCAGACGCCGCGCACGTGGCGTCCACAGTTTAAAATGCGAAAGTGATTAAAGTGTGGTGAATCTACGTCGAAACGATACAGATAGGTGGGCGTGGCCGGTGCATAGGTCAGACGGGCGAGCAGGGATCGATGAATGCCATGCCAGAAATTCTTGACACTCAACAGACGCAGGCACTCAAACAGCTCCATTTTGCCACGATCCGCATCATCGAAGTAGGCCAGCTTCAGGCGACGCAGTTGCTCAGCCAGCTCATCGGCATCGATGGCATCGCGAACGGTTTCTGGTATAAGCGCCTCAAAGGCACTCAACATGTGCTCCCGATCGTTAAGTGTTGTCTGATAGCCGAAGAGTCCCTCGAACGAGGTGCCACCAATGATGAGGGGCAGCTCATTGCTCCACGTGTTGGCCAATTGCTCTAAATGGGGACGCGGCACCACACAATCCTCACCCACATACGGCTCGATGACGGGCCCAAAGGCCAATAGGTTATAATTTCGGTATTCCTCCTGCGTGATAATTGCACGGCCGTATTGCGCCAGCTTGTTGGCGGGTGCATCCCTAAGGAACTGCAACAGTTGCTTCTCATTCCCCTCATCGGCTTTGTAGCCCAAATGTTTGGCCAAACGCTGAGCCCAGCTGCGATCTACGTGGGTTGCCCACTCGCAGAGTGCCGATCCCGATTGCAGAACGACCCGATGGAAGAGTCCTCGCGTCTGTTCCGTCAGCATCATGATGTGTGACGAAGCAGCACCAGCACTTTCACCCAGCAGCGTTATGTTATCCACATCGCCATTGAAACTGGCAATGTTGTCGTGCACCCAACGCAGCGCGAGCACCTGATCCTTGAGCCCCGCATTGCCTGGCACCTTCAAATCGCGATCCTTTAAGCTCAAGAATCCCAGTGCACCCACACGATAGTTGAAGGTGACGAGCAGCACATCATGCTTCATGAAATAGTCCGGTGCGTAGATGTCACGTGTGGCACCGCCAAATTGAAATCCACCGCCATAGATCCAAACCATGACGGGCAGCTTACGCGGCGACTCCAGCTGCTTGGCATACACATTGAGGTACAAACAATCTTCGGAGCCCTCCACAATGTTCATTATTTCGTTCTTCTGCATCGGCTGCGATCTGGCATAGGTGCAATCCCTAACACCCGTCCAGCTGGTGGCTGGTTGCGGTGCTCGAAAGCGTAGCTCACCCAACGGTGGCTTGGCATAGGGTATGCCCTCAAAGGAGTAATACGACTCTCCATCGTAGTAGGTCTTGCGTTCCATGCCCTTGACCTTGCCACATTTTGTGTCCAGCTGCTTTGTACGTCCCGTGCTCAGGCGGTACTGCGTTATTTTGTGTCCAATGGTTCTGAAATAAATATTGATTGTAATTTAGTTTAATTTTGTGAATAGAAAAAAACAAATAAGAAAGCTGTAGTCGAGTGAGCTTGGCTAGGATATACCCTGAACTTCGCTATTAAATATATTCCTATTCTATTGGCAAGTTTCCCTTTAAAAAAAACTTCTTATAGCACTGAAGAGTTAAACAAGTAGGAATGCTGTAGTCGAGACAGCTCGACTACGAACCCCGCTGTTAAATATAGTAAACAAAAAAACGAATGCAGCGCACATATTTTTATTTACATTGCCAAAATGATCTCTAATTGGCTGGCTAGAAACACGTGCACATTAATATAAGCATACATACATGCATACGTACACGCATTTGTAAATAACGGGCCTCAGCAGAATACACACAAAAACATGTTTACGCTCGCCATCTCTTTCTCACACATGCGCTTGGCATATTTATGCATACAGAAAATGCTTGCGGCTGCGAGTAGAAATGAGATCAATGTGAGAAAATATTTTTGAACATAACTTGGGTGTTTCTTATCTGATTTTGATCAAATTTGAACATTTATATATAGTGTGTTAATAAGAAGATTCTGCCCTTATTATTGCTATCGTTAATTGAAATCTATCGATAATCGAGAAACAGAGGCAGTTATAGATAATATAAAGCAAGTCGGATATACGAGAATCTATGTTTCAAATTTCAAATCTATAGCTCCTACAGTTCCTGAGATTCTCATGTTCAGACAGATGTGGCTATGCTGCTGATTCTGATTAAGAATAGATATACTTAATGGGATCGGAATTGCTTGCTTCTGCCTGTTGCACAAAACCATTCCACCCTTTTCAGGGATTAGTTTTCATCTGCAAGATGAGTTAACTTTTATTTCGCTTCTGTTGATCTGGCGCGCACCTTGCTAATATTTGATTATCATTTATCATATCTAAGCACAAAAACAATGTGTTAAAAAGCTGCGTCACAATAACAAAGCACTTTTATTAAAGAAACAATAAATCACAGAGAGAAATTTCCAATGCGAAACATGAACTTTGCACTTACTTTGCAGACAGTTTGAGCTTATCGCGAATACTCAAGCGAAAATCCATAGCTCTGCAAACGTATTATTTGTGTATATATCTATATAAAATATATATATATATATATGTATTTATGTGATCGCTCTCACAAGGCACATCCGACACGTTCAGAAGCCCAACAGATACTAAATTGCTTCTACAGCATTTAATTCCCTACGCTGACTAAATGATTAGATAAAATTGCGTCCAACAGCTGGGACAGTCTAATGGATAAGTACCACATATTACCAGGTTAACTGATTGTTGTGGGTCAAACTTTTTAGTAATGATGTGTAAACAGTGTAAAGGTCAATTTGCAAATTAGCATTCATAAGAATTTTTTCATTCGCAAGTGGCAGCTATAAAGAAACCTCGATGTGTACATTTATGTATTTATATACATGTGGAAAGCAACAAGGGGGGTGGTTTTATATACACAATTAGGTCATCAGAGACTTGAGGCGCCACAGCCCCATCAACAGGCAACGTCATCAACACAACATTTGTCTAAAATGCCGCTCTCTGTGTGTTTATATATTAAATGAATACATGTGGTTATATGTTTACATATATATATCTATATATAACTATGAGTAATGTGCAAAATCAGCACATGCAGAACCCATTCTTTCAATTTGAATACAAAGGTCTTTTGTGTATATAAAAATGATAGACAAGCAGGTGCTTAAATCAGGACCTGTTCCCTTAAAAATCCATTTCCATAGACTTTAAGTAAATCTCCTTAACAATCGATAGTTATACACTTTTAACACAATATTAACTCACACTTCGTATTCATTTCTTGACTTTTTCTTGAATTAATGCTTAATTTTTGATATTTCATGTAGCTATTTTCAGTAGAAATTATTAAATAAAAATTCGCTTGCTTTATTTATTTTCGTTATCATTTAGAACTTATTATCGTTGTGCAAATAAAAAAATCTCTTCTTTTAGATGCGAAAATATAAATATTTATAATGAAATATTTATTAAATAAACTTAAATTTTTGACAACTAATTACAAAGCAACCACATTCGCCAATATTTAGTACTTTTTAAAGACATTTTTAAATTAAACTTAATTAAAATCCAGCTACAGTTGTCGAATTGAAATTGAGCAGAAATATTTGATACCAAATGCAAATGTGTATTTAAATCTAAAAAAAAATACACAAAATTTTTCGACTGTTGCTTATTAATTGAGCATTTAAGACTTGACAACGCACCGCTGCTATCAAAGGACAATCTGTGTCCTGTTTTTTGTACTTGATAAGAATTATTTGACTTGTCTCTGCTGATGCTGCTGCTGCCTTTAAAATTTGCTGCTCGACACTTGAAAGAGTGAGTGAGAGAGAGAGAGAGAGAGAGAGAGAATGAGTTGCTGTGGCATGTTGTCCCCGGCAACCGACTGCTTGTGACTTGAGGCTCTTGAGTCCTGGCATCGTAGTTGTCTGGCGGCATTGGGGTTTGTTATTTGTCGTCATCGTAGTCGTCGTCGTCGTCTCCTTCGTCTACTTATGTTACTTAATGTGATTATTTCACACTTGGTCTGCTTTAAACTAACATTTCATTTGCTCCTCCAACTCCTCCGCGTGTCTCGAGAGCTTGGTGTCTGACTGGATTCGCATTTTGTTTGCTTAGCTTTTGTTGTTGTGCTGCATGTTTGCTCCTTGAACAACTTACGCTTCTTGCTTTTTGTTATGTTAGGGGACTTGACTGTTCCACACACACACACACACACACGTACTTCTACATATGTAAACTTAAATGAGACAAATAAAACGTATGCATCTCATTTGTTACTCATACGACATGTTGTCCCCATATTAATTTAAATATTTATTTTAAAGAATTTATCTTTAATTATATTTATAGCTGCTTAACTACTTTAAAATACACAAAGATTTTTTCTTTTCTAAAGGAATATATAACATATTGTTAGTAGTCTTTTATTGAATTTAATTTTTATATAAAAAAATGTGTGTTCTTTAAATTCAGGATGAACGACCCTCATATTAAATTCAATTTCGCATCATCTTTTAAGCACTCTCTGTCTCTGTCTCATTCTGTCTCTGTCCGTCTGTTTACTGTTGCCAGGTACACAAGTACTCAATGTGAGCATGAGATGAATACAATCCCCAGCCCATCCCCATGACCATCCCATTTTCCATTCATTCGTCGGTTGTCATAGCATTGTGCAGATTCCGTTTTGTTGTTTCATTTGTGTGTTGCTGTTGCCATCGACTAAATAAATAAATACACACAGTGCAATTTATGTATGCTTGTTTGTTTGTTTGCTCATATTTACTGTTGTTGCTGTTATTGTTGTGCTTTCATTGTTGCAGTTATTGCTGCTGCCGGCGCCAACTGCAGTCTACGCATCAACAAACAACACAAACACACTCACACACTCACACACTCACACACACACACACATATATATATATATATATATATAGATTTACTATGTCCTGATGCTATCATCATCATGATTCTTGGCTCGACCTCCACAAGTGCAAAACGTTTTACATTTCTCTTCTCCACCTCTCTCCTTGCTCCACGCTTGTTACGTTCGTTGTCGTCATCGACTTCGCCTTCGTCTTTGCCTTCGCATCGCGTCCATTGTGTTAACATGCCGCCTACTGTTAAAGGTGACGACCCGCCTTCTCGCTCTCCATCTCTCTGTCTCTGTCTCTGTCTGACTTGTCGCCTCATTGCTTGTCTGCTGTCTGTTGTTTGGTTTCTGCCTTTCTTGTGCTCAATGTTTGTTTTGCTTGCCTGCCCTATTGTTTTTGTTGACGTTAGCGAGAGTAGCTCGTGTACAAATTGTTTTTCCAATTGTCACACAATTTTCAGGGATGGAGAATGTGGTTCATGAGTAGCCTTCAATACTTTAGTACGAACTGATCTAAGCACAAATTAAGCATAACAGTTTTAATCTATGCATTCATTCATTGTGAAGCCAAGAAGCTAGTTCACGTTGCACCACTCCCTGGTCGCTCTTGTCGTTGTGCGCTCTTTTGCCTTGGTTCGTGTTTTTGCTTTTAGCATTCGCTACTTCCAATTTGTTGTTCGTTCTCGTTCTGTTTAACTTCGGTTTTTTTTCGTAAAGTTTTGTGGACGACTCGTGCTGCTTTTGCGGCCCACGACGGCGACGACGACGGCGGTTGCGACTGCGTTGTTTGTTTGCACTTTTGTTTTAGCTGCCTTCGCTTTGTTTTCTTTGCGCCCGCAGCACAAAAACAACAAATAACAGCAACAGCAGCCGCAGCAGCAGAGCCGGCAACAACAATAACAATAACAGGGCTCTGGCTCTATCAGCTTTTTAGCGCGACGCCGCAGTCAGTCAGTCGTCGTCGGTTGTCGGACGCAGGCGTAGGCAATCCAATTGGGACGCACGTTTCGAACTCGAGTTCCCGCTCATCATATTTGTTTGTTTATTGAGCTTGTCGTCGTCGACGTTTTGAGACTTTGTGTTTGTGTTTGTTTGTGTAAGTGTTATCACGCACCAATTGCGACAATCGCTTAATGAGCACTCACACTTTCAGTCAACTGTACGAGTGTGTGTGTATGCAAGCATATTAAATTCAAAATTGATAACTGCACGAGTGGCTTTTAAAAATGAAAGCAGTTATAAACATACATAAGCTGTGACAGACACACATACATAGCTGTATGTTTACATGTTTATGTGTGTATGAGTGCGATTGAGTGTGTTAATCAATAAACAAACAAAAGTCACGGCTGTCAATGCGGTTCAATGTCTCCAGCTACTACCTCAGAAGCCAAAGCAACCAAAATCAACAACATCAACAGCATCAGCAACAATAATAACAACAGTAATAATCGCTACGGTTGCCGGTAATTTTAGCATTGCCTTGCCGCAAACTAGTTTTGACCAAAAACAACAACAAACTGACATAATAATGGCAACTGTCAAAGACGCCGTCTGTTTAAAAAAATAAACATTACCTTTATTTGGTATATGTGTGTATTATTTATAATTGATGTAGTAACAAATGTGAAAACTGATCGTGAGAAACAATAAAAATTCAGTTCAATGCTACAAAAGTGTTTCACCACAGAAAAAAGTAAAATGTTATATAAATGAAAGCAATTGTAAACTACTGAATACAGTGCATTCTTTTTACATAATTCATACTTAAAAATAATAACGATAACGATAATTTATTTAGTCTGTTGTCGTCACGCTGCCATCTCTAAAAGTAGCTCTGCTTACGCTTATTAGTCTTCGTCCGGCCATTTTGCAGAGTGAAATTGCTTTAACCTTTATGTGTGTTTCTCACTGTGGGTGTGCGACTGCCTCTGTGTGCGTGTGAACTACATGAATGTCGCCGTGTACGTAAAGGCGCTTAAGCAAGTGCGCGCAAGCCAAGTAATAAAAAGCAACAACAACTACCGTTTACTTTGTCGTCATTCGTTTTGTGTATGCGTTTGCGTGACACGTTTGCGTTTGTATTACCGTTTCTAAAAATAACCGTTTCATGTGCACTCGCTGCTGGTGCTGGTTATTCTTCTTCTCAATCTTCCTGGCTCCCGTTGCGTTGTCGTCTTTTATATTTGTATTTGTTATCGGTTATTTAACTTGATTTATTTGCGTGCGACTGTTGATTTATATCGCCCCTCATAATAATAATAATAATAATAACAGCAACAACCAGAATAGCAACCAACTTTAGACCAAGTCTCACGCAAATTGTCACTTAAGTGGGTCATGCAATAATCGGCACGCCTCCCTCCGCTCCTGTATGTGAAAAAACCATTGTCCTTGTCCCTTCCCGCCCATTGTTTGTGTTGTGTGCTTTGCTTTGCCATGTTTTCAAGTCCTTCATTATTTACGAACGTCAATTAACGGGTTCTAGTTGTCGATATGAGTTGTTGCTGTTCGACCAATTTGCGTCAAATCGAATCGCATCGAATCGTTTAGATTAATATTTCAAAAGAACTATTTGCACGATTAAAATCACATTATAGATAATTATTGTCTCGCATCGTTTAGTTGTTAATATGTATGAATGTAATAATATATTTGTTATTAGCTGAATTAGCTTATCAATCGTGATCAAGCCACTTGAATCCATTTTTATAACAATACTGAAAAACGATTATTCTGTTATTTTTTTTTTTAAATTTTTTGGGGATAAAAACTTGCGCTCTAAAAAAAGTGTCCAATTAGCGTATCTCATATATACTTTTCTTGGTATTTATTGTAGTTTAGCTCTCTCTCTTTCGCTCTGTCTCTCTGTCTAAGTGTGTGAGTGAATTCGCGTGTTTTTCACAGCTGACGGCAACGACTGAGTACACTGAGAGTTTTTCCTCCAAGTTTCTTTTTTCAACTATTTTTTACTTGCTAGTCAGTTTAAAGTCATTCGAGTCGAGGCTTTTGGGCTTACTATAAGATCAAAATCAACTTTTTTTCTCTCTCTTTACATGCTAGTTTTATGATCAAATGCGCTTGCTTTAAGTTTTTCCTCTCTGTTTACAGCTTAGTCGGTTATTTAAGTCAGGTAACGATGCAACGGGGGCATTCAGCTGTCATATCTTATGATCGCACTTACCTGCAACACAAGCGCTTACTAATTGAAACAACTTCATCCTCATAATCATCATTATCAATATCATTATAATCATTTTGTTGAGGTCTATCACCGATCGCGTGCTTTAGTTTTGTGCTGTGGGCCTTAGTCTCATTCTCATTGGCTCGAAACGGATACAAATGCAAAATGTGTGTATGTGTATTGGTGTGTGTGTGTGTGTATATGGGTGTGTGTATGATCAACATCATCATAATCGTTTATTACCACGCCCAAGTGCACAAGAAAAACCACAAAGACAACAACAAAAACATCGCTTAAATCAGTTTCAATTTAATTTAATTTGCTTCGTGTTGTAATTAGGGTGCTGCCGACAAAAAAAAAAACAAACGCTAATTCTTCAACAAAACCGCAGTAATGTGAATAAAACAATAAATAAAAAAGTGATTCATTCAAATGCAAATGTGAAAATTGCATCAATTGAGTAATTGGAAATGCCGTGAATATCAGCAAACAAATAATAATAATAATAAAGTAGCTTTTGGGAGTGCTGCCAGTTAAGTAACAGTGAACATACACTACATAAATATACCCTATAAAAACATGGCACAAAATCTCACTGTCGTTGTGGGCGACCATAGCAATAATAAAGATAATGCAGCCATAGCGGAGACATCGGTTGTCAATTTTAAGCCAAATGATACAAATGGCTGGAAGGATTATAAGAAACGAAAAACATATCTGATACTAAAAGATCAGCAAAGCGAAAAGGTAAACGAATAATGGAAAAATACAAAACAATTATTAATGTGGCTACTGTGGTAATTATAATTAGTTTAAGTACTACAGTTATTTATAACTATCAATTTAGTTTATAAATAGTAAGCTATTCAATTACTCAATTAATAATGTAATTACTACAGTTATTATTATCAATATACTACAGGAATTTAATGCTAGATATATGCATATCTAGCAGATATACATCTTTTTATCACATTAGCTAGTTCCAACTAATATTCAAAGGGGTTTTTCACTTAATTATCGTTTCGTGCGAGTTCCCATTATGGAAAATTGGAAAAATTTTAATCAAATTCACATAAAATTGTTGATAAATATTCATAATCTGGACAGCCAGCAATTTCAGTTCACATCAATTGCCACAGCTGATGCCACTGTGAACGGAAACAAGCGGTTTAATTACGGAATCGATTGGGAACTTCCTATAACTGCTGTAATGGCACGCTATGATTAGGAAAATATGTTGCAATAAGCACTTTATCAACCACATCAAATTTTAATATACTCGATGTGTACTCAACATTTAAATATAATGACAATAATGCTGATTGTGCAATCTTTGTATGAGATTGCTGTCGTTTATGTCTCTAATGTGATTTCTATATATTACACAAAACGGCACATTATATTATCTTTTCTATATCTCTATGTATATATTACTCTTAATCGATCGTTACACTTTCTCAGCGAGTGGAAAGACATTAGTTGCAATATGGCATGTATCGCTAATCTCAAGGTGATAAATGTGCAATACTCAATCAATCAATCAATCAATCAATGTCGACCCAAATTGCCAGCGTCTGCAATACATAAATTTACTGTGGTCAGGCATCAATGCATATTAATGGCATAAATAAATAAATAAATGCATAGAACATGTTTTTCTAGCATTGAGCAAATAACCAAATTAAATTCAATCACGGCGGAGAAGATGTATAAATTTACGGGGAAATAAAAATAAATAAAATTGAATTACATTTAAATCTATTTATTTTATACACTGTGCGCAAAGAAACTTGTTAAGAAAATATGCAAAAGATAGATTAAGTATATATATAAATTAAGGGGATTTCGCAAATAAAATTGTAGCTTTATTTCATATAATTAAAAAATGGTTAAAAATGTGGGTAAACAACTGAGAAGAGCTGAACTTAAATCAAAGATACCCTGTATCAAATATTAGTTTTTTCTATCGAATATAAGTTTGTAATGATATTCTCATTAGGGGTGTATTTATCGATTACTTTAGTATACACGATCTTAAATTTTTTATGTTTTTAACTATGATAGTCTCTGAGAGACATTTTGGTATACAAACGGACAGACAGACGGATAAAGATATGGATGGATCGACGGCAATGGCTAAATCGATTTAGCATTTGATGCTGCACGAGTATATATTTGTATATATATGTATATATACATATTATGAGCTTGAAAATGCTTTCAACTTGCTCGTATTTATTTTCATATTTTTAATGGCTTCAGTTAATCAAAAAAAAAAGTTAGGCCAATAAACTTTTTGGTTGTTATAAAATATTATGTGGGTTCGCTTAAAGTTACAATTAATTTTAAAGTGTACGTTGAGCGTTTGGCGTATAATCACGACCTCGCTTCTTGTCTCGCTCTCGCACACTGGTTCCATGTAATTAACAGACAAAACAAAAAGAGGAAGAAAAACAGAAGACGACAGCAGAGAGAAAAAAACCTCTTCATATACAGTTATTAAACGGTCATGACCCCCATTTTGAAAATGCTTATCAACAACAACATAAAAACCGAAACAACGAGCAGCCAGCGAACCGATGAAGAAGTAGGTGGTGATGCCGACCTGGAGGTGGAGGTGGAGGTGGAGAAAACAACAACAACAACAACAAATAAAACAAGCAAACATGAAAAATAAAAAGGAAAAAAATAAATACAAAATTATATATGTGTATAAAAATGACGAACGCGTTCTCAAAAGAGCAGGCCGCTTGTTGGCCGCGTGTGGCGGGGGAGGGTGGAAAGCCAAATTGGGTTGGTAGTGCTGGGAGTGGGTTGCGCGGGACTGGGAAAGTGGAGAACAGAAGCCAACAACGCTGGCGACGCCATTTGACCGTTCGGCGTCGGATCAATAAATATGGATGACTTGGCGCTGTCCAGATTGATGTGTGTGCACACACACAATGGTAGGGGAAGCGTTGCATGGGGCAGATACTGAATACACTCACAAAAAAATATGTATTTATTTTGTTTGATATTAAATATGTAGAATCAATCTGGATTTTTTGGACCATCTAAAGTCGAATGCAGTGCCTAATAGATTAGCTTTTTATCTTGTTTCAATTTATTTTGTTGCAATTTAATGCTTATCTTAACATAAAGTTATATGAAAACTATTACTAACTACTATGTTTAAGAGTTTTGTGGTTTTTAAAGAACACAATCTTGCGGTTAATAAAACAATAAGTTCTTATTTTAACAAGCTTTTGACCTTGAGGCCTTACTAAACAAAAACATCCGTTATATACACAGCTCTCGCCAAAAAATCACCATGGGACTGTTACTATATCTTATAAATTCTTTAAAACTTTAGTGAAATTTAGATGTCGGTCTGCATGGCAATATAATCTTTAAAACGCCTGAGAGAGCCGTATTTACTTCCTTATGCTTCAATTAAGCGCAATAATGCCACTTAATTTCTCAGTGTACACACATAAATGGAATGTGTGTATATGTATAGAGTGTGTGTGGTTTTTTTTTTTTTTTATCGTGCGCTGTGTAATAAAAATGCGCTCCTATCAATGTCAAAAAATCTGACACACAGTGAAATATAAGAAAAGTAAACAAACAATTAAATTGCTTAGTGCCTAATAAAATAAATGAATGCCCGTCGAGTTTTGTGTGTGTTTGTCTTTAACCAGATCTGACTGGAAATAGCAGACAGCTGCCCAGATTGTCTGTCTGTCTGTCTGTCTGTCTGTCTGTCTTGTCTGTCTATCTATAAGATACTTATGTATCTAAGCGCTTGGCACAGATACAATTTGAGCAAGGCGGAGGATTTGCGAGCAAATAAACAATGTAAATACATGACACAAATAAACAAATAAAGTAAATGTAGTTTTGTATAGATTGGTATACATATATATATATATATATATAGATATGTATGTATGTGTAATTTAAAGAGCTACTTGGGCGTATACGTAATGTATTAAATAGCTTTTGCCATTTGCAGATGGGAATTAATTTGAAGCATTTGTTTGTGACAAGAATAAATATTTATTGCATTTGACAGAGATACAAATGTTTCTTATTTGTGTATTGTTGCTAATTGTATTTAAATGGTTTTTAAGCAGCCGGCACTAATCATATGATCAGCATTTGCTGCTCAATAAACAAAGCGTGACTAACAAAGTTGTTAACAACAATCTCAATAACTTAGTACGTCCTCCAGCCATTGATAAATGGTTGCTCATTAATAAACATTCGCTATATCAGCTATATAAGCTATATCAATATCTATTTCTTGTGTAATTTCAATTCTTGTTCCAGGCGATAGACAATTTAATCTTGTATAATGCCACTGCAATGTGTATTACTTTTAAGCTTATTTAAAGTTGACAACATAATTTATTGGGTTCTATTTTGATCTAAGTTATGCATATATATTTTACTTAATATTCTGACTTTGTTATGTCATTTGTTGTTGGTTATTCCTATTAGCACATTTGGCTAACAGCCAACAGATGTGATTCATTTGTATTGGAAATTATTTTTTGACTGTTGTACGCTAAAATTGGGAATTGTGTTAATTAACTTTAAATGATGCTCATATTTGGTTTTCACACTCTTTCAGTTTAGCTGTACAAAATGGATAAACTAAATAGATAAATATATAAATAGATATATAAATAATATATTTTTTTGTCTTGCAGTTTATATATTAAAAATTAGTTAAATAAATATATATATATATATTTATTTTTATATATAGATACAATCATTTTTTTTTTTCTCTCAACAAGTTAGTGTTAAAAACAGCTGCTTTTCAATTAGTTATCTTGAATAAATATTTTTAGTTCACCTTTGCTTAACGAGTTTACTGTACATTGATTAGCATTTATTATCACAAAGGCGTTAACCCGTTTCCTGAACTGGATCTATCTGAACTAATCACATCTCTGCCTCTTAATGTTTTCAGGCCGCTCACACGCCGGAATCGCAGCGTTCTTATTTGTTGAGAAAGCGTTCGGCGCCGTCGGCGGAGAGAACAACGTTTGTGTGCTACACTTGTGGCATGGATACGCCCTCGTCGCAGCTGAGACTTGTCTACTGTTGCCCCAACACCGAACGGGAGCCCTACTATCCGTTCATCAAGACCATGAAGGTCTATAAGAATGCTAGTCCAATCAGTCCGCAAGGTTAGTCATGACGAATATCAAAAAATTTGTTCCATAATAACTGAAATTCTCATTTTGTATTCTTTGCAGGAATGGTGCAGATCTGTGCCGGCTGCAGCGAGAAGCATCACTGTCTGGCGGAGGGCGGTCCTCCAGTTGCACTTGCAGCTGCTGCCCCTGCTCCAGGCTCGGAACCGGGTGCAACGCACTCGCTGGAATCCAGTGGCGCCATCTACAGTGTCAATCACTCAGCCACGTTTGTGGGTCGAAATTCGCCATCGGAAAAATCGCTTGCAAACTCAGATTCAACGTGCAATGTGCGCTTCAAGGTGAGTCCAAGCTGCGTTGGATGAATGATGATACAGCGAAGGGTTTCACTAGCTTCTCAGCAAGTGTCACATTTGGCCGACTTTAATCAGTGTCTCAAAAAACAGTTGTCAATAACAATTTGTAGTATTTTTAATATACAACTTTATTAAGTTTTCCGTTTTCCCAATCATTAACATGCCACTTATTTTTAATATGTGTGTGCGTGTGTTGGTTGTGTGTATGTATTGTGTGTGTGTGTATATATATTGTCGTATCGTATATGGAAATTTACTAGCTGTCGATTACAGGCAGGAATTAATTGTACAATATATAAGAAAAAACGATTACATATCATGTTGAAAAACAAGTGGAAACACGAGCTGTGTGTAAATAAACGACTCAAATTATACCCTAGTATATTATTGAATGAATACACCAGATGTGTATATATATATATATATATATATATAGACTGGCTTAGATTATTATTGAATGAATATGTAAAGTCTATAAAAAAAAATCTGGTTTGGTAGGAGTTTTTGTTATAGAATATTTCACACCAAGCAAGTCGTGAAATTTTATATATATATATGTATATTAATTAAGAAGTCATTGCTTAAATATGTGCATTTAATATTTATTTATTTAAATTGGAATTAAATATATGCCGAAACTAAATTTATCAATTAAACAATAAGCAAAATTGTTATAAGCTGAATTTTGGTACTCAAACTCGACAACTTTATAAATCTTTAGTACAGCCGCTATGTCAAGATGAATAGGGTGTAATACACACGCACACACACATACACACACACACACACACACACATATATATATATACACATGCGTCAACACATGTAATCGCAGAATACAATAAATGGAACTTGTGGCGTCTCGGGGACCGTGTTGCGGTAATGAGAGCAACTCTGGAAGCGATAACACCTACTGACATCTTTGACCATTTGGCTGATAACCCAGGAGAGTGTCACAAAGGTGACGAACCGACAAACAGGCGACCAGACAGATGGACAGAATGGACAGATAATAAAGCATGTTGATAATGATGAAGATGCTGATGATGATGCTGATGATGATGATGATGATGATGATGATGATGATTGGGCATTGTTGAGTAATTCATTTTCATGCTGAAGGTCGGTCGTAGCGATATCAATTACGAATACAATATATACACAAATATATATATATATATATATATATGTATATATGCATATATATATATTTAAATATATGCAGAGTATTGCATGGCGGAAAGAGCTGATAAGAGTAGTAGTTTGGGTAAGCGGGTGGCGGGGCAGCTTCATTAGTTTGCGCTTATCAGCGTGTTGCAGCGGGGTTGAAGCGCAAAAGTCTGGTGTCAACATGTTAACCAATTTGAGTCAACAAATGTCAAGATTAGATTGTGCAGAGTGAGACAGAGAGAGAGAGAGAGAGAGAGAGATAGTGAGAGTGCGACCACTTAACGTAGCGGTGATTAGAGGGGTCGCCAGTTCCATTCCCATTTGCCATGTGCGCTTTTATTACAGTTTCAACAATTCTTTTTCATACAAAAATGTACATAAAAAAAAAAACAAATTATTGAATAAATAAATAAAGCATTAAAATAGATAAGGCTAAAAAAAAGTATACTAAAAAAAGTGGGTAAACTTGCCAGGTATCTGCCAGAAACCGGTTTCTATTTTATTTATTTTCGTTTTGTTTAAACACGTTATTTATTTAAGGCTCGCTTTAAGTAGTTTATTTATTATTTTTTTTTTTTTACTTTTCTTTTGTTTGTTTTTTATCATTGTTTTATGCGTTTATATAGATTTTTAGTAGTATTTAAAATGATTTTATTATGTATTTTGATGACATTTTAAAGAACTTGCGGTTTTTTTTTTATTGTTATTAGTTTTTAATTATATGGGGAGTTTTTATATCTGGAAATTTAATAGCTGATCTGCATTTCTTGATATTTTTATTTAAGTTGAAGTAAACTGAATTTTTTATGTGTACAATTCACACATAAATCTTATGAAATAAACCCGTTTTCAAATTTAGATACAGAGATCAAATTAAAATGTTAATATTCGAATTGTACTTCAATTTCTGTTAGAAATTCCATTATAGTTAAATTAAGAACTGAATGGTTTTTTTTTAAAGTGTGTTTACCATAAAATATGGGAAAAGCCATATCGATATTATAACCTTGACTCGGTTTAACGACATTATTCAGTTCACCAACCACACAAGCAGCATTTATGCAAACATGCAAACATTGGGTTTATTGTCTATTTTCTATTCTTACCAAATGCAAAATAAATATAAATATTTTTTGGCCTCTTGTTTCTTGACTTATCTGCATTTGCCGTCAACTGTTTGCTTAGCGTGTCTTCGTTGAAAGAAAATGGTCTTCTGGCATGCAAATAATTGCTTAGCTGAGCCTAAAAAAAAAAAAAAGAAGTTTTCTTTAGACAGGTGCAGAGAATAGCTTTTGGCCCAGTTAGCTGCAAAACTAAACAGTAAATTGCATAAATTGACGAGACTCGAGTAACGAGATTCTCACATGAAATTGGAATAATCGATGTACTCGATTTTGTTCATCACATTTGTTAATTATATATGAAGTACTCATATATATATATATATATATATCTATATCTCTATTTATAGATGTGTCAGTATTTGCATTCAATTTGCTTCTTAACAGATAGCAGTTAATTAAAGCGCTGACTTTTGCATGTCATTTAGCTAAGGCAAATAGCGGTAAACATAATGCCAATACAAATATGTTATCAACAACGCATATTAACATATTTATCTATCCAATAAAGAACTGGATTATTTCCGTTGTTGTGCGTAAATCATAAATAAATGGCAATCTTCACTCGTAAAAAAGATTATTTTTTTTATAATCTTGCTGCAACAATTTTATTTTTAATTGCTTGTTGCTTGTTAATTTAATTTAATTTCTGTTAACGGCTTTTTGTGTGGTTTTAATCTGATTAAAAATAAACACTATTTATGCTGATGATGGGGTTTTTAAGCATCCGTCGAGTTGTTTAAACAAGTTATTTGTTTTGGCCACTTGTAAAGCAATAAAAAGCAACGTTTTCGCCTTATATGACAGCAATTTGAGCTTTAATGGCACTTGATAAGTACAACACTCCATAATATTATGTGAGTGATGGGTGGAAGGGGTGATGGGAGGGGCTGTGTGTGGATTGCCCCAGGACTTTGACACACATACACAAATGCCAAGTCATTGTTGCCTCTAAACAATAAGTGTGCTTCAAGTGCAGGTTTTTTCTAGAGAGAGTTTTGTTACCCCGTTGAAAATGTTGATTAATTGCAGTAAAAAAAAAACGAACTAAACTTTAATTAATTCGTTTCGATTGCAAATATTATAATTGCCTGTTGTATTATGACACGATCACGACCCGAGCAATGCAGGGGTTCGCATTAGTTGACTTTTAATTAAATGTTGATTTATGCCGCCCTAAAACCACTTTTAGATTGCCTATAATTACACTCTGCTAAATGTTTAATAATACTCTACAATTTAGCTACTCAAAAGTAGTTGAACTTTTTTTTTGTTAAAGTGTAGCAAAGTTATTGATCAATCACAAATTATAATTAAATTTGCAATGGGGAAACCAGTTGTGTTTGGTTTGTTTTATTTTTTTTTTTTTAGCGTTTCCATAAAATATATTTGTGCTGATAACATTTATTGAGAGGCCTTCCCGAAACCGATTCCGTCCGGTTCAATGCGGTTTGGGTGTATCTGCTGGTGCCCTCTTATATGGAATATCAATTGTATTGAGAAATAAATAAATAAAATTTCGATTAGATAAGTTGAGTTGGGTGCGAATTGACTTATTTATATGCAACATGTGCCATGTGCGTTGTTCTATTGTTTTGTAGTTTTTCAGTGTTCGTTCGATATTCTTGTAAAGCTGCCAAAACACTTAATGAAAAAAATTCTATATATTTACAGCCTTATGAAACGAATTCCAACAACTCCAATTCAAATACGGCTCGCGACTTTAAGCAAATTAAACGCAACGATTCGAGACCCAGTTCGCCCAGCTCAACCCAAGGAGGACACATTGAGAATGGATATGCCCAGTATCCGTAATATGATTGACAGCATTAATTGACTAAAACTAATCATCTTCTGTTCACCCACAGCTGTTCCATATGCAAAGTGCTTTGTCCGTCCAACAAAATGGATTGGCTGTCCACCAGTGCCGAGCATATGAATTCGCATGCGATGCACTTTCCCTGCCTTAAGGCCAATGCCAGCAGCAGCAGCAATGGTCTAAGCAACAATAACAACAACAACAACACAACCACCAACAATAATACCAACATCAACATCAACACCAACAACAACAACAGCAGCAGCAGCAGCAACATTAGCAATAATACCGCCAACAACAACAACAACAACGAACTGAACAGCAATCGTGTGTTGGCCTGCAAAGATTGCATTAGCTACTTAACCAGCCAGTGGGAGTCAATGGATGCGGAACGTGTGCCCTTGGAGCACAGAAGGTCCCAATTTGCATTACATTAATCAATTAGTAAACATCAAATTTAACTGTCGATTTCTCATTGTCTATGCAGATACAACATTCCATCGCCAATGATGAACTGGAGTTCCAGTTCGCCGAATGGATCTCGCCATGGTGCGATGAGTACTTGTACTCCGCCCTCAACGCCGTCCGTCTCCTCGTCAACGCCTGCCAGCACCTCAATCTATTGTTTCCTCTGCGGCCTGCATTCGGACTTAACCCTTGCCCGAAACCTTTATGGCAGCAAAGAGGTATTAAAGCTGTCTCTGAAGACATAGCTTAGAAATTCATTAAGTTAGCTTGTTAAGATCGAGCGTTTTACGTTAGTCATTGAAAGTATGTATTTAGGAAGCTGAAACTTATCAATTAAACTTTGACAAATAGTTATCAAAATCATAAGTAAAGCAGTTTATAAATTAATACTTAATGTAATACTAAATGTAATTAAAAATCGGCCAATTGAAGATATTTGTTATAAACTATTGTACTTCCTTAAAATACTCCATAACAATATGTCAGCAAGTTTCTGCTTTTTTTTTTATAAAAAAACTATGATTAACTTGCTAGAAAACAGACATATAGAGATATATCTAGTAAATTTAAACAAACTTCTTTTGTCAGTTGTTTTTTTAGCCCTCATTTGATGTATGGCTAACTAGACAAATGAGAAATCTTAGATATCTTTAATTTTGAAGATACACATACTAAAATTTTTGCTATAAATTCAATATCTTGATGGATTGTCTCTAATTAGTTTAAAAAGAAGACAATGATTAATTTTGTTAATGATCCCTAATCGAAAATCAAACAAATCAGACCAAGCTCGTTTGTCAGCATTAAACTGAATAATATTAGTTATTAAGAGCTTAGAGTCGTTTTATTTCTAAGCCAAGTTTGCAAATTACACTCTGAAAAATGTTGCCTAATTGATAAATTTATCTAGATTAGATTATGAACGTTATACATTATTTAATATAAATTGAAAATATATTATTTGCAGCAAATAATATTGTATATAAAGAAGTACATAAATTGCTGCATTAATGCCATAATATATTCAATTTATATCATTTATTATTCATTCAACTTAACATACATCATTTACATATTAAATTTTTATTACTTGCTTTAAAAATGCAATCAGATTACATTAATTACTTTAGTCATCAATTTATGCTACAATAAGAAATCAGCATTCAGATACAAAATTGCCAGTTTATAAGTGAATTTTACAACTGGCGCAATGAAATATTAGAGAAATGCATTCTATAAATGTAAATTTTAGTAAGATTTTATAGTCTTGTCAGAAAGAATTAGTTTTTAAGGAGGGTTTGATAAATGCTACTATTATAATTCTACTTTTACTACTTAGAATTCAAGAGTTGAAATCGAATTTAATAATAATTATAATATCACATTAAATATTATATATATATATATATAAATCACGCAGAAAACTACATATTACAACTAACTATTTTAACGAATACAATTTGAAATATTCACAAGTTAAAGTAAACTGGAAATTATAATGTGACAAGCAGTCAGTTGTTGAATCTTTTAAATATATATAGATATAGTCAGTTATTCTATATTTTAGATTATATTTGGACTCTTTTGTATCATCCCTTATAACATGCAAATCCAATTCTTATTCAAATACTTGTTTTGCAGGGCTCAAGACCTTATTTTCCACTGTTGCTGAAACACAACTCTTTGCCAAATGCTGAACAGCTGCGGAACAATACGGCGCTGGTCTGCACATTTTGTTATCATTCCATGTTGAATCAGTGGCGCAAGTGAGTCATCTATATATCTCAACATATATCGTGTGCTTATTAATAATAATTAATAAATTTACAGATATGAAGCTCAGAGTCCTGTTCTTAGCCCGGCGGATCGGAAATACAATTGGCATGACTACAACTGTCATCTGTGCGGCATAACAACTTATAGGAAACGGGTGCGGGCACTGCCCGTAAACGATTTCCCCTTTGTGAAGCACAAGAAGAGCGACGATGGCCTGCTGCTCGAGAATGCTGAATACGCCGTCGTCTGCCTGGACTGCTATGAAAGTTTAAGGTGCCTTTTTTTAAGCAAACTGCTCAAGATTAAATCTTACTAATGTTCATTCATTTATTCATCCTTTAGGCAACAGTCATCGCAACATGATCGCTTTGGGGTGCCCATCTCTAAGCGAGCTTACAACTGGGTGCCCCAGCCGCCACCGCCTGAGGACAGCCCTGAAGCCGCAGTGGCACGTTTGCCCTGCGGCGAACGCTCCGATCGCATCGTAAGTTAAAAGCAGCCAAATATTTTCCCAAAACATCTTTCTGTAACTCTGCATTTTTTGTTCTGGCTGCAGCTGATGAGCAACGCACTAAGACCCATTCCAAGCAAGAAGACCACGTCGCCAAAGCAATACGAAAAATCAAAAGAAGGTAAGCGATTTCCTCCTTCTTTTCTTCTTCTTCTTATTCTTCATTTTTGTAATTTGACACGCTTTTTAAGCGCTTCGAGGTGACACAGGTTCAAGTGAAACCCAATTCGCGCCAATAAACTTCAATTGGTTTCACTTAACATTTGTGAGCTGACTATTTGGTTAGCACCTGCCACATCCACCTGCTCAAACTGTTCACTCCCTCTTTCCCTAATAGACTTAAAGTTAAGCGTTTGGCTTAAATATTTGCCAAGTTTGCTTTTTTAAGCCTTTGTTTCGCTTGCTTCACATGTCAAACAGTTCAAATGCATTTGTTGGGAATCACAATGTACGTAAACTAAAAGTATTATGTTTGTACATATGAATATATATTATATATATATATACATATATATGTATATAGTATATTTATATGTAATGATTAAAATCAATGAATTTGATATAAATATGGAAACTATATTCATTAAAAATGTAAATACATAGGTTATATATACATATATATACTGATGTTGGTATTTCCAGGGAGAGATATATGTATATGTAATAATAGGGAAACTATATTCAATCATATATACAATATATATAAATACTAAGATATGTATAGTACAGATATTAGATCTATTTATTAAATGCACATAAAATTATAAAAAAAAATCAATCTTTAGTTTATTTGAAAGCATAAATAAATACTTAAGAATAATTTCAATTTTTAATCGGAAACTGTCGATCTGTATGAAAACATCTTATTTCGAGTCTAAAATTGATTCATTAATAATGTCTTCGTAAATAAATACTTATATAAATATTAAAAACTTCAATTTCGAATCGGAAAATGTTTAACTACTGATCTGTATAAAAATATTTAATTTGTTGGATACTATCAAGTCTAAAGTTGGCACAAAGTGTTCACTCCATTTCTAGGCTGATTTTCTTTAAAGTTGTCCCATAATTTCATTCATAATTTAATCTAAAATTGTTTCAAAATATACCGTTTATCAAGCCGATTTCAATTTGAAAATATTGCAAAGTTGCCTTTTGCAAATAATAAAATACTAAATTTCTCTTATTATGCGATTTTCATTGCGAGCTAAACTTGCCTCTGAAAATGATCCAATCAGAAATGTTTTTTGTTATTTGTTATATGCATAAAAGTTGTACATATTTTGTATTTTAATAAGCAACGAAAAAACAATTTAATACACATTATATGCAAATTCCAATCAAAATCGTCTACTGTCCTTTACACTCGAAAAAGTTTTGGTAATTGCATTTCTCGAGTTTGGTTCGCAATCAATTTGCAAAAACTAAAAACGAGAAAAAGCAAATGAATGGAAAATGCTGAGAATCAAGCAGAAAACTGAATAAGAAATCAACTGATTAAATGCCCAAATAACAAGCGAAGACCGCAAATTGGTGGTGCAATGTGGCAGGAAGCAAAACTAGTTGTGGGGAGTGGGGAGTGTGGAGCGTCGGAGCGGGGGCAAGGGCAACTTTATGTGCTACGTTTGCAATAAATATTGATTATTTTATGAATTGCAAAAGACGCTGGTCCAAGTGCTTTATGTCAGTTTGTGTGTGTGTGTGTGTATGTGTGTAGGGGGTGTGCGGCGAGGCGGTTGTTTCATATGTCCATGCCACTTACTTATTTATGCAACAGCAGCAATGGCGTCGGTAAACTTCTTCTATAAAATGCCAAAAAGGAAACATCATAAAAATAAATAAACAGAGAAAATCACACACACAAACAGACACACACACACATACAAACACACACAAACACACACACACACAAACACACACACACACACACACACACACAAACACATACAAAATGGATCTGTAACTTTGCACACCATTTTTTTATGAAGCTACAAATACAAACCACCCACCCACACACATCATACCCCCCACCCCACACACCACACACCATACACACAACCCCAAACAAATGCCACTTCCGACAGCAACAACAACAAACGACAGACAGCAAAATGTGGGAAAAATGAAAAGAAAAAACCAAAACGAGAAACGAGAAACACGAAATGAGTGCGAGAATCATGAACAAAACGAGTGGCAGCCACAAGCCAAACCAAGCCAAGCCAAGCCGAGCCAAGCACAAATAATAAAAGCAACAAGCATAAAGTATTTCGAATTGAATTACTTCGTGTTATCCTGTCAACCATACGAAAACACTCAAGAGCATTCAACATGCCACACGCTTCCGCCCAGCAATTCAACCCACAAAAAAATAAAACAGGAAAATAAAAAAAAAAAAAATGAAAACCCAACCCAGTCATCCATTGTTGTGGACCCACCTCCTGGTGCCACCCAACGTTTAAGGAGTTGCCATCGATTTGCAAAAGTATATTACCCACTTCTATACTCCGCACTCCACAATTCCTCCACTCCTCCACTCCTGCACTCTCCCACCCTACTTGCACAAGTTTCCGTAGGTGGTGTGGATCAAATAATTGTCCTCGTGCCAAGCCAGGGGCTGTGTTAGGCGTGGTGGTTGGGGTTGTGGGTGCGGGGTGCTTGGTGCGGGGGTGCGAAGTGCGTGGTTGGGGGGTACTCAGTTTGGTACGTGCTGAATAAGTAAACATAAAACCACTGAATTTACGCTTATTGCACCCGCAAACATTTTGTTTAACACAACAAGCGACGCGTTGAACTTCCCTCTCTTTCGCACTTATTGTTGCACTCTCACTCCCACACGACCGCTCCCGCTCCCTCTCACTCACTCGCTTGCTTGCCTGCTCGCCTGCTCGCCTGCTCGCTCTTTTTAACTCTCAGTTTCTCGCTCTCTACTTTAGTGCTTGATTGGGGGGGCCTGCCATTTCCGGCCTCAATTTCAAAAGAAGCTCAAATTTCCACACACACACACGCACACAATTTTGCGGCTTCGCTCTTTGGCACTCGCTCTCTCTCGCTCTCGCTCACTCTGCTCTCCGAGCGCTGTCAACCCGAATCAAAAGAGTTTCACTCCCAACTCCCTCCTCTGCCCCGCAACCCAACCGAAGCCACTGACAGTCGTTTCCTCGTTGGGACTTGTTCAGTCACTCACTGCCCCCCCCCCCCCCCCTCACATCTCTCTTCCATCGCTCTTTCTCTCTCTTTTTGTGCTGTCTGCCACTCCCCTTGACTCGGTTGTGCTTTTCACTTTTGCGCCCACATCTTTTGCAATCGTTTGCCACCTTTGCCACACAAATATTTCAAACACTTGCCATGCGACTGACTGTCAAGGATGGGGGGGGGTTGGTTGATGGGTTGGTTAGAGCAACCCCCTCTGGCCACACAGCCGTTTCCGTTTTGCGTAGAATAACAGTTACATTATCCTTTTTATTGCCACACTTTCGTCCTGCCCCAGCCACACACACACACCCATACACACACACACACAAACCCATACACACAGACAGACATATTTGGCTTATGGCAAGCAGCGACCTCTCCGACCCCGTTTCTTCGACTTTATTGTGGCCCAACTTGGCCGGAGCTGTCAGGACAACGACAACGACAACGACAACGACGACGTCGTCGTTCGTCGTCCTCGGTCAGGATGGTAAACTGTTTATGCCAAGCGAGGGCAGGGACAGGGGCAGGGGCAGGGGCTGGTGGTGGTCTGCAACGTAGTCCGGAAATGTGGCAAAAATGTGCATTTATTTTCTAAAGCATTTTATTTTTCTTCTTTTTGCTGTGTTTGTGTTAACTCGAGTCGCAGTAAATTGTGGTAAACACGATGCCAAGTGTTGCTGCCACTATTTACGAAGTTATGCCCCACAGTGCACGCACAGTGGGACGCATTTGCATAATTGGCAAAAATGGCAAGGCAAATTAATATGGTTGCTCTGTTGGTCAGCAAAGTTAGACAAGAAAAATGTAATTAAGCAAAAAGAAAGCAATTGATTTTTAAATCAAAAATAGTCTAAAATAATTGATAAATAATGTAAAAAGTAAATCTTTGTCTTAATTTAATTTATAACTTGACAGAATTTGACTGAACATAAATAATTTATTTAAATTGAATTTGTATATGTAATAATAAATATTAATATAAAAATAAAGTATGTAATTGATTTATATTTGCTTTATTTATTATTAAATATATATAATAAATAATAGTAATTATTAATTATAGATTTTCAATTAATATTGCTTTACTCCTTGCACATTTGGTACACTTATCTAAAAATCCCTTTGTACTTTTTTAACCCACTTTCGATTGCATTATCCACTTTGATTCACTTTTGGTTTCATCGATTTCATAGTTCTATTTTAAGCCACTTTGTTCTATAAACTCTTAATTTCTTAATCCCTTCTTAGCCAACTTACTTTGGGCCACTTTTGTTAACATAATCACCTACTTATCGCATTTATGAATTATTATATCATTCACTTTGCCACCATTCACATGACACAAACACACACAGACACACCTCACATACCACACCACACACACACAGACATATGCTTGTTGTTGTAGCTGTCGGCACAGACATAACCTCAACTTACTTGCATCACATAAAACGCTGATGTGGCATGAAAAAAGATATAAATTCAGCCAATCGATGAAGATAAAATACATTTTTTGTAATACGCTCGTAATGCTGCACATATGTGTGTGTGTGTGTGTGTGGTTGTGTGTGGGTGTGTATGGGTGTGTGTGTGCGAACAGGGACTCTGGAAAATTATTATGCTCAGGGGGGTTTTGAAGGGCGGGAGGTCGCTCAGTGAGTTGACATCTTTTGGAAGTCACTCGAGTGTGCAAAAAAAAAATATATATATTTCTATATATAAATTGCGTTGGGAGAAGTGAAATTTCAAGTGACAAGAAAACTTCAACATTGACTCTTAGTGTGTGTGTGGGTGTGTGTCTGGGTGGGTGTATGCACACACTCATATATGCGTTTGTATGTGTGTGTGTGTGTAAAACCCTTTAAAAGCTTGTTGTTGCCAGCCCCATAAACGTTTAGCCCATAAACCCTTGATGTATGGAACATAAACACCACACTTGCAAGTGCCACTCATCCTTTTTGGAGTCCTTTGGGTGCTTTGGGTGCTTTTGGTCCTTTGGTCTGGTTGCGTATTTTCATTGGTGTCGATGTGGTTTCCACCCGTTGCTTGCCTGACTGCCTGGCTGCCTAACTGAAATCCAATGTGCGTTACTCGAGAGCAGCCGGACGGACATCCAGGCAACCAGGCAACCAACAACAACAACAACAACAACCGGGAGAAGCGACAACAACTGGCAACCGCAATGTCAATAAATATGTTACGCTTGACTCGTCTTTTTTCCCCGTTGTTGTTGTTGTTGCTTCAGTTTTGGTTAGTTGCTTTACTTGGCTGAGTGTTATTTTTTTTTTGTTTGCTTCGTTTGGCAATTTGGCCTAAACATATTTATTTGGTATTTGTGCTTCTCTTTGAGTTTTTTTTTCCCCCCTTGGCATTTTGGGCTTAAGTGTGTGTACGTGTGTGTGTGTGTGTGTGTACACACTCGAAATTTCTTTTGTCAAATTAGAAGCAAAGTACATTTGCATTCGATGCGATGTTATTTAATACACATTTCCCTTACTTCTATTGATTTTGTTTCCAATTTTTCGTTTTATTATTATTTGGCATACCATGTAAACTTTTGTAGCAAACTGAGAGGTATATATATATACTATATATATATATATAATAATTTAAATCATTTGTATATCTGTATTTTTAGATTAAATATACGTTTTAAATGAGCTTATTTATTTTGAAATGCAGTTTTGTAATTTGAATAAGATAATTCGCAGTACGGCTTATATATAATACTGCCAAAAAACAGGGCATCTGCTAGTCGAGCATTGTATTTCCATTCGACTTATTGCTTTTTTTTTGTTTTTTGGAAACTTGCCTTCTGGCTTTTATTAAAACGGAATCAATTGTTTGCTGCCCGGGCAGCAGAATCGTGCTCCGATATCAAAGCGTACTTCTGCTTGGTTTATATGCATGCATATATGCATGTATATTCATGCATACATTCATGTGTATCTAGGTACTTAATATATGCGAAGGGGATTGCACTTCTGGGCTTCTTAATGTGTTATACAAACTGGCAGAATATTTTTCTACTCATACTTAGATATTATTCGAAGATATATTTCTATATCTATATTTTATAGAATATAACTATTTCCATTGAAATGGAAAATAACAATATATATCAAAAGTTTATTGAGTTGATTTGATTTGATTATATACTAAGTAATATATAGAGAAATAGGAAATAATCAATTTGTTTTGGGCTTTACTATATTTTGAGTTGCAATTCTTGTTGCCTACTTATTTGGGCTACGATATAAGTTCTGTTTTACATATGTTGTATTTTATTTGTACTTTGCATACTATTTAAATATTTTCTGGTATTTTGTTGTGCCAAAACTGCATTTGCGGATTAGCAAAGTTTCCCTTCCCTTACGCCTCAGCCGTCTTACATTGTTACTTACTGCAGCAGCAGTAGTTGCTGCTGATTTTGCTTCTATTGCAATTTTCACCTTGCTCTTTACATAATACTGCACTCTTCCTCTACTCTCTCCTCTAACTCTCATCTGCTCTCCAATGATGTTTTTTCTACTGCTGATTCGCTACTTGGTTGTGTATGTGTGTGATTGTTAGTTTGTGTAAGCGGCAAACTGATTTACTGTTATAAATATTTGCTTGTGAGCTTTTTAAGTACTTTTCTTTTCATAAGGCCTGCCCGCGGTGGGGGGTCTGCCTTGTTGGGGGCTCTCGCCACGTTTGCTTTTGTCATTCGTTCGCTTGCTTTTAAGCTGCCGTCCCTATTTTCTCACTTTGTGTTTGCTTTTGCTTGCACACAGCTCGCTTGCATACTTTTCAGCGTAATTTTTATTGAATAATGTTGCCCAGCGTCGGTTTCTATTTTATTTCATTTATTTTTTTTTTTACCTTTTTTTACTCGTTTTGCTCGCACATTGTAGAAACGTGTTTTGTGTTATTCTGGCAACTGGTCCAGCTCGTCCTGCTCCTGGTTGCTTTTGATGCTTTGTCCGCTTTACCACTTTGTTGTTGTTGTTGTTGCTGTTGATTGCTGCTGCCTGCTTTCGTTTCACTGAATATATACTTAATTCTGAGATATTATTGCCGTCACGCTCCCCAGGGGAATCATTTTGCATTAACTGAGCAAATAACCAACTTTGTTATATTTTCGTTCATTTCATTTCATTCCGTTGAGGTAGATGGAATTGGAGGGGTGCTGCAGTTGTTGTTATTTATGCTGGTTGTGCTGCTGGTTTTGCTTTCTACTTCTTAATCTGGTTTCCTACATTTTTTGTTTCGGGTGGGTTTTTGTGTGCTTCTACTTCGCTGATTATATTTACCCTGTTGTGCTGTTTGTATACCGGTGTGTGTATGTGTGTGCGCGCATTTCTGTTTGTGTATGTGAAATTGAATGCTCAATTGAGCACTTAATTAGCAAAAACAGTTTTTAATGACGACACGAAAGCATTTTATACTTTGATTGCACTCCTGTGGCTAACCGAGTGGAGGCACTGCGAAAAATTTTTGATTAATATGCGGATAATTATCACTGTGCAAGAAATACACTTGTTATAAAGAATTAATTTTATTTAGGCGAAAAATATTATTATTATTATGTTTAAAAATTATAATGTTAATTTGGGGTTTTTTAAGATGTGATATGATTCAACCGTTATTTTTTTTTAATAATTTATTAACATTAACCATTTTTTTGCAGAACGCAATAAATTTTATTTAAAATATAAATTACAAAAACAAAAAGGTTTGCATCTACTACTAATAAGTCTCTTTTATAATCTTGGTAATATTTATTATTGATATAACAGCTTAGGAATGGATTCGTAATCATTTCGCTCAGTGTGTGACGATGGTATTCGTGTATTGCTGGTGGTTGCTTGTTAATTCTCATTTCTTTCTCATTTGTACAGCACTCGAGTTGGCCCCTTCGTTCTTCGTTCACAAAGGTTGCTACGTCACGCACTCTCAAGCACGCGTCAGGCAGGCAACCCTCTTTCTCTCTCCCTATCTCACTCTCGCTATCTATCTGTCATTCTCTCTGTCTCGCTCGGTCGCTCTCAGTGGCTTACAGAGAACAATTTTTTGGCGTAGCAGACGTAATTGTCGATGTGATAAATGTGTTTTTAAGTGCGTCATTTTGAGCATATTATGAGTTTATAGGGGTTAATTTTCACCCAAGCACTTTGCATGTTGCCTCTGGCATTTTAATTGAATTGTTGCCATTGCTCTACGGCTATTTTTGTTTTATTACTGTTGTTGTTGTTGTTGTTGTTTTTGTTATTGCTGTTGTTGTTTGTCGACTGGTATTTATTACAGTGGCTTTTCGCACGGCATCACGATTTTTTAATTAACATCAATTCGACTTGAAAGCCTTAACTTTGTAAACGCAATGAGCTTCATTAATTGCAGCCGAAAAACGTTTAAATAAATTTAACAGCGTAGTTTTTTTTTTGTATTATTTAATTGATCAAATTTATCATCATTTTATTTGATAGAGCAATGATCCCTAAAGACTTGTATAACGCTTAATACTTAAGACAAAAACTGTATCACTATAAAGATATTATTTTAAGAACTATCTTCAGACATCTTATAGATAAAAAGAGATAAAAATATTTATTTATTTATATATTGCTATTTTTTTTATTAAAGCAAAACAATCTTGACTCCTTTTTAATAAAAGTCAAGTGTATATTTTTTTCTGACAGTGTACAATTTCTGTGGAACTTGACAAATCACATACTTTGGGAACAATTTGAGATGACAAGTGGCGAAATTTCAATGTCTGTGAAATTCAAATCAATCAGTTCACGCACGAATGTGCTCAGCTCCTTTGCCCCACAAGTCAACTTATATATATATATATATATATATATATATATATGTGTGTGTGTATAGGTATATATCTGTTATACATACGTTGTTTGGCTTTAGGATATTTTTGGATTTTGGTTTTGCAAATGGATTTAGATACCCTTATGTGATTTTATAGGCCCTTTAGTCATTGTTCAAATAACACAAAACGCATCATGTGGTTAGTGCTCTATCTCTTCCCCCACCACCCTTCTCTCTCTCTCTGCCCCCCCGTTACATGTATGTGTTCAATAAAGCGAACTTGTCTGAATGCAACGCTGATGGGAGCTAGAATCTGAAAGCTGGAGCAGCTGAGGCTGTTTCTATCTGTTGCTCAGAGAGCATTGAGTTGATGTAATGAAATTTGAGCAACGACTGGTGAGTGTGTGTGAGTGTGTGTGTATGTAAACCAATAATAAGACGATGGAACAAGAGCAGATAGAATGAGGCAAGGAGCACATAGGCCTTAGTGGCTAGTCAGTTTTATATATACACGTGGAAGGGTGTTTGTGTGTGTGCGTGTCTGTGTGTGTGTGTGTGTGTGTGTGTGTGTGTGTGTGTGTGTGTGTGTGTGTGTGTGTGTGTGCGTGTGTGTGTGTGTGTCTGAGTTTATGCCAAAACGGTTAACAAGTGGTGCGTGTATCAATTCAATTGAATTTGCAAATGTTGTTGTTGCCCACTGATGCGTAAAGTCGACAGGCAGTCATCCAGCCAGGCAGTTAGGCAACAAGGACTATTCCACAGGATCAGCCGCAACTCAGCACAACTTTCGTTATTTGCGATACGCCCAAAAACCACTTGATGTTTGTCTTTAGCATGGGCCTCCATACGCTCAATAAGCACACACAACACACACACACATACACAACACACACACACACACACAACACACACACACACAACACACACACACACAACTTTCACACACGCACACACACATCGTTCGACTGTAACCCAACCCACAACCACTTCACCCCCCTTTACCCCTTATCGTTTTGCAAAGTTCGATGGGTCACGTGTGAGTACCGGATTATATGGCTGAGAAAGCGTATCTTCACTTTTGTATTTATCTCTGTAAATGGCATAAAAATGTGGTTGCTTCTATGCGGCTAAAAAAAGCTTGGCTCTCATTGAAGGCTAGCATCGCTTAACTAAGGTTAAATCTAAATTTGAATGTTCATTTCAGAAAAATATTAAATCTTTTTCTTATATTCATGAAATGAGGCTACACAAATTGCTGAAACTACTTTGAAAATGTTTCTACTTTTTAAATAATATAAAATATTTATTTTAATTTTGGTATCTATTTTTTTGTGCACATAAAATTCTCATTTTTTTTATAGTTCATAAATCGTTGCAAATCTAGTTGGAGGGTAAC
This sequence comes from Drosophila longiperda, assembly GCA_035042125.1. Classification (NCBI taxonomy): domain Eukaryota; kingdom Metazoa; phylum Arthropoda; class Insecta; order Diptera; family Drosophilidae; genus Drosophila; species Drosophila longiperda. The sequence goes on from JAWNLV010000107.1 coordinate 12,770,453, forward strand.
TGAGCGTTTATCACTTTTCCCCTTTAGAGAGAGCAGTCGCTATTTGTTTTCGAATAATCTTCTGACTGACAAGAGTCAATCGAAAAACGGCAAGTCATAAAGAAAACTCGTTTAATCGCTTATTGTTGTGGGGGGGACTTGAAAAACTTTGTGTTTTTGGTGGCAACCGAAATGCCAAAGGCAATCAGAAGAGGATTTAGAAAGAGACAGAAAGAAGCGATAGATGAAGCAGTACAAATGAGATACAAAAGGAAACAAAAAAAAAAAAAAATCAGATGTTACATGAAATGGAAGCCATCTCCCATGTTGTCAACGTCTGTCAAGGATGGTTGGATGGTGGGTTGTGTGAGTGTGGATCAGTCTGGTGGCAGTTGGTAGGTGGGGCCACATTGTCCGTGGCCTGTGCTACACTTTGACGACCTCTCTTATCCTGCTGCACCTGAGCTATTTCTGCACTTTTCACATTTGCAGTGCAGCTGTTTCCCCCGTGCCCCACTTCCCGCTGCCCTTATCCACACTTTTCCAACGGCTTTGCTACTTTTATTTACTTTATTATTATTATTTTCTTTTTTTTTTTCGTTTGCTGCTGTTGTTGTTGTTGTTGTTGGCCTCGATGGCGCGTAGTTTGCCATAAAAGTTTTCGCAGCCAGTCAGGATTTTTATTAGGTTTTTCACGTTCTCCATTTTCCACGCGCTTTTCACATGCACACACAGCGCACGGGCTGCGATGCAGGAGAGCAGATGAAGCCCGGGCTTTATTGTTATGGCAACATCGTAAAAATTTATCATACTCGTCGTAGTTGAGAAAATAACAACACCAACAACAACAACAGCAACGAGACAACACAAAACAAAGTTATCGCATTTTTATGACAATTTGACGACAACTTTCATTGCAATTTTTAAGGTGGTTGGTGTACCCATTATACCACATACACACACACACACACAAACACACACACACACCATAAATGTTCTGATTCAGATGCAACAAGAAGGGGCGTGGCAGCTGCTAAAAAATAATAAACATATTGAATATTTTTTAGGTATTTATCTCAGCATTAAAGTGAAGTCTAATTTTGATCGCTTTATTTATAACTTTTGGAATTAGCAGAAAATATTTAAATTGCGTTTTATTGAATGAAAAACAATCTGGGAACAACTGGCATGAAAATGTTTAGATTATAGAGAAACAGACACTTAGATGTATTTTTTCTAAATTTCGACTAGATAATACCTATGCGGAGGTATTAAAAATATTATTTACTTATCTCTCACAGAGAGAAATTAAAAACACTTTTCGAGATTGTGTTTATTTCATTTTGTTCCGTTAAAATCATATATTATATTAAAGCAAACTGACAATTTTTCATATATATTTCTTCAGCAAACTCGAATATTTAATATTATTTAAGGCAATTGTTTTTTCAACTGCTACTCTGACCCAACGGGTCACATATAAATACAACTCTGCTAATTGGGTTGAAAAAGTGCAAAATTTCACGTTGAATTGGTTAATATTTTGGGGTTAATTAAATGAAATCTGAAAATATGAATGCGATTGTTTGACATTGAAACAAGCACAATACAATTGCAACAGAGACAAAAGAATATGAAAGCCAAAAAATATGTGTGCGCAAAATTCCTAGCTTGCCACATACTCCATTAGTTTGGAAATAGCCCAAAGTTTTGGGGCATTTGAAAAGGGGGAGCAGTGGCAAATTGAAGCAAAAAGTCAGAAATTGCCACAGAGTCATTGAGTGGGTTGGTTCTATATAGATATGGGTGTGTGTGTGTGTGTATGTGTGTGTGCGTGCGTAAGTTTGTGTGGTGAGTTTCTCATTGTGTGTGTGTGTGTGTGTCTGTATGCCTCCGACGCTTGCCATATGAAAATATTCTCACATTTGAACTTCGAACAGGAAACACTAAAATGCAACAACAACAAGAATAACAACAACAACAATGGCAATAGCCACCCACTCAACTGAAAATGGAACGCAATGCCTGCTGGCATCCATAAAGCCATGCCGAAGCTCTCCCAGTCATGCACGACGAGCTGCGTCATGAGTAGCAAGCCATCCAGCCAGCCAGCTAACAGTTGCTGGACTGGGCATGCCGTGGCAACTCCAGCTGCTGCTGCATGCTGTTGCCGAGCAATCGGTTTTTGCCTCTCGTGACGGTAGCAGGAACCGTAAAACCACTTTATGCACCCCCCCCCCCCCCACCGCTCCGCCCACCGCTCCGCCCACCTGTCTAATCGGTGTTTGTTAGTATATAAATCTAAAAGCTAATCCGCTTGTATTTCCGCTTGGGCGCTGTGAGGTTAGACCGGAAATTCCGCTCTATATGCAGAATGCAGCAGCAACAACAACAGCAACAACAACAGCAGCAGCAGCAGCAACAACAGCAACAGCAGCGACGCCTGCGCCAACGTCAGAACATTGGAACATCGTGTTCGGGCTTTGGTGTTGACGACGGAAGTCGAGTTGTTGCTGGCTGCTGGTTGCTCCTGCTCGCTGGCTGCTGGTGGCTGCCTCATGTTTCCTTGTTGTTGCTGCATGTTTAGGGATTTGTTGTGGCAGCGCAGTACATTTGTTCCATCTAATGGCTGCGGGAATCCGCTCTATGTCTCTGTACCTGTCTCTGTGTCTATGCGTGTGTGTGTGTGTGTGTGTGTGTGTGTGTGTGTGTGTGTGTGTGTGTGTGTGTGTGTGTGTGGTGTGTGCGTATAGTTGTTGTACACTCTGCACTCAATGTGTGAGCATGTTGAGAGTGAGTGGCAAGTAGTGAGTAGAGTAATTGAGCAGATACTCGCTCCACAATATTGCTCCACATCGAATCCTGGCACTCTCAGCAAAATTCAACTCCCAAAAGTAGCTGGTTTGTGCCTTTTCCTTGTTTTTTTGTTGATTTTATTATTGATGATAAAATCATTATTATATTGGATTTGAGATATATGTTTTTAACATCTTTAAAAAAAATGTATTTATTTATTATCACTAATTTATTGGTTTCGGGATATATATTTGAATTTAGTTATTTATTTGATGATAATAAATTTATTTATTATTTTTATTATAATTAATTTATTGGATTTGAGATATATATTTGTAATATCTTTAAATAAATTTATTTAATTAATTTATTATTATTATTTTATTTGATTTTGGGTATATATTTGTAGTATCTTCAAATAAATGTATTTATTATTTTTTAGATGATTTATAATATCTTAAAATAAACTTATTTATTTTTGTAATTCTTATTATTTATTATTATAATTCGACAGATCTTAAGTGCTATAAATGTTGTAAAGAAATTAATACAGTTTTAATATATATAGCAAAGTATACGATGAGAAAAGATATAGAAGATTTATGTAGGGTTTACTTACTAGTTTTGAGATGAGTACAGATTGAGCATATATATAAATATATATACAGATTAATATAAATTCCACAAATGTCGAGTAGGATATAAAATTTCACTTTAAATGTAATTTTCTATATATTTAAATTTTTACTATCACAAATAGTTTAAACTTTATTTAGATTTAATTAACAATTGTTGTCTTAAATAATTATTTAATTTTTGTTGTAGAACTTCATGAAATATTAATTTGAATTTCTTCAAGTGCATATTTGCTACTATGCCACAAATAGACGAATTTCTAGTTAAACTCTTTATTTGCAGTGGCATATTCAATTGGTATTTGCTGCACTTGCAACGCTGCTGCATTTTGGCAATATAAGCAAAAGTTCTCTTGGCACCTACTGCATACATGCAACCTCGACTTATGCCACTCGCCCCGCTGCCTGCCGCGGCAAGTGCATGTTGCTCTCTTTGTGACATGGAGTGCAACCAGAAGCGTTCGGCTCGTGCAGCTCCGAGGTGTAAGATGGCGATTGTGTGCCATCTTGAGCACCGAAAGTGCATCAGGAGCGAGCGGCCTAAGCCCGAGCTGAGCTCGAGCACAACACGAGCGAGAGCAAGGCGAGAACACGAGAGTAGTAGTGACTCCTCCACTTTACTTCTGTGCTGCTCCTCCTCTGCCTTCAATCCGCTTGACATGTCCGACTGTGTGTTGACAGCCTGTTTTTCTGAGGCTGCACAGTAGCTGCCGTCCCCCCCTCCTCTACAACTGGTGGCATCTTTGAGCGGCAACTAGCAGTTGTGTGGCACTACAGAAAAAAATAAAGTGCGGGTCAGGCCATAGCTGTGGCATGGGTTGTCGGGGAGTTAAGGGATAGGAATATGGGGTCAAACCAGGTCCTGGCGCCATCTGCTCTCGGGGTCGCCCAAACATGGCTTTGGAGAGCGGCTTGTGGGCTTTTTTGGTGGCTTTGCTCGTCGTCGCTGTCAGTTTAGCACAAAGCCAGGGAGAGAAGCGCTCATCTCGGATTTGCGCATCGGGTCGGAGGGCAAGTGTTGGGCCCAAACAGTATATGAGAGCTCTTTGGATGCACACACTGTGTGTGTGTGTGTGTGTGAGATATTGACAATCGGGTGGATGTGACTATAGTGGTTGGGTTGGTTGCAGTGCTTGGGCTGATTGGGTTGGTTGGGGTTGGGTTGGATTGGGTTGGTTGGGCTGGTTAGTTGATGGGCTCGTGCAACTAATAACCAAGTAAATTGATACGTGACCCTGCATTTAAATGCCATTATTGCCTGCCTGCCTCTGGACAGTCACTCGAGTGTTGTGGTCTTCCTTCCTGCACCCATGACGTCAGTGGCTACGCCATAGGTGAGTTGTGGTTGCTTCCTGCTGCTCCTGTAGCAACTCTACTCGGCTCTGCTCTGGTGTGCCCTGTGCTCTTCGCCAATTTGTGATTGGAATTTTTGATGAGTCTCGCCTCTGACGTATTGATTGACTGTACACACACACAACAACGGACACACACACACACACACACACACACACACACACACACACACACACACACACACAAACACACTCACCGAAAAGAGCAAATCGAGCAAACCAAGCAACATTTTTGTTGCTCAACCTTTTCTTTTTATGAAAAAACACACCTGCCTCCTTCAACAGCTCCTCCTACTACTGCTCATCCTGCTCCTTCTCCACCTGCTCCTTCTCCGCCTGCTCTACTTCCTCCGTCCACTGCTCCTCCTTCATCCACTCACAGCTATAACGTCTGTCAGCGCCAGAAGAGATTGGAAAAGTTTGTTGTTTTTTTTTTTCTTGTGCCAAGCTGCCCCCCAAAAATTGAGTGAAGTGTGGTTGCAACAGCCAAGTGGCAAACGCAGTTGTGGCACCTCCACTGGTGCCCCGCTTGCTAGCCTCGTTGTTGTTTGCTTTTGGGTTTTCGGCTTTCCACGCCCTGCACTTCCGACAGACAGAGAGCGAGCGAGATAGAGCGAGACAGCAAGCTAGATAGAGAGAGATAGATAGACAGAGTGAGAGAGAGAGAGAGAGAGAGAAGAAGACAGCAGCAGAGCTAGCTATATAAGTATGCATATATATGTATCTGTATCTGTATCTATATCTGTAGCTGTATCTGTATCTGTGCCTGTCTCTGTATCTGTATCTTTAGCTATAGCTGTAGCTGTATCCTTTTTGTGCCTGACCTGACCCCCAGCAGCATAGGAGGGACGTCAAGTTTTGCCACAACTTTTGTGCGTCCAAGAACAACAACAGCAACAAGAACTGCTGCAACAACTGCCACAAATACAACAATAAGAATCTTCTTGACTGCTCAAGAAAAAGTTCCTTTTGTGTATGTGTGTGTGTGTGTGTGTGTGTCTGGGTGTGTGTGTGGAAATAGCTAAACGGAAATGAGCAGGGAAAATAGTACACACTACCGGAAACTTCCACAAGTTTCGTTGTTATATTCTCAGACAGTGGCAAACGGTAGTTAGCCAACCGACCCCAACTCCAACTGCCCAGATCCCGTTTACATTTCATCCGGTTCCGCCACTTGGACGTCCGACATCCGTCTTCGTCGCCACCTTGCCCGCGGGCCATGATCAAAGTTTTCCTTTTAATTTCTAACAATTGTGTTTCGGTTTAGATTTGGTTTTTGTGGTTTCTTCTTCTAGTTTGTCCAACTAACACACCGAAAAAACCCAAATCTAAATGCTGGGCATATCAGCGTTGACTGATTCATTAAATAACAACTTAGAACTTTAAGTATTACATATCTCTTCTATCTGACGTGCTCAAAATATATTTATTTTTCTTATATTTTATCTTATTTTCCCCTTTGCATCTGGCATTCTTAAAATTTTGAATGTTTGAAAATGTAGATTAAACATATGTCAAACAAATTATACAAAAACAAGCTTTGGACGAGAGTTTTCGACTGAAACATACACTGTGCAAAAATAAGGGTTTTCGATTTTTATCGATATTTTGCACATTGTGTTTGATGCTGGTTAAAGATCGCTTTACGTTGTGTTCTTAGGGTTATTACGTAAATTATATAGAGTTGTCGACTGAAACATATGGATTTACTACAGAAACCAAGGCAAAAAATTGATATTTATCGATAATTTACGCAGTATGTTTGATGCTGATTGTTTTGCTTATTACGTAAGTTATATAATTCTCGACTGAAGTATACCCTGTACTACAAAAACTGGGTTCGATATTATCGATATTTTGCACATATTTGTTGCTAGTTAAAGTATTTTTTATGCTTAATTCAGAGTTAAATAGTTATATACTGAAACATACCCAGTAAAACAGAAACAAAGGCATACAATTGATATTTATCGATAATTTGCGCAGTATGTATGAATGGAATTATGTTCTTTTGTTTAGCTCCTAAATAACCTTTTCAATAATTTTTATAAGTATTTGCTAATTTTAATTTTGATTTTACCTTTAGTTAAATATTTTGAATTATAAAATAACTTACAAATTTCACCAATAATGAAATCTACATGAATGGTAATCATCAAACATATAGTAAACGAAATCAGATTTATAATCCATTTGAAAAGCAAAGCAACTTAATTATTTATAATGCCTCAAATCTCGAGATTATGATTGTGACACATTATAAAGCCATTGCTCCTTCAGTCGTTAGTTGCATCCACTTAATGTTCAATATGCTTAATGCTCTCCGCATGAACATAATCGCATTCCCATTCAGTTTGTCATCTTGCCGGATTTATATATATAAAGATATATATATATATATGTGTGTGTGTGTGTGTTGCAAATATATTTGGTTTTGGCAAGTTTACACACACAGACACACACACACACACAACTACTGCTCAACAGTCAGCACTCAATCCACTCAATTGGGTTTTTTGCTCGCTTTGCTGGCTGCTCGTCAGCTTCCGCCAGCTCTGCCAGCTAAGCCGGGATGCATTCGCTGTGGTCGCAGCCAGAATGTCAGGCATTTAACATGGAGCAGGGTATTTAGACATTTGCCGTCTACTTACCGCTTTTGCCACAACCCTCCCCGCCCCGCTGCACGCTTGCCTGATTTTTGGCTCGCTCTCTGTTGGCACATTCCACGCACATCCGCACAGCTCTCTTGTCGTGCCCGTTTTAAAGATGGTTGCTTCCATCGCACATCTTTACACACACACAAAAAAAATGTCCACAGGGAAGTGGTGGTTGTGGATAGGGGAGAGGGGGGGGGGGGTTGAGTTTGCTCACTCAGATTATTACACAAACTTGTCGCTCGACGTGGTGTGAAAAATATTTAAGCGTGAAGTTTTAGCAGCGGTTTTTGCTTGAAGGCTCATTGTCGTTATCGTTCCTCGTCTTCGTCCACGTCCTGGTGCTTACTCCTCGTGCGCGTCCTTGTTGCCGTTCTCGTTATTCCACACTGCCGCTTGTCCTCGTCATCGTTCTGACGAACATCGTGTTTCCGCATCATTTTTAACGCCACTTTTGTGTAAGCTTTGCTTGGCTGTGTCTCTAAGTGTGTCTGCCACTGTGTGTGTGTGTGTGTGTGTGTGTGCCTGTGTGTTTGACTGTGTGTGTGTAGTGCTTGCTGCTTGATATCCGTGTCGGTATTTTTGTGGATTTGTTTTGTGTCTGAGGGTGTTTTTCTAAATGGCTTTTAAAATCTCATCGCCAACGTTTTGTCCTCGGTCGGCACACAAGCCAGTCTCGAGGCTGCAGGAGGACTATTGTGGTTGTCTCTGTGTGTGTGTGGGTATGTGTGTGTGTGTATATTTGTGTGTGTGCATAAGCGGTCCGAGTAGGAGCGCTACTGCAATACACAGTTGATTGTGTTATTGGTTTTGGCAATGACTACGATTTTGGTTTTTATTTATTTTGCTTCACGTTTTGATTGTTGCCTCGTTTGCCAATTGAAGTTTTTGGTTTTGTTGTTTGGCATTTTTAGATTTCAAAACCAATTGTTTTCGGTTTTCCAGTGTTGTGTTGTGTTTTCATAGTTAACAGATTGAAGAGTAATTGATTTTAACTTGAACGAAGAGTTGCTATGATTTTTATTAATGATTTTTAATGTGGAGACACAGTTTAGGGTCTCATATCATATGCACAATTGGTTATCAATTTGTTATTAAAATGCAGTCTGAATTCATGCCTCAAATCTTAAGAAAAATTGCCTTACAAATCATTTCAGTTTTGACAAAGTCATTAATTTGAACACATTTTTATGTATTTAGCTTCTACAAATAAGTAATCCCTAATAAGCAAAAGCATATCTCTTCATCTTCAATCTATTTATATAAAATATATTCTCAATGGAGAGCCACTTTCACATATATATTAACCCGTCCAAGCCACTCTGACCTCAGCATACACTGATAATAATAATCATATGAAGCTATACCAGCTTGTAGAACGTCTCTTATCGCCTAAAGCACACACACACACACACACGTACACAAACACTACAGCCTACAAACTACACAGACTGGCTCTCTATATTTGACCGAACAGGACTCATCGGATTTGGCTTTGGTTCACACTGAACAAGGCAATAATTTGAGCTCCTAAGGCCTATTAACCATTACTAACCGGAATGGTGGAAGCAACCAAGCGAACAACTCTCGATGGGCGGGCATTGCGGGTGGGGTTTCAGGTAAGCAGGGATGGGTTGGTAGGGTGGGTTGGGTTGTTGGGTATTGCGTTGAGCAATTGAATAAGCAGCAGGCACAAAGAACAACGACCAACTTCGGGCCAGAGGCATGCACGAATGGCCAATGAATGGTGGGGTAAGGGCGAGTAGAGTAGAGGAGGTACACAGTGTTGATACGTACTTGGGATGATGATGACGATGTGGCTGAGAGAGGATGAGGATGACTGAGCGGCGGGCGAGGCTGTGCAAATCCGGAACGAACGAACATATTGACAAATTATCCTTTTTACACGCATCGCCTGCTGAGTTGGTCTCGCATCGCTGAGCGGCGGGTCCTGACTGTGCCTGAATGCCACACAAACACACACAAACACACACACACACACTGACACACACACACACACACATATGGACGCATATTCACGCACACAGAGATAGACAGGCTCACACTCGTCCGTATACATGCTAAGCCATTGTTAAATGTGCCAATGTGCACACATAGTCCAACATCCTCGTAGTCCTTCACGTCCTCGTCCTCGTCATTGCCGTGGGCACTGAGCGCATTTTGTGTACATAAACCGTAGTGCACAGATCTGAAACAACAGCAAGAGCAACAACAACAGCAACAAAAGCAAGCGCAGAAGTGAAGAAGCAGCAGCAGCAGATGCTCTTGCTGCATGCAACAACAGCCAAATGCCCAACGGAGAATATTATAAAAGCACGCAGAGCTCTCTATGTTTGTGTGTGTGTGTGTTAGTGTCTCTGTGTGTGTGTGTGCGTGTATTTGTGTGTGTATGCGGGTGCGTGTGAATTTTATTTTACCAACTCTTTCCGCTCCTGATAACCCCAATGCATTATTGTGTGCATATCGTTTAAGAACGAGGTTATCCGACTTATATCCAATTTAAAATTAATTCCACGACTTTCGAGTTGAATCAGAATTTGAATGCTAGTTTATTATTGATTTGTATAATAATAGAAAATAATAATACTTCAGAAAATATCTAACAACTTGTTATCAATTCAATTAATTTTAAGGAATTTCCAATATATTTTACTAGTTTCTTTTGAAACTATTCTTATACTTTATACTTGCTTTTCGTTGCACATTAATTTGTCTACACTTTGTTAACGTATTGTTTTTCTGTGTGCCTGCCCCAATAATTGACTCAACTTAACTTTCCCTTGCCCCCCTAAAAAGTATGCAACAGAATTTGCGTTGTAACAAAAACACTGCAGTCGCAGTCAACGCTGACTGCGGCCTTAGCAGCAGCAGTCAGCAGCTGCGCCGTCGGCGGCAGCGTTAACGACAACGTCAGCGAAGGTGTTGGGCACTTGAACCGCACATTTTTCCTCAGAGTACTCTAATTTTAACGGTATAAAAGAGTGTATTCGATTTTAACTAGAAATTATAAATTTGGTGAAGAGCCTAAATACATTTACCATGCCCATTCGCCGAATAAAGAAAGTAAATGTTTTTTTAAAGATTGGTTATATATATATAAAAAATATATAAGTGCTCAGAATTGCACATTGCTTAGAGACATAGTATTATTATAATTAGTATTTATCTATTATTGAGATCTCAATCAGCTGATTGAATGACATTAAGCCAAAAAAATATGGATGGAATAACTCGTGTTGCAATGCGAACAAAGTATTACTCTGTCGGTTACATTCATTCGTTGAATTAACAGTAACAGCAACAGCAATAAAAAAAGCAACGGCAACGGCAACAACAACAACAACAAGAACAATAACATTTTGAGCGCGTGCTTCGTGTTAAATACAAAAGGGGAACAACAACAACAACAACCCACGACCTCAGCGATGTCGAAATTGTTGTTATTGTTGTGGCATCGCTGGTGGTGGCCACCATTTTGAGTCTTGCTCTCTCACTGCCCTGCAGTGTATTGCTGACAGACGTACAGCAGACAGACGGACAGACAGGCAGGCAGACAGACCCAACCGGGCGAACTAACTAACTGACTGACAAGCAGCCGTCTCGTGCTTGCTGCAAGAAAATCAACCCCCAGCGCTGCATTCATTCAGCATGGGCGACAATAGAGGTTGCTGCTCTTCGGAGTTGTTGTTGTTGTTTATTTTGTTGTTGCCTGCCTGCCAGCCTGCTGGTGGTGGAGCAGCACAGTGCACATTCAAGGCTGGCTATGCCACAGAATGCACATGAATTGCACGAACTGAGAGCAAGAGTATATGTGAGAGAGAGAGGGAGTGAGAGAGAGCCGTTCTCTAACCTCACCAGACAATTATTCTTTTGCTCTCTGGCACTGGCACTCTCAGCGCTCACACGCCGACGCCGCCTGCTGTGAGAGAAGCATTGGCCCACCACACACATACACACACACGCATGCATTAAGTTTTCTAAGCATTACCGTTTCGCTCTCCCATGGCGCACTGAGCGAGTGTGAGTGCGAGTGTGACGTCTTATCCATGTAGAACGAAACGACTCAACTGTCGACTCAACACGACTCTCACGCGCCAGCTGAACGGCGAGGCATTTTAGTCCTTTCGCAAACGTCGTCAGCGTCGTGTGCGTTTGTCTTGCTTGATTGGTAAGGTCGGTCGGTCGGTTGGTCGGTCGGTCGGTTTGTTTGTTTGTTGCGTTGTTTCCCTGCTCTCAGCCTCAGACTCAGACACTGACTCGATTTACCGTTGCAAAATTACGATTGAAATTGCGATTCTCAATTACCAGCGCGTGTGATAAGTGCCGTGTTTTGTTTGACGCCGCGCTATAGTCCGTGTATGTGTGTACGTGCCTCTGTGTTGGTGTCATCGCTTTCTCGGTGTAAAGGGCAGCCAAGCGAATTCAATTACAATTACAATCACAATTAGTGTAATTATGGTGGCCACTTGAGAAGTGACAGGGCAGAAGAAGGAGCAACGTCGGAAGGGTGCCCGCAGAATTTTAAGCAGCATCCCAAAATTTGGCGTCTGATTAAGCGCTGTTCACAGCGTGCAAATATTTCAATAAGGAAATTGCATAGCAGACAAGCAAGCACCCCCAATCCGCGCTCATCCCACCTCAACTACATACCACTGGAGTGCAGTTTTCAAGATTTGCCATTAACCTTTTTCGCTATAAAGAAAGCGGCAAAGTTTTACGTTTCGCTGTGTGTGTATGTGTGTGTGTGTGTGAGTGCGTGTCGCGGTCTCACTCTCTCTCTCGACAACGCAACAGCCCGAAAAAGTAACCTACCAACTCGCAACACCCCACGTGCCTGCCTCCCTCTCGCACTGACTGACTCCGCACAATAACTGTGAACCATCGCCGTCGTCGCGTAGTCAAGCAAAAGTTTCTGGGCAAGGAATTTAAATTGGAAAAGTAAAATGAAAAGAAAAGCGCTCGAGTAAAAGTTAAACAAAGTGCAAAGTAAATATTAAATTAAGAAAAAAAATAAAATAAAATACATAAGAAAAACGTAAGAAAAGAAAACGAACGAAATCTGTGTGCGTGTGTGTGTGTACGTGTAACGAGTGGAAGGAGTGGAGCAACAGAGCCAGCAGCCAGGACTTGCGTTGCGTTCATTAATGCATTTGCCGAGCCACGCTGGAGGCCAAGTAAATCTCAACCTTTTGCACGCAGCTCAGCGGCATCATTTATAAAGCGCTCGCTTTATACACACGCGCTCTCTCTCTCTCTCTCTGTCTGTCTCACACTCCCTCAATATCTCTTGCTCGCTCGCTCGTTCGCTCGTGTGTTTTATTATTCCGTTTTCTTGGATTAACTCAATTTGTTGCTGTCGCTGTCGCCATCGCAGCGCAGCGCAGCTCGTGAAAAATCGAAACACAAGTGGCGGACAAAAACAAGAACAACAACAAGAGGAATACAAGAAAATAACTGTAGAAACACAGCAAACAGTTTGAAAAGGAATTACGCATATATATTGCAGCAGTAGTAGCTGTAGCAGTAGTAGTAGTGCAACCCGATACACAACACAGCACCAGCAGCAACAGCAACAGCAGCAGGCAAAACACACACACACATATACAGGGGAGCATATCCTCTGCGCCAGCTGCGAGTGTGTGTGTGTGTGTGTTTTACCGTTTGCCCTCACCTTGTTTGGATTATAACCCATAATAAATGATGGAATGGCTACCAAGAGGATTACCCAGCATTCATGCACCGATACCGATTTGTGGTGAGTCGTTGGTAAAGTTTGTCGTCTCGTTGTGCACCAATCTGCCCCCTATCGCAATTGCAATTGGAACACCAACACAGCAGCAAATATACGTATAAGCAAATGTAAACTAAAGATGAACAAACTGTAGCGAATGAGTTTCGAATGAAATGGATTAGAATATATACATATATATATATATATATATACATATATATGTATATGATTTGGCTTAATATAGATACTATAAGAGAACACATACTAAGTCTGAAACCTCAAATCTAGCAACTTATCAGATTAAAGGCTTATTCAAATGTATTTCAATTTATCTAAGGCCAGATTCCTATTGATATACTAAATCTAAAATGTTAAGGAATGTGTAAATAAATTGTGGAAACATGAACAGCGCAATCTAGTTGGATCGTGTGTTGACAACAAGCTGACAACACTCTTCAAATGAAGCATTCTACAAATCGTTTCATTCAATCGTCTCCGCACACAAAAAATAAAGAAATGTCTAAACAAGCAATAAAACTTGCAACAGCCTCCATAAAAACATTCGACACCCAAAAATATGCTTGACACTAATTGTCTCTCTCACAACATGAGAGCGTTTCCAAAAATACATATATGCCTCCTCCCACTCCACCCCTCCAACCGGGTAAGACCCACACGCACTTTTGTGAGTGAGGGTGCCTGGGGTTGATTTGCTGTCAAGTCTATAAAATTAGGCATCGGAAAAGCTATCGCTTTATTATTATTTATAAGTTTATTTTAATTTTCATTTATTTACTTTGACATCGAGCAGCAGGCGGCAATTAAATGTAGTCAACGGGAGCAGTCTTCAGTTCAGCTGTTCGATCTGTTATTCGATCTATTATGCGGTACATTTTCGGGCCATCCGGCAATGTGTCTGATATATTTTTCCACTTTTCAACGTGCTGTGGAGCATCAATTTCGTTGTTGCGTGTTGCGTTCTTGTTTTTTTAAGCATTTAGCGGGGTAGTTCTACAAATGGAATCGTATGGGATCGCATCACTTAAGGGGCACGCAAACAATAACATATAGAACAACACGAAGGAAAACGAGGAAAGAATGTACGGTCGAAGTTTGAATACTCTCGCAGAACGGACATCTCAATTTAAACTTAAAATTTTGAAAAACCAAGTCTTTAAACCGAAAAAAAATGTTTCGGACTTGGCTGTTACGACTCGGCTGGTGATGCTGAACAGGTATATGTGTATAAATATGTAAGGGTTACAAACCATAAGATAAAACTACAATACTCTGTGGAAGTGTATAAAAATAACCTAATGCCATGGGTCGTAAAACGATCGTTGTTGCATGAGAGGGACCAGTGGGAGCATGAGGCGAGAATTGATTAATTTGTTAGTTGTTGTTTTTGTGGAACAGCTGATGGTGAAATGTCAGATGAGGGACAGACAGATAGATAGAGTGATAGTCAGCTATTGCTACTGAACTATTTGTCTTGGCAGCTGTTGCGAGAACTCTTCGGCATGTTGTGTTTCTTTTTCTGTTTCTGTTACTGTTTGTTTTCTCAACGATTTCCGGTGTTTTCTATTCTTTTGAGCACAATGTGTTTTATGGGATAGTTCAATATGAAATTAGCTCATTTACTTAAGACTGACAATAAAAAATAGTCGATCTTTTTGAAAAACGAATGGAATTTCCAAAACTCGTAAGAAAATATTCTTTATTATCTTAGATTAAACAAAAATAGGAAAAACAACAAATTAAATGCCATCGTTTGCTGTGTCTGACTTTTTAATGAGCTCATTTAACTACAGACGATTGTCAATGGCTTTTTGGCCATGTTTCTAAACAATTCAAAACATTGGCAAATTTATTATTGGATTGTTCAATTATTTTATTTGCATTTGCATAACTAAACATTTAATTATTAGCTTTGTGCTGGCGAAAGTCATTTAAAATTGACAACAACTGACTGGTTAAAATCTCTATAGAGGTCCTCAGGCCGCAGCGCTCTTTGTGGATGTCAAATAAACAATTGTAATTTATTTTCAAGTCAGTGCAAATATGCAGGAGCAGCAGCAGCTGCACCATAAATAAATATCAATGCTATTTTATTCACAATAAATGAAATCTTTAACACCCATAACCCACCAAAAACCAAACATTCATCCACATTGGCAAGCAAATATGCTCATGTTTAGTTAGGGCAACGCATAATTTATTTATGCATTTCGCATTTAAATCGAATATAAACGTTTTGGGACCTGTCGGCCATTAAAATGTCTGTCAAATAATCAATTTACTTTTTATGACCAACGTTGAATATGAAATTCGTTGAAACGATTTTCACAATCGACTCCTTGTAATAAAGTCGAAAGTCAAAATGATTAGTCTTCACTGAATTTAGAGCAAACAAACAATTTATTTAGCCAGTAAAATACTCTGTAAATATCTCAAGTTTATTTAAAAGTCTGTGTTTTTTGTCTTCTTATTTATGTAAAGTTTAACAGGTATTATAAAAGAAATAAAAAAGGAAGATTATTTACTTTACACTTCAATGTGTATTGTTTTAATTAGGATCTTCGAAAAGCAGTAAAAATGGCAGTCCTGTTTCTATACATTTATGTTTATTGATTTCTGCTTCCACTGAAATGCCACATTTTTTCCTTAAGAAATTATTGCAGGCGCCTTGTTTTTTTTGTAGATGCTTCTCCTGTTGCGCTCTGTGGACTTTTGGGTCAATATTTGCTTAGCTGGGGCAATAAGCGAAGTGAAAATCGCATGTAAATGATAATAATGTGTGTAAACAATGTGAGCATGTGGCATGTGCAGCGAGCACATTTAAGCAGCTTTGCTTAAGAAACTTTCTGCCACATGCCTCATGAGCACAGAAAGTCTTAAGACAACAAACAGAACAGGATAAAAATAAACAAAAACCGGCTTTTGTATTATGGACACAGCCCTTACACAACTTCTTCTCCTTTTTTTTTCTTTTATGTTAACTAATTAGCTTGATAAAAAGGATGTGCAAATGGAATTCTGGCTCGAAATAAGTATTTATTGATTTAATTAACCAGTAAGTTGCTAGATTATTTGTCTGTTGACTTAAGATTGATTATAATATTTACTGCTTACAAAATATGATGAATTCTTAAAAAGATTTTAAGGAACTTGTGCAAGGGTTTGTAAGAGGCAAAAAGTAACATATACAAAATAAAATATATTTATTTTAGATCAGTTTTAAAGAAATCAATATTATAAACATATTCAAATTCGCTCTGATAAAAGGATTTTCCTTTTGTATCTCTACGTAGAAATGCAAATATTTTCCTGTTTTAAATTTAACTTCATGCATAGAAAATAGCAATTTAAATTTATCGTGTTAGCTTTATATGAATTAGCCGTACATAATTCGTCGAATTAAGTGCGCAATGATGTCAGTCGCTGTATTTTATGGGTAATCAAATCGAGTATCAATAGAAATTGCATCAACTGTCTCTCTCTCTCTCTCTTTCTCTTTGTATTCTCATTGCTTCTCTTTCACACAATTGACCGGGGACATTAAAGCCATATTCAGTTTGGATGCGACAAGTGTAATTAACAAGCAGTCAAATCGCATTAAATAACTCTCAATGGATGAACAGCAACACCAAAACAACAACAACAACAACAATGAGTTGTTGCTTTTGTGTTTATGTGTTCTGAGTAGCGATTACAATAAACTGTTCGCACTCGAATACTTGCAGAGCAACAAAACTACTTCTAATCCCAAAGTGTCACAAACACTCAGCGTGCTTAGAATGTGTCTAACATACAAATCAACATATACGATATATATATATATATATCTACATATATATATGCATAGCATCTTAAGCCGCCTTGTCTGCCCCTCTGAGGGTATTCAATTAAAATGTCAGCTCGGAATTGTCGCAACAATGTTGCAGCCACGAACGGGAATGCGGATGAGAATGTGACTGAAACTGAGAACAAGGATGTGAATGTGAATGTGGATACGGATGTGGAAGTGGTTGAATAACCGGCAGCTGTTTATTTGTATTTGTGTGTATTTTCTGTTCTGTTGTGTGGTGCAACATGAATTTGGATTGGAAATTAATGTAGAGAGTTGTGTTTGCGTGTGTGTGTGTGGTTGTTTTTGCGTGTCGCAAAGGACCAAAAGTGACAAGGCAATTGTGCGTGCCTCGATTAACGATCCTCATCAGCAACCACACGTGAAGGCAACCACGACCTGGGTTTGGGTTCGAGGTCGGGTCGAGGCCTGTGTGTCAAAGTGTCCTGGCCGGGTTCGCAGCAGACTAGCTACTATTATGCACTGTTCAAAAAAAAAAAAAAAACACTCATTTCTGAATTTGTAATATGTAGATATATAATTTAAAAATAAAGAAAGAGGAACTTAAATTTTTCCATTAAATACCAAAAACTCATTAGTATTATTTTTAGGACAATAACTGAAGTACGCGAAAGAACTGCTCTAATTTATTTAATTAGAGAACAACAATTGATTACAATTAATACTTAATACGATGAGAATTTTTTATTATTATTCTAAACAATAATAGCTAAACTAGTTCATGATTTGTGTGTTTAGTTTTCTCTCACTCTGTTTTTTTTGCGAGTGCATTTGGTCGATTTGGGTACGTCGAGTGAATAAATTTGTATGCCAATTACTTAAGCAGCAAACACAACTGCCAATCGACCCAAACGACAAGAGACCAGAGACAAGTGACAAGTGACCGAGCCGACCCAAGTAAACGATGCCTTCTGCAGGCATCTCCTGCTCCTGCTCCTCGTGGTGCTGCTCCTCGTGCTGGCTTGGCTAGAAGGGTCAGAGTCATTAACATGCTGTTGTCGTTGCTGTTCGGAGCAGCATTTAGGGGCGACATCTGCACCTTGTTTTTTTGTCAGACACTCTCACGCCGCAGCAACAATCGAGAGAGCTAGATATATATATAGAGAGAGAGAGATAGGCAGAGAAGGGGGAGAGGGACACACACACGAATGGGCGACAGCTTTGACACCAAAAGCCAGTCGCATTGTGCCACGCCCATTCACAAACGATGGCAGTCAACCAGGCCGCAAAACATGTTTGTGTGTGTGCGCTTGTGGCACGACTAGCTGAAAAGGACACACACAGACACACACAGACACACACCAACACGCAGATACAAATACATGCAATGGAAAGTCGGCAAATTTAATACAGCAAAAATAGCATTTTCAAAATCGCTGTTTGCTTATGGAAATTTTCTCTGCTGGCCCAAATAGATTGCAAAAGCCAAAAACAACAGCAACAAAAAACAAGCAGAAAAGAATTGATGTGGTTGGCACACCAAACATTAGATACCCTTTCTAAGTTTCAACTAATAATTTTTGTAATAGCTATATAATATGACAGTTATTAATTATGTGCTGCCTGCAGCATATGATAATCAAGAACATATATATATTCTTGGAGATCGGAGACGTCTCCAGCAATCTGTTACAAACTTCACAACAAAACCATAACTATTTTCTGTGATAGAGTATTAAAAATTGAATTTACTATAAGTTTTTATACTTTGTGGCTAGGAGATTTTGTCACAAACTCACAAAACACACACTCACACACTTTCTCACACACACTCTCACGCACACTTGCACACCCATCGAAGCTATCAGGCCACGGCCTTCTGCACTTGGGGGTTCGTTTCACTTAACCTTTACGTTTTTTTTTTTTCGAGTGTATGCTGCTGCAAGCATATTCCACTTTAGATGAACTGCGAACCTCGGCAAGAATATGTCGACATCGATGGACGGCCAAAAAGTTTGCACTGTTTGAACTTTGGTTGCTTTGGTGTTGAAGTTTTCAGTATCCAAAGTTTAGAGCAAGTAATGTCAACTGTCTGTGACAGGGTGTATAAGTTGGGTCTGTGTGTGTGAAAGTGTGTGTGAAAGTGTGTGTGAAAGTGTGTATGTTTGGGGCTTTAAGGATTTTGGCCAAGCAAACTAATTTGTGAGTCTTTCATCAGCTTACAAAGTGGAAGTTAACAGTTAGTTAAGCACTTGCTATGCATTTATTTGTCACTTGAATTTAATTGGGCGAATCAAGTGAATTTCTAAAACGCAGCTGGAGTAAATGTGGATATGGATTTAATATGGATATATATGAATATTCATGGATCAGCTTAAGTAAGTCCGATAAGGCATTCAAAAATTATAAACATGTCTTTAAGTGTATTAAGTAATTTTAATGTGCGACACATTAAAAAAAAAACGTTTATAAATAGCAGCGCAATTAAATTCTGCTTAGCCATAATCTTCCAAACTGCTATTCTCTCTTTCGCTCTGCTTGTTAGCCAGCTTATTTGCCGCAGCGTTGTCATCATTGTGGCTAATAAGCTTTCCTTGTCTAATGCCGACTAATACGATATGCAGGAGAGGCGCCTCTACAAATATTTCTGCATGTTGCTGCAAATTCCTTTGTCAGGTTCCTTGTTAAAACTCAAGCCAGCAACTGAGCAGATCTGTGTGTGCTGTGGGCGGGGATTTGCTTGGATAATAAGTGCTTGCTTGCGAGTATTAAAACTTAATTTAAAAACATTTCTTTAAACAAAGAACAACAATAACAACTGGAGGAGGAAAATGACACCCTGGGAATGCGCAAATGATAAGAATGAAGTTCTCTCGAGTAGCTGCAAACTGTGTTGCAAGGCGTCACTTTACGCAACTGTACAAACAGTTGCACAAATAATAAGGCGAAACGTGGAGGGGGATGTGGTGTTTTCTGTTGTGGGGGGGGGGGGGAGGCAGTTGGGTCTGGTGTGTGGTTGCTTGGCTTGAGAAGGGCACTTTTAAGAGCGAAAAAACACATTTTTGCACTTTTATAGCGCAACATCTTTTGTACACGGCGGTCCCGTTTTGCCAGGGCAAACAAAAGTTCCAGCCACAGGACACTCACAGACACACACTCTCGCATACACACACACACACACACCAACACCAACACACACAAGTGCAGACAGAGTCGTTGTGGTCCTTGTTCTGGTCGTGGCTCTGGCGTTGGTTGGCAATGGCGGCTGCCTTTAATAAACCCACTTTATTGTTTAGAGCCCAAATAAAATAATCCCCTTAAATGATGCCTTCGCATAATAGACGCCTGCTGCTTATTTTACTGCCGCTGCTGCTGCTTCTGCCTCTGCCTCTGCCTCTGTCGCTGCCTCGGCTTCTGCCGCTGTCGTTGCCGTTGTCTTCATATCCTTGTTCGTGCCTGAGCAACGCTGTTGTCGTCCTTGCCAATTCGTGCCAAGTTTCTGCTTTGTTGCGCTCCGCAAAACAGTGGAAAATTTTAGAAAATCTTTCAATTCATTTCAGTTTATTATTTATATAAAAAAAAGTATTTTATAGGATTTTAGAAATGGTTCTAAATTTCAGTATCCAAACGCCTTTAAATGTATTATTAAGCTTATTGATAATATGCCATAACTTCGATTTGGTTTTTCAAAAATAGCTTAATTTAATTAACATAAATAAATTGAAAAAAATATATATGTGTATATATTACCACTCGAAAAATTATGAAATTTTTCACTTGCAATATTTCTTGACGAATATCAAAAATGGTTTAACATTTTTCCGCATATTTACAAAATTGTAACAATTCTGTATTACAGTTTCCAGTTGACAACCACTGTGCCTGCGATGCGCAGACTTCACTTGGTGTGGGTTTGGGTCTGGGTACGGGTCTCTGTGGCCGGGGCTGAGCCCGGGCGTTTGCGTTAGCGTCACTAATGATGATGATTTTGTGGTAAAACGTTGTGTTTGTGCTAATCGGGACAATATTATGCGGCAGTAAAAAGTAAATGACTCAAGACAAGACAAGCCACGACAGGAAAGAGGGTATGAGAAGTAGGCGGGCAAGCCGAAGAACAAAGAAGCAGAGAACTTGCTGGAGATGAAGGATGGAGGGCAGAGCACACGGCAGCTGGCAGTCAATGGCGGAGGCGAAAAAGAAACGCCTTTCACTGCTAAAGATAAAGAGCAGCAGAAGCAGTAGCAGCGGGAAACAAAGGCGACTGCGCTAAGCCAAAAGAAAAGGCAGCCCGGATTCAGAGACCGAGAGGGAGAAGGAGGAGGAGAGGAAGGAGTAGACGAAGGCATTGCTGTGCCCGAAAAGAGAGAGCGCAAAGAATAAACGCTTGTGAGAGGGAGGGCTGGCAGCAGGGCTCAAAGGACGACAACCCACAAGGGTCGGTCGGCCTTAGCGTCAGCATCAGCGTCACCATCAGCTACAGCTTCAGCACCAGCTTCAGCATCAGCATCAGCATTATCCTCTTTACTCCTTAGTCCTTATTCGTTTCGTTTCGTTTGGTTTGGTTTCGTCTTTTGCTGACTGCTTGGCTGACTAATGCGAAAAATACGTAATTGCGCATAAATACGGGATTAACAAAGTGCTCGTCTGTCGTTCTCGTCTGTCGCCTGTCTGTCGTTGGTTTGTCGCCTTTGTATGCCAGTTTCCTTTTTATTTTTGCCTTTCTACACTTAAAAAAAATATTGCGTTGTTTTCTAGAAAATTAATTCTTAATTTACAAGGTTTTGAAAGTCAATAAATAAGCTAATTTGTGAGTCAGTTTTTAGTTTTCTACATTTCTAAAAACAGCAATCGAACGATTTGGAAATTTAATTCTTAAAAATAATATAACCATAAACTAAACTTATTAAGATAACTTATTGCTGATAAACTCTTTTACTTCTCGGAAATTTATTGACTTTATTTTTAAAATAATAGTTCAAATGTTTTGCTGAGTGTAGCAGCTACCCCTGCGAAACTGGCTTCTGGATTCGTAAGAAAATTAGGCATTACAATGTGTGCATAAAAGACTGCAAATGCTGATGCTTGGCTACTGTTGACGGCTTTCGTCGGCTTCTAGCGGCGTTGTCAGCTTGTGTGGCCATAAAAAGGAAACCAATTCGATGCCCGAAATCCTGTGAAGCATTTGCAGGGATTTGAGGAATTAGTCGAGCACAAATTTAGTTGTAAGACGTTAGATATGAATAAGGATTTAGGCTGTCGTCTGTCTATGAGTCTCAGTTTCAGGCACATTTTGTCTATTAAGGGTGAATTGCGTGCAGAGCCACTAATGGCAATCCATTACAAATATTATCTATATACATATATCTCTTGGGATTAAACAGATTTCAACTGGACAATTGAGTTTAGTTCTTAAGTGTGCGAGTTTGCTTAAGCAACAATTTATATATGCATCCTTTTCTGTGTTTTATTTTTAACTTTATCTTAAAATCGGTCAATCAAGAAGATTCGCTGTTTAAAAATGTATGATTCAATTATATTATTATTCCTGTTAAATCACCACATACTAATTACATTTTTCCAATTATTTTTTGTATAATTTCAGGTGAGTTTTCAATGCAATTGCTTTCAAAAGATAAGCCAAGAAATGGCAGCTACTGTAAGTATTCTTTATAACAACTTAACTGTGGATGATGCAGTTGGTTCTGGTTCAGGGTCTAATTCAAGTTAAAAAGGTGACGAGAGTCCTTTTGCTTGCCAAAACACATCCTCGTGTGTCATTAAAAAAGAGTTGAATCCCTCTAAGCTGATCAGGATAGCAGACGAAGAGCAGCAGAACAAATGACAAAAGCAACCCCAGAATACCAAGAAGAAAGACAACAACAACAACAACAACAAATAAAAGTTAAACTGAAGGCGTTTGAGGTTATACAGAAAACTCGCTTATCGCTTTGCCACTCCATGTGGCAATACACACATATATTTATATATATATATATATATATATATATATAGTACTGAAAAGATACAAGAAGCGATAGGCAGATACAGATACAGACACAATTGCATATGCACTTATGTAGAGGCAGACAAGGGACAAGGACTTACCAAGTCGACTCCCAGTCGTGTTTTTCCAGAACAAATTGAAGGACACATGCACCGTGTAATACACACCCACAAGAACAACATACACACACCCGCACACACACACACACACACACAATGTCAAAGTTGCTGTTGTAGACCAATTGAAGTCGTTTTGCTCGTCAGACGTCTTACATCCCAGCGCATTTCTGCACACAAGTTCCTAGATATCGTCACGCAACCATCTTTACTTATGTACATGCTGTCCTCATCGCTCATCCCTTTTGGAGGTCCTGCAACAGCGGGTGGCACTCTCCACAATACAACCTGCATATGGTTGCACTTATGCACTTGAACTTTTTTCTTTCTGTCTGTGCTCGTGATTTAGAAAAAAAAATTAGAAGGAAATAGTTAAAAACGTGACTTCTAAGACCCCTTATATTATATATTTATTTATGTTCTTGATTACCATCAGTCTTTGTGTTGATTTTTGCTTCTTTGATTGGAATTTGATTAGGGAATGTTTTTACAATGTTTTAATACTAATACAAAATTAATACCAAACCAAAGATATAATTTGCAATGCGAGTTGCGAGCAGACTGATCGAAATTTCGACGAAATATCTATTCAAATAATCATAAAATTTAGTTGGTATTATAAAATTTAAATAGATGAACAACTGACGGACATTTTTTCCAAAAAAGTTAAATTAATTCTTTCCTGTTAAAAAAATGATGTAAATTTATAGTATAAGCAATGATTTATTTATTTAATCGGTTTATTATACTCAACAAAGAGCTGAATAAGTTGTGATTATAAATATTTACTATTTTTGGTGGTTTGGCAATGTGTGAAATTTGAAAACTAATTTTGTGTAACTGTGTTCCACGAAATTTGTTGTTGTTCAGCTGATGGCTTTAGTGGACTGCTCATGCTCTGAAATGAGCCAAGTAGAATCCTTTGAAGTCCTGGTGGTGCACGGCAGTCGTTGTTTACACTTCACAGCTAAGTTGCGGGCCAGTTTGCACTTTGTAGACTATGGCAACCTCGGCACCCACTTTGCTGCACTACAACTACTATTTGTGGGTTGGCTTTTGCGACGTCGAACAAGGGACGGGGGGGGAGTGTGACAGGGTAGAGGGATTGGAACTCATTTGTTTGGTCCTGGCTGTGGAATTTCATTTATGCGTTTTGCACTTGGAATGCTGCTATGAAGTTGTGCATTTCTTGGCGCGCGTGCGGGGTATTTCAGTGTGGAATTCCGGCATTGTGGACATACCGCAGACATTGTCGAGCACTGGGCAATGCATAGCATAGGATAGCATAGGCAGCAACAAGGACAGCAGTAGCAGCAGCGGCAGCAGCAGCCGCCACCTATGCAGGAATTTGGTGCTTGTGCAACGCAATTTCCCGCAGTGTCAGGACAGGACATTCAGGACAGAACACACCCACACACACACACACACTTCATGTTTATGTGTGTGTGTGCTCAGGCACTTGTTTACCAAGTTACATCCTGGCGCTGCTTGTGTGCCAGGAGACTCGCCAGAATGTGACTGAAAGTATTTAAATTGTGTACGAATGCGAGAAACAAAAGTTTTTGCAAACATTTTTCTTGCAACTTATTCGTGTTTGCATTTAACGTGCACCTCCCCCGGGGTCCTGTTGCCATTTGTTTTGTTTTGTTTGCTTGCCAAATGCAACACAACAAAATAGCAGAAATGCTTTTGGCTTTTCCAATTAATTAAAACCAACCTTCCATTCACATTCGACTCACATTTACCAACTCCAAATGATATTTCGAAAACGCACCTAATTCTATGAAATTATTTCAACTGCTGTTCAAATAGTTCACGCGACTTTTAATAACTACTTGCAGACTTTATTTAGGACTTTCTATAAATGGGGGACTATGAATTTCACTAAATCTAATATTTGTGGCTTATAGTTGGACATTTGTTGTTCTCAATCGCCTGGGAAATTCGCATTGTGGCATTTTAATTGTGGACATATGTCTGTAAATATATATTGCAGATAGCTAATTGAGACTTGAAGTTCTGAATGCTATTGACTATCTGATCTTATTTCGAAAATAACAATACAATCCAGGTTAATTGTTGGTTAGAATTGTAAATCAAAATTGCCATTTGAAATGTGTAATTGTAGAATAAACAAAACTTTATCAAAAATTAACGTCATTTATTTAAAATTGTGGCTTGGATTGCAATAGGCAATCGATTTTCATAGTTAATGAGAAGTTATCGGTAAAATCGAAACTATACGAGAACTTATAGGGTTATCAGAAGCTATAAGGTTATCAGAACCTATTAGGTTATCAGGTCCGTCCCTCCTTGCTCTTTCTTGTAATAACTTTTTATCAATTTTTAACGGATTTGAAAAATATTAATTTTAATATGAAAATCTGCACAATCGGTTTTTATTAAGAATTTCGTGTTTAATCAAGACATTAATGCAACCTGAGATACCCTTTAATGCCGCACAGTGTTGGTTTGCTGCCTCAGCTGCTTTTTATAATCAAAATTCCTTGTTGCCACTTTGCTCTTTGCGCAATGCGTTAAAAGTTTAATGATAATTGCAATTCATTTTGATTATTTTATGCATGCTAACCGACCATTAAATGAGTCTTTGTTATGTTTTAGAAAATGATATACAATTCGGAAATTGGTTCGCTACTTTACTGCAAGGACTTTTGCTCTAAATTATACAGGGACATGGATTATGGAAGGGGCAGAGAGAATGGCAACCAATGCAACACACTGCAAATAGCAATAGCAAAGATTTAATGTATGAAATTATTATGCATATTTATTATTGTGTTCTGTGTTTGCTTAACAATTTTGCGCACATATTGAAGACGTATGTGTGTGTGTGTGTGTGGCTGTGTGTGTGTGTGTGCTGATTGGGTGTTGGTTGGGTTGTGCGTAAGCCTATGCTGCTGCATGCAAAATTTTGCCAATTTCAGTTAGTTAAATGAAGGCAGCTGCACGTTTCCTCTTACCACTCCGTTACCGTTACTCTCCAATGCTGGACCAAAATTGATGGCTGCATTTGGTGCGCCAAGCTGCGAGGCTTTAGACGGGTGTCGGTTTCTGTGGTGCCCATGCTCAATTCCACCCAACTCCACTCCACGCACCACCTACCTTTAACGCCTGGCCATCTATTGGGCAAGCGCCTTTGCTCCTGCGGGTGTCCTTTCGTGTTGTTATGCGACACAGGCAGAATGGCTGGCAAGCTGGCTGGCTGGCTGGTTGGTTGACCATGTGAGCATGTTGACCGCAACAGCCCAACAATAATTAATGCATGAGCTGCAAACTAACCAAAACTCGTTGCCCGCGCCTGGGCCAAGACGCAACTTGGTTTGCATGCCAACCTGCCACAAACACACACACACACACTCGCACACACATACTAAGAGACATACGATAACGGCAGCTGCTGTTGTCGTAACGTCAAATAATTGCACATATGAAACCGCAGTCGGAGCCAGTTTGAAGCAAGTTGATGGTTTCGCACATTGCTTGGTTAGTTGCCATGCACAAAGTATTCACACACAAACGCACACACACACACACTCACACACACATAGAACTCAATTTATAATTAATTTAGAGACTTTAACCATATATGCATCCGACTCATGCCCGTTTTGCAATTTTGAGTTTATGAGCTTATTACAATTACATAAATTTAATACATATGTTCCTTGATTTATCAATTGTACAAAGCCAAAACATAAATAGACAAATCTTGCAGTTGTTTAATATATTTGCCATTTTATCTGGCTATTTGAAGCATTTCTGATTGCATAATAAGAATTATTCAACTGTAAACATGTTACTAGAAATTATATCCTAGAAAAAACTGTGAATGAGCGCTTTTTTCATATAACTTAAAACAGAATATGAAATGTAACATAAAATTGACAAATATTTTGATAGTATCATACAAATAATAAAATTAATTTTTCACTATTATTGAGGTTTACAATTCTTGCAAGTATTCCCAAGAGTCAACTTCGAATTGATTTTATCTATTAATCATGCCAAATACTTCAACTGTTTTCTCTGCATCACACATTGCTCCAACATCCATTAAACTATACATAAAATACAATAAGTGATATCCGCACTTATCTCTGGGTATTTAAGGGTACTTAGTGTCTGCTTACAGAGTGTTTGGACAGTCGAGAACACTCCAAAAATATTACTATTATGCAGCATTCTTGGTTTTGTATGGTTGCCTGGCTGACTGGCTGGGAGGCCCGAGAGAATCATTTGAATTTTAGATATGATTGTCGACCCGGTCGACCAGTCGATAATGTGCTGTTGCCAATTTTAGACATTTGCCACATGCCACATTTGCCTCATACACGTTACAACATGCCTTATGCTGCTTACTACATACTGATACATACTACCTACATGCCACATGCCACAATCGTACGGCATAAATGGCCTGGCCTCACAAATTTCGCAATTGATTTAATTGTGAATGTATTTATTAAATAAATTATTCATGTTCCGCTCGATTGCAATCCTTGTGAATGTCCTGTGGCCGACCTAAACATGTCCTGCCTGCCTGCACGTAGGTAAAACCGGGGATTGGTGGGTGGGTTTTAGCATCGCCGTTTGCCACTGTAATTAGTTGTGGTGAAATAATCGCCAGCAACCGGCGACTGCCAGCAATCGCCATCCTGCGTCCTGACACAAAGGAATTTCAGTGTTGGTAACTATTATTTAAATGTGTGCGGCTTTTGGGTGGAGGTAATGGTTGGTCAAGTTGCACATTGTGCCTGTGTGTATGTGTGTGTGTGTGTGTGTGTGTTAGTCTGGCGGTTCGTCTGTCAATCTGTCTCTCTGTCCGTTCGTTGGTTAGTCGGTTGTATGGTTGGTTGGTTTAGTTGGCTCCTGCTTGCATTTCGGCCATTTCGAGTGGTGACATTTTAATTTACCCAAGCAACAAAAACACATTTTCCAGCATTGAATCGACAATAACAATCACAACAACAACAACAACAACAAAATCAAATAGCAACCGAATTAACAGAACAGAGAATTGAGTGTGCCTAATTTATTCAAACTTTATTTATGGCCAGTTATGATTTGTTTTATGTGGTATATTCATGCCATGTCTGCCATC
This sequence comes from Drosophila longiperda, assembly GCA_035042125.1. Lineage (NCBI taxonomy): Eukaryota > Metazoa > Arthropoda > Insecta > Diptera > Drosophilidae > Drosophila > Drosophila longiperda. The sequence goes on from JAWNLV010000107.1 coordinate 12,798,671, forward strand.
TAATTGACTTTGCACAAATTGCATTTGCACATTGCCAACATTAACCGACAAAGACTGAGTCAAAAAGTCATCAACTGGAGCAAATGATGAGCACAGATGAATAACTCACCTAAAAGCCACAGCAGCAACTAAATTAACCAATATGATTTGCAAACCTGCAGTGAAAATCATAAAGTCTGCTGCTTGATCTAAGTAGGAATGATATATATAAATCTCCCATTATATGAAATATGCAGCAGTTAAACTTACGACTAAACTGACTAAATGCTTAAATTAATTGATTCGCATAACACATTTTTACTATTATTTTTGTTACCTTAATTTTGAGAATAGTTTTTGAGGAATGTTTTAACTTTTCGTTTTTTAAATTATTCATATTATTTGTGGATTAAGTTTTTGCTTAATATAAATTGCTTCATTTTAAAATGAAAGCAATAAAGATGAATTCTATTTGGCATTATTTTGACTCGCATAAAAAAAGGAATTTTGTTTACTATTTTACCAACTCATATTCAATGTCGATTGAAGATAAAAAGATAGCAAAATGTCGTAAAAAAATGGTGAATTTGATTCCATTCATACATTTGCAATTGCAAAGAGCTTATAGCAACTACAAAAAACAAAAAAAAAACCAAAAAAAAATTCGAAATCTAACTAACAAAAATATTTGCAAAACATGATTGGAATGCAGCCTTTAAGAGTTCAGTTTGCGAGTCGAATCTGAAACTGAATCTGAATCTGAATTTGAAAAATGAAAAGAGTTCGAGTTCGAGTTGGGTTTGTACTCTTCTATTGATGCTCTGATTAAATTCGGCAAATAGCGCTGATGCTTGCAAATCGCCGCTGAATGCAGCAACAAAACTCGAGCTGTGAACCAGCTTAGGGGGGGGAGTGGGGCAGAGTTGTGGACACTATGTTGGTGGTGCAATAACGGTAGCGTACAAACAAAAACCCAATGCAAACATACAGGCATTTCATGGCAAACAAGAGAGCCGAGAGCAGAACAGTGCAGAGCTGAGCAGAGAATCTCTATAGGCGCCCATCCATCCATTCAGACACCCCCCTTAAAAGTCCGCCCAACCCAATATTCAGATAGCATCCGAGTTTTGCCAGTGCCAGGTCTCGACCCAAACGCAGCTAGGCAAATACGTTGGCGGCGGGCGGCTTTTGTTTGGCATTGGGTACCACCAGCGGCACCCACTAGAAACTAGAATCGGAGAATAGAAGGGAGTGGCAGATCGGGAGGAGTCGCCTTTGCAGTCGTTGGCGTTTTATTGTTGTCGAGAGTTGTGCATTGTTGCTGTAGCTGTTGCTGTTGCTGCAGCAGTTTCGAGCATTATTTCGGTTTAGTTTGGTAAATACACATGCAGCACATGCACCGCATGCAGCACATGCAGCACATGCACAGCCCCTAAAATTTGCCTATATATGCAGTCAGTCGTTGTCCCCTCCAGCGTGTAGTGGCAACCAATCCAGCTAGCAGGCTTAGGCAACAACTGCTATTGCTCCAATTCAACTCGACCTGCATCACCAGCAACCATCAACGGCAGCATTTTGGGGCAGACACCCACACCCACCCCCCCTTTGCGCCTGCTTGGCTGCATTTTGCGAGGCACGCACCATAAAAATGCTTGAATGCATTTCGAGCATTTAATGAAAACGTTTTGTGCGAATTCGTTTTGTGCATGTCCAACTTAAAAATTGATATTTCCCTAAACAAATGTTAGTTGAACACAAAAATCCTGTAAATTTGAGGAACAAAGCAAGAAATCAATTAAATCCACTTATTGATATCAATTTATTACAAATCATACAAAACAAATATTCAATTTTCAAATTAATGAAAAATAAATAATTTAATTTAGAAAATTAGAGCAAAATAGAACTGATTTTTTGGAGAACCACAACACATATTAAAAACGTTTGTGTCAACAATTTGAGGCACGGTTGCAGTTAATAATCAACTGGGTTACATTTGCCTCAAAATGCTCCGGCTGTGAAATGTAGATGACAATTCGATTTCGAATAGCGATGCAACTGATGAAGATTATTATCCGGATAATGATGCCGTATGCTGATGCCGTATGCTGATGCCGTACAATGATGATGATGATGATGATGAAGATGATGATGGTGCTGTTGGCGATAGCCTTAAATCCGTAGTTGCCGCCATCGTGTTGCAGACAAAAGAACACCAACAAATGATTTTCGTTGTCGTCGAGCAGTAAAAGCGAGTCAGAGTCAAAGAGGAAGAGCAGCAGTAAGCACCTGTGTTGCTCCCCCAGTTGTTGCTGCAGCTGACCTGAAAGGGGCGGAGCAACTGGGCGTGGCTGTCATATCTGAAAGCAATTTGGTTCCCCCTCGATGCGAACAGCAAGGAGAAACACAGGAATCGATAAACTCGTTGGGCGTGCAATTTGCGCCGTGAGCCGAGAAGCCCTCAAAAGGAACACAAGCGACGTGGGCACTGAATACTGGACATGAGTTAAAATTGTTTGGATGGGATTGAATTGGGATAGGTATAGGGTCAGTGATAGGGATAGGGATAGGGCCAGGGATAAGGATAGGGATAGGGATAGGGTTTGGGATTGGGATAGGTGCCGTATTCATAGTCTGTGCCTGTTTCCGTGTTCGTGTCCAAAGCTGCAGGTCTTTGCATTTACATTTTTGCTATCTGCGATGGTCGAAAGTTCCCGGCACTGTTCCGTATCAAATGCAATGAGGCGTATGCGCAATTTTTGAAGCCCATTTTCCCCCGAACTTCCCCCCTTTCCACTCCCAAAATCACTCAGCGACATCAATCAGTTATTAGCACAGGAAATCCGCACGCTGCCCGCAAGCGTTCCCCTGTAAGCCTCCTCTCATTCCCCATATCCCTCCCCCTCTCTCTTGCGCTCTCTTGTTATAACAAACCTTTTGGTTTCCAAATATTCTTGAATCTATGCAAATAGAAATGAAATTTGAAATTCATTCTTAAATATTCTCAATATGCACACGAAAATAAGCATTCTGGAATCAAATGCAAATAGAAGCAATTGATTAAGTGAAAAACTTTAATTGAAAAACTTAAATTGCGAATGCAAACATTTTTAGTATTATTTAAAGATGATTTTAAATAAATTAAATTAAGTAATCAATTTTATTTAATTTAGGAAACTTGACTTAAGAACGCAACTTGAGCAATCTAAGAAAACTAAAAAATTCTGAATTACTCAGTTTGTGTTACTCAACACTAAAACTCAGACTAAAATTTTTGCATGCCTCATTTGTAATTGCAGTGCCGCCGAAGGCTGGACAGAAGCGACCGGCCACCAGTCCAGCTCCCCATATACCTGTGCCGCTTCATCTGCAGTCGTCGTCAAATTCAGCTTCAGTTGCCAATAGTCCAGCGCCGCCCAACGCGAGCAGCGGACTTCTAAACCACGCCCTGCCCACCAACCACATTGGCGGCCAGTCGCCACAGCAGCAGCAGCAACAACAACAACAACAACAACAACAACAACAACAACAACAGCAGCAACATCAAGCGCATCAACAGGCCGTCGCTGCTGCAGTGCAGCAACAGCTGGCAGGAGTTGGCGTTGGTGTCGGAGTGCCACCCGGTGCTATCAATGCAGCATCGGCGGCCAGTGCTCGTACCTCGTTTGCCGCCGCATTGCGCACGCTGGCCAAGCAGGCGGACATCAAGGAGGAGGACGATGCGGTTCAAGTGGCACGGGATCGCAATGTGCCCACATCTGTTGCACAGACGCAGCCCAATAGCGGACCAGTGCCTGTGTCCCTCAACTCGGTAGCTGGTCGCATTGCGTCCGGTGGCGTCGCTTGCGAGGATCGCGCCGTTAGCAATAAGAAACGAACGGTACCTTCGCCACAGCCACCCGAAAAAATGGCCAGGCTAAGTCATGCGCCACAGGCGCCATCACTTCAACCGGAACTGATTGCCCGAAGTGGCTTCCAGCCGTACAGATCCGACGAGCGTCTTATGCATCCGGCGGGTGCCTTCCCCCTCGAAGCCTACTCACATTTTGCCAGCCTGCAAGGCCTTCCTCCAGCAGGTGAGCACTTAGGACCGTCATCATGTGAACCATTATAAACACATGTGCATTTGGATAGGCCAACTCTAATCCTCCTCTCTCTCTTTCTCTCATTCGACAGCATTTCTGAATCCGGCGGCAGGACTACAGTACACGGATCCGATATACTTGGAGCATCGCTATCAGTTGTTCCGCGCCGCTGGCGGTCATCATACACATCCACATGCGGCCGCACTCTATCCACAGATGGCATCACCCTACTCCCATCTGTACTCGATGATGCCCGGCGCAGCGTTGGGTATCTCGCCGGCGATGCACGATCGCATGAAGCTAGAGGAGGAGCATCGGGCGCGAGTGGCGCGCGAGGAGGAGCGCGAACGTGAAATGCAGCGCGAGAAGGAGCGCGAATTGCGCGAGCAGCGTGAGAAGGAGCAGCGCGAGCGTGAGCGGGAGCAGCGCGAACGCGAACGCGAGCAACGCGAAAAGGAGCAGCGTGAGAAGGAGCAAAAGGAGAAGGAGGCACGCGAGCGCAAGATGCGCGAGGAGGAGCGCGAGGCGAGGGAGCGGGAACGGCAGCAGCTCCTCAATGCGACGCATCACTATTCGAATCAGTTATACGCGCCACTGAATCGCAACCTGCTCGGCTCCATGATGCCGCACATCAATCTCGGGCTGCGCGGTCCGCCAGGTGGACTTCACAGTCTGGCCGGAATGTCACACTATCATGCAGCGGCAGCGAATGCCCAACGCCAGAGCCCGATGAGCCTCAACCTGGGCATGCCGGGCATGCAATCGCTGCCACCTCATCTGCAGCAGGCAGCAATGGGCATGGGTGCTCATCCTGGTGCAGCGGGTCTAACGCATCCGGGCTTCGCGGCCGCTGCCCTAGGTTTGGGTCCGCATCCGCATAGTCTCAACTTGAGCCATGCTCATCTGTCGCCACATCATCCGGTGCATCAGATGCCGCCGCATACTGTTGCCGCTTCGTCGGCTGGTCCCAGTCCCGTTAGCACTGCTGCCGTCAGCTCATCGTCGCCGCACAGCAGCCTTAATCTGACAGTGGCCACCAGCAGCATGGCCCAGACGACGCCGACGCAAAGCTCGCACATTCCGACCATGAGCCACTACTACCATCACGGCCATTTGGCGGCAATGCATGCAGCGGCTGCAGCCAGCGGCCTTACCCCCGTCGCCGCCCATCAGCAGCCGATTAGCGCTGCAGGGCATCCCACATCCCCGAAGATCACTCCGCCACTTGGCTCGGCGCCCAATGGTGGATCACGCACAGCCAGCAGTCCACATGCCATGCGGCATCACATTGCCGCTGCTGTAGCCGCCGCCGCACAACAGCAGCAACAACAGCAGCAGCAGCAACAACAGCAGCAGCAACAACAGCAATCGGTTCAGTTGCTGGAGAAGAGCAACGCGGCAGCGACAACGATCAACCACGAGCCGACGACGCTGGATTTGACCGGTTCCAATTCGAACTCGAGCCAGCAGGCGCAGTCGAGTGCCAGCAACAGCACCTCTGCTGTCCATGAGCTCAATGGCATCGAGTCCAATGGACCCACAGATGGTAACAAGGAGGCCGCACAGCAGACACAGATCCTCAAGGAGGAGAGTGCCACGCCTCCGGTGCCGATCGAAAAGAAGCCGACGACGCCAAATGCTGCTGAGAAGACTCTACTTCCAGATAGCTCACCGGAGCACACATCCCGCCGCAGCGCCAGTCCACCCATTTCGGACAACAACAACAGCAGCAGCAATGCCAATCTTATCAACAACAACAACAATTCAAACAGCACAGCAACGGGAGCTGGTGTGGCACAAGGTAATAGCAATGCAGAATCACCCTGCTCAAAGATTCTGGCTGCTGTCAAACAGGAGCAGCCGGAGCAGGTGGGACGAGTCAAGCTGTCGCCGGATACGGCTTGTGGGTCCGCTTCTGGAACGGGTGGCAGCGCTGTCACCTCGACCACAAGTGGCAGCAACTCACCACCAGTGGTCAGCAGCAGCACCAACAGCAGCGGCAATGTTGCAACAGCATCTCCAACTGCTGCTGCTGCTGCGGTTGTTGCTGCTGCTTCTGGTTCTGCTACAGCTGATGAGGTGACCACAAGTGCCACGCCCATTGCCGAGGCATCCAGATGATCATCGATGACAAAATTAGGAAACAGCAGTGTCTTCATTACATATTCGTAAACAAATACAATAATTGTGGAAAGTAGTTAGTAATTCGCGTGAGATCGGAACTAGTTCACATCTACCTTCAACTTAGCCGTTAATCCAAAATGACTATTTATGAACAACATAAATATATATATATATATATATAGACATATACACATATACACATATAGAGACATATATACTAAAATAATTTGTAATTTGTATTGCATCATCGCCTCATCGCCTAAGGGAGAGACACAGATTCTAGCGTGTGTTTATCCAAAATATACATATTATTAATATATTTTAATTATTATTACACACTTATTGCCTAATTATTATTTCTCTTTATTTAATTGTCAAATGTTTGCTATAGAGTTGTCCAAATAAATCCTTTTGTTTATAATTACATTTTAGTTTTCATTTTGTTTTCTCCTGCCAAGGAATCTATTTTGTTTTCAGATCAGTTGGTCAATGGAGAACTTTATAAAAAGTGCAATTTTCAAAAGTAAAGTATTTTAATTGAAGGAATTCATAATTTTTTACAATTAAATAAGGTTTATTATTATTTCTTACTTTATTATTTAATTGAAAACAAGAACTTTTTACAAATATAAATATAAACTTTAAAAATTTTCTTATACAATTTCTCGATTTGTTTTTAGAGGACAACAAAACTGCTGTCGGCGGTCAACTTGGTCGCGGCAATAATGTTGAGGAGGCAACAGCCTTATGACACCAACTCTTCAGCAACACGAACAACTAACTAATGAAAAACTTTGGCGATATTGGGATGTATCTGTTGTCGGAACGGGCGCTCCATCAGCAGCGCAAGCGGATGCTCGACGAGTTTCTAAAGCTTTAGGGCCAATTAGCAAAACAGGAGTATATGAATCGCCGCCATTTAAAAATACTACTTAATAAGAAAAACCATAAACAAAAAGAAAAAGAAGATAAAAATATAACTAATATGTAAATCCCATTTAGCAGATATCAGATATTTGTTCGTTCTCGGTGTTACAAATCTAACGTTTACCCAAAGTTGAAGTCGAATGTATGCAGTTCGAAATTCGTCTAATTGGTCAACTAGCATTACATAAAATGTATAAATATAAATAAAAATACATATATATATATATAATAATATAAATATAAATATTGTGAGACACTCAAATTACTGAAATTAGAAAAGCATTAAAATAATAAGAATTTTACGGCATGTACTTACTTTGACAATGTACTTCAAAGAACTCTCAATGTAGTTGCATGCATATATGAAAATAAAAATCGGTTAAATGTAAATTTTAGATTAACAAAAAAAAAAATAAAGCTCGTAAGAAATTTATATATACAAAATGAAAAAAAACCAACAACAACAACAAAAACAAACAAGCAAAAGAAAAACATTAATACTGAATAGTTATATTTTATTCTTAAATTGCTAATAATTGTGATTTGGAGAGTACGAAACAAAAAGAGAAAAGAGATGATGATGTATTATGTAAATTGAACTCAAATACATGGTGGATAAAACGGAACTGAAATTTAGGTAAAACATAAAAAACAAATCAAAACAAAAAAATTGAAACAAAAATTGATAATCTGGAATGGATTAGCTAAATCGCGAAAGGCTTAAAATTATTTTTCGAAATTGTCGAAATTTTTTGTACATTTATGTGAGCAACTTTTTGGCCCTTAAACACTAGTTTCTATTTTTTATCTTGAGTTTTTATACAAGATTTATAGTATTTGAAATAAAAATCGGATGCAGATGCAGATGCAGACTACGCAAATAATAATTTAGCAAATATTCAATGAAAACTAACTAACAAAACCCTAAATATACCCTAACAATTGTATTGTAACTAAGCTCATCATTGTCATTATTCTTGTTCATTTTTAAACTTAATTGATGCATACATATATTAAGTAGCTAATATACCATACGTCACTCAATCCTAGTTATTTCTTGATTTCACACAATTTAGTTAATGCTTATCATCACAAATCGCACCCAAACGTTCTTATGTTTGAGATTGCCTAACGTCAAGATATCATTTATTTTTTATGCATAAAAATCTCGAGCAATCTGTGATATTATAAAAAAAAAAACCAAAAACAACAAAAAAGGAAACTCAAAAAATTAAGCTAAAAATTTTGAACGCTAATATCTACAAATTAAAATAGAACTCATCGTCATCGTACCGATCATGCTGGATTATGAAACTTTATAAGTACGTGCAAAACATTTTCCGAACACATTTTCATGCCAATTCAGACATATGCAACTCCATGTTTTTCTTTCCTTATAAAAACTAAAAATAAAATACAAATTAGATGTGGGTATGTAAGTATCAGTTCAACTGAACGTTAATATATTTTTTACCAATATCACTAGTTTACAACATTTCCAATCTAGCGCATCTCTGATAATTGTTTCGTTGCCGAAAATTAAAAATTGAAACACGAAAAGCAAATATATTTTTTTATTTTGTTTTTAATTATATAATGGAATATGTAAAGAAAGAAAGTAACAAATTTACGTTAATATTCGAACACAATATTAATTGATTATTATATTCAACAAAAGCAACAACTATCAGAGAGCTTGGATCGTGATTTTGTAAACTATGTGTAATCGTAATAGTTCTTGGATATATTACATACGGGATATTAATTGGTGCGCATACATACATATATATATAAATATATATGTAAACTTAATCCACAAAATGCGAATGCTAATAAATAATGCATAATAGTTTCAAATACAAACCTTAACAAAATACATAAATTAAACGTATTTCTCCCTCAATCTTCGTTGTGTGTGTAAAACAGAATACAAAATGTAAAACATAATTTTTAAGCTAACAAACAAAGAAACAAACAAACAAATTCAATTAGAGATCATTGAGCAGCAGCATATTTTGAGCAAACAGTAACCGTAATTGACGTTGAGCGTATGATTATAACAATAACATGCAACAAGCAACAACAAACACATCAAATAAATAACAACAAACATTATGTCATACATACGTACATGTGGCTTGCAACACGAGCGTGACACATGCAACAAATTATAAACAATCTTGTGCAACTTTACTTAAGGCATTTATGATTTTATTGAATAAACTGTACGTAAGAGATTAAAAACTAAAATTGTTTATTTTTTTAATATCAACTAAACAGAAAAAAAAAATCCAAAATTGAATATATTTAAAGTCGTAAACTTTATTTTCCCCAAATCTATTAAAGTCAAATTGTACATAAAAGATTCAAATATGCTTAGGGACTACAAATCTAGGTAACAATTATGTTGTTATGTCCTTAAGCTATCCTCTTTCTTTACGTACTTAAGTATCCTTAAGATTGACGATGGCGTCACACCCTGAATTCGGCTGGCGGCGGCAATTGTTTGCGGTTGTATAAGCGTCAGTTTCTGGCGTTCCTCATTGGACAGGCTCAGTGTTTTGGAGAAGTAGTCAATGTCTGTGGGTATGCAGAGGCGCTCCTCTCTCCTCACATCGTCCACATCACGCTGCTGCTCGTCGACAAAGAAGGAATAGAGTGCCTCAATTTTCAGTCTGGCAGAAATATCGCTATCCTCACGCAGCCAGCTCAGTTCGCCTGGACATAACCCAATCAGTTGATCCACTGTGATATTGTCAGCTGGCACGGCAAGCATATCGAAGGCCGATTTCTGTATGGAGGCCTTGGTCTGTGGCAGACCCAGTGCCTGGCGAAAGAAATTGCTGTGCTTCTGCAGACCCTTCAGCGACTCAATGCCGGTTTTGAGTTTCTGCTCCGTCTGCTGGAAATGTTGATAGCGCTTTTCACTGACCAGCCCAAACTTGTAACCCTTTTCTGTGAGGCGCATGTCGGCGTTGTCTGGCCGCAAAGATAGCCGGAACTCGGCTCGACTAGTGAACATGCGATAGGGTTCATTGGTGCCCAGTGAGGTGAGGTCATCGATTAAGACGCCAATGTAGCCCTCTGTGCGGCTTATGCTCAGCTGTTGGCCATCCTGGCTTCGAGTTTTGCCCGCAGCATTTGCACCAGCTATAATCCCCTGGGCAGCAGCCTCTTCATAGCCTGTGGTGCCATTTATCTGACCAGCAAAGAACAAACCCGACACTCGTTTCGTCTCCAGTGTGGGATACAGCTCGCGAGGATCAATGAAATCGTACTCAACACCATAGCCAGGCTGTACCACCTCAGCACTCTCTAATCCCTTGATGGCGCGGACCAATTCCACCTGCTGGGCGTGTGGAAGGGTGCACGAGATGCCTTGTGGATAACACAGAGGGCTATCGAAGCCCTCGGGCTCCAGCCAAACCTGATGAGCCCTGGCACCAAAACGCAACACCTTCGACTCTATTGATGGACAGTAGCGCGGACCCGTCACCTCTTCCGTGACATGGCGATTCTGGTGCATATTCTCTCGCACAATCTCATCTACTCGAGGCGTTGTGTAGGTCAGGTAACAAGGCATCTGCTCCGAGGCAGACAGCCACACCTCATCATTTAGAAACGAGAACGGCACGGGCGGATCATCAGCAGCGTGTTTCTCTAGCTGTGTGAAGTCTATGCTGCTCCTGGCAATCCGAGGGGGCGTTCCAGTCTTTAGGCGTCCCATGCGAAAATTTAGTCGGTTCAATGCCTCGCCGAGCGCTTTGGCAGGCTTATCACCCATACGTCCCGCCTCTCGCACCTCCAGCCCAATGTTGATGTGTGCACGCAGAAATGTGCCCGTGGTAAGGACTACTGCACGACTGCGTACTAGTTCTCCATTCTCTAGGAGCACTCCACTGCAGAGTGTATTGCCACTACTACTGCTCTCATCCACATCGATTTGTAAGTTGTCGACGCCAGCAGCTCGAATCTCTAGATTTGCAGTGTTAAACAACTCCCGCTGCACCGCCCGCTTATAGAGCTGTCGATCGATTTGGGCTCTGGGTCCCCAGACGGCTGGACCACGTCGCTTATTCAACACCTTGTAGTGAACACCAGACACATCGCAGCAGCGTGCACAAACACCATCGAGAGCATCCACTTCGCGCATCAGATGACCCTTGCCGATGCCACCAAACGACGGATTGCACGACATTTCACCGATTGTGTCCAGCTTATGAGTGAGCAACAACGTGCGAGCACCCATCCGTGCAGCAGCTGCACAGGCCTCAGTGCCGGCATGCCCGCCGCCTATGACAATCACATCGTAGATATCTCTGTTAGCTTGTGTGCAATTGAATCGCTTTGTGGCCAGGCCACGAAACGCAAAATGCCGCAATTGCTGCATTTAACGGTTTGATATTGAATAAAATTACCCAACGAACAGATGTGAACTGTTCCACGTTGTTCTTTTGGCTAGTTCTTTGTTCTCATTGGAACTGGTGTATTTTTAAAAATACACAATATTCTTTTCGATTCCAATAGTTGAATGCTTTCGTAGTGTTTTTTATACATCATGTATATATTTATTCAAATTAAATTATAAGATATATACTAAATATAAGAAAGCTATATTAAAAAGTCCTTGCCCAACACTGCTGCCGGTAACTTTAAGTACTTAGTAGCAAATATACTCGATACCAGGGCAATTTTGTCAACAGCTGATGGAAGTAATTTAGTGTTTATTTTGTTTGCTTGTGGCAATGTGGATTGTGAACGCGTTGGTGTTGCATTTTCTGCTGCTGGGATCCATATTTGTGATATACTTTCGGTCACCAGTCATTGAAGGTCTGCTGCCGCAGGCTGCATTAAATGTAGAGGCACCAGCAGATCGCCTCGTGCTGATTGTCACTGATGGACTGCGGGCTGAGTCATTCTTCGCAAAGAATTGCGGCAATGTGCCGTACCTGCGCAAGATATTCATGCAAGAGGGCATTGTTGGTTTATCGCGCACCCGCGTTCCCACAGAATCACGACCCGGCCACATAGCACTAATAGCCGGATTGTACGAGGACCCGTCAGCAGTGACACGCGGCTGGAAGGAAAATCCCATTGAATTTGATACGGTATTCAATCGCAGCGAGCAGACATACGCATGGGGTGCCCACGATGTTCTCCACATATTCGAGAAGCTTGCCGATAGCGGTCGGCCCATGTATTTCGATGCATATAACCACGATCTAGACTTTTCCGGTCAGCACAAGACTTACAAGCAGGATGAGTGGGTTTTTGACAGAGTTCGCTTGCTGCTGAACCGAAAGCAGAAGGAACTGCGCAAAGCCAAGAAGGTTGTGTTCTTCCTACACCTACTCGGTCTCGATACCGCTGGACATGTTCACAAGCCAGGCACGCCTCTATTTCTGGAGAATTTGAAGTTTACCGAAGAGGAAATCTATAAAATTTATCAGAGATTTGAGGAGACATTTCCCGATAACCGAACTGCCTATTTACTAACCTCAGATCACGGCATGACTGACTCAGGTAGGTTACCAAATCAAGCATTTGATCGATATATAAATATGTATGACTTATTATTCTAGGATCTCATGGTGCTGGCGCTGCCTATGAAACTGACACACCCTTCATGCTCTGGGGTGCTGGTGTCGCTCGTAGTGCATACTCCGGCATCACGTTTACGGCCAATGCTGAAGGCTTGGAGTTGCCGCTGCGTGAACTGGAACAGGCACAGCTAACGCCGCTAATGTCTGCGTTACTTGGTCTTCCGCCGCCAATGAACAACTTTGGCATATTGCCTTTGGGCTACATGAACGCTGGCGACAAATATGAGGCGTTGGCAGCGCACAGCAATGCGCTGCAGCTGCTCGCTCAATATAAGCGTCTGCAGGAGCAGCACAAACGTGGAATATTGGCGCCCTTTTTAAACAGTTTCAAGGAACTTACATCATTGGAGATCAATGCGTATATGGCCAACACGGCAGCTAGTTTGCGGCTTAATGCATTTAAAGAGTCGCTGATCCACACGAACATCATTATGAAACTGGCTTTGCAGGGCATTGATTACTATCATGGATACTATCGCAATGGGCTGCTGATATGCACCACTTTCACATTCCTCGGCTGGATTTTGTATTTATATCGCCTGCTCAGCCATAATCGGACAACATCAAAAAAGGAAGCCAAGCATAAATCCCGAACGATGGTTTTACTATGTTTCGCAGCTGTGCTGCTGATTGTCTTTGTTGTGGTGCAACGTGTTCCCATTTCTGTTGGATTTTATTTGCTGCTGCCGCTGATCGTCTGGATGCTGGTGATGCGACAAAGCAAGCATAGCTCTGTCGACGTTGGTTTTTACTCTCAAACGACAGATACTCGTGGAGCACAGCCTGCCCCGGCACAGCTACTGTTGCTTATTGCTTGCGCGGAGCTGCTGGTCTTCACCTTTTTCGAACGTCGTCTTATATCGCTGTGCTTTATTGCATTTAATGCTTACAGAAGCTGGGGAAACTTTAAACCCAACACGCTGGAGTTCTACAAGTGGCTGTTTCTTGTAATCACACTCAGTTGTTTCCCTCTCCTACCGTCCTCGGTGGGTTACCAGAATAACTATTTGCTGCTGGCTGGCATTCTGTTCCTGTTGCTCCGTGCATTTCTGAGCCGTGATAGGTGTAGCTACAGTTGGCACACCAAGTTGTGCAATGGTCTGATATTGATCAACACCATAGTCTGTGTCTATCTGCATAGCCAGCAGTTAGCTGTGCCGCTTCCAATTAAGCTTCTCAGTTGGCTCTACTTGGTGTATGCTTTCCTGTCGATTTACACCAACAAGCAGACGTCGTTGGAGGTGCGCTTGGCGCAGATTACCTATAATTTTGGAGCGCTCTACACCTTATTGTGCACATCGTATGAGGCACTGTTTATCCAGCTGCTAGCTATGGAGCTGGCAGCTTCGCTAGAAGCGCAAAGTGCAGCAGAATTGTGTGAGCCGGGTCATCTTCAGCATAAATCACTGCAATCATCAGTGCGCTTGGCATTTACCATTCTTCTCTACACATTCTTCTCGTTCTTTGGCAGCGGGAACATTGCATCGATTAGTTCGTTCGACCCAAATGTTGCACGCTGTTTCCTCAGTCACTTTGCGCCGTTCGTGATCATGTCGCTGGTGTTGCTCAAACTTCTGCTGCCCGTGATCTCTAATCTGGCCATTGTGTACACCCACAGCGAGTATGCCCGTCGGCAGGAACAACAAATCTTCATATGCCTGCTGCTCATCTGCGATATCATGGGATTAAACTTTTTGTTTCTCGTGCGCAATACTGGCTCCTGGCTAGAAATTGGATCGTCAATATCCCATTTCGTTATCATGGAGGTGACAACGCTGGTGCTGTTGCTTCTCGCCTACGCAGCCAAGTGGCTGTTGCGTCCGGATAACGGCGATCGTGTTGAACGCAAACACAACTGATGTACAATTAACGTAAATAAATTAAATATATATCAGTATTTAAATATGCTGTGTTCATATTATATTTTAAGCATACTTTTAAACAGAAAAATAAAATAATGTTAGAATTGGAAGAACTTCCTCTACAGAATGTCATTTTAATAAATCCATTTGATAGACTATCGTCTTTTTTATTGCTTTATTTGAATCATCATGCCAAGGATTATCTGTGTTAATTTCGGTGCAGAAAAAGCTATTTAAATAAAACGTGTTTTTTTTTCTGTGAGTTCAAAAATTTGTGTCTTTTCGACATCCGTAGGTTTTTTAATGATAATTAAAGATAAATAAAACTATTTCGATTCCAATTCAATAAACAATTTATTAATTGCCACGTTAAGATATACATTATGTTCTTGATAGAGTAGATGTAGAACTATACAAAAAGTGTCAAATTTATAAATATAGAATTATTCAAAGCTATTTAAAATCCTTCCGTTTCTGCCTTGCGCTTGCGCTTCTTAATCTTCTGCTTCATATCGGGTGCTTTGCCTCGAATGACAGCTGTCTTCAGACGCTTGGCCACCTTCTTGCGCTCCTGCATGCCAGCCTTGCGCTTGGCCGCACGCACCGGATCATTAATCTTCTCCAGGGCAACAGTCTTGCGGCGTTCGGCACGTCGTACCATCAGCTTGGTCTGGACAACGTTGCGCAGCTTGTCGTAGATCTCGGCACCGATGCGCTTCCGTAGTCGACTGCCCACACGTAATGTGAGCTGGCGTAGATCCGCATCGACATTCTGATCCTCCTCAGACATCTCGCGCACGAGTGCCTGCAGTAAAGAAGGAGCTAAGCTTGTGACTGCATCAACGCTCAGCAGTGTGGAAAGTCCTTCGATGAGCGTAAACAGAGCAGTGCGCTAAGGATAAAAAAGAGAGTGAAGGATGAGTCTCAAGGATCACAGAGAGAGTAGTGTGTTGCAGCGACTTACAATTGTGGTGTCATGAGGTGCCTTGGTCACCTCCTTGTTTATCAGTATGCGTATGTTGCGCACCAGCCAATTGAGATTTATTTTGCTGGTAGTTGGCAGCTGTTCGGATTGTTCTCCATCCGCCGGATCCTTTTTAATGCTAAAGGGCACATCCCGCAACATGTGTGCAACAAAGAGCAGCAGCTTGACTATCTCATCAATCATTTCCTGGGCAGTCTCACCGGGAATAACCTGAGCGCACAAGTCTAACACCAGACTTTTCAGATCTTGTGCTGGGTGTGCGTAGATAAATTCCAGTTCCTTTTCATCCTCTGATTGTTCATGCTTAACACCCACTAACTGCTGACCCACATATGCGTAATCGTAGTGCGCTAATATCTGTGTCAGCATCTTGGCTGCATTGCACCGAACCCAATTGTGCTCGTGTCCAAGTAGACGCTGACTGCCATACGCCAGCTCATCCACTGTGGACGCCAGTTTCGCGTCAGTAGTCACGGCCTCGCCGCAATGTTCAAAGATTTTCAGCAGGCAATACTGCAACTGTATCACCTGATGGTCAACGTTGCGCTGCAGTTGTTCTACCAGAGCTCCGGGGTCGACTTCGGTCTGCAACAGTTCCTCACCCGCTACTCTACTCGAGTACTAATGGACGAATAAAAAAATATCCCTTTAAAAATGTATTTGTAAGAATTAATTACAATATTTTTCTTTACCTTACGTCGCCGTTTCTGGGGCAGATTTGACTCATTCACTTCTAGAAACTCGCGTCCTGGAGCACGCACAAATTTGCCACCTGCATCCGCATCACCTAGAGTTAGGACGGTGACAAGGGTGGGCAGCACCACGTGCAATCTTTCGGCAAATCCAGCACGTTCTGCTTGCAAAAATCGAGAGAGGAGTACAGAGGCCAACTCCCGTACACCCGCCTTTTCACTGGACTGCGGGGAGGTGAAGAAGAGCATGGTGAGATCGAGGAGGGGCTGACGCTGTAGCTTGTTAAGCCTTCCAAGCATGGCTTCCAGAGCAGCTGCCACAGTGCGACGGCAGGCGGCGTCCTCATCATTGACCAGACGCGTGCCAAGCGATAGGTATAAAAACTCCGAGTGCTTGGCCAGCAATTGCAGCGGGAACTTGTTGATGAGCGAGTGCATAAATTGAATGGCAGATTGGCGTCCAGCTGATTGCGTGTACGCCAACTGGACGGACATGAATTTCAGCAGCTGGTCGACTTGCTTCTGCAGCGTATACTCCATTATGTATGTGATGAGGATGCCACGCGACTCATCGCGCACATGATCCGACTGCGAAATAATTGATAAATCCGCCAGACGCTTCATCAGAGCATGCAGCGAACGCGTGTCCACCTTGCGTCCAACGAGTGCTTTGAGGAGTGTAAAGCACATTGTTTGACTGCTGCACTCGCCCTCCTGCAGTTCCTGCTCTATATGCAGCAGCAGCTGCTCGATTTGCTCCTCAGTCAAGCCATAATCCTCACACTTGCGGAGCAGGGCCACCACAGCCTTGAAGCTAGCTCGCACCAGCTGTGCATTCTCCTCCTGCCGTGTCGCTCCAAATGTTGAAAAGTTCTTGAGAATCTGAAACATGCGATTGACCACCGGAGAGAGCTGTTCAGTGTTCAGCTCCGTCAGCTCATAGTCACCCATCCAGATGGCCGTGTAGCACTTTAGAGCATAGGTTGTTGTCCTCGCATGATTGCTGCTCAGGGCATCTTTTAAAAGTGGCAGCAAGGGATGCAGAAAGGGCTGATAGTCTAGATCCGTTAGCTTTTTGCGCTTGAGCACAAAGTGGAGCAGCTCCAGTCCGAACTCAACAAGGATGTGCGCATTCGCCTGCGAATTTGACTTGACCTGCTTATTCCCGGTAGCGACGCTGCGGCGACCAGGCGCCGGCTGTATCAGCAGGCAATCGGGACGCGAGCGACGCATCAGAGCCTGCTGCTTGGCGCTCAGCTGTCGCTTCTGTGTGCCCGGCAGCAGATCCGTAATACTCTCCGACATGGTGCCATAGATGAAGATCAGTAGACTCTCTCTCGCTATGTGTGTATTCTCAACCAAACCTGCCACAATCTTGGCAAAGCACTCCTGTATCTTCTGGGTAACGCGACGGGAGTGAGTGCGCGCCAGTTGCTCCTTAAAGGGCAGCAACAGATCCAACAGACAATTGTCACGTATATGCCGCGCGGCGATATTCAACGTCAAATAGCTCTTGGCACTGGGTTTCGCCTCAGGCGTGTGCGCGACAATCTTATCCACCTCCTTCTCAGCGCTCACGTCGCCAAAGATGTCGTTTAGAGCGACCTCGAGCAGATTCTGCAGGCACGACTCGATATGTGCCGGCTGTAACTGACCACGCAGTGCATCGAGCACGCCATGCAACGTCACCGATAGCACGTGCACCTGGAAGCCGCGCGTCAACAGCGATTGCAACTGTTCCAGCAGCATGCCCAACCAGCTGCCGCCCAGCGTGAGCATAATCTTCTTCAGTATATCGCGGGTTAGCATTCGTACGGATTTCAATGGCGAGCGCAGGAAAGTGCATACCTTCATGAAGATGCCTGAGAGAATGGAGAGGCTTGATAGGTCACAGCTTCTTAATATTGCATAGCACACTACTCACCTGGCAGACAGTTCTCCAAGAGCTCCTGCGGCAGCTTCTGCAGCAATTTCACCATGGCCAGGGCGATGGGCACACGTTGGATTTCCTCCTCCTCACGTTCGTAGCTCAAGCGACGTCGATTGACTTTGTGCTTGTTGTCATAGTTGGTCTTCTCGGTGATGGCCCGATTGAGGGTGGGCAACAGAACGCTAGTGATGGTGGCCATGACGCGCTTGGCTGCATTGGGGGCCAGTGCCTGAGAAAGTTTCTGCTGCTTTAATGGTTCCTCATCCTCCGCCTGCTCTTCCTCGAAGTCGATGAGTGTGCTGTCTACGGGTATCTCCTCTTTGATATCCATTACCTCAGAATCCTCCTCGTTTTGCTCCTCAGTCTCTATTGGCTCCGTCTTCTGCGTTTCTGTAATCATCTGCTTGAGTTGTGCCTGAAGATTGCCATCGGCGTTGCTCAAATCAAAGTGAAAGGCATCAAGGATGCGAACTACCAAGCGGACGCACTGCTTCTGCTGACCATGTGAGAGTCGGAGTCGCTGAAGGTAATGCCGGAGCACGGCATGGTATTGTTGCCAGGGAAGCAGCTCACACATGACGCCCACTGACTCGATGGCCACATCCACCAGTGTATGCTTCCCGGCATGCTTCTCACTCAGCAGATATCGCGTGGTTAGCGGCATCAGGAACTGGGTGAGGGTACGGGGAGCTGGGCATGTCTTCCGCCAGCTGGCACCACCAGCCACATTGACCAGTCGCTGGAGTCCACGTCCATGTCGCTGTGCCTGCAAGTGCAGCATGTTCTCAAAGAAATCCACATCCGCATCATGGGAGTCGCCCAGCGGTGCGAGATCACGCAGAATCTCATGAGCATCGGGACACTGACGAGCCATTTCTCCGAGCAGGCCAATGGCCTCATTCCTAGCATGTTCGTGACGCTCATCGCGCAGGCAACGCTGCAGCAGCGGGAGCAAAGATTCATCCAGCCAAAAATGAAGTTCATCGGACAGGTGCTTCAGCTGCTGGGTGAGCTGCGGGAGCAGCAGCTTGAGCAACTCACCAATATTGACACGCATGCCCAGATCAGAGACATGACGCAGCATGTAGAAACAGTTATAGGTGACCAGCAAGCCCAGTTCCAGATCAATGACAGATTGACAACTGTCCGCCTCCTTGCGCTCCAGCAACTGTTTTAGTTCGGTGAGCGCCTGGAGACGCTTGTCGTAGTCGGGCTGCTCCAACCAGCGCTTGTCCCACGCATTCAGCTGCAGCACAAAGCGAGCCCAATCCCGGAGTGATTCAGCAGTGGCCGAGAGATCTGTCTGCTCCTTTGCCTGCTTGTGCAGTCGCTTTGCCATCTCGGCGAGCATGTCGCAGAGCAACTTGCGGGCGGGCAGCACATGAACATGCTCAAAGAGCGGAGCCAGCTGTCGCACATAGCTGTGTGGAGCGGGCACACGCTGACAGAGATTGGATAGCGTTGTGATTAACTGGAGTACGGTTTCGGGTCCGGCACTCGCCGCCTGTTTGTTGAAGATGGGCAGCAGCGTCTGCAGTAGCAATTCACAGGTGTCCGGCTGATGCACATGCACTGTGAGAAGGCTCAGGATGTTCAACTCCCGCTTGTCGAGCGTCTGTTTGCCAGCACGCTTGTGACGCCAGCTGGCCTGCATCAGCTGCAGCACATCCGGTATATAAGGCTGTAGAATGGCCAATGCAACTGGGCCGTGGGCCTCCTCTGAGCTCGCACTCTCGAGCAGTTGTTCCACCAGCTGAAGCAGAGCACGACGCACCACAGATTTTGCCTTGTCGTTCATCAGTAGAGCCATCAGATGGTGGATGATGGGCGGCGTGTTAGGCGTGGGACGCTGCTGCAGCCAACACTGATAGGATGCCTCACCACCCCAGAGTAGAAGCAGCTTCAGCAGTGGCGTCGGCGCATGTATGGAATCCTGCGACAATCGTTCCAATCCCGGCCACACAAACACCTCACAAACAGCCTGTAGCTGTGCCGCTTGCCACAGCTCCGACATGTCCAACAACTGGCCAAAGTAGTTGACCAGCGTTTGTAGTGCCCCATGCCGGACATTTTTATAGGCAGCCTCCACTTGGTGGGATGTGACATTTTGCACCTGCTGGGAAACGCTGCCTGCCAGGAGCAGTAGCTTCAGCACATATTGTTGAAAGTCAATGCTTAGTCTGCCTGCGAATTCCTTGCGTATGAGCTCGAGAAGATTCACAATGCGCTGCAGTTGACGTGCAGAGATTACCGCAGTGGGGAGGAACTGCGTGCGCACATGGGCAGGCAGCAGCTTAATCGGTTGATCTGTGTACTCCTCGAAGCGGCCAAATGCCATTTTAAGAAAACTAAAAATCTCCTGCTCCTCCAATTGGCCCAGGAAGCGAAGAATGAGCGTTTTGCGCTGCTGCCCACTGAGCTGGCGTTGTCCGCCTTTGGTTAGGTGGCCATAGAGCACACGCAGAATAAAGGGCATGAGTTCCTCTCGCTGCTGGGTAGCCAAAGTGGACAGCTCCAAGCCGGTGAGTATCGTCTTGAACTTGGCATCATCAATGAGTCCCGCCAACTCCTGCTTGTGTTGCACCAGCGTTGCGGGCTGCTTGTAGGCCACTAAGCAATCCAGGGCCAGCTGTTGTAACTGTCCATTCGAACCAGCAAGCAGCTCCAAATAGAACTCACGCATCTCTGCTTCCCGGTGCACAGCCTTCGGATTTGGCTGCTTCACGAAACAGGCCAACTTAAGCTGCAGCGTCTGCAGAATAAATTTCGCATGTGAATTGCGAAACTTTCGCTTCTGGCGCTCCTGGTTAGAGTTCCTCGGCCCTGTCGTTGGTGTCTTCTCAACAGTTTCGTTGTTGTCGCCATCATTATCGACATCGATGTCCATGTCGGCTGATATATAGACAAAAAGATTGAATTAATATAAAATTTACATATTTATTATTTTTGTGATTGCGCTTACCTGTTATCTCGTCTAGATTCCATGTGTGTTCCGTGCGCTCCAGCTGGCCACGATACTCGTGCTCCACAAACAGCAAAAACTGACTCACCAGATCCCTGTTTTTGATTTCGGCCAGGTTGCCCAACTTGGGTATGCACTGCCAGAGCAGTTGACGATAGTTAAGCGCCTGTTGCAGCGACATCTCCTGCTGTTCCTCATCGAGGGGCAACAGAGTTGACAGGGCCTGTGAACTGAAGAAGCGCTGTGGCAATGGAGTCGCCTCCTCCTTGGATGTAATGCATGCAACTGTCAGCGAGAGTTTCTCATGGAACAGGCGCCAGAACTCATCGGTGGTCATCACCTTAACATATTCGGCGAGTAACTGTTGCACTGGCGCCCAAACGAATTTGAAGTTGTTGTAGAGCAGGCCGAGCAAAAGACTGACAGCATGCTCCTTGAAGTGGGGCAACTGGGCGTATTGTTTGAACTGTGCTCCTGTCGGCTCCAGCTGTTGCAGTTGCAGCAACAGCTCTCGGTAATTGTGCACGGTGGGCACAATGCTACAGGCAGCACCAAAGTAACCATACGGATTTGGCTGCTGCTTGCTGCTACCCAATAGCTCCAAGCAATGTGCGGCAATTCGGCGACACTGACGATCCGGTTGACTCAACTGCTTGGAGACAGCGTTCAGAATGTCCTCGGTCAGCTCACTTTTGGACGCCTTAAGCAGGATTAGCTGCAGGCAAGCTAAGGCACGCAAGTCCTTGTCGACGAGTCGGAGGAGTGTCTGTTGCAGTTGGGCACTTAACTTTTTGGGCAACTTAAACTTGAGCAGAGCGTGTGTTTGCAGCAGGAGCAGCAAGAGTTGGCAATCGGCTGGTTCATTCAGCTGCTGCTGTATGGCCAAGTTTAGACTCTCCTCCAGTGGCTGCTTGTTGAAGCCACGCAGATGCGGCAACAGCACAATTAGCAATAGTTGTTCCTCCTTCTTCGGATCAATGCGCTTTATTTGTTGCTCCAAACGCTCGAAAGTTTTAGTTTGTTTTAGTTGCATGGGATATGGCTGCCAATTGGCTAGACTTGTGGCGTCTACGATCAGTGGTCGTTTGTGTTGCACAATGCGCGCTAATAACTCCAGTGCATCGGCATCCTGATGCTCCTCATAGTGTGCAACGACATGGGGCAGCACTAGAAGCTCAAAGAGCTTATAGTCCAGCATTTGAAGAACGAAGTCCGCGTAGACTGTGCGCGAGACCTGGCTAACTTGGAGCTGTTTCTGTAGCAGGCAACTGGCATCCAATTGACTCAATTGCGTCAGCCGTGCCTGCAAGAGACTGCTGACTAAGGTGCTCAGCTGTTGCATTGGCTTCTCCGTGTGCCGATCGATCAGCTTTAATATTGTGGGCACCAGCAGCGACAATTCCGCAATATATTTGCCATCCTTGTGTGCAATTAGCGGCAATATTAAGTCCAGCAATTGCACTGTGGCAGTCACACTAACATCCTCTTTGGAGACAGCAGCACAGAGTTGCTGCCAGAGAACAACACTTTGATCGGGGTTCACAAAATTTAACAGCAGTCCAAAACAATGCTGCACAATGTCTCCCAGGAGGGTTGTCTGTGCCTCAGTGTGCTTGCCGTTTACATTGCAAAGGAGCTGAAGAACGTGGGCGAGCAAATCTCCAGCACATGTGTGGAATTGGCCGTTGACACCACGCAGGATTTCGTAGAGCAGGCGTCCGCAGCCATGTACGCTGGCGACTTGCTCGCGCAACACCGTCTGCAGCACGTAGGCAAGGAAACGTGGAAAATCGCGCACATCTCTCGCTATATAGGCGAAGCATTCCACGGCAAAGTTCGTCACATGCTCCGCATAATGATGCTCATCCAAGAGTGGGAGAATAGCATTAAAGACGATGCCAATGTTGCGCTTCAAATACGATTTGAGTGTTTTGAACAGATGAGCCAGACAGATGAGTGTCCACTCCAGTTGCTCAGCATCCTGTGTATTAAGCAGGCAGATCAAACGATCCAGCACGCGTTGAAAATATGCATTAAACTCCTCGCGGAGATCGCGTGCCAGTACATATAGTAGCTCCAGCAACGGTTGCTGGGATAAATTTGTCGCTGTGGCCAGGCGCTCCAGCAACAGATCAATCACAAAGTCCTTTTGATGCAGCAGTTGTGGCAGGGTTACAATTTTCCGGCAACGTTTGCTAAAGTCGTTGTACTCCTCGGTCAGATTGAGCACATTCCATTTTTGCAGTGTTTGTTGAAAGTAGGTCTCGTTTTCCGCCTCCTCGAGCTGTTCGTATTTGTGGCCTATGTGGTAAAGTGCCAAGTGGCGTAAGTCAATCTCATTGACGCGATCTGTAAAAGATTTAAACTACAAATGCAAAAAAAAACATAAATTAGCATATGTTAAATGTGCACAGAAAACTAGTGAGATACTTACCCGAAAAGTATTTGTGTCTTTCGACTTTTCTGTTATTGCCGCCATATTGATGTAGCTGCAGTCTGTTAGCTATGTAAAAATAACGCGTTTAAAGCCCTAAATAAGTACTACTTATTAGTTTAGTTTAATTTTAGTCTGCAACACGTGCGCATTGTTTACAAAATTGCGGAGAAGAGAACTGTTAACAGCGTCTGTTAACAACTGTATGAAACGATAACAGCTGTTATTAACAGCGAGCAATTTTTATTTGGTGGACAAATGCCGGTTATAATTGTTTAAGTCAAAAGGTAAGAATTTCATACAAATACTGACAATGCACTTCAGTATTTTACTTAACCACTAGAATCAATAGTTTGCCAGAAATGACATAGTGTCCAAACAAATTCAGACTGAGCAACAGGTGAATGCTCGAGTACTATCGATAGACTTCATCATGAATTCGCTTTAATTATCGATCAGCTGTTCCAAACTAGAACCAGATGAGTAAATTAAATGCTCTGGCCACACAAAAAAACAATAACAAATTTTACCACACAGTTTAATTATAGGCGGACTTAAAAAATCTACATAAAACCATTTTTATTTTACATAAAATTGAATATTAAAAAATTTATTTAATGCACATTTATGCAGACTCCTGTGCTTGCCGATAATCATGAACTGTTCCACGTTCGACAAACTTTTGTGTGTTTTCATTGGAAGATAAATCAACTTTGGATGCGTCATCTATGTTTCCATATCCACCGCCACCAGGTGTTTTCATTGCAAATGTATCCTGTAAGACATAACAAATAATATAATATTATATTAGCTACATATGTATGTGCTGAACTGCACTTACCCCCGTTTCAACATCGATACAGGTCTTGCCAGCGAGGGCAATAACTCTTCCATCATGCTTAACGATAAGATTGCGTCCACACTTGCCCGACTCTCCGCCAGCGAGTCCATACGGCTGGAGTGTACGACGTTCGGTAAGCACGGATAATGTAACTGGTTTACGGAAGAGCAAATCGCGCTCGACGCCCTCGCCTCCAAAGAATTGGCCACGCCCACCAGAGCCGTCGGTGCGCAGACAGAAACGCTTTAGTATCATGGGATAGCGTAATTCCAAGATTTCCGGATCAGTAATACGAGTATTGGTCATGTGCGTGTGTACACCTCCAGCACCATGCCAACCCGGACCAGCACCCGAACCACCTGCAACGGTTTCATAATAGCCCCACTGATCATCGCCAATGGTGATGTTGTTCATGCAGCCCTGGGAGGCAGCACAGGCTCGGAATGCTTTTAGCACAGTGTCCACAATGCGCTGTGAGGTCTGCACATTGCCACCAACAACAGCGGCACCCTCTGAGGGATCCAAAATGGAGTTCTTGGGTATCACCACCTGAATGGGCGCCAGACAGCCTTGGTTAAGTGGCACATCGTGTCCCACCATGCAACGGAGGCAATAGATGAGAGCCGATAAGGTTATCGCACGTGGAGCATTACAGTTCCCCCACACCTCTTGACCGGATCCGGTGAAATCGCACAACGCCGATCCGTTATCAGGATCTATGGTGACACGCAGCGTAATGGGTGAACCGTCATCCATAAACTCTTGGGCTTCGAGCACAGTGGAGCCGGTCCTCTCCAAAGTGTCCTTCCCGATTTGCCGCAACATATCGCGCACGGCAAGCTCGGCATTCTTTTGTATATGCGTCATGTAGGCTTGGACGACATCCAAGCCATAACTATCAATCAGCTCCGACACCAGGTGAATCCCTTTATGATTTGCTGCAATCTGTGCTTTTAGATCCGAGAGATTGTCGCTCAGATTTCTTGTACCGACAGCTCCTTTAGCATCCGTTGGTGTTGTCAGGCGTTGCACAATCTGCTTCTCCTGGAATACTCCGTTTTCGACAATGAGGAACGACTTGAAGGCGGCGCCCTCCTGGGCCAAAGATGTCGAGTGTGGTGGCATCGAACCCGGTGTAATACCTCCTATGTCAGCATGATGTCCCCTCGAAGCCACAAAGAACACTGGACGTGGTTGGCCTCTGCAATTGGGCGAGAGCTATAAATTTGAAGCTGGTAACACAAAAATGATAATTTCCTACTCATAAAACACTGGTGTAATAACTGTCAGATCTGGCAAATGGGAGCCACCGGCTTGTGGATGATTTGCCAAGATGACATCGCCGTTCTTCAATGTGTCTCCCCTCACGCGCAACTGATACTGCACCGTCTCCTGCATGGCACCCAAATGCACTGGAATGTGTGGAGCATTGCTCACGAGACCACCATCCGGGCCAAATAGGGCGCAAGAGAAGTCCAGGCGTTCCTTGATGTTAGTCGAAATTGAGGTACGCTGAAGCACTCTGAAAATGAAGAGACCTATTAATAATCTACTCGACTTCCGCCTAAATTTTGAGATTTACCTGCCCATCTGCTCGGCGATGCTCATGAAGCGATGGCTAAAGATGCTCAGATGGACTGGATCCAATTCGGCATTGATGCCATGCTTGCCGCTAGTTTGCACATTCATAATCAGATCACCATAGCTCGTCACATGCACGGCGCACTCTGGCTCCAAGATAATCGTGGACAGTTGATCGATAAGCACAGCTGGCCCAGAGATTTGATGGCCAGCCCGCAAATTCTTTGTCAAATAGATGGGTGCATCGTAGGAGCCCTCATCAAAGTGAACCTGGGTATTCCTCTCGGCAGTTGGTGTTTGCTCATCGGCACGTGCCACCTGCAGCTCCGGTGGCGTATCATTTTTGCCCAGTCCACGAATGCGTATGTCATCCACGATAATGCGTCGATTCTGCAGCACAAAACCAAACTCGGTACGGTAGCGTTCCAGGAAAGTCGCGTGGAAGTCCCCATAAGCAGCAATCAATGCTGATGTAGATTGAACTCCAGCAGCAGCAGCAGTTGGAGAGCACATCAAAGCGCCATCTGTTGCATCGTAGCGCAAATGTAGAAATGGCTGCAACTCAATTCGTTCAAATCCTTGATGTGCGAGCTGAGCATGACACCTCTCTGACAATGCATCTAGGCGTGATTTAAGGAGCTCAGCATTCGCTTCATTAAACTCAATACCACTGGGCTCCTGCACCTCCTGGACAACATCGGCAAGCGCCATCCCATAGGCAGACAATACTCCCGCATATTTATGCACCACTACTTTGGCAATGCCCAGATTCCTAGCTATGGAGCAGGCATGTTGACCTCCAGCGCCGCCGAAGCAGGAGAGCACATGATTGGCGGTGTCCAGGCCACGGGATTGAGTCAGAGCTCGTATCGGACGGCACATGGTTTCATTGGCAACGCGTATGAAACCGAGAGCCACTTGCTCGATTGTCAACACTCGGGAATCACCGGTGGCCTTTAAATGAGCATTGATATCCGACTGCAACTCAACGAACTTCCTCCTAGTCAACTCATAATCCAGCGGTTCGTTCTCGTTCGGACCGAAGATCTTTGGAAAGTATTGCGGCAAAATGCGACCAAGCATCAGATTGGCATCCGTGACGGTTAAGGGTCCGCCCTTCTTATAGCACGCAGGACCAGGATGGGAGCCGGCTGACTCGGGACCCACCACATATATGCCAGAGCGAAAGAAGAGTCGCGAGCCGCCACCCGCTGCAACAGTGTTGATGTCCAATTGTGGTGCTTGGATTGTTACACCAGCCGTGGTGCTCTCAATCACGTGCTCATAACTCCCAGCATATCGAGACACGTCCGTCGAAGTGCCGCCCATATCAAAGCCAATTAATGGCAATTCCGTTTCGCGACAGCCCGTCAAAGCGTACCCGACGACGCCACCTGCCGGCCCGGAGAGTATCGCACGAGCTCCGCGGAAATTCTCCATATTTGTCAGGCCACCATCCGATTGCATGAAGAGCACATCAACGCCACTCAGCTGATTCTCGAATCCTGACTTGAAGCTATAACGAACAATTCGAAATATTAATAGTTTTATTATTAATAAAGTATTACATTAAATAAGTTATGCAAAAGGTAATAAAACTATCAATATGCATAGCCTAAGCCAATTTAATAATACATTTAAATTAATTAATTCTTGATTGGAAGCAGGCAAGTCTACTTTTTTGACCTCGACTATGCTTTTAGAGATATTTATAGTTTTACTCTACACACATAGTTTTGTCAAGAGCCGTGTTATTTGTATTTTTTTTTTTAATTAATGTCGTTATCTTTATTATAGTCGCGTTGTTGTTTTAGATTTTTGACCTGTTGTTCGACCAAAAAAACAAAACAAAATAATAAAAGCAGAAAGAACACACTCTAAGATCAAATTTATGAGCGAGAGATTAGCACACACACAAACTAACACACTCACAAACACAAATAATCGTGTAAATATATATATATATATATATATATATGCATATGCTTATTAATTTACTTACCTGGCCAGGTAGCGATCAACGTGTGGTGTTAAATATGCCTCCGCACAGGCTGTGTAGCCTCTGGCCACTACTCGGCACATGGGCATGGCCTTGTGGGAGAGTGTCACATGACTAAATCCCAACTGGATGGCAATCTCTCCAATGCGCAACTCGTGCTCTGGACAGGCGTAACTGTGTGCCAACACTACGGCCACTGAATTGATGCCTTTTTGGCGAGCGGCAGCCAAGGACAATCGTACGGCTGATTCATCCACAGGTTCCACTTCCAAGTAATTGCTACCAGTAATGCCCTGGAGCACTTTCCACTGGTGATCTGAAAGATAATTCGCTAGTAAACAGGTGGTCAAATAATTTGAGGTTAACTTACTTAGCTGACAGCGATCGAGCTGCTCGGGCACAATGCGACAGTTGACTTCGACGACAGTCTGGTAGAGATTCGCCGGTTTGCGTATGTTGAGGTCAAATATCTTTGGTCTCGCCTGGTTGCCAATGTAGAGCAGATCACGGAAACCGGTGTTAACAACCAGGACAACTGGATCACCCTTGCGCTCGAGCAGAGCATTTGTCGCCACAGTGGTGCCCATGCGCACCCAGCCAATCCTTGAAGTGTCCACCAGTCCGGCTGCTGTCAGATCTGCGCCAGTTTCCTATGATCAACATTTGCCTGATTAATTTATTCCATTATATACGGTTCTATTACTTTATACCTCTTTCAGTATGCGGCGTATGCCTTCACGGGGTGCGTCGCTGTAGCGTTCGGGATCCTCGGAGAGAAGCTTTATTGTGCGTACTCGACCGCCGGGACAGATACAGAGCACATCGGTAAAGGTGCCGCCACGATCAATCGCAAAACAATACTTGCCGGACGAGGCCATTATTTAATCAGTCGATATGTCTATCAAAGTAGAGCGATCGCCGCTAACTGAACATGTGTCACAATTTCTATGCATATTTATACTACTGTTAGAGAGCAGTTGTGTCTCTCTTTTGCTCTCGTTTTCATATTTGTTGTTTTAATTTGTAAGCGTTTCGCCTGCTCTCCTCTCTGCGTGGAAAGATTTATGTGTATTTTTAAGGCCAGTTGTTATCTCTCTAAAACAAAATAATAATAGAGTGGTGTGCGTGCAATTTGAGTACAATGTGAGTGCATGTGTTGAGTGTGTATGTATTATGTAAGTGATAGCCACATATGTGTAATAAGTTTGTGTGCCTTGGCAACCGAAATATCTTTAATAATCGGAAAATTTAGAATATGTTGTGTATGAGATTTATTCTAATCGCTTTATATTCATGTTATCATTATCAAACTTGACAGAATGATTGCCCTGCGTTTAGCTTTGCTTTAAGCTAAGTGTTTGATAACAGTTTTGACGATGACTTTCCATTTTATAATCTTTAAGAGATATTTTCTGTTAATTCTTTATTCTTGTGTGACAATGTGATGAAACATGTGTTATGTGTGAAGGCAAGTGTTCCAAACAAATAACACGCCTAAAACAGCTGACTTGACACGTTGCGTAGAAACGTAAACAGAGAGCTAAAAGCAGCAAAGAGCACAACAGTTTCGCTGATAGCATTAGTAAAAGGAATACAATGCTTGAGAGACCTTGTTCCATTAAATTAAATGAGACTGTCTCTTAACAGTAGGCACATATTGAGAGATCTTGCATATGCAAAATATCAAAAAAATATTAAGGAATTAAGCACAAAAACAATTGATATCGGTGCAAAAATATACTTGCATTTATTAATTTTTATGTATTTTCTGCTAATTACAGGTTTTTGGTAATTGCTTATTGGAACTATTTTTTTTTTTGGTTTAGTTAGTATGACTAAAGCAAACTTAACAGCTTTTCCAGCACATCTTTCAGGGCGCTGGCATAATTACATTTTTGGAAATCCTTAAGTCGATCCTTTTGCATCGTTGTTAGATGATCCATGAGCTTGGTTAATGTTTTGTACAATTTGTTGCCACGCAATGTTGCCCTCCATTTGGCGCTGGATCCAAATAGCTTCCACAGACAAATGACAGCCAGATGTTGTTCCATGTAGGAGTTTACGTGTGCATCGCCTCCATTCTGGACCGGTTGTGACAAAATCTCCTGCAATAGCTCCATAAAATCGTCCATGATGAGCAATCTCATCCGGTTGGCATTGTCAAAGCACATGTTGCGCATAATGCGGAGGCAGCAAGTCCGCCGGGCGTTCAGTGGCGTGGAGCTACGAACGGCATTGAGAAGCGATTCGAAATGACAGATCTTCGAGCCTTGCTTGTAACGGGAGAAGCTCTCAAAAAACATCAGCCAGTACAACTTAAGATTATCCGGCATTTTACTTTGTCCGTCTGCCGCGAGAATCTCTTTAAACATTTGAGGGACACGCAACTTGATCAGACCCTGACGCCCCTCGGCACAAGCGCAGCAGTTGATCATCACGCGCACCGCATATTGGCTAGCTTGCAAGCAATGCATGGAACTATTGGTATCGGTCGCGATGGTCACTATTGTATCAAGATGCGACATGAAGTTATAGGATTGGACCGCGATGCATTTGCGCATTTCCAGTGAGTTCTCGGTGAGCACCATCGTCAGACGCACGGTGTTGTTCAATAGCTCCACCGAAAACACGTGCCAGGGCGACAACTGTTGCAGGATACGCACCATACGTGAAACCATCAACGGATGCGTGATGACTGCAGACGGCGCCGTGTGCCACGAGATCAGCATGTTGACCAGCGCATTCAAATGCATCAAAATGTTCTGCAACTTGTCGGGACCCACACGCTTTATGCAGTTGTCGGCAATGAACATGTCGGGATCAGAGAAGAACGCCTCCAAAATTTGGAAAACGCGCTTCAGCAGCTCGTACTCAGCCGTGGCTGCCATGTCGTTCGCTTGTGGCGACAGGTTGAGCAGCTGGCCGAGCACCCAACAGACCCTTGTTTTCTTTGTCTGTAGGAAGATCTCTTTGCCCGCCGAATAATATACCTCAAAGATACTGTCCAAACGATGATAAAGCTGCAAGGCAGCACTCAATTTTGGCATTGGTTTGTTTGGTTCTTTTGATTTGGTTTGTTTTGTTTCCATTCGCATTGGGGACGGCATAATCTTGCCTTGTTGTTGGCTCAATGCATTTGCATAAGTTGTCCCCTTATCGCTGGTGTCCTGCTCCTCCACAATAGTTTCGACTTTATATTCAGCAAACATGTCTAGGAAATTGACGTCAGTATTTTTGTACAACTCATTGTTCAGCAGCAAAAATAGCGCTGCCAATGTTTGATGGTGCACAGGTTCATTTAAAAGATCGCTACTTAGGCCACGAAAGAGCAGATCAAGCACCTTAATGGGTGGATTGGGCATTGAAGAAAAAAGATTTTTATATTCGTATTTATCTTGAAAGAAAATAATCAGCACCTTAAGCAGTTCAGTGTGATGATTATTGGGAATCGATGACTGTTTGGTCAGACAAATGTCTATCAATTTGTAGTAAGCAGAGATTAGCGTGGTGCGGCGATTGATGAGGTGTCCTATAAATTTGTCTTTTTGCTTATAACATAGGGCTACGAGCCTGCAGATTTGGCCAGCGCACAGCTCCATGTAAGACGGATACATTTCTTTTGTCAATTGCATTTCTAAAACGTCGATTAGGGCATTGGCAAAGCCGTGCTCGCAGAGAGTAAGACACCAGCTTGAGTTCAGGACGATCATACGGACGCATATGGTCACATAACAGCTGATAATCTTGGACGATTGCTTTGGTTTAGATCTGTCATCATCGGTGCTGATTTTCAGTGGAAAATGCAGTGTCTTTACATCTAGTACTGCCTCATCGAGGAACGATACATTGTCCAACAGGCTCTTGCTCATTTGGGGGCCTATGCGCGTCATTAGAATCTCAAATAAACGACCGGCCAGCTCACGCACCAGCATCATCTCGTGTTTGTCCAACAGCGTGCGGAGGCAACGGGAGGCCAAACTGTTAACTAAACAATGATTAAGGTTATCCATGTTGCCACAGAACTTGAGACTGCTGCTCTTGCACAAATTGGCCAACGCCACCCAGGCCAGGGAGCGTTCCATATCATCGCAATGACTGCAAAGTGCAAGCAGATGGTGCAGCATCCTAGGTCCTGAGCCAATCCTGACCGTGTTCTCAATCTTTAACTTGAATTTGGCCTGCAGTTGACAAATAACCAGCAGACAGTTCCTTTGCCACTGGGCTCCATTGTAGTTGTTTGTTCTTAGACAGCAAGATAACTGCACAAAGTGATGACAATACGTCTATAAGTAGCAAGAAAGAAAGAAAGAGAGAGGGTTATTTATTTAATGTCAGCTAGAGATAAATAAAAATAAAATGTATATAAAAATTTCAAAATAAGAAATATTTATCAGGTTTCTGCAAAATAATGCAAAATGGAAAATCCAGGATAAAACCCAATCATTTGAAGTTATATGTTTATTTAATGAAATGTTTAGTTGGGTGGGAATAATGTAGATATATAAAAATTGTATGGTTTAGAAAATGATATCAAATATTTGCGCCTGCTGAAAATATCATTTATTGGGTATATTCCTATCGAATAACTTTATAATTCTTATTAAAACTTCAAGTAGCTAGTTTTTGTTGTCTCTGAGATCAGTTGTCAGTTAGGCGCATCTATTTTTGATGCTGATCATGATGAGCTAGATAGTTCCTTCTTTCTGTTACATACATTTGTACAATAACAGAAAGATTCTCTTTTACATTTTTAATGATTACAGTTACAGTTATATATATATATATATTTATCTGCTCACCTGCAGTTGGGTTTGATCTAAATGCAATTCCTGATCGCTGAGATGCCGCAGGACGCTTAGCAGGCAACCAACGCGCTGCAAATTACGTTGCTCAAAACTGGTGCGTGCCAAAATGCTGAGTTGCATAAATAGTGTGGTTTGCCAATTGATGTTGTTCTTCTTGTTGTTGTTGTTAGCCTGGTGGCACGGCGAAGAAATAAGCATCACCAGACATTTGGTGACCAGATGCAGTAGATTCAGAGAGACGTCGCTAACGTGCAGTATCTTAATAAAACCGTGATCCGAATAAAATTCGAGGGCATCGCTTAGACCCTGCTGCACCTGGGGCAAACGATGACGCAAACATCTGAGGCAGAGCTCCAACATGGCGGCATACAACTTAAGATCCGCCTTGTTGCTCGGCATAAAACGCAGATGCTTGTCCAGCAGCGTCCAAAGTTGGCTGCATTGGTCGCGCTTAATATTATCACGCAGATGGATCAGAATCAAATAAAGACTGTCAACCAAGTGTTGCAGAGTTTTGTGGCTGCTTGTGGTCTTCGCCTCCTCGGTCAGCAGGTGTTGCAACTGCCGTTCCACTTGGGTGGCATGCACCAAGGCCAGATCGGATGGCTTTAGCTTCAACGACTCCGCAATGTCCAGTTCCCGTATCGTGGACAACGTCAGATTATCGACACTGCCACAGACGCAGTGGGCCAGAAATAGACGCCAAAATTGTGCATCATTCGCCACATTGCCCAGAAAATGATTGGCCAGCACAAGGTCGTGCATAATAAGTCCTTGTGCGGCAACTGTGGGTGGCACTTTCTTTTTCAGCTCATAGGTGAACGGCACCGTCAATGCCGAAAGATCCACTAGCAGCTGAATTCTGTGCTCTTCTGGCTCAATCCACTCGTTAAAGAGCAACAGGAATAGGCAGGTGCTCGCCTCGGCACGAATTTGTTCCGAATTGTGCATCAGGAGAAGGCAGCGCACAAAATATATCAGCGTCTGCTTGTCTCTGGCGAGGTGGTACCGATTTTTTGAACTGCAAAAAAACAAACATTGCAGAATACTCACCGACGGAAGAATCAACTCAGAATCAAGTTCCATGCGCAATGCTATGGTATTTTCTTGGGTAAAGGCGGTGGCAGTAACCCAATTGTGCATCAGGTTATTCAGCTGAACAAGCGTCGATTTGTAAATGCTCAGCTCGAGATCGGTCGTCGCCATCACACGCCTAATCTCCTCCATCCTCTTAGTGGATAGGTAATCGCGATTATGGAATATGTTGGCATACTCAATTGGTGGTTTAATCACGCACATATCGGGGCTAAGCAGCTGCGCATCTGTGTTAGTCATCGCTAATTCCAAATTATCCATGCTGTCCAAATGATTGACAATGAAGATTAGGCGAGTTAGGGCAGCCTTGCGTATGTCTTTGTCTGGATAAAAGAGAAAACTGAGATTGCAGCGCAAAGTACATATATTGTCCACGTATCCGTCAATCGGGTTGAATAGCTTCCACAGCAGCTGTTGCAGGTCCGGCTGATCGATGGCTCGACAAACGATTAGCGATATCAACTGTGTCAGTATCTGAAGGAAAGGGAAATTTCCCTTAGCTAGTGTTGGTTTGAGGACACCCAGTAGCATTTTAAGGTAGTCGATGCACCACTCTTTTAGCTCCGACCCCAGTGATGACTGCCATCCGACGACGAGCAGGTTTCGCAACACATGTAGGCTCATCGGCAGACCCAGAATCTGCTGCGAAATCAGCTGTGCATTGGTGCAGTCGGGCAAATAGTTCGTCCCATTTATGCACGCCTTATAGTGTTCGTAAACGGGCTGTCTTAGCAGATGCAACGCGTATTTGCGCAATTCCCTATCGACTGGCAGATCAAGGAGTGTCAGCAGCAGCATTTCCGCATTATGGCGCAACTCTGGCTGGGTGAGAAACAAACTGGTGCACTTGACAATGGCCTGGCAGAGCTGTTGCACCAGAGACTTGCTGCCCATTCGCACAAGCACGAGACATATTTCTCGATGGTTCTTTAACAGCTCCTGCGCTGGAAGTTTGCTTTCGGCTAGTAGCTGACCAATTGCCAATTTATAGGCACCCATGAGCCGCAGCTTTTTATTGGAACCAAGCGAAACCACTTTTTCCATGATGTTGTGCACACACATCATGTAGGTGTTGTCCAGTAACACTGGTTTAATAACCGCTTTGACAACCACTTTCTTCTTACTCATTACGTCCAACAAAGATCCATTCAATATGATGGATTCCAGTCGCGGTATTATTTGCTCTTTATCCATGTTGTTTGGCTCACCAACATCTGAGACATATATTGAATTGCAATATGTTTTATATTTGTGTGCACAGCTGCTCAGTCGATCCACATTCTGCTTCTTCATTGGAGCACCCAGCTTACCAAACGTTTCGATCACCTCCACAATCATTTCGATCGAAAGCCAATTTTGATTGCGCTGCTCCAAGTCCAGCAGTTCAATACAGTAGGCATCCAGCAGCAGACACAGTGCGCTCGAAATGCGCAATTGTAATCCCGACCCTACCTCCTTATTTGTGGCATAGTTGCAAATATTGCTGCGTGCGCTGCTGCCACGCTGCATATGCATGACAATCGCAAGCAGTGTGCGTTGAATGCGAAACTGGGTTTCGATCGAATTCTTCAGCTTAAGCAAGTGCAGCAAGCGGAGGAAAATGTACGGCTCCTGCAGCAGGTACTCAACGGGATAGTCGCCTACTTTGATTTGTAAGTTGAGCAATTGCTGCTGCAACAGCTGATCGCTATGAGTTGACAGCCCAACGGCAATGGATGCCATTGTGGTAAGATCGTCTTTGCCGGGGCACGACCAAGCCACTTCGTAGTCTTCACCCTGCAGATCGAAGCCTTCAACCGAAAATATTGAAAGCTTCTGACCGTTGTCTAGAAATTAACGAATGAAATGTATTAGTTCACATATTCAAGATTTATTTATTTAAATACAATTCAACAAACAAAACATTACTTTGCAACAGTTGAACGTCGAGCAAAATTAGAAGCTAAAACAATATATTTGCCACCAGTGTAAATATGTTTTTACGTAAATGCAGACTCAATATTTATAAATTAACGGACTGTAGTAAAATATTATTGCACCACTACTTAATACATGCAAATAGATATCGTATTGGGTTGCAGAAGTCACCTTTTCTTTTATATTCAAAAAAAAACATTTTTTTGTACTCACCTTCATTGAAAGACAAACAACAGGACACTTCAATCATGTGCAGCAGATCCGAGCAACGTTTTTCCAGAAGATTTGCTGTGTTTGCAAAACATTGCGCACGTATTTTGAAGATCTTTTTTTGCAACCATTGTTTGGACACCTCAGCAGAAATCACCATTTTGTAGTCGGAGCGCATTAGCTCGAGCATCAGGGCGAGGATGCGGTCGGGGGCTGCCAATGGAGTAAAACCGAACCAGCGTATCAATTGCCTTAGCAGTCCCATCGGATTAAAGCTGATTTCGTCCTTATAAACAAGGCAATGTATGAAACTTGTCTCAACTTGTTCAAATGCGAGCATGCGAATTTCTGCCGATTTATTTGACAAATTCGCCAGTTGTTTGTCTCCCAGTAGAAACATATTTTTCGATAATTTTGGCATTTTGTATCTGCTGTATCAGTAGGTAACTCGAACAGTTCAAATAGTTAGAACAGTCCTGCTTAAGTGGATTTAATTTGTTTTCTTTTTTACGCACAAACCGTTTCATGCACGCCAGAAAAATATGTGACAGCGGCGACCATTTTTGCGCCAGCTTTTCAAGCCAGCATTTATTTTTTGACGCCGCGCTGTTTTTATTAGCCAACGCAGTTATTTAATATATCGGTCATTATTGCGTTTATGTTGCGCAGTTACGTAACGATCTGCAAACAGAGAGACACTTAACAAAAAACGTAAGGCACTTTGCTTAAGCCATATGCCGAATAAAATATAATTCCTATTTGTAAATACTAAGTATATACCTAATCAGATATAGATAGATATAAAAACATATGATTAACAGTTTTTAATGTTCACAAAAGTTTTGATTTATTTATCAACATTTTAGTGGGGACAATTGACTTCCTAGGGATAGTTACAGATTTTAGTGGTAATATCGAAGTAGAGTCCTTCCACGCATTTGAAATCGTATCGGATGCCCCCCGCACACTGATAATACTTATTGCAGTCGTTTTCGTGCAGGAAGTAACCATCCGTGAAGCAATTCTCATTGGATCCACCACTGCCTCCTGGAGTTGGAGTAGGTTTTGGAGTAGGTGCTGGAGTTACACTCCCTCCTGAGCCGCCACCACCGCCCACATTTACTCTCACGCCACGATTCATTGCCTTCAACAGGGGATAAGTTTCACCGCAGTGCCCGCGAAAGTCATCGGTCTCAATGGACCATGTCATAGCACCACCCAAATTCCTCGACTGCACAAGCTTCATCTTAAGCTCAATACTCTGGACGTTGTCATAGCTAATCCATTGATTTCCTTGGAAGGCATAGGGCGATTGGCTTTGGGCATCAAATACAGTCTGCCAGTTATTTTGACATATTTCATTGTAGCCCATGAATCCATTTTCACGGGTAAATGGACCAGCCGTACCAGGTCCAATGCTAGCGGCGCCCGGACGATTCTGAGAACTGTTCGCCATCTGGTAGCTGTGACCATAGAATCCAATACCAAGAATGAGTTTCTCAGCCGGGGCGCCTAAATTAAAAATCATGAGTATATATTTAAAGTCATTGAAATCAAGCACCTTGCTGTAGCCAATAGTCGATGGACGCTTTCACCTCAGGCAATGGGGCATTGAAGCCCAGATAGCCATCTATGGCCATATGGAAGTCATAGGTCATCACATTAATGAATGACAAATATTGCGAAATTGCAGGAATATCGTACGATTGTTGGGCAGAAGCCTCGGTAGCTCCCACAGCAATGCCCAACTCCAAGCCATAAGGATCAAATCTGAAACACATTAATTGCAAGCGTTGTTAAAAAAAAAAAATTTTCGTTCTCTCCTCAAGCTTAACTTTGAGCAAATTTTTACTCGTTTTAGGTAAAATCTTCTCAATAACTTATCGGATGATTACTAACGCTTGCTTAATTTCCTTCAAGAGCGTCACAAAATTGACTTTATCTGCGGCAGCGCCACCGCGTTGTGCAGGATATTCCCAATCCAAGTCCAGCCCATCGAAGCCATGTTGTTGAATAAAGGCTAATGTGGTGGAAACAAATGTGGCACGCTTTCCTGGATCAGCCGCCATTGCCGAGTATTTGGTGGAGCCCTCACCCCAACCACCCACAACGGCAAACACTTTCAGTTTGGGATTCCGTTTCTTCAGTGCAATCGTTTTACTTATAAAGCCTGCAAAAGATTATTTGGTATTACTTATTTAATTGACTGCGTGATGTGGTTACTTACCCAATCCATCGTCCATATCCAGCCACGTGTCCAGCGACTTGAACTCACCGGAATCGCTGATCCCAAAGAAGGTATAACTAATATGCGTGCACAAGAATGGATCAATGCTGGAGGGTTCAAATTTACCTTCGCCCGGGCGATAGTTGGCCCAGGTGCCCCAGTAACAGTTGATTAATTCTGCAAGTAATTGCGTATACAATTACTGACAAATCATTTTATCATAACATCTTATCGATATCTCTTATCTTATATCTAATGCGTACTTACTTTTACTGGAGACCTGCCCGGGGAGACCCATGCAAGCCAATAATAATACCAGACATGCGAATGATAGATTCATGCTTATTGTATTGCTTTTGGATTCATAATGCCTGCTGCTTTTATAGGTCGAGTTCTCTTACTTATCAGCTCCGATGGTGACTATAAACTGCTTTGATAAAGCTTAACAAATAAGATTGCCCTCACATATTGCATAATAAAATAAATATGTCGTCAAATTTTAAATACAAATACACCCGGTGATTAATAACACATTCTATATTTACGAATTATACATAAATAGGCACATAAATAAGTTCATCACCCACTTATTTTTATTTTAACGGAATTCTAATCAGTTTCTTTTAGCAGTTGAGTTTAATCTGGTAACATAGCACCCTCTGATAGTATCTGACACTTTTAACATCATTTGATCGACTGACTGCTTAATCCAGCACTCAAGAAAATCGGTACTGTCATAATTTATTATTTATCACTGGTAAAAAAATTTAAAAATGTTTTAACACTACTAAACAAACCTCAATATAACCCTTACCTATCAAAACAATAAATTACACTACAATCGATTCAATTAAGATTAAAATTAAGCAGAAAAAAAACTGGTGCCTGTTTTTTCTGTGATTTATTTAAATTAAAATTATAATTAAGCAGACAATGCATAGGGTCGTCAAACTGACTATAAAAAACTGCTGTATTTTTTCTCTGTGACCAGGACCAACGATCCATTCGCTTCGAGTTACGGAAACTGCTACCCGAAGGCAAAGCCTTGATAATTTTGCAGGGGCCCGTGTCGAGCAGCAAACGAAGTTCTTCATTAGCAGGTACGGACTTTCTCCAGTAGATCCTAAAGGATTATTAATATAAATCTAGAAATAGCAATAATATGCCAGCTGACTATTGAATGTGTCCGATGAGAGCAATAACACTTTATCTTTGTCTTTTCAGTGTAATCTGGCACGCTAATTTCAGATATTATAGGCATAGACTACAACCTTTTCCAAAGTTGGGTAACTTAACTGTTAAAAATTTTATGACGATTGCCAAAAAAAAGAGAATGGTTTAATTCTAAGACAGGGTATCATTGTCTCGACATACAAAATTCTTTGTTTATCGACGGGCAAACATATTTACCTGCATTCAAAGATAAGTTTAATAGATTTGATTAGATTTATTTCCCATGAATTAAGATTTTTATCAGTTTTACTTTTAAGGCATATTTTAAGAACACATGCGACTAAATTTTTTTTTCATATATGTCACAGTTAAAACCGAAGGTTTTATCTTAATATGAAAGACTATAGAGTATTAAAATATGAATTGTTTTTTAAATATATTTTGAAATAATGTTAACTTCTATTAAAAATATATATTTCAATTAGCCTTTATATAAATATAATATTTTTATTGCCATATAATAATCATTATAAACACTCAAAAGTATATTTCGTTGAAATTTACCAACGCAACTTTCTGTTTACGGTCTTCAGTAGAGGGTAGGACTCTCCGCAGATGCCGCGGAAATCATCGGTTTCAATGGACCACATCATGGCACCAGCCAAGTTCTTCCTAAGGGCGAAATCCATTTCCACTGCACACTGAGCACGTTGTCAAAGCTGACCCATTGATCTCCGGAGTAGGCATAGGGAGCTGCATTGTTCTGATCGAAGACCGAATGCCAATTGTTTTGGCATATCTCATTGTAACCCAAATTGCCACCATCGCCTGTGTACATGCCTGCACGGCCAACACCTCGATCTTATGATCTACCATTGTTCAGCCAGTAGTTGATGGAGTTCTCGACGGCCCATTGTGGGGCGTTGAAGTCAGTGCGTCCATATGAGGCCATGGCAAAGTCATAGGTCATCACGTTAATAAAGTTAACTTGTTGGGCAATGTTGGCTATCTCGTAGGAAGAGGCAGCTATCGACTCTCCAGCACCAAAAGCAATGCCCAGCTCGTAGCCATAAGGACCAAAACTGTATATAAAATTGTTTCAATAAATGCTCATCGATATTGCTCTGCCAAATTGTTATCGGTAATTGATTTTATCGATGTTACTGAACCGAATAAGAGGATAGATACATACGCTTCCTTGATATCGCGTATTAGGGTGACAAAGTTGGAACGATCCTCCCATTTGCCGCCGCGTTGATTGGGGTACTCCCAGTCCAGATCCAAGCCATCGAGGCCATTGTTACGCAACAGGGTCAGAGCAGAGTTGATAAAATTGCGACGTTTATTCCAGTCACCGGACATAGCGGAATACTTGGCGGATCCCTCGTTCCAGCCACCAACGACAGCGAGAACCTTAAGATTGGGATTCTTCTGCTTCAGACCAACGGCTTGACGGATGAAGCCCAAATCATAGTCTAGCCACGAGTCCAACGTCTGAGGAATACCTCAAATTTGTGCACCCAAATTAGCATCGATATTGGACACATCGAATTTTCCACAGCCAGTCCGATACTTACCCCAATAGCAGTTGACGATGCCTTAAAGGGGATTATATTAATTTCTATAGTTTTCCAATAAATGGTACACTTACGCTCTCCACTGATCAGAGCACTTAGTCCGAAAATAACGAGCAGGGCTAACAGCTTTGACATTTCTAAGATATTTTGAAACTGTTTACCTCTCAGTTGGGTGCCACGACTTTTATATAGTTATCCTGATCTCTCGGCGGATGCATGTACACTTATTTTTATGGTCTTTCATTTAAAGTGTCAAGATTTTAATACGATGATTTAATATTGTTTATATTTACTAGCCACTTTAATCTTATCAATAAGCAAGAGTTCAATAAAAATCTCAATAATATGCATAAGTCATCGAATAAATTCCTTCTTGAATTATTTATGTTTTTATAATTGCGTAAGTCTCAAGGCGTCTACATAGTATTGACTAATAAATAGATCTAGAACTACTTGTACACCAGCTCCTCGCCAGCATAAGGAATATAGACGCACTGTAAGGAAGGAAGAAAGGCATTTGCATCGCCCTAATGGCCCACATTGCGATACCAACTAACCGAGAAGACAATCAGAATGTTAAGTGTTGCCACCTCGACCACATCTGGCTTCTGGCCATCCTATGTTTAAGGTAAACTTCTTATCAGTTTGGTGGCATATTTAAAGAACTCATGCGAATAATGGTTTTGTGCCAATGTATGTAAAAGCCAGATGTAAGAATATATATATATTCTTGATCAGAAACATCTGTCTTAATGAACACACTGATCTCAGAGACTAAAGGAGCTAGGATCTTGCTTGAAATTTGGAACATAGGTTCTCGTACACCCAGTGCAGAACAAGTTTGCTTTATTTTGTCGATAGCTGGCTCCGTTTCTCGATCATTGAACATTTTCAATTTCCAATAGTAAGAAAAGTCGTAATATTAAAGGCAGAATCGTTTTATTAACATATAATTTGCATATGCATATTATTAATCAAGTGCTTGAATTTGATCAGTTTTGGCAGATCTATGGCTGTTTAAAGTTTTATTCCAACTCTATGTGACAAAAACTTTCTTCCGAATGATATCTCCCTTTTAAAAATCATATATAACAACTTTACAAATTTATAATATAAAATCTTAACACCCATAAATAATAATGCAATTTCAGATCTCCTTAAACTTAAAGTTTATTAATATTTCAGATTAATTAAGCCAAAGTTACAATACAAAAGAAATTAACTGCTTTCGATTGCGAGATTCATTATCAACAATAAGAAAATAATTAATTTGACAAAAAATAAAAATATATATAAAATATATTCACATGCCAAGCATTTGAATTAATGATTATTTTGCATATTTCAAAAATTTTCAGTGCGTGCGTCTCAAGGCATCTACGATGCATAGTTTTGACTATTAAATACATTTGGGACTGGATCTCCGATGCATTACTTAGTTGGAGACATAGACTTCGAACTCCTTGTAGGCTAGCTCCTCGCCAGCATAGGGGATATAGACGCAACCGTGGGATGGCTGCACCTTGCCCACTGTGACGGTGCCATCGTGGGTTGCACGGCCAATGAACAAAGGTTCGCCCTCGGATGTCTCACCAGCGGGCACAGCAGTTGGTGGAATGTTGCCAGCCTCGACCGGCACCCAGTGACCGCCACCGGCGCAGAGGACTTCGTATTCATTGTGACCATGTTCACCGCCTCCCCAGGCAATGTAGGTGACGCCGTGCGAAGGATGCAGCTTGCCGGGAATAAGATCACCCTCATGCCGAGCACGGGCAATATACAGCTGCTCGCTGCTATCAAAGCCACCCTGCATGGCATTTGGTGGCACTTCTCCATTGGCGGCAGCCACCCAGCAACCCGGACCACTGCAAGATACGGGTGCCGAGAAGCCCATCGCTGGCGCCGAGGGTGCCGCATCTGTGAACAAGTTAAGATTTGAGTAAATTATTTATGTACTTAAAAATATGAATATATGCTTACCATCTAGCAGCCAGGTGCCAGCTGCTCCCCAGCCCGTGCAGATGCCCACAAAGTTAACGGGGAACAGCAAGCC
This sequence comes from Drosophila longiperda, assembly GCA_035042125.1. NCBI lineage: Eukaryota > Metazoa > Arthropoda > Insecta > Diptera > Drosophilidae > Drosophila > Drosophila longiperda. The sequence goes on from JAWNLV010000107.1 coordinate 12,841,732, forward strand.
AGCATCGTAGGAGAGGAAGGCAGCTGCATCGCCCTCACGGCCCACGGTGATGACATTGTCATACCAACGTATCCAGAAGCCACGGAACTCGCCGGCACTCAGAATGTCAGGTGTTGGCACCTCGACCACATCTGGCTTTTGGCCATCCTTGCGAATGACGGACTTGCTATTCTCCCATCCACCCAGGAAGATTTCGAAAATGGGTGGAGTTCCTTGGGGAGCCGAGGTGAGCGCAATATGAGCATCCTTTGCTGAGCGGACCTTGAAAGAGAAGACACCACCGTTGGCCGGGAAGAATTGATATTCCAACTTATCGGGGGTGTTGATTTCTAAAAAAATAAAACCAATACTAATTTCATTAAAACATTGCTTAATACATTATAAATTAATTTAAATAAGCAAACTAAATAAAAATTGCATAACGTTCTAAATCTTAAAAAAAATATAAGTTTTGTATTTGAATGTTTTTGTTGTGGAATCTTTGAAACTCATTTCTTTATATATAAACAGATACTGTTTTTGTAAAAAAGTAAAATAAATTTTACCTTTTTGCAAGTTAAGAAAACGAGGAAAAAATACGTTTTCATATAAATATATATTTTGTTGATGTGACATTTCCCAAAATATATGTTATTGGGTTTGGTTTTCTATAGCAAAACAACGCATTTGGATCGCATGATGTCATTTAAATAGACTCTTGCAGCAAAAGTATTTTCTAGACCCCAAACGCTTACTCACTCAACGTAAACAGTGCCACTTGGAGCCCAGCTCCACATTGAGCTAAGCTTTATTCAGTGACATAACCATGGATACATTTAGGTATTTGTATGTTTGTATCTATTTCTAAGCACACTCATTTAACAAGTAGAATATATTCTCAGTGTGTTTTCTATATGTATGTGAATATTTAGATATATCTGCATAATTATATATAAAAGCTGTCGGCATTCAAAGCTATGTTCATCTCACTATAAAAAAACAACAGATGTATCCGATTGGCAAATGAAAAATGTTTGCTGAAATTTCACAGCGACTGTTGTCGTGAATGACATCATTTTGATACACTCCGAGGTCAAGTTTTGTAGACAAGCATTGCTTCTTATTGATTATTGTCAAAGTTCAAAGTGGAGATAAGAAAATTGTATTTCTTATTTTATTGAATTACTCAGCAGTGCTGTTTTTTGATAGACATTACAAAGAAAAAACACTTTTGATTAGCTGTTTATATTAATTAGAATAAATATTTTTCAAAGGAAAGGTGAGGTAAGCCACAGAAATATAAAGTTATGTGTTTTCAGCTTGAATTAGCTATACTATTCTGTAATTTGTTTGCATTAAAAAACACCTTGTGCATAATTATTGTCAATTGACTCCATGATCTGTTTACAATGTATTTTACAGTTAATTTTTGTTTTAATACGGAACAGTTTCAGTGAATAAAATCTATAGCCAAAGTATAAAAAACGGTGACCACAATTTACTTTTATGCATTTCTTGGATGCCGGCCAAAAAAAAAGTAGCCCAATTGCAAAGGAAAGTGGGAGAAGGAGAGGGAGAGAAGAAGGGAGAAAGCTGTCGTTGCCGGCAAATTTGGGCTTGGCACTATAATTTGAGGTCAATCTATTATTCCATTTAAATTATATCCAATGGAAACAAACACAAATAAAAACAACAACTATAAAGTAGCACTCACCAATTGGCATGTTTGCTTATTTTTTGTTTAAACTCGACGTTGTTTGCTGACTGAGATTCTGATTCAAACTGACGTGAGGAGAATTTTCACTTGCGATGTAAACACCTGCTTCGCTGCAAAAGAGAACAATAACACGCGAAAAAGCTCTGCGAGAGCTCTCTCGCGCTCGAGAGCTTTTTTTGCTTGGCGAAGTACAGTATCATTACCAATACGAGTGTTTCTTAGATCATTCTACGGTTGGTTGGCGGGAGAAGGGGATCATTGTTGCTTACTGGATGCTAGTCAGTCAGCAGACTGTACCAAATAACATACAAACGCTCATTTTGAAACCTCTGAAATTTCGCAGTTAGAGCTTCAAGTTATAGTAACTGCAGAAGATACTATACTTATGTTGTACAGTTTGTAACATAAGTTTCGATTTTATTTTTTATTATGTTCATAAGGAAAAAGTTTATGCATTTTAAATTTTAAACTAACAAAAAAAAATAACAGTAAGTATATTGGGAGCTTGATGTTAAAGGAATAATAGCTGTTATCATCTTTTATAATTATGTTAAATTATTAACCACATGGTCGATGTGGTAATTCAGTTTCTCTAACTGGCTTCTTTTCGAACTTGTTTTCAAGTTTGTCCATTAGGTTAATTTCTGTCATGATGTGTTTATTTTCATTTAAATATATTATGTGTGATCTACACAAGGTTTGATTAGCATAGCCCTAAAACTAGCCGACTAAGCTGCGTAACACAAATAAACACAAACCAACAAATGAATATAAATTGTTCAATAGGTTACATGTCAGTTGAGAAATTTAATTGCTTGAAGTTAGGGTAGGTTGCATTAGTCACAAGCGGCTACAAATCAATGGTTAACATACTTATAAAAACAGACAAAAAGCTCTTGCATCTGCTTAGCTTTTTTGCTTTTGAATCGCAACCGTTTTAAATAAACTGATGCCGTCATATGACGTGTTTATTATTATATGTGTCATGCAAATAATCTGATCAAAGATACAAAAAATAACGTCATGGAATGGCTCGACACCGTTACCCTAAAGCTGCTTCTGGAATATGTTAATAAGTGAAATAGACTGATACCTGTTTATAAACATTTAATTAAATGGCATCATAATGTACTAATGTACAAAAAATAACATAAAATTCTATGAAATTAATACAAATTTAATTAATTTTAAAAAATACGCTATGTTAATCATGTTTATATATATTTTATGAATCTGAAGTAAGGTGATGTTAAAATTTTACAGCATAACTTTAGGCTGATCAATAAAATATGTTTAAATTTTTTGACCATCTGCCGTCATTTTTTAGATCAGCTTAAAAAGCAAGCATTATTTGTAATTTTGTTTTCAATTCAAACATATGCCTATAGTGAAATAATTATGAATGCAATATATAATGAATTAGAATAATGTTTAATAATGAAAATAATAAATTAGAAAAACTGGCCACCCTAGACTAAAACCATCTTCCTCCTTTTCTTTCATGTTTATCACTTTAACGATTTCTCATCTGGTTTCAGTTTGTTCTTTGGTTTATTGCTTTGCTTTGCGCATGCGTTAAAGTTGTGTTATATTTTCTTTTTAATATTAAAATAGTTACGTACAATAATAGTTATCAGTGAATTTTTCATTGCAAAGATAACTGAATGCATAGTCATCTTATTTGCGGTCGAATATTTAAATGTGCAACGCATTCAAATAAACAAGCCCCTTAAAATACCACATAAAAATACTTCAACTAGCCAATTAAACTTTTGCACGAGAGTAAACAAGTTGATTAAGTTTTATTTTTTTCATCATATGGCGATAAAAATTAATTGAATCTGGTTTTATTTGCATCATATTTATTCCCAATACCATTGATTAGTCCTATATGCAAAGTATCGTAAGTGTTATTATATGCTCCTCTCAACAGTTCATATACAAGCACATATATACAGAGATATTATTGAACTCGAATCAATGATCACAAAACAACTCAAGGAATGTAGTACCTTGGGACTTGTTAAAATTAGTTAGTGTGTTCTGAAATAGAAAATAGCTAACTAAATAAATGCATACTATTTAATTAAGATTTCCGTTATGGATTTGCACATTTTATCATGAAATTGCTCCATGTTTGAATGAGCTCACACAATTTAAGTTGATTTAATTCTCCTTCTTCTTCTATCTCACTGACGCAACCTGGTGGCCTAACAAGCCACCAGACGATGCCCCAACCGACCAATCCCCCCCATACTACTTGTTGCCGAATAATTGCTTAATGCTCAATGCTATTGTGCTTTATACTCAATTGAGATAAAAGTGAATACTTTTGCTTAAAAGTAAAATTTGACCATTATCACAATAACCGCAAGTAAAACTTGTACTTTATTTACTTTACACCCAGAAAAAATTGCAATTCGATTCAAAACGTGCTTTCAATAAATCAGTGTTTTTTCCAAATTAACTATATATATATATATATATTGTTTATTGGTTTTTTTAATATATTATATTTTAAACTCAGTCTTTTTTAAATACAAATACAAATATATGTTATTCGATTGTTATATTTATAAGCAATTCAAATACATACATACAAATAAATGTATTAATATACTCAACATACGACGACGAGCCCCTCTCTCACGCACACAAGCGAACACACACACACAAGCAAACGCACACACACACAAATGCACTTTGCACGCAGCAGCAACTTGTTTTTATCGCATAATTGTGGTTCGGGCATTTGAAAAATTGCGATAATTTGGCAACTCACTCTCCTGTAATCTTTTGACTCATTGCGTCACGTTCAGTGCGACTCATTCGAAGTATTCATCCGAGAATACATCGCTTGAACATTCCCTTAATGTCATGTCCGAAGGTCATTTTCATCCCATTCGGTATTCTAGCGTGCTTTAATTAACTAATATTGCTTGCTATTTTCACTCACGAGTTTTCGAACCGGTTCGCTTTCAATGACCGTCTGTCAATACAGACAAACCGACAGCAACAGTTGGCAAGGGCACCTTGAAACCGATCCAACCCAAATGTTTATCACAACTGAATACGTATGTATTTAAGTAAATTTTTATACTTCATATATATTGTGTTCACCAGAGTGTTTACCAAAATTGTCATATGGCTAAACATTTTGTTTGGACGAACAAATGCGGCACTCTGCCATCAACACGCCACATTTCAAGTGTTGCTGCAAATTGCATCAGCAGTGGCCACAAACGTCATTCATTTTGATTTTAGGGCATAGGTAGGGAGAGGAAAATGGATGGATATGTGAAGAGTACTGCCGATTACCGGCTACATACGGAGTTTTTCACCCATGGCGCATTTACTCTCTCATCTCTGCTCTCAGCTTTCGTTAACACTCATGCGCAAGTAGTATATTCAGTTTGCAGCACATATTTATACACATTTGCGTTGTTTCTGACATTATTAATTTAGTTAGAAAAAAACGTGTTTATTAAAAGCCGATAAGTTTTACTATTTATTTATCAATCATATACAATAGCTTAACAAATACACTTACAGTTAAATTAAATATTGGCTACAGGGCATGTGCAAGTCGGGTATCACAGTTTGGCTACAAAGTTCATTATTGCTTTTTATCATAACAACCGTCATTCGTTGCGTTCTTTCTGTTTTTCGCTCTCCATCGCTCTATTCGCTCTTTGGTTCGACAACAGCTGGCGTTGCCCCAAAAGCGTGCAAACTTAGATATGCAGAAACAGCTTGTGTGTGTGTAAGTGCTAATCACGAGAGCGGCAAAAAACTATTTATTTACGTGAGGGCAACTTTGCGATCGTCGTTAGTCGGTGTGGTAGCCTTTTTACAAGTGGTCGCACGTGTTTCGTTCGCACAGACGATAAAAATTGAACGGAAATAATTTTGTTTCATGTGATAAAAGCAAAACAAACAACATACACGTTTTAATATAGTTATAGTTTAAGTTCTCAAACAAACACATATCAATAGTGGACAAAGCAATCAATACGAATAACAATTTTTGACGCGTGGCGTTACAATTCAAGAACGACAAAATTTTACAAATCAAAACTCAAATTCGAGAGGAAGCCAACTAATTCAAACATATAAAATGAATTCCAACTGGTAAGTTTTACTGTTTTATTTTCGTCTTCTCGTTACCGAATATGGTGCGAAATTGCATTTGCATTTGCACAAATTAGTTGCATAATTTGCGTTTTTCAAATCAAGAAAAAAAGACAGACAAAAAGTCAGACAGTCTGTCTGCCTGTTGGTGTTAGGAGGTGCTTTCACTTTCAACCCCGAAAAGCTTAACAACCGCTATGCGTAAAGTATGTATAAATGTGTATATAAATATATATATGTGTGTGTTTGTGTGTGTGTAAGCAGTTGAGTTATAAATACTATGTGTTTTTTCGTTTATTTTTCTATGTTTGCGATTTTGTCTCGTGTCCATCCAACTATTTATCTCTCTTTCGCGCTCGCGACACATTCAAAATATTGTTACTGTTGCCAATTGCCACATAGACGATATATTATCAGAAATCAGTTCTCAGTCTGACTAGGAGTCTGGACCGATTTATTTATTGCTGCACTTTGTTTTCATTTCAGAAGTTATTCCTCTTAAGAAGTATTTTTTAAATAATCAAATAAGGAGATGTTTTTTTTTAAATATTTATCTTATTGTTAAGTTACCTTTTTAAATTACAAAACTCAATTGTAACATTTTCAGTTACTTCTGAGTTATTTACTAAAATCGAGAAACAAATCAATTTTAGCAGACACGTCAGTTTTTTAGACGTGACTAAATATAACTGCTTAAACTGCAACAATCGTCATTGAGCATAACAACAAATTATTAAGCAATTCAACACGTGTTTTAGTACAAGGCCTATAAATAATTGTATACTTTAGCGAACTTGTAGTTGCTATACCCTATACCCATTATAGTAAAGAAGGGTGTCCATATTTGGCCAGTATCTATATCAATTCAATAATGTATAACTAATACTACTAAATACTACTCTAAATACTTTCCTCAATGATCGTTTTGTATATTTCCCACGAGTATAACGAAAGATTTCAATTATCACTCACTCTATGCAAGTTTTTGACTCTATGCATAACATTTGCTGATGAATATTTGTTGTATTTCAGCGATAATACATAGATTAAGCTTACCCTTGAAAGTTATTATCTTTTTACTTGAAATTTAAGTGGAGTAGCTTTAGAGTGTTTTAATTTACTATAACAATTTTTGCATATTTTCACAAATGGTCGGTTAATAAACACAAACCAGCAGCCACAATGTGTGTAAGACAGAAGATATCTCGCAACATCTCGTCGAATAAATTAGAATAACGCATAATGCATAATTTCGCAAACAATGTATACTTTTATTATTTGTTTAATTTTATAATGCCAAAATGACATGCTTAACATAAATGCAGATAAATTGAATGTGAATGGTCCACAGTTAATATTAATCTGCTCATTAATGACCAGTCTTAAAACCAATGCCAGTTTGGATTTTTGCTAAACCATTGGCATTAAATAAATAAAGTAATCGACAACAAAACCAGTCTGAATACATCGATCTTAAGTCAGTTTTTTTTTTTTTTTTTTTGCTTTTTTTCAGCACGCGCTTAGTTTGCACAGGCGACAGAAATTACACTCAAATTATTTTGTGTTTTACGATAAAAATCAAACAAATGTCAGGTTGCGACAACAACAGTGCTCAAAACAATAAATAAAAATAAACTTCAGCCACTTCATGTTTAATTTCGAGAGGAATGCAACTATTTACAACACATTAAATAAATTCCAACATGTAAGTTTTATTGTTGTTCGCTCTCGAATATAGTGCGAAATTGCATTTGCATTTGCAATTGCACAATATAGTTGCATAAGAAAAGCAACTAATAACGTAAAACAAAAATATTAAATATACTTTACCAAATTTAGGTTAAAAGTAGATTTATCCAAATTATTTTAGCACAATTAATTTTTTTTGACAACTTTACAAAAGTAAACAAAAATATTGCAGTTGACATTTCAAATTGTTGCATTTCAAATTTTTAGCTCTGTGCTTTATTTTTAGTATTTTGTTATTGACATTAAAATTGGCATGGGTTATGCAGTTCAATTTTACATTTTACAAATTTATCGTATATATAGTATATTATTAGTATATATATAGCTCACATATTCGTGCCAATGAACTTTTTAGACAACAGTCTCAGCACTTACCATCTGTAAGCGGAATCTGCCAACAAATTTACGAGCCAATTGATATATTTTGAAAGCAATTCTAATATCACTTCGAGCGGTAACGGAAACTGTTGGCCAGATGCGTGATTTTGGGAATGTTTTGCTCAACAGCTGACCAGTTTGTCGATTTACCTTAATTAAATGAATTTATTTTGTGGTCAATTTGTTGACAATACGATGGGAACGCTTTGGATGACAGTTTCTCACCATTCCCGTTTGCGAATATGAATTTATCACATTTAGTTATCTGTGCAATACGATGAGAGCTCGTATCATTAATTAGCAACAGAATTCGAAAATATTAAGGTAAACAGTTAACATGACTCACTTATCACAATAACTATTGCAGCCATATCAGCAGCTGTAGTGGAATTTGACTTCTGTAAATGTTGCACTTTAACTGATTAAGGTTTTCAAAATAAAGCAAAAGCAATTCTTCATTTACCTTTTTAACTTATCTGTCAACATCATGCCAATCAAATTTAAATGGTATGTCTCTGGTTCCACATGTATGTGTATGCTTCTGATATTTACCAAAATAATTTGGTAAGTGCTTTCATATTTTCATAGTATTCTTTGTCATCACATTTTTGATTTCTTTTTCAGACTAAAAATAAAAAAACCATTCGGCAAAGGCCATAATAAATAAGAACCCAGAATGAGCTCAAGTTCAAGGAAAGTTCAGACGATCTGCTGGTAGTTGAAACTTTTAAGGTCGAACGTCTATCAGAGTATGAAGATTAATATGTGCTTAGAATACCCTTAAGTAAACGTCTTTTAAAACAGAATCTCTGGTTTAATTATAGAAATGAGTTCTTGTCAATCGCAGACGGAGACTCCATATCTGTCTATAAATCGTCGAATTTACTTCAACATGTTTCCTACCGCTGTAAGCTCAAAGCTGGCTTCAAGCACACTTTGACTGGCTTTAAATTCCAGTTAAGATAAATCTCTAAGAAGATGTACCTTTGTTTTTATAATCCGTTTAAACTCTTATTGATGCTATTTTATAAAATCAGCTATTTTGTCAGTCTCAATTTCCCAAATGACAATATTTTTGCATTTTAAAAACTTAATTCAGTTGGACAACAGCAAAAACTTGTTGCCTACTTTTAAGTGGCGTACAACATTGACATGCAGCTGAACAAAAGCTGATTGATATAAATGCGCTGAAGTCTGTTACAATTTAAAATTGCTAAAAACTTTTTCCCTACAGAAAAATATAAATATTGTCTTTAAATACAATTTTTTTTATTATTCTTTTCAAAATATTTTAAATATTTAAAAATTATTGGGTTACATTATAAGCATCTTACAAAGGGAGTAAATTAAATTAAAATTTAAAATAATTTAAACTTTAAGCTAACGCAACACAGTTAAAATCTAAGGTGTGTCTAGTATGTTAATAATGTTATTTTATTCTTAATTAAATTTTTTTTTTGTAACCACAACATTATATCAATACGTAGAAATTTGATATATAAACTAACCTTATTCATATTTATGCACTTTCCAAGTGATACTCAGCAGGTGTGCAATAAAAATCTTAATCACGACCTGCTCTCACAAACACTTGTAGAATTTTGAATTTTCTGATTTTCTGTTCTGTGATTGGCTGACACTTTGGCGGTGTGTCCGTTATGTATACGTAATTTGAATTAGAACTCAAACATTAGAACGCAACAGGTTGTTAGCATTCTGATCACATGGCTTCTGTTTATTCGTTGTTTTGTTTTTGTATTATATAGTATATATATATACTATATATACTTAGTTGCAGGTTCGCACCTTAACTCACTGGTTGACTGTTCGTATAGACGGGGGCTTGACTAGCGAAATGTTAATTTGTATATTTGTCGAACGGATTCTTATTAAGTGTTCTCAATAGAACATCTTAAACATTTATGTGTATACGTGTATACATATGTATTTATATACCTATGCACATATGGTACTCAAACAAAACCCGAAGAAAATGTGTTTTTTCTAATTAACTATATACCTCTAAATAAAAAACTATTATTTGAAAAAGTTATTTTTAAAATGTTTCTTAAATGCATATTGATCAAATAAAAATATTATTACACACACATAAAAGTAAATTTTCTGCTTGCTACAAATTAAGTTTTACATAATTAATTATAAAACGGTTCAAAAAGTTGATGATTTAGAAATGACAGCCGAACTTGCCACAACTTACACTAAAATATAAATAAAACCTCTCAACCTTATAATCTGCTCAAGAACTACTTTTGCCACTATCAGTTAACGATGCTCTTATCAAAATAAGCTAGGAACTTGGACTAGACAGCAATTCACTTTCTGTGAGACTCATCAGTCTCTTCAGTCTCAGCTTGTAAGCGATTCTTCATAATGAGTCTGCCCAAAATCAGGTTCCTATTCCAATTGGGGCATTATCGATGCGAATTTTTGACCTTGGTCAAAAGAAATGTTGCAAGGGCAGCACAGGGGGTAAAAAGTGTCAGCTGGTTTAATAACAAATTCTTTGGAAACAGGTAAGTGCCAGATATACTAGGTAAGCAACTATCTAATCGCTCGCAATGCAATAAACTTTTGCTGATTTAAATTAAAAAAAAAAAACATTCGCTGGAAATAAGTACCGTAAAACTGATTCTGACTGATAATGTTAGGTTTGTTTTTCTCCACTTAGGGCACAAAAGCAATGAGTTATTATCACATAGAAATACTTGTAACACTATAGTAAATCTACATATCGTTATTTGTTCTCTCTTCAAATGTTGTAATTAATCACAGTGCTAAATCACTTTCAGTCGACACTGGAATTTATAACCAGAGATAAGCTCACTGACAAATATTTTAGCTACAAATATTTTAACTTTATTATGCCGTAAATGCCATGAAATAGAGCAATTAATATTACAGGCCAAGAATAAGGCACATGGGAACTACACTCACCGAAAAACGTTGCTTCAAAAACAACAGATTGTTACCGTTTTGTATTTAAAATTTCAAACTGAAGTTCATTTTTATTAACTAGTTAAAAAATATAAATCAATTTTATTAGAATATTTTTAAATTAAAAAATTAATAATAATTAAAATAATAATACAATTTTTATGTTTTTAATTCACAATCTTAACATTCAAACAAAGATAAGAGTTGCGATTTCTTTTCAAAGTACTTTTTGGTCTCCATTTTTGTATCATATATTTTTTTCCAGTATAAGAATATCCATATTAAAATACGAGCTACAAAAATCGCTAATTACAGCTGTGTATTTGCATAAGTGAGAGATGTGCAAAAATAATCTGGTCGGCTAAATATTAATTTAATATGGAGTAAAGGGACTACAGAAGGGCAAACAACTGTCGTTGGGAGGCTGGGGTTAGTTTAAGAGCAAATCTTATTTAAATTATACTCAGCATTGAGTTTGCTGCCGCAGTATTGAAACTGCTGTCAAACGCAAAACATCGCGTCACGGTTCGTAATCAGATAAGAATTAAAAGCCAAGAAAACGACGAAGTAATCATGAAAAACATTAAAATAAATATAGACAGTGGTCACATGGCATATCTACATATATTGAGAATAAAGGCTTTGCAATCGTGCTGAAAATCAGTGCACATAATAATAATGGAAAAACCAACTTGAAGTGCTTTGCAATCGCAAGTGTTCATAATATCTGTGTGCAATCTCTGAAAAATAATTAAAGTTTCAACCACACACAGACCAATGCTCTATTGTGCATAAATATTCGTGTATCTAATAACAAATTTAAATTTAATAATTGCAATTAACGCTTAGCCGCAGCCAAACAAAAGCCAACACTACAGCAAATTATCGACACAATTATAATTTTCCAAACGTCGTTGTTTTTAGTGTTTAGCACACTTTTTTCCAAGTTGTTTTTACTGTTATTAACAATTTCGAATGCTGCCAACAGGGTGTCTACTTTGAAGGCAAAGTATGCAACCACAACCCCAATTATTTAGCACAACAAAAAAAAGTACGCTTATTATTGATACATAAATGTAAAAATACTCCTTATTCAATCGAGGTTTGCTTAATAGTTGTAAGAAAAACGCAAGTTTTTCAAGAAACATTTATTTTAATAAATTCCGTTATATATATATACAGACAAGACCTCGCCGACACTTGACTCCACATTGCCAAATTCCTATGCATTGTGTTTTTAATTGCTCAAAGAAACTTATTTAAAATATAAGTTTAAATACTTGGATTTTGGTTATAGTATCTCAGTGTTTTGACTATTGTATTTTGCTTCTCACGTATAAAAATGTTTCTTTTATATGTCTTATTTTTTTGTGGTTTATTATTTATTTTCAGTGTAATTTCGATTTCATTGGCAGGTTGTTTGTTTATTTAATATTTTAATATTATCGGTTGTGGAGTAAGTCAAGTTGTTACCACATGGTGGCAATTAACAAAGTAGATTTGCAATAAAAGATTAAATTCATTGTCAAGTGCAGGATTTCTCGAATAAACTTTCCGAAGTTAATCTTATCTTGTTTATAATAAAAATTGAAGGGTATTTTTCAAGAACATTACGAACTTCTATAACGAATTTAAACTTGACATGATTTTCCATTTCTTTTATGGGTTTTGTTTTTTGAATATAATATATATTTTCCATAAATATATAGGAAATAAGGTGAAGTTATTTTTTCAGAAAAACATGAGTGCAAACTTTGAGTTCATTAACGAAAAATTCACAACTTATCCAAATTATCTTTAATATTTTTTATTCTTTTATATTTTTACATAAAATTAAATTGTTTTAATTATTTATTTTTCTTCTATTTCTTTTCTTACTCCGCAATTTATATATTTTTTGAGGTTATTGATCGGTTTTAGTCTATGTCTATGCTAGTTTTGGCCATTTAATAATAAATAACAATAGTTTTATAATCGTTGTCCTTGAATCTTAATCTTGAGCACGAACGGTTCTTTCCATATGCTACTGACTGCAATTAACAAAAACGTGCTTAATTGGACCATTTAATGAAACGGGTTTTCTAGCTGATTGTTGTCAGATTTCTACACATTTTTTGTTTGTTTTAATATTTTTATTGTCAGTTGAGTTATTGGCCAAACGAACAAAGACGTCAACATAGCCAATAAAACGTTTAGCACGTTTAGCTGCACTGATATATAGTTATATAGTTGTTAGTTATTTATTGATTTAGAAGACAAAAAAATAGTAAATAATAACTAAACTTTATTTATACAATTTATGGCTTTGGGAAGAAGAATCTGCGAGTTGTTGGTACTTTATAAAAGGGATTTGCACTACAATAAATTATTTCTTACATTAAATCTTTTAATTATCGTGCATATAAAATATAAATATGTATATAATTTGTAATTGATTGTATTGTCAGTTTTCCTATAAATCGTCTTTATATTAAACCTGAGTTTAATCTCGTAACAAAAGTGAAAGTAACTGCCTGAAATTGCATTAAACCCATATCTCTTCAGATTTATTTAACTTATGGCTGCAAAGTCATGATTAATTTGCTTGGAAAACGGAGATTCAAAATTTGCTCATTCATTGGGAATTATTAATATGATGCATAGTTCTTTTAACGATAAATACTTGACTCAAGTAAGAATTTTTTAGTCGAGAGAACACGATAAGCGATAACTCAATGGCATAATCCTGATCAAGAATATATATAGTTAATTGGGTCGGAGATTAGTGTTTCCTTCCTGTTACTCAGTTTCAATGAGTTCTGAATGAATCAAAAGTGGAATTTCGGTTACACATCACTTTATAACTTTAACCGCAACTTGAACCGGAATTCGTTTTTTTGATTGAAGCGGAATTGCAAACAATTTTAAAACTATGCTTTATTATATGAATGTTTTTTCATGGATGTGTGCTATTTATGATAACTATTCCAAACACGTCGAACAACTGACGGCTATTTGTCATCGCTTGTCGCCGTAATTATTGAAAAGTCCATTACACCCGTTTTAATATTTGTACAGCAAGTTAAACAGTCAAAACACTGAAACGACCTTGCTCTTTTTTTTTGGGTGTTTCATTTACTTATCATAAAATCTTGTATGAACAAAAGTTTAATTGTATTTATTTATTTATGAGTTTCATGAAAAGGAAGCCTTCCTTATTGTTGAAAAAGGTTAGCCTTAAATATTTTAATATAATTTTTTTTCCATTATTTTTTTTTTCTAATTTATGTCAGATGTCAGTTATAGTGTTAATTAGATAAATACTACTTTCACATGTCAATTTTCATTAACCTGGGCCATTTATTATGCGTGCTTGCTTAAATGATCAACATATATATATGATTTAAACTGAGTCATTTGCCTGTAACTAGACTTAAGTATAGTCTAGACAAATCTAACTACTTATTAAAAGTCAAAACATGCGCTAATTCAAACATCAAATGTTAATGTTTTACTAATGAAATCACGTTTCGACATCGATTGTGATATGTTTTTCGTTTTTGCCTTTAATTTATTTTGTTTAATTAATACGTTTAATTCAGTTCCGTTTTGCTGTCGTCACAAACACAGCTAGAAATAGCTTGCAATTAAGTTGCACAACTGTTATGCTTAGCAGGTCAATTTTTCCCAGTGAAATGAGATCTGTTTTGTTTCTGGATGCCTTAACAATACATACTACAGAGCGAGAGCGTTAGACTATTGTTATATAATAGCTGTAGACTGGCATAAAAATTACGTTGTTTGATTGTGGCACATAAGTCAAAACAATATGCCAAATGAGAGTAAATATATTGTATAATGAATACCACAGCTGTACATTTTTATATTTTCGTTATGCATGTATAGAATTCTAGTCAAGTGAATATTAACTAAATGCGATAAATCAGTAAAAAGTGCGACATGCGACACGAATTTTCCGGTCAATGATCAGATGCCGAAAATGTGTAAATGTTCATACTATATAAAACAGATCTAATACATAGCATTCAAATTGGGTTGAGTACTTTTGATTATCTGAGGCGTATATGATGATCTTCTATATGGTGATTTGATGACGTTGTAGAATCTTATTTCGGGTTCACAGACTAAACCGTAGTCAGCCCACAAGTTAAATTAAGACTCATTGTAGTTGGGACTCACAGATATCTACATATATATATAAATATCACTGCGAATCTAAAAGTGTTGCGACTTTATTTCAAACTATTATTTTGTATAGCAATTGAATCGTTGCAGTATTAATAAATATTTCAAGCTTGTAGACTAAAAATATTAAGTAAAACCTGGAGTAGTTTACCTACTTTTTGTGTTTTACCCACATTGTAAGCTTGAAAAGCTTCAATTAGAGATATATATAAATTAACCTGCTGCACTCATTAAGTTGGAAAGAACACACGTGATACGATATTCAAATGCAGTATATATTTATAGGCTTGCTTTTGGGATTTACCCTTTTTTTTGCCCACATCAGTCTGACACTAATCGTAAATGGAACACTAGGCTGGTAATTATTTGGATTTGTGTTTTAATTTACATTTGAAGTATGCCTCAATCTGCCCAATTCGTTGTGAAACATTTCATTATCATGCCAAAAGTTAATGAGTCGTCAAGTCATATCTTGTGCATAAACTGACTGCGATTTGCAGGCTACAGTAAGGCCTAGCAATAGTGACTAATTTCGAAAGTTCGTTTTGAAAATAATAATGACAGCTTCCTAAAAAAAATCGAATTGTTTGTGGTGAAAAACTTGGACGAGTTATTAAATATCCAGTCTGTTTATCTGATTAATAAATATATTTTAGTATGATTCGATTAATTAACATAACATTGGATGTAACTTTCAAACAATATTTAAATTCGATTTATTATTTTTCACAAATTTAGACAAGAAATTTTAATTGCATCAGCATTTATCAGTTGATGGTAACGCCCATTCTAAATGTCTATGGAAATATTACTGCATAAAGTGTAGAAAATGGGGTTATTTTCACTATCATTCGCAATTGAAAAATAATGTGAAATACCCTGCTTAATTACATAAAATATTTGTGTTGTAATAAAGAGGCTAAAATAATATGCAAATAACTACCTAAGTTTACTAAGATATACACTTATTAAACAAAGTCAATGTCCCAAAAGAGAGAATAATTGTATTTAACAGCAGAAAAACGATTAAAAAATAGTTTTACATATAAATATTTTGTGCTTAAGAAATACAATACACGTGTCAAACACATAATTAAGCCATGTCAACTTAAATAAATGCAAAGAAAAGCGATAGCAAAAACAAAGATAAACAGCAAGAACTAACGGATATATTAAAAACCACCGTTGATACTCGGTTCGGCTCAGCTTCGGCTTAGCAGCAGTAATTGTCGCAACAGTGAATAAAGATTTTATAAATAGAACAACACAAACACCCCACGCACACCTCGTTCTCGTGCCTCGTGTTACGTATTTCGTTCGTACTCGTGCCTTGTGCCGTGTGTCGTGTGCCGATCACTGATTACTTGCTCTTGATCGGCAATAATATACCGATGTAGTCGTTGCCTTCGTCGGCGTTTCGTCGTTAGTGGTCGGATTTTTATTTTATAAAATGGAAACGGTTGAAACAGTTAGAAGTATTCTTGCGTTGACAGGGCGCTGGTTGTGTCAGTCTGGTTGACGAAAATTATAGCTGTGAGAGCGAGACTTCGTGTGTGTTGCAGTTACAGGTTCCTGAAAATCCTGCATAAAAATATACGCGCAAAGTGCGTTTCACAAAAAAAACTGTATGCTAAAGTTAATTGTGCTGTCGTCTCAAAAGTAACTTTTTGCTTCAACAGTGTTTTAGTTATTGCGTTACTTAGACGTACTTATATAAGTATATACTGTATTTGTACGTGTTTGTAGTCGCGTATTATTATTATTAAACAAGTGAGCGCGGCTAAGCGTTTAATTAATCATTTGTACTAAAAATAGATATACAAAAAAATATAAATATCAACTTCATCAAATACATCACAGTTCCTTAGCCCCGTTTCCCCGGTAGAACAATGGGCAAGTTAAATGGTCTCAATTTAATAATAACTCTCGGCTTGTGCTGCTTAGCAGCTCTTCCGCAAGTTAGATCAAAAAATCTAAACGCTAATGCAATTGCTAAAACCGACGCAAATGATGAAATCTACGATTTTCCCTCATGGTAAGTTTGGAAATGTCTGTTCAAAATCATTAAAAAAAATATCCTGTGTGAATGTCTTTGAATAGCATCACAATTAATAAAATTGTCTGCTTCGCGAATCATTACACAATTTTTCAATAAAAACTGAAACCTAAAATTATACGCAAATATAAATGTTTCATGCGGGTAGACTTACATATAAATTTCTCCAATTTTTTTAATGGTACTTTCTCAATTCAGAAAAACCCAATATATTTAAAAAAAAAATGTATCTTGAATTGTCATTATTTTTACGCTGACAGCAGTTAAATGTATATTATTTATAAAATACATACATACTTATTGTACAGGCAAACCGAAGTATAAAAAAGTAATACATATATATTCATCGGCGCACTTTTACCCATTGTATCAACTGGTTTCATTGCCTCGTCCAACCGGTCGACTATTATTAAAACCAAAATTATCAACTTTTTTACTCTTCATTTGCAATCAAATCGTAAGCTCAACTAAATAAATTAAGTTAAGTTAATTCTAACTTGCAAATGCGATCGAGCTCAATAAACGTGACGCGTGATCATCGCTAGTCGTGCCTTTTTAGAATATTATGCTACTATGTTTATAATATATCCCAAGAGCAGATCCTATCAGACAGGTGTTCAATTAGGGTCTAACAAAAGCAGCTCAACATTCTGTAATTGCAAACAACATTTCTTTTGATTTTATTATGAATTTTATTGCATAAACACTGTTAAATCTATGGGGACATATTATTAAATTTTAATCTATGAATAACAAATATATTTTTAGGGGGCGGGGGGGGGGCGGGGGGGGGTGTGTTCGATTGGTCTCCTGCAAAGCGTTATCTCAACAATATTATAACAGGGGTATACTAGAAAAATTCTTGATTATGATTAAAAACGTACGCAGAAAGTACTTGATTTTCATCAATCTACTCAAGTTTGCAACTTAAGATATTGCTTATCGGATCGTTATAAAAATAACATTAAAATGAGTACATACCTCAAAACTCAATTGAACAACAAAAGATAGAACAAAATTCAAAAATGTTTATAAAGTTATATATATATTGTATAACAAAAATTTACTTTAAAATGTTTTTTATTGTTAATTTAATGAAATGTTTATTTGTTAGTAAAAAAATGTATATATATATATATATATATATATAATAGATATATATATATAAATATATATATATAGATATATATATAAATATATATATATATATTTATTTATATTGTTGTCAGCAGTATATTTAACTAAATAAAATTGAACTTTTGTTCATTTTGTTATATTTATTATAGCCAAATCTATTGCCATGGACCCCTGCTGCATACCGTACAAATGGCGAAGCTGTTTCGGGACTCCAAAACCTTTGTGGACATGAAACTAAAATTCTCACCTGACAAAACCATGGAGGATTTTAATGCCATGATGGATACCACGAACAATAATCCCAACGAAACTGAAATACGTAACTTTGTTGATGTGAGACACAAAAGAATTTGAACATATCTAATAATGTTTTACTAATTGAATTATTGGTTTTAGTCTCATTTTGGCGAGAAGGGCACCGAATTGGATGTGTGGACTCCAACGGATTGGGTTGAGCATCCCACTTTTTTGGATCTAATCCATGATCCCGATCTGAAACAATGGGGTGTGGATTTGAATAACATCTGGAAGGAGCTGGGGCGTAAAATGAAAGATGATGTGCACAAGAATCCTGAATTTTATTCCATAATACCCGTGCCCAATCCCGTTATTGTGCCAGGCGGTCGTTTTATTGAGTTTTATTACTGGGACTCGTACTGGATCATTCGTGGTCTGCTCTACAGCGATATGCAGGACACCGCACGTGGCATGATTGAGAATTTAATGTCCATTGTGAAGAGGATCGGATTTATTCCCAATGGCGGTCGTGTCTACTACGGAGGACGCTCACAGCCACCACTTCTAACGGCAATGGTGAAGACATATGTCGATTTCACCAAGGATGACCAGTTCGCCCTTAAAGCGCTGGAGACACTTGAGCACGAGTTTGAGTATTTCATGAACAACCACAGCGTCCAGGCCAAGGGACACAATCTGGCTGGTTACCGAGACACCACAACAGGGCCACGTCCCGAATCCTATCGTGAGGATGTGGAGACATCCAGCAGCTTCTTAACACCCGAGGACAAGGAGAATCACTACAGCGAACTGAAGGCAGCTGCCGAATCGGGAATGGATTTTAGCTCCCGCTGGTACATCAACAAGGAGGGCACAAACATTGGCAACCTTACCCAAATCATGACACGCTCCATTGTTCCCGTCGAGCTGAATGCAATCCTGTACCAGAACGCCAAGACCATTGCCGAGTTCCACTCCAAGGCGGGCAACATTGAGAAGGTGACCGAATATGAGACAAAGGCCAAAAAGATTCTGGAGGTAAAAAATAATCAAAAAATAATACTCTACTTTCATTTTACTACTATTTGATACATCTAATATTATTTGATACTAATCTACTCCTATTTTACTACAATTTACTATTACTACTCCATTTACTACTTTTTTTTTAAATTAATGTTGCTTCTATTATTTGCTACTACGTCTACTGCTATCACTGAACTATTACTACTATTTTACTACCACTACTAATCTATTACTATTTTATTCACATACACGCAAATTTTACAGGCAATCCAGGCTGTATTGTGGAACGAGGAAGTTGGCTGCTGGCTGGATTATGATTTGAGAAATAATAAGCCAAGGAACTACTATGTGTCCAGCAATCTGTCTCCATTGTGGACAAAGGCATATAATATTGCGGATTCACAGAAAATCTCCGAATCCGTACTAAAGTACATTGAGCAAAACCAACTGGACAAATATGCAGGTGGCGTGCCAAATACCCTATACCACACCGGTGAGCAATGGGACTTCCCCAATGTGTGGGCGCCCTTGCAGTATATGGTTGTCGAGGGTCTGGACAATCTGGGCACCCCAGAAGCCAAAAATCTCTCCAAGAGCTGGGGTCATCGTTGGGTCTTGTCCAACTTTGAGGCATATCGCGAGACGCTGTCCATGTTTGAAAAGGTAAGTGCTATAGTTTTTTATAGAGAGTCTGAGCTGACTTATATATATTTATATGTTTTCAGTACGATGCAGAAAAGTTTGGCGGACATGGCGGCGGTGGGGAGTACGGCGTACAGACGGGCTTTGGCTGGAGCAATGGCGTCATAATCGAGTGGCTGGCCAAATATGGACGCGAGATCAACGTGAAAGGAGCTGCAGGTGAAAACGAGAAATTGAGCAACCTCTAAAAATACACCAAAACAAACCAAATCCATACATCACGACAAACAAAAAAAGCAAAATCAACAACGCTATCAAAATATTTGAATTCATTATAGGCATTAAAATGTACTTTAGTGTTAAAGCGTAGCTCACAGAGATGCTCACAAATAGTTGATACTATGTATTTATTTGTAAGATTCGGAAACCCATTATAAAGCGTGTATCCATTCTACTTACTAATCAATCCATCGATCGATATTTTAAGCTATTTACCAACACCAGTCGCCTCTCTACTGTATATAACAACTTTCTGTAACGGCAAAAATCTACAATGCCAAGTTCAACAAGCAAAAATAACAATAATCAAAATATAATCATTCATCACTGAGCAAGCACCACGAGAAAACATCCAGTTCCAGATTGACTTTCAGCTACGACATCTACAACAACTACAACAACTTCGACAACAAGAACAACACACATCTCTCTCAATATATTATTGCTACAAATCGCTTTTCATCTGCCTTCAACTTTGACCTTTTTGTCTTCGCCTCGTCTCGCATCTACATATGTATATGTTTCAAATTGAAGGAGTGTTGCATCTTCGCTGTTCTATTGTATAAAATGTTACACGTAAGTGTCTCCAATTCGTTTCTTCTTAAAAATTTGTATTTTCATAAGTTAAGTTTTCACTCATCCGCACAGGAACTTTAACAAAGTCATTTCAACAGCTTTAACTCAAATTTTTGTTTGCTTAGGTTAATAATTTAAATATGCTTTTTGATTCTTTTTTAAATTTGTAATATTTTGGAGCGTATTCAAAAAGATATATAATATAAAATATCACTTGAAAAACATATTTTAAATGTAACTTTAATAATTTCATTAGCACATTATTATTAGAAGTATCTTGCATGGTATTTAATTAGGAGCTTAAAATATTTTAAGTTGTTGAGCTTTTCTGATTTTAAGCTGAAAAAGTTCGCATTCTTTAATCTGCTTCTTAAGCTTTAAGCTTGTGCGTATTACCAACATCATTTTCAATTACAGCTCCCAGCAGACGGCTAATCAGCGTTTTTGGTGTGTCGGTGATCGCTTTAGTCAGTGTTGTTGTCGGTCGATTTATGTGGTGAGGTAAGACTTAAGACTAGCAAAAACTCTCTTTAAAAAATATCACTTTTGTCTGTAAGCAAAGCAATTAAAACTGATATTATTGCACATCTTATCGTTACAGGAAATGAATGACGTTGTGTGCCAACCGTAATTGCCCTATAAACTAAAATGTGATTCCCCCGCCCAAACTTCCGTGTGCTTGTAGTTGTGTTTTGTGGCCTAAATACACGAAAACCCTCTTAAAGTTAATGTATTGTTGAATGTGGAGATTGAAGTATTAGATATTTAGTAGTATATACAATATACAGTTGACTTATTCTTAGCTGAAATGCAGTTGTACATACAGAATTTAGCGAGCATGTCCACACTGTTATTATTATTTGTTTTAAATAATATTATACAAGTATTAGGAGTAAAAATGTACACAAATTTATCTTTATTTATATACATATAATCCTCGCAAGCCCCATGATGACACAAAAGTTGCCAAATTGTTTGCTCTTTTTTTTGAAAATAAAACACATATATTTGTTGCATGAAGTCCTGTTTTCTTGTTGTGTGTAATTCGAAAATGTAAAATTACAATTACAATTACAATAATATACTTTTTAACTTTGCAGGCGGAATTGGTTTAAGTAATTCATTGCAATATGAGCAGCACAAGCATCGCGTGTATATAGTGTTTTTTTATTTTTATATTTTGACTGCCAATTTAATAATGGAAAACTTAACTACCAACAAAAAAAAAAGCTAAAAAGAAGAATACGTTTATAGCTAGAAGACTGAGCTGTGACTGGATATGACTCGGTTCAAAGTGGAACTTAAAATTCCACGAAAAAATAAAAATACCAGATAAACAATTCGAATAATTATGGTACACAGTAAATAAACAATAATTATTTGATAAATTAGTTGGTTTGCTGCTGCTGCTGTTGCTGTGGTTGATGTTGCTGTGGTTGTGGCTCGTGACTAAAATAGGGAGCGGTGTTTGGCGTGAGCAATGTGTGACAAATATCACAGACGCGGACGACACGCTTACGTGGTCCCGATGGCACCGTTTTCGTTAGACATTTATCGCAGTAGATGTGGCCGCAGTGGCGGCAATGGATCTTCCTCACCATCACAGTGAAGCCCGCATTACATGTGGGACAATTGTTCACATCATCGTCATCCTGCCAGCGTACCTCAGTGTCGGCGTGCCGCAACTCCTCCAGGGACATCTTAAATACCACAATATGAAAATACATTACGCTTAAGACTTTTTTTTAAAATTATAATAAATATTTTGTGGAATTTGTTTATACCTGAAGCGTTTGGGATAATTTGACAAAATCTTTTTGCACCGTTTCCATTGTAGACAACTCCTCCTGAAGCGTCTTTACCTTTGCCTTAAAATCGGAATTTATTTTCGACAATTTTTCCTGCATAGAAATTAGCTTGTTAGTGTGAGTCAAATGTATCCATTATATAAAAGCACCTACGTTGCCTTCCTGTAGTTCTATAATCTCAACACGACACTCGGACAGCTGTTTGTTAAGCTCAGCCTCCTTGCGTTCCAATAGTGTTTTGGCTGACTCATGCGATTGCATGGCAACCAGATGCTCCTTCATGCGATCGCTGTGGAGAGTATTTAAATGTATTTAGAACCCGTTTTGACATTTAACTTATCTAAAACTTACTCCAGCGATTTAATATGTAATTCAACTTTGTGCTTGTAGGCGCGTCTCTCACTGTTGCTCTCGTCCAGCTGGGCGCGCAGTATTTGAATCTCATCCAAAGATGTCACACACTTTTGTTGCTCGTACTCGCTGCTCACACGGGCCTGGATTAATTCACTCTGCTGGCGCAGCATTAGTTCCTGTAGCTCGACAACCGTATTGGGTAGATTAATGTATTGGTTCTCAATCTCTTCGGAGGTGGCGAGAAAGCGTCCCGACAGAAAATCATTGTCCGCCTGTAGCGTCTCCAGCTGTTGATTGACTCGCTCGCGGTCATCGGTGACGCGTTGACATTGGCGTAGCAAATCCTCCTTGGTCTCGAGAAACTTTTGTTGCAAATTCAGAAGTTGTTGTTCATTGTTTTTGTATTGCTCTCGTAGGTTTTGTACTTCGCTCTTGTGTGCCTCACGCTTCGCTTGCCACTGATTCTCCAAATCATGTCGCAACTCTGCCTCCTTGCTCAGTTGCTCGCGGGATTCAACAAGTTGCTTGTGGAGCGCATCCAGCTGCTTCTGCTGTTGTTTGACTTGTGCACTCAGCTTATCTGTGAGCTGTTCGCTCGCCTTGCAGGCACTACAATTATTGGCAGCCAGTAAATCTGTTGACGTTGACTTGTGCATGGCATCATTCACACTTGATTCCGCCGCATCCTCGCTCTCTTTAAGCGATTTGGCCTGTAGCTGGTCGTCCTGTTGCCGCAACTTTTCCTTGAGCGCTTTCATTTCCTCCTGCAGTTGCTCAACAATTGAGCTCAACATGTCGTCATCTTCTGTGGTCTGCACAAGTAAATACAAATAGTGATTTGCTTTGAAATCCATGTTTATCTACTTACAAATTGCCTGCTGTTGCTCTTGTTTACACCGCGCGCATTGCTGACCTCGGCAGCCTCATGTTGAAAGCTGTTGTTTAGGGATACCAGAGTTTTCTTCACCTGACTCATGACATGTGGCGCCAGGCCGCCATATTGCTCGGCCTGTGGAGCCGTGTGCTGCACTTGCAGTTGCTGTTGTTGTTGTTGTTGACGCAACTGATCCGCCTTGATGCGCTCCAATTCGTCCTTGTATATTGTCGATTCTAGTATTGTGGTCTGCACCACTTGCTGAAGTGATAATATTTCGTCTTTTGCCTTCATATCCTTCATCTGGAGTTCGTTTTGCGCCTTGAGGTCAGCCACCATAAGGTGCGATTTTAGCTCATCATTTTCGTCCTGCAGCATCTTGCGCTCCATCTCCTTCTGCATGTAGAGCTCCTTCATCTTTGCTCGCTGCGTATTAAACTCGTTTTGCATTTTGCGCATCTCCGCCTGAAGCAGCTCCAATTTATGCTGGTATGTCGCATCTTCATCCCCTGAAGAGTTAAATTATATTGATTTGAGTTGGGTGGTAATTATTAAACATCCTACTTACCGTTTGCAACATTATTTGTGGCTTCTGACGTGCTCTCATTTTCTTCCATTTTACATTAATTAATACAAGGCAATAACAACAATGTTTAGTTTATACCAGGGATGCAACACCTGCAACTTAGCGATGAGCAATATGCTAAAAATAAATGCCCAACACTTTCACACCCGATTGCTGATACGACTCGTGACAATGTATAAGCAACGAATATGGTTGGAATTATTTAAAGAGTACAAAACCAATTAGTGGTGTAGTGTTGAAATAATCCGC
The DNA here is from genome assembly GCA_035042125.1 of Drosophila longiperda. Classification (NCBI taxonomy): domain Eukaryota; kingdom Metazoa; phylum Arthropoda; class Insecta; order Diptera; family Drosophilidae; genus Drosophila; species Drosophila longiperda. The sequence continues at coordinate 12,866,650 of JAWNLV010000107.1, forward strand.
TTTGTTCTATCACCAAAAAAAAAACGTCTGTCGTTTACTCAAATACACCACAAAAATATCGCTATGGGATTAAAAATATCGATACTCTTAAGTGCATATCGATGTAGGTAACAGCCATATAGCTCACCTCTAATACATGTGTTTTGGGAACGCAATTGCTACGAAAATCGCACTCCAGTTTTAAAGGGAAAACAACGGCAGCATCAGCATAAAAATGGTAAGATGTGCATTGCAAATAAAAACTGGTCATTCATTGGGTATATTTCAATTGTAGGTAAAAGGAAAAAAACCATACATTGACCGCAAAAAGGCTGTCACCTTCCACTTGGTGCATCGCAGTCAGCACGATCCATTGGTGACAGATGAAACTGCGCCACAGCGAGTACTGCTGGAGGCGAGTGCCAGGCAGCCGCAATCTAAGCCGGCTGCAACACCAACAGAACCAGCCAATCGTCAGGAGGAGCTGAAGAAGTTTGGCATTCATTTCGATGACGACTACGACTACATGCAGCATCTGAAGAAGCGGGAGAACGATGTCGTCTGGGAGTATATGGAGAATCCCAACCAGGCAAAGAAAGCAAACGCTGAGGAATCGAAACAGCATAATCTGCTCATGCTGCCTAGCTCCGTATTTGCCAGCGAATTTGAAGAGTCCGAAGGCATGCTGAACAAAGCGGCTCCTCAGCCCGGTCCGCGTCCCGATTGGGATCCAGACGTTGTAGCAGCTCTCGATAGCGATTGTGAGGATAACGAAGAACTGGATGACGATTTTGTAATGCAAGCAATGGGAGACGAAGATGATGAAGATGAAGAAGGCGACGAGGACGAAGACGAAGACGATGATATGGACTTTGACTCGGATGATTTGAATGAAGATGAAAACGAAGATGAACTTATGGATCGTCTTGGCCCGCTGATGCGTAAGAGTCGTTTCGACGACGAGGAAACCAAATCGCGCTTTACGGAATACTCAATGTCATCGAGTGTGATCCGTAGAAACGAACAGCTCTCCCTGCTCGATGATCGTTTTGAGCAATTCTATGCTAGCTATGATGATCCCGAGCTGGGGGATCTTTCCTTAGAGGATATCGAAGGACACTGGCATCAAAAGCATCCCGTCGTAATGCAATGTTTTAAGGAGTTCAAAAAGAAAAATGATGACATTAGCTACAACAAGGAATGGGATCGCGAACGCATCAAAAAATACTGCGATGTCGTGGATGGTGAACAGGATCCGATGGAGGAGCTCGTCGACTACGAGGTAAACGACGAGAAGGAAAAGAAATGGGACTGCGAATCCATACTCTCGACCTATTCAAACATTTACAACCATCCCAAGCTGATCGATGAGAAGCCTCGTTCACGTCGAGTCCAAATCGATCCCAAAACAGGTCTTCCGATTAATGTGCTCCGTAATGGTATCGATGGACAGCTGACGGCCAAAGCGTTAGCCAACCTGGACGACAATACGGCAAATGCAACGGGTCCCAAATCGCTGTGTGCCAAATCTGTGGTATCAACGCTAAGTGTTCTCTCCCTCCGCCCCAAGGATGAAACTGCAGAAGAGAAGCGCGAACGAAAACGTCTGCTCAAGGATTATCGCAGTGAGCGTCGCATTGAGAAGAATGCAAACTCGGAGGCCTTCAAGGAGGAGAAGAAGCGACAGACACATGTGAAAATCAATCAGCGTACCAATCAGCAGGGCTCGACTATTGTTTAGTGGCCTTCAGCGATGGCAAAGTTTAGTTTTAGAATGTGTTCATAGTTGGGAAAACACTAGTTGTAAATCATGTAAATACGCAATATGTATGCGTAACCACAAATATACATATTAAACACTAATTTAAATTCTTTTATTACCTATTTTGCCGTTTAGCCTTAGCAAGGACTTCGGATAAGATCATTATGGTATATAACTAATAAACCACAAATGCAAATGAGTAGTCGGATCAGGGGTAAATACATTTCCTTAGATATATGGAGTGAATCAGTAAACATTAAACACATTTGCATAGATATATAGAGTGAATCAGTAAACATTAAGCAACATCAAAATAATATAATATTCAGTTTGTCACTGTGTATAAGATTGTATTGTATTTATTGATCCTCATCCTCGTTTAAGTAGTGGAAAAGTACCTTGACTAGGAGATACGCAAGTCTTTACCTATACAATAAAGTCCTTCAAGATTTTCTAGGATTATATTTATTGCATTTGACCTTTTGACCTGTTTTTTTTACCTCTTATATACATTTGCAAAACTTCATTATATTAATCTATGAATTTAATATATTTTGTTTGTTAAAAATATATCTATATATGTAAGCAGGAAGATAGAATGCATAATATTTAACCTATAGCATACATTTAAGGATGTGTCAACGCACTCATTATATCACATTCAATTCCTAAGACCACCATTTATACTCTCTCACGAGACATGAGTCAATTTAGCCTGGCTAGTTAGTCCCATACTAATTGGGTGTTGTCGGCGCTGGAAACTCCAACTGCTATCCAACTAACTTGCTAACTAAGGACTGTTATTATTATTTATATTATTATATTTTAAGAGTATAGACGCTTATGCTTATATATTATATTCGAGGGAATTGACGTAGTATTTGTGTGACTTTTGCTGTTTCACTTGTTCAGGTTTTGGCTGTTTTGTGGCAATTTCAACGTCGAATCGCATAGATTTTATTGGAAAGCCCAACAATGCCAGTCATTTAGTCAATCAAGTAGACAATTTGTATCCGTGTGCTTTACGTCTAAATGGTTTGCATTGGTATTTGTGTAGAGGTATTTAGCAAATACAAAAAATACTATAAGGCTAACAATTTTCGACATGTTGATGACCTTCACCGGGACCTTATTAATAAAGTTATGGGATTTTCTCGTGAATATGCAGGTAATATTTAGTATATGATTTAAGTAGATACACGAATTTGTATTCAAATAAATAGATAGAATTAAATATAGATTAAATCTACGAAAGTACAACAATGTGTATTGAAAATATCATACTATAGTCGACTTAAGAAACCCCTCGAAAAGAGCAAATAATTTAAATTTAGCTAGCTCGAAATTATTTACAAAAAATAGGTATTACCCAAAAATACTATATGGAATTTAGCATACGTTACTATTCAATACTTATACCGTAATTACTGTCGCCGTTGGTTCTATTGCCAGTAGGAACTAACGTACTATTCGGAATGATTAAAAATCCACATGGCCAAAACATTTGCATGGCGCCTAACGGAACCTAATACCAATTTGGAACCAAGCTCCAACTCGCACGCTTCCCCAGCACGCTTACTCACACAGAACTCCTTGTAAATGGAAACCGTCACAGTTGTTCTGCACCGTCCCCACACACCCTTGCCAACTTCACTCCGCCCCTAACGGGCGGGGGCAGCGTCAGCGCCGGCGTCACTTTTGTTGTTGGGACCGCTGTTTGCTTATATATGGACTTTTTGTTTTTTTTTTATTATTAAAGTGGCAAGAAAGCAGAAGGCAAAGAAATTCGCGCATTTTCAGTTCCGTTCAGTTCCTGAGCGAAGCCGAAAGGATTCGAACGCGCGCGTCGGTCATCAACGCGGTAATTCTCACAACAATATTATACCATTGTCCAATTATATATATATAAATATATATATATATATATATATTAAATATATATATATATATATATTTATATATATTAACCATATTGTTATGAGTTCTCTTGTGTTAACACACTTTGCACTTGAATGGTTTGGTGAATGCGGTTCGGTTTCGGTTATTATTCAAAACAAAAAAAATTCAAATGTCGTAACAATAAATCTAACAAACAAATAATCTAGGCTAATTATGGGGCATCACTGATTCAGTTAAATAAATTATTGTGTTTGTGATTGTAAATGTTTTGTGCAACCGAAAAATATCGATCACGGAAAAGAAAAACTTGTAAAATATAAATAAAACTTAAAAGTTGTTCTAAAAACCAAACACAAAATAAAAATGTTACAGTCATTTGATGCCTTCACTTAAAATAAATTTATATTAATCCAAGCAAATAATATAGTTACGATATGATACTAAAACTAACAGCAAGCATAATTAATACAAATGGATTTTCTGATTTAATTAGTGAACATAAAACTACAAACAAACATTTATGAGTTCAAACCGAAACACAAAATATTTAAGTAATTAAAAAGTGTAATGAAAGCATTGCAAAAAAAAAAAGAAGAAAAAAAACAACGATTTAAGTTGACCTGTGTATAAGCAACATATATACGCTTCAGATCTACATCTAAAATGTGTGTGACAGTCGCAAATGATTCTACTTGGGCTTAGCCGGATATACTTCATCTTGCGGTCGGTCCACTCATTGAAGTGGAATTTTTAATTTTGAACGGCGCGAAGTGTCAGTTCCACTTCCATTCCCATTGTCAGTGCCAATGTCAATGTCACTATCAGTTCCTATATACTATATAATACATACACTCTAGCTGCAGTTACCTATCATAAGTAGTTGGTTGAATGTGTCAACAATTGTGATATATATATATCGGTGATTGCTTATAATACCAATTGATGTCAATTGAATAGATAACTATGTCTGTACATCATTATGACACTTGGATATTATATCTGCTTGGATTTATATAGAAGGCATATAGAACGATTAATTAAGAAAAAAAAAAGAAACTGCTAAATAAAAACATTAATAATACTATTTTATCTAAATCAATACAAATTTAAATAAACGTAATTTCGAACTTAATCAGAATTGTTAACATACCTTAATTTATTGTATTATAATTGTGTGAATTAGTGTCGTATTCAGATACAATAGATTATGATAAATTTGATATGATTATAACTATATATTTTAAGCAATAGATGTGATTAAAGAAAAATATGTAATTATATAATCATATCTTTGGAAAGTACGCTGTTTCGCACTTATATAGGAACTGCAAGAATGGGTTAATCTAAATAGTGTCGTGTCATGGTGGTTCACTTTATAGATGCATAGGTATGTTCTTTCATTATATAAGTCGTATGTGGTATGTGGCATGTGGCATGTGCATGTGTGTAAGTAGCTTACTTTTGCGTACTGTCCAAATTGTAACGATAATATTTAAAGCGCGCGTTTCTTAAGTGAAATCGGCACGCGATTCAATTGTCTTACATTGACCGAAGGCGCGAAGTGTGCCGCATTTACACTCAAATATACATATATATATATAAACATATGTATTTATGTATGTATGTGTATGAGTTGACCGCTTGGAAGGCAAAGCTTACACATCTCAGTGGCTATCATTTTACTCGTAGTACAATCTACAACAACAAAAAAACGACCGCCTCCCACACAGTTGGCCAGATAATCGCGACAATCCGAGAACATATGCGAACCTATATATCCGACAGCAGAAATCATGAGATAAGTGCCTTCCACAGACTCGGCCACTGTCCACACAGCCAAACATATTTATTTACATGCACTCAGGAAAAAACATCAAATATAAATCAAAATCGACTGTTTTAGATTGGTTTTTTGGAGCCGGAAAATAGTAAAAAGTACTAAACTGTGTAATAGGCAAGGGGACGAAAACTCGTAATATTCGTGATACCCAATATCGATAGTATTATAAAAGTTACATTACTTGAGATGTCTAAGATAATTAATAAATTATGAAATTATTTGTGAATGAAATCATAATTATCCCCTAGGTCTGAGACACTTTTCTAAATTCTAAGTCGTATATATTTTTTGCTGAGTGTATGTAGATGTATGTATGTAGATGTGCATAGCCTACTCGTATTTAACTTTATATTTACATATAGACATATGTTCTAATGTCGTAGTAGTAGCAGTTGCTGCCGAGACTGGTTGGCGGTTTATTTATTCGATATTTGGAAGTAAGCTGAGCTAGTGCATCGAGTCAAAGTGGATCCAGCTAGCCAGCTGTGCACACACATCATTAATTATATTGTTATTGTTGTTGTTGTTGTTGCAAACACACACACACAATCACACACACACACACAATCACACACACACACACACATACAGAAAGAAAGATAAATCGTTAACTTATCCTAATCACATTAAATAATTTGCCAAACTTCCAGTGCTCGTCCATCTATTCAAACAAATGCATTCTACACACGGAGTGTAGCATACTTAAGCCGTGTGTGAATTTGAATGTTGAGTTTAATATCGATAACGGTATCGTGTTGCAGATTTCATAAAGCGAACTATGAAATTCCCACGTCGATGTAAAGTGAGATGATTTGAGAGATTTGGTTTCATTTTCTGTTTCGTCGTCAACATCATGCTGGGCAAATACAACATAAAAGTATTCATATCGCTTGGATTGCCTTTCTTATTGATGTGGTGAGTTCATATTACACTTTCACCACTATCTTTTACACCCTTATACCGCAATCAGTTCACTCGAACTGCGGTCAGTGTAGAACCAGCTAATAACAGGTGGCCAAAAGTGTTTTTTGCAGGTTGAGGGTGGCTGAGTTACCTCGACAATTAAGAGATTGTATGTAAATATTTGATGGATGCCAATATAATAAACTCGTCCTATATACTCTTTTATCTTCGATATCAGCTTATAATGGCAACAATATTTGACATACAAATTACGTTATTTTTTGGTCAATGTATCATATGCTCTATTACAATCAATGAAAACACGGCTCATTCACGTCATTGATTGAAAATTGCATAGGCAGCATTTTGGTTGCAATTTTATCCAATAAGAACCCCAACACAGTATTTTCGAGAAATGGCAAGTCATTTGACAAAGCCAACCAAGGTCAATCGAATCACAGCAAATGTGGTTCCAGCACGAATATTAGTCAACTTTAAGCTATGGCTATGGCCATAGTCGAGTAAACACAGAAGATATTTATATATATATATATATATGTATGTATGTATGCACAGCCAGACAGCCCCAGACACGAAGTCAGTTAATTTGCCGTTCAGACTTAAATTGACAAAGTTTACAATAGTTGCATGTTGCCCCTGAGGGCCAACCAACAAAACTGGGCCTCAACTCCATGTCCAAAAAAAGAGGCAGTCGATATGCACAGACATGCATGCACTTTACAAAATATATATATGTGGATATATATATATATATATATATATATAAAGATATATCCGTTATTGTATTTTTGGCCACTTTCAGGATTAGTGAGGCCACGGACGCCCACATGAACTACAACTACACAGCGAAGCCGCGAGTGGTTCTTCCGCCTAATTATGTCAAGGGTAAGTTTTATTGCTCTTCTCTCCTCTCCTCTGCTCTATGCACCCAGCTCCTACTTTAAAATTCAGTATTTTGCTGGGTTTTGTGTGATATGGCGAATTTAACAAATGGTGACTCAGTCATATAAAATTACAGCCTTTTCCACGATTTGCTTTTTTTTTACTGCACGGATTTTTATTTACCCTATTATTGGGTAGATTACCTACGTCACATGATGTGTATACTTATTAATTATTAGGATAATGACTACATAGATAGATAATTAAGGCGCCAATCTCTTTTTCCACATATTGTATAAACTTGCTTTTTGTAGATGGAGTTCACATTAAAATTATGAAAATCCCACCAGATTTTGTTGATATTTTTAAAGAATTTTATACATCTGTAAATTATTTATATCGTTTTAGTTTTGCAGTTTAGTTTTAAGTTTCATTAATTTTAAAAACTGAGGGTATTTAATATTCAGTGTCTGTGGTTTCTTAAAGACTATTTATTTTCAATTGCTGAAACATTGCGTGTGGCTTTTATCGTGACACAGCCAATTTCAGGGACTTTTGCCTGCAGAGCTCCATTTTTTGTCTTCCGACCTAACGGTATACTTCTTAACTTCTGTAATTACTACTTATCTACACACATGTGTATATGCACACAACGTAAATAGGCTCGTGACGTCAGCAAAGAAATAGAGTGCATCAGTCGAGAATTACAGTTTTGGGAATGCCCTGTACAAAGCCCTAACACAAAATTCCATAGAACTATCAAGATTATGTCTTATATATTGATATATTGCAAAAATAAATATAATATAACATTTTTAATAAGTCAGTCATCCTCGATGAGTTTTATTCCTTGCTTCTATTTCGCATTACCAATAATAATTTCAATTCATTTATCTTCATCTTTAGATTTAATCATTAATCAATTTTCTTCTTTCACACTCAACAAATATAAATATTTTTTATATTAAAATTTTTATACTAAAAGCGATAAGCAATGGGTTACTCTCATTGATTATTTTGCTTGTGGATCTCTCCAGCAATTGCTCTAACATTCTTTAATATCTCTATTCCCGATGTTTATACACATTTGTGTATAGATTTTTATTATTTAAAGTCCACTTGTGCTGCTGCACCATATAAATAGGCAATATTTTTTTTCGTTTTCCCTTTCATTTTTTTCAGTTGCAGAAACAACCGATTACTGTTTCTTTGCTTTACACTTTTTGAGCTCACTTAATGCCATTCTTTTATTACTTGATTTAAGTCAGGCGAACACTAATCAAAATAAATATCACACACGATTAAGAAGGTTTTTGCCTAAAGACAAATCTGTCAGATAAAAAGACAGAATATGAAAACAATTACAATCGACTAAAAACTAGTTTAACTATTAACCTATACCGAACTTCAATTAAAATAGTTTTTGAATAATTACAAATTCTTCACAGATAACATATTTTCTTAATATACCATTACTGTTAGACAATATAGGCTAAAAATACATACATTGCTTACAACATTATTTGTTATTAAGCTTTAACCTGAGCCCTTAACACCTCAATATCGATTTTCACTGTTGTGCAACAAGACTAAAGATGTCCATGAACTTGAGTTCCCGAAATCGTTTGACGGGAACCCATTTACCTTCTAAAAATAGTACACTGCACGAACACGTCAGGAAATATCGCACGATATGGTTGACATATTAAAAGAAAAAACTGTTAGCACCCCTTTAATGCGAGGAATATAATAGAAATGGAATAATTTAGCAAGAATGTGAATAGTTTTACAGTTAAATATTTGATTTACACGATGATTTTTGTTTTTCAGAAATGCGACCGCCCTCAAAGAAGGGTTCCCCAGTGATAGTAGACTTTAGCATTTTTGTTGTAGATATTAACTCAATTAATGTAGAGGATATGGACTTTAGGTAAGTAATCGATAAACATCGCTGTCCCTTCAGATGCCATAATGGGAATAATCATAATGTTAGCCAGCCATTACATATGCATTTTCAGAGTAGACATGTTTATACACCAACGATGGCTGGAATCGAGACTGGAGATCTCGGATGACATATTCGAGGAAGGTGACGATTATGTTACCCTACTTCCCGAATTCTTCGACAACCTCTGGCAACCGGATCCATATTTTCTAAATTCAAAGATTGCCGGTAAGTATTCTATAGTTTCTGACAGTTATGCATGTTCGCAAGAGAGCGCCTTTATCAATAAGTAGGGTACTTGTAGGAACTTTCACGAAGTCACAAAAAAAATTAAATAAAATATATATTTGTATATATATATATATAATTTCTGTGACAATTCGAGATCACTTTAGTAGATCTCTTTGATGCACTCGAAATAGTATCTCTACTATTATCTACGCCTTTGATTTGGTGTATAATAATATTGTTTTTTTTTTACTTTTAATTTTCATTGCTTTTAACATTTCCAAATACAAAAACTAAAAAATACTAACAACAACGCAAACTTCTACTAGGATTTGGAAGTCCATATATTTCCTCGGTTTCCCTACTACGCAATAAGGATGAAAGAGAATCGAAAAACTTTCATCTAAACAAAACTTTAAGTATACATAATACCAAATCTAGAAAATGTGTTTTTGTGTTGACAATTTTGTGGTGTCAAATCAAATCAAATCTCAAAATATACCAAAATTCACAAAAATCTCATGCTATATATAAGTTGTCTTCGGCAAGCCGAACACTAAAATACCCTTGCAGACTTCAATTTTTTTATGTTACCACACCATCTCTGTAAAACCCTCTGCAAGGTTGTATGTTCCTCAACATTCATGAGCAAATCTCTCACCAACTTCAGATAACTCGAATCACACAACTTTGTTATATAATGTTATTCACTAAATTATCATTTCCATTGTGGTATTTTATGTATTGTGACAACACATCCAGGCAGACCCTATACAATTAAATATACTATTCTTAATTCAAATCTTTCAATGCAGCCAACTTAAAAAAAAAACAAAAATTTAATTTGTATTGTTCATGTTTATTATTTTTATCTTCTCAACACAGCCAACACTTGTTATACTATAATTATATACTCTTGCGTGCAGTTGATAAATCACCCACAAAGTTTCTAAAAATGGTATTCGGAAATGGGTTCTGATTCCACACCCACATATTTAACAAAAAATACCGATTGCTGGCAGGCCATTAAATCGCACGCTGACCAAATCCCATTTCAATGCCAGGGCCAACTAGAACCTGGTAAAAACACCCATTTGATGGTATAGCCAAATTGTAAATTACCTTTGCTGAAAATTGCAGTTGCGTTGACTGCGATAAGATCTGGACAAGGTCAGCTAGTCCAAAAATCGATTCACATATTGTTTAAAAAAATTCCAACAATGTTTTTTTTAGTCTCTTCGTATTTGTTGTGGCTTTATCTTCATTAAGGGTAATCCGATTAATAATATCAAGATATTGTCTTATTATTGGGTATTTGTTTGCCTTTGCCAACTTTTATAATTTTTATTGATTTGTTTGTTGCGATTAAGCAATTCATGGTTGTGCAGTGCTTTTGTTCTGTACATCATATAAATATATATTTTCTTCACTATTATTAAATATCAATATAGTTTTGAATTTGTCGTTAAGTTGGCTGCATTTGTTTAAATAGAATAAAGAACTTAATTGCTAAAAACTAAAAGAATACTTGGAATGCATTTAAATATCATTTGTAATACCTTCTCTTATAGCAATTATTTAGATCGAATAAAACACTCGACATCTTGAAGTGAACTCAATTTTCGTATTCTTCAAAAACGTACTTCAACATATTGAAATGTAGCTCATTCCAGGCACTTGATGCATTTTGAACAACACTCGAAATACGCATCCGAGCTCATTTTGCTTGTAGTCGTACCGTACTTCCAAGACGCACACGCAAATATTATAAATACCCGTACACTCGCATACCCCGTCCATTTCAGTAGCAGCAAATATCCGACAAAAAAATAAAAAACAAAAATCTGAGTGCCAATTCTATAGTTCTAATCGAAACTACTTTGTTCCGCATCTCTGCAACGTCTTTTCGATGTCTCTCTTGTCATTATAGAAATAGCTACCCTGACGCACAAGTTCACATCCGTAACGCTCTATAAGAATAAAACCGTACGCTATGCGGCCCGCATGCATGCAATTATTGCCTGCCAGATGGAGTTCCAACTATATCCCATGGACATACAAGTCTGTCCCATATATATTGAGAGTTGTGAGTAACTTAATTAAATACGCAATCTCTTCATCATTAGGCATTATTTTCCAATTCACATTTTCAGTTTCGTCCAATAATCAGAAGGTTAAGCTACGCTGGTCCGATTCTGGCGTAACGCTCAATCCGGAACTGAAACTGCTGCAGTATAATCTCGGACAGCCACTGGAGCTGGAGGAGAGCGATGGCTATATGCCCGAGAAAGTGGGCAATTTCTCACGTCTGACCGTCTACTTTCGTTTTGAGCGACAAATCGGACATCATCTAATACAGACCTTTGCACCCTCCTCCCTGGTCGTAATGCTGTCCTGGTTCAGTTTCTGGCTTGGCCTAGATGCGATACCAGGACGCGTTACACTATTAGTCACCTGCATGCTAACGCTTGTGACCATGTTTACGGGGCTACGGGCGGATATACCACCCGTTGCGTATGTGAAGGCAATTATCTTATCATCTCCACTTTTAAATTCAATATGGTAACTAACAATATATACATATCCATATATATATCGGTTATTTAGGCTCTAGACCTATGGATGGCCGGTTGCATGGTGTCTGTATTCGCTGCCTTGGCCGAATTTGTTGTCGTCAAAGTATTGGACGTGCAGTACCAGTACCAAGTGAATCGTATACCAAAGGTACTGCCGATGGTAAGCGACCAGTTCGGTTATAAATAATATACCCACACACACATTTTCTATATCATTCTATGTGCAGCGTATTAGCAATATGGAAAAGGGTCAATGTGCAACGGTCGCCAGCTGGGAAAGTGGTGCGGTACGTTCTCGGAAGGCCACACAAACGCCAACCACGCCCGGACAGGTAATTTGTGCACTTTTAAACGTGCCCCATCATGTCCGAAAACACCTCAATTATTGAATCGAAGCTGATTGACGAGCGGGCGTAGGATTTACAATATTTGCATGCAAGCACTCTGAAAAAAATCCCTGTCGTTTTTAAAGTATGGAGCGGATTGAGTTCTGTTAGTCATTTTATTACCATTTTTGAATTTAATAATTAATAATATTATTAAATATGTTAATTATTACTACTGTTCCATTAAGAGGTGATTAACATTACATTACATAATTTAGAGGTGCACAAAAAATCGCTAAAATGGCAGCTTATTTTAAATAAAAGTTGTTAAATGGTGTACACAATATTCCTTAAAAATAGTCGATAACGGAACTGTATTAAATTAATATCAATCTAACCTAACTTATCAGTTCGCCTGTCAAATAAATTTATTGAACACAACTAATCGCGCTTAGAGCATAACAATTTTCTTTAAGTGTACACTTTTTTTTTAAAGTTCAGTGCAGCCTAGAATTTGCTGTGACCCCTTCTAACTCCTATGAATATGCCACTTATTTCCATTATGCCACAGACATCGCTGCAGGGCAACGGAGGACCCCCAAAGCCTGCGCGCCGCCAAAGCCTGCTGTCCGTTGCATGGACGGACACGGATACGGGCGTGGAGAAGATCATGTGGCGTGAGATTGATAAAGTTTCACGGGCGGTGTTTCCGATCTTGTTCTTTGTGTTTGTACTGCTGTATTGGCCCATATTGCTGATGAAGTCGTCCTAGGATTTGGGGAGCTCCAGATCACACATTTCTGGACTCCGTTAAAAATCTTAAAACCAAAAAAAAAAAAAAAAAAAATGGAATTCAAACTCACAACGAAACTGAAATTCAATTCAAAGTACACAACACGGTTTTACTCAACAATATGGAGCATATTTAACTATCTAATTAATGTACTGCTTTAAGCATATCACTAAAATACATAATACGGCATCTTCTACAGTTACCTATATAAATCAACAAAAGTAACGAAATTGACACTTGCTCATCTAAATACTTATTACTCTAATTATTTATAATTTTTATACTCATACAACTTGTAATTTTTGTTGTTGTTATGATCTTGAGTACCTCACAACATAATGGAAAGATACAGAAAAAACGTACCTTAGATGGCAATAGACCTATGAATATTAATCTTGTGGAACTGTCCAATCAAAGGGATAAAAACGATTACAAATTATTTGCACAACTCAACGAAAGAATTTAAAAAAAACAAAATCGAATTTTCATATTATTTATGTTTATAGACATTGTGCACAAAGCTGAATTATATTTATTTGTTAGTTAACAAAAACACTATTTGCTAAGAACACCAACCAAAATCATATTGTTATTGCCTTTGCTATTTTATTTAAAATTACTATTAAAAAATGAGCTTTTTTTCATAGGCTTAAGCAAAACCGCCATACAAATTAATTGGTGCTTTAAAATGATAATACAATTTACAAAGGATCGAAACAAATATAGATATATATAAATATATATATATACATATTTCAAATGTAAATAATTAGAAAAAGTGCTATTTAGGAATTTTTACACACACCAAATAATGAGACAAATAATCTATTTAGCGATTTAATAAACGATGCGAACTTTAGAGCTGTGGCTTTATATATATTTATATTTTATACATTTACCAAGTAGTTCGAATAACGCACACTTAACAAAAATGCTAGAAATACGTATACTTTTTAAGTAAAATTTAAAAAAAATATGAGATGATTATATTTTGTATAACAAGACATGCTGTAAATAGTAAATAATACATAATTAAGTATACTACACCTAGAAAATTGATTTACTGTAGACAAAGAAATAATAATACTATATGTACATAAATTTCCGTCGGGTAAGTTCTATATATTTCACAGGTCTTTTTTTTACAAAGAATCGATCCTAATTACTAATTGCTCTACAAAACTTAATCCTCAAAGCTTTCCCAAACTAACTAAAATCAAAACCGTACACAATAACGCATGTAAAAACCTGAAGTAAATAAAATTGATTTTAACCCAAAAAAAGCAATTGACTAATGCAATAGTTTAATTCATAATTACATTTAATGGGCATAATCGTAGTGTCTATGATAATAACAAAACTATTTTACGTAACACTATGCAGCATCGTCGTCCTCCTCATTATCCTCGTCCGTATCTTCTTCGCCTTGCTCACTAAAGTCGGCTTCTAAGGCTTCATCCTCTTGGCGACTCATCAACAACATTTCACTATCACTATCCTCATTTTGTACATTATCTTTGGATTCCTTTATGTCCTTCAACTTGTCTGATCTATCCAAAAGCACGCGCAGTGTATATTTGTTGTAGTCACATCTGAAAGTGGACAAAATCAGTATTCTATTGTATGCCATTTTAAATTCAAGCTTACATTTTGTTTAGCAATTCATATTTGTGCGACAGACTTTCGTGCAGGGCTAGCAAAGCCGTATGCTGAAAGACCCCATCACGATTGCCATGAGTGGTTAGAAGGCAACAGCACCACTGCAAATAGAACTCAATGTGGGGCGAGGGCTGCAGGAGGCGGGCCAGTTGTTGCAACAAGCGCTGTGCAAAATCGGGGGACAGATCCGCGCAAAGTAGTTCAACTGAAAATGGGAAAAAAGGTCGAACAAAACATTGAATTAAGTATATATATGCAGACACGTGCACCATTGGCAAACGCAATGGTAATTAATTTACATATGTGTGCATGTGTGACACAGAAGGGGTTATTAACAATGCAACAACAAAAAAAACCACAAGTGGAAACTATTTTAAGCTGACTGATATTTGTATGCCCTTGCAGGACGGATTCACTACTTGGAGACATTTAAACTGAAGCATTTTATTTCAATAAACATGCAGTTTATTCCTATTATAATAGTGTGATCATGATAATTCTTTGCAAGCATAAAAATCCGTTACACACTCTGTAGCAGAATCATTATACCCACTGCAAGGGTATCACAACTTGATTCGCGTGCAAAAACGCTTTGTTGGCCACGTTAATGCAGAAAGAACCTTGAAAGTTGTGTTTTTTAGTTAACAGCAAAAAAACAGCATACAAATTTACACATTCGATCCATATGGAGTTGGGTAATAAGCGCCTTGAATGCAAGGGTGAAATATTCAACATTCATCTATTTTTGGACATGCGAGCAATTGCTATTGATTAAAAAAAAAATAAACAAAAAAATGAATAAAAATGGTTCTAAGGCTGACTCCGTTTGCAAGGTCGCCGTAAGCCACCTATTCAAGTTATTTATGACTTAATAACTTACTATCCCTGTAGGGCACGCGCTCCAAGACTAAGGTAATCAAATTGGGCTCATTTAGTTTCAAGGACATGATGAGTGCCTTTGTGAAATCTCCTGATTTGAGTGCCTCGTGTGCCGCCTTCGGTGTCACTTCAAGCGTTAGATCGAACGGATCGAAAACCACACCTATTTAAATAAAATAACTTATTTAAATCAAAATATTAATAAATGCAGCTAATAGGTCTAACCCTTATCCAGTGCATATATGCATAGACCCTCGGTTCCTGCGGCAGCAAACGCTTGACCCGTCGGTGAGAAGCGCACGGTGAACACTCTCACCTCTGGCTGAAAGCGGCGCGAGGACATATCGCCTCTGCGTACGCCAGGCAAACGGATCGCCACATTGCCGCCTTCAAGTTGCTCTCGCTGCTCCACCAAAGCCATGTTGCCAAATTCGCTCAGATGTTTGCGACTAATGAACTCCTGTGGGAGAGAATGTATTTATAAGAATTTCTTTTTACTTTATTTCTTGCGTCGTTTATTCCACTCACATTTAGGCCATCCAAGCTGTGATTCTGGGTTATTTGGAATTTCTTGAGCAGTATAGCCTCACGCACATGATATATACAAATGTTGGCGGATTTGCCAGCAGCCAAAAGACACTCACCATCCGCTGAATATTCGATTGTCGAGAAGTAACTAAAAACAGAGGATGGTTTAAGATTCAATTTGAACGCTTGACTTCCACACTTACTTTGATTGTGAGTTTCTTTTGGCCGTAATAACATCCGTTTCCAAGCGTCCACCGCCCAAATCATTGCGTCCCTCAATTGTGACCACTTGTGTAGCTGATTTGACGTCGAAGATTATGATGTTGCCGACAAGCGTAGCAACAGCGACCTGAAGGAAGCACATTATAGTTTAGGGGCATTAATGTATATGTAAGCAATCACCTCTTCACCACTGGGACTGAAGGCCACACAGGTCACATCGGAGAGCGCATCAATTGTCTCGTGCTCACTATTGTTCTCCAAGCAATTCCAAATCTTCACCGTTTTATCCCACGAGCCGGAAATGAGGGTCGATGAGGTGCCGACTGGGGAAAAGGCCACCGAAGTTACGGGACCCTCGTGACCACTAATCACTTCCAGCAGTTTGCCCGTCTTGATGGACCACAAGTAGATGTCAAAGACATCCTGCCCACCAGCGACAACCAGCTCCCCGGAGTAGTCCAAACCGACGCACGCAAATTGTGCTGGAGTTGGCGATGTGAATGTTCGAAAATTTCGATACCTAAGGCAGAGATTTACATTAAATCAAGTTGTAGTCATTAATGAAGTGCAGCACATACCTAATGATATCAAAGGCACGGACAGTGCCATCCAGCGAGCTACTAACTAGGAACTTTTTATTGCGACTAAACTGCACTCCGGTCACGCCACTCGTGTGCTCACTGAACGTGACAAAACAGAAGCTGTTTTGTGTATTCCACAGTTTCACTTTGGAATCTTCTCCGCCAGTGGCGATATACTGGCCATCTGGCGAGTATGCAATGCAGGACATTTCACTACTATGTCCCTGTTGCTTCATTATATACTGCTCGCTCTGCCACTCCCATACTAGTAATTGGCCAATCTCCTTCGAGGCCAACGCTACCCAATCCCCGGTGCAGTTAAAGACTGCCGCCGAGATGGGATAATCTGAGATGCTCAACGAATGAATCATGTTCACATCGGGCAGTTCGTACAGATAGAAGGCGCCAGTGCTGAAGGCCACCACCAAAATTTTAGTGCTACGATTATAGTTGGCTGCCGTTAACAGTGCATCACGTTTCTCCTTGCGCGGCTCGTCTGCTAAGTAGTGCCTTCCCAGCTTTTTGTAGAAGAATGGATGTGACTTTTTAATGCCTTCGTCTTTAAGTTCGTTTTGATCCTCGCCGACAGTTTCTAATTCATTTTTTACAGTCTGTTTCTCCACATTATTGTCGACATCATCTTCGGATTCGCTCTCCGATTCGACTTTGACGGCCTTGCGCTTATGGGCTGGCGGCCCAGTTTCATCATCCTGTATTAAATCCGACGGCTCCATACTGCACTCCCAGAGGCACAGTTGTCCATTCTTGCTGACAGTGTTGATGTCCAAGCTATTCGCTTCGAAGAAACATGAGACTATTGCATCCGTGTGCCCGCTTAAATTATATGTGCGGAAATTTCTTGTGCGTTGCATGCCGCATACTTTGGTGGAGCTATCGCGACAGCCGACGGCAAGAAACTTCGAGTCTGTGGTCCAGTCCAGCCACGTGATGTCATCGTAACCACCGAGGAAAGTGCGCTTCAACACAAATGGACTATACTCTCCTGTTATTTCACCGGGAGCAGCAAATACCAGCACAATATTCTCTTTGGCCACCGCAAAATGGCTGCCATCCGGACTAAATTTAATGCACTGCACACCAGTTTGAAATTTGTGACGATGTATCACTGCGCAGGAGACCATGCTGATCAGGTGTGCATCGCCCTGTTCATTGACAGCAATCATCAAAGTGCCATCAGGAGACAATTCGATGTTGGTGTAGTTGTAACGAGACTCCAAAGACAAAGTACGCGATTTGTTGCTGCCAAACGTAACAAGATATTAAATGGAATTATAAGCGCAATTTCCAAACTTACTTCTTGAGATCGTATACGGTTATTCGGTTACCCACTGGACTGATTACTGAATTGCCATCGGGCGAGAAGATCAAGTTTCCATTGCGATAAATTGTGCCCAACAAATTCGAAAACTGTAAGCACAAATATTAGTAGCCAGTCTGTTTACTAGTAGTATTTAACTCACTTTGTAAGAAAACTTCATGGCGCTGTTTTATTTAATAAACCTATAATATTAAAATAAAGCGCTCCGGCGATAAGTATAAACAAAAAGCACTGCACGTGTTACGTTAAGTGTGGCGCTAAAACATGTCAAGCATATGTTAAAAATACCAAATACAGTTCGCAATATTTGTTGGTATTTTTAAGAGCAGCTGACAGCGCTGCCAACTAGTCAATTTGGACTAACAATTTTAGACAAAGAAGAACAAGAGAAGACAACTTCGCAGCAGCAAGAAAATAAATAAATAAATATAAATATTTGTGCGTCCATAATGGAAAAGAGCAAACCGACTACAGACAAACTGGCCGAGCGTAAGGCCCGCTTACTCGAATTGCACAAACAGCGCCAAGAGGCGCGGACGCAGAACCACCAGGAAGTCGTCGCTGAAGACGCACGCAAAAAACTGCCCAGCAATTGGGAGGCACGAAAACGCCAGGCAGAATGGCTGCTAGCCGATGACAAGGCACGCGAGGAGGCCCAATCTGCTGGCAAGGATTATGAACGCCTCAAGTTGCTTGATGTCTCAGCTATCGATGCTGAACGTATCGAGAAGAAGAAGATGCGCAAGGATAATCCCGATTTGGGCTTCTCCACGTACGAGGCGCAGACGGCGAGGCAATACAATCGGCTGGTGAAGACCATGCCCCCTCGCGATATGGCCAAGTATGAGAAACGAAAGGCTGAATTGGGAGACGCTTTCTATGGCGGCCCCAATATAACGCTGCACTCAAGAACGAAGGATACAACGAGCGCCATTAATAACATGGTTAAGGATCTGGAACAGCAAATTGATCGCAGGAAGAAGTACTCCAGGCGTCGCATCTATAATGATGATGCCGATGTTGATTTTATCAACGAACGCAACTCGAAATTCAACAAGAAATTGGATCGCTTCTACGGCGAGCATACGGCTGAGATCAAACAAAATCTGGAGCGTGGCACAGCAATCTGAACTAAATTCAATTTTTATCTAAATAACAAATAGTTTTAAGAGCATTGTGTACCTCACATTTATAAGTACATTGTTTATTTAAGGACAACAATTTAAATGTAATATAAAAGCAAATAAACAAAAAAAAAACATGAAATTCTTATGGTGGGTATTTTATTGTGAAGTGAGATGTAACGGGTAACTTAAAGTTACTGTGGCTTAGAAAATACCACAGGGCATTTTAAATACCACAAAAGAAACTAGAAGCTGTCAAGATTTGTTTACATATTTGCTTGTTCAGTTTCTTTGGTAAATTATGCTATTTGATCACAATAATGCAACATTTGAGTGCACGTGAAAAATATTTGATAACAAACACTTTGAACAGTTTGCCATGGATATTGCAAGGACGCGCTGTGCTCATAGATCTGCACAATGAGACATCTGTGGCGGGAATACTTAACTGCACCGATGGCCACATGACTTGCGAATTGACGAATGTAGTGTTCATAGACAGAAATGGAGCGCAACATGCCTTTGATCATTTCATGATACGCAATCGGATGATTCGTCTGCTTCATGTGCCCAAGGATCTGGATATCAAGCATGAGATCGAGCAACTGCAGCGCAGACCGCCCAAGAGAAAAACAAAGCGAACTTTCAAACTGAAGCGCGCCGAAGACCGCCACAAGGAGACTTTAGAGACTATTAAAGCGCAGAGACATGCGGAGAAACCGTAGATGGGATTCTCAATTGGGAAATAAAGAAAAATAAAACAAAATATGCAATTATTTAGTTATCTTGATTACAAATTATTATT
Source organism: Drosophila longiperda (assembly GCA_035042125.1). Classification (NCBI taxonomy): domain Eukaryota; kingdom Metazoa; phylum Arthropoda; class Insecta; order Diptera; family Drosophilidae; genus Drosophila; species Drosophila longiperda. Next base: position 12,886,941 of record JAWNLV010000107.1, read on the forward strand.
TCCTTCACATAATTATATTTGCTGGGCAATTATTTCTTGGACTCCTTTTCCTCCTTGTACTTGTAATGCAATTCCATGCAATCTGTGTCTGAAATTTTGATCCAACCATTCGGGGTCATGTGATAGACACGAATAATTCCACCGGAATAAGCATCGCGGAATGTGGCATGGTAAATAGCACGACGACCCAATTCCTGTGCCTCAGTGTCCTTTAAATCCCAATGGTAGCCAGAGTCGAGCACACCGAAGGCGAAAATGGAACCGCTGCCCACGGAGAAGACATTGCCGGGTGTGCGAGATCCCTCCGAGTCCACATAGTAGAGACCCGGGCCGCGCTTATCGTAGCCCGCCAGCATCATGCCCATGCTTAGGCCCATGCCCTTGTACTCATGAGCAATGTTAGCCATAATTTTGCTGGCCGCTGCCACCGAAATACGTTCCTTGTTGCGCAGCTCATGCAGGCGGCATTCCTTGGCCAGCACGCGATCCCAGTAAACACAGTCAGCAGCGCCGCCGGCCAATGTGCCCAACAGGAACTGATTGATTTCGACAATCTTCTTCATTGTCTGCGAACCAATATACTGGCCTCCAGTGGCACGCGAGTCCACGGCCAAAATTACTCCACCTTGGTACTTGAAACCGAGAGTCGTTGTGCCATGATCAAAGTTGATTTTTACACCGGTCTTGGAAGCATTTGCCTGAATCTTGTTTAGATTATCCAGGGGCTGCAGTACGTCGTTTAAATATGTTAATATTTTATACTCATAGAAATATTAATATTTGATTCACTTACATTCTCAAATGGAGGCGCTGCCAATGTGTAGGGATTTGCAATGTTGCTGCTGTAGGCGTTCAGCTCGTTCTCGACTTCGCTTGAGGTCCACGCAGCTGGCTTCATGTACGAAGCCTTGGAAATTTTACAAATTTCTGCTAATGCCATTTTTTTTTTTTTTGTACTAAGTTGCCGACGCGAGGATTGCAAATATTTTGTGATGAGATGACAAAAATTGAAACAATCTAGCGATGTGAGAGCATGGGTGAGAAGCATCGATTAAGTCTATTTATGTCAACTCGAAGCTTATCGATAGATACATATACTGCAGTGGGCACCCCAAATACGTTAACATTAGCTGCTATGTTATTATTAATATTTATTTACCATTTACCCCGCATTGTTTAATGCAGGATTAAGTATTATCAATGCCTTAAAACTTAAATTCTAATTGTTACTTCCTACCAAGTTGTTTATAAAAAAGTTTCCGCTAATGGCGCTTAATTTAAAAAAGCAAACGGCAAAAGACGATCATGTCTGATTTAAACAGTACAGCTGTTGTCAGAAATGATGTCGATAGCCAGCAAGCACATCCAATGACTATTTCGATAAGTGCAAAGGGGAGACAACCATAAACTAAACCTGTTGCCAATTTTGCAATTCGCCTCAATTTTCTCTTCTATTTTCCTTTAGGCCTGGCTTAAAGCCAAATTAACTCTGGGCGTATACAAAAATGTAAGCAAATGTAACACACAAATCGATTTTAAAACAAAATGTAAGCCACTATAATAACAAAACAGTCAACAGGTATAACGTAACGTATAACGGATTGAAATTAAAAAGCTATTCAAGTTGTAAGTTGTGAAAATTTGTGTTAATTCGCTGCAAAGCAGTTTGAGCTCCATTAGCGAAAAACTTTCAGAGTTTTCGTGAATGATGACAATAATTTTAAAATAATTTTTAAATACACTATTGAAATGTGTATGAATATGTGAAAGGATTGGAATATAAATAACTAATATGCTTGATGTAAATACATATGTGCGTTGGATTTATATGGCTACATATTGTATATGTGTGCGTGTGTGTATGTGTGTAATTGTATAGCACAAAGTATTTTAATGGGTAATAAAAATATTGAAACCGTTAAATTATTTGTTTAATAAAATTGATTCTCTTTTTGAAGTCTATTAATTTTTTTGTAATTAATCTATAGACAATGCAGCATGGACCACACTCTAAAGCAGGAAGCCTTGCCGAATGCCATTTCCGGGGTAGGTTGAAATGTATCGCAAAGCTTAGCTCCATATTCTAACTAAAGTTTCAAATTATCAGCATGACTGCAGAAATTGGACGGCTTTACATGAGGCTGTTGCCGCCGGAGATGATAAGAGAGTTCAAGTTCTGCTTTCGAGCAATGCAACTGATCGCTTGGCCAGGGAGTCCAGTCAGGGGAATACCCCATTGCATGAGGCCGCCAGTCGTGGATTGAGTCGCTGTGTCAAATTGCTTTGTGCCCCGCCCACATCTGCGAAAGCGCAGCCGGGTTTCGGCAAAGAGAAGAGCCGACTGAAGACGCGGGTGGCGAACACAATTGAAGCCTTGCACAACAGCACGCTGAGCATCATTAATAATGAGGGACTTTCAGCTCTGCATTTGGCTGCCCAAAATGGTCATAATCAAAGTTCACGGGAATTGCTGATGGCCGGCGCCGATCCGGATGTTCAAAATAAGGTAAGGACCCTCAATCTCTAGTGTTATTTCTAATAATCTTACAATTTGTATTCAGTACGGGGATACGGCTCTGCATACGGCTTGTCGTTACGGACATGCGGGCGTTACCCGTATTCTGCTATCGGCCCTGTGTGATCCTAACAAAACCAACCTGAATGGAGACACCGCATTGCACATCACCTGCGCCATGGGCAGGCGCAAGCTGACCCGGATTCTGCTCGAGGCAGATGCGCGCTTGAGTGTGAAGAATGCCCAGGGAGACACGCCCCAGAGTATTGCAGTCCGCAAGAATTATCGTGAAATAAATGAAATACTCAGCACGCCAAAACGCATACGTAATCGGAGAGAAAAGCCAAAGGAGAATGAGAAGACGGATAAAGCACTGGACAAGGATAAGGATAAGGACAGGGATAGTGTGGATAAGGCTATCAATTGGTCACCCTATGGCTGTCATTATTTTCCCGATCCGCGCAGCTTTCCATCACCCAAGCTAGAGACCTTACCCAAAGAGCCGCTGAAGCAGGGCGAGCAATATTTCCTTGACCTCGCAGGACACATCCATAAGGGTCCTGTGAGTGTGGGCAATACCTGCTACTGCGGACCCTTCTTCCGGCACATTGAGAACAAATTGAATTGCAATCGCAAGAGCTTAAAGAAATATGTGCACAAGACCAAGGAGCGTTTGGGACACAAGGTTCAGGCGCTTGCAATAAGGACCAATGATCAAATTGAGCAACTCACTCGCACCATGATCGAGGATCGGATGCGCTGTGAGAGCAAGCGGCAGTATCTCAACGAATATCTACGACGCGGCGAACCAATGCGCTCCACCTTCGACAATCAGACCAAGTGTACCAGGATTGAGAGAACATTGTCTCGATGCCGTAGCTTGGATTTGCTGGAGAGCAATTTCGAGAGCAACCAAATGCCCAACTCAAAAAGCGTTGATGTTCTCGAAGAGAATCAAACCGTCGTGGACGTGGTTTATCACGGCCAAGCAAAAGATGCGACAGCTGAGAGCGATTCAAATGACGAGACGCATTCCAATTCTAGTGCTGGTGAAGTAGAGGATGCCATGGCAACACCCCATTTGGCAGCTCAAGAGGATTCAAAGCAAACGAAGCTGGATGAACTCAAGCTTGATTTTCTGAAAGTATCAGAGCGACTGGGAGATCTGCTGGAGAAAACTACACTAATCATGGAGCGAGACAATGAGCAGGAGAACAAACTACAGCTTTGCTCTTTATCACCAGAGCAAAGTAATCCGTCCATGCATAGTCCGGAGAATCAAGAAAACAAAGAAAGTCCAAATTACGACGGCTATGCGAATGGTCAACGACGCTATCCCAACTCGAGTGAAACATCAAATCCCTCACAGAACTCTAATAGTTGGGAATTCGGAACGACCCCGCCGGATGCCCAAAAGTATTATCATCATTGCATTGGCCGGGGTGAAAATATGCTGAATACAGTGATTAAAGCACTGCGCAAGGATGCCGCTTTTGCGGATCACAATCAGGACGACGTGGCGCTTAACCAAAATGCAGACAGATTGTGTGGCGATAAGTTGATGTATAAGGAACAGATCCATGAGACACCATCGCCATCATGCAGCACAGATGCGCTACAGCTGTATCCAAGTTGTCACAAATCCATGTCCAATCTAATGAAACGCCAGCCACTCTGTGTGGAAGATAACTTTGCAGCACATCCCGCACTATTATACACAAACCCAATGGGTATGCCCCAAATTTCTCCCGTTGGATTGCAGATGAGACAAAGCTCCAATGAGACTGCCGGCAAAGTGGAAATTAAAAACGGCGAAATTAAATACCTAAAAAAACCCAGTACGGGTCAAGTCAAGGATATGGTGGCACAATTGCAGGGTAAAATTGATTGCAATCAAAACTCTGATAATGAGCTGGCCTTGAGCTCCGATTTGCACAACGTAAACTACGGTTTGCGGGGCATTGAAGACACACCTCGACTGCCCCTGCAAAATCCTGCAGCTCTCTACACAAGCCACATGCGAACGAATCCCCAACAGCTAAGGCACATACCAAAAGATGCATACTTCCACGATCTGCCAAATCGATCGAGAGAACCGCCAAGAGTTCAAAACATTTACTCAGCAGACTTGGCTAGTGCTAGATATATGCGAGGCTATGGTAGACAACCGGAATCCCAATCTCCCAGTGCACCGCCAACGCTCCATCTGCAGCAAAATCATCATCATCATCATCATCACATACAGGAGCTATTGCCGGCTGATTATTCAAGCCGGAATTCGAATTTGGCCAATGGCAATCAGCCTCAACATCTGCACGGCAATGTGTTACCCAATGTCAGCTCTATAAGAGCGCACCCGGTAATCTTTCGAAATCCCCTGCCACATGATGATGTCGATCTAGATGTGGATGAGATCGCCGCTGTTGGCTTATACAATAATGTGTCCAGCCTAGTTTAAGGATAAAGTAAAGAATATATAAATGTGCTGATTTTTTGTAGCCAACATTTTTTGTAAATAGTTGTCACAATGTATTTATCATTATTTTAATGTATATGGAATCCTGTTCATGATGGACTCTATACCAGATAAATTTATGTCAAATTTCTGGACGTTGTGGCCGGCAAGTAGCAACAATTAGCAAACAGTAAAAATTGTAAGAATTCGCAGCATTTTGTTTTTGGCACTATTTTTGTCTGTAAATATATGTATATATGCATTTATGTACTTATATTTGTAGTTTTCTGTGTGTTTTTGTCTTCACTCTAAAAATAACTACGTATATAGTGTTATTATTGAATTAAAATATATTTTCTTTAAAAAAATTTTTAAATATAATAGTTTTTTAATGTATGTGTAAATATCAGAATGTCAAGTACATATTTATTTGATAACAGATCATGTTTTGGTGTTTTGATAGACATGCGGCATAAGACATTGTAAAAATCAATTGTTTTTTGTTTTTTTTTTTAAATCTTTACAAATTATCTGATGATGACAACGTTTGATATCATTAAATATAATATATATTTTTATGTTTAATATGCTTGCTTGTTAATAAGTTTTTGTTTAGCAAATCTCCTACAAATGATTTCTCGATGTTTGATACATACTATTTAATTGAAAATTCTATAAATTATGCTGCCCTTTTGCCGTTCATTTCTAATCAAATTACACAATATCGGCCACTTAATAATTATCTTAATATCTGCATAGTCAAATTACATGTTACAATAGCCAATAATTTATTCGCTTTTAAATGTAGCCTAATATATAAACCTATTAACATTATTTTGTTTTCTTTGCAATCTACTGGAAATTTTTCTTCTTTTCTTGGCTTTAATGAAAAATGAGTGTCGATAACCCGGCATTCTCCTCTCGATTTGAACTTAACAAATATTGTTGTTGTTTTTGTTTTGTTGTTGTTGGTCTTGATGACAGCAGGGATGAGTTACGCTCGATTGGGAAATCTACGTGTAACGAATATTTTATATCAGGTAATGTCTCAAAGGGGACTGTTGTCCGAGTCTTCGCGCTCTTGGATTGTAGTTATGCTTTGCTGCAAGGCATTCGGTGTGAGCCACTCCCTAAAAATTGACAAATGAGATATATATATATATATATACATATAATGATTTATGTGTCACTGATCAAAGCAAAACTCACTTTGGTAGGCATCTTTGTAAAAAGGGTACACAGGAGCTAAAATGTGCTAGGCGATTCACCCAGCTGGGTATTTCTTGGCCGCAAAGTATCTGATATTAATTAAAACTTAATTAGTACAATAAACACAGATGAGTATTTCGAACACATACCTGTGTCAAATTGCCCGAAAAGTGGTTACAATTATTATTCATAAGATGATAACGATCGCCGCGAAATTGATTGCCCAACTCCTCGACAAGACGACGCACTTCCTCATATGTAAAATCCGTGCAGCCAATTTGTATGCTCTGCCGGAATTGAAACTGTTCGCCCAGCTCGTCGTGATCACGCGGACTGATTTCAAAGACGCCCGTAAACGGGAAAGGATGTCCGCCATATGCGAACTCAGTGCCGAATGCTTCTACGCCGGAATGGAATACGCCCAGACCAATTGACGTGGTATATTCATTAATCCAATACTACAAATGAGAAATCAATTAACTTCAATTTAATTATAATTGAATAAATGTCAATCCTTACCATATCATAAACATTGAGGATAACTGGTTCTCTTGTCCCCATATTGGATGGCAAGAGCTCCTCGTTGCCATCTTTTGGGACACTTAGGCAGCTCGGAAATGACAGGTTGCAGGGCAGCCCGTTGGAGAACATTGATTAAATGCGTTGTTGGTTTTTTCTTTTTTTCTATACTGCAAGCAACATATCAGAATTTTAATACACAGATATTCTCACAAACCTTTTTATTCTTTGTTTTATTGTCATATTTGGACTTTGAGGAGTTCCACAGTTGCACACACTCACACACATGTGTGCGTAAAAGAAAGTTTGTGTGTGTCAAAAAAATACACTTGTGTACGCACATATGTTCAATTACTTACATATGTGTATACATTATATACTCTCATCATATTTATACATACACACAAATATGCGTGTTGCAAATGTGTCATAGCAATCAACTTACACAAGTAATGCAGGACCCTAATATCCCATGCTCCGGTGGATGTTGACAATTGACAATTGCCAAAGGTAAAGTTTTATGGATATATTATATTATTTTCTTCCGCATCCGTTTTTAGTTTATACACAAGATTTTTTTGTTTATGGATTGATTGTAGAGTTGTGCTGGCCCAGTTCAGAGTATCGTTCATTAAAATCGTCTTATCGAACTACTCAAATTGGTTCTTCGATACCTTTACTTAACAATATATCGTACTTATTTTGACGCGATAATTAAACAAATAATACAAAAGTTCGTTAGAAAAAAGTTTTTAAAATACTTTTTTTTTAATTTTTCGTGAAACTATGTGTTATATTTTGATTGTTAAAAAAATTGATAATTGTATTTCGACTCAAAATCTTAATTTTAAATTTAAATTCAGTATAAGCTAGTGTTCTGTTATCAGTAAAACTTAAAAAAATCGGTTAAGTTTTAACAAAGTTATGGAAATGAAAATTTTGACACCAAAAGTTAACTCTGCGTTGTTTTTTAGATAATAGTTATACATAAATTTCGACCAAGCATAGTGTTTAAATGCAGTATTCAACTGGATCTTAAACCGGAATCAAAAGACATTACACTTAGGAATTAACTTAGAATTGTTAAAAATATGGCAATATGATAGATAGACTTCGATTATTTTGTTTTTGTAAACAAAAATTCTCTTGACAACAACAAAACATGAGTTTGCTAAAAACATCTGTTTTTCGCAATATTTATCAAAACTGTAAGTTTTTCAACAACTGCGCATGTCGGAGAACTTAATTTACAAACAACACGTGCTAACCAAAGCTTTCCCGCCTCAGTAAAAGTACATGAGTCGATGTATGTATTTAACACAACAAATTTAGCCGGCTCTCTCAGTCGTTACGGCGTCATCGTCAAGTTCTCATTGACACTCGAAAGAGGGTCTATCCACAAATATCCTCCAAAAGCCCACCCGTGCTCCCAGTCTTTGCTGGACAATGCGGAAGAACGGTAAAGGTTGAGTCATAAAAAACGAAAGAAAAAATTCATCGAATATGCAGTACTTCAACCAAAACAGAAGCATAAAAAGTAAAGAGATTAAGCAGTGATTTATTGTGAATAAAAAAAATTTAATAAATGTGAAATTACTCATATTTTATTTTTTTATTTTTAAAACGAAATTTATACCATCGTAGATTTGCCAAAATACAAACTACCGAATGTTAATTAATGTTTCTTAAGTGCTTTCTTTAAGAAGTTATATTTGTGCAAGAAAAGCCGTTTCACAAAACTATATACATACATTAAAACACATATATACACGGAATTAGTTTTATTGGGTGGTTCTGAAAAAGATACAAAAATGTGTAAGTGAACATGGAAAGTTCGCCGTCCAGTTCCATAGAAAAGCAAATCGATCACTTTTTGGAGCATTTTAAACGTAGTGCTTCCAAGGCCATCGATTCGGATTGGAGCAACGCCTCCACGGATATCACCAATGGGCCCGCGAGTAGTCCCCAACGGCAGCTGCCCCTGCAGCGTTTACTGAAAAAGACTAAAAGTCGCTCAAGTTGTCTAGACATATCCGAGATGTCTGGTAAGTAAAACCAAAATTAATTACTGATTAAAATTAATGTAGATAGAGCTTAATAACAATAATATTCGGTATTTAATGCAAAGTTCATATACTTACTGCTCTGGCGAGCATCAAGGTTACTGTTTGCCGTTAGTCCACCCCACCCAACCCATGCATTTTCCGTGTATTGATTTTCCATGTATGGCAACAGCAATGGCTTTTAACTTCTCCTTCAGTGTCACGACTAAACTGTCCTTCCCTTGTTACATTTATAATCCTGGGCATATTCAATGATATGTTACTTGTGCAACTGTAGATTTCGCATAGAATAGGTGCATAATATTAACTTAATAAATTCTTAATGCAGTGTTTATGCCCTTGCAGTTGGTGTATAAATGATGTGTGTATTTTTCTTAAACAAACTTAACGATTCATTCAATAAATGTTATTGTTAGTTATTTGCTTAAGACATTTATTGATTTTAAATATATTTTTGGAAAAGTACAAGTCTATTTTAGATTTTATAGCCATAACTGAAAATAGAAACAGTTTGTTGAAAATCAAGCGAAGAGCTCTTGCAAATAGGGACACATATTTATGCAAGTATTTACATGTTCATTCGGAAGTAATTGTATACGTTTTAAGTACAAAATGTGAAATGCATATTGCACTTTTCATTTAGCTGCACTTTAAAGGCCGCTTTTATGAAATACGTTCGCACACATACACATTTGGGGCTGTGTAAATACATAAACGTTGCAAGTTTTACCCCCATTTCAATTGGTGCAACGCTGCAAGGGGGTTTCAATTCTATTTAGGGTACACTACGCTTAGTGCTAATCACCGGTGCCCACAATTCTCATTTGTTGTTGCCTGTTGCTTTGCGCTTAGCCCACGCAGGTAATTATGCATACCTTTCAAATTTTATGTATATTTACGGCCTTCGCTTCTAGTTTTTCCCCCGGTCTAAATATGTTTTATTTAAATTTTAGTTTTGAAATATTCAAATTCATTTAAAAATACCGATTCTGAATATACCAGTCAACAAATTCTTTCTTATCGGTATCGATGCTTATTATGGAACCAGTGAATCGCTGCTAAGATCGTAATCCGATCGGCTGGTATTCGTAGAATTTACAAATGTAATTTCCATTATTTCTATTAGTTTTAAAACATTAGTTGTTCCTAAACTGTGTATAAATGCATATTTGAATCGATCTTTCGATATGTTCTGTAAAGTTCACGAACCAATAGCTAAGGTGCTGCTAATAACAGATTCTGATATGTTAAGTTGTTCGCTCTGCTAGTAATTAACAATAGTCTCGCTCTTCTTCTTGTGCGTAAAGTATACCCGGTGCACAATTGAAGTATATAAATATATAACATATATTATTAATGTTGAGTTATATTTACGCAAAATTTTATTTGAATTGATATTGATGCTCATGTGTAGGTAATTTAATTGATTGAGATGATGTTCGTTTGCTGTTATGTTAGTGAAAATTGCAACTAATTCTATGCGTATGCCAATACATATATATATACATCTCCCAGATGCGTGTATGTGTTTATATATTTTCGGTACTTATCAGCTGTGCTTGATTCAAGTTGCCATTGAAATGATGCGAGTTATTAAAGCGGCAACAGTTGTGATTATTCTCTTGTGCAATTATTCAAAGTACTAAATTTACGTTCGTTTGCCTTTTTTTTTTTAGCAGAATTTGAAATATTTGGCATATGTAAAAAAGTGATAAAGTGATCCACGTCCTTACAAGAACAGGGATGCACAAAATTTGTGCGTATGTGAGTGAGTAAAATGTTATGTGTGTGTGTATATATGTATCCAATACAAATCATACGGGCGTAGTAAATTTGTAACCTAATTATAAGAAATACGTTTGTAGTCATGTATTCGTGTTTGATTTAGAAGAAACTTCTTGCTCACCTGCACTATGATCATAAGACACACACAAATACTCCAAAGAAGCATTTAAAATCCCACCGGGTTGCTGAAAACTGAGCTAAATGCTTTTCAGCGTTCTTCAGTCCCTTATTAAGTGCAGTGTATGCAATTACGTGTGAACATTATTAACATAGTTTATATGCATGTGTGCGTGTGAATATATTTTCATTGTTTTGACAAATTTGGGCACATTGTCTTTTCGTGCAATTATTATTAAAACCTGGAGTATGTAAAAGTATATACGTTCATCCATCTGTAGATCAATATCAAATTTGATCGATCTAATTTATTTACGGTTAAAAAATCACATTTACAGTCGCAAGTACTTTTTCTGTAAAGAAGTGATGCATACAGTACCCACTGACTGATTCCCATGACTTACAAAAACAATAACATCATTTGTTTACAAAAAAAATTATTATTGAAGTCAATTAACTAAATAATACACTTTACTTAGGGTCGAAGTGCATTACATACATATTTATGTACATATGTATTTAAAAAAAAAGATTAGGAGCGCTCCAAATGGGAGTTACGTAATTAATTTTGTACTAGCCATACATACATTAATGCCTCGTACATACGAAAATATTCTCTTAAGTACACAGACACATAGAACATATAGAAATGAGATTTATTTATTTTTTTGCGCAGCATGTGTATACATTTAAATTTTTTCTTTTTTTAATATTGCGGTACTTTGATTTTTATTTTTTAAATTCTATACTTCATGTCCAAAATGTACATACACCTGTGCACATAAATACATAAACCTGTGTGCATTTAAGTGTAGTCACAAACACATGCATGTTTCGCTAAAAATAAAATTGTAAAAAGTGCACCGCAATTTGCAAAAGAAAATTAAATATAAATATTGTAAAGCTTACTCGATTGGAGCCAAATTGTGGTGTCGTGACGTCAGGCAGTGAGTTTGTGGCGACAAAAAGTAAAAGTTTACAAAATATAGCTCGTCATAGTTAATTTTAGCAGACACATTTAAACAACGAAAATAATTATCGGTTGTTGTATTTAAAAACTTTTCTCAATATTCATACTTTCTATTAGATAATTTACTTCTTAATGTATAACTACTATCGCTTAGCAGCACCCTTATCGCTGTCAAATGTAATGTATGAATGAAATTATATTAAATAGCAGATTAGCATGGGAGACATCTCCGACACTTACGACTAGGATAGAACATTAAAAAAAATGCATCATACTAAACGGTATTAATGACGTTAGTAGCTAATTACAGCCATTAGAAAACTAACTTGGAATTAATTGTAGTAGCGGGAAGCGCAGAGAAGTTGAACAGAAAGCACTGCGCAAATAAAGCTCTGTAGATTTTATTATACTATCCACTGGATCGTCAACATACAAAAACTCATATTAATAATTTAGTAGTCATTAGAAAAAAAAAGCATTATCCAAAAGAAAATCACATTTTATAAAATAAACATGGTTTGCCATTTCATTGTATGAAATATGCCAATTACAATGTGGAAGCACATTCCTTACATTCCTACTGGGTGTTTTTCGTATCTGCGTGCATCTTTACGAATGTGAGAGATCTGAAGTGTTTCATTGACTGACTCTTTTTTCGCGCTGCTCCAATTAGGTGTTTATTTGTGTGTTGCATCTTGTGTGTGCAGCACAGGCACACTTCAGCTCTCGCTCGATTAGAAGAAAGCTGCAGAAAGAAACGACCGGCTAAAAAACTTGAGCAGTTGGTGCTCTTTGTATGCTATTTTGAATTGGTCTGAAATTAAATCGTATTCTGGTGATCTCGTGCAATCACCTTCATGGCAGTTAGTTTCGCAAGTGCCAGCTACTTTTCTCTTATGCAAGTTCTCTCCGTACAACTCTTCCAGTTCACCACTCTCCATCTCCCTCTCTCTATCTCTCTCGATTCTCTCCGCTTGGCAGCAGCTGATGTTTTGTCGAGGCCAACCATACTGAAATCATTACCAGAGTCTCGCCGTTTATCGCAGTGGCAATAACATACGTTGCTTTTCAGTTACTAGAATTTATTTATTTATTTATGTAGTTTTTTTTGTTACTGTAGTGCTATGTGACTTTTAGTACGGCTAAAAATATTAAGAAAAAAGCATCAAATTATTTGTATTACTCATTTGTGGAACATATGTTTATATGTATTTACTTGGTAAAACTATATCTTCAGCTGTGTATGCCTCCATATGGCAAAAAAGGAAATCAGTGAACAACGCATGTGAAGTTTTTACGTTGACCGCGCCATAATCAGTGTTTTTTTTTTTACGAAAAACATTTACATACTTATCTACACTAGAAAAATAGATATAATGGGCAACCTGCAAACTTTGTCTGTTGGTATGTGATATGTTCATGATAAGAATTTCCCATATTTGTCTGTTTTTGTGCTTTTTCTTAACTTGACCTAAGATTATTATTAATATGCGGTAAACCGCAGGCGTGACTGAATTGTTTTTATAATTAATAATTATGACTGCATTTGAAAATACAAAACCACACAACGATAATCAAACACACATCTGTGTATTTTTACTACTGCAGTTTTCTTTATTGCTGAATTGAAAAATGAAAAAGAGTATAACCAAACCACACCTAAAGTGCCCTAAACACACCAATACACATAAATTGAAATTTGAAATGCATATTCAGTATATATATAATCTAAAATATTTGTAATAAATTTGTATATATAGAACAATATTAAATAGATTTTGTGGATTGTAATTATGAACATTAAACTAAAAACCTTCTGCAAATATAAATTTTCTTATTGTTCTTAATGTTTTTTCGAATATCTTGTTTTACTAGACAATGAAGTGGAAAACGCTTTGGCCGAATCGCAGGCAATTGTGATGAGTGCCTCGCAGACACAGCAGCGACAGCAGCAGCTGATAAGCCAACATATGATCGACTCCCAGATCTCTGTGAGCAGTGGGGCTTCCATCCAGACGGCGATCTTTCAGTCGCTAACGAATTCACCGGCTCACACAAATCGCAGCACAGGACACCTGCAGCACACCACCTCAACAATCAGTAGTAATTCAACAACTTCTGTCAATTCACAGGGCATCTCTTTTGCCTCAGAAGCGCTAAATGCGCAAAAACACACAGAGCAGATTAACTCGCTGCTGGAACACATAAGTCCCGCCCAAGCGGCTGCCACTATGAGTGGCGAGGGAGTGCTCAATATAGCCGATGTAGCCGATCTGCTGCACCCGCAGCATGCCATCATCACAGGCGGACGTTCGCAGGAAGGATGCCCACTGATCATCTTCCCGGATAACAATAATTTTAATTCAATCGAAGAATCTGACTACCAGAAACTCATTTTGTACCTTACCTCCGTGCCATCGTAAGTATACAATTAGGTTAATTTCAAAATTAAATAATAGCTATAATGAATAATTTGTACAGGCTCCAGGATGCTGATCTCGGCTTCCATTTAATCATTGATCGTCGCAAGGATCGATGGACATCTGTAAAGACGACTTTGCAGCGAATATCGGTAAGTGATCGAATAATCTTTGTTTTATCAATAAACAACATTAATTAATGATATTTGAATTTTTTTTTAGATTTATTTTCCGGGTATTATACATGTAGTCTATGTACTGCGTCCATCGGGCCTCTTTCAAAAGGCGATATCCGAAGTAAGCTCAAAATTTTCTTCCAAGGACGAATATCGCTTTCGGCTTATTGTTTGCTCAGCACTCAGCGATTTACATGAGTTTATCGATATCAGTCAGTTGACACCCGATATGGGCGGCTCATTAATATATTCCCATCACGAGTGGATACAACAAAGAATTGTAAGTACCTTAATCATTTTTATATGCTGTCTAATAACCAGGTTTCTTCCCTTTTAGTCGCTTGAGAAGTTTTCCAGTTTGACGCATCAAGTCTCTGCCGAACTGGATGTATTTATACAGGCAATTCATGATACCGAGTTTCCCAATTCCGTCGAGGCAACAAGAAAGCTATTAGAGGATCAGGGTGCTGACTATGCCCGACTGAAGGTTTCACTCACTTATATATTTATATATATATATACTTATCTTAAATATATATCTTAGACCTTACGACTAATGTGATCTAAATTTTTAGGAGGAAATCTTGGCTGCTGCCAAGCACGGCGAGACGCTGCTAAACAGAATAAAATCAAATGAGGAACTTAAAGAGTTTTCTGAACGCACCGGCAATGTTAGCGCACTTGAAAGGTATATCTGTTTATCATATAGAGTTGGTGTTGTTAAATTGCCCTGGCGTATTTTGCTCGATCTTTTTAACCTTTCTCTGTCTTTCTTAACTAAATTTCGCGTTCTTATATTAACTTAACTAAAAAATTGTGTTCTTTACTAACTTGAAATCTGTTTTGGTTTTTTATAGCTCTGCACTGGTTATGTACTTTTTAACATTTATTTAAAGAAAACTTTCTGAAAACACATTCGTTTCATTTCCTCTTCAGTGTACGTAATACATAAATTTCCACTTTTCTTATCAGTCAACCATTGTGTTTTTGTTTCGCAAATTAGTTTTTAATTAAGCCATACCTTATTTTCCAGCTTGAGTTATTACTTAATAGACTTTATAGTGCAATTTATTTACAGATTTGTAAATTGAATAATAGTTTGCGGACTGTCCCAATAAATAGGTCAAAAATGTTATTAAAATATAGACAATATATATAAAGTTAACCTTAGAAAATCAGACATATTATTTTAATAGTTTTTTTTTAACTACATTTAATACCCAATGTAATTTGAATTGTAGTCAATTGTTTAACTATTTCAAATGGGGTTTTAAAATTAAGATATAATGACTTATAATTGAATTCACTTAAGGGTTTTACACAAAGTTAAATTCAAACAATTTATACTTGTAAAGGTTAAAGCTTTATTCAGCTTTTAAAAAGTTTTATTTTTTTAATTTAATGCATGAAGACAAAATTATTAAACACGCCATTTAGTTTAAAAAGAAGGTTTTGCTTAATGTTGATCAAATGAAATGCGAAACAATTATAAAATGCATGTAGATATTGGTATTTGTTGGTTTATTTGAATTAGGACTTCTGAGCTGTATACCATATATATATAACTATATGTGTGTTAAATATGCAAACAATATACACGCTAACTATTTCAATTGATTCACTGATTATTGAAACAAATAGTCAAACCACACTGTTCACACACAATTTTCCACTATGCACACACACTCACACACAAGTAAACACACTGTTTTATTTAACAAATCCAAAAAAAAGGATGTAACTTTTAAGATCATGGAAATGTCGCTCATCTCACTCATCAAGCTGTTGCCGTCTCTTGTCTTTTATCTTTCCTGTCGCGCTCTCACTTTTGATATACGCAAATGTTTCCAAAACATTTTCAAAATGATCAATTTTCTTAAAAAATAAAATAAAATAATTGTATGTAAATGTTAACGACCATAAAATATCGATGTGCAGATCCAGTGCAGGGCAGCAAATACATCGTCAACAAATTATTTATCACCAACAATATAAGTTTAAACAACCCCAACATTATGATGATTGTCGCGATTATCGTAGACTGCTGGTCCAACTTGAGGAAACGGAGCGACGATTCGACGAATTCTGGCGCACACATCGTAACCGCTTGGAGCAGTGTCTGCTTCTTCGCATGTTCGAGCAGGACTTTCGCGAATTGCAGGTGAGTCTAAAAAAAGGAATAGTTAAATTTTTAAAACCATATTAATCATCAACTCTTATACGTAGAACACTTTCGATGGGCATCTTAAGACTGTTGCGGACATGACGGAGATTGGAGAAAGCGTCGATAGGGTCGCAACACTCGTGCTGGAAACGGAAGAATTTTGCACACAAATCAAAATTGATTTGGATCGTGCCGCAGAGACTATCCAAGCTGGACAGAAGCTAGTTGGCTCCCGTGGCGTGTATCCTTGGGAGATTGTGCAGCCCAAATGCGATGAACTGCAGCGTGTCTGCGACATAATTAGAATGCGTCTCAGCAAACGCCTCGAAATACTGGCAAAGAACAGTGAACTTATGGAGAGAGTTGAAAAGGTAACTAGCTCCAACAAATTTAGATTTCATCTTTTACTTAAATATTCATCCCAACCCCTTACAGGCTAATCAATGGTGTGCCAATGGAGTGGAGCTGTTGGCCTCACAGCAAATCGAGAAGTGTTCGGGATCTGCAGATTTAGCCGAACAGAGTCTGCACGAAATACAGGCATTTATTGCATCTGCCTCCGATTTTAAATTATCTAGTCCAAGTGAATTCAAGAAAATCTTTTTGGATAGCACAACACCGGAAACCAAAGCACTTGTATCTCAGGTAAGGTGGCTATTATTTATGTAACCAAGTCTGGCCATTTATGTCGTCAGAAGATCCCTCTTAAGACATTGACCAACATGAAGTTTTGTGTTTGTCATGTGGACAAATTCTGTATAAAAAAAAATGTATATGTATTGGCCACTTTTGTAAACAAGTTATCCATAACTATTAAACAACAATTAGGCCACATTTCTTTGTGACTAAATTGTGATGCAACAGGGATGGAGACATTGCCCACTCATCGTCGATTAAATAATATCAAGTATGACAAAAGCAACAACTACAGAGCCAAAGATAGGCGTAGATCGACGTCTACTGTCTTTACGCTTTGGAATTGTTTTGCTATGCTTGGCAATGTGATCGGGAGACTCAGCTGAGTGAAAGACAGGTTCTTACTGTCTGCAGTTGATCTGCTGTGTATGAGTACAGTTAGATAACAGAGTTTGGAATGGGAATGGGGCATTCTCTAACATAATGTATATTTAATGTGCCTGAAATGCTATCAATCAACCGGTTTGTGTCGCCGGCTGAGTATCCAAAGTGATCTTAAAGTGGGCGCTCAGAGTAACAGATATGTAGTTTAGTGGGCGTAGCTACATATGCGATTTTCTAATCATATATTTAATTTTCCACTAACTAAATATTTATGATGATTTTTTTCCATTTTTCCACAAAAGACTGTTAACAAAAAATCAAGTGGGATGAACAGATATCTATTCGACAGGGTTAGAGGGTTGTTAGCCTAACAGCTGATACATAAATTAAAGTAATTTTCGTTGTATATATGTGCCTATATAGGTTAAAAGATCTCAGAGGCGCCCATTTAGACAACTTTTTTCTTTCAATTGTAGAACATCACTTTTTGTGTTTATTTTAATGTTAGATCATACATCCTACATCTGAGGAATGATCTTAAATTACAAGCTTCTTTTGTTGTCTTAACTCTTGTTTAAAGTTGAGTCTGCAATTTAAGCAGCTATATTCAAACATGTATGATAGGCCATTTCGAACAAAGCACAGATGCAACATCGAGCAAGTCAAGTTCGATGGGACGTTTCGTAATAAATATGGATGAACATTTATAGCGTTGAATCGCTGCTTCCTTTACATTAATTGAGTTCTTTATATGAGTTATTTTTATTTATAATTAACTTATTTATTCTTGCGTTAATAACAAGATTTTAAATAAGGGTTTTATTTATGCACTCAATTAAAAATTGATGATTAAACAAATGTTTCAGTTTTACTGACAATATTTCATAGCTTCTTTTTGGAATTTTGCACTCGAAAAAACAAAACCAACTACTATTAATTGCCATCCACAACCAAAATTTCATAAAAATGGGTAATTTTCATAATAAAAAGACGTAAAATTAGGTCAAATGCATTTTTTTAGTTTGGTTATTTATGTATTTTGAAGCAATCTGTAAAAATATGTCGGTCATGCACGAAATGGGTCAGAAAGACCCGTTTGGAGTCTGCTGCCGCTGGAATATTCTGACAGCGTTTACATTTCTCTGGCGCATAGCATAATGATTCTGACACAATTCGGAGTTGTGCGCTGGACCGCTTTCATTCCAGTCTCTCGGCACGTTTGACCAGTTAACGAACTGGATATCCTTGCGATTGCAATGGAGATTGCGATTGCGTGTACCAGCTATTAAAAAAAAGATTGCCTTACTTCTTACGCTAACTATTAGATCACTGGATGGTGCCGATGCCTCCAAACAAAGTTGCATCATGGCTAACAACTGACTCGCATATGCGCCGCTTCTGCGTACAGTTTGCAATTTTCCCGAAAACAGTACACCATAATCAGCCAATTTATTTGTGAGTTGTTGCAAAATGTTGTGGGCTTTTTGCCTCAAAAAGATACAAGATACTTCATTTAAATGGAGTTCGTTGACTGTCCGTTGATTTCGTGGGTGACACGAGCCGCCTCCTGCAAAGGTCAATGGTAGTAATTCAAATAACGGGTCTTATGCTGAGATGACGCTTTCCCATTTGTGTAATAAGTCACTCATTCTCTCAAAGTTGCATACTTGCCAAATATGTTCAACTGCATTTTACACAGAAAAGTGTAGATTTTTTTTCCATTTGACAAGTAGATTATTAATTACATTTTGCATTGACTATAAATGTTGACATGTGTTGAGATAAGATAATATACGATGCATGGATGAAAATTATTTAATTTTAGACAATGTTCAAGAAACTCTCAAAATCCTTTCTTGTAAAATTTGTTATAAAAAAGACAATGAAGTTCAATTCTAGATATATAATAATCTGGATAATATTGATTGCAATGTATAATAATATTTAAATATATTATATATATTATTTATTATATTTTTTTCAACCCATATGTTAGTTAAATGTTTATAGTGTATATATGCTAGAGTTTTGTGTACACTCGACAAGTCCGAACGAGAAAAAAACTCCTAAGCAATTTATGAAAGCACAGGGCATATAAATAACATTTTAGTACATTGCAAAATATTTGCTTGTAATTTGGTTAGCGCATCAGCAGCTGCAAAAATTTATTATTTGGGCAAACAAAACCACAAACGGTGTTCAATGCTCGGTGGACTTTCGCAGAAAACTCACAAAACTGGTCCTGCCTGCCTGAAGATGCACGCCGAAGATGCACTCTGAAGATGCATCAATGCATAGTTGACAATGAGCGTATCCGAATGCGACCCCAACGGAAGCAAAAGTGAAAGTGGCAATTGTATTTATTGCTTTCGGCCATTATGTAAAATGTCAAATGTCAAATGTCAAAAGCCATGGCATTGCCAAATGCCTGCGTTTGTCCTCTGGGCGCACTTTTAAGTTATGCAATTGTTGTATTTTTATCGATTGCATAGGAAGCTGTATACCTCTATATTTATTAAAACATATAAATTTAATAAATGATGGCTGCAAACGTTGTGTGTAAGACCCAGCAACATTTTTTATAAGATTTTGAGATTATATAAAAAGTTAATCATAGGCATATGAATTTTGTTTAGTTAATTATTTGTATAATCGATGAACTTTTGTTATTATATATATACTTTGATAAATGTATTTATTGATTATAAAGGTTGTTGTGATAGTTTCTGGAATAATATGCACAGCATTGCATATTTAATTAGCTACTTGTCACATATTATTTATATAAAAATGTAGGCAGTTGAGGCACGCCTAATTGTTTTGTGGCTTGTGGTTTAAGAGTTACTGCACTTTCGGTGGGGCACAGTTTCAATTGTAAATTTAACTGCTGCAGCCGCAGCAAAGTATCTCAACTTGGCGAACTTCACTTTTCTTCTGTGCCATTTTTCTTTCTGGGAGAAAACACGTGAGAATGCCACTAAATTCTCCTGCATAGTAATTAAACACATTGTCATTTTACAACTAATGCTGAGGTTTTGCTAAAAAAAAAAAAAAGCTGTGTAAGAAGAAGACCTAATTACAACTAACTACACACAATTTGGGTCCATTGCATTAAATATAGTTTGCAAAAATGTTTTCGCCCCAAAAAAAAAGTATATTTCTTTCTTATTTGATTTCATCTTATTGCCCAGTTTCACATCTTGACACTTTCTCCTCTAAGAACTTGTCGCATTATATTTTCTGTATCTAATGCGAACAATGAAGACTGTTGCTAATGCGACTCATTGAACAATCTGCTTTTTATGAACGATACAGTTTTCATAACACAAATATGCATTTGTTGGTAGCAACAAAAGATAGCTTAATGTGTTTATGGTTTTTTTGTAGTCAATGAATCGAAGCGTTCTTTGATTTCTTATCCGTATGTAGATCACGCAGCTTTCGAAATGTTGTTCTTTTTGAAAACTTTAAAAGCGAAACACACCCAGTATTTTTCATATATTCTTATCGAAAGTTAAGGCTTAGCAACTAATAGCAAATGATGGCATGATGTATTTTATTTAAATTTTTTCAACAATTTTTTATTACAGGTACTGCAGCGCATTGATGATGTATCTTTAATGTGTGACAAGCGTATTGCAAGTCTCAAGAAGTTGGCATTGAAACCACCGCGTCCCGTGCAGCAGGTCACCCCAGAGCCAGCGGTGCCACTACAACCACCAGGCGGAGCACCCCACTTATTGCGACGTAAGCATATTAAGGTAAGTGAAAATATAACATTATTTATAACTATCTTTCCAATAAGCACGTGTGCATAGACTGATTCATAGACAAAACTATAAATAAATTATTATAATATTTTATAATATATATTGTAATAAATATGGGCAACTGGTTAATGCATATTAACAATTCAATTTATTTTTTTTAATGAATATATTCTCTGACTACGAACAACTTTTGTATGCACTTTTTAGCCACTTCGGGCAAAAAGCAGTGTGCGAAAAGGGGCTTATTAACCAGTGAACCACTGAGTATGCGATGCGTTTTATCATTTGCATTTAAAATGCGCGCGAAAAGTCAAAGATTTCTAGTTTAACAATGACATGTCTCTTTTTTATTTGTTTTACTATTTTCTTTTTGTTATGGGGAAATACCTAAGAAAATTTAAACACTGGGTATATTGGAACTAATCAGAAAATATAGAAAGTATATCTTTTTCAATTAGTTTTTAATATGACATTTTAATTTAGAAGTCAATAAAACTTTATATTTAATTAAGATTGTTAAGCAAGTTGCAGGGTGTCATCTCGTCGAATACTCATCAAATACTTGCACTCTCTAGCTTTGTTGGACAAATTTCAAGTTCATTGTGCAAAATTCACACGATGCTAGTCTTTTTTTGTTGTTGTTGTTTTGTTTCTGTTTTTGATCTGTACAAATGATGGAGGCATGCGGCTAAAGGCAACTGTGGCGCCCCGACGCCACATAAACCAGAGCCGAGGCAACCAACAAAAGATCCCCAAAGACGCGACATACATAAACAAAGCCAAACTCTATGATGATAAGACAAATGGCGGGCATAAAGTTTCAAGTCTCAAGTTTCACTTTTGCTGCTGGCAGCCAGCTTTTGCTGCGTAAATCGTAGATTACCGACCCATAGCCTGGGGGGCAAGCTGCGCTAACTACTTACAGCTGACTTGTGTTCAAACTGCTCCATCAAAAGTCGTAGTTTTTCGACCAGCAATCAGCCTCAGCAGACTTCCAACATTATTTCATAATTACCTTCTGTGCGCCATCTCTGTGGCAAAAAAGAAAAAAAAAGAGTTTTTCTATGCGGACAGCGCATAATTGAGTTGAATGCTCAATGGCATTTTTGGCATTAGGTTCGCTTTAATGACTGACTGACTGACTGGATGACTGACTGACTGACCAGAAGCATTTACATTTGAACCATTAACCGACTGTTTCACCTCCTCCTTGTTTGTGACTCTAAAAAGAGGAGGAGTTTGCTTATTAACCAAGTTTTGGTTAGCTCTACCGTGAATGTAAATGCCAATCACATTAAAATTTATGCAAAAAAAATAGATTCATTTAAACTGAGACAGCAAAAAAAATATTGCGATCAATTTTGTATGATTTAATATTGGTGTTAATCGATTATTGATGAAGTTGTATTTCAAATTGATCTCAGTATTGATTGCAGAACTTGAATGCTGTGCTTAAATGAAACAGACTTTTTAAACTGGAATTTAGATAAGATTTGTAGTTGATTTTGGATTTCAATTTTGTATTTCTTTACGGAATGCATTCAGATTAAGTGCTTTCTTTCTGGAATTCATCTATTGCCTTGTTGCTGAGTTGTAGACAGTTATGTCTTTTCAAAGCACTAATACTCTAATGAACTCAACGTGTCCAATTAGTCATGCTCATTGTCGGAAGAGCGAATGATCCGAAAGAGGAAAGTGGGAAGATAGACAGTAATGCTTCGGGCCATTCTCTAACAATAACTGCGCTTTCGACGAGCTGCACAAAAGGTTAGAATTGCATATTAAACATTTCCGCTGGGCAGCAGCAAGCAGGCACAGCAGGAAAATACAGATTTGCAATTCCGCATTTAAGAAAAAAAAGTAAGCAATTTCCATAAGTGCATAAACTGCGCCAAAGTACACCGTTCCAATTGCACTTAACTGTTTAAGCAGTTTTCCCGTTTGCCACTGATTTCATCTAAGCTTGGTTCTGTTTGGTTTGGTAATACTCAGGTTGGGCTATCCATCTAGGATGCAATTGAGTTGTCTTTTAAACTAGTTTTATATATATCGCTTTCAATTGTTATTTTTTTTATATGTCCTTTCACAATATTTGCGTATCGAAATCTTTAATGACTAAAGCTATATCTGTGCCACATTTTGCTCCACAATCAAAAACGAGAAACGCTTTTTTGTGCTCAAAATGAGAGTAGGTTGAAAATGCAGATCGTTTCAACTTTTTGTTGGCTGTTCAAGTATACTTTTTGTTTTTCAGACTGCGTTCTTCTGCATGATTGATGCCTGATGTCTGATGAGCTATTGTCTCCTAATCTCTTTACTGCCACAACTTTGCAGCTCGTTTTTAGCTTGCATTGAAAATATGTTATAGTCATCATTTGCACTTGCAACAGCGACCTGTTCCTTGCAGATGCCACAAAAGCCATTTGCTGTTGTTATATCTCAGTGTGTATATTTTTGCTGTGTCAGTTTTTGCATCTGCTGCGATTTCTCTTGCCACAGGTGGCAATTGAGCAACTGTGAGTCTGTCTCGATGTCTGAGCAAAACAATCGAAAGTATTTGCGTGCATTCAGTTTCTAATTGTTTTTATTTTTTGAGACGCTTAAATCGAATGCAATAATGCAACAAAATTGACAGATGCATTAAGGCTGTCTTTTGTGGTGTAAAGTTTGTCCAAAAATGGCACAATTGATAGATGGGCTCCCCTCACTGAATAAACACGCAGTATTCAGTTGCAATATCTCTTTCTATGCAATCGACGCTTTTTCCATAATTAAATAATTAATCGTCATTTTATTAGGCCTGCGCTCTTTCACTTTCATATCTGTTTATGTATAACTACAGACATATTTAACTATGCGCGTTATTAAAAAATTATGAGACGATGCCAATTGAATGTCTCTCGGCGCCGGCGCAACTGTTGTGCAAAGTGAAATATTTTCATTGTTGGCTGAATATTCGGCATTGTCAAAGCAACGCACGTAAGGTTGGCTAAGTGCAGAAGCCAGCAGCAACTAAAACAACAACAACAACAACATCAGCAACAACAACAACCAAAAAAACAACAGCGACATTTCGAACTTGCAGCACGCATCTGCGGGCTTTCAAATATAGCTTCAGAGTCTCTAACTTTTCACTACACCAAAAAAAAAAATATTGACTTACAAATTACTTTCAATGCTTTTAGCAGCTCGCTTTTTTCTGGCAGCTGAGTTGCTAAAACTTACTCTTTTTATATATATAAAATTTGCTTTCTATTAAGCATCACTTTTGCTACATAATTTCAAATATTTTAGTTTAGAACAAAAGAAATTTAATCATATAAGAAGCATAACAAACTGTAGTCAAAAGAATCTGTTTATTTTTGAAATAAAATTGCTGTAAAATATCCACTTTTTAATATATATTTTAAAATATTTTGTATTTAAGCTTTTATTGTTACGAATATAAATGTATAAAAAATCTTTGTTGACAAAAGAATTTGTTCAATTTTATAAAGAAACTTTTTTTAATTTACATATTATTAGAAAGTATAGCAAGATAATTAATTTTCGAATTAGTTCAACAAATGTATTTCGTTGATGTTTTTTTTTATTATATATTTCTTATAGAAACCGATATGTTTCTAACGAAAAGAGCCGAAACCCGGTTTTCAGGAATAAAATAAAATCTTTTTTAAAACGATTTTCTAAGCAGCATATATTTTTTCCCGAGTGTACTTACAATGTGCCCACTCAATATGTACTGCTTTTTACTTAAAATTAATTATTGTTTTAAAGCAAAAAGCATTTGCTGGCAAGGGCAAATACCTCTGAGCTATGTGGGCTGTGTCCCAACCCATTTACCACACTTGCCTCAATATCTATAAATAAAAAAAACAATAATATGAAAAAAAAAATTATAAATGTGCAATCAACTTAGAACTGCATAAACTTTGGCCGAAGCAGTGGCTTTTTAAAGAATTAAATTTTTATAATTAGTCAAGCAATGATGAATATCTTAATAAAGTCTTTCTAATCGCAAGAAACATTGCTGTATTAAAATTAGTTGTTGATTATTGCTAATAATAGTTAAGAAAACAAAATAAATTAAGCTTCTGTGATTTATTTACTGCTTACGGTTTTTAAATGGATTATTGAGGCATTTGTGTTATTTTTTTTTCGACTTTCACTACAAACTTTGTTGCAAATCCCAACTCAAGAGAGACATTTTCGACAAATTTCTAAAAGCCAACAAGAAATAAACTGCTGCATATTGTGCATGTCAATCAAGATCAAGTCAACCAAAGGCTAAAAGCTAAAATGCGTCAGCCATTTAGCCACTCAATTTCAATGAATCGTGCACACGCCCTGCCCCGCCCTGCCCCAAGCTGCCGAGAATTTCCATGTTGTGCGCAACAGTGATATGGAAATGACCATGGTCAAAACATGCTGGCATGGCACCGGGGTATTACCAAAAAAAATTTCACAGCCATGGCCAAGCTGCTGGCCATCTTACAAGCAGACAGGCTTTGAGCCAAGTTAAAGCTGCACACAAAATGCAATCAGTTCAATGCACCGAAAGCAAACAAACACTATTAAAATGTCGCAACACTTTGACGGAAGTTAAAAATTTATTTAAAAATTAGATTTTTATCTTAACTTTAATTGGACTTTGTGGAAAGTTATTCATAATGTTGTATATAAAATTCATACGTTCAATAAATGAATTGTTATGCATTTTTACATATTTCTACATTATATAAAGTATTTTTTAAATAAATAAAAATAAATAATTTTGATTTTATCGTTTAAGGGCAACAGGTTGCTTTATTTAATTCTTGCATGTATAAATTATTTATAAATAATTATAAATTGTTTTTCTATTGCATATTTTTTGTGAGTGTATTTTTGCAATGACTGTCTGATTTTTGGGCCAATTAAATGTAGATCAAATTTATATATGCCAAGACAAAAGCTAATAAAAATATATAAAAATTATGCCAGTAGATCAGTGCACTGAAAACTGGCTTACTATCTTTAAGATACACTCTGGCAATAATCTGTATCTGGTAACTTTTTAGTTACGTTCACGTACTTTAACACATTTTTGTTGATGCCATTAACGGACAATGTAATAAAAAGAAAGATTTTGTATCTTTTTTGTTACATTTGTTGAGAGCATAAATCACCGTTGAGCTGTCTGAGAACTTTCACGGCACTTCCGCAGTTGGCAAACTTGGCTACTTGGCAAGCCGCCTCTGAAGATCGTTTTGCTTTAGCCCTCAGTGAAACTACCATAAAATGAGCGAGATCAGCGAATTCCATTGCGACGCTTGACACTTGCCATAGATCAGCCTCAGTGCCTCAAGATTTGTACAAATGCCAGTGCTACATAAAGTGAAATCTGTTGATTGCAGTGCGATTTCGCAATACTTGATTATTATTATGACTACATTATTTAGAATCGCATAATGTGCTGGTGCTTTACTTAAAGATATGTGAGGTCTGCCAGTTGAATTTGGCTGTTAGTAATTCGGCCATAAATACTATTAAGGCTACTGTGACACCCAAAACCCAGACGAGCAATATGCCCGCAAAATTGGACATGCCCAAAGTGACGGGCTCAATATTGACATCGTCTTGAGCGGCGCCAGACATTGTGCTCTCCACCTTCTGTTGTATGTGAACATTGAGATAGTCGGCCACAACACGATCCTCCCAATACTTGTCAAAGCCTGACGAGTGCCAGCGATAAATTAAATCATTGAAGCGCTCCAGCAGTGGCCAACAACGTGGAACAAATGCAACCGTATACTCATAGTAGAGATCCTCCTGCATTATAACCATCCGCTCAATAGCCTGTCCAGTTACGTATTCCGCAATGGCAAAGTGGCCTACAAAGGATTCCATTGAATAGAGTAGTAATTAAGTAGTTCCAATCAATTTAAGCTAACCAAAGGGCAATCGCTCCACGGTGAATCCCATTCGAACCTGACTCGACAATTCCAACAATTGCTCATCGCTGTGGATGTGATAGTTGTCCAGCAGTTGCTGTATAAGAGGCTAAAATAATATATAAATATATAAAAATATAATATATATAAAATTATCTATATATATATATATATAATATTTTAGCATGGGCACAAAATTCAAGGTCTAATCAAGTGTTATACACAGAAATGCAGAAATGTTTGTAATTAATTTGCTGTGCTTGACTTTTAAATCAAAAACAATTTTAAAATAAATTGGGAGCCATAATTTTCTACTTGATGTACTTACATCATCGGAGCCACGTAATGAAAGTACCCATGCCTCAGAGTTTGCTGCCCACTGGAGCTGTTGGCTACGCATCCGTTCCATTGTGTCCGCCGCCTCGCCGATTTTGGGAATAGTCAATATACTTGCCAGACCGCCACCATAGATGCTCGTAATGATGATGTCGTTGAGGAAGCAGGCGAAGAGTAGCACCCTCATCGTCATAGTTCGAGCATTGCTATTGCCTGCCTGAGATATGAATAACTTGAACGTGATGAGCAATCCAAATTTCCAACTGATCCACCAGCCACTCTTGGCTGGCGCTGTAACAAATAGCTTCCATTCGCTCCGATGGGCCAGGACCAAGCACAATGTTTCGATGCCCAGGCAAATGAGTACGGCAATCCACAAGGTGAACCGGAATGGTTGCAATGGCAAATACCAGCTGGCCAGACGCAATGGTGCCGGCACCAGGCAAGTAATGCCCGAACGCACTAGATACATGGACATATCCAAATGGATGTAATCCTCGTACCAGGAGTACATGGCACCAATACAAATGTCTGCCTTATGATTCATAACCATGCCCAAAGCTCCATCCCCAGACATGTTCGCGTAGATGTTGCCCCAATCGTCGGCATCAGCTGAACACAAGATTTATTTACTTAATATTTTATGATTTCATTTAGATCTATTTATCAGTTAATGGCAACTTGGCTCATAGCTGTACTTACACGAATCAATCTGCAACGTACAATTGAATTGCTCACAAAAGTTGAGCAGGACACGTGCTTCGGTCCCATCAATATACACATTAGCTAACTCCGAGTCCGGTGAAAATGAAATATCCCGTACATTGCTTTTGCTGCCCTGTAGGCAGATAGGAGAATCATTTAGAAGTGGTAGTATTGGCTCCCCTTATTGTAAAATTGAGATTAACAACAAGAAAACGAACTAAATATCAATATCAGTTTTCACGAACAATTTGCAGACTTTTTCTTTCAGGCTTTCAATTAGAATTCTCAACTGGTTCTAGCACGCACATGAAAACGATATACTTACATGCTTGATGATCGTGTAGGGCTTATAATTAAATCCAGCCATTATCAATTCTCTTCCCTGTAAATCTATCAATTTATCGGGAAATAGTTGGTTATTGTGCTGAAATCGCTTTCCCACAGCATCAAATCGATCCAAGAACTGCAACTGTTCCGGGTGCTCCGATCTTGGACCCACATACTTGTTGGTTTTCAGATCAAAACTCGTTGCATTCGCATAGCTTCGCAGCACAAATAGTATGTTGGGTTGGTCTGAAAATTCAAATATTAAAGAGATTCCAAGAATCTGCACTTGCCAAATTGATAACCTTGAAAAAAGTAATCTTTCCAGAGTGTTTCGTCCAATTCATCCGCCACAGAGGCGAACACAAATTTATTGTACAAGGAGCGCCAAATGGAATACATCGATGCTTGTGTGAAGGCAGCCACGAAAAGTGGTATATTTTCACCAAAGACCAGAAAACTCTGTCCAATAAAGGAAAAAGTGAAATCTTTTGCGTTGGAACTGTTGGTTTATTAAATTATCCAACCTCGCAGTGGGATGTCTCAATGGATAAAGTGAGCTTAAGCATCAAATCATCGTAACTTAAATCGAGCTCCTTCAACTGTTGTCCCCTGGCAGCAGCATCGATCACATTGTCCTTAAAACTTCCGGAGAGTTTGTCAATTTGGATATTCAAGAAACTTGCATAATCCTTAGCTGTATTCTGTGGTCGAAATTCGTAGTCATCATGCCAAAGGACACAAATTGTGCTGCCTTGTAAATATCCATTAACTGATTAGAAAAAATAAATTAGTAACTATAAAACTTCAACTCCGTCTTTTAAATAGACTTACTAATTATGTTTAGAATCAGCGACCAACTCTGATCGGCAAGTAACATTTTAACCAACTGACCAACTATCTATTTCCGTAGCTCAAATTGAACTGAATAGAATTTATTCGTTTGGCAACCCAATTGCCAATTGACTTACTACAAAATTACATTCGTAAACTGTTTGTTTGGGCAGGCAAATTAAGCAATTTGGCACAAACGATTTTAAACTGTTATCTTAGGGAATAATTTATTTTGGTTACAGAAAAATTAGCAATCGTAAATTGGCTGTAACAAAAGTAGAGAGCTTTTTATTTCTAGGAATTGTTTTTTATTCTCGTCCTATGTATATATTTCTTTTAATTATATATAATATTATATAAAATTCGTTAAATTTATCTAAAAATACTCCTAGATATGTTGATTTTTCTCAGCGTCAGTTTTCGTAATATTTGTCTCATTAAGTCACTTAATGCAAACGTAATTACATTGATAATAACAATAATTTTGTTTGATGGCAAATCTCATTTGGCTGAAGCATTTATGTGCAAACAATGCGGAAATTAATACAAAAAAAAAACGCGGTACAGCAAAACGCAGAAAAAGACTTGAAAGTTGCTGAAAAACAGAAAGAAATTTTAATTGATTTCGAATGAGAAACTTTATTCGGTAACACTGAAGTAAAACTACAGAAATACACAGCATGTAAGTACGCATTTTTAGCCAGAAAGTACATTATCAAATGGGAAATCAACTTAAAACTCGACTTTTGAATTTCGATCGTTTCCGATTTGGGGGTCAGCTTGGGTCAACTCTCTTCCACTTTCTAAGGTTTTATACATTTTGAACTAGACTGTGACTTTGGCCACAGTTCTTATAACAAAACTGCCGCACAATAAATTCACTTGCCTTCACATTGAAATTATTTAAAACTACATTAAAAATTTAAATATTAATTGATCAAACTGAAGTGTGTAAAAACCTCTTATTTAAAATAAAAATCTAGTTAAATTTGATATTCGGAAGTATTTTTAAAAGATGGAAAAATATTTTCTTTTGTGGAATTTCTGCTTATAAAATACGAATAATTTTCTACACATCTTTTTGTTATTGTTTACCATTTTTTCAATTATTTGTGTATTTTTTTGTTTGGTTTAATCTTTTATTGTTGTCTTTCTTGTGTTTATTTCACAAAAGAGACCATTGTTTGTGGATTGCTTTTCTATTACACTTAAAGCTGGTTTTTCTGCTGACCAACTTTGGCTTCATCAGTGTTTTTTTTTTATTTTTGCTTAGTAGTAATAATATTTTGGTCAAAACCGAAGCTGGCACAGTTTCATTTGCCTTTTTTTGTTCCAGTTTACCACTACATTGAGGGCACTTTAAGGCTAATAAAAAACTAGCCAGAACATTACAAAAAATGATGTACACTTTATCTCAATTCCCATTGAGTCCATATAAGTAAAGAAAATATTTAAGTGTTTTTGCTCATTGACCAAGTGATGAAATCCAACAATCATGGAAACAATCGCCGTCAACAACAATAAACAAAAGAACGATGGTCACAATACAAAAAAAGAAACCCAATTTGGCAACTCCAATGTCAACGCCAGTAGTTGAATGGCATTTATATAACTAACTGAATGATAAAGGCAAATATTCACTGATTTTCAATTTTTGAGTAGCCTTGCAAAGCGTTATTATCTCTCACTGACAAAGGCATTTTCGATTTTTTTAATGAACATGTTCTTAATTTGTCCTTACGATTTTGTATAGTGATCGCAACTGAAAACGCGTCTATGCTAAAAAGATTTGTTTTCATGATTAAAAGAGAGAGAGAGAAAATGAAATTAAATATTTATATATGTGATATTTTTTATTTGCGTGTCATTAAATATGCTCTTAAAAATATAGATAAATATGATCATGCGATGGCTAAAATTCGTGTTAATACTTTATTAAGTATTTTATTTATTTATTTTCTCTTCTTCATAATCATACACATATCTAGCTTAAATCGTTATATTGTAATCTTTGTAAGCAAACAGTTCTAAACTGTAAAAACATATGTATGTATGTAGTACAACTTGTATATATATTTAAATACATTATTATGTTACGCTACAGTTGTGGTTAAGTGCATGTTTAGAGCTGCAACGCCACATAAGTTTTTGTTTCTTTTTCCCATGTGTTTTACTTTTTAACTGACGCTGGTTTTTTGTTTTTGGGCTTTCCTTTTCACTGGGCATCGTATTTGTCAACTGGCTGTGAGGGCCAAATCGCATCTGTTTTGGGCCCATGACTGCTGCCTGCTGTGTTGAAATCATAAATTTAATTTACGATGCCAGTGCTGAGAGCTGCTCGGAGCTGCACAGCCTCACTCTTAATGGAATTACATTTTCTTCACATACAATACTTATTTGTTATGAGATCATTTCACTTGTTCGCTTGTGCTGTGTTTTATTACCCTGTAACCAATTGGAAATGGATGAAAATCTACTGTTAACTTTTTTAGAAACGCTGAGGAAAATGTTTTGGATTCGACAGAGTTGATACGAACTAAATTCCCTACTTCTTCGACCGAAAAAACTTATCTATTACTAAATTATTTTAAAGAATTGCCTTTAACTAATTATTATTTAATTTGAACTTATGCCAACTTAATATATATGGTTAATTAATACAGAAAAAGTGTAAATTGTTAAAACAAATTTTAAACTTAATCGCTTTATTTAATTTTTGAGCGAATTATCAAAAACTGTGTTTAGTTTAATAATGACTATGAGCTAATTGGATGAGTCTTGTTAAGATAATTTGGAAGCAGCTAAAATGTATCTTTCTTAACAAACATTTAATATGTTATGTGAATTATAGGGTATCTCGAAGTGAATAACTTTTAAGTAGAGCACTTTTACCTTGCTGGGTTTTGTTTTTCGTATTTTCATTTCTTTCTTTTTATTATTTTTGTTGTTTAATTTTAATGAATGAAAAGTCAAAAAATTTCTTGCTGCACTGATTTACAATCGCGTTTCACTTTCAATTGAACTTCCACCGGTTTTGGCCATGCTTTGACGCTTTTAGGCCGGCCACCTAACGGCGATGGCTGCCTCTTGCGGTAATATTTGGATTTCTACCGGCAGCTCCTACTCATGCGTAATCCTTTTGTGGGCGCTTAGCTTCCGTTTCACGTAATTTCACCAGCGATATCTTCCAATGCCGGTGACGCCCAATAAGTTAACACAAAACAACAACTACAACTACGAGTGTATGTGTGTGTTAGCCAACTATTTATTGTATGCTCTGAGCCATAAACGGATAAGCACGAACGTACAAATTAAGCTGTTCATTTGGTAGCAAGTTTTGCCATCATATTCGGCATATCATATCTATAACCACTTTGTATAACCATCTACCACATATTGCATATACATATATATGTATATTCATATACATAAATATATATCCTATCATGTTTAATGTGAATATAACATGGATGTACAATATTATGGCTTTCAATTGGTGCAAACAACAAACAACAAATTATTCATACTTATTCAATCGGCAAAATTATGCTGTTCACAATAGGGGAAAACGTTATATAATTCTCATAAGATTCAGACAACAGAAGTATTTAACAATAGTAAATAATAATAAAAGACAAATACAAAAAAAAGGTTATTCTTTTGCCTATATTGATCAATTATAAATTATAATTACAAATATATAAGTTCTGTAATTGTAATTTACAATTATAATTTTTAATTACAGATATATAAGTTCTGTAATTATAATATATAATTAATTAACTCAATTATTCAACTGAATTTATTTATGTGCTTGCATGCAGACATTTTAAGCCAGAATTTTGCATTTTGTTCTTTTAAAAATCTGCGTCGCAAACAAAGCAGATAAAATTCTTTTAATTTATTGCAATGACTCCGCTCTTGAGAAATCCGCTATTTGCAGCAGATGGTTTGGCAGGTTTGCCAAATAAGTATTTGCATGTAATACGTACATTAAATATAATTATTTCTCGTTTTAAGTTGTGGTCATTGTCCGAGTTGTGTGTTACAACCCGATGCATCAAACGCGCCTGAACGCGTGCGATCACAACCGCACGCAACATGTTGCAAGCCAGCGAGTTCAAACCAGGCTGGCTGTCTTTGATCGAGCGAAGTTCAAGCGACAGTTTAAGTCGAACTTTCGAAGACGCAACAACGTCGCGCATGATAAATCCGATCGGAGTCGGAGTCGAAGTCTCAGTTGGAATCGTGTCGAATTGAATTACCAAGTCGTGAAGCAGCCGTATTTGATTTGCATATTTATGAAGTGAGGCATTAAAAGCCGACGAAAACCAAGCACCATATGATTGTGGCTTACCCCTTTTCTTTACATTTCTGCAGTCAGCCGGAGATCAATTTGAAGCTATCACAATAGGCTGACCTCGCATTTGGGACCAATACACAAAAATTTGCATTAGAATAGAGCGAAAAACGGGTTTCCTTCAGTGACTGCTCTGGACTGTGAAGTGTGACTTGTGAAATGTGGAAATCAAATCTGTTGCAATTATTAAATAGCTTTTTATTTTTGATAAAAACCACACAAATTGTGCTTGCTAAATAATATTTCAAATATGTCAAAGTAAAATACAAAAAAAAAAGCTGTGAAACTATTGAAAACTTTTCGAGAAAATGCCGATTGGCAAATTGCCGCCTTTTGTGGGCCGTAAATCGTCGACTATTGAATCTGCCAGCATGGATAGCACCATCGATTCACGTATGTCGTCGAGTGAGCTACTCCCTATGGAGCTGCTCAAGGTAAACTATGTGCACAAGTGCAAACAGGCCATGATGCACAAATCGAATGAACCTCTACCGCCCCCAACCACAGCACACTTCAATAATCCCGCCCGCTTTGTTGGCTATCGTCGGCTGGCGTCACAGGCGCCGAATCGTGCACCCAAACCGATGACGGTGCCTGCTCTGCCCCTGCCCACTGTAGAGTCGTGGCTACTTCTGTCCAAGCAGCCATCTACTCGCACAGATGAACTGGACTGCTGTTCCTGCTCCGATTCCAACTCCAATTCGGATGCGACTGAAACGAACACGGTGATACCAGATTGCGAGAAGTCGCAGAGCTGGAACTACCGGGATATACGACGTGACATGGCGCGAACCGGCGCCGCAGCTGGCATCCGATCCCGTGCCGATCGCATTGCGCGCATTGAAAGAAAATCGGAAACTAGCGAATGCTCGGAGTGTCTACACGAACCGGAGCCACAACGCAAACAAGCTGCTTCTTCACATCGGCTGCCTCTAAGATCGCGAATACCAAAACCAATGGGAGTCCCATCATCACCACCAGCACCAACACCAGCACCAGCACCGTACAGTGAGACAAATGCCCAACTGCAACGTCGAGTGAAGCAGCTCTTTCAGCAGCATCAGCAGGCGGATCTTGCCTACAGTCAGAGTGCAGCACCTCGATGGATGTTCCAAAAGGCAGGTGTGGATAGTAATAGTGCTGGTAAAGTAGCGCCCCTTGTAGTAGAGCAGCAATCGCCACGCCTTCTCGGACAGCAGCGGACCAAACTGGAACGTGTCCACATACGCAAAAAGCGACAGTCACTGCACATTGTCAACCAGCTGGAGAGAGATGAGAACTCAAGAGTTAGTATTCAGGATAGTAAAAGTTGCACTAGCTCCAGCTACAAACTACAGCAACAGCAACAAAGTCCGATAATGACGCAGGGTGAACGAATGAAGCGATTCTCCCTCGAGAGCTGCTGCTCCGACTCAGGAGTTTCCTCGTCCACTGACAGCAAAGAGCTGCAAACAAAACCAACGAATCATCACAATGAAAAGTGCATTAGTTGTGTGCAGCTGGAGATCCATCCACACGAGAAGCACAAGCAATACGAGAGACCCACTGGCAATGCACCACCCAAAGCCCATGTCGATCCCAATGATTTGCAGAACTTTGCCAAGAAGAATGTGACAAAGGCCACAACAAATGAGCTTCTGACTGCCGCCGCTGCCGCAAAGCAATGCAACATTGAAAAGGAAAAGAAACTGAATAGCTTAAAGCACAGGACTGTCGATCCAAGGACTTCCACGACGACAATAAGCATAGACGATAGTTGGGTGCGCGAATCGTGCATTGATCCCAACGATGACTACATGGAGACAGACTCACTAATGCTACCGTCGCCCCCAAGACCCATAAATAGGCACAATAACAACAGTGTCAAGATATTTGTCAGCAGCAATGAGGATGATAATGGTGAGGTCAACAGTCGGAATGCCTTGAGCAGAACGAGAGCTCTGCTACCACCATCCTCAAGCGGCTCAACATCATCCTCGGGCTGCGGTGGCTCAAGTCGGGACAATAGCTCACTCTGCGAATCGGAACAGGATTGCTGTTCATGCTTGGGAATACCCTCGAATGGGGGAAGCCAGAATTGTCTGTCGAGCAGCGATTGCTGCAATGCCATCGGTGGTGTCTTCTGGAACAATGCGTGCTATGATATCGAAGCAGATGTTGGCGCTGGCTGCTGCTGCAGCATCTCCAGCTGCGACGACGACGATTGCTCCTACTTTGAGGGCAACTTCAGCGCCATCAACTTAAATCACAGCCAGGGGAGACGCCCCGATCTGCACCTCCGAGACAATAAGTTGCTGCGAAAGGTAGGATGCAAGGCAAATAGCAAACACTTCCCGCGCTTAACTGCATTCCAGACCTAATAATAATTATACAGTTGCTAATTAGGCGGAACCAGCTTGAGCTGTTACCACTGCCCCTGCCTTTGCCCCTTTCCCTGTTTTATTATCCACACATTTGCACTTCCTGCATTTCTTGTGAAAATTACTTCCATAACTAGTCGGGACTTTATGGCAGAGCTTTAATTGGGTTTTGGTCAAAACCGGTTAGAACCTTTACCGTTGCCCAACAAATTATCTTGTTATAGTTTGTAAAATTTTTGTCTTACCTGAGAATTTTAATTAAGACTGTGTTTTGTGTTTCCAAACTGCAGGTTTTTTGGAAAGCATTTTGATAAGCATTTCAAACAAAAATCGCAATTTAAATGCAGTTCTTGTGATCAAAAATGCATTGCTTTTAAAAATGAGTCTTTAGAAGTCTTCACAAAGTTTTGGGGATTGAAAATTTTGATCCACTGAAATGGTGATTTTATGGAAAATCATTTTACATGAATCTCGTTCAGGTATCGATAATGATTATTAATCTAGAAATTAAACCATGAAAAGTTTTGAACACCATAGTTTGAAATGTCCGGATTATGTTAAAATTGTTACACGAACTGAACTCAAATATGTGCAGTCTGTTCACATCCGGAAATGCAGCCGATATCCACCCATATCTTATGCTCCAATGACATGAAGCACCAAAGCTCCAAATCAAAATTATAATTACAAAGCAGATTATCTTTTGCAATGCCATAAATATATTTATGATAATTATTTATTGAGTCGGCAACGGATGAGCAGCAAATATAAATACATATGTTGCTACCTATATACATATATATATCCATATGGACATTAGCATGCAAGTACATAGGTATTATCTAACTGAAAGTCGCACATCCGAAGACACAGCCAAAGGTGAAGGTAGCGTACAGCTGGAGTGTGGCAGGAAGCTTCGTTTCATTAATAAATAAAACAAAGGCAACAAAAAAATGTGGCAGCAACAACGGCAAAATGCAAACACCTTGGCGTTTGATATGTTTTTTTTTTTTTTTTTTTGACTCGTGGTTTCCATTTCGCGGTTTCGTAACCAAATTATGAAGACACACTTTACATTTGTTCATAGATGCTTTTTAATTTTATTATTGACTGCTTGTCAAGTGTGCTTTGGTGTTTTTGAGTCATTTCATATTTGTGTTTTTTATTTTTATTACGTGTTTTAAATATAAGCCGGGCACTTCGTTAACCCCTGACTTGGCTAAGTTTAGTAAGTGGCATAATCATGAGACGCAATTTTTGTTGCTACTTGGCAATTAAAAAATTGGCAACAAATCGTTTGGCCACTTAAATTTTAGCCACTATAAGCGGCCTTTAATGACAGTTTACGTTTGCCTTAACTTGTTAGCCAAACGCCCCCCATATATGTATTAGTACTGCCAAATTTCACTAACTCAAACTAACAGGTTCCTTGACATTTAAAAATTCGAGCTTAAAGAAATAAAAAAAATATTAATGCATAATTTAAAGTGCACAATAACTTGTAGAAAATCTTTATTTGAATGTTATAAAACAATAAATAACAAAACAAAAAAGTTTTGAATAATAATACCCAATCAAAGTTTTAGAAAAACTTTTGTTTTCCCAAAACTCGACAAAATTAAACTGAATTCGTCTTAAACTTTTTTCAGAGTCATTTTGTATACACACATTTTAAATAATTAACAAATTGTTGAACAAGCTATAAATAACATCGAGTTGTGGTTAATATAAAAGATGGCTTTCAAATTAGTCTGTCAGTATATTAAAACCCGCTTAAATTTTTGTTTGTTTTCCCAAAAAATAAATGATGCAACTCAACAATACTGCGCTGAATTCAGTTTAAAAGTCTACTCATAAATTCATTTTGTGGGCATAGATTGAAAACACTTGACAAATTTTTGTATTTCTTATAAATTTGTCTATTGCTTTTTATTTTGAATAAATTGCTATTACATTTTTTACGAGTTTCAAATAAATTCAGTTCAAGGAAGTTCAGTTGTTGTGCATAGATAAATATGTAATTCATCTGTTGATATCAAGGGGACTCTCACTTTTGCACTCCTACAAAATAAGTAAATAAAATGATATAAATAAAAAAATACACCAACTTCGTATTCGTTTCGTGTTGTGTGGCACGCAGCAACCGTTAACACCTTTCACTTTCCCTATTGTCTTTGAGCCATTACCAATACAACAACGCACGTTTAGATTTAGATGTGTGTTTGATGTTTGTTGGCTACTAGCAACTTGAAAGAATTCAAGAAGCAAAGTATTTTTCACGTTTCATTTTGGGGTACCTAAGTTGTCATAACATTTGACTGATCCAATCTTCATTTCATACCAAAATATGATCTAACGGTAAGAATCAAATTTTGTTTACTTCGGCTTATTGGCCTCGATTTGAAGATACCACATTTGTGTCAACTCTGTGCCAGCTATTAAATTTAGCCAGCTTATCTACAAACTGAACTTCTTCAAAATTTATGTGCTTTTAAAAACCTGGGTAGTGTGGAGAATGTTCAAGTTTGAACATGCGACGTAGCAGGCTCAGCTATTGTTTAATGACAGAAAACACAAAGCCTCGCCTTACAACAAAAAAATTCACCTTACAACACATGGAGTCGTAGTAGGCGACGCCAAGTACTTAGATTTAAGATTTTAGTATAAAAAAAGGAATGCTCGTCAGAGCAAATCAGTTCGATACAGTGCAGTGTAAATAATATTACACTATGCATCGCTAATTGTCACAGAGTTACAGCCTTTGTACCGATTTTTATTTGTATTATTTGTAGTAAAACCATTTTGTTACAAAAAGTCGCAGTTTTAGTTTCCTACGCAAACAACTTTAATTGTTATTACAATATAGTTTTCGCTGACAATCGCAATTTTTACAAGTTTACGCACTATTTATGGCAACTCGTAATAATTATATATATGCAAAGGTAAAATGTAAATTGTACACTCAGAAAATGAAATGGAGCATTTCTTTGCTCTTTCAACAGTAGCAACTAATATATATATCTCAACTTATGTGGAGATAGCATACTGAAAATATTATAACCTATTTTGTGTACATAAAAATATAATTTCTTTATTATTTTTACTCGTTTATTTATTATATACTCCAATGTGCCACTTTTGAGATTTTGTTTTGTTTGCGAAGCATAGAAAGTAAACAAAATTGAAATTGAAAATGGGTGGAAAACGCAAAACCAGAAAAGTGAAGAACTTGTAAGTAGACCTTGTTAAAAACAATGAGTCAAAGTGAGCCAAAGAAGTGAGTTAATTCTGGCAAAGCGAAACGCGACCAAAGTCGCTGTTGCTATAACAATTAAAAGCACAAGTAGACTGTGAGTAAGCTAACTTGGTCAATTGAGGAAGGCTGCGTTGCTTGCTGGCTGATTTAGAAAGCGCTAAGACTCATCAGCAATTATCTAATACACACATTCTGTCAGGCAGCAAGTTAAAGTACTGTGTAAAAAATTTGCCCACTGCATAGAACTTGACCTTAATTAGACTAAAAGTTGGCCAACACAGTTGGCTTTTAAGAAAATTACGAGCTCTTGTTTAGCTTTAAGAAATACAGTTTATTTAAAATAAGAAATTAGAACTGATTCCAGGTTTGTTTTATAAATTAATGGGAAATCAAATTTATAATCACGTGGATAAAACATGATTTGAATTTAGTACTCGAGATTCCAATTTCATCTGTTTTGAGTGATGAGTATAAATTTTGTGCAGTGTATGAACCCACAAAAGCGTAGTAGACGCATGGAAAGTCGAACGAATTGACCGACCAACCAAGAGACCAACAAACCGCTTAACGGTCAAGACAGAGCCAACGGCTAGCGAAAGTGGTAACAGCAAACGAACCAAACTAACCCACCAACAAGTTGATAATCACAACAAAAAAGAACCGTTTTGTTCACATTAAAATAAACGTTGTCTAGTTAGAAAATACAGCAGCAGCTTTAACTTAGATGTCGAAACCTTAAGATTTGTCAAAAATTAGTCGGTGACGGGCAAAGTTCTATTTATATTATGTTCTTCTCCCTGTAATATTATAAGTAGGTCTCTTTGTTTTTTTCTGCGTTAGTTTTAGACATATTTTTGAACACTAATCATCATTGTTTTAATCGTTTATATATATTTGAATCTTTTGCAGACTGGTATACATGATCTGCGACCCAGATCCATGGACGGTGTCATTGACTCCGGCGTTTCATTAAATGGCGACACCGGCTCGAGTCCAGACAATGGCGAACAAATGCAAAATCAACAGGTAATATTTGTTATTATATTAATTGAGTCTGCACTGCGATCAGTTTGATTATTGTTAAAAGTCCTCATTTTTCCCCATATTACTGGTCGTTCAAATGATTTGACCCTCATTGGTATTGCCATAATAATTTACATAATAATAAAGCTTGGTTAAAGCTGCAAGTTTTTAGATAAGTTAATCAATGAAAATGTAGCCTTAGACTCTAAATAAATTTATAAATGCAGATCTCTTTTTATAAAGATGCAAAGATGTACAATGAAGTTGTTCAATATCAAAAGGCAGAACGAAGCCAATATATATAATCTTTATTAGAATCGAATGACTTCAAATTTAAAATATAAGTTCTCGCTCACCATACACAGATATTGTCCTATCGATAAATGCTTGCAAAAATCGATCTCCGATAGCAACTAAGGAAACGATTGTAGGCACGCGATTTTACTTTAAGGATTGAAAACATATGTTTGTTAAGAAAATTAGCATAATTAACAGCTGATTTTGTGTTATCTTCAAGTCAAGTCATTTCGCTCGCATTTTCACTCGTTTTTTGTTTGTTGTGTGAATAAATATGGTCAATAAAAATGTATAAATCACAGAGCTGCAACTAGAGGCAGCAGCAAATCATAAGCCAATTCTCATATGATCCTCTTTATTTATTAATTACAGGATGCTGAGGCGCGAAAACTGCAGCAAGGACACGTTCTGTCAGAGCTGTTGGAGACCGAGCGAATATATGTGAACGAAATGAGTTCGATTCTAAAGGTAAGTTGGACTTGGGTATACATAAACATGATACAGATCGACATATCGTGAAAGAATGTGCGAAGCCAGAATAAAAGAGCAAAAAGAATCAGCCACAAGTAAAAAGGCTGCTCAAAAAATCATGAAGCATGAAATCCAAGACTATGGAAGCTGCCCAGTGGTCAGCGAACTGAAACCAATACAGTTTCTTTTGGTTCTTTTGTTTGATGAGCTTGAATGCCTCCGCTTGTAATTAGTGCATTAAGCTCATTAAGCTGTGAGCGCCGCTTGCCAAGAAGATGTTACCAATAATTTGTAACCAATTCTAAGCCGCTAGCTAACTTGTTGCTTGAGGCTACCAGCAATCATTTACCGATCGACTCTTGTGCGCAGCGGAACAGCAGCATAACTCTTCAATTTACGCATCCAAAGTTGAAAATAAATCCATTAACCGATATCGATATGCGCTACGGGGGCTACGATCTGCGCAAAGCATCAAAACCAAAGACACCGGGAGCACAAAGCTCATTCCGGTTGCGACGCGTGCAGAATACGGCATGTAATATTGTCGGAAGATTTAATCACAAACTTGGTGATTCACTGATTAAGCGTTTCAATCCCGATGAGCCGCGAGAATCGCCTTTATCGTTTCAAGGTTCGCTCTTCGACTCCCAGGCATCGGGCGGTGGCATTAACTATCGTCCCGCCGATTTTCGTTCATCGTTCAGTACGGATTTCAGTGGCAACTACGTATTTGGCACGAACTTGTGCAACTTTGCCACGCACAATGTACTGAATGGCAAGTCGACCATCAAGATAATAAATACCCTACAAGAGTGCGAGGAGCGAGAAGCATCCTCTGGGACAGACCGAGAGCTGGAGGACTATCCAACAACCGTTAGCAATAGTTTGCAGCGTTTAAAGGATCAAAGGCGCACCATATTCAAGGAACTCATCGAACTGTCCAGTTGTGACGAGTCTCTGGAGTATCGATTGGTCAAAGATTATCTCGAATCAAATAGCTATTCAGAGATTGAAAACGATACAGAATTTAAGGAATATTTGCAACGCAAGAACTACATGGATATATTGGCCTATCTCGATGACAGTGAACCAAAGAGCTTCATGTCCGTGTCATCCTCGCTGGCAAGGGCTCAAAGCTCCTTGGGTTCGCTAAACAACACCAAGATGCTGTCTACGCCCAAGTCCCTCAAAGAGCCTAAACAAATGCCTGCCCTCGACACACATATGTGCAGCTCTTGTCGTTCAAGCCTCAATGCCCTGCCGCCACTGGGGAATGAGGGAAGCACTCGGCGAACAGAAAAAGATGTGGCTTTAACCACATCAAAAACGGATTCAAATGCAACTTACGATGAGATACTCAACTTTTGTCATCAATTTTTCAATGAGAGTTTCAAGGGGGACGAGTCCAAGAAGCTGCCCAGACTGGGTAACACCAAGTTCAAATCATCGAAATACGAGCGCATCCTTAAGGATTTTGTTCTAAGGCAGGGTTATTCCACCGTTGAAGATTATGTTGAACAGAAATTTGGTCAATTTATAAGCAGAAAAATAAACGCATTCAGCCAAAACGAAACATCGCATGTAACTTACACTGAAATCCTTTTCTATATATATTAA
The DNA here is from genome assembly GCA_035042125.1 of Drosophila longiperda. Classification (NCBI taxonomy): domain Eukaryota; kingdom Metazoa; phylum Arthropoda; class Insecta; order Diptera; family Drosophilidae; genus Drosophila; species Drosophila longiperda. The sequence goes on from JAWNLV010000107.1 coordinate 12,929,640, forward strand.
TCTAATTTAAATATTCTTTTTCTTATTTTCCAGGGGTATTTTGATCAAATGCAATCGGATGAGCTAATGGATTTAGTGCCCGCCAGCTTGCAGGGCAAGGAGGATATACTTTTTGGTAATCTGCACGAGCTCTACACTTTTCACAATGAGGTCTTTCTCAAAGATCTGGAGAACTGCATTTCAACCACAGAGCTAGTGGCGCTCTGTTTTGTGCAGAGGGTAAGCAGTCGAATCGAATCAAATTGTGTCTTTTACTCGTTCTAATTTATTCCCATGCTTTTTTCAGCGGGACACCTTCTATCGTTTGTACTCGTTTTATTGTCAGAATATACCGCGTTCCGATCGATTGCGTGAGACTCTTGTGGACACGCATTTATTTCTGCAGGAGTGCCAAAAGAGATTGGGGCACAAGCTACCATTGGCTGCGTATCTGTTGAAGCCCGTGCAGAGGATAACCAAATATCAATTGTTGTTGAAAGACCTGCTGCGCTTCAGTGACAGCGGCAGTTGCACCAAGGAACTGCAAAAGGCTCTCGATTGCATGTTAATTGTGCTCAAATGTGTCAATGATTCCATGCATCAGGTGGCAATCACCGGTTTTCCTGTAAGCAATCAATATACAAATTCTATTATCGCGTTCAACATTAATGCTCGGCATTTATTCACAGACCGATCTGGCTCAACAGGGCGATTTGCTGCTGCAGCACTCATTTCAGGTGTGGACCGAGTCCAAGAAGGATATACGGCTGCGCATCAAGCCACAGCAGCGACACATATTTCTCTATCAGAAATCGCTGCTGTTCTGCAAGCAAACCTCCAAAGCGGGTCACAACAAAAGTACCTATCAATTCAAGCATCACGTTAAGGTGGGTTCATAGTAAATTTGATATATATAACCGGAATAAACTAACTGCTTTTACACAGATGTCACAGATTGGTCTAACTGAATCCGTTCGAGGAGATACAAAACGCTTTGAGGTATGGCTACAGGGACGTCAGGAGGTGCACACAATTCAAGCGCCCACTTTAGAAGTCAAGAATAAATGGGTGTCGGAGATTAAGCGAGTACTACTCAATCAGCTCGAAGAGTTGAAGGGCGAGAAAATCAAGCAGTATGGCTTGAACCATCGCGGCCTGAAGCAGACGACATCGTGGGACACGCCCAACATAATACTTGGGACACCGAATCATGTACTCAGCTGTGACGCATCCTCAGAGTCCTCGAATCGCAACTCGAACTGCAGCAGCGAGGAGAACGCACCTGCAGCTGCGTATGTTGCCGGTGGCAACTCCAGCAGCGGCATGGGGGACAGGGATCATCGAGATTGGAGCTCCGACTGTTCGAATAGCGAGGATGAGTTGTCGTTGAACGAGGATAATAGCACACCGGTAATTAAAGCTTCATAGCAAGAGTAATATGAGGTTTTTGGTGAATATATATATAAATAAATTCATATTTTCAATAATTAAGGTTCAAGTGGATTGGATTTAGATTTCGTTGTTTATTTCAATCAACTCATTTAATCTACTCCGTTGTTTGTCCAAACAAATGAAAATTTAACTATTAAAAATATGTTCAATTTAAATTTAATCTAAATTGAATTGGAATTGGTTACGTCTGTTTAAATTTGGATTTGTTCATTCCTTAATCCAAATTGCAATTAATTAAAATTTTAATTTGATTTGTATAATTTACTTTCATGACCAAACACACCACATTTCATAATCATAATTATAATCACAATCACAATCATAGTAATAACGCACTGTGTGCAAAAAAAACCTCTTTATTTATATTCGAAATTACTATGCACATACATTGTGTATGTTTTAAATGTACATATATGCATTTCTTATTTGTACATCTCGACAATCAGCGTTTCCTGAATCAACTGGCACAGTGGGCATCAAACAATACCAATGGTGCATCGTCTACCTCAACGTCCTCAACGTCCACAACGTCCACCTTTGCGCGCAGCAGCAAATCAAACTCCAAATTTTATGTTTCCGTTGATCACTAAGCAAAACCTATCGTATCTCTAATAATAGTCTATATAGGTACGATCCCTTCACAACTAGTATGCACGCAAAATACCGTATTTGTCAAGTGTTGCTTGTTATCGTATGCTTCTCTAACCGTTTTGTCAGCGAGTTAAATGTAACATCTGCAAAACTCTGATTAGTTCATAAGTACGTGCTACTAAAACAAAAACATAGTAACAATAGTAACACCACATGTTAAATATCCAACTCATTTCATTGTTAGCAATATGGCTATTATATAGAAAATATTGGGCTAAATTAATCAGTACACTTAAATTCTCAATTTAAGATTGTATTGAACTCAATAGTCAAAGTCCCACATTTACAATTGGCATAAGGGAATATACCAAGTTTAATATTAGTAAAAGCATATACAAATTCTTATAGAGTAGGCAATAAATATAGTTCATGTTGTGTTCAATAGTAAATTAAATCACACCTATAATTAAAAAGAAAACACAAACAAATACAACACTCACACAAACACTTTTAAATAATTTAATAAATTTAAATTTATTATAATTTAGTATTATTTGTAAATTGCTTATAATTTGCAAAGCTATATGATGAACCGCTTGAAGCTTGATGAACAAATTATTGAATACCAACATAAATTTAAATATAGTATTTAAAATGCCTGATTAAGTTATGTATATAACAATAATCCTACCCGCCATGCAATAATAATCGATTGTATATATTTTTGATATACAGGGCAGTAAATTCATTGCCCTGTCTGATTATACGGCTATGGGACACTCGGAAGTTTCGATGCGAGAAGGCGAAGCCATCGAGCTACTGAAAGTAGGCTGCGCCGGCTGGTGGTATGTCCGTGTCTTAGGTAAATCTTTCACTTTACCCCCCATAAACTCCACTGCATGCTTTGTTGGATCTAATATCATTCGAATGATCAATCAATTTATACCTAACATCATTTGTATATTTCCTAAACAGATACCAATGCAGAAGGTTGGACCCCAGGAGCGTATTTGGAGTCGATAAATCGAAAATCCTCACGATCTTCGAGCTGTAATCAGGAGCGAATAAATCTAAAATAAACAACTGGAGTTCTAATCCACAAACATATATCATTTAATCGGCTTGCTTTCAAAACTTACTCTATCGTCCTCAATAGATAACAGTATTTGAATATCTTCTCGAAATCCAGCTTTATAGACTACTCTCAAGTTTGATGCTTCCTTATGTCTGATAGAAATACCAAATTGTCTCAACTCTCAACTTATTCTTTTCCGAATACCCTCGATATGATCAAAGTGTACATAGAGGATAAACAAAAAATATTAAGTATTTATTGTTAATAAATTATTTGATAACTTGCTAAAACAAATTAAGTTTAAGAATTAATTCTTTCATGCGTAAATATGTATGTATGTTATTGCTAGTTTCTAGTCCATAGTAAATACAATCTTTAGTGTTTTGAGGACTGTTACATTGATTGTTAAGGACTACTTGTGGAATTTCATGAAATTGTATTAATATTTGAATATGACATATGTATAATTAAATCTTATCATACATTATTATATATGATAATTAATATACACATCGATATGTACAACAAAATATATACACAAATAAAATAAATAGCTATCCTTAAACCAAAATGTTCTTAAAATCAATTAAGTTCAGATAAATTCGGAATATAAGTAAGTATTTGAGTGCCAATTATTCATTCATACAGCTTGTCTCCGTGGTAGCCGCATGAGATGGAATCAATCATTCATTTGCCAAGATGAATTTGAGGTACAATAAACAGCTCGGTATAATATTTCTCTCAACTCTATGGATTTCCAAGATAGATCGATTTTTACCGATTTCCAAATATAATTGTTATTCCTTGCATCGCCTAACTATCCGTCAAAAATACAGGAACTTTTGAACCGTGGAAAATGAACTATGGAATATTAAGCACATGTATATAAATTATTTAATAGGCAGTGGGAAATTCTAGTTCAATATATATTTATTTCTTAGATTTGTAACAATTTTAACGAAATTTAGGTGTCGAATTACCACCCAGGAAGTAAGTAGTGTAAAGCGTGGAACGATACATAGATAGGACCTGTTCCATTCAGTGACATTGAATGCAGAATACATTTATACACACACAAAGAATACATTTATACATTGAATCTGATGTGGTTTTGTTACTGGAGGCGGATGCTGTTGATATAAATTTGTTGCTCTTACTGTTTTTAATTCGATTTAAGTAGTACGGTCGATACAGTGAAATAATTGAACTAACAAAGGAATGTGAATTATTACAAACGAAAACAATTGTATTACGTACATATTATGCATACATACATTTTTCTTTTTTACTTAAATATTAACATATTTAATTCAATTTAAACTTTAGCAACAGAACTTTGGGGATATTATACAGTAAATAAACAAAATTACTTCAACTTGAAATTAATTTCAATACTAATTGTGGTTGCGGGTCAATCGGTGATAATTGCCCAAGTGATACTTTTTTGCTTTCTCTTGATGTTGATGTTGATTGTTGATTGACGTTTACTTTCCTCCTGCACAGGAAAAGCAAAGCAGTTGCAGCATCGTGTATATTTTTGTAGTTGAAGTTTAAACACAGGCGTTTTTAGTTGGCAGTCACTCTGCTATTCATGTAGAATTGTTGCGCAGAGAGCAACAAGGTCAACACATAGATGCACGCCGCAATCCAGCAGTTGTACGCATTCTGTAATCAAATAAATGAATACATTAATATTATGAGTCAGCAAAAGAAAATTTGAGTATATTTTAAGTTTTCGACTTGTCAGCATTCCGATTTGAGATATCAACTGATTCACATACTTCAAATTACTATACATTTTCTCTGACATGAACAGAGAAATTCAAAATATTCAACAACGATAACAAACATATATTTGAATTTATGGGAGGGTGCATATGATCGTATATATATATATTTATATATATATATATACATATAAATGTGTCTACATAATTATTTGCACGTAATTATTTGTGTAGATATGTTCACATAACGCCAAAAACAATGTATGAATGAAAACGCACCTGAGTGTATGCATTATTGGCAGCCGTATAGAATTCCTCTAAACTAGAGTACTTCTCCTCAAGTGGCAAATCCTCGATTAAGGCCACGCTGTGTATGTAGAAGAACAAGCCCATGAGCACCTAAAAATTACAAATATAAACATTCATTTGATTCGCACACATTTGCAAAGATTTTACAAGTATTTTTTTTTTGGGTCTTGTGACTGTCCCGTATGACCCCAGAAAACAAACCAGCTTCAACAGCAGTCACAGCCCATAATACTTACCAGCTGCACAATGCCCCAAACGGATATGATTAATCCGCAGAGGGAGCATTTCGGACCACAAATTTTCATTTTGCTAGCTTCGATAATCGCTGCTCGACGGGGATGTAAATTTGTTCCTATTGAATTGGAATTCGCGTCGATAGATTTTTCGCAGAAGCTAGCAAACGTCAGGTGAAAATCATGTGACAGTTCGTGGTGACTGCAGTGTGACCAAGTCTAGATATCTTCAATATGTTAGCGATTGTTGTGTCTACTAAAAATACCACATACAAAATGGTACGCACATCGCTATCAATTGTAGGCAAATAATCGAATAGTTTAATTATTAATAAAAATATGATTAATTAAGATACAATACAGCCAATTTGCTTTCGCAATTATCTTTAGGTTTTTTAGCTGACCCAAGGAGAAGCAAATCACGATTCTTTTTATTTTAAGACAAAAGTCGTAACGTGTATTGTCTCACAATTGTCTCTGATGTAAACGTGTGTGTGCATCACATATACAAGCAAAATTAGTGTCAACAATAACAAAGTACAAATTTTACCAAAAAATAATTTGAAACAAAGAAAATTTAAATTTATCAATGCCAACATCATCGGTTTACCACGAGAAGCAATCGAGGCAACTATGTGCCTTACACGCCCTCAACAACCTCTTTCAAGGTGACCAATCCTACACAAAGGCAGAACTCGATCACATTTGCAGCAATCTGAGTCCAGACGTGTGGATAAATCCACATCGCTCGGTGCTGGGATTGGGCAATTATGATATCAATGTAATAATGACAGCCCTGCAGAAGCGCAATTGCGAGGCCATTTGGTTTGACAAGCGAAAGTGAGTACTCAACTTGAGTCTTCTCCGGGAGAATGACCAGCTCAACTTAAATTTACTTTATAAATTCGTCCACTCAGAGATCCGTCTGTCATTAACTTGGACGCCATTGTTGGCTTCATACTCAACATTCCCTCGGATTACAAGTTTGGGTTTGTAACGCTGCCTCTGCAGAGACGCCACTGGATTGCAGTGCGTCGCATTGGCGACTACTACTTCAACCTGGACTCCAAACTGCGCGAACCCGATTTGCTGGGCAACGAAGTGGAAATGCTGCAGTTCCTGCGCGAACAGCTCTCCGACGAGGTACAACATCGCGAACTTTTCCTTGTGCTCGAACAAAAGAATAACGCGGTAGAAACCGTTGATCGTTGGCTTAAAAAGGAGGAGCCGCACAACTCTGGACTGGGCACATAACTGTTATCCCCCATTCAATTAGATATATTAAATCCCTCATTATTATAATCTTGTTTTTATGTACATAATTTACTTGTGCATTTTGCACAAACATTCTTGTTGAAAACGCTTTAAATGAGTCGAGCAATTTTTCTAAATTGTTATTGACAATTGGCAATTTATTGAGTGTGAAATGAAATTTAAATACGCATTGTGTAGCAAAATACAAAAATAATACATTTATGGAATGTTTTGTATAAAATATGTGAAACAAGTCAAAGTTCGTCAGTTAATATTAATATTCGAAGCTTATTCGGACTTAAATTAAGGACGTCGATCAAGAAAATCGTTTAGCATATATAAATATATATATTTGGACGGATATGTCTCATTATTTAATCAAAGAAGGCCCACATGTGGTAAATGTAAATGTGAATCCTCTAGAGACTCTGGGTTTTTTATATGTCAGTTTGGATGCTGCCTTGGCCTGGAGCTGGAGCTGATGGCTGCTGGCTGCGTCCTGGCTGTGGTCGACGCGGGCGACTCGGCTCCGGTGCAAAGTAGTCGTGTGGCAGTGCGGCAGGAGCGGATGCGCCACCTGAGGACGAAGGGCCAGCTGCTGATGCTGCCGCCGCCTGGCTCTGATAATAATCATCGCCATATTCGCTCACCTCGCGATTACTAATCTCATTGAGGCGCTTATAGCGCTCGCGACGTGCCTCGACCATGTAGAGTATTCCTCCGGGTAGCAGCATACAACCTCCAATCACAGCCAGCGCAAAGGACCAGCCCATATCGTTGTTCTGCCAGCCAGGCATCCAGTCGCGCGAGTCTCCCTTTGCACCAAAAACGACCACTGCAATGAAGCCGCAAATGGAGGCGAGCACCTCACAGGTGCCGATCGTCAGCAGCAGGAACACATAGCGATCATCGTCGCGCGACGTGCGTAAGAAGGACAACGTTAACGGCAACGCAAGGAGACATAGCACTAAGCAAAGCGTGGCAAAGAGCTGAACAGCTATGTAGAATCCTGGCAGAAGGAAGTCGTGTAGGATATAGTATTCCTCCTCGAAGACCCACATGCAGCCGGTAAAATCGGTGTCGTAGAATCGATGTATGTCCTGGAAGTGATTGAAACACACCTCCCACAGCCCGAGATTGGTGAAGCGAGGATTCTGAAGTTTACCATCGGTGACCAGCCAAAAGGGCGTTGCAAATGCGATGACGAAGAGCAGAAACGACACGCCCGATATGCACAGGGCAACGCGTGTGTTGCGATTCGATGCGCCCATTCCCGATTCGCTATCTTCCTGTTTGTACAAAATTTAAACGAGAAGCACAATTAAAAAGTCGACAAGAAATTAATTGAATCAGAAAAACACACAACAAAAAACTCAAAACACGCCCCGGCCAGTGTGACCTGATCAGCAATTACATCTAATGCTACTCGGGGCGTTGCCACCTAACGGGCATAAACTGAACGCATCGGCGGCAACTCTGCGACGCATTTAGTTGTCTCTTGTTTTGTGGCATAAAAACTTGTTTGCGAAAGCAAACGAGAAGAAAAAAAAGAAATGTGCGTTTGCCGTGTATAAAATTTGTTTTTTTGGCGCAATTGCAGAAAATAGATATATACACCTGGTGTTGCGTTCGTATCGTTTCAATTAACTTGCAAATACGCTGTTCTTAATCGAGGGTGCGTCGTGTTGTTGCCGCTGCTACGCTGACGCCAACGCCGACGACCACGACGCCAACGACGACGCCGACGTTAACAATATGGCTTCCGAAATTGCTGTGGTAAACATTGGGAACTTTGAAAAGATACAGAACTTTCTAAATGACACCGCCTACAAGGAGATACTGGAGAACAGCGAGAACTTTAACACGCGCCTCTGCATCGAGAGGCGCCTCCGCATGCCGTTCCTTGACCCCCAGACGGGCGTTGCACAAACGCACTGCGCTCTGTTCATGAAACGCAAACAGCGAATGCCCGGCTTCCGGCATGGCCAAATCTATACGTATCCCTCGGCCCGTTGGCGCAAGCCGAAGCGCCAATATTTATTGAATCCCCATCATAGCTATCGCGCCTATCAGTATCGCGAGCACCATCATCTGCCCCATCAGCACCAACATCAGCATCCGCATCATCATGTGCCAACCACATCGGGCAATTCGGGAACCCTCTCCACACGTGACCATCATCAGGCGGAAAGTGCAGGTGAGATTCTTATTATGCTTTATATAAATATATACAAATACTTATATATAGATGTATGTTTGTGATTATGTGTGTGCCACAAAAGTGGTTGCAAAATCAATAAAACCTCTTACAATTTCTGCTGCTGCTGCTTTGTGTTCAGTTCTCAGTCCTCAGACTCTGTCTCGTTTTTATTCGCAGTCACGAGTCAGTTCCACCACCTTTGCATGGTGGTCCTTAAACGTTTGAAAATCAGCAAACTATTGTATTATAAGTAGATTACTTTTTTATTTACAATGGTTTTAAATATTACTCTAAAATTAACAACTATATTATTAAATTAATAAGAAGAATTAAACATTATTAAAGATTACCTTTAAAAACTAAATACATTCGCAGCTAATTTCTTTTTTTTTTCATTTAATGTTTTTTAAATATTGTTCTGTAATTAATATATTAATCAATTTATGCATTTCTAAGGAGAGCCGTGTTTAAAACATTTCCATTAGTTTCCATTCTTTAAGTTTAAAACTAGTACAATGAATGTAATATCTATATATTTTTTAATAATTATTAGGTTATATCTTATTTTAGGTATGCACCAACATAAATCTTAACTAAATTCTTATTGTCCAAGCTTAAATTTATGGTTACCTTTGGCCCACTGTTCAATTGCAAACGGCAACAAAAACCAAAACTAAACATGTGTGGCTTTATGAAGCTGCATTTTCTATATATATATATATATATATATATATATATATATTATACACACATTCATACAATGTTATACATTTGTGCGTAAATATCAGTGTGCTTGTGTGCGAGTGACAAGTGTAACCACCCCAATTGGAAAACACTACACAAGCATATTGGGGCTGATTTATGTTTGCCAATTCGAAAACAAAAATACACACACATATATATTAAGTTATAGATATATATTTGTAGTTGTTATATATAAATATATTTGGATTTTTAAGAGAAATAACCTTGTTTTTGTTCTTTGTAGCTATTGCGGCCACAGATGGCAACTCGATGGGCGCTTCTGGGGACAATGATAGCAAGGATTCTCATGCAAATGCCGAGAAGGATTGGTTCCATGAGGATATGGATTCATCGCACTGCCATCATGCCGATGACTACGAAGATGACTTTGATTCGGACAATGATTTCGACGAATCCTACAGTAGTCGGGGTAAACGCAAACGGGGATCACGTCCAAGACGCTCCAATGCCACTGCCGACGGCACTCCGAAACGTGGCCGTAAAGGAGGTGGTAAGCAAATGCCTATTATCAAATAATTTGTCAGCAAACTATAACATTTTTTTTTTAATTGTAGGAAGTCGTCGACGCAATGCAACGGATGGCGATACTCCGGATCGTAGGAGACGCAATGCAGCTGGCAATAATGCAAACACCTCGGCAGCAGCTGCAGCAGCAGCAGCGGCTGTCGCCCATGCTGCAAGCACTGCGGCAGCAGCAGCCGCTACTCAGGGACTCTATGCAACGCACTCTAACTCAGCATCACCAATTCCCATTATCGATGAAACCTCCCAGTCGGCACTGGTGATGACGGCTACACTTTCATCGTCATCGTTCGACAAGGCATCACTGACTGATGCCGGTGCCTCAAATGATTCAATCCCATTGGCCACAATGGCCAGCATGGCCAACATGTCGACAACGCCAGCGACTACTGCTGGTGGTAATAATGGTGCTGGTGCTACAACAACGCCAGCTGTATACACAAACGTCAACACGCCACCAAGCAATCCGTTGGCAAGTCCCAAAAAGAACAAATTGCGAGCGGAACGAGATGTGGCACAGCCTTCGCCATATTGTGACTTTTGTCTTGGCGATCAGCGTGAGAACAAGAAAACGAATATGCCCGAAGAGCTGGTGTCCTGCTCCGACTGCGGCCGCTCTGGCCATCCATCATGTCTGCAATTTACGCCCAATATGATTATATCGGTAAAACGGTATCGCTGGCAGTGTATTGAGTGTAAATACTGTTCAATTTGTGGCACCTCCGACAATGACGATCAGCTGCTGTTCTGCGATGACTGTGATCGCGGTTACCATATGTATTGTCTGTCGCCGCCATTGGTAACGCCGCCCGAGGGCTCCTGGAGCTGCAAACTGTGTATGGAGGAGTTTCACAAGCACAAGTAAAAGAAACAAAAACTTAATTTACAATGACAATTCAAAGCTCGTCTCTCGTCGGTGCAGAATGTAAATGTATTTTATTTCGATTACCTTATTTTAACTGTGTTTTTTCACTTACGTGCAGCTTTTAAAATTACACATGTCTTAATTTTAAATTACCTTTTTAAGTATTCCTTAGTATGCGTGTATCTAATTAATTTAATTTTTGTATTCGTAACTACGCTTATATGTGGACCGCCCCAAGTATTCTAAGTATTCCACCGCCCTCTGCGCAAAGTGTAGTCGTTAAGTAAATTCTTTATTATTTCGTTTATTTTCTTTTCCAATGTGTTGTGCAAATCTTACAAAATATTTTTATGAAATTATAAATTACCATAATGCCAATAAATACTGCAACACTTTTTGCATACAATATACTTTTGCTACTAAAGAAATTTAGAAAATATTATATTTTTAAGAGTAGAATTTCTTTCTTAAGCTTCGATTAGGAAACTAGTTTCAATATTCGAAAATAATATGTATTTAAGACAATTTGATAATGTTAAAAATGCAAGAATGATGAGCTGTTGAAATGTGCAAAAATGACTCGCAGCCTTAACAAATTGCCAGAACTATTGCTACTACAAATCAGCAGTTGGTGCGTCAACATTGCAATCAACCCACTGAGCTTTAACTGAATAAACGCCAGCAGTTAAAAATGTTTACTTTAAATGCGCTAAGTCTGTTAAGTTTTAACAAGAGAGATGCGTCCAATGATCCACTTACTTAAGTCAACTAGTGTCAAAAATATTGTTTTTGATGCCCTCAGGCGACACCTTTCCGCTTGTTTGGCAATTCAGGTCACATTTGCATATGTAATGTTATAATGTAATTACCGTCGCTTTGTCAAACAATAATCGTTAACAATGACAACTTTGCCGTCGCGTTTTCCATGGATTTTATTACTCAAGTGAGTGATTTATATTATGCAGGCAAAACTATTTACTCAAATTGGCACGGTAAACTTACATTATGTTCCCCGTCTGGTCACACTACACATTTAACGAGCACACAAACAGCTGTTATTGCCATTCACAAAAGTAGAGGAAAGTAATCGATATCGGCATCGGCATCGAAGGCACACCTGAAGTCGCGTTCGCGTTGTCATCATCGGTCCAAAAGAAAACCTCCGTACACCAAATTCTGCCGTTTTTTTTACACAGATGCAAACATTTGTTATATTTCTGTAATAGAAATACATAACAAATTTGTTAAAATTTGTGTAACACAGCAGTGCACAGCTGCTGCGAGTGATCCAAAAACTGTGCAACAAGTGGTCTCCAATTAGCTTTTAACACTACTCCAATAAAGTGCCTTAACACACACAACGACGCGCACACACACACAGACACTGTTCTTACCACACACACACAAGCGCATACGTAAGCAACAAAAACAACAAGTTGTGGGCTTCAAGTCCAATCAGTTAATTACGCCGAAAAATGCAAAGCGACGAAAGCACGAAATTTAATTAATACTCAAATCTCTCCCAGTGAATTGAATAAAATACATAATAAAACGATAGGCGATTGAGTGTGATAAATGCTGATTTAACTGTTATAACTGCCAAAATCCCTACCGCGAGGATTCGTATCGTGTTTCTGGATATGTGATAAAAGAGAGAGAGAGCTAGAGAAAGACAGCCTGTTAACGTGTGAGTGCCTTTACAACAACTACAACAAGTAAAAGAAGCAGCAGAGCAATAATATACAAAAATTAAAAAACAAGTGTGTTTTAAATATAGATAAACAAAGTTCACATAAGCAGGTAATTACACTTTACATTTCTTCATATACATATATATGCATATGTATTGAAAACGCTCATTTCTTGCAGTGACTTTTTAATGCTTTTACTTTTGCCTTGCACATATTTGCATATATACGTACGTGTGTGTTTTCTCTGCGATTGTTGAATATTTTGTTTGCTTTTTCTTTTCATCATTGAAATTTCTCACTGTGTGTGCCCTGTGTGGTATTTTATTATTATTGTTTTTACCTTTTTGTCATCATCAGTTGTGCACTTGTTTCTATCTATAATGCTATCTCTTTTCACCTCAAGCGAAAATAGCACAAATGCCAACAGCAAAGTCTAATAAGAAATTTGTATCGTTTTTTTCTTGTTTGCCTACTAATACGTGCACAAAAGCCGCTGCTGCTCACAGCTACTGACACACATACACATGCTTATAATAAACTGGCCAATAAATGCCGCCTGCTTTGGAATGTTCGCTGTTGTTGTTACTGCTTCTTTTGTTGTTGTTCCCATTCTCAGTACATTTTGTATTAGGTTAAGTGTATGTGGCCGTTGTCAACGGATTTCGGTTTGGTCATCACGATGAACTTTAATAAACAAACTACTGCAGGCTTTTTGCTGTTTCCGTTCCTTGCTTTTCCGTCCACCAATTCTGTGTATGTCAATCATCTGTTTTTTTCCCTTGCTCCAAGCAAAAACAGCGAATTCGCCAAGCCTTTTTCGCTCCTTTACCTGCTCTCAAACAACAGCTGTTCCTCTCTGTTTACATTTCTCTCTAAACACATCAGCAAACTGACATCATGCTGCGGTTAAGTATTAATTATTAAGTTTAAGTATTATTAATACATAAATAGCCATATACAGATAAATAAAAAGTTGGTGGTCGGTGTTTGTACAATTCTCAAAACCAATGCATATACAATGGATTCAATGTTTTTCAATACCTCGCCTCGCGTTTTGTATTTCGGATCCACTGTTAGTTAACATACACGTTGGCCACAACAGTGCGCTGTTGTCGTTGCTTGTCAGTTGTTTTTCAACTTTCATGTGCGACGCAAGGATATGCGCTTGCAAAATATCCAAAGAGCCACAAACACGTTGCAACCACACAGCAACAACATTTACGTGGCGGCTTCTTAATTATTTAAGCCAAAAGACCGACGTGCAGGTTGAGTTTATGACTTTGAGCGCTCAGTGCAAGTCGACGCAGCAAATGGAATAGAGACATAGAAAGAAATGTAGGAAAAGGTCGGAAAAATATACAAATAAAAGCAACTAGAATGCAATAACATAAAAGCTCAAGCAGGTTAAGTGGAAAAGTGGATGTGAATTAAATAAAGACGGACTAAACATACTTACGTATGTATGTGTGTATATATTATGTTCATTGCATAAGTATTGAAATTAACATGAAAACTCATCGCTAAGTTTAATCTTCGAATTGGCTTGTTGCAGTTAACGGTAACGGAAAATATCCATAGAAGACAGGATTAAAGAGCTTGCAACATGGAATCCATGGAATATGAAATGGCACGCAACATGACGCTGCTGTTCTTCCTGGAACGATTGCTGGACAAGGGCGAACCACGCACCGTGCACGATCTATCCTGTCAGTTTGGCAACAAGGAGTTCACCAAGGAAATGCGACAAATTGCCGGCGGCAGTCAGTCCGGTATGTATTTAAATAGACGTATTGCAATTCAAAATTCATTTCATTTTCTCTCTCTTTGGGGTCGTAATATGAGACTGGTACAGTGAAAACTAATACTGAACAAACTGACTTGTACTTTTACACCTGCTCGGGCTCATTGTTGTTTTCCGCTCTCTGTTTTGTATTTATTGTTGTTGTTGTGTTTCTTTGCTTGAGTTGTCCAAGTGCACATGTCATTGCCGCTTCCCAGTCACAGCCGCAGAGTGGTGGACAAGCAATTGAAGTTGCTGCTGCAACCGCAAAAGATGAAGAAAAAAAAAAAACAAAACAACTCGAGTGCTGTTTGGATGACTTGAAAGATATCCTGTTCGCGACTGATGTTGTAATGTCGTTGCGAAAAATAATAAGTTTAAGGAAAGTAGAATTTCGTTTGACTTTTGAAAAAGTGATAAAGAAAAATTCATTTAATTTTATTCAGTATTTAAATTATTTAATATAATATAATTATGTATATTGATTAGAATTCCAGAAACACTGCTAACTTTGGTTTTTAATGGGAACATAAGGCAATATTTAAAAAAACATTAAACAAATTTGCAAATCTAGTGGTCAAACCATTACATTCGTAAAAAAAAAAACGAAAGACAAACATCGTCGTACACAGATCTTTCTTACTTTTAATTTGTTTAGGTTCATTTTGTTTTCATTAGGCTGCCACTTGATAAGAACAGGGTATACAACCTCGAACGGTTGCTTTAGTCAGGGTTTTTCTTAAGGCAATCGATAATACACGTGTTTTTCTTGTTGCTTGTTTCGCTCGAAGAAGGAGGCACAAACGGAAAACTAGATTTCCCACATAATACATGAAAAACACTCGTTGTCAACAATAGGAAAACAGCTCGACAACAATTCGATACGCATAAACACAAGTTCATCATCGAGATGCGGGTATTTTAAAAATAGTAATGCACAAAAACTCTACGAAAAACTTTAAAAATAAACTGCGTCTGTGCTGTGCGGTGCAATGCACCTTTTCATATTGAAAATACCTCGCATTGACTCCAGCAATTCATTGCCGTGTCATTAGAAACTCTAAATGAAAAAATTTGTACAAAATTGTTGTTAGTTTTGTTTGCTTTACTTTAAAATTGATATCAACGATTAAATCTACATTAGGCTGAATTTACCTAGAACATAATTTTTGAGGGGAAAAGTAATTATTTCTACTATTTTGTGGCGTGTCAATGAAATGTTGTACCATAAAAATTCGGTAAGTCTGTATATAATCGACAATTAAATGCATTTGATGGCTCTGTATTCCAGCTATTATAATTATGACAGATATGTGCTAATATTTGCACCAATACTCTCGGTATAAGAAATGTATCTTTAGTATCAGATCTGCAACTGAAAAAACATATTCGAAATATCAACAAATATGAAAAGAATAAATGAGAATTGATTAAGTTGATTCTTATAACCGCATTTTCATAGTTGAGTTGTTGTTAAATTTGGCATGCCTTGCTCTTTATGTATGCACTTATTTTTTATTACCCACATTGTTCACACTTTGTGGCCACGTTAATTGCACTCGTCAACAGCGAATGCAACAAATGCATTTAGCAAGCACTTATCGCACTTAAAATACATCTGTCTTTAAATCGCGACCAGCAGAACTAATGCAAACAATTTATTAAACCATCCACAATGATGCAAGAGGCACACCTAAATCATGTCTGTGATACAAAATATTTGTGGCATGCACGCTAGGCAGTAATTATTTTAAATCTATATATGCATATGTTCATGTTAAAAATAGAACTTATACAACGTTAAAGTAAACAAATACTAGACAAAAACTTTGCGCTTAACCAGCTCAAAACAATTCCCCAGCTCGAAGGTGGCTCCGCATGCTCTCAAGATAAGTCCGAGGACTCAAGTTTGACATGGTCATCCTATAAACATATTTTATGGGACACCTTTTTTGTTTTAGCCAACGCTTTTTGTTAACGCCGCTAAGGGCATACTGTTGGCCAACACTGTTTGGATATATATACCTTTGATATTTTCATAATACCCGGCTAAAACACGAATCCAAACGACGATGATGATGAGGGTAAATTTGCCTTTCTGGTTTCGTTTTGCAAATAGAAAAGTGTCGATTACGTGACAGAAATGCTCAATTGAATTTCAAATATTATGCCACACTATTCAACAAACATAAAGAGAGAGGGATAGAGGCAGGGGAGCGTGGGAGGGCTGTTCATTTGTTGCTTCAATAATGCATGTGTATGTGCGTATGTGTGTATGAGTGTGTGTGTGTGTGTAGGTGTAGATTCGTAAAGTTCTCGATTCCCCAGCGATTGACGAGGGTTTTGTGCAAGCAAACAAGAAAACATTTACAAAATTAATGTCGCAAGCAATTTTGTGGCAAACTCTCTTCAAAGCGTTGAAAGCATACAGAACTCGTGCTGTTGCCATAATTTCTCAGCCTTAAGGCCATTAACCATTAAAACTGATAATGAGTTGAACAAACAGTTGGCAAACTTTAGCGTGCCCATTTCACTACTAATTTGACAAGCGATCGCCAAAAATATATGAAACGAAAACCAGTTTTGCATGCATTTCGAACAAATCATTTTTGCCTAACATAAACGAGCCGTTTACCGTTTTGCTGACGTTGTCGATGCCGTTGTCAATGTCACTGCGGCACACACAATGTGCCGTAGTTGATTGTTGCACATACAAAACAAACATATTCCAATAAAGGCATCCCTGTGAGACACGATTTGTTTTTTTGTTTTTGTTTTTGCGTAATCGATTGCCAAAGCAAAGCAAAAACGCATTTGTTAATGAGACAGATAAATGAGAAGGTGGCTCCATAAATATGCAGTTGACTGACAATCAAATACAAGAGTACTGCATTGGACCAAGATGTTATCTAGCTAAATTAACTATAATTCTTATAATCCATCCTTAAATCCTTAAAGCACATCATAGCGGATTGTGTTGCCTTAGCCAGCAGTAGAGAAACATTTCGAACAAGAAACTAGGTCGCGCTGCATGGAACCAGGCCTCCACTAATAATAATAATAATAATAATAGTGATAATAATGTATTACTTGCATTTATGGCCTCCCAACTAATTCATACTCTGGTCACTTTTCCCATTTTGCTGATTGGGTTTCTTTTCTGTGAAACTAATTTTGTTAGTTATAGACTGAGAGTAACACTAGAAATTTTATGCATATATATTTGATGTATTTAATTAATTTAATATGTAAATAAATAATTTCTGAGTCCTTAATAACTTTTACATAGATTTATTTTCAATCTAAATTAAAATACGCTGCGTTTGCAAATATTTCGATTCTCGTTTAATAATCGAAAGTCAAGTTGCTGCATGTTTAGATATGTTCCGCTTAGCCGTAACATATTTCACTTTTGACTTGTGCCACGTTTTGGGGCATGTGGCAGGCGCAGGACATACAATAAATTTAACGATTTTATGCTGGCAGCAGTCGGTTGGCCCATTTGAAATCCTTTAGCACCCTTGCTTATTTTGGCATTGCGTGTCGGCAATGTGCGTCTCGGCTTGACTTGAGTTGATTTCTGTTGCTGTTTGCCTGTTTGCCTGTTTCCCTGCCAGCTGCCAAGGCTTTTGGTTATTGTTAGCTTATGCGTTTAAATGCGGGGAAATGGAATCGAAATTGGAAATGGAAATGTTGTTGGAGCTGGAGACGGCACTGGCTTTAGCTCAACATTGATTTTTGTGTTTTTGGTGGGGGCTTTAACTGGCAACAAATTTGGTATTTATTAGTGGCGCCTTTTGCGCCTAATGAGTCAACTTAGTCTCAACTAATATGCTTATAATGAAGTCATATTTTCGGTCGAATATTTAATATTCAATATGCTAGGTCACATCAACAAAATGAACTTTACTGTACTGTACACAGAGAGGGGAGTTTCACATACGGTCTTATCCATAAAATCTTCAGTTTATAGCCACATAACCCTTTTACCTGGCTGGCTAAGACACTTGGCTGTGAATTTATAACAATTTCTGTCCTTTTGCGGGGGCCTGTCTGGGGTAACATTTCAATAAGCAAACATAAACATAAATATACATATGCATATATTTATAGAAAATGTTCTCAGTGCATTTGAAAATTGCCCACAAAATTGTGCCCAATATGTGCGGCGAGTGACCGTAAAATGTGCCAGCAACCAGCTCGAGCATCTGCTCCTCCTGTGGCGGCTTGCCCCGTTTGCCACACTTGCGACCGCCCACCGCGCACCTCTTGCCAAGCATTTTTGTTTGTCGGCCAAGAAATGCCACTACACAAACAGTCAAATATTGTCTTGGCTATAACAAATACAGGCGGGCTTATCGAAAAGTATTTAAGAATATTTACATTTTAAGTGATTATCGTGAACTTGTCGAGTTTGTTTTTTTAGTAACAATAAGTCGAAGCACTTTTGTGTTTAACACGTAGTTCTAACAAAACATAATAATTAATTTGTAATTATGCTCCTTACATGTGAACGATTAACGTCAAATAACTATATCATATATATGCCATAGGAATAATCGGTTGAATGACTAATTCTTCAACCAGAGCTGCTCTGTCTGAAAGTTATTTCAAGCTGCACTTTTCTTAAGTTTTCATATTTATTTATTACTAATTAAAATATGTATTTAATATAAATATAAATTCATATAAAAATATATTAAAGTTAAATACTTATTGCTCTCAAGTAAATATCAGAATGTTTTTTAATACATAAGGAATACTTACAACCCTCGCCTGACATGGTATACAAAAGTAAGCATGTAAATAAGCATAAATATCTGCACATATTTACTACTCATATGTGTACTAGGTGAGAGTGGTCCTTTCGTTCTGCTGAGGAAGGAGTTATTCCGGCAGATAAATAATAATCATGCAGATACAAGAGTTAGTCGAATTTCTTTGCTTCCAATTTTATAGCAAGCTATTTGGAGTCATCTGTAAATTTCAATTTCAATTTGAGTAATGACCGAGAATACATAGAAATTGAATTATATACCAGTTGCGCTTGGCCCATTTAGTGGACACATAATGTAAATCGATATTTATTGTGCACTTTCAAGGGGAGCCAAACTCCAAACCCCAAATTCACTTTTCCTTCATTTATCATTGTTGTGGCTCATCGAGCACATGACACCAGTAGATTTGTTCAGCTGTAATCCGCAGACTGAGGCAGAAATCTCAGCGTTTCTTGGGTAATCCTTGCGCAACGCTTGACAATTTGATGCGAAATTCGATTATGTGAAAGGTCATTTACATTTACATCAAGCTTAGCTTCAAAAAATGCAATTAGATTAATTTATTTGGCGTTTTTGAGCAAATCATGTTACAAATACCAAATTTGACAACAATAGCGCAGTAGCAACAATGACAAACCAGAGCACTGGCTGCTGTTGCTTCTCTCGACACGCAACAGCAACAATAACACTGAAATATATATATAAAAATACTTCCACAGCTGCACCCCCATTCCGCTTCCTGCCCCATCGCTTCGTCAGATGTTGCGCGCTTGTCGTGTCACGTCATATTACACACACAATAGGCTGGCGCAGAGCAGACAACGATGGAGTTGCCCTCGCCAACCCTCCCACAGAGTACACCCACCTGGCAGTGGTGCTGCTTCCCTGGGCCGTTGACGGCACTCAGTCAGTCAGCAAAGTATGACCTGATTTATCAAATAAATAGCTTGGCTTGAGTGCATTCACTTTTCATTTGGCTAGAAATATACCTAAACTCAGCACTGTAAACAAATTTCGAGTGCATTGCAATAATTATGGGTTGGTTTGTAGATCTTTCAGCTTACTTATCAATATAATTTCGAATATCTAACAAGCTTATGCTTAAGGTGGCTAAACAGGAAATATGACAGGTAGTAGGAAGCAAATTCGACTCCACAAAATATAGACTTCAACTATAGAATATTAATTCTCGTATATCCAAAGTTTATTTGAGATTATCAATTTAATAATTTAATTTATGTCGATTATTGATTAAAGACAGTTTTCTAACTGGTTTTTAACTGATATAAAATATACAATGAGAAATACTAACTGAGATATACGCTTTGTATTTCATAAAGTTGAAATTTTGTTTCATTTTTACAATAATAACTAAAATGGCAAAATGACTTAAACAGATTGTGTTGTTTAACCTCAAGTTTGGAACAAAACTCCCTTCTGCTATGGAATAAATTGAAAATAATCTACATACACCAACATTTAGAGCACTGTGATTCACAAAAGGGTGACTGCCAGAAGGGTGAGTAATTCCTGCCACAGGCACAGCAAAACTTTGGCTAACGTTACAAATAAAGTTGCAACAAAGTCAGCCGTAGTAGAGAAATAAACATGGGACTACAACGAGGCTAATAATGGGAAGCCAGGCATATGTGGCGAACAGATAGCAAACTTATACAATGCGCACTTTAAGAAATTAATCATCTATTGTTAGTCTATGTATATATATACGAGTATATATATATATATATGTGTCTATATCATTGTGCATGTGGACAATGTGCATTAAGTGCTTACTTTCCCCGCTTAAGCAATGCAGAAGACATTAGACACTTTGAGGACGGGCGTATTAATTAAGTTAACACTTTTATCGCATTACTGCATTAAGCTCTAATGGCTGCGACTAATTGTAATTGACATGTTTGGCAGGTCTGAAGAAATTTCTCGCCCAATACCCGTCAATATTCCTGGTGGACGGTGATTATGTGCAGGTGAATGCCTATCAGCACAGCAGCTCGGACGATGGCAACAGCGGCGGAAAGCGGGACTACATCCAAGAGTCTAAAGACTACTTCAAGAACAAGATGCTCCAATATGGCGCCGCCGCCGAGGTGCCCGTGCGTAGTTTGCTCGGACATCGGTCGCAAGCGTCGCCACAAGTACGACACATTTCAGGTGAGTGAATGACTTTTTAATATATATATATGCAAGTATAATATTATTATATATATATTGACAGGCCAACACATCAAAGAGTTTACGGATTTTCTCATGAAACACACGGACACGTTTAAGGTGACGGATGACTATGTGATGCTGGTGGGCAGCGAGAATATGACGGACTTGCCGGCCCGTGATCGCTTGCATTTGCCACAATCGAACATCGATACGCGTGGCACACAGCAAATGCTCGACTTTTTCGCACAGTGCATCGAGATGAAGGGGCCGTTGCTGGTGGATCAACTCTTCCATTTGCTGACGCTCAACTTTCCCCAGGATCAATGGTTGCGCATGTTCAAAACGCCCGGCGATTTGAGCTCGTTTCTGAAGTTGTTCGGCGACTGCTTTCACATCCAGGCGAATCTAGTCACATTGCTGCAGAAGCCCAAGTTGAGTGACTCGCACATCCAGCAGGCCCAGGCGCGTTCCCGCGAACAATTTAATGCGCTCAACAACAATCAAAATCCGCGCAAGCCGGATACAAATGTGAGCAATGTGCAGCAGCGCCTGCAGTCGCCGGCGATGCGCAGCAATGGTTACAACAATAGCAATAGCAGTAGCAACAATGTGAATAACAACAATAATACGATTAATAATAATATAGCATCGCCAAACTTTAAGCTGAATGCACCCGTATCGAATATGACGGGGGGCGGTGCTGGATTTGGCCAGGGTCAAAATAAATCGGAACCGAATTCGGGCTTTGATAGCTATGTGCCAATGTCGGAGCTGAAGCTTGAGAATCTCTGCGAGAATAACTATCCCAGTTCGACACTGTGCTATGGTCCCATTGGCACAATACCGCAACAACAGCAGCAACAACAGCAGCAGCAACAGCCGCAACAACAACAATCGACGGCACCCACGGAGCGTTTGAATAGTGTTAATCAAACACTGAAGCAGCGCATAAATACGCTGGTCATCCGAACTCTGGCCGAGAATCTGGAGAAAGACAAACAAACTTTGGCCAATCAAAACTCACACGCAAGTCCCGTGCATGGCAGCAACAACAAATCAACAGCTGCAGTTGCAACAGCAGCAAGTGTTGCAACCACACCAACAACAGCAGCACAGAACAATTCCAATTCGAATGCGGCAACTAGTCACAGTTATTTTGTGGGCGACACGTGGAAAATCAAGGTGCTGCAAAATACTACCGTTATTGCGAATGTGAAGCATTCCACATTTGTCACCGAGGCTCTGCTCGACTTGGTCAAAGATGAGAGCAACATTGCTGTCTCGCTAGACTGTGAGGGCATCAATTTGGGTTTCAAGGGCGAGATAACGCTCATCGAGATTGGCACTGCGCGTGGCGAGGCTTTCCTCTTCGATGTGCAAACCTGCCCGGCCATGGTCAGTGATGGTGGCCTGAAGACACTACTCGAACACGATCAGGTCATCAAAGTCATACACGACTGTCGAAATGATGCCGTCAATCTGTATCAACAGTTTGGCATATTGTTGCGCAACGTATTCGATACGCAGGCGGCACATGCCGTGTTGCAGTATCAGGAGAATGGCAAACAGGTGTACAAGGCCAAATATATATCGCTAAACTCGCTGTGCGAGCAATACAGTGCACCCTGTAATCCCATCAAGGATCAACTGAAGCAAATCTATCGACGTGATCAAAAGTTCTGGGCCAAAAGGCCGCTCACACGCGAAATGATGCTGTATGCGGCCGGTGATGTCCTCGTCCTCATACACGATCAGCTTTTTGGCAATCTGGCGCAACAGATTAAGTCCGAAAATCGTCTCCTATTCTCCGAACTGTGCACCGAGCAAATACTCATGCAAATCAAACCGAATGAGGTCAAGATACGAAAGAAGCAGCGCAAGGTTGCCACCGAGGTATCCGATCTCAAGCAGAAACTGGCGCAGACCAGCAAAAGTATTGTGCTCTCCAATCGCGAGATACGATTATTACGGTAAGAGTTATTACTACCAACTATATAGATATATATGTAAGATTAACACATGATTTGCTTGCAGTTACATGGACTTGACGGAGGACGAAAAGGAGCGTCTAAAGGGCTATTACAAAGTGGCCAAAAAGCTAGAGAAAATGGAATCTGCTGGCAATCCAAATAAGTTCGTTATTTACACATTCAAATTTGATGATTGATGATTAATTAACATTTCTAATTACTTGCAGGGATCAAAGCGATTCTGAAGACGAGGGAGAACCCAATGAAAATGACTGTTTCCCCAGCTTAGATTCGGTTCCCTCGGACAATTCGCTGTCGGGCACATTCTCGCCACGCTTCAGCTCTGAGCCGCCCAGTCTGACTGAGTCAATGCAAATGCTGGAGGAGATATTGCAAGACAAATCGATGGATCGATTAGCACGCATTGATAAGCTCGAGGCCATATTGACGACTGCAACAACATTGCCATGCGATCAGGTAATTGCAGTCCAGTCAGCAGCAAAAGGAACATCTCTTGGTAATGGTTTGGTATTTCTTTGCAGATTATTACTTCCAATGCAATGCAGCAGCAACTGGGTTCCAGCATTGCGACCACTGAAAACCTGCAAATCATTCGCGAGAAAACAAGAAAGTATGTTTGAGAGTATCGATTGTCTCGCGACATTAAAAACTAACTGATGATTTAACAAATTTTAGTATGAAGAACTGTAGTTGCCATGGGGAGCGCAGCATAACACCCATTCTGAGATCGGCGAATGACAAGCGAGTAGTCAAACTTGTGGATGCCGAGTCGCAGACGCTCAGCACCGGTGACGTTGTCATCACCAAGATCTTTTTCCAGGATGAACACGAGCGTGCCAAGGATGCGGTGTTGACAAACAGCAATACCAATTCACCGAAGCGTGTGGCTTCAACTTAAAACAATTTACGAAATGATTCCTAGCAAGCAAAGTGCAGACATTAAATGTATTATTTTTTATTACCATAATGAGACTCCACAAAAAAGAAAACCGAAAACAAAAGACGGAGTTCTCTGCTCTATTAAATACGCAATAATTTTTCTATCAAATTGAGAAGCAATATATTTTGTGCCTAAATGTTGAACATTGCAATAATAATACATGCTATATAGTATATTATTTACTACTACTTCGACTACTTCAGTTGTGTTAACATTTATATGTATGTATTTTGGGTTTTTGCTCATTAATTATACAAATTGACCATTTTATTAAACCAAAATTATACAGTTTTCTCACCGGGAGATGTATTAGATCATGCCTTGTATTCTGATTATCTAGCAATTTTTGTTAAAGCCTACAATATAATCTTAGCGAATCAATTGCTTAAAATTTATTTGTATTAAAAATATTGACTTAAAAACATGGCAGCTGCTTTTTATTTGAGTTGTGAATAAAGCAAGTCTTATTGTAGGACGTGTTGGACCAATCTGTGTAAAATCGAAGAAAGTCTTTATGTTTAAAGATACAATAAATTTCCAATATCCTTGTCGCCATATCAACACGAAAATTTGTATTTTAACCATAATACTTGTAATCGAACACGTTTATTCAACACAATTTTAGTTTAACCCAACTATATAATCAAAATTAACAAATGCATAGTCAATATAAGTAAATGATATTATGTTGTAAAGAGAACTTATTGAAATTGTATGATTGTAAAAATAATAACTAATTAAAAACAAATAAAAATAAAACTTGTATATACACATGTAAAAAAAGCTGCATAGAACAAACAACAATCATCAACAATCTTGGCCGAGATCTTGAAAAATCTGGGTAAGACTAATTAAAAATAATCTACTTCTATATCTTAGTTTCCCATTAGTATAATTAAATATTTTCACGTGTTTGCGGTTTTTGTTTTTTTATTTAACACCAAACATCAAGAGGCATAAAACATTGAAGAGTTTGTGCATTAGTTATAGTTAGTTTTTGTAAACATTTATAAATATATATATGTATGTACGCATATGTTATGAGTATTTGATATAATTTTCCATATACTTGTCTGGCTTTCATTAGTAATTGTCAAGTGTTAGAATTTATATATAATATGTCAATTCAGACTCAAAAGTTATTATGTTTCGAGAATGTATATATTTTTATATTAGATTAATTAGCTTTTGGCGCAATCAAATGATGACCGTTTTAAATTCGAGTTATTTTATTTTTATTTATAGCTTATTGTTGTTTCATTCCATGTTTAGATTTATACCAATCTTACTTAATAGGTATACACTTTTACAGCCTTCTTGCGTATATGTTGAGCCTTGTAAATACAATAATAATTTGAAGTACGCTCATCTTTCACCTGTGACTCGCACTGTTCGTTCCATTTAACAAAAAAAACATTTAAGTAAATGAGGCTTAAATACTATTTTGCAGGAGTCTTACAACTATCTATCTTATGTCTACATCAAATATATATACTCACTTTGTGTATAGCTACGTATAAGCAAAGGTATACGCTGGCGTATATATATTTGGTAAAATCACATCTTTGAATGGTATATAGCTCGTCAGCTGTATGTACAAGTGGTTCTAACTCGCATCGAGTTACGTTCAACTTATTAATTAGGGCTCTTACATTAATTCTTAAAACAAATTTATGTTCGTTTTTAGGAAACCTGTCCAAAAGATTCGTTTTGTTTATCACTACACACTTACACAATAATTTAATCTAATAGATAAAATCTAGACACAATTTTAGATTGAAGGAATGCATTGTTTTAGAAATTTTAAAACTTATAGTACATTTTTACTTTAGTATGAAACATTAGTAATTGTTTAAGGACAATATTATTTTGATGAAAATAAGCATATATATACTAAACATATGTTTATCCTCAGCGATTCATGATATTCAAAGACTGCCCTAAGAAAATAAATTCCCCTAAGTGATTCCGTCTGACTGTTTGACTTGCGAACAGAATTATATCTTAACAATATCAAATTCGACTGATGAACACAAATAGTTCTATGGAAAAACCCGTTTAAAATTTGATAAAACTTTGTAAGTAACTTGAATTTATTTATAGAAACATCAAAATATAACTAATAGTTAGGCAAGACAAAAGTCTTTAGTAAGTACAACCATGAAACATGAGGAACGCAAATATAAATATTCACAAATCTCCGAAGAATCCAATTAGTAAGACAGATTGACTTGGGAACAGTAATCTTAACGATATCAAATTCGATTAGTTTAATGAGCACGTTGACTAATTTTAATCTATTTATACACAACTATTTCTTTGGAGAAACTCCTTTAAAATTTGATAAAACATTGCAAGTAACTTCAGTTTAGTTATAGAATTAACCAAATATAACTAATAGTTAGGCAAGACAAAAGTCCCTAGTAAGTATAACCATCAAATGAAACACAAGGAATGTATTTATAAATATTCACAAATCTTAATGAAAACCAATGATTTTAAATATTCAGTTAAAACTCTATTTTATTTTATTCTAATAGTCTAATTCTTGTATACCTACCTTGGGATGGTATGTTATATATACAAAGATATCCCAATTGTAAGACATTGCATGTCTAAACGTTTTTTTCAGTATATTTATTATTAATAGTTTTTTTTTTATTAATTAAATATTATCAAAATAGAATATAATATATATATATATATATTTATATTTAGAAGAAAGCTCCGATATTTTTTTTCACCATTTTGAGTTATTTAATATCTACTTCGAAGCTCAAATATTAAAATCGTTTTGGCCTAAAAGCACGTGTAAAATTTCATGCAAAAATATATAGAGTAAAAAAAGAAAATTGTATTTAAAAAAAAAAGGTATTTATTTGACTAAAATATTTTAACAAAACATAATACATATGTACAGTGATTGCTGCAAGCATTATCGATGAAACAGAAAAAAGCAAGTTGAAAGTTGAAGTTTTTGTTTTTTGTTTTTGTTTTTGTTGCTATTTGTATGAATTAAGCTTTACACAGTTTCTTAGCTTTCTTTTTGTAGACATTGTTAGTGTAACACCTAAAAAAATAGATTTAGATTTAGACTATTGTATTATAATTGAATTTTTGGACATTTTACTTTCTTGATTAGTTAACAATTTCACACATATAGAAATGGACATTGACGAATTGGATTACGCTATAAATGTGACTAAGCATTGCACAAACTTGAATGGATTCTATTGCAACTAGTTAATTGTTATTAAATATGTTTCTTTAATGCTCTTGCACAAATTACCAAAATGTGTTTTCTTGTCACATTCCGAGGAGTCAACTTTTTGACATACATATGTATTTATTTATATTGTGTATGCATGCATGTGTGTTGTTTTATTTATGTCTGTATGTGTTTGTATATATATGTATATGTATATATATATATATCTTTAATCACTTAATGAGATCAAGTCATATAGCGCATTATCTCGCGCAAAGCATAGAGTAATTCGGCCTGATTACGGGCCTCCATTATCATTAGATTAACATGAACCTGCAAGATAAGATATATGTAGATAAAATATAATATTTTTAATCAATATTCGACTGCTCACTGACCTTTTCACTATCCTGTAGCTCGACGAGCACACTATCATAATCCTTGGTGGTGATGCGTTCAGGAAAGCAGCAGGCGGTCTTTATAAACATTTTCAACGGACGCACGAGCAGCTGCAATTTGCAATTAAAAATTTTATTTGTTGCATTTATAAAAAAAAAGGCAAAATTGTATTTTTTGTCATTTAATATGCACTTGCCTGATTAACTTCACCGTAATCGTAGTCGTCATGTCGTATGCCAAAAATGCATTGTATATAATTCCAGATGGCACGACGAAACTTTGATGTATCCACATTCTTGATGCCGCCCATTGTGAAATACGTTAAATTGTAGGCGGCACGAAACTTCTCATCCAAAAAGGTGCCCACATCGTTGTACAAGCTGCACGACGACAACATGAGTGATTTGGTGTCATTGTTTTGGGATGACATTATTGTTGATTCGTCTTACCCATCTACAAGAGAATAACCATGATCCTCCCATGAATAGTCCTGTATGCGAAATGTGTTAATATTCTCGGCACCGCGACGTGCAAAATCCTGATACGTAAAGCTAGCATCGTCCACATAGTGGGAGATTATTGGTGGCAATGCGACAACAGGTGCTGGAGTCGAGGCAGCCAACTCGGCCGTTTGCAGTTCGACACTCTTGAAGCGATTGCTCAGCTCGGCCTCGCTGCACTCGTCCTGGTTCTGGGAGAGCACCTTCATGCGCTCCATCAATGCCTCCACGGAGACGCCAAGTTGCTGCGGCTGTTGCTGTGCGCTGCCTGCAAAAGAAGAAGCAAACCCAATATTGAGAATTGAGAATTCGTTGAATTTTTAATAAGCAGCATTGCGCTCTTACTCAAATAGTGGTGGCCAAAACTGTTGTTGGCTGCACTGCCTCCGCCATTGCCATTGTTTTTGTCCATTGTATTATTGAAATCTGTCTTTGTATTGTTGTCGCTGCTGCTGTTGCTGTTGCTGTTGCTCCCATTGCTGCTGCTGCTGCTGCTGCCGTTGTTTAAGGATATTTCACCAAGAACATTTTTTTGCTGCTGCTGTTGCTGCTGATGAATGGGGCTGGTGGTCTGTCGTGCATCATCCAGCTGAGGCAGCACAAGCTGCTGCGGTGTTGGCGGCGACTGCGTTGGTAGTGGCTGTGGCAGTGGCAGCGGCAACGAGACCGGTGCACCTTTCATTTTGGGACTAGACAATCCATCGAGCTTTTGTGTCAGACCGCAGGAGAACACAAATGAGGATAGCGAATGAAAATGCGATAGCAAAACCATTGCATGCACCACCTCCGACAGGGACCAGCTATTCTTGCCTTTGGTCAGACGCTGCAAATGCCAAAAATGTTGTGGCGTAGATTCATTAAATATGTATTCAATTTGTAAGTGCATCTACCATATATATATATATATATACACAGTAAATATGTGGGTATATTATCATACCTCAACGTGCTCCTTGCGCAAAAGCCAGGGACGATGTGCTAATATTTTATTTATATCATATATGGCACGTAATTTGGCGGGTATATTGTCCAAGCCGTTCAGCCAATCGCTGTTCCCGCCCTGATCAATGAACTCCTTCTCGTAGCGTTTCACCAGATAAGGGCATTGATGACGTGCGGCTGCCTAAAATGATTTAAAAAAAAAAAAAAAAGTAAAGACTGCTCTTAATAATCATATTAGATGTCTCTGTTCCTTCATGTTTGTTCAACTATTCTGACATGCTTAAAAATTCTCAAAGGAATCTGCGCACTTATAGTTCCTCAACTTTTAAGTTGCTTTTAACAGACTTTTAATTATATATATAAATAAATTTGACTAGTTAAGGTTTGTCTTTGTTGTTGTTTTTGTTTTTAGTTATGACCATAATTCTAATTGTGAGTCACAATCAAATCTAAGATAAACAAAATGAGCATTTTATACAAAAAAACAAAAACAAAAACAATCTTTTGCCGTTCTTTACATATTTAAATGGGCGCAGCACAACAACCCCATTAAAAACCCCTGGGAGAGCATCTGCACAATTCAACATACGCTAAAAATATTTATATATGTTTTGACATTGATGTGTGTTCTTCTGTATATGTGTGTGGTTGTGTGGTTGTGTGTTGGCGTGTGTTTGTTTATGTGAATGACCCAAAATATGAAAAACAAAGCGTAGACCATTGTTTTCATATGTATATTTCGGGCATCTGAGTTGAGGCGTCATTAAGAGCGCCTTAACTAACATTCAATTGAAATTAGTTTAAATTCTGAAGGGGCAAGTTGATATTGCCCCCAAAATACATATAGACAAGTGACCAGATCGAGCCTAGCTATAAACATTTATCAATCATATGCAATCGCTTGTTTGCCCTGGATATGAATCCCAACGGAATTCGAATTGGAGCATATAAAAAACAAACACTTGATTTGTAGCAAATAAAAAACATATTTTAATTAAAAAAAAAGAGGTCAGCAAACAATAAACAATACGTTAAAATTTTTTAAAAGCGTTTTTTTAACAATCTCATTAATTAAACACATTCTTTTCCAGTTGTCAAAGCAGGAAAATACCACTTACTCCATATATATTTTTTTCTATATCTTTATTTACTCACTTAACGACTCATTTTGATACAATTCTTATATTTTAATGTGATTTTTTAAATGTAAACCCCTTAATACTTAATGGGATATTTCAATTACACTGAAGATAATAATGCATTACTAATAAGAGATTAAGTGAGGGTAATTCTTTCTTGCTTGTGAGTTGAGTAAAATATTTAAAAATGCAAGTTGCGATTAAAATTGGAAATATGAGTTGCCTGTTGAATTCCCCACCAGCAATATTGGAATACCCTGAACAATCAGTGCAATCTGATTTATTTTTATATATGTAGTTTTTGGAGCAAAATATAATTCCTTATTTCTTCTTTTTTCTGTGCACTGCTGTAAATCGGCTTTGCAGCAAGCTAAAAATAGGAAAAAATTTCTGTTTGCTTGGTGAATGGCAAATGAAAAAGGCAATAAAAAATAAAATTTTTTCTGCATTTCCTTTTTTTATTAATAATGCGCAACAAGCAGATTTATTCCCAATGTGAAATGTATTTGAAATTAAAGTTAATCTTGTTGCACAGCTTAAAATTCCCAAGGTTTCCACTTGAGATGGCCATGTTGAGTCTTGGCTTCAAGTCTGATTTTCCCCGCTATATATATATATATAGGAATCGTATTGTTTGTCTGAGGTATTCATTCAGTATTCATTTCGTTTCAGTTGGCAGTTGGTTGGAATTGCATAAATACGAAAGGCTGTCATTTGTAATTAAGAAATTTGTTCGCTTGCCACACTTCTATTGTTTCGGACATGTATTTAGTGTGGCTACTGGAGGTGCCTTCCCCCACCCTCCCCTACACTTGGTGGCATGTGCTGCAGCTAAAACAAATGGCTGCCATTTTTATTTTTTACTGCATTGCCGAGAGAAAGCTCAGAACAGTGGAAATAATTTGCTGTTGTTGATTTCTGTTGTGTCTACGTGTGTGTATGTGTGTGTGTGTGTGTGGGTGTGTGTGCAAAGTTTTTGTCTCCCGTAGGTGTGTGGAAGCTGCTGTCATTGATAGGGCATCAACAGCTAACAAGCAGCAAATGTGAACCGACAGCAACAGTTGGCGGGAGTTAATGTGCTCAAATTTGCCACTGGCAACAAAGCAGCAAAATGCAGCCACACACACAAACACACACACACACATGTATATGCACACATCCCCCATTAGACTTTCCCGGGCAGTCAGCTGTGCGATAAACCCAGTAAACGGAAAAAGGTGAAAGGCAGCTTTAAATGCAAAGAGCATATTTTCATTCGAAAAACCTAAGCTGAAATTATAAAAAAAAAAGATAAAGCGGCAATTTTGTAGAATTTGTGCAGACTGCATTTAAATGGCCCAAATCTAACTTTCACTAGCAATTTAAAAACACATAAATACGAAGTAAGTTTCTGATCGATTTTTGCCGAAATATTAGAAACTTAAAAACAAACAAAACTGATCAGTTTTGGTAAGGATAACTTGTTTTTTTGCAATAACAGCTATAATTATCCGATCTGGCAGTTTTTTATACCTATACTAAATAGGAAACAATTTGTATATATAGTTTCATAATAGCTAAGTCAAACATTCCTAGTAAAAAAATATTGTTTCTGTTACTTTATTAAAAACTCTTATCGGAGGCGTCTTCATCAATACGATTTTTATTGAACAACAATTTAACTATTTGCAAATATTTCTGCGAATAGCAATCATTTTTTTTTTTTATTATTCCGCTTTTATTGTTGATGATTGTTAGTTTGCCAAGTCATAGTCAACGAAATAAAGAAAAATGTATATTTAATACTCACAATTATGGCCAAATAGTATCTATAAGAATATGGCAAAGGTCCATCACCTTTCATAATAAAATTCTGCGTGTGCAGAAAATGATCACGATAACGTGGATGATATCCAATCACTTGAGTCACTTGATCACATTCATCGAGATCATCCATATCAAAATCTGTTGAGGCACACTGAAAATACAGAAGCGAAAAATTTAAATGAGTTAAACAGTTAACATTAATTGGTCAAATCAATTAAACCACTTTTGCAAATAACAAATTTATATTAAATAATAATTACACAGCGCACACACCCAAGACTGCTGTGGTCGAGTTAGCTCGACTAGGAAACACCTTGAATACCGTTAGTTAAATATTTATATTAACCTGATTAAAACACACGGGTTTTGCAGTCGTATCGAAAAGGTTTTCTCAACAAATCATTATATTAAAAAATTCTGAGTGCAGAAGCAAGTTGGCAGTTAAACATATTTGAAAAAAAAAATTACTAAAAAAAATACTATGGAATTTGAGTTACTGAGTTTTCCATTTGTTCAATTTCAACTATAATTTGGGTGTTTCTTAATACGATGTTTATGAGAATAATATGTAAATGTTGGAATATAATAACATTAAAATTTTTAAATCGATTTTCATCGTTACTCCCGAAAATGAAGGAGGCAATATATGAAATAAATTATGAAACCAAAGTCTGTCGTTTTTATAGTCTTTTACAAACAAAAAGAAGTCGAAAATCGACTGGTTTGTTAATGCTGATGACGAATATATATATTTATAGCTTATGGGATCGCAGTTGAATTTTTCTGGCTGTTACAAACACTGTTGCAAAACTTTATTATACCATTTTTACATATATTTTCAATGGATTCCGTTTATACAAATTAAAAGAGGCTCTGATTCGTTTGTCACTGCTTTAAGCCAGGCTCAATTTTATAGATTTTATGTTATAATTGTAGATACCAAATATATATTTATATATATATATATATATACATATATGTGTGTGTTTGTGTGTGTATTTTTAATAAATATTTAACGTATGCAGCATTTTGCAAATGAAATTTCACAGTTGGTATGCGATTCATTTGAATATCCTTTGCGTTAGCCATTTGATGTACATTACGACCAAAAAGTCATTATTTGCAATGAGATGCTTTGTTGGCTCCCTTTGTTTGCCAATCAATAAACAGTTGCCATGACAACTGTTTTGTGCAGAAACCACAGGATGCGTTTCATGCTGCGTTGATGAGGGCCATGCCAAAACCAAAGGTATATCGTCCAAACTTCTGCTGTGTGTGGCAACTGATAGGGGGGGGAGGGAGGATGGTTAACGTATGGATAGCTTATTTGCAAATTGAATAACCGAGAAAGTCGGCCTCCCTTTCAGTTGTGTTCATAGCTGCAACGGGGCAGGCGGCAGGCGACAGGCAGGAAAGCATCGAATTTATTAAACTTATCGCAGACGCACAGCAGCACTTTGAAGTTGCTGCTCGCAAGCAAATTCAGCACAAAAGCAGCTCTTGTTCTTATATATTATATATATGTATATATATTATATATATATATATATATATATATATATATATATATATATGTATGTATTCTGTACATAAACTTGATCATTAAATATCACATGTTTATGCGTTTCCAGCAGCATTTTCTATATCGCTGTCTGCGTGCTGCTTGCTCAAGTCAGCCATAGATATATAGTTTATATAGATATCTTTATATATATATAAAGCAGCAGCTTCAAGCACTGACTGACTGACTGACTAACGGACTGACAGACTGACTGACAAACTGTCCGACTAAAATGTTAATCAAAGTTGTTTTATTGTTGCCGTTTTATTATTACATTAGTGACTGTGTGTGTATTGTGTGTGTGTTGTATGTGTGTTGTGTGTTTTGTTGTTGTTCTCTTTGCTGCTTGTGCGTCTGCCTACTAAACTGGGGCGATGTTATTAAACGTTCAATGACTTTTTTTTGTTTAGTTGTTATTTGTTTGTATTTTTTTATTTTTCTTCTGCTCATTTCTTTGTAGTGCCGGACGGACTAAGGTGCCTTTTAATTCTTGATAGTGCGATGCCAACTTCTACATGCCATATATACATATACATATATATATATATATATATATAGCCATAATCGGACAACACCACTTCGCTTATCACATGTGCATATATCATATATACGATGATTACACAGCACAAAACAACTGGATGATATTAATTAGTTTCTTATGATCAAGTTTGCAAATTACCATTTGATAAAATAGCAAGTTTTAGCAAGACGATATTATTCCTTAACTTTTGTATAAGCTATAAACTTTATGAATAATATACACACATATTTAATGACCTAAATACTTCCACCCACGCGCAGTCATATTCTAAAAGTAATCAAGCCTTTTTTGGAAAGCGGTTCAATCAAATAAAACACATATTTTGTTGGCTAAGCTGACATTGAAAAACTCAACTGCTAAATGGAATATATTTTTAAGATGTACCCCGAGTTGTTCAATGTTAAAACACATATTTAAATTAAAAAATATATCCAACAAACTAATAAAAAAAAAAATTGTTTTATTTATTTAGTTATTGAATTATTAAAAGTAATCAAATGATAGCTAAAACTTCCCATATTAAATATAGTTTTCATCTCAGTCTGTACACAGATAATGTAAAATGCCAACACTTTTAATTTAGTCTTATATTTGATATGCCATTAATCAATGTGATTAATTTACAAACTATTTAGATGCAAATTGTTGAGGCTGCACAAAGCGTAGCCATTAATTAATAGATTTACATGTAAATATTTTGTTTTGCTATCTTTTGCTAATTGGCAAATCAAGCTTATTTCATCTACTTAAATAGTTTATAATAGAACCGTGGGATTAAACAAAAACCAAACAAAACAAGCTATAGACAAATTAAGCCAACACAGTTGATTAGTGGTGCTTAATTTATAAAAAGAAAAATATAAATAAATAAACAAAACAAAAAAAAACAAAAACAAAAAAAAACCAATTACAGCTACCAGTTGAGAGTCACAGCTTGATATTGTTTGTTATTTGTTGTTTTATTTAAATTTTTTTTTTTAGTATTTTAATTAATTGCTCTTTTTTTTTTTAGGTGGCGCCACGGCAAATGAGCATTTAAAAAAATAAAAACTTGACAGACTTTTTCGCGCTTTGCTTGAAAGAAGGCAGCCAAATGGATAACAAGTTGTGTAAAGCACATAAATTGTAATTAATTAATGACAGTCAATTGAAAATAAATGGCTGATATTCTTCTTATTGTTGTTGTTCTCTCAATGAGAGAGTAAATTGGATATTTAAATGAAAACTATATATGTATACATATATATATATATATCTATATATATGGGTGACTTATGGAAAATTAACTCTCACCTACACACACATTGTCAGCTGGAAGAGAAACCCGTTTGTGACTTTGGCATACGTGAACAATTTAAATTGTTGTTGGTTTCCCAAAGTGGGTTACATGGCATGGCAGCCACAGGAAGGTGCGCTTGGCCCAAGCGTTTCATGGCTATAGTCAGTCGCATATGGACGAGTATTAGGCACGCAGCGACACACAATTACTGGTTTTGATACCCATTTTATTTATTTTTTTTATTCTCAAAAAAGTTGAGTCTTGCATTTGTGTCATTTTTCAAGACATTCGTTTGTGCGCTGACATTGTAGGGTAACCCATTGTCGATCAAATGATTTCGATTTCTGTGTTGCATTCGACTGGAAACTTGTTCCTCAACTTGTCATATATACGTGACCTGGTGTGGATTATGTTGCACCACTCCGTTTATTGTTGTGTCAAAGTGCAACCACAGCAAAGATGCTTTGAACATTAATTAGTTCAAATATTTTATATGTTGAACTCAAACGAACTCATCGCATCAAATTGCTGCAACTTTCATATGCAAACTTCAATAAACCGCAAGAAATATCATTTGATGTTAAAGCACCGAAGGGAAAGCCTCACATCTTAAGTAAATGGATACATTCAAAAAAAAAAGTTGCCCTAACATTTAGAATATCATAGTAAAAACTAGCAAACATAATCCCAATTATAGAAATAATTTAAAATATTTGTATAAGCGCTCTTTTAAATTTGTCATAATATATTTTCTTTTATTATTATTTATCGAAAAATGTAGTTTAAAAATCTTGTTTATTTTATTTACTTTTTTTAATGACATAAAAACATTTTTTTTTTTCACTTGTTACATTTTTTTTTAATTTCATTACTGTTTTGTTTAGAAGAGAAAAACGCTTATTTTATAAAAGAAAAAAACTTAATTTTTTTAAATATAGGCTTTGCATATTAAGTAGAGCTGCCCTTGACGCCAAAATTATGACGATTTACAAAATTTCAGTTTGAATTTGTTTTTGGCGAGTGTCGCGAGCATTAATCGTGACTGAGCATAATTTATATATTTAAATTGTTGAGTTCTTAGCCAAAACCCAAAGCATAGCACAGACCCCTTCCAAGTCCATGCGTTGAGGCATAAATTTGAGCATATTAAAGTGAAGTTGAGGCAACGAGGCAACGAGGCAAGTCTAAATCATAACAATTGATACTTAACGCAAGGGCAGGCAACAAGTTTTGCTCCCCAGAATGGGGCGTTAGGCAGGCCATATTTAGATTGCCTTGAATGGCTGCCTGAATGACGAATATATATACTATATATTATATATATATATATATATATATATATTTATTTTATAAATATTTTGTTTTGATCGCGTCAACTTTGAGCGATCAGTGGCCGGGAAGTTGTTTCAACGTGCGAAATCATGAAGCGTGGCGATTAAAAATCAAAGGTGCGATTAAGAGAGAGAGAGAGAGAGAGAGAGAGAGAAAGAAAGAGATAGATAGAAAGAGAGAAAGAGAGAGAGAGAAAGTAAACAATGCGTCTTTACAGTGGCGTGTGTCAGTTAACTTACAATATTTGCTCAACATGATTTTACTTTTGTGTTTTGTTTATGTTAATGCGGATAATTAAATATTGTAAGCTAATTTTGATTTCCTCTGCAAAGATTACACACATGCATGACTCACACACACATCAGGGACAAATAATTATACAAAATGAACATAATTAGCACATCGGACAAAGAGTTATTCCCTTGTTAGACAACTTGATTTACTTTTATTTTACCCGTCAACCCAGCCCAGCCCAGCCCCCCTTGGCACCACCCTCTCCCAATGTCGTAGCCTCTCTTGAGGTTTTCATTTTAGCTTATTTGTGAATAATTTTCATTGTTATTATTTTTGCCCCATTGCGGTATTTTGAATTATATTTTATTTCTCTGGTTTTTTTGGTTTTTTGTTTTTTTTTGGTTTCGAGTGGGCGCATTGCTAAAGTCCGCTGGCCGTTCAGTTCTCGGAGGTTTCGCTTCAAATGTCAACAGTAGTGGCCTCAACAAATTAAAACAAAAGCTGGTAAACAAGCAAATAAATTAGCATAAATGGTAGACGGCTAAAAGAGAAAAATATTAAACAATAAGTGGGTAGAGCTGGCTAGCTGGGCAGATATCTACTAGAGAACTAGGTAAACAAGTACAGTGTAAAAAACCAGGTGTTAGAAATGCAAGCTAAAATGAGTGCAAGAAAACGAAATGTGAATGTGAATATCAAAAACAATAACAAAAAGAACAAGTAATAGAAAATCAAATAGACTAAAAGTATTTTTGCATACTACATAAAATGTGTGCATGTGTGTGAGTGAGTGTGTGTTAGCAAAAACAAACTTAAAAAAAAAAAACAAAACTCGATCCAGTTGCACGTGTTCGTGTTGTGGCTAATAAAAACGCTCGTCTAGACGTGATAAACTATCAACTCGCAAGTGTGAAAATGTATTCAACAAAAGCATTTTATTGCATTCGCAATATCTCCCCCTCTCTCTATCCCTATATATATATATATATATATAAATAATTATGATTGACTGACTATCGATTGACCATCAACACAGAATCCAAAGCTAAACGCTTTGAGTTAAACTCTTTTTTTCAATGAATGTTAAACATTTTTAATTTTCGTAACAACTAAAAAAAAAAAACAAGTTAAACAGTTTTGCTCTTCGGATTTAAATTATTTTTTTTTTAAGTAAAAAAGCTTAATTTAACTTAACTTCACTGTCCAAAATTTTGTAGTGGTTTATTATCTAAAATATCAAAGATTGGTTTTTTTTAATTCGATTATTTTTATATTAATTTAATTTACACATTGTTTTAAATTTAATATTTCTCTTCTTTTTAATTTTAACACAAATATCTGTAAATGAACTATTTTTATAAAAAATGATTTGCCTTTTTCTATATAAATTTCTGGAATAACTTGAGTGTTTCTTAATTGATTTTCATAAGCAATTTTTAGTTGATCAGCATTAATTGAGGAGTACGTGTTCTTGATAATTAATAGTGATAAAGTCACTGTTTAATCGGGTAATTTCATCACAAAAGAATGAATCATAGATGAATACTTCTCCTTATTTACCGAATTCCACAGCAGAAAATGCTACAGCTGAAAGCAATCATTTTCTGAACATTTTTTAGTTGCTTTCTTACACTTTCTGTTTGTGTTTTTTTTTTTCTTTTGTTTTCTGTAGTCACTTTTTAACGCATGTGTATTTTTTGCCACTGTCTTTTGTGACTCTAATCAAGTTGTATAAGCTCTTACCTTACACACACACACACAGAGTGAGTTTATATGCAAAGTGAATATGCCTGAATAGCCTGGTGGCATGTGGCAATATTGACCAACGTCAACGTGTGTCAGTGTGTGTGTGTGTCTATTATGTGTTGTCTTTGTGGGTGGGTGCGTGTCTCTGGTCCTGGAGCTTTGTGCCAGTCTGTCTGGCACTCAATGCGACACTTTGTCTACTGAAATAGCGCAAACAATTGAAAATCCAGAGGCACAACAAAAGCAAAGCAATGCAGCACACACAAAGGCATGGCACAAAGGCAGGCAGCCCACAGTTTCGCAAGTGTGGCAAATTATTAGGTGCATATTATCGCTTGTAACAACAATAACGGCAGTAGCAACAACAACAATAACAACAACTATAAACAAGCAAGCTGACTGAACTGCTCCTTGGCCTGATAACAGTTATTGATAAGGAGGCGGAACGAACCGACTAATCTCGTAAGAATTATTCGAGGAGGGTCGTAGACAAGGTAAATGGCAAACTGCGTGTCAACCAGCTAAATATAAATCTATATAATATATATATATAAATATTATATACATTATATATACATATATATATATATATATATATATAAATGACAAGTTCAATGAACTCTGGCATTAAATATATATATTTATTTCAATTAAATCTTATTTATTTATTTATGTTACTATTTATTTTTAGCCAAAAAAGTGACATATCCAAATGGCATTTATGAGCTTGCGCCAAATTTGTATATTATAATTAACTGAATCATAAATCTAAAGAGCAACATTTTCGCTGTTATCTGCCAGTAAGTTGTTTATTAAATGACGCACAAAGGCTATTTAATAAATGTTCCATTTGAATATAAATATTTTTATAGTTTTTACACTGACAATTATAACAAGAATAACGTAAATGTGTGTGTGTGTACAAAATTTGTAATAAATATTTGAATTGGCTTCCGCATCTGTAAAATGCTAGCAATTAAATTGCACAAATCATTAAATAAAATGTTACAAATTCACACGAAATGCTTGGCAGATGCGAAAACTGCGTCTGCAAAGTGTTGAGTGAAATGTGAAATTATGCGGAGCTGCACTATGCACTTAGTCAGTCAGTCAGTCAGTCAGTCAGTCAATCAATCAGATAGACAGACAAACAGACAAACAGACAGACAGACAGTTAGTCAGAGTACGTTTTGACGTTATTTCTCCACTCAGTGAAAAGACAAAAGCCTTTTGGACTACTGCCAGCTTGAGGAGAATAGCGTACTTTTGCTTATTTGATATACTGTTGCTCATATTTGACTATTTTTATACAATTTTCATTTAAATCAAAACATAAAATAGACTTTATTGTGACGAACTCACAAGGCAAACAAAATAATCTTTACACTATTTGGAATACACACATAAAACTATAAAAAAAAGTGCTTTTAACTTAAGCAAGTGCAATCAGGCTCCTCATTTTTATGGCATCTAATATTTAATGTAATCTAATTTAAAAAAAAATTAATAATAATAAATAAAAACTGCTTTTTATAGAGTGCTGATTAGGTGACCCACATTCTGGATTCCGTTTATAAGTAAATATGCATGCAACACATATATATATATATACATAAATATATATACATATTATTCAAAAGTTTGCGCCCACATAAGCTCGTTGATTTCTTATCGAAATTTTTTTGTTTTTGTTAAATGAGCAGAGAATAACAAAACAAAAAAGTAGAATAAAGTTACATAATTTCTGAATGATTTGGTTGGCTTGGCTGCTTATCAAAATGCCGCTCGAGCTGCCAAAAAAAATATTTGTAGCAGAAACTAACAGCTTTAAAATTGCGCATTAGCAACCTGGTTATAAGCTGCTCGAATTAAAATTAAAAAATGTTCTTTAATTTATGTAAATCATATTTGTTACGCTTGTTTAAAAAAAATAATAATAATAATTATACATTTTCCTAATTGTATTGCATACATTGCTATAAGCTACTTA
Organism: Drosophila longiperda; assembly: GCA_035042125.1. Classification (NCBI taxonomy): domain Eukaryota; kingdom Metazoa; phylum Arthropoda; class Insecta; order Diptera; family Drosophilidae; genus Drosophila; species Drosophila longiperda. The sequence continues at coordinate 12,970,644 of JAWNLV010000107.1, forward strand.
TACATGTAGTTAAATTAAAAGTTGAAAAAAAAAAACCACAAAACAGTTATAAACTTTGTTTTCATTTCATTTCATTTCATTTCAACATTTATAAATTCACATGCACATTTTCTGGGACGAGCAGGAAAAAATTAAAAGCGCATTGTTATTTAATATGATGTCAAAAGAGGAATTTACTCCATGAATTTAAAATCTATGTAGCCTGGAGGACATGACATGTCCAATGCGAAATTAATTAATTCTTTTACAATTATGTTTTGCCTGACAAAGGAATGTTATCTCTCTATTTAATTTAGACATGCAAACTAAATTCATACAAGTAAAATTGTTGAGGTTGCGTCGGGTCTGTGCTTTGGTTTGGTTTTTGTTGCAAGTGTTGGTTGCCGTTGTAAAATACAACATAAATTGAATTTATGTATGATTTATTTCAACAATGGAGAGCTGCTTATTTTCAAATGTTGTTGATACCTCTATTGTCATTAAATCAAATCAAATGTGCCACATTGCATACATTATGCAACATATCATGACAGATGTAACCTAATTTATTTATTTACCTAATGTGTACTAAAAACAGTGCACAAATTTCAATATTTATATAAGAGTGCAAGTTTCTTTCACATACAATGAACATAAACGAATTAAAATTAAATTTAACTTACAAATTAAATGATACAAAGTGAATGCTTAATTAGAACTAAAATTAATAAATAAATTAAAACATGTAATAAATCTGAGGGAATTCAAATGGAAATTTTAATTGCACGAATCAGACCAAATCATATTAAAAGTTAGCAATTTAATAATAAGCAAAGTTAAAGCGAGAGATAGTTTTTAGTATAAAAAATATATATATTGTTTTAAAACTAAGTGCTTAAATGCTTTCAGTATATAGTTTTTTTTTTTTAGAAAAGTAAGTTTGAAAATAAAGAAGATTTTAGCAGGCAAGTTTAATTTAATAAACAATTCAAAATCAGGTCTGATTGCTAATAATTTTAATTACCGACTTTATTTTTAATTTTATTTTGTTTTTATCAGTGTTTTAGTTAAAGTTTCAGTTAGTAAAGCGTAAATTTTGGTAACTACTTACATCTTGAGAGATTTGTCCCATTTCCGCGTAATAATCGACAGCGGAGTACATTGGTGTGTTTGTGTATGTGTGTGTGTGTGTGTTGTGCTTGAGTGTGTGTTGTTTTGTATCTGCGGTCAGGTCGGATGCACTCGCCAATATACCAGTTCCAGTTCCAGTTGCAGTTGCAGTTGCAGCGCTTTCTGGTTTATGCCCCGCGCGTCTGGCGTTGTCAACGTTTCTCGTCTGAAAGGAAACTCGCCAATGACTGTCAGCCAACTTGCCAAGTTGCCAACTTGCTTTGAAGTTGTTGGCCACCACCAACCGAAGGAGTTGGGCTCGTTGTCATACACACAATCTAGATTTGGCTTTTTAAATATTTCTTTTTCTGCGCCTCTCTCTCTCGAACATACACTGGGTCTCACTCTCTCTCTCTCTCTCTCTCTCTTTCTTGCCGTGTGTATTGGTTTTAATGTGGCTTCGTTTAAAAGTGAGTTTTCACTTGCTGAATTTTGTTTTCGCTTGACTTGTGCAGCGTTGTCGTCACTTGGGTGTCTCTGCTGCTGTTGCTGCTGTGGCTGTCAGTGCAATTCGACGTTTTTTATCGATTTGAAGCGTTCGAATTAAAAAAACTTAGCACGGTGGGTGTAAGTTGCTTTAAAAAAATAACAAACACATCAACAACAACTTTTAACTGTTGCACTTGCACTTGGCTCTGCTCAACAGCTGTACCTTGGACTCCGACTCCGACTCCGACTCACTTTCCGACTCTGACTCAAACTGAGACTCGGGTTTGGACTCTGCTTGAGTGGCTGTGGCTGTGGCTGTGGCTGCGGTTGTTTAAGTATCTTTAGTACAAGTATGCCAAGCTCTAGCAGATCTATCAGCGGATTATGATTCAGGCACTTGTACGTATGACTGCGAGGCCCAAACTTCTTCTTGGTCCTCTTCAGCTGTCCCTTAGAAGCGTTTGTTGTGCTGCTCGTTTCGTATATGCTATATTTGTCGACGTTGATTTCATTGGTTTTCATTGGTATTTGCAATCAGGTGATTAGTTGCCGCCTGGCCAAAATTCAACTTGCAATTTTCAGCATGCACTGAAAGGGAGAAAAAGAGAAGAAGAAAAAAAAAAACAACACGAAATTGTTAGCTAATTGTTGGGCTCCAATCACAGAACAAAACAAAACAAATCAAACAAGAAATGCATTCAGTTTTCTTAAATTGAACTCTTGAGGCTTCGCATATTTGATATATAAATAAAGTGCTTCTTTGCAATCATTTATTGAATTGCATTTCAATATTAAAATTGATTTTTGACTTGTTAAAAAAATGCATATACATTTTTATAAGCAAAAATATAAATTAAATTATTTTTAAATATTAAATTGGTTTTCTATTTGTATCAGTGTCTAAAAAATTGTCCATTTATGCAGCACAAGTGGAAATTTCCTAGGTTTTCTCTCTGACCTGAGGCATAAAAAAGTGGGACTAGTTACATTTGCTGTGTAACATTTATGGCACATCAGTTGTTTACCATGCGTATGCGTGATTTAAATATATAATACTCATACGACTCAAGTCCAAGTTGTCGTTGTCGCTTTGAACGGTTCAATGTCAGCCACGCCATTTGTTAGACTTGTTGATTGTTTTTTGTTGTTATTTCTTCTTGTTTTTTTTTTCAACAGAATGTTTGTGTTCAACTTTAAAGGCAGTCTCATTTGCATGGTAAGTATGCCTGTGCGTGTGTGTGTGCGTGAGTGTGTGTGTGTGTGTGCTGGTTAGCTGGTTGGCTTTTCATTGTTGTCTGCTGATTGTTTGGGTGTTGTATGTTGTTTGTTTGCTGCTATAGCCAGGGCAAGCCATTACAATTTATTTATTCGCAAATTGGTTGTGTAAACCAATAAACAACAAAAAAAAATGCCGCAACAACAGTCAATCAACACTCGCCACAAGTTAAAATTAATATTTTTTCCATGTGGTTTTCGACGCACATCAGCCAACAGTGGCGTCTGCCAGAGCCGCAGCTGCGACGCTTCACTGCTGAGTGCTGCCTACTGTCAACTGGGACGGGCTGTCTGGGCTTGCCTACATACAATGCTGGTCAAGAAAATAGCATTACTATCAACATTAAAGCTTAAACAATGACTAAGGCGTTATAATTGAATTAAAATCTTCTTTGACAGATAAACATTTCATTTTTCTTTCATTCCTTCTATTTTAGACAGATTTTATAAGAGTATTTCTCAACAATAAACAAATTAGCACAGCTCTATTATTTGATATATATATTTTCTATTTCTAGTTTTTGCTCCACAGCTATACAAAATAGAATACATAGGCATTTGTGTGTATAGCTTCATTAGCTGATCTCAGGCGCTGGCACTGAGCAAATCGTTGAAGCGTTTAGCATGCGCAATGCGCGCCCATAAAAAAGTCCATAAATTTATGAAATTTACAATAACAATGTAACGAAAACGACAACAGCAACAACAACAACAACAACAACATCAACAACAGCAAACAAAAAAAAACTAAAAACAACAGTGAAATAGAAAACTTTGCAGCGCTTCGTTATTGTCATTTGAGTGGACACCAAGTTGTTTAAGTTACAGGCAAAATTCTGTTGTTGTTGTTGTTTTTATTGTTATTGTTATTGTTATTGCCATTAATGTTGTTGTCAGAGTCACGTTCGTTGTCCATGCTCTGGCTCTGGCGCTGGCGCTGACGCTGACGCTGGCTTTGGCTTTGGTGTGGACTTGTTGACATTGTTGCTCTTTTTGCTTCGATCAAACCGCATGATTATAACGATGCCCCGAGATAAATTACATGCCGACAAAAGCAACAACAACAGCAACAACAATAGCAACAAAATTAGCAACAGAAATGGAAAAGCTGAAAACTGGAAAATATTGCTCACAGATTTCAGTGAACGCTTTGGAATTTTAACTGAAACAGTTTAAATTGGCCACTTTATTTAGCAAATTTTAAGACAATCTTTGACTGAAGATGAAACTGAACACATTTTGTGTCATTTTAAATATTTGTACATATTTAAAAGCATGCAAACTTAAAGCTAAGATTCATTTTCTGAATCGAAGTCAAATTGCTTTCTTTAAATTCTCATTTAAAATTTAAAAAACTAATCAACGAAAACACGACTAAAAAACTTTATTATATAGTAGAGCAATTTTATTAATATTTGTCATTAACATTATTTTTATTAGTATTAAAAATAACGATTATAAATTCTCAATTAAAAATAAAATTTGCTTTAGAAAATCGAAGTTTATTTGCTTGGTTTAAAAGTAAGCGTGGGATAAGCCAATTTAAACATCTGTTTAATCAAAAAATGTATAAATAAATTCTAGTTACTGTTTGGTTGAAAATTTATATTTAATCACGAAAAAAAAAAAAATTTCTCTGACTTTGTTTTCATGTAGAATTTCACTTTAAGCCGGTAGCATGTTGACTTAAAAAATAAACAAAAATTTGCTTTCGCTGAGTTTTGTAAACAGAAGTTGGGCCAACTCCAAGCAACAAAATGTGCAACAAGGATTGCTGTGCCCTCAAAACCGCGCTGACAATCCGTCGGATGAAGATACTGCTAGAGAGACAGAGGCAGGAAGAAGCCGCTGCCCCACCCAAAAAGGTAGTGTTAACGCCACAATCGGCAATTTTTAGCTACGAGGATGTTAAGAGAATGGCTGATTTTATAATTAACCGCACCGAGATACGACCCAAATTCGGTGTGGTTTGCGGCACCAATTTGGACACGCTGGCCCAGCTCATTAAGAATCCTCGTGTTATTGACTTTTCGGAAATACCAAAATTTGCATTATACACGGACAATTTGGAGAAGAGCAAAATGTTTGCCGGCACTTTAAATGGAGCCAGCGTGATTGCGATGCAGCAGCGCTTTAATGTGTACGAGGGGAATCCGGTGGGCAGCTGTTCGATGCCGGTGCGGGTGATGAAACTGCTGGGAGTTAAGTATCTATTCCTGACGTGTGCATCGTCTGGCGTCAACAAGAACTATAATGTAGGTGATATTATGCTCGTCAAGGATCACATCAATATAGTTGGCATGATGGACAATTCACCGCTGATCGGGCCGAATGAGCAACGCTTTGGCAATCGTCGTTGCAGCTTAGTAAATGCCTATGATCAGCATCTGATCGAGAAGGCCCAGGAGATTGCCCACGAGATTGGTTGCGAGAATCGCATTTGGACGGGCGTCTATTGTTGTGTAGGTGGCCCCGAATTTGAAACGCCAGCCGAGCATCGATTCTTGCGCCAAATTGGCGCCGATACCGTCGGCATGTCCCTCGTCCACGAGGTAATCTTACATTATTTATTTATTTTCAACTATATTGTTGAATATTATTGAATATTATTATTATTTTATTTCAGGTAGTTGTCGCTCGTCATTGCAGTATGAAAGTGTTTGCATTTAGTCTGGTCTCTGTGCCAAGCATCGATTCTCCGCAACCGGTCGAGGAAGCTCTGCTTGCTCAGCTAGAAGTTGGCCAGAAGGTTTGCATGGAGCTACTGTGTCGCATGATATATAAAATACATAACAATTTGTGATTTATTCGAAAATAAAGAAAAGCAAAATATGGTTTGCAAACAAGTTTTATTTGCAATTTGCTAAATCCTAATAAATTTTGATTCTGTTTCCTCACTCTGCCGAATTATGCGATATCAAAAAACTTTTTAAGCACAACAACAACAAAATTTATCAATTTTGAATTTATAATGAAATTGGGATTGTCAGCAGTTGAACTGAGATCTGCAAGAGTTTTAATCTGAGCCAAATAGAATTAATCAACGATTCCATTAAGTATATATATTTTCATAAGTATATATATATATATTTTCATCAGATATTAGAGTCCATGAAAACTAAATATTTAAATTTGTAAAATAAGTGCTTCTGTGCCAACTTGAATACAGACATATTATAAACACATTTAAATTCTGCTTTCATCTTTTTATCTGTTCCTTAAACAAAATTTGATTTGAAGTTCTAAATCGGATTACAATTCCGGTTTGAGAACGCGTTGAAAATGAGAATTGGTTCAATTTTGTTTGCATATTTAAAAACGAGACATTTAGGTTAAATATCCATATGTATTTACACACACACGCACAGGCACACACACTGTGTGTACTTAGCGTTGCGTTCACATCGCTCATACGCAGCGTAAAACAAACAAAAATTGTTGTGTCGCACTTATTGCTGTTAATTTAGCCTGTTGCTCTGACTACCGCTTGCTGACGTGAATTGCTGTTGTGTCAGAGTGTGCGTGTGTGTGAGTGTGTGTGTGTGTGTTGATATTTGCATATGTATTATGTACATTGCAAGCGAGTATATAATAAAGAAAACAGTAATGCCAACAAACACACACACATACACACACACACAACAAGACACGCGCTGTTTTGTGTTCGTAGTTTTTTACTTATTACCGGTGATTTGGTTGTTGTTGTTGTTGTTGTTGTTGTTGTTATTGTAGTGATTGTTGTTGTGGTTGTGGTTGTTGTTGCGTCTGTTGTTGTGGTTGTTGTTGTTCCTGTTGTTGTTGCGTCTGTTTACGTTTCTCTTTATTGCATTTAGCTATTGATAAGAGCTTGTTTGCCCTTTTTTAGGTTCATTGCCTTAATATTTAAATACATGTCTGTCTGCATATAAATCTGTTTATATAATTAAACATATATATATAATATTATATGCATATATATATATAGATATATCAAATATTATATTAGTATATATATATTTAATATTATATACAGATACATATATATATATGTATGTACATATATAAACAGATACAAATACAAGGTTCCCCAGCAAATTACAGAATATTTGCAGGAATCACTTTTAAATCGCATACACACCAAAATATTTGTGCCTAATTGCATTCACTATATATATGTATATATATATTGTATATATATTTATATATATTCGCTTTTGTGTTCTATTCTATTTGCAATTTGCTGTGTTGTTCAGTTCACTGGCATTGCATTTGAAACTAAATTTATAAAAAAGTAAAACCAAATAAATACAAGACTAGATTATATTTACTTGTTTATCATAGTCAAATTTACGACATTTAAGTAAAACTATACATTGTAAAAATATATTGATTGTTCGCAACTGATGATAACAAAAAGAATTATTCATTAAAGAAATCATTTTCATTTTCAACAAAATTTGAGCAAAAATTTTCATAGAAACAGACAAAGTCGGCTTGCGATAATGATGAAGAATTTATATTATTTAATGCATTACAAACTTTGCAAAAATGTTATAGTAAAATTTGCTGTATACGGGCACAAGCGGAATGCCTTCGGGGCATATCAATGTGCCAACGCAACAGCAGCTGATTGTGAGGAAATGGCAATATATATATATATAAAAATTTATATATAGTGTGTATGTTTAAGCAAATGCACCAAATAGTTTTGGCATTTGAATTACTTTGGGTGCACATCTGTCGATAGATACTTAGTAATTTGATTAATAGACTGCGATGCATTTAAATGGCAGCCCAGCTGCGCACTGCTCGAAATAGAAGCAAATGCGAATTAAAATAGAATGCGTGATTCGAATGCAAGCCAAATAATCCGAATGCCAATCGACTGACATAAGAACACCGCATGGCAAATGGCATTTAAATAAAGCTGGCATCGGTTTACGCTATTTGAAGTCATTAGTTAAATCACTCATACGCACACACACACACACACACACACACACACGCACGCACTTTTGTCCACATGAGTAGCTAAGCTAAAGTAAGTTATGGAAGGGGAAAAGTCATGACTTATCAGATGACTTCTGTCTCCCAACTGTCTCATTCACTGTTCCTGTCTCTTTCTTTGAATGTTTTAGTCCACATTTTAGGATACACTCAGAATAAATATATATTATTATTATTAAAGTGCAGGTATATTTATAAAAAAAAAACAAGTATTTATCTTTGTAATTTCTGAATGTATTTTTTCTATTTTTAGACAAACTGTTTTTAAAATTTTTATTTTTTTATATAATACATTTTTGAAAGTGTTTCTTATTTCTCTAAAATAAACGTTTAATATTATTTTAAAAATATTTTCTATTATTAAAACATACAATTTTCCGTTGCAGTGTGACTTTAATTTTAGAGCAGTTTTCTCAAGTTATTGCCGATTATTCTCTGAGTGTACAAGTCGACTGCAAGACATTGGATATGAATACGAAAAACGATCGTTGTATGTTTTCCTGTCTACCTGTCAAATACAAGAATATGTTCTATGTGTGTGTGTGTGTGTGTGTGTGTGTACGTGTGGTCTGAAAATTTAATGTTTTGCAACATGTTGACACATTTCACTTGTGGCAAACAGTCAAACAGAGGAAGCAACCCGACCTGACAGAGAATAACCATGCCAACAAATCAAATTACTTTCAACTTTTTCCTTATAACTTTTCACTATGCACTGTGGGCTATGAATTTGTATAAAATAAAATATCATCTTTTGTTTTATTTTGGTAAATATTTTACGGCAAGTCGTCGTCGTCGTCGTCGTCGTCGTCGTTCGACGTAAACAACTCGTCACACAACCCGTAAATAGAACTACGGGTAGAATAGCCAAATTGTATCCGTATCAACAACAAACAGCAAAAGTGTTTGAATGTTGCCAAATGGCTACATTGCTTGGCATGTTTTTTTGATTAACTTACCACCTGCCACTTGCCACAAGCCAGCAGAAGCAATGAGCTAATTGAATTCCCCATTCCCCTACCTGCAACATATTTGAATTAGCTACATAATCGACTCAAAGCTGACCACAATTATGCATCAGTATTAGGTTTCCCACTATTAATTATTCGACCAGCTCTTATTAACTAAAAACTAATTATTCTAACTTGTGGGTGTACAAAAAGAGGTTTCCAGCTAAATTTAATTACAGCCCACTTTATGCATTATGCCACGTTCCCATTAGAAATATATAAAAACGGGTATAATGAAAAAGTAACAAAAAAAAAAAAAAGATGAGCATCTTTTTCAGGGAGAGCACACTCGAATTGAGCATATTAATTGTTAGTTTTGACAATAAATATACCTTTAATCATACAAATAATCTTTTTGATGTCATACATCCGACTATGTTGAAAAAAGTGTATAATGTAGTAAATCTTTTTTACAAAAAACATAAATGATACCTTCATAATTTTGCAGTTGTTGCCAAGTTTAACCGCAATCAAAAAAGTGAAAAGAAGATACACTAAAATCAACATTTAATTGATTAGATTAACAATATACTTAAGCACAAGTTTTATGATTATTTATGCTAAGTCACTTAATCTTGATTAGCCATATCAGCACTTCTGCTCAAATCAAATTTATTATTCTCCAAACACACTCAACTATCAACAAATGTAGTCGATTTATGAATGGCTTATAATTAATTTTTGCAAACGAGACAATCGAAAATAATTCCATTGAAAGTCAATTTAAAATTTGTTGAAATCTGAGCATAACTTTCCACTATTTATTTACTACTATTTATAGTCTTTTATTAAATACCTATTATTTTTTTTGTATACATAAAAACCACACAGAACTTTTCAAAAATTGGAAAAAATGTGCAATTGGCAACTGGGAGAATAGCTAAGACTCAAAGATTTTTTGCTGCTGCTGCTGCCTCTGTTTCTGTTGCAGGTTCAGTCAACTCAATTTGCGGCCATAGAAGTGACGGAATTTACATACATACATATGTGCAACTAAGTAACTGACTGTTGCTGCTGCCGCTACAGAAACATTGTTGCTGTGCGATGTCTTCTAACGCACTGCAGCATTTTGAGGTATGTTGAGTGTGCTTGTTGTACGTTGAACAACATTTAGGTTATTCGTTTTCCTAAAAGATTTGCAGATGCCATTAACAAACAGCAACTACACTGTACAATACACGAACAACTATTAACACGCAACTTTCAACTAATAACACATTTCCTGGTCGAAATTTAGTTATTAGTTGAAAGCAATCAAAAATTCTTGCCAAAGTTTGCTAATAATCAAAACTTTCGTAAGGTTAAATTGTATAAATTTTGCCAGTTGATGAATTTTGTTGTCTGCTTGCTGCTGGCTGGGGCATTCAACAAATTATCCTCACTCGAGAAGCGCTTCAAATTTATTGCAACATTCAATTAAACATATATACATATATATATACATACATATATATATGAACATAGTTCAGACAGCACTTCAGGCAGTTAAGCACACACACACTTGCACACATATTTTTAAGCACGCTTAGCAACAAAAAAAATATGAAAAACAGTTATGCGACCGACCACAATATCGAGTACTACGTGAATTCTCTCTGCTGCTTGTTGGCATGGCAACAATTGATATCATAATTGCCATAAACGGCTTCCAGTTCCTTAGCCTTTTTTTTATTGGTGTTGTTTTTATTTTTTATAAGGTCGCATTAGACGCAACGTTTACTGTTAAATAAGGGAGTGCGAGCGAGAGAGACAATGCTATCAGTTTAAGAGTACATTTGTTCCCACATTACCTGACTAACAATGTATTTAATTTGTTTTGTCATCATTGTACTTTGTTTTGTTATGAGTTCTAAATAATTGACGTAAGTGCATGTTGTTTTCTTTAAATCACAAAAATGTCGTTTATCTAAGGGGCAAGCTCTAATCGAATTATGTTAGGAATTATGTGCAACAGGGCGATTTGGGTCAAAAAATTATTCGTGTGGAATGCACAGCAAGTTAAAGGTTAACATAACAACCAATAAGCTTAAAAGCACAAAAACAAACAAACAAAAATAAGTTAAGAAAATGAATGTTACCAACTATTTGAATGCCCTATATTGCTAAAACGTGATCATAATATTAATGCTTTAAAAGATTATTAAGATTATTATTAACAACTTGGTAGAATCACTTGAATAATGCACCCTGTATTTACAGGGTGGGTGAACAAACAATTTGCTCAAAAGGTAAATGCGAGCAGCTTTGCCTAATAAAATGAAGAAAACTAACGAAGAAACAAATATGTATGCAAGTTTGTATGTAAATGTGTACATAGGTGCATACTCTCTCATACTTTTGTAGTAGGCCGCCACAAACTACTCATATGCATGTATGCATGTATCTTTACGCTCATAGAACACAATTTTTATGTACGGCTGTGTGTATGCGAATGTACAGCAAAACAAGCTTCGAAGAGAGAGAAAACACATACAAAATGGCTGCTTAATTTAGATTTCCGTGTGGTAGGTCAAGTGGCAATTTTCTCAACGAATTTTTTGTGGTTTTTATGTCTTTTTTGTTCTTGGTGGTTGTAAAGTGTTGTTTAACCTTTTATTTCTGCTGGTTAAGAAGTTAAACAAATAAAAATAAAATGAATTGGTTTATTTTCATTTGGGTGAATGAAATCTGATTGATTCAGATATCAAGTACACTTAGAAGCAGTAATAAAATTTCGATATTTGACTTTAATTTTGAAGCTTGTTTAATTTTTGAGCAATACGAAATATTAACGCGCTTAGGTCAGATCTGAAAAAGAAGTGGATAGACTATAAAATCCACTCTTTTTTATAAATACTTTCTTTTTACCACAAAATTTACTTTATTAAGGTCCTATAATTTTCTTCCACTTGTTTTTTCACAGTGTAGTGAAACTTTTACAACATAAAATAAGCCTTTGTATATTTTCATGACAAATTGCTCGGTAGCCTGTAAAGGACCTGTAATGTTTTTTTTTCGGTTGTACATAATTTTTTTCCATAACTTTTTGTTCTTTTGCTAATTAATCCAATAAAGGCAACAATGCACAACTTACCCATAGGGGCTGACAACGAAATCGTTTAAATGTTCTGCTGTTCAGCTCTTTATCAATGGCTGTTGTTGTTGGTATTGTTGTTGGTAACAGCAACTTTGGAAATCATTGGCGTAACAACAACTCGGCACCTTTTTAGTTTTACTTTTTTGTTCTTTTGAGATCGCTTTTAAATTTTTGTTGTTCTTTGCACGAAGCTGATAACGCGGCACGTTGATTACCTTACACACACATAAGCGAAATGTGTGTTTCTTACATATAAAAGTGTACGTTTGTATATTTTTTTATATATTCATATATATATATATTAATGTCTGGGTCTGCAATCGGGAGAGTTTGATAACCGCTGCAGCTTTTCACGTTTTGGCTTATTTACATAAACTCAATGATACCGTACAAAAATAGTAGTAAACACTATGAAAGAGATTTTTTTGATTAAATATGGAGCATGTAAAAAAATATATTCAAATTTATTACATTTTACAATCTACACAGTTTTTCAATATAAAAATGTTTTCACTTATGCGTCTACTTTGCTTGTTTGTGTGCGTGTGTGTGTATATGTAAATATTATACTTTTTTTGGTGTTCTCTTCTCAATTTTTGTTTTTAGAAAAGTTTTCCGCGTGTGCGGAATGAAATTCGAATGTGTGTGTGTTTTTATTTCTCAAGATTATAAATTTATCGCTTGATTTTTGTAGCCACCCAGAGATGATTGTAATTCTGTTATGAAAGGTATAAAATAGAAAATTTTGTGTTTTTATGTTTCTACATTTTATGTGTAGAATTGTTTTTGAACTGAATTCAAAAAGATAGTTTTTCTGAATCCGTTATTTTGCTTTTATTTTAAAAATGTAACCAACTACTCTAAGCAATATTTTTAAAATGTTTTGCATTAAATAGTAGTGAAATTTAAGCATGAATGCATTTGGCGCCAAAAAAAATTCCATCAGCTTAAATTATAGCATAATACAAACAAAAGCCTAGGCACACAAATTTACATACACACACACAAATGCACTCACATAAAAAAAAACAATGCTGTCGGTCATTTAATTTGCTGTATGGCCGAACAAATTGTTATTATTGTTGTTGGTTTTCTTTTGCCTTTTTCTGCTTTTTCGAAGCTTCGGCGATCAAGAAATTTGTAGTAATTTTCCATGCAATAACAATGATTTTGTTTTTCTGTTCGTGCCTATCTGTTCGCTTGCTTTCGCTTTTTTATAATATTGTTTTGTTTTATGTTTTTAATATTATTATTATTTCTATTAAGCTCTTTCTTTTAAGCTATTTATTTACATTTTGTTAAATAAATTAAGTTGTCTTATTTACCAAGAATAAAACAATGAATAAAACACGCAACTTAAAAATTTAAACGAAATAATTTAAAGCCGTTTATCACTAATCCTTTTTTCTGTTCTTGTTCTTGTTTCGTGACTTAAGTAAAAAGCTGGGCTTTGTGGGCCTTAAACGGCTGTCGCTGAACGCGCCGTTAACTCGCCGATAACCGAACGCGGCCACTGACAAAATAAAACTGAAATCAGCCCCAGCTGCTCGATGGCTGCCTGCCTGGCTGACTGCTTGCTTGTTTTGTTCGTAAACAGCAACAGCACGAAAGCTAAACGAAATATGTTTGTTTGTATGTAGTGTGTGTGTATGTATGTAAGTGCGAGCACCGCTACACTTGCACCCACTCACACTTGCAGTAAGCTTATTACGTACAGCCGAACAAACGAGATAGCATACTATAGGCAAATGAGAGCAGAGCAGCAACAGGCAGTCGACAGTCGACAATCGGCAGTCGGCAGAAGCAGCAGCAATAACAACAAGGTATGCTTCACTATATAAAAAATAAACCGTTTACTTCGGAAATCTGCTGCCGTCGCCGTCGTCGTTCCATCTAGTTAGCCTGCAATAAAATGCACTCTACGTACGAACACACACACATAATGTTATCAAATGCAGAGAATAATTTGTTGAGTGTCTGTATGGTTATCTGCTGTCATACATATATTTAATTTTAATTTTAGTTACTAGTTTGTTTACAGTTTAACAATTAGCTAGGCAACTTGTAGCGCGACCAAATTCAACTAAGCTTATTCAAAATCTTGCTGTTTTTTTTGCTATTTTTATTACATATGCAGATAAACATACACATAAACATATCTATGAATGTGTGTGTGCAGTGCATATGTGGATTATTGAAACATCACAATGATGGTTGTTGCTAAATGGGAGAGGAGGAATAGGTGACACGCGCGACAAAAACTTCGCCTGATACGACTGAACTCTTAAATAGTGCCGCCACCCGCACCACCACCCGATTCAAACATTCTTCATCTATCGGCATGTTGCGGCCTATGCATATGTGTCTAACACACACTTATTCATTTTTTGCATGTGTGTGTGCTGGTGAGTGCTTTGCAAAGTTCGCGTTCTCCGCGTCTGCTCAATTATCAACAGTTTGTTTGTTTGGCCGCTTTGTGTCTCGTCTTCTCCGTTCTGTATTGTGTATATACACAAAGCGAAGTGCCAAAGCAAATTTACAAGCAGAAGCAAAAGCAAAAGTATGGCAACAATTGCTGCTGCCGCTGTCACTGCTGCTGCCTCTGCTCCTATTATAACAATAGCAATAGCAACAAGCAATAAAATAGCGAATAGCGATGAAAAAACATTCATAAGGGACACGAACTTTGATGTTGTTGTCGTAGCTATTGATCTCTGCCCAGATCACAAATTGGATGTTTATTATTTTTATATTATTGTATTCCGTATACATATTAACGTTGCACATACGAATTATGTACATATGTATGTAAATATGAGTGTAAAAATATCTCTGCAATTGTATTTTTATATTTATGTCGTCTACCCTTTAAAACTTGAAGAAAGAATAAAATTAATTAAAATTACACACATGCATAGAAAAACACACGAGTACAAAGTTCTCTATGGAAACTATTAAAAAGAATTCCAGCTTGAAGTAAACATTTATGCTATAAGTGCATACACATACATAAATATATGTGTATATATGTAAAAGTGTGTGTGTATGTACGTATGAACATCTGTACAGAATTACATTGTAGATTTTTCTATTGCTTGCTTAATTTTATTATCAGCTATTTTGATAGCAGGCATTTCACGCAGGCATAGCAAGCAAATATGTATGTGTTTTTTATATGTACATATATACATATAAATGCACCCATCGATGTATCAGTACATTGTCTGCATTGTGCTTATGTACATTGTGCATAGAGCATTGTATTGATTAACAACTTTCGCACTCAATGTCTATATTTTAGTTATCTATTGAAAAGCCCCCCATTGTGCATAATGGGTGTGTGTGGCAGAGGCATTTGCTTTTGATAAGCAATGACCGATTTACTTCTATAGTATGTATGCACTCACACACACACACGCATATGTATATACAGTAACTGTGAATATGATAACTAGCGTAGCTTTAAACGACTATAACGATCCTAAGATGCCAATATATGAACACGTTATCAACAAACCATTTACAATGGTCATTAATTATAAAAATTTTTAAAACGAAATTAAAAAGAAAAATAATATTAATTGTAAAGTAGGAGGAAGGCAATTAAGTTGCGTATTCTTATTAACTTAAATAAAAATATGCCAGGAATGTACAAATGTACATGTAAACTTAATAAATAATTAAACTAAAAATAAAAAAGAAAAGAGAATTTGAATTTATATTGCAATCTGTGACTCTTGAATTGATAAATTAATAACCATTCACATATTTTTTGGTCAATTATTGAGTAGAAATGCATATTACATTTTTTTTTTGTGTATGTATGTACAAATACATACATATGAGGAACTCCTGCCTTCCTAAAATGAGCACTTACTAAATCTAATATTTCAGATAATATTTAATTTATTGCGTTAATATATTTGCTTGCATCTGAACTAAATATTAACATCTAATTTCTGGAGCACTGCATATTATTAATAACATAGCTATGAAAATGTATATAACCTATGTTTGTAATAAATTGAAAATTAAATTCTCTTCTCTTAAATTCCTCGATGCAGTTGAAATCTGCTGGAGCCGTCCTACATTGCATTCCTCACGAATTCATTTAATCAATCATTTAACTTTCGCACGACATCCACACGGATGGATGACCATTTCGCCCACAATTCTTCCATTTCTGACGTCCATCTCTACCCCTAGGCGTAATTATGGTCATTTGAGCAGTTCACCTGGACATGGAAACGGTTTGCATGCCATTTGTAAATTTTTTTGGGAAGAATGTATATAAGTACATACGTATGTAAAAAATAGCTGCTACATCGACAAAGTGAAAATCGGAAAAACATTCGCATCCGAGGTTTGACAATTAAGCGCCAGCCGAGGGGTGAACAAAGCAAAAATTGCAGGAAACTTGTAACTTTTTAAATGGTCAGCATTTATATGCATGCCTACACGCGAAAAAATCTTCCTTTATTTAAGTACAATGCCACATAATTAAATGAACCGTCCTAAAACATATATATTGAGTTTTTCTTGTCTTAAGAAATAAATTCTAATAATTAACAAAGGACATTTCTAAAAAATAAAAATGTTAATAAAAAAGTGTAATAAAACAAACACAATCTTACAAATTTTAGCAAAATCTACCTTAAATTAATAAATGTAAACTGGTTTTTGGAAATTTTAAAAATGTACTTTCTAATTAATATGACGCCAAAAGTATATCGATTTACTAATATTAAAGGCGATTTTTACAGTGAGTACAGTAGCATGGAGCCACGGTTGGCTCTTCGCTCGCAACACATCTTGCAAGAGATTGCTGGGTTGGATGTTGATTAGGACGATTTTCTCCTTCATTAGTCTCTCAATTTTGCCACAAGTCGATTAGGTTTCATTTCCGGCGTCAAAATGGATACAGAAAAGAGGTCTTCTCTTTCGAAATATGGTGCATAAAATAAGAACTTTTAAACTCTTAACAGTTTGTATTTTGTCAATTTAAACTTTTTCTAGCGAATGTTCGATAATATGCAATAATTTGTGTCGATTCTTAAATGTTATCGATTAGCGTCTCCTACATATTTGATAAGTAGTTATCGTAAGCTCATTTTATCAGCTGTTTTTCTTGATCCATTTTTAGATCGGCTCTTGATGTGATATCAACAAAAACAAAGGCTATAACAATTGTAAAAACCATCTGATCGTTCGTAAATAATAACGAGAAGATGCTTTTTATCTTTATAAGCTCGATCGCATTGTTAGTTCAAGCATATTTCTACGAATTCCTCGTTACATTCACAAACTGAATATTGGGTAACGTCATATTTCAAAACAAATAAGGGCGCGCTGTTAATAACAGCTGAGCAACTGTTAAAGTTCTTGGGGTGACCATAGCTTAACATGTTATGGCGATTGTGTGAGTGCATATAATTTAACCGCAAAATTATTTATTAACACATAAATAAATGGCACCACCGCGGGTCAATAATCGGCCTGCAGCCAGGCGCAAAAAGGACAACAACCTGCTGCTGATGCTACAAGAGAAATATGTCAATTTTAATTATGTTAAATATCTGATATTCGAGCCGGCTGCGTTGCCAATTGTGTCGGTGCTGATTGTTTTGGCCGAGGCGCTGATCAACGTGTTTGTCATCCGTCGAGTGCCTTACACCGAAATCGACTGGGTTGCCTACATGCAGGTAAGCAACCCGAAAAAAAAACTATCCCTTATAAAAAAATAAGAACAGAAAACAATTTGAACTTTCAGGAATGTGAAGGCTTTTTGAATGGCACTACAAATTATGCGTTGCTGAGAGGTAAGAAGTAGCTTTTGTTGCCGCCGCCGATTGCTTGAAGTTTATTTTTGGAATCTAGGCGGCAGGTAGCAGCCCGAGAGGCCAGACTTTTTTAATATTTGTCAAATTACATTGAGCATGTGCTGAAGTACAAAGAGCTAACTGTATATTTTGGATACCAAAATTATGGCATGTAACAGAAGGCAACGTCCAAGCTTTTTTAGTGTCTTGCACATTGCAATCACAAGGAGTTAACTGTATATTTCGGTGTATTTGCTAGTTGCTTTTTACATTTGACAGCATTGATGATCAAAATGTTGGCATGTCACAGGCTTAAATTAAAACACATTTGTATCTCTCAAAACAAAGAAAACAAAAAAGAAACACATCCACTCCAACTTAGTTGAACATGGATTTGATTTTGTTTAAGAAGCCTCCGCCTTCACTTTGGCTGTCTCCGCGGCCGCTTTGTTGTTTGTCGCCGCGTGTTTTTGACTTTTCACTTTGCTCGTCTTTCGCTGCTGCTGCTTTTGCTGTTGTCCCTCGATCGCTATTTGCCTTTGCTTGCTTTCCTGTTTCACTGGAACCTGCGCTGCAAAGCATACGAGAGAGTGAGAGAGAAACGGGGAAAGAAGAAGGGAAGAAGATGCAAAAAATTGATTAAAAGAGTTTAAAATTTGAAGAATGACTTATATTAAGAAAATGAGAAATTGAAATTAGTTTAAATTATTACAAAAATATAACGAAAAGGGATGTTACAATAAATGGTGTATTTACGTTGCTTTCTTACTGCCATCTTTCCGCTGAGCCATGCCATGAATCTGACCCGGAGTATCCTGCTCCAGTTCAGCATACGCCACGAGCAGCGCGCGCTGCTGTTCAGTCAGCTTTTTGGGCACATCGATCTTAATGTGCACATAGTGATCGCCATGACCATGGGCATTCACTCGCTTCAGTCCCTTGCCACGCAACGCAATCTGCCGGTGCGATGAGGTACCCGGCTCAATGTTCAGCCACTGATCCTCGTAGACGCCCTGCACACGCACCGTGCCGCCCAAAACTGCCTGGGCGAGGGAGATAGGTGCATCTGTGTGCACATCGGCACCATCACGCCGGAAATAATCGCTGCGCTCCACACGGAACGTGACAAACAATTCCTTGGCACCAACTTGCATGCGCACCGTTTGCCCATTCTCGATGCCGGCGGGAACGGGTACGGTCACCTTGCGTCGCTGCACCGTTCGTCCCTTGCCCTCGCACTCGGCACATGGGTATTTGATATATTGACGAGTGCCTTGGCAATAGCGGCACGTGGAGCGCATCACAAACGGACCCGTCGATATCGTTTCGAAACCGGTGCCATTGCAATATTGGCAGCGGCCGGGTTTGGTGCCCGGCTCACATTTCGAGCCAGCACATTTGGGACACTGATCGACAACGTTGATGTTGATGTCCTTGTTAATACCACGCGCAGCCTGGGCAAAGCTCAGATCCATGACTAGCTCTTCAGCCTGGCCAAAACCAAATTTGGAATCGGAAAAATCATCAAAACTATTGGTGCGAAAATTGCCCTCGCCAAAGATTTTGCGGAAAAGTTCCTCTGGATCGATGGTGGAGCGAAATTGCCAGTTTTGTGAGAATCCTTCTGGTCCAAAGGGGCCACCACCAAACCCACCGCCACCCTGTCGATGCATATTTTCCGTTGTCTGACCATAGGTGTCGTATTCGCGTCGCTTCTGCTCGTCGCTCAACACTTCATAAGCTTCACTGACTTCTTGAAACTTTTTGCTTGAATCCGGATCATCTTTATTGGTGTCGGGATGGTATTTCTTTGCCAAATCGTAGTAGGCTTTTTTAATGTCCTTGCCGTTGGCATTCTTGGCCACGCCTAGTGTCGCATAATAATCCTTCGCCTGCAGTCCACTCGTGGTGTAAATGTTGCGCTCTTGTCGCTGGTGTTGCGTCGCCCTCTGTTTCCAAGCGGCGGTGCCGACGACGAGCGCCGTCGGATTCGGTTTCCAAGAGTTCTTTGCTGTCAGCAGCACTGTGCTTAGTTGAATGGCGTTGTATTGTCGGCTGCAGCAGCTTCTTAGCGGCAGCTGGCGCAAAACACATAAATTTTTATACGAAATCATTTTGTCCATCAACTTTTTAAACTCGATTAATCTGCTCTCTATTTGGATGCAGCTCTAACAACATGCCGTAATAACCTCCATGCTTGTTACAATACAATAATGTTCTCTCGCTCTTTATTTTTTTTTTGTTCTCTGACTTTGACACTTTGACAGTCACAGGGTGGCAGAAAAGAGCTCACTCACGAACTAGCTTTGCTTGTTCATTTATTAGTAGTTCCGAACTGACTGATTTGCGCGCTACTCTAAATTATATTTTGACAGTCAAAGAGTTTTACGTTTCTCGAGCTAAATTATTTTGAATGGTGTTTTTTATTCTCTCCCCACTTTGACATTTTGATAATCACAGTGCATCAGGTAATCTGTTCACTTAAAAATTAACATTGCTTGCTACTAGTTCCGAACAGAGTGCTTTGCGCACAAATTAAATTTATATTTAAATAATTTTATAATCTCTTGCAGGTGACACAGGTCCGTTGGTTTATCCGGCTGCATTTGTATACATTTATTCAGCCCTCTATTTTATAACATCGCACGGCAGCAATGTGCGTCTCGCCCAATACATATTCGCCGGCATTTATCTGCTGCAAATGTGCCTTGTTTTACGGCTCTATGCGAAGAGCCGTAAAGTGCCGCCTTACGTCCTTGTGCTGAGTGCCTTCACCTCCTACCGCATCCACTCGATCTATGTGCTCCGGCTCTTCAATGATCCGGTGGCGATTCTCCTGCTCTATGCTGCTTTAAATCTATTTATGGATCGTCGTTGGACTTGGGGCAGCATCTGCTTCAGTTTAGCGGTCGGCGTCAAAATGAATATTTTGCTCTTTGCACCTGCTCTGCTGCTTTTCTATTTGGCCAATCTGGGCTGGATCAAAACACTGCTCCACCTCACTTTGTGCGGTGGGATACAACTGCTGTTGGGTGCTCCATTTCTGCTCACGCATCCGTTAGAATATCTACGCGGCAGCTTCGATTTGGGTCGCATTTTTGAGCACAAATGGACGGTCAACTATCGATTCCTGAGCCAAGAGTTCTTCGAGCGACGTGACTTTCACATATGCCTGCTCGGAGTGCATCTGGTGCTGTTGCTCTGCTTCGCCCGGCCCACGTGGACGTTTTTCAGGAGCTATATGCGATTGCGTCTGGTGCAGCAACAGTTGCTGCCGCAGCTTGAGCGTAAGAATGGCGAGCTACGCCAAAATCAAAACCAAAGCAAAAACAAAACCAAGTCCAGGAAATCGGAGGAATCGAATCAGCAGCTGAGCAGCGATCAAAAATCATTTCTCAAGGCATACGAAAAGGGACTGCAGCAGTCGACTGGCCGCAAGGGAGCAGCAAATACTGTCGATGCGCAACCGGAACCTAGCTATGGCATCCACTTCGAGCAGTGCACCCAGCTGGCGCTGTTGCCCTTCTTCCTGTGCAATTTCATTGGCATTGCCTGCGCCCGATCGTTGCATTATCAATTTTATGTTTGGTATTTTCACACACTGCCGTATTTGGTTTGGTCTACGCCGTATTCGCTGGGTGTCCGCTTCCTCATCCTGGGCATCGTTGAGTACTGCTGGAACACCTATCCCAGCACTCAAGTCTCGAGCCTCGCGCTTCACTTGTGCCACCTGGTGTTGCTAGTGGGCGTGGCAAGGCAAATCTTCTACACGATGCGCTTGAATGCCACAGTGCGGCAACAACAGTCGCAGTTGCAAAATGGACAACCAAAACTATTAACCAAAAAACAGCAATAAATAATTGACTTACTTTTGTGTTAAATTTTTCATAATAAAAAGAACAAAACCAAAATATTTATTTTAATTTATTTATAGTGGGTTTTTATTAAAATTATAATAAAATTTCGGTGACCAAAGGGATCCGATTTGTGTTTGCAATTCATTCACAATCGCATCTTAACCACCGAATTTGGGATCATCCGAGGAGACGGCGGCCTAGTAAGTGCCCACCCAATAATCGCTAAAGCTCTGCGTAGGGTGGAAATTGAAGACAAACACGGGTCCCGCACGCTCAAATCCACTCCTTCGGGAACATGTTGCTCAAATCCACTCAATTAGGAACTTGCTGCTCAAATCGACTTCTTAAGGAACATGTTGCTTCGAACATTTTCTTTTTTTTTTCATCAAAAATGTTGCATTGAACATTATAATAAATGAAGCGAAATACTAGCATTTTTCATCAAAAACAATTTAAGTTTTTATTCTTTATAATATTAATATTAGTTAGTTGTAGCTTAACAAATTTATATTTGTTATTTGTGCATATTTAACATAATTAAGAAGCGCCAAAATCATTTCAGTATTTATTGTCATTGTTGACCCAGCCAAAAGTGTATGCATGTCAGTTGATCTTACAGATATATAGATATATATATATATATATATTCTATGGGCAAAAGAGTTTACAGCTATATAGACATACATGCTATTAGTAGTAGATCTTATAGATATTTGTGAATTCTATTTTATATATTAAGTCCTATTTGTGGTTTTGTACTGTATAAAAAAATTTTTTGAATAACTTAAGACTAAATAGAATTAATATGTCCATTTAAAAACTAAGTATGGATTGGGTTTTGGGATGGAGTTGGAATCAGTATCAGCTGGCCAAGGCCACAGGCGAGTTGGATGAACATCAGTAGAGGCAAGTGGAGGATCATCATCAGCAAACCAGTTGCATCATCAGCAGCTGGCCAACGACTGAACATCAGCAGGCATTATTTGGATGTTCAGCAGCTGGTCAGTTGGATGAACAGAAGCAGGCACGAGGATAATCAAAGAGCTCAGTCAATCGCTTCCCACGACTGTTGCCACAGTTGGCGTTGCTGCTGTCGATGATGATGATGCTATTACTGCTGGTGGTGGCGACATAGCCGGCAATTCCGAATTCGCAGAGCTAAGCTGACTTGGCGTCGCATCTGCAAGTGCATCGCTGTTGCTGTTGTTGTTGCCACTAATCCGTTGCACGCTAAAGAAACGCAGCAGCGTTGTCTCACTGTTTCGCCGACTGGAGGTGGGCGTGCGCAGATGAGCTGCCCCCGAATCGTTGTGTGAGATGCGGCGTCGCGGACTGGCCTGCAGCCGAGGACTGCACTCCGAGTTGCGCAAACTCTGTAAACGTGGCGAGGCCAGCACATCCGCAGTTGATGTCGCTGTGGCCTCCTCGCTGCCCATTTTGTCAGAGAGCGTGACAATGGCTCGACTGCTCGAGCTGAGCTTTTGTTTGCGTATTTTCGTCAGCCAATCGACTTTCTCTTTGGCCTTCCGCTTGGGCGACATTATGCCCAAGTGCGGCGCCTCGCCATCGAGCACATAATTGGGCAGATTGGAGGTGGGTGAGTAGATTAAGGCAGACAACGATGTGGTACTGGCTGCTGCCATTGTAGCTTCAGCTGCTGCTGCTGCTGTTGCCGCCGCTTGTGCTGAAGTTGTTGGTGGCGAGGTGTACGCGGGCGGAATGTGATGATGATTCGCGGATGATTCACTGAGTGGCAGCGTTGGCTGCAGCAACTTGCAACATGCGGACAGCACTGGCGGCGCTGTGTCGTCGGCACTGTTCTCCTGATTGGCGACCATTGGGTGCTCCTCCTCGCCAATGGCTGGCAATGCCAGCTGCTGATTGCTACTGCTGCTGCTGTTGCAAGTGGGTCCGAACAGGCGACGACCTCGCGATTCGAGTGGCTTGGTGCGCTTCAGTTGTGGCTGCTCTACATTCGCATCGCTGCTCGCCGCGCCCAACATCTCGAGGAAGGAGCGCTTTGTGCACAACTTCTCCACGGAGCTGGGCGTGCGCTCGTTCTGCTCCATGAGGCGCTTGAGGGAGCGCGGCGTCGACTCCAACTCTCGCAGATTATACTTGTGATGGTTGGCCGCTTTGGGCTGGCGAACAAATTGACGCACATAGCTCGCCTGGCCGCGATATTGTTCGGCAACCTCCGCCGGTGTGAGGGACTCCGGCGTCGGTCCAATGCGCCAGATCTTGTGGCGTGCATCGTCGCTGCAGGTGACAATGGGACGATCGTGCGTACTGCCCCAGGCGACGCACGTCACCTCGACAGTGTGGCCGGCCAGAGCGACGAGTGGCTCCGGCGCATGATCCAAATTCCAGATATAGGCACGCTCATCACTGCTGCCACTCAGCAAGTACTTGCCGTCCGGGCTTAGGCAGCTCTTAATGTAGAACGTCGAGTTGAGCAGTCCCTTGTAGCTGGCCAATGGTTTGGGTGCGTAGGAGACGAGATTGTAGCAATAGATTGTGTTGTCCATGCAGTTGGCATACAAACGTGTCCCAGCAGCATCCACAATTAGATTGGTGAAGCCTTTAAATGTGGAGTTGCCTGCATAGGGTAAACTTTGACGAGGCAGTGGCTCCTTCTTATAAGCTGTATAATTACGCCGCAGATCCCAGACTTTAATAACGCCATCGCCGGCCCCGCATGAGATGAGCGTATCGTTGTCTTGGAATGCCAATCCTGTGATGCTACTCGATGTATTGCTGCAATTGGACATCTTGGGCGTTCGTGTGCGTTGCTTGCGTTGCGATTGTGGTGTGCCCGGCCCGCCAGTATGTCCACTGTAAATGCAATTGTCCACTCGAGACGTCAAATCCATATTGAGATTGGCGCGTATATCCCAAATGAGTATGGCACCATCACGTCCACCCGTCGCAAACACGGCCGGATCTGTGCGCTTAAAGGCGGCAGTCTTCACGGAGCGTGTGTGACCCAAATAGGAGTTGAGTCCGCGTATGCCAGACCCGGCAACCTCCCACAAGCGAGCCGTATGATCGCCTGAGGCGGACACAAAACGCATCTGTCCCGGCGCCCATTCCAGATCGAAGACAGCATTGAAATGACATTGTGGCGCACTCAGAGATTGCTCTTCGGGCTCTTGATTGCGCGCTGTCGTATCCTGCAGCGCAATCTTGCCGTCCTCATTGGCAATGGCCAGAATGTGTCTGTAGCCATCACAATTAGCGAATTTGGCCGAAAATATTGGTGGTTCCGGATTGAAGTCGGGACTGTCGTTTGCTGGGGCAATGCCACGCCAACTGTCCTCTCTAGACACACACAGGCGACTCAGGGCAAAGTCGTAGCTATGCTCATTGGCTACGGGGAGCGAGGCAAAAAGAATATAAAAAAAAAATCAAGAGAAAAGAAAACCAAATTAGTGCGAAATGCAAAGGCATTGTTTACGTTCTAGTTTCTCTTGTGTTATTTTCGCAATCTCAGCAAGTTTGGTTTTGTGGTCTGCAATTGCAATTGCAATTGCAACACACATTTAATGAGTTTTATTATTATTATTCACTTGCACCTTATCATTTTTGGCGCTCGAATTAGCCGCGAAAGGAGCAAATGCGCGCTCTAAAAATCCAATTCGAGCGCCAAAATTCCACGAATTGCCCGCGCAATGGTTCTTCTATTTATTTGTTTGCTTACCAAGTCCATGTTCTCGGAAACGTAATTTGTTGTATATGTTCATAATCATACACAATACAGGCTGGCTTTGCCTGCACTTTCCGATGTGATTTTAACTAGTTTATTTGGTATATAAGCTATTTTTTAACTATGCGCGCATTTAACACATATTTTTTTTCTTAGCGACGCAGTCCCGGTTTTGTCGTTAATCTATTCGATAAGCCGACAACTCTGTTTGCAATTCGGTATTATCGGTGTTGCGTTATCGACATCAAAGGTGTTTGCATTTTACAGCACTTAATTTAAAAGCGGGCACTTGTATTTAGTAATCAAAAATTCAGTTTTCTGAACTAGTTATCAATTATTTTACATTCATTTAATTCCAGTATTGGATGATGTACTGTTATAAAAATTCTTAATCTTGCAAGATTATAAAAACTGGCTCTTAAATGTCGATGCGTTAGTTCTGCTCCGTTTGAGCTGTGTTACATTTTCTTTGCGATTGCGCTCCCTAGCGATAAGGGTTAACAGTGTCATTAC
Organism: Drosophila longiperda; assembly: GCA_035042125.1. Classification (NCBI taxonomy): domain Eukaryota; kingdom Metazoa; phylum Arthropoda; class Insecta; order Diptera; family Drosophilidae; genus Drosophila; species Drosophila longiperda. The sequence goes on from JAWNLV010000107.1 coordinate 12,996,464, forward strand.
TGAACCATAATAAGCACAGCTGTTCTTAACATTAATATATAATTTGCTGTTAAACAAATTTCAAATTCTAATAAATAATAAGCAATAATTGCAGCGAATTATCCTCAAAGATATTATTTATTACTATTAACATTTCCGCAATACTTATTTTATTTATTTTTCTTGCGAAAATTAGCTATCGATATACCTCGGCCGATTTGCCTCACGCATAGTTGCGTTATTAGTATAAAAAATATCGGCCTGCTCACATCTCAAGCTGAGGAGTAGTTTGATTTGTTTATACTCGAAAAGTAGTGACTCGCTGAATGCAAACAGATGTGCATTTTGTTCGCTCGCTCGCCCGCAGAAAGTGAAAGTTAATAGAACAAATTATGTAAAAGCACGAGATAACAGTATTTATATGTACATATCAATGTGAGTGTGAGTGTGCTTGTGCTTATCGAAGTTTTCGTTTAATGGATGCTGCGCCGGCAAAGTGCTGCCAGTTCCACCCCATTAAAAAAAAGTACAAATAACTAAAGCATCAGCAGCAGAGAGCACCAACAACAAAAACAAAAGTGGCGTCGTCGCTGAACGGCGCACATACGCTTTAAACTAAAAATAGTAGGCGCCTTTTAAAATTGCGTCTGTCAATAAACAATTGAGCGCAATAGCTTGCATTCAAAAATATTTGCAACGAAACAGACAAAAGCAAGAGATTGTCTATTCATTAAGCGCTCACCTTGTACTTTTTGCGTTTGCTTCTGCTTCGGTTTCGACTGTGCCCTATAAAATCAGCTCACGAAGGTGAAGGCGGCGCACATATGGACATACAAGTACACTCACTTCCAGTTCTTTTCGCACACACCAGAAAGAAATGTTTTATTTCTTAATTGTGATGTAATTCATAAGCTTGTCATTAATTAAATTATATAATCTTATTGCTTATTAAAATTAGTGTTATATAAAAATGAATTAGCAATAACTTGTACGCTGACTGCTCACAATCACTGTTCAGGCACATGTGTGGTGTACGAGAAGAAGGCACATTAGTGCAATAGAGCAGTCGGCATTTGATTGAATACATTTGTTTATCCGGATATCGGAATTCGGTTTTTTATAGTTCAATAAATATTTTGCATTTATATTTGTATACATGAATGTGCATCCAATCGGCACATTGTATTTGATTGCCCAATACAAATATATATATAGTTAGTGTAATTATGTGTATAGAATGATAAGCAAACCATTAATTGAAAAATATTTATTTTTGTTTTTTTGTTTGGCTAGATATTGACAACGTGCTAACTATCTATAACTATCAACAATGTAAAGAAGCCGCCAGACAACACAAGAAAATAGTTTATAAATTAATCAAAAATTCAAAGTTGTTATGCGAAAAAAAGAAAAGAAATACTAAACACGCAAAGGGGTACATTTTAAAATGGTTTCAATCCATCGATTTTTAAATTATTTCTGTTGACATAACGTTATTGGGAGCGGAGAAAAGGCTATCAGACTGGAGGCCTCACTAACTCTGAAGCGCATTTTTGCCCGCAAAATTGCCTATAAAGCGAAAACAAATTCTCATTTAGCGGCCATGCGAACTAAACAATTGATACTGATACTAATCGGAGTGATAATCGCAACGATCGTTTTCATTGCATTCGGGCCAGCTGGGGAGCCAAACGACTCCTTCAAGCATATTGTGGTGCAAACGCACCAACAGCTCAAAGAGTTTCAGGTGAGTAACACATATGCTATATATATATATATATATATATATATATATCTGTATCTGTCTCTTGCTCATATAACTTATATTGTTATCTATTTGCCGAAAGTTTAACCATCGATATTTATCTACTCGCACCTAAACATTTTTTTGGGGCGTAACTATATTTCCGTTATATTTTTTTTTTTTTGACCCTTTGATAACGTTGCCGTGCGCTGACAGTCTGTCGATTTAAAAAATAAGGGTAGAAGTTTTTTTTAGATTTCATTCAACAATAATTCCTACTTATCAGCGACTCTAAAGCTGTTCATTTCTAATCCACCCAATGGGGCTTTTATTGTTGTTCAACGATAAACACATTGTTTTTGGGTAATGAGGTTTATATTAAGAGATTACAATATTTGGTTTTTTCGATGCATTAGTCATACATAAAGTTTACCCATTGTATTAGCATTTGTAGCTTTCTTTTTTTGTTGGCATAGTGCTTGGCAGCTGTCAAGAGTCAGATAAAATGTCCTTGAACTGTTTATGATGCAGCCTATAGATATATATATATATATATATATAATTAATAATAATACCCTATATTTGTTTGGTGCACAAGGTCTGAAAAACAGTCTCACTTTGAACACTGTTTACCAAGAATTTGTGCTTACTTGCCACATAATTTCAATGGAGGCTTTTAGCCAAATTGAAAAGTCTTCGGCTCTAAAATAACCGGGTAGTAAGACCGTCTGCTGCGAACTAGCGAACAATAAATAAATGGCTAGAAGCACATGTCAGCATTCCATCATCATTTGCCATTCCTCGAATTCCTGCCATTAAGTGGGAAAGTAGGGAAGCCTTTAACTTTACTAACCGTTTATTGTTTACATGCAAATAATGTCATAAAAAACATTCTTTGAACAATCTCCTCAAATACACCCACACAACACACATGTAAACCACACATGCTAGGTATATATATATAAATATATATACATATGTATGTATTTTATGATTTAGTTAGCAACCTCCCTTGACTCGAGTTGTGTTTGCTTTCATTTCATGTGGCCGAGAACGTTTATTGTTGACTTTAATTCGATTGCGGTAGCCACTTTCCGGCTCTAATGTGTGCATATATATTGAGTTTCATGTTCTCACTTTGGTTTTGGCTTTAAGCAACTCTGTAGCCTCAATTCAGTTTTTAATTACCACCTCGTGAGAAACTTGACTCAAATTTTAGATTAGCGCTTGCTTGGATGGGCAACATTTTAGTTATCTATTGTCTGTTTATAAATATTATTATTATATTATTTAAGCTAACCGAATGATTAATGTGATTTAAAATACTACCCCAATAATCAAAGAGAGAGTACATAATTAAGGAATGTTATATCAATGAATAATGATACATTTTTTTTTACTGTAGCTTTGTTTGTTCCCTATATATATATACATAGAGTGTGTGCAAACTTTTAAATTTTAATATATGTGACTTTTTTCCGACAGCTGATAAACTTGTTCTCACAATGCAAAAAAAATAATAGAAAAAAGACCACAGATTAAATAAAGCTTATTGTTTTCCTTTGGTGGTCTCTATTTGCTATACAAAAACTGGTTTTGCACCAAGTATACTTGGCTGCTAGTCGTGCCTAGGTCGTGTTACAGTTACACATGTTTTCATCTATACACACAAGTATATGTCATAACACACTTAAATCATAAATAAATATTTAATACTATAAGATGTCCCATTGACAATCGAAGCACAACGTATTGAAAATTGTAGACAGAAGATAGTTGTTTACAATATTCTGAAGTGGCCAGACGCTATATATATATGTATATATACATTATGTGTGTGTAATCAAATTTATAAAACGTTTAACGGCCCACAAATAGAACACATATGTATATTAATTTGTATATTTATAAAAATTCTCTTATATTTCAAATGACCTTTGCTTTTAAATAGTCTTACGTGCAACATATTAAATTATAGACTTTTCTACTCTTCTTTTTCTTTTTATTTACGCATGGCTCAATTTTAATCTCAAATCTAAACAAAGAAATAAATAATATTTCAGTTAATCTTAAGCACTTAACTTAATATAAACTATTTTATTTTGAATATTCGTCGTTTGGTATGCAAATCAAGTAACTAATTTTTTATTCTAAAAAATTAATATTCTTTAAATTTAATCGAATCCACACTGATCTGACAAAACAACGATTTTCTAAGCAACATTTTGATAATCATTATTCGTTATCTCTATTTTTTCTGCCCGCATGCACCATGAACTAAACTGCGCAATAGTATTGTGAACATTTTGTTGTTGCTTTGCAGCAATTTAAATATTGTTTCTATTTTTTTTATCTTTGCATGTTTAAGTGTTGTCCATTGCCTAACATTGTCTAGCAAACTGACCCCTGAACTCTGAACCGTTGACATCAATTAATTGGATGGTTCGCTGTGACATGAGACTCCGGCTAACTCTAGTTAGCATTCAGTTCTTCAGCTTCGTCACGCTCGATATTCTTTAATAATTTAATATAACATGTGCGCGCCTGTATGTGTGTGTATTGGCGGATGACCTAGAGGAACAACCCGATACCCTCCTCCTCCTAGCTTCTACCTACACAATATATATACACAGTCTACTAAACCTCAAAGGCCACAAGGCAGCACTGCCGTAGCCGTAGCTGTTATTAAAAAACTACATGCTGTCCAAAATGTTGATGCCAATTTAGTACAATTGACACATATGGCAACCCTTGCATATTGCCTTGGTACACTAAAGTGCAAGCATCGACAGCTTTTTGCTCACATAAAAAATTAATTGCCTTAAAATGTTAATAGATGCCGCCCAAGAGCGGGGTGTCTCTGATTTACTATGCGCTGATTGAAGTGCGCTTAAATGATAATAGATGTCGCCCAAAGCGAGCAAGTCTTAAATTTACTATGCGCTGATAGCTAACGTTGAAATGAAGAGCCATGAAATGTTAATAGATGTCGCTAAAAGCGGGCAAGTCTCGTATATTTGAATTATATAGATATATAACACCAGCAAAAAACTATGGCTCCTAGTTAAATATTCATATTGTGATCGTAATAACGATTGCTGCATTTTTTATATGTTTATTATCGAAGCTTGAATTTATTTCTTTGCATGTGTTTGTTTGTTCGTGTGTAATTAGACATTTTCTATGCAGAGGAGGCGCCATTAGCCACATGCGACCATTTTGTGTCACGCGCACACAAACTGAATTCCGTACAGTAATTGTTGCTCACGTGCAGCGCAGGATGGACGAATTGGAAGAAGAATATCACAATAATGCTCCGACTTGCAGGCGCTGCGTGCTGGGCGAGCCTGGCCTAAAATGCCCTTGGCTGCCCTGCCCCAAGAACCCTGACCCGGCATTGCTCAGCTCCGCGTGCACTGCCAGAGAAATTCTGTCGAAATGCTTAAAAACTTGTTTAATATACATAATGTAAACTGTATGTACAATTTTTCGAGAATCAAATATTGATTTGTTAATTGAATTAGAGCTGAGAAACTTGCTTTCAGTGCCGGACACCATTGACAAACTCTTGATAGCTAATTTTGCCATCGTTGTCGGTATCGATTTCTTTCATCATATCAGCGAACTCCTCTTCGGAGCACCTTTCGCCCAGATTGTACATAACATTTCGCATCTCGACGGATGATATGAAACCGTCACCGTCGCGATCAAATAGCTTAAAGATCGACATTAGATTCTCATCCTTGCTCAGACCCTCCATGCGCTTCCCAATCATCTGTTCGAACTCAAGCAAATTAATCACACCATCACGATCCGTATCGACTTCATCGAACAGTTCATACAGTTCCGCCTCGGTGAGAAAATGTCCCATTGTTCGCATCGCAATTCCCATTTTCTTGGCGGAGATTAGACCAGACTCATCTGTGTCGACCGCTTTAAAAGCATCGCGTATTTCTTGAATTATACCCTCGTTCATTGAAACTGTTGCTCCCTCCATTATGTACAGTCTGGAAAACAATTTCAAATATTTATATTTTTAAATTAATGTAATATTTAATTTTTATGTGTTTTATTCGTGTCATAGTTGAAAGATATATGCTATATTATATAGTATAACTGAAGTATAACTTAAAGCCAACTTTAATTTTGCTAATGTAAATAGAAACTATAATTAAGAGTAGACTTGTTTATTTTAATTTATTTATATTTAAGGTCAACTGTTTTCGTCATGTCGTAGAATTCTTCGAGCAAATGGCATCCATCTGGATCTTTCCCGATTCGTGAATCATATTTTTAGCTTTGTGAATGTTTTTGTTTTTATTTTTGTATGTTCTAAAGATGTATTCAAATATAAGAATAATTATAATCAATAGAAACGCCTGATGTGGATAATCCTTAATTTTATTAAACATTAGTTATATAGTATTTTAGCTATCATTGCCCGTATAAAGCGAAGAATTGCAGTTCAAATTTCTTATCTCTTCAATTCAATTGCATTGCAAATCTGATTTTTCTGTTTTTACTAAAAATGTATATAATCCTCAGATTTGGCTCAATCGTATTCTTTGCAAAGTTTTAATATAATTTGAATTGGTATAAGCCATGATTGGGTTTGTTGACGCTCCAATTGGTGGCAGGAAAACATTGCTTGGCATGATTTCAAGCTGTCATGCGATTTGCGGCGATGACAATCAGAGGAGGCACCTCCCCAGCCCCCACCATGCCACAGGCAGGCCTATTTTGTTTTTGGGTGCACCCACAATATGTTACAGAGGACAAACTCTTTAATAGCATGTCCATCGGACCACGCCCATCGGAGCCATGGGTTTGAGGTCAACACTGAAAAGCACGAAAAATATTTCATTGTTATTTGGAATATTTTATTGACTATTTGGAGTAAATCACCTTCTCTACGTTTGTTTGTCTAATCAGAATTAAATTTGTTTACTTGGTTGAAAATGAAATGGGCTAACTTTAATATATATATATATATATATATTTCGGTTGATGTTGGCTATTGAATCCATTATAAAGAGATTAATCATTTATTGTGCGTGATTGTTCAATTGAACTAGCCAAAAAACGCATATCTTATCAGAACAATGATATATTATGCGTGTTATATCTGATATCGGAAGAAATAATAGTGGGTTTTCACAAGCTTTAGTATCAATATCGAAACTACCCTATTTTTATATTAGACCAGTTGAGCATATTTTAAAAATATATATTCACAATAAGTTGGGAGTTGTCTCTTTCATTAGTATTTAATATTCTCATTTGGTTAGTTCGCGTTACACATTTCAACATTTTTGTTAATCACACTTTATGTATAGTTAATTTTTGCTTGGCATACCAAATGACTGGTTTTTTATTATTAATAAAATATTAATAAAAGGAGCGACCTTTCAATAACATTTGTATGCAACAAAATTTGCGTGTCTTCCACTGGTCAACTTGGTTGGATGGCGAGTAGATACTAAAATATATTGATTTTGTCATAATTATTGATTTACAAATTGTGTGTGTCTCAAAACAGAGCACGCAACTTTGTCAAACAGTTGATTTATAGTAATGCAAATATTGTCGTATTAATGTGCTTCAATTGTTTGCATTTCCATTAACGCGGGACAACAAATTAGATTTGATTGATTGATTGACTGATTTATTCGTTTTTGTACTTGCAGGAGAATTTGCGGGTGGGCTTGGAACGCAAAAAACTCAATCTCGACCCGAAATATTATAAATTACTGGGCTTTGCATCGCCGCTAAACACAAAGGACAATTATGATGAATCTTCCCATCAGCCAGTGCAGCAGCACCAGGAAACAGACACGCCGGTCACGTCGAGGCGGACGGCACAGGAACTCCAGCAGCAGGAACACAGACGTGACGGCACCCGTCAAATGGCAGCGATAGAATCAAATATACTCCAGGAACTGGATCTGCAGGAGCAACAGCTGCAGCAGCAGAAGAGTCAACGGAAACGGATAACGACACCGTACAATGGCACCAAGGCCAACTTCACCATAGTCACGTATGTGCAGCAGGAGCGACAAGTGGCATCGGCCATATTGTTGGCACAAAACATTGCCGCTAAGCTGCCCAGCGAGTATCTGCTCATCTATGATCTGGGCGTGCCCGAGGAACAATTGCGCACATTGACCGCCTACTGCAACAGCAGTCGATGCACCGTCATCACCTACGATCTATCCGAGTTTCCCTCGTCCGTCAACGATCAGCGAACGCACGCATATCGACCCATTGTGATAAAGGATGCCCTGATGCGGGCCAAATCGGTGCTGTTTGCCGAGAACTATATGCGTATCCGCGGTGGCTATCGGGAGCTGCACGAGCTGCAGAGTCGCGTCATGTTTGCCGGCGTCCTCGGCTGGAATACACCGACAGCTGTCTCATCGCGGACCCACCCAAAAATGTTTGATTTTTTCGAATCGAATGCCGAGAATTTTATATTCCTGCGCATGGTCGATCTGGATGCGGTGTTCTTTACGGACACGCTCTTCGTCACCGAGAAGATTATGCTGCCGTGGCTAAAATGTGCCCTCACCTTGGAATGTATCGATCCAATCGGTAAGTGGGCGTCTCTCATTTTTTTTTTTTTCATTTACATACATATAAAGTTATTACTTAACCCGTCAACCCAAATAAACAAGACTCACTCTAATCTCCATCCACATGCCCATACCCATACCCATACCCATACCCATACCCATACCCATACTCATACCCATACCCATACCCATCCCCATCCCCATCCCCATACCCAACCTCATTGCCAATCAAATTCACATTCATTGCTAGCGCTTTGCTCTTTTCAGCTGTGGCGCACAGCACTAATGACCATCATTTAGAGCGCAATTCAGCTGAATGATAGCAAACATGGAAATCTACATGTTTGTTTGTACACATGTCGGCTATAGCTAATATATCTATTCATTTTTAGGCATAAAACAAGACATAAAATATAAAAAGCTGAAGTTTTCACAGTTGAGTATGTTTCGAGTAAAACTGAGTAACTAAAACATGATTTCATAGATTATTTTATAGTTTATTAATAGCATGTATTAATCATTACAACAGAGGGAAGATCAGTTTTGAAGTGTTACTTAAAATATAGCATACATCACAGGGTATTTTCTAGTTGGAAACCTATACTTTTCTGTAAATTCCGATTCGTTGCAAACTTATACGCAGATATAGGATAAAAAGCATATTTATAAGCTTTTCGCTTAGTTTTGTTTCAAACAATTCGATAATCAATTAAAATCTATTTTTATTACAAAAAATATGCAATTCAATTAATTTTGGTTTTTAATATAATTAGCATACCTCAAGTGTACCACAAGTCCGGATAAGCTTCACTGACATTATAAATGGACCTAGAACCACGGTCCTTATGATAAACCAGACAAATTTGGGTACATCAGCGTAAACATTGGTAGCGGCAAACAGATACTCCTGGGGTCCAACATGGTAGCCATGCTGCCCGGTGAGCTGACAATGAGTATCGTAGATAATAAACAATGCCTCCAGAACGCAACCAGCCACAAGAAGTAGTCCTGCAAACATGCCCATGAAGTATCCGCCAAGCAGAAATGCTCCAAAAGCCGTGCATATGATAATGATACCAATACCAAGTGTAAATTTAAATTTGCTCTGTTTGCTGTATAAGATCAAAAGCAGCAGTTCCGTATTTAAAATCAATGGATATGCATGCATCTGCAAATAATAGGAATATTAATATTAACAAGCGAGATATATAAGACATACAATATACGTACCCAAAGGGATTGAATCTCTCTGATTATATAGAAACTCTTGTACAACAGGATGATGAGCGTAATAAAGAAAAATACAATATAATTATACGGTGGAAAGCGTCTCCAATTAGGCCAAATGTAGAGTAATATAAACATAATAAACATAGCACAAACAGCACCATTAAACACATATTCATGTAGGTTGTAGCTATTCGGATATAATCGCAATATCTCCATTAATGGCGACACCAATAAAGTTTGTACCTAAATCAAATTGGGCCAATTGAGGAATATTGTTTGAAATAGTGAAGAAATATCAAGGAACGTACCATTATCAAGTAATAGAAACGACGCACCAATTTCCGCCTAAGTTTTGGATCAACTATATTGAATTTGTAGGTGCCTTCATGGTATCCACCAACCAGCAGTTCACATTGTAAACTCACGTCTTGTAATATATATATATATATTTATTTGGATATTTGTTAACCGAACTGCACATGTAATTACCTGATTTATGGGCAAACGCAACTGTGTCCATTCCTAATAAATTTCTAACTAAATGATGCATCATTATACAAATCATTATAACTGTTGATAAAATACGTATTTAATCAAATAATCAATTTATTATAATTATATCTATAAAATTGGTATTTATCTCTCTAATGGTTTCCTCTCTTTTAATCAGGTGCCCAATCTAACGGCTGCAAGTTCAACAAAAAGCCACTCTATCGATACTCTGGCTGTCATGGCTACGATTCATCCGCATTCAACATTGTGCTGGGACTCACATGGCATTTGGACGACTCGAAATATTCGTTGCCCTACAACTCGAAGGAGAACATGTTCTACAAGGAGACGCTGGAGCAGGCGACGAAAATATTGGAGAATCGACGACGCAACACAAGCGACACATTCGATCATCCATTTACGGAGGACTGAGCAAATGTAGCAGCAGCAGCAAAAGCAGATGCATCTGATATAGACATGTAAAATTTTCTATATTTGTATAAATACACTCAGGAGCCGCTGGATCAAAGCAAGCTAACTGCTTAAACTAATTTGCAAATGTATGCTTTATTATTATGGCAAAGAAACTTCATACATATACCATAACATCAAATAACATACATTCAAGCTAAATATATACATCATAGGTGTCATTATATAAAAAGTGTAAGATGAAAAAATTCGCAAGAATTTTGAATAGTTACTTAGATAAAATTTACACAAACATACGCATATATGTAATAGTAAGGTCGTGCTATACCTTACTTCAGGGACCGTAAAAATTATAAGCTATATATTATAGAAATCACTATTTAATGTTAACTTCTTAAATTTGCTAGTTCTTGCTAAGCATTACTAAATAACTCAATCATACTGATTGCACACTGTGTGACAAAAAAATGTAAACACGAAAAGCTAGTCGTGGTTAGATTTTTCAACAAGTCAAAAATGTGTTTTCTTGTTTATAAGTTTTCTTTCTAAAGATATGTATTAATAAAGTTATAATTGAATTTTGATTTCCTTTTGTTAAGGCAAATACAAAATTCGCTAAATTACCATTATTTTTGTTGAGTTACATATTTAACACAAAATATAATCGGTATGGTCTGCGTAATTTATTATAAATCAAAATATTAATTATAATACCAACTAAGGAATTTGCACAAAAGCAGTAAATTCAAAAAAATTGTGTGTGTTTTTCCAAATATAATAAACTGCTTCTGTAATTCTGTTGTTTGTAGGGCTATTAAATTTACGGTCCCTGTTGTGTATACAACGTCCATGACCAGAGCAGCAGCAGCTTCTGTCCAATAAATACGCCTTATTAATTTATTTGTTATTCTACATTTTGTGTGTATCTTTGAACATCGTTTGTTTAATAATGATACAACCCCTATTTTTTAGCTTTGTTCACTTCTTTTTTTTGTGTATATATTATTTATGTAAATAAAGAGAGGAATTACTTACAGTTTGTGATTATATTTGATAGTTATACACATGCATAATCAATATAAATAATTTAATATAATTACATATATTAAATGTACTATAGAAAATGAGCCAAAAAAGTTAGCTTAATAAAGTAAAAAGTACAATAAAAATGAATCAAAAACATTTGTTTTTTTTTTGGGTTTTTTATTCACAAATATTTATTAAACTAATTTTATAATAAAAACATTACACATTTATAATGGATAGTTACATAAGCATTGGTGTAGATATAATCTAATTTGTTGTTTGATTAGACATTAGTTAAAATCATGGAATTAAACGGAATTATATTTTAAAGTCGGTTTTGGTAAGTTAAGTGTACAAATTTAATTTGTATACCTTTGCAAGGCGTACCTTAACTAGGAAGGTATATTTTGATCAGAGTTGTTAGACGAGTCGATGCTGACCACACGGAATCACTATATAAATACTATCGGAAATATCGGACTAGTACAGCTCACTAAGGAACAATCTGATGTTTTATTTTATTTATTTTTATAGCCAACCTGGTTTTATGGTTAATTTGGTTTTTTACTGTTATGCTTATATATTTATAGAAGTCTCCTTGTATTGGAATTAGAAATTGTTGATGTAAATAAAATATCATGTCACCTGTATATCAATAATAAATGCACATAGAATAGAATAATATAATTCGTTTCAAAGTTTCAGCATTATGAGTATGAATAATAAGCCTTGTAAAAACGTTTACCTTTTAAGGAAACGTAATACATACATAAATATTCGCGTAACATCTACATATAGAGTCAATGCCGCGAATATATATTCCTCCGGATTAAACTGATACTTATGATTTCCGCCGATAATCGTTTGTGTGTCATAGATTAATAGTAAGCTTGCCACTAAGGCGCCAATGCACGAAATCGCTATGTTGCCAAATAATTTGTCTACGAATATAGCCGAAATTGAAAGTAAGAGCAAACATATCACTAATGACAATAAGACACCGCCACAAGCTGTAAAATCATATTTCGTTTGTATGGCATATATGGACAGAGTCACAACCAGCAAAGCAGTTATTCCCACAGCCATTAGCACAATGTCACTGTCAACGTTGCTAGCGATGGCACCGAGAAGTAGCGACATGGTCATTGTATACAGACCCAACAACACAAAGTTAACTGGGAAGGAGCGTCGAGCAGTTTCACAGCAGACCATCGAGAGCATTACGACAATGTTGATGACCAGGGCTACAAACAATACTCCTCTGTTCTCTTGGACGAAGTTCTTTGTTGGTTCGTGGTACGTAAAAATGCTTATAACGCCACACGTGATGAGTAACTGGACCTGCAAGTGTGAATTATGATCTAGTTAATAAACACAATTTGTCAAGCGTCAACTCAAGGGTCTGCACTTACCAAGAGAATTGAGTATACTTTTCGTATAAAACCTTTGCGTATGGTTTGATCATTAAAAACAATGTTTTTCGCTTCCAGTCCATCGACTTGAATTAAATTGGCGGCAAGTCCCGATTCCAAGAATACTAAATTATTCAAATCATCTCGGCCCGTATCATTGAAATTTTCAATATTGTTCTGAGGCTTTGTTACTGTTTGGGTCGGCGGTGCAGGTAGCGGAATAGGTGGATAACGCTCTCCTTGGTAGACATGCTCTATTAATTTTTAAACATTTTCATTAGACGATATTTTATATGAACACAATATTTATGACTAACGCAGTAATCAGCTTTCGAAAGCGAAGCAAACAAATGAGACACATACATGATATTTTAATATATGCAAATACGCAATATATTTATGCGGCAAACGTATTTATTTTAGACCAAACTCGTCTTATGTACACTTTGAAGGAAACTAAATATGTTTACTATATCTACTTTTTTACTTACTTGGTTCATCTTTATGTACACTTTGGGGGAAACTCAATACGTTTAATACGTCTACTTTTTTTACTTACTTGCTTCATCTTTAATTTCCTCATAGGATGGCAATGAGTCCTGCATATTGTGTGTGTGGCTAACTTTAACCTTCCACTAATGCAGATGTCAAAATTTCTGTATTATTAACTGATAATCTCGTTCTTATCTTGCCGTTTATTATTTTCGTTTAAAATGGACCAATCGCTGCTCCACTCACGAGAGATGAGCGCAGTCCGTGCAATTATCAACAAACACGAATTAGGAAACTTAAAAGGGTACTATGCTATGAAAGGAAAACGTAAGTACAATTTTCGAAACTCTTTTAGCAAGAATTATTGGTAACATTTTTTTTTTTTTTTATTTTTTTTTTAACTGCTAAAATGGCATAAATTATTTCTCTATTAAATAGAGGGAGACCATAAATTTGGTTATGCGTGCTCAGAACACATTAATTCGTGTTTGTGCCATTTCCGTGCAACAAATACTTAGAGATATTCTGGGGTTGCCACCTATGAAAGTTTGCAAGGGCGTTACCACTCGTTTACTAAAAAAGAGCGCGAGAAATTGATTTTGAAAAGCTTTATTTTACTCACTGCAAAAATAACTAAACTTAAATTTTGTGCAAGAGTCAGTATTATCTCGGCACTAGCAACTTAAGCAAGTTCAAAATCGCCGAAGTACAGAAAACGAGTTTGGCGCTCCCAAGCTGAAAACAAAAAGTAAAAGTAAGGTGCGCGCGTGTTTAACCAACAATGATTGCTGTTACGAAATTTTTCAACATAATTATGATTTTGCTGTGCGCACAACATGCACTGATTATAAAAATCAACGCATATGATCCAAATGATACGAAAATAGTTGAATGTTGCCTTCCACCAGCTGGAATGTTTGAGGCCTTTTATCCTCGTGAAGTGGAGGGAATTCCAAACAGCGCTTCTCGTCCTGCTCACGGTCATGGCAGTTTCTTCAAGCATCGAAATCCTGCTCTGGTGGACACCAAAAATGCAGCTGCATATGGCTATCGCTTCGATGGCAAGCGGCGGTTTAATTTTGATTAGTATGTAAATATTCTTATTCAAATGTAAACCACAATTTTAAGAAAGTTAATAAATAAAACGAAAAATCATTTAAATGTTTACATTTTTATGGTTGGCAATGTGTTATCGATATACGTGAAAACAGCTGTGATCACGTTGGATTTGTATGACATTTGGCATGTCAGTAGGAATGAAGAAGATAATCTTTTTTTTCGACAGAAGTATGCCTTGGAAACAGATTTCTTGAGAGCAACAAAATTCAACATATAAAAATTGTAAATATAGTTGAATACGTTCAAGGCCAGACCCAAATCACCTGCAAATCATGAATGTGAGAAGCTTCAGTATGCTGAAAATGCTAAAGAACTCTTGGCGCACGTAAGAATCATGTGTGTGCGTGTGTGTGTGTCTTCGTGTGTGTGTGTGTACATAGACCCGGTATATGAAATAATAATTTCAACATTATTCAACTAGATTTCCACGGCGCTTCGCCACAAAAGTAACAACAGTCGGAGGTGATGAAATTGGCAGCGGTACTGGTATTGGTCAAATCACTGGACGAGTCCGCAGCGATGAGGGTGGACCACACAAGGTGAACACGCCATCTAAAGAGATTGTTACGCATCTGCCTCCGCTAACCGAACCACTGCCAAACTTGCCGGACGCCGTCTATGCCAAAGCATTGGCGGAGAGTACGACCACAAAGGTTACCACGCTGGCAAATGGACTTCGCATCGCCTCGGAGCCGCGCTATGGTCAGTTCTGCACTGTAGGTCTGGTGCTGGACTCTGGACCTCGTTATGAAGTTGCATATCCCAGTGGCGTATCACATTTCCTTGAGAAGCTTGCTTTAAATGTGAGTTTAACTATTTAATCTCATAAAATTGTTAGGAATCTTATTCGTTTCTTGCTGAATTCGGATCCCCAGTCCACAGTTAATTTTCCCAACAAGGACGCTATACTCAAGGAGTTGGAAAAGAACGGTGGAATCTGTGATTGTCAAAGCTCTCGCGACACGCTTATATATGCGGCCAGCATTGACAGCCGTGCCCTTGAGTCTGTGACTCGTTTGCTTGGCGATGTTACGTTGCGACCCACGCTCAGCGAAGAGGAGGTGAATTTGGCGCGTCGTGCTGTCAGTTTCGAGTTGGAAACGCTTGGTATGCGACCCGAACAGGAACCAATACTGATGGACATGATACACGCAGCCGCATACAGAGGCAATACGCTCGGCTTACCAAAACTTTGCCCGCCCGAGAATCTAGACAGCATCGATCGCAATGTGTTGATGAACTATTTAAAGTATCATCACTCACCGACCCGGATGGTTATCGCTGGCGTGGGCGTAAGATTAGCTTAAAACCTTTTGTTATTTTTATTTGATTTAAAATCGATATATCTAGGTGGATCACGATAAGTTGGTTGAGCACGTAAAAAAGTACTTTGACGAAAATGAGGCAATTTGGATGAAGGAAACGTTACCAAGTGAGGCTCCCAAGAAAGTCGACACTTCGGTCGCACAATACACAGGCGGTTTGGTTAAGGTAAGCGAACACATATTGAGTTGGATCATTCAATTCAGTTGGTTTATTTAAATAGGAACATTGCGAAATTCCCATTTATGCGGCCGCAGGGCTGCCCGAGTTGGCGCACGTTGTACTCGGCTTTGAGGGCTGCTCCCATCAGGATCCCGACTTTGTGCCATTGTGTGTGCTCAACATTATGATGGGCGGCGGTGGCTCATTCTCTGCCGGTGGTCCCGGCAAGGGCATGTACTCTCGTCTCTATACCAAAGTGTTGAATCGCTACCATTGGATGTACAGTGCCACGGCGTACAATCATGCCTACGTGGACACTGGCCTGTTTTGCATACACGGCAGCGCCCCGCCACAGCATATGCGCGACATGGTCGAGGTGCTGACGCGCGAACTAATGAACATGGCCTTCGAGCCGGGTACTGAAGAGCTAATGCGCTCTAAAATTCAACTGCAATCGATGCTCTTGATGAACCTGGAATCACGACCAGTTGTGTTCGAAGATGTGGGACGTCAGGTGCTGGTTACGGGTAATCGCAAGCGCCCCGAGCATTTCATTAAGGAAATTGGTAAGTAAATATTTTCAAATATATATATCACTGATTATAATCGTTATCTTTGCAGAAAAAGTAACAGCCGCTGACATTCAGCGTGTGGCACAAAGGCTGCTCGGCTCAGTGCCGTCGATGGCTGCGCGTGGCGACATTAAAAATCTGCCCGAGATGGCGCACATAACCAGCGCATTAAATGGTAGTGGGCGCTCGCTGGGACGCCGTCTGTCGCTCTTTAAGTAAACATAACCTTTCTAAATTAATACGTTTATGAATTCGTATTGCATTTTGTACCACAGTCACTTAAATCGATTTGAGTTTGTTAAAAATTTTAAATTTATTACATAAATCTGAATCTTTTCACTGTTCTGTGCGTGCTCGAACTATTTTGTAGCGATTAAAGGATTGGCTGCCAGCCAAATTATGCTTTGGCTTATCATCTGGAATGAATTCGGGTAAAAATCAAATAAGCATTTGCTGTTTACTTGTTTCAGGAAACTTTACTTGCAAATATCCATATTAAGGCATTAATAAAAACAAACAAAGCTCAAATCAAATCAAAGAGCAAAATACGAATTTGCATTAATTTTAATTCTATTTCTATTAAATTAGTAGCAGTTGAGTAAATTAAACCGATGATGATGATGATACGGGTGATATTGAGCCGTAAGGCAAACTGGGATGCTGATTGGGCGGTGTGCTGGTTGCATTGTCGCTATCACTACTGCTACTCCTACTGCTGCTACTCCGACTCCGATTCCTTGTGACATGAACTGGTGCTAGAATTGGTCACATTAAAATTTATACATAGTTATAATATAATGTGAAAATTGAGTCACTTACATTTGAGTCTTGTGCTGGCATTGTCATTGTCATCTTCATCATCCTCGGGCAGCTCATCACTGGATATACTCTCGTGCATGCGATATTGTTTGGGCAGATGCGATTCATCTTTCAGAGCCGGTGCGTATCGGGGCTTCTTGGCTTTCTCATCATGCGGCCTATCCGCTTCGGTGTCCATTTCGTTGCCGGTTTGTTTCTTAATGCTCTTGGCAATGACCCGTTTCTGATAATCCAGTTGTGGGAAAAAATCGCGTGAGTTCTCCAACGCCTGCTTGGCTGCATTCATTTCCGCCTGCTGTATGGACGAGCCACTGGCGGTGGCCAAACGCTTGGAGCGAAAATATACAGCCACTTTGTAGACGCGCGTATTTGTGGGCCCAGTGGCCTCCACCACCTTATAGTAGGGTATGTCTGGCTCGCCGCCATCCATGGTGCGCAATGTGAGACAACATTGCTGCAGCTTTGACTTTGGATCATTCCAGTCCTGATTCATAATGAACAGCTGTAGACGTGGAAATAGGCAGACATGGCAGAACTGCTCGCAATACAGCAGCCCCTTGTCCACATACAAAGCGCCCAGGAAGGCTTCCAGCAGATCCGCACGATCTTTGGTCTTCAAGTCCACCTTGGGATTGGCGTAGACAGCGTACTGGGGCATTCCCAAATCATCGCAGACCACAGCCTGTGTCCTATTGTTAACCAGCGAGGAGCGCAGCAGGGACAAGTGACCCTCATGATGTTCGGGAAAGTGACGATACAAATACTCCGAGCAAATCAATTGGAGCACTGTGTCACCCAAAAACTCAAGCCGCTGATTGGAGCCGAGCGTCAAATGGGTAAAGCCAATCGAGCGATCTGTGAAGGCACGCGCCAGCAAACGTATATGCTTAAACTTGATGCCAACGGAGTCCTCGAATTTCGTCAGATCCTTCAGAACGCGATAAGAGTCAATGCAGCTGCGGTCGCCCAACGGTTCCTGTTCCTGTAACGGATGCTCTGGCAAATTTTTCCAAATCTTCAACAGCTTATCGTCCTGCCGGAACAGTGCATCTGTGAATACTTCATCGGCCACCTTGATGCCACCATCCAAGAGCAAAGCGCCCATCAGAGCCTCAAAACAATTGGCCATTGCATGACGCAGCTCGAGCTCGTGACACAAATCCGATCCGTGGGCATACAACATGAACTCCTCGAGTTGTAATTTCTTGGCCAGCAGTGCCAAGTGTTGATTCTGCACAATCGCTGCACGATAAGTGGCCAGGCCACCCTCTTCCAGCTCGGGGAACATAAAGAACAAATGGATTGAGCTCAGGAATTCGACAACGGCATCGCCAAGGAACTCCAAACGTTCATTGTGGGTTATATTCGACAAAGTCTCGTATTCCTTGCCGAAACGGGACATAATGCTGACCAGCGTATTTATGCCCCGTTTGCGTGTGTTCATATAATGAATCTTTCGATCCCCATATTCTGGCTGACGAATGCCACAATTTGTAAGCGAATTGCGCGCATGATCCGGATTAGTGCCGTAGTTCTCCTTGTAAGATGGATGGGTCAACGCCAACTGGAGCAAATAACGATTCTTGAACTTGTAGCCAATGCTCTCTTCTAGCAGATCCAGCGACTTGTGGAACCGCAAGTGTCCGGTTAGCACCGGTATGAGCATAGCATGCTGCACAATGTCGCACATGATGCCGGTTCGATAGAAACCCTCCGAACTGATGGCCACTGTAATATTGCGTTTCATGCGTCCCTGGGTTCGCATCTCCTGCAACCGCTCTTCCTTGTCCTCCAGCTTGCGCTTATCCTTAAATGATGGCTTTGACATGTTGGCCATTAGATGCCGGAACTTGACATAGTCACGCCATGCCTTCTGATACTCGGGATTACCCGCATAGCTTAGTTGTGGCGGACGGATGCCGAAGTGCACAATTGCCGGATGTGAGATGCCCGTAGCTAGATCCAAGCATACAGGCAAATCCGAATTGTTCCGATCCAGCTGGTCGACGCGCAGCGAACACGGCTTATGACCCGGCTTTGTCACCAGCATTCCCTTGATAAGGTCCACATATTTTTGCCACTCGTGCGTACTGATCTGATTTAGGTGGATCAGCTCCGGACGCTCCACCAGCTCGGCCGAGTTGTCCAGCAGATACTTGAGGACCTCGCACATGGCCAGCACTTCTTTGCCATTGTCGGGCAGTTCGCGAACGAACCGAGGCAGAAAATGAAAGGCTGGACAGGAATCGTCAGAGTTTGCCGATCCATTTGGTGTCAGATTAAAGTCGACAAGTTCCAGCAGCTCATGGAACAGGTATTTAACTAATCAATAGGAAGAAAATTTATGTAAATTACAGTTATAGTTCTAACATTAATCACTACTCACAGAACAAATCCAGTTCACGTATGGTAAAGTGCTCGGGCATCTTCTCCTCATCGTACTCGATGGTGTACTCAATGTTGAAGCGAATCACCTTGCACACGGGAAGATCGGTGAGGCGAACATGTGACAGCAGCGAGAATCCCTCGAAGAGAAACTCATGTTCGTCGTGCTTAATAATTGTTGGCGTCTTAGTCAAAAAATTTGTGGGCGGTGAAATGGTGATGCGATAGTGATACAAATTAGCTGCATTATTTGTATCCTTATCGCATGCCAGATAGCCCGTTTCGCCCGGATAGATGCCGTGCCGTATGCCGATGCGTCGCGACTTGGCCGAGCAGCGGCACAGTGGCCCATCGTTCATCTCGCCAGCTTCGTTGTGCCACAGATCGGGATGGACGCGCTGAGGATGCTGCACCTTGCGCGACAACTCCTCCATGCAGCATTCTTGCTCAATCTTGAACGAATCATCATCCGAGTCGGAATCAGAGCTGGAGGAGCATGCCTCCGACTTGTGCTTGTGATTGCAGGCGCGTCGTCGTGTTTTGCGAGGCGGCGGCTCATAAGCGGGTAAATTCTGACGCACTCGTACGGCACGCTGGATGAGCTCATCATCGAAGAGGGCGCACAGTTTGTGGAGGCGTGTCTTGGCCTTAACCTCGTGCTCCTTGTTGGTGCGCTCGTAGTAGAGCTCAGCGGGCGAGGAACGTACCCAGGTTTCAGCTGGCGCCTCAGCCTCGTTAAGTGCTTTGATTTTCTTAACGTAATCCTCGGACTTTTCACAATAATTGGCACAATACTGACGCAGCACGCGATCGCGCTCTGTTTCTATCTTTGGAGCATATGCATCGGATTCACTGCGCTTGTTATAGCTGCGTGTATCCTCATTGACCGATTTTGCCTTGCGCGCATATGGATAGGAGCCGGTGCGTGCCTGTCGTGAATTCTGATAGTGGTGGTCGTAGCTACTGTTTTTATTGTAATTATAGCCACCACCATAGTTGTTCGGGTAGTTGTGGTTATAACCCGCATACATTGGTTCAACCAATCGATAATTGGAATTCTGTTCATAGCGGTTGTGTTCCTGATAATTAAACGAGCGCGTGTTTTGTCCATACTGGTCATAGCCATATGTGCCAGCCGATGGATGCCCGTAGTTTGTGTGTCCAGCATAGCCCTCGTAGTAGTAGTATTGATTATATGAATTTGGGGCTGAGTTTACTGCGTATGATTGTGGCTGTTGTGGACTTGCGGAGTGTGGTGCAGCATATTTCATGTAATAAGCGTAGGAACTGTGATCGTCGTTTACGTTACTGGAGCTCGACGATGGATGATGTTCGTAATTGAATTGATTCGTGACTGCAGTTGGTACATCACTTGCGCCTGGTGGAGAGTCATCTTGGACGCCAGGCGGCAATAGGTGCTCCGTTTCCGGTGGTGGAGGCGGCGGAGGAAGAGTACAAAAATTCTGCGGCGGCGGTAAAGGTGGCTGATCCATTATTGTATTTTCAATCAACTATTTCTTGAACTCGACTTCTGAGCTGTAATGTTACCATAGTAGCATTAATATTGGGTAGCCCTTTACAACAGGCTCCGTAGCTAAAATGAATCAATGAACAAGTTCAAATGAACCACCGAATAAAAACACATTGAAACACAGCTGATCAATCACATTAAGCACTCATATATTTACATACATATGCCCACAGCATGGACACAGAAGCACAACCGGCTCAGCCTGCAGAAAATACCCTGATCAGCTGCCCAGGCACCACGCCCGGCACACCGTTGAGCAAAAACCAGTTAAAGAAGCAACGAAAACTCGCCGAACAAGTCGAATTTCGCAAATTGCGTCGACTCAAGGAACGCGAGCGCCGCAAAGAGAAGAGAGCCGATGCCAAGAGTAAGGGATTACCATTGAGTGTGGGCCCATCTCGCAAGGAGCTAAAGCGTCGTCAGGTATCTGCAGTTGGTCAACAGAATGGTGCAGATGCGATCAGCGTTGCTATTGATTTGAACTACGATGATCTGATGCAGGAGCGAGATATTGCAAAGTGTGTAAAACAATGTCTTCGCATCTACACTATCAATCGACGTGCCGCACTCCCGCTGCGTCTGCACTTCACGGGCATCAAGCGGGACGGACACATACACGAGTGCTTTAAGAAGAACGATGGCTGGGAGAATTGGCATGTGGATTATCACTTTGATTCCACCCACAGTGAGGTATTCGAAAAGCAGCAGTTGGTCTATTTAACCTGCGAATCGGATACGGTGATGGAGAAGCCACATCCTGGGCATACGTACGTAATTGGCGGCCTTGTCGATCACAATCATTTCAAGGGACTGTGCCATCAGCGTGCCACAAAAGCTGGTCTGGCGACAGCTCGACTGCCGCTCAGCGAGCACGTCGATATGAAGACACGTTCCGTTCTTAGCACCTTTCATGTATTTGAGTTGTTGACTCGTGTGGCCGCTGGACAGGATTGGACACAGGCCATTCTTGAAACCATTCCTCAGCGCAAGGGAGCCAAGGCCAAGGAAAGCAATACAGCAATAGCAAAAGCAGAACAATTTGAGCCATGTGAAAAGCAGGTCGAACTGGTGGAAGAAAAGATTTCATTGATAGAAAGCTGACCCTATTGTATTGTTATATTTAATAAAGTATAAATACAACTTTTTCTATTCTATTCTATTCAAAATTGTTAAACCAGAAACCAATCGAAATCTTATTTAACGAAATACTTTTTAAATTGTTGAACAGATCTGGCAAGGCTTTTTCGTCGTTTTGCAACACACAGCACTCATAATGTTTGGGCTGCTGCGTTTTCAACTAGTACAAAATGTGAGAAAATTTGATCGCAACATGGCTTTCTATGCAGTTTCCAAAGGTCGAAATGTTGGCATTTATAAAAACTGGGCGCAATGTGAGGAACAGGTGAAAGGTTTCAAAGGAGCTGTTTATAAGAAATTCGAAACACGCCAAGAGGCCCAGCAATTTATAAGTCCAGCTGGAGCTAGTGGAAGTTATTCGCCAGATGAAATAGCTGTGCCACTGGGTCAAAAACGGACACAGCCAATCAATTGGGATGCAAACCAACATCGGATAGAGCAGGAGCCAAAAGAAAACAAAGACTTTTGGCCAGAGGATGTAGCTGACGATTACGCTGTCGCCGAAGATGACTTGGTGAGTCGAAAATGCACAGCATTTAGTTTGTTCAAATCCGAATCTTTGTGCATTTGAAGATAGCAGCAATGAATGAAGTGGAAGGGTTTCCGGAGCCTTCCTCAAACAGTCGCAAGCGTAAGGCGAACGGTATTAACCCAAACCCGCAATTAAAGCGGCATGCATCAAATGTGGAGGAAGCCGTTGCATTAAAACAGTTTGGAGCATTTGAGTTTACATTAGATGGCGAAGGCTATGTGATTGTTTATACAGATGGCTCATGTCTGGGCAACGGGCGGTCAGATGCCTGTGCTGGCTTCGGCGTTTACTTTGGTGACAGTCATCAACTGTAAGTGTTGCTTGCAACCTATTCCACTTTTTTCTAACGATTTTTTTTTCTTAGAAATGCTGCAAAACCAGTGCTTGGTCGTGTGACGAACAATGTGGGAGAAATACAAGCGGCCATTTATGCGATTAAAACAGCATTGAATTTGGGCATTCTTAAACTCTGCATTAGCACCGATTCGAAGTTTTTAATTAATTCTATAACGCAATGGGTTCAAGGCTGGAAGCGTCGAGGTTGGCGCTTAAAAAACGGAGAGCCTGTTAAAAATGTGGCCGACTTCAAGGAATTGGACGAGCTGCTGCAAAGTAATAATATAAAAGTTAAATGGGTGCGTTTTGTTCTACCTACTATTTGGTTAAACTCAACTTACTAATTGTTTCTTTTGTACAGAACTATGTTGAAGCACACAAAGGCATTAAAGGCAACGAAATGGCTGATAAGTTGGCAAAGCAAGGCTCCCAGTTATACAGGGAATTAAATATTAAAAACAAATAACGAATTTGATAATAATGACACTCCATGCATTATCAAGGGATTGATATAAAGATTTTCAGTTCAGTAATTCTTTTTTTTTTAAATAAACTATTCATTCGATTCCCAACGTATTAATCTACTAGCAAATATCAAATTGATTTGGTTTGACAATATTTAATACTTAACAGCTGGTGTATATCGGTATGTGTTGCACATCACTGGCATACCAGCTGACTGTGTTTCCATTAAAACTATTTTGCACTTGTTTACAACTAAAATAAAGAGCATATAATTTGGGAATTAATTAGAGATACCACAATGAAATGTTCATCAAATCTTGCGATTGTAGCTGTATTTCTGTTAAACGGAATGTGTTGTCATTCCACACAGCTCCCCACCGTGCGTGTTGAAATGGACGAAGCCGGCATGCATAGGTTTGTAATTACTTCAAATGTAACTTTGAATTGTAACCACCACATGTATTGTTAAGTAGAAAACTAAAGTATTCCGTTCAGTTTGGTAACCAACTATTGGGAATGAATTGTGAGTATATGCTTGCTCAACCACTGCCAGCGGCAGTCTACATTAGCACCGATGAGTTGGACGACCTGCAACGAATGAAAATGGTAATCAAACAAATATATATAGTTATTTAAAGAATAATTCTTATACATCTAGTTACTTTGCAGCTCAGTGCAGTCTACCCAAAATTTATAGACATTGAAATTATTACCGAAAAGGCTGAACCATTCTCAGTGCTATTACGTGGAACCCCAAAGATTACGGCTGCACTTACACTTCCCATTCATTTTCGCTATCACGCAGCGAGCAAAAAACGGTAGGTACTGCAAATTTGAGATATCTTTACATATAAACTTTTACAAACGTTTTTGCAGCACCAAAGCCACAGTGGAAATAAGCACTCCAAAATTATATATAAGCTGTCCGACTGGAGATAACGAACTGGTTGACTCTGAGCTGCTTGTCACAGAAAAGCATTTCTGTCTTGACAAGCAAACAAACGATTTTGTAGAGCATATAAGCACGACAAAATCAGCAGACTGCTTGTGGCAGCAAGCACTAGTGGACTACCAGGCACAGTTGCCGCTTCGTGCAGAGATTCCTGTTGGCGATGCCAATGGTTATACGTTTGTTTTGTATACAACGATTGCTTTGAGTTGGGCAGCGTCTATTTGGACTCTGCGCCTCATTCACTCAGCGTCACGTCGAATCAACAAAGAACTAAGGGAAAAGGATTGATAACACTAGACGATCTCAGATCTCAGAGTGCAAAATAAATTAATTAATCTACCTCTAATACAATTTTGCCTAAATAATTTAAATTAATGGTTAAAACTATAGCCACCCTTTACAGTTTTAATGCAACAATTGATCTGAAACAAACCATCTGTTACAGCCGCTTTTTTAGAATCTGACAGAATTATAAAACGTAATAGAATGTTTTAAAGATCATTCAATGCCTTTACGCTCATTCCATATATAACGATTGCTCTAATTGGGTAGCAACTCTCGGCACTCAGGGTCAAGTCAATTCAATGAGGAAGTAAGCATTGTTTGCTGCAAACTTTAAACATCATTTCCCTAAATACTAAGATATATGTAGACCAAAGAAGATTTAATTATATTTATATTTGGAAATAATAAATGTTGTTTGCACTCGTGGATCTATAGATAGGAACGAGAGGTGTTGACGAGATGGCGGGACCATTAAATACTAAAAATTTGTGATTACAGAAATATTATCATAATAAGTATAAGTAATACTTTAAGATATGCAGGTTGCTTAATGAGCACACTTTATTTATTTTTATTGCTTAATAACAAGCGTGAAGTATGAATAAATTTGTATGTTATAATTTAATTTTTGGCACTTATCTATGTGTTTTAAACAACTTCAATCAAATCCCCATGTTTAAAGTAACATTTAAATCCGTCCTTCAAAAGTACATTTTACCCTGTTTAATAAAATTATTATTAGTTTAAACTTATCAAAATACAATAATCTTGATTACTAAGTTTTATAATAAATCCACAAAGTTAAATTCTCTACTGCTTCAATGAGATCTGCATTCTCATAATGGATATACTTTGCTATCTGTTGGAGCTGTAGTTGTGGAATCAGTCTGAAAATTGGCACGTAATGTCATGGTGCTAGACATGCTGGGGAGATCATTCCATGGCTGCACTGTAGCCTTGCCCATGACCACAAAGAGCGTATTGCTCACCAAATAGACGCCACCGGTGATGAAGAAAACCACTCGCCATTGAGCTGGATCCTCTTCGTCCGAAATAACCGCGCCCACAATTAATGGCGCTATAATTGATGTCACTCCTGCCAGACCATTTGTAATGCCCATCATAGGACCAGCAAAATTTGGCGATAAGTCCATGTGATTGACCAGATAACCACAGAAGCAAGCGGCGTTGATGCCAACAGCCAGAGTCAGCAACACGATGGCCCCTGTCTTTTGATCAGCCGTCATGTAGCCCAGTCCAATTAGACCAGCCATGGGCACCCACAGACCAATGGAGTTAAAAAGCTTACGTGCCGTTGTTACCGTTAAGGTGCCACGATTGATGAGCAGATCAGATATTGGACTGACCACAAAGCTGAGCAGGCCCATGGCAAAATAGGGTAGCGATGAGAGAAGCGCATTCGATTTAACATTAAGTTTCAGTACGTTGCTCATATAAGTCGGCATCTCAGAGAGCAGAGTATAGAATCCAAAGATGAAGCCACAATGAGCAGCCAGTAATCCATAAAAGGCGGGCGATGTTAAGATAGACTTCCAAGGCACTGGCAAATTCTGAAAAGTGGGTACAAAAAATTAATATCAAGCTTAGCGGAAATCGAGGTTGGGCTCACCTGACTATTCTTGTTGCTGCCCGTTAGTCCTTCAATGTATTCCCGTTCAATTTTGCTGATGTTGCGAAATTTGGCTGGTTCATCGGCGCCTTGCCAGTAAATTAATGTAGCCCAAGCGAGGCCAAGTCCACCAGATATGTAAAAGAGTCCCGGCCAGCCCATGCTCGACTCGAAAATTTCACCACTAATAATCAAGATGATAGCCGTTCCGAACTGAGCGCCCGAATAAATGCCAGTGGAGAGAAAGCCCCGCTCCGTGTGTGGCACCCACTTGGCCAACAAGGTATGCACACATGGATAGACACTGCCCTGAACCAATCCTGTCAGTACACGTAACACACATATGTTGATCCAACCACCCTTAGCCGCAAGAGGATGAAAGAAGCACAAGATTCCACCGATGGCTGTGGACAGGGAAAGCACATTTTTGGCTCCAAAACGTTTGGCCAACAAACCTTTCAAATAGAGATCAAGTTGAGCTTATGCATCGTTGAGCATTCCAGTAAGTCTCACCTGCAGGCACTGCCGTTAAAACATATCCCCAGAAAAAGCTGCTCAGAATCAATGACTTATCCGACGTGTTCCATTGGTAGTATGGGGCTCCGGCCGTTGGCTGAGTCATTGGCACAATTGCAGCGGATATGTTAACCCGCTGAAAGTAGTTGATCATCATGCCAATAAACAACAGGATCCCTTGCCAATGGCGTGCTCCAAATCTGTTTGCTGTCGAGTAAACGAAACAATCTATTAAGTAATTCACATTCATCCATTTAATTAAATGGGTTTACTAGCTAAAATCCTTAAGTGAACGCTCATCAAGAGCGGAGTCCTTTCGCTTTGTGTGAAATAAACCATATTGAAGTGCTTTGCGATCTGGTTGTCTGATTGCAGTCGACGTATTTTTCAGAATGTTTGATGATGCAAGCTGTTTGCATCTGTTATTCTCTAGGATGACTTTTAAATCTGTTTCAAGAGTGCTCTGATAGTGAACGGTATACTTAATTGCCTTTAGTTAATGAGTATTGAGTCATTATCATTAACAATTCCCAATGCGACAAAATAAAATGCAAAGTCGCCTCAATGGAAAAGTTTAGCGTCAGCAGTGGAGTACGCAAAGAGGTGCAATTGAGGAAGAAATACTTTGAAAATGCCTCGGCATCACAAAAACAAATTATTAAATACTTAAATGATTTGTTACTAAGACAAGACAATCTCAAGGTAAATATTTGGCTATCTAAACAATTGTTCATATTTTACAAACAAAGTAATTGTCACTCAAAACTAAGTTACTTATCTTCACCTGGTGTGTCATTATGCGATTCTTACACATTATCAAGCATAAAGAAAACTTGATTATAAGTATATATATTTTTAAATATATATATGTAAATACAAGCTTTATAGACTAGACAATTTGGCTTGTTGAGAAGGTCTGGCTTTCTGTAAGTTTTATAATCCTTGATTGTAACGCACTTATCACGTATAAGTGAGTATTGTTGTTTATTATACAAACTGATAATTAATTGATTATTCAAGTACCCCAGTATTTTACTTATAGAGCGTAACGTGTATCAAGTACAGCATTGAGCTGATTACAAAAGCATTTTTGAGAAATCACTGAATTAATAAATTTTAAAAATATTTAATAATGGCGGTAAACTAAAATTACGGCACTCATAATATATATATTTTCTAAAGAATTTCTAACAGTATACGATTATGAGATATAGCCATTATAATCGAGAGAAAGTGACTTAAAAAAACACATTTAAAATCACAATTGCCATAGATTACTTACGATTTGTTTGACTAGCCACTGTATTATCGGACCCCATTGATAAAGATTTTATTTTCAATTGTTTACTGGGCTGCAATTGTATTTTAATGATTTTATTTATATTGTGTGGTCACGGAATCACTTCTTTCGTTTAAAGAATCTGTTTTCCGCGGCGTTCTTCAGCGACTGGGACATGAATTGCCTTCACCTGTGGCTTTTATACTGCCTACAAGAATTCATTTATTATCTGATTATCAGTGTCTGCTCAACTACGACTAATCATTATCGTTGTCGGCCATAATTGTAAAATAATAAACAACTAATTGACATTTATCTTCTGCAAAATAAGATTTAAGTTTTGTTTAGTAGTAGTTTTGTGTGGAATATATAAATACAAAATTATAAAATGCAAACAATAGCTTAATTTATATATTTTCACTTAATTATTAATTTTAAGTAAACACAGTATGTATTTAATAGCGTCTAGACATATCTGAATATAGATAATATAAGGTTCCTATCTACATTTCTCAAGAAATTCAAATATATGCAGACTACTTGCATTCATTGGAATTTCTAGAGAAATGTGCAATAAAGCACAGCAGATTTTTATCACACCTGTCGTAAATTCGGTAATCTGCCTAAAATGCATGCAGCGTTTGCTTAATACGAATAAGTCTCCGAGTACTTAAGAATTTGCAAAACAATAATATTTATCAAAGATAACTCATGTCATTAGGCATACTCACCATACTAAAGCTTTATTCTTATAAATACTAATTAGGTGTCGACCGTTAACGGTCCACATCAAATAAATTAATGTATAATTTATTTTCAAATTATACCGCATTTTTTATTTTCTTGTGAGTCACTTACCAACACTGAAAATGTGCTATATATACAGCACTAACAGATAATAAAAAAAAACAAAATTCCTAATCAACACTTGTCAATTTGTTTGTGTGTTAAATTTTGTTTCAAAAATGTCTAAGCGTTTTACATTTAGCGGTGACGATGCAAATAATATGCCCAGAATCATGACCTTTCGGCCAAAATATGAAGAATTCACAAACTTTGCCGCCTTTATAAAGTACATTGAATCACGGGGTGCGCACAAGGCAGGTCTGGTTAAAATTATTCCACCCGTCGAATGGATACCACGCAAATCGGGCTATGATATTGAAAATATAAATATGACAATACCGCCACCGATTTGCCAGGTTGTTGAGGGGTAAGTGAATGCATCATAATGACCCTATTTGTCTGATGTTTTTTTTTTTTGACAGGGCCCATGGGATATATCAGCAGTTCAATATGCAACAGCGTCGCCAAATGACGCTCCGCCAGTTTATGGAGAAGGCGAACTCGGAGCTGCATCAGACGCCCCGACACATTGACTATGACGATCTAGAACGCAAATACTGGAAGAACATAACATATATATCACCACTATATGCGGCCGATATAAAGGGCACATTGAGTGACGACGATTTGGATGTGTGGAATATTGGACGACTGGATACTATACTGAATCTGGTGAACACCGATTATGGTATTGAAATCGATGGTGTGAACACGGCTTATTTGTATTTCGGCATGTGGAAGAGTTCGTTTGCCTGGCACACCGAGGACATGGATTTGTATTCCATTAACTACTTGCACTTTGGTGCACCAAAGACCTGGTATGCAATACCACCCAAATACGGCAGACGTCTGGAGAAGCTGGCCAATGAGACGTTTGTGTCAAACTATCAGGATTGTAATGCTTATCTGCGTCACAAAATGACCATGATAAGTCCAAAAGTGTTGCGGCAGCATAACATACCATTTAATAAGATCACGCAGGAGGCTGGCGAAATTATGATCACCTTTCCATTTGGTTATCATGCCGGTTTCAATCATGGCTTCAACGGTGCCGAGTCCACAAATTTTGCTTCTAAGCGCTGGATTGAGTACGGCAAGCGAGCCAGCATTTGCAAATGTCGAAGTGATATGGTTAAAATATCAATGGAGACATTTGTACGCCGCTTTCAGCCTGAACTCTATGATAACTGGCTTAAAGGTGAGGATTTCGGTTGCCATCCTGAGGAACCCGGGAAAATACGTGCAGCTGCTCCGCCAACACTCAATCAATACCAGATCATACAAGAAAGGTAAGAAAAAAAATGTCGAATACCTTTTTTAGCTAATCTTTTACACTTTGCTTTAAGCTCGCAATCACCCAAATCAAAAGCTGGATCACCACAGAAGCGAGGCTGCTCGCTGCCCGTCGATGCTGATACACAATCGGATGTGGATGATGCTAAGGAGGCAGGAAGCAACCCGTGTAAGCAGCCCGTGGTCAAGTTACGTAAACTCCCAGATGCAACGCCACTCGCGGCACAAACGGCTAACCCACAAATCGAAGCAACCGCCTCCACATCGACGAAAAAATACGATTTTAACTCGATTGCAGTTGTGCGCGTTAAGCGGCTATGGAATGAGCTGCCCAATGAGAACACTGGCACCAATTTACTCACCAATGGCATTGTCAAAAACACAAAACGGATGCGATTTCACACCAAGATTTTAACACTTGACGATGAGGATTAGACGATGACGAAGACCCTCAGATAGTAGTACTGTTTAGTCAATTGACGATCTCCATTGTTGGTAGTTTTATAAGCGAACACAATCAAAGATATATATATATATGATAAATAACTTGATATTTTTGTATGACGAAAATCTGACCAAAACTGGTTAAAAAATATGAAATGATTAATTATTGATGGGCCTTTTCGATTTAATGTGAATGCTCTCATTTCCAAGAATAACTATGAACATATATTATTATTTGCATTCCACTCTGCCCCCAATCAAATCATGAACTATTTGCACGTTTTTCGAGTATTTAATATGTGTACACGTTTAAGTACGTTGTTTATTTAACTTGAAACGCAGCTCGTCAAGTTGGTCTAAGCCTATTTACATAATCAGTAGGTATCCCAACGTTTTCGATATCACTGTGAAATGGTTGAATACAAAGGCAAAGAGAGAAAAGCCAACTTAATCATATCGTATAATAGCTGCTTCAAACTTATATATTTGCTTCGTTTCTTGAACTTCACATTTGTCTTTTTCGTACGGGTGTGGTCTTACAATATGAATAAAATAATGAACAGAAATAAGCTAGGTAGTAAAACTTATCGTATTCGAAAAAAATAAAGAAGAATGGAAGAAAGAAGCTACACGATTCTTGTTTTTATCTGTGCTTGCACATATTTCAATTGCAAATCGTTTCGTTTGATGAAAACGGGCGAGCAGGATATTATTATGTCCTGTTTCATTTTTAATTAGACAGTGGGGAGGAGGAAAGAGCCTGGCAGGCTGTAATTGATATCTGACATTGATACCGCCTAGGGGCTGGCAAAAAAAAATGATTTTGGAACGATATTATATTTAACATGAACTTAGGCTAGATAGCTATAGGTGTCTTTGTGCCCCTCCATACGCTCCAGATACTCCTTCTCGATCAAGATATCAATGCATTTCTTAATGACGGGCACATTGGGCTTAAACCGAGTCGACAGCTGATTGAGCACCTCAGAGATGAGATTCGTATGATTGAGACGCTTGCGCATCTTCATAATGCGAACAATCGCTGCCTGTATCAAAAGTTTTCGATCCTCCTCAATGTGTTTGGTGACAGTCTCCTGTTCCACTTTCAGCTCAGTCTTCAACGGGTGATTGATATTAATGCGACGCTTCTTGCTCTTGTAGTCGAGGAACAATTCCACAGTTGAGTCCGGCGTCAGGGCATTCTCGCTGTCGCTCGACGTCAGCACTTTAGCCTTGAGCAGTATTTGCAATACCTGAAGAATAAAGTTTTTTTTTTATTATTAAATTATGCCATGTTCATATTAATACCTCCTGCTCACCTGTATCAAGTTCTCAAGCTGGGACTGTGTGTTGTCGCGCAGCTGCTGTACTGTGAAGCTGAGCTGATCGTTGAACTGCAACAGCACTGACATTTGGAACGTGCTCACCTGCAGTGTATAAACGGCATTGCTGCGATTTACGTTCATGATTAGCTCGCCTTTGCACTTGTGATATAACCAGTTCAGTTTGCGGCCGGAATGACGGGCCGAATAGAAAATTGTAAACTGTTGAACGGAACGTTCCAATTCCGAGGGCAGCAGAAAATTGTTGTTTTGCGTGAAGGGCCAGGCATTTGTGGATAGCACCTCGATGCCAAAATCAATTTCGGATGAAATATTTTGGGTCTTCAGGTACTCCTTGAAGTATGAGTTCAAGTCCTTGGACACACCAATGTCCTGGAACATGCGCTGCAGCTTTACAGTGTATTCATAGCCGCACGTCTGTTTCAATTTCGAGATCATCATTGCCTCGGCATCATCGGATGCCGATGTATGACTGACTAAACGCTTAGCGAGCATATTTGAGTAGTACTTCTGGAAGACATCTTTATCCTCAATATATTTGAAGACGACCATAACCTGATTCAGATTATCCTCAAGCTCCTTATCCTCCGGATTTTTCGAAGATTTTTTGAGCAATAAATCGCAGTATTTGGCCAACAATTCCGGTGATTTTCCGGCATTATTTGGTCGCGTGACCACATTTGAATTTATAAATTTACCGCACGCCTTGTCCAATGCAGCCACAAATCCATTGTCGTTATCGAATGCAGTCAGAACGAGTGCATTATACTTTTTGTGTGTATCGAGTATGGTTTGTACATAGGTTTTTGGATCATTGGCCGCATCGCTGGTACAGCACTTTTCGATGGCCTCCGTACCCTGCTGTAGAATGTGATCCTCGAGTATTTTCTTCAATTGATCAAGGTTCTTCGGCGAGAGAGCGACCAGTGAATACATGCGCTTCAAATCATCATTTCTGTCAGCGTTTAACAGATTCTGGAACTCATTGTGGAACAGTCGCAAGTGCTTCTCAATCAGTACCTAAATATAAATTGAAATTAAAATAAATAACAATAATAATAGCTTAACAAACTATACTGATTACCGACCTGTTCGCAAGTTGATTTTAAAACATCTGCGGTTGTCTCATGCAGATAGGAGAGAGCATTCTTTGAATTGCGTCCGCGGACACGTTGCTTCTCCTCCTCGAGACGGGTCTCGACGTGCTTCAAGTACTCTGTCACCGTGTTGGTCGATAGGAACGCATCCGATTCTTTCTCGTAGAAAGCGTAAGTGTCTGCAATGAATTTCATTTCGAAATTGTCCTTGTAAACCGACAATTTTTGTTCGGTGGCATCGGCATCGTCCTCGTTGAAACTCAACTCCACGTAACATTCAATCACATCGCGAACCAGTGCACGATTGATAAGCTTGCCATGACGCTCCTCCTCGATGGACTTAAGAATTGCTTTGGTCACTGGTTCGTTGAGCACCTGGAACAGATGACCCTTCCAGGCAACCAGAGCGAGCCGATAGATCTTATAGATGCCCTTTTGACCTTCCTCGCATTCGCGCTTCACCCAATTGCGATTGAGGTAATTGCAAATGCCATCGAGTACAGTGCTGGAGAACTGATACGATTTCCATTGTTTGGTGTAGCGCGAAAGTAAAACCTCCTCGCCACTAATTGACTGAAACGTGATCAGCAAGTCTTTCAAATAGTCCTTCAGGAACACCTCCAAACGATCGTAAAGTTTCTTGCCCACCAACTGAGCACCGCCCGTTTTGCCGCTGCTCCTTCCACTCGGTGCTGCACTGACACTGGTGCAATAGTCATATACATGGGTATAATAACGCATATACTGTTTACGGGTTAACGATTTCTCATGTTCGAATATCTGCAATATGCCCTCAACCAGCTCCTTCCAGATGTCATCCAAATTCACGGGTCTCTGTGTCGTCTGCGAATTGCTTGAGCGATTCATTTTGGCAGCCGTTGGCAAATCTCCTCTGCCGTCAACCCAATTCTGTGGCACTTCTTCTAACTCTTCTACTTGTTGTGGTTCCTTTTGCTGCTGCTGCTGAGACTGCGACGTGGTTTGATGATTGTCCTGATTTCGTCGTCGTTTAGCTGCTAATCTTGTTTTACGAATTTCGTTCGGAATTTTGACAATTGGATATAACAAATTTTTTGAGATGAAGAAGTTTAACATATATTTTACAATCTGAAAAAATGTACAATAAAATAAATAGGTTAGTCGTAGTACATCGCACATTTTCTATGGAATTCAAAATGGAGTGTAGAAATTTTGTATATTTAAATATAAAGAATTGTGTTTCTGTCTGTCAAAAGTGACATACATTGTCTAACAAGCGAGTAGCTTTTATTAATACTAATAATTTCATATGTCATCGATATTGTTGTTATAGTGTTTGTAATAGTTAACACAATACAGTTATGTGCAGAAAGAGAAAAAAAAACTACTACTTCAATACCCTTGCAACACTTACACATATACACTCCCACACACAAATCATATGTATATGTACACACATACAACTTTAGTGCATGCGTGCATGAGCATAAAATAACTTCCTGATTAAATAAACACACACTTACGCAAACCCACACATACACAACATACACACAAACATGCAAGTGATAAAATGAACATAATTCCCTGCACAAACTTAAACAACAATTTGTATTTTTAAACATGTTAAACTATTTGTTATAGGAAAAAGTTTCGTCTCGCATTTTCACTGGAATTTAATCTCTCTGACGTCGTGATTTCCCTTTTGGATCACACGTATTTTTTTTTTTTCTTCTTTTGTTCGCCATTTTCACAGCACTGATACTGAGACGGACAGTTTACAAATATTATTGCACATAACTGACGAGTTGGAAAACCAATTTACCTGTTGTTAGATGTTGTTTAATGCTACGCGTGTGTTTTTTTTCACTTTGCAGTACTTTTTAACTGTAAATAAACTATATATTAACGATTTTTTACCGTTTGTACAAGACACTATATCCAACTAAAAAGTAGGGATGGTGTTTTAATAAAAAATATCGATAATTATTGTTGTATACACTATTTGCAAACAGTATTTTTACATGTCGATACTACCATCGATGTCAAAACTACGGTGCGATATTTAACCGTTCTCTTTTGCATCGACAAGCTATATGGAAAATTGTGCATTTTCATTGAAGTGGTAGCATCATTGGAAGTAATTGGCAAATTTGTATAATACATCGATAACATTTCAAGTATGCAGCCCTGGTCAAACGATATTCTTAGTATATATATTTTGCCTCCCTAGTCTTTGTAAATAAATAAAGAAAATACTTAACCCGAGCATCAGAATTTGAAAACGTCAGAAGGACGTGTTCACTTTTTTGCGTCAAAAAGAATTAAAAAATTGAGGATAATTGTAGATGGAGCATTTTTCTCGGAGTTTGCCTCTATTGGCAGCAACAATGCTGCTGACGTCGCTATTGTTCCACATCCAAATCGAAGCAGCGGCTCCAAACGCAGAAAATATCGCAAATTCCAACACAGATGCAAGTCGAACCGTAAAGAAGGCACTGCCACCAGCTCCCCCGACTTCGGCACCAGATTCCGTAGTACCACAGTCGCCAGATGAGGTTGTGATCATCAGTGAGAAGCCGCAGCATTCAGCAAAAGCAAAAGCTGCCGAGTCAAACGATAACCAGCCTGCTGCTGGTGCAGAGGATGTGCAAATTCAAAGTTCCAAAATAGGCAAGGATGATGAATTTCCGGATTCATTTGCCGCCGTGTTTTACGTAATGGTGGGCCTGACAAGTTCAGCTATTCTGTTGCTGGTTGTACGCATATATCGGTAAGTTTTATGCCTGATAACAGGCAAAGCATCGAATCAATAACTATTTAAATAATATAAAATTATATATATATATATATATGTGCCTTTGCTGATAATGTTCAAATTTGTTTTTAAGTTTGCGCTTATCACGCGCTGAGCGAAAATACGGCGTGCAAGGGGATCGTGCCAATCAGGAGTTGACACCGCTGCCGATGGCCATTGAGGATGTGAACAGCGATGAGGATGAGGATCACACACTGTTCGAGGTCAACCGGCAAAGCATACGCATATTATGAAATCCTTAACGGCGTATCGGCAATACGAGCAGATCACCAAAGAAGGATCTGTTGCTGCTGCTCCGACACAAACAAACCACAATTCTCATTTACGAAACTTGCCTTCTCAGTGTAACAAATTGTAATTTGTAACTGTTATTTTTTCCTAGTTTATCGTAGTTACTAACAAATTGCCTAAAGGCCTCAATTTTGCCTTATGTTGTAACATAAGATTTGAATTTGCATTTCTTTCAAATAACACTTGAAGTTCAAGTTGTAACGACACAAAATAAAACAAAAAACATTTGTGATACCAAAAAGATATGTATGCAATGCTATCTTAATAAGCGCTCTCAATTTATTTTCTACACATACCTATAACATACAAAATACGCAAATTTTAATTGCACATAATATACATACATATATATATGTATAAAACGTGAATAAATGAATAAATGAAAATAAAAAACAGAACAAAAAAAAGAATCATCGTACTTATATTGCTTAATTCATTATTATCATTAGACTTAGAATTAATACATTTAGCATTTAGCTTGGACAATTTTAAACATAATTATTTTCGACTTGCACAAAATGCACTCACAAACTTAACACCTAAGATCACAAAAATAATTTATTAACAA
The DNA here is from genome assembly GCA_035042125.1 of Drosophila longiperda. Classification (NCBI taxonomy): domain Eukaryota; kingdom Metazoa; phylum Arthropoda; class Insecta; order Diptera; family Drosophilidae; genus Drosophila; species Drosophila longiperda. Next base: position 13,033,562 of record JAWNLV010000107.1, read on the forward strand.
TACTGCGGCTCATCCAAGCACAACAAACATGTTGAACACCCTCCTTTAATTAGTTCATTTAGAGTAGTGACTAAGTCTAATACTACAAATTAGTTAATCTTAACGATTGTCCGCTTCGATTGTTGTTTGTTTGCTGTGTTACTCTAAGAATTACTAAGGCACTGTAATTTTGTTTATTTTACATACATGGATTAGTTATCTTCCTATATATATATATATTTATCGATATGCTATATTGATATGTTATTCAAGTTTTATTTTAGATATTGGTTTATTGCCTAAATCATGCTGCCAAACATGCGTTTGCCGCGCGTTAAGACCAAACTGACAACCATAACGGTCAGCAGAAAGAATACCAGACTTAGAAATGTGGTTATGAAGCGACATCTTTGGCGGAACTTCTTCTCCTTTTCCATTTTGAGACGCAGCTGCTCGGCGCGCGGCAGATCGAGAGTAAAATCCGATTCGGGTCGAGACGATGGCTGCAATACATACATATAAGTATAAGTTATTCAAATATTAAAATTTTGATATAGTCACAATATTTCAACTTTGAAGTGTTCTTTATGAATTTGAAAATGTGGGTTAACGAACCATAATTTCGAAAAGTCATTTAAATTTTAAAGGATTATGTAGTCCTTCCACGAGAAACTTAAAAATTACAGTTTTTATAGAATATCATAAAATAATATAAACAAATAAGAAATCTGCGATAATTATAAAATGTTGTTAAATAAAAACTATTTTTAAATACTCACAATTATATAAAAATACTTAAAAATTAACATATTTGCAAAAATATAGCTTTTTAAAAGTTTTGTTATATAAGTTTCTCGCAGTTAAAATTAATTAATATTTGGCGTTGAAAACTTAGCTTAACTTGCTTGACGTATTTATGTAAATCGATTATGCACATGCTAATTATAATGGGCAAGAAACGATGCTGAGAAACGAAGATGACGATGAAGATGAACTGCCATCAATTTAGTCAGTGAGTAACTGACTAACTGACGGACTGACAGACAATTGCTTTGACATTGAGGCCTTTGGTTATTATTATTGTTGTTGTGGATCGATCTGAATTGAATAGATATTGTTGAACTTATTAATATTTGTTAGCATATATTTTAGGCTAAGGCTTTTTGTGTGTATTACTTATTGCACCATTTAACGACGCTTTTGCACACCACTTTTATTTTATGGCTGTTTGCCATATTTTATTGCTTATGTGCTTGCACACACATTATACTGAGAGAGGCGTGGCTCGCGACGCATGTAAAAAAGGGCGCAACGCACAACAACCAATTTGACCCACTAAGCGATTGCAGTTGTTTTTGTTATTGCTTTTTTGTTTTGCTCATCACTTTTTTGTTGTTTTCTTTTTTTGCTGTCGTCTGTTGCCGGTTTTGAATTTTTAGCGACACAACCTTGAAATCTGGTCATTGTATGCGATAAATATATTTATATATATAGTGTAACAGGTAGGTTGTTGTCTCTCGTGTTGATTCTCACAAAAAAAAAACAAGTTAAAATAAGTATTAAGCAATTGATGTCAAATTTTGTGCACAATATAAACTTCATATTTATATAAAAATAAAATATTTATCGACAAAAAAGCGCCCACACTCAATTAAACTTTAGCCCAATGTTTGATTTATAACAAAATTCTATAATAGCTCCATCAATAGTCATGGGATTATTTTTGTTTGTCTTGCAATATCCAGTTTCAAATCCGCAAGTGAAAGTTACGCATATGAAATATAAGCAATTAAAAGGGCATTCAATTTTAAGTGTTTTCAACATTCACACACACACATATATATATTACATGTAATATTTGTAGGTGTGTTTTCGTATGTTTGTGAGTTTGCCTGTAATCGCCCGTCAAACTATTCACATTTTTGCACTTCATTGTGAGCTTGTATTTATTTATGGATATTTCGTTTTTTTTTCCAGTACATTGGCAGCGGCTGGTTTTTGGTGATCATTTGTGGGATTTCAGTTTGGGTTTCAGTTTCATACAAACACTCACACTACACGGATATATACATACATATATATGCATCGCATTCCATGTGAGATATGAAATGAGAAATTAAAATGGAAACACAAATTTGCGGTACATTTGTGTTTGCCTTCCGGCTTCTTTTCGCTGCTTATTTGCCTCCCATTCCCCATCCTTCTACACTTTGTTTGACGATGATGCTTTTTGTTGTTGTTGTTATTGCTGCTGTTTATCAGTCAAAGTACTTTGAAACGTCGACGTAATCGAAGAGTCGACAACGTTGACGGTAAAATTACCGCATTGAGATTGAATGTGAGATTAAGTGTGAGATTGCGTGTATGTGTGTGCTTATAACGGCAATATTGGCCTGGTATGCAAATTAATTGCATTGCATACGCATTGGAATCGTCATCGAGTTGCTTGGAGCGTGTTAATCGATAGGCTTCAACATGCCTAACAGACACTGTCATCATTCAAGGAGAATGGCATAATACATAATTAATTCTCTTGATTTTGCAACACTCTTTTGTGTTAAATACTGCTGATCAACTAGAAGAATTAACTTATTTATAGAGATGCGAGTGGTAAAAATAAATCTTTTGCATTATTTGAAGGCAGTTCAATGAGCCCCACCCAAATGACAAAAATATGCTTTAAATAATTTGCAAATCAAGCTATTCACAGACAGAAGTGACACACACACATACACAAGCGTAAATCGCAGCGCAATAAATTAACAATGTTCCACACACATGGGCGACAGACAATAATTTACTTAATATTTGATTCGATTAACAAATGTATGCAAAACAAGCAAGATATGCATGTATGTTTATGTACATAAACTATCATCGTACATATTGTGAAATTAAGCTGATATTCCCACAAATCTCGCCTTGGAATAAATTTAACAGCGTTAAAATATTTGCCAACACTAAGTGTTTGGAATGAAGTTCAAAGGAAAATCCACACATGCCCATACATGCACAAATACATACACACAGTTGTTACCTTTTAATTTGCAACACACGTTTTCCATCACTGACATTGAAACCATTATGTACATATATACATATTTTTGGCTTAAAGTTGGCCAAGCTTAATAATGTAGTTGGTTGTTACCATAAAAACTTGGTGCTCAAAGTTTAAACATCGCTTCGAAGTGAAAACAAAATTTTAACACGTACTCAAAGTCAGTAGTTTAATGCATGCATAATATAACATAAAACTATCTACACAAACATACTAAGCACATAATATGTAAGTCGAGTGAGTTTCCATGAAGATGGCACCGCTCGCTGTGGGAAATCCATTAGGCCAAAGCACGTATCAACAAAAAACAATACATACAAGCAAACACATACGTGCATACATATATTATACTCGTATATATTTATATATGCACCTATTTGATTTATGCAGTGCAGCATCTTTTATTTTATTTGAATTCACTTTTAACCCCGTTGCTATTCTGTTAATATTTGCCGATTATTCAAAACTTTGTGGTTCAAGGATCGAGACGACGATGATTTAAAACCCTTACATAAGTGAAATTTCTCATTTTCAATGCGAAGTTTTAAACAATAATGTAGAGAATGTGTAGACAAGTCGGTTAAAAATAGATAACATTAGCGTTCCAATGCAAATTGAACTGAAACAGGATTTAATTACACTCATATAAATTATTGGGTTGATTATTAAGAGCAGTCTGGCTAATTACTAATGTTGTTGTCTTCTTAAGTTTATTATGCTTTTTTTTTTAAATAGTTGTATGTATAAATAAAAAAATAATTTATGTTTTTGAGTATAAACAGATATTTCAAAATTAGCGTCGTTTGAAATCATAACTGCGATGATGTAGAGTGAACACACTAAAAATGTATATATAATAATCAATTAAATGCTTAGGCATAATAAATAATTATGTGATTATGCAATCGGCGTTTGGCAAGTAAATTAGTTTGTTTTTTATTTACACCTTTTAATGTTTTAGGGCATTTTGAGAAATTATTTTGTTTTGCAGCATTGAAAATGCATTCAACAGTAACAACGAACTAAACAAATTTTTGCAGCGGAAAAACACTTAAGACGAGTGCTCAAAGGAGCGAATTGGCGGAAAGGGGAGCAGAGGGTGACTTGGACAGCTTGTCAGCAGCAGGCGGTAGTTGAAACGGTAGCGACAGCCACTCGAATCTAGTCCGAGTGTCGGCTGCGTCGATCAGCCCGAGGAACGCATGAAAGTAGTTTGGATACACTCAAAAAATAAATCTACTTAAGTATAGAAATAATTTCTAAATACTAGGAAACAATTTCTGAAAGTATAGAAAAGCAATGGAGATTTTTAATAGTTTTTAGCTATATTTTTGATTATTCAGAACATTTCTAAAAAATAGATATGCTAATCTTAATTTTTAGAATGCTGAAAAAGGTTAAGAAATTTACTGGCTTCGGTTTAGAGTTGTTTTCCAGTTATATAAATAAACAGCAAAAAAGATATTTGTGTATAAAAATACTTATGTTTATTAATAATATAAGTATGAAATTTAAATAAGAATTCTTCACCTTGAAATTATACATGATTTACCTGAATTTCAGAAAAATACAAACTGAAATTTTGCTTGCATCTTATAAATTGAATTAGAGCGATTTTGTTGAAGAGTGTATTATAAAACATATTGCATATAAAGGATTTATGTCTGCTTGTGGGCGTGATATATTGCCAATGGTCTACTTAACGCCAGTTATTGCCATTATCTGTTTAGCATTTAAATCGCACGCTTCATGTTTTCACACACCTCGCTGTTGCACGTGGCGTATGAGTAACCCACTGAAATCTAATCCGTTAGCCGGTAAACGAAAAAGCTGGTCACAGCTTACAGCTAACAGGTAACTGGTAAGAGGCAACGGCTTCCGAGGCAGTCAATGCGCTGCTGGCCATGATATGCACCGTATGCGTTATGTAAGCCAAAAATGTTGCCCGTGGCAAATCTTCAAATTGAAACTAAACGTGGCCGTAAAGCGAGAGCGGCTAATGTTAATTTCAAGTTGTTGGTCTTAGCCCAAATTGCAGCTCTGAGCTGTGCTTTGACAAACTGGCGAGCAACATTATGAGCAGCGAGGGTTGCTCCATTGCTTCAGCAATTTACGTACTCAGTTAAATAAAAATGACAAACTGACTTGGTTTAATATTATTATGTTAATTATAGTCAATTAATAATTAACAATTGGTGACAGCTGATAAAATTGTTCATCATTTTTTTTTATATTTTAGGTCTGCATATTATTTATATATTTACTAGCTGAGCTGTCTCGACAAGAGCAGCTTAACTAATTTTGAATTTATTTTTGTTGTTGTAATAAGAAAATCTTCGTATTTAGAGACTGCTAGACTCATCAATCGACCCTCGTAAAGCCTGACTAACTGAGGTGCTCTACACTGTCACGAAAAGAAAACACAATTTGCTCGAGAGAATTTTGCACAGACATTTATCGTTTTGGCGTTTTGTCATTTTGGTTTTGCACTTGAGCAAATGGAAATGGCCATAAGAGCCCCGTTTCAATTGCGGTCTTCGATGGCACGCTGCAATGTGGCTATTGCAACACTTTGTGGCAGCCACTTCTAAATAGTAAAAACTGCAGCAACAGCGACTTTGCGACCAGATCGCCTTACATTTTGCGTTTCGCATTCGCATTCGATTTTATTTTGATTTTGGCAAACGAGTTATTTGCTGGCCATTTTGCCGTGGGACGAGTTAAAGTTTTTGGCATCTGACCGAGAGAATTGGGAGGCTAGGCGCACAAGAATGCTATGGCTAAGTGGCTGAGCGCACAGGGTTGGGAGGGGGGGTGTAGAGAAAGAGTGCAACCAGCGACATCATCCTTATGGCCGCTAAGTAGTTAATTGAGAAAACGTCCTTAAAGGTCATTTGAGTTGTAGGGCAACAATGCGAATTGTGGCACCGGTTTTGGTTGCGGTTTCGGTTTCAGTTTCAGTTTTGGTGAGTGTCACTTGTTGCATGCAGCTGCTGCTACAGCTGCTGCTGTTGTTGTAAGTGCAAGTGCAGCAAAGTCTGTTCGTATCTCGGCCCGAATCGATGGCGGTCAGTTGGTCAGATAGCCAGATAAGCAGGTAGCAGCGAGCGGATCAGAGCGCTACCTGTTCGTCAAGATGCTGCAGACCTGCTGCGACTGCTGCTGCTGCTGCTGCTGCTGCTGCTGTATTTTGTTTTTAACGGAATTTTAAGGTTAACCGGTACAGTTGTTGAAACTCTGTTGGCTTTGCACTTTTGCACTAACTGTTTGATTTGTATTATAGCTGCTGGCTCACAAGAAACCCGTATCACAAATCCTCAAGTTCAAATCGCACTTGTGAACGTGCAAGCTGATAAGTAAATAATATATATATATATATTTATGTATATATATATATGTAAATAATGTAAGTAAGGTGAATAAACCAAAGTCGTGCGCTTACCAATTTCTGAACTGTTGCCGCGGCGCTGAGTCAACAAAACGAAGCAAAATAAAATAATAATAAAAAAACAACAAAAACAAAACTAGTCTCGTCGCGGCATTGAAAGTGAAAACTCATTAAGATTCTCCATGCATTGGCCTGGAGACCGGACAAGGCCCACAAAATTCTCTCAATTAATACAGGCGGATATTGCATCATAATCAGCAGCAACAGCGTAACAAAAGCACACCAAAATTGAGCTGTCAATGGGTAGATTAAAATTCAATTTTATTAAGTGCGCCTATTGATGAAACAATTAAATGTTTTTAGATATTGGTAATTAGCACAATTTAGGCTTGAGTCTTGAGGGCAAAAATGGTTATTGCTGACTTGGCATTAATTAATGTGAATATGCAATGCAACTTTGACTTTTGATTTTTATTGGTTTTTTTTTAATTGTATGCACCTTGTGTGGCAGATCTTTGAACAGTAGCTCGACAATCTGATGCGACACGCACAACATTAATCATTAATCATTTATAATGCCAATACACGAACGAGTACGTTACCAAATCGAACCTCGGCCATGACAGCGATTATATCGCATATCGCCTGCTGCATAATAAAGAATTTTCAAACTATTCCCCCCCCACAACACAACCAATCCCCTCTCAGATCAGCAACGGTTTAACAATAATTATAATAATAATGATGGCGTCAATGCTGCTGACGTCCGGTGTTGGCGATGGCGTTGACAACGCATCCGCTGCTGCTGCTGCTATTGCTGCTATTGGCGCTGCACGAAGCTGCAACCAGTAGCTGCAGCAGCAGCAGCAGCAGCAGCAGCAAACCGCACATCGATCACATTGCGGCCAAGGATAAAATTAATAAAAGTTTGCACGAACATGCAGCAAATCGACTCAGCGACTCAGCGACTCGACTTTAAATTGCTGCCATTTACATTGGCCGCTTTTAATTTGCTTGTTAGTTGCTTATCTGTTGCTGATGCAGCAGTTGCAGTTGCAGATGCAGCCGTTCTTTTAATTTATGGCCAACACCCACCCTCGAATAAGTTGTCTAGCTTCAATTGTTGGTGTTCTATGCTTAAAGTGTCTTTTGAGCCTTAAATTAAATTTTTGTATTTCATATTATAGACATATTATTCATACGCCCTGTAAAATATTCACCAAATATGCTCAGATCGCCCTGAAATTTGAAACTGCCCTGAAAACTATAAAAATTATCTAGTTTTTGGAAATATAAAAAAAATCTTTTTTAAATGAAAATTGCTCTGAAAAGTATACAAATTATTTAGGTCCTAAAATAATTTCTATTTATAGAAATTAACTATAAAACTTTGAGTTTAGTTTTCCATATTTCATATTTCTAAGAAGCGAAAAAAAAATTTCACAAATTTACAAAGAATCAAAAATCGGTAATATTTGTAATTGATAAAATTGCAACTACAAATGTTTAATAATATTATAGGTAAGAGCAAAAGCTAAGAGCTAAATATTTTCCAAATTTTAGGTTAATCATGCCTTAAATTAAGAAAAATAAAGTTATATTAAATTATTTAATGCAACAAAAAAAAATTAATTTGAGTATTTCGCTTTGGCAACAAAACTATGGCAATTTCTAAAAATTAAGTCTGAATTTTTTCCGATTGTACTTTTTGAGAACTAAATTTTAACTAGTATTGCATATACTTTAAATATTATAAAGATTCCAAAATTTGTAGAATTTTTTTTTACTTACATATGAAAGCGTCGGATGGGCGCTGCTGATGACCAGCTCTCCGCCGTGTCGCTGCTTGCCGAGAAGCGATTGATGGAGCCGATTGGTGCCGTAGTACATCTCCCAGATGCTCGGCTTCTTGCGATGCCACTCGGCGGCGCTGTCGATTTTGTCCACACCATTGCCCAGACGGGATCTGGAGCCGGCCGCATTCAGTACGGGCTTGTGGAAGTTGAGATTGCGCTGCATTTGAGTGACCATCGTTGTTGTGTTCAGCTCCAGTGGCGGCGTCGGTATTGGTGTCAGTGTGGGCGTTAGCGTAGGCGTGGCACTGCGCGAGACCGTCGTCGTCGTCTCAACGTAACACTCGGCGGCGGGAAATATTTCGGTAATCGATTTGCGTTTCATTTTGAAATTGGGATCGCTTGCACAACGAATGCTCATGATTTGAGCACGCAAACTGGAAGGCCGACGGCTGGTGGAGATTAGGATGCCGCCATCATGCACAGACTCATACGTATTCAGCTGTACGTCTCCGGCAAAGCTGCGCCGTCGTTCCAACGCATTCTGCAGCCGCACCACATGCTGTTGCCGTCCCAATCCACTGCACAGTTGTCGCAGCTCCAGTTCGCTGTGCTGATTCATGCGCTGCAAATAGGATTCCAGTTCGTGCTTGAGCGTCTGTATCATCCCATCCAGCTCCTGGGGAATGTCCGTGGTGGGCGTCGGCGACAGCAGGCGTATCTTGTCGCGCACATCTTCGAGCAGTTCACGTGTGCTCTGGAAATGCAGCTGATCCTCGTAGCGTTTGGCATACAAAGAGTTTGAGCTGAGGATGGCAGTCGGAGTTGGCATCATGTTCGATGATGCCTCGGTGTCCAGGCGATAGGCATCTTCTGGGCAGGAGTTGATATATTTGGCACACTTGTAGTTGTTCTCCTCGAGCTGCTCATCGCTCAGAAAACTGGGATTATCAATGCCAGCGTTCAGCAACTGTTGCTGTTGCTCTTTACTTTTGGGCTGCAACAGAAATGCATCCAGATCGATATCCAACAGTGAGTCATCCACAACCTGCTCCAGTTGATGCTCCAGTTGTTGTTGCTGCTGTTGTCGCCGCTGTGTTGCGGCAAATCCCTCCATTATGGTGGGCAGCTGATTATAGGCACGAAATTTCTCACCAATATCCAGTTGGATGCCCTCTGCTGGCCTGGCAATCTCCTGCTGCATGTAGGAGACGGTTTGCTGCGGCGCATAGAGGCAGGGAAACGTTTTCAAATGACGATCCAAATTCTCAATGCTCGTCTCCAAAATGCGCAGCTTATCGCTATAGTGTGGCTGTAAATGTTGCAGTTGCAGCTGCTGCTCTTGCTGCTGCAAGTGCTGCTGCTGCTGCAGCTTCTTTTGGCCAACATTTGTGGGCTGCCTGCCAATTTCGGGGGAAGCATTTGCTTGATCAGCTCCAGCTTGATCAACCACATGTTGCATGTCCAAATGCTGACTAATCGCTAAACTGGCTGCTGCTGCTGCTGCTGCTTTTGCTGCTTTTGCTGCTGTTGCTGCTTCATTGCCAGCCACTTTCGTTGGCAGCTGCAACTGTGGCCGCAGCCTGGCTGCCGTCGTCGCTTTGCTCTTATCTTTGTCGCTTGACTCTAGGATATCTATGACCGGTTCGCAGTAGATGTGCTCGTCCAGCGAGTAAGTGGAGCACACATGGGAGCTATAGTAACCGGACGAGCCGCTTTTATCGGTGGAATAGTGTGAGCCACTGCCAGCACGAGTTGCTGCTGCTGCGGCTGATGTTGCTGCTGTTGTTGCTGCTGCTGACGTTGTTGCTGCTGCGGCTGCTGCTGCTGCTGTTGTTGATGTTGTGGCTGCTGTGGCTGTTGTGGCTCCGAGACCTGAGTCTGTGGTGTGTGTGCTGTTGGCATTGGACGCTATGGAGCGTTTCTTGTATCGTGGTGGTGCTGATGCCACAGCAGAGCAGAGAGCACCGCTTGCCACCACCACAGGTTTAATTTCATTTGCTGTGGCAACACATGATGAACCCGTCTCGCCGCCCGTCTCAAGACCATTCATCGAGTGCGACGCTGTTGTGAATGGCATTGAAGTCGTCGCATTGCCGCCAACGCTGCACCAGAGAAGATAGATACAAATAGAGACAGACAGAGAGAGAGAGAGAGTTGGTGAGTGAGTGTGAGAGAGAGAGAGAGAGAGAGAAACAGAGATTTAATTGAAATTGAGAGCCAGAAAAATTATAGAAAAGTCAAAAGTCCGCGGAAAGCGAAACTTCAACTCGACTCGTGCAATGAAAGTGGTTTTCATTTTTTTTTTTTTGCTAGCCAACATTTAAGCCATTAAAACTGGCAAACGGGCAACTAGGTTAGTAGTTTTCTTTACATATATATATATATATATACGTGTATATGTAGCAGCTGGTTTCGCTCTCGATTTGCTAGCAGTGGCAATAACACTCCCTGCCCCTCCGCTGACAAATCAATAAATCTTCCAAATCAGCTTAACCTTTTTTTAATGCGTTTCTGGAATACGCTTTTTGGGGGCGATAGTTGTAAAATCATCCAGTTTTTGTGTTTGCCTTCATAGTTAAAGTTGGCATACATTGTTAGCATTTTAACGCACTTTTAAGTGCTGGCTGCTAGGCGCAAACACACACATACATACACACATACACACACATTCACACACCACTTGGGAACGCAACATCAAAATTCAATTCCGAATCAACGGAAACTCGTTCTAAACAGGATTTCAGCTTGAGTAACTGTTTTTTTTTAATCTATTTTATTTTTTTGTTTTTAGTGTTTTTTGTTTTTATTATTTTTAATTTTTTATTTGGCAAACGTTTTTTTCATTTAAACCGTTAGCACAAGTGCAATATGCAATATGTTGTTGCATAAGGTGTTTCAATTTAATTGAAGAATGAATATAGAAATATTTTATTCTTGATCAGCATCAAAAGTCGTGGCAATATTGTATTTAACTTGCTGCTCTGACAGCAGATATATGTATATATGTATATATGTATATATATAAGAATACTTTACAGTATATGTGTAATGGAAGCAATCGACTAACAGCTTTTACATTTATCAGCATATTCCATAAAAAAACATATGGGTTGGGTGTGATTAAATAATTTATAAATGTTGCCTAAGTAATTATCAGTATTCGATTATATATATATACATATATAGTATAGGTAGTAGTATCGTTTCCAAATGAAACAAAGCTAAGAAACAATGATTTCCATACTAAAGATGTTTTATAACTGCAACTCCTCGCATAATTCCCTTGGTGAACCAACATTCTTGTAGATCTTTTAGAAACCCAAATTTCTTGGCCCCTTTCATTGTGTCATAATACAAAATGGAAGTAAAAAGGAAGGAACATAGAAATATATATTATATAGTAGTATAGCTAAACTCTGATACGTAAGGATATGTTCTAATATATTATTTATTGATACAATACGAATTCTGATGAGTCATAAGAAGAATAATATCTGCATTATGGAGAAGTGCTCTTGGTTATGTATATATGTATATATAATATATATAATATATATATATATAAATATATATAAATATTTTTATTTTTTTAATTATTGTTAATACATTTTGGATCTGGGCTGATAGTTACAGTTTCTCTTGTTAAATGAATAGTTTTACAAGCTGCCAGCGTTGTTACTGCTGTTGTTGCTGTTGCTGCTGCTGTTGTTGCTGTTGTTGCTGCTGTTATTGCTGCTGCTGTTGTTGCTGCTGTTGCTGTTGCTGCTGTTGTAAGTTATTTTAGAACTGTTCGTGTTTCTAACTTTGGGCACTGGGTCAACAGCTTGAAAATTGCGTAATAACAGTCTTCGTGTCGCAGTCGCGGCCCAAGTTGCAGTTGCAGTTGGCTGCTGGTTCTAGTAGCAACTAAGAGCGCCAAAATTGCCACAAAAATTGATAAGTTGCAATCAAGTCGGAGCGGCTGCGGCGGACTTGGACTTGGGCTTGGGCTTGGCCAGCATTTTGGGTGACTGAGGCTACGCCTTGTGGTGATTAAGACCAGCTTGTTTATCGATGCGTTTATTATGGTTATGCCTCGAACATTTTTTTATTTTTTGTTTTATATATTTTTTCTTTTCTATTTGTTATTATTTATTTTTAGTTGAACATTTTTGTGTGTTTGGCTCGATATGTAATGGACAAGGTTAACGTTCCATCGCGGCTTGTCGCATGAAATATTTTGCAATATTTTTGCGTATTTATTTGTGAGCCGTGTTAATTAAAATGTTCAGCCTCGTTTGCATGTCGGAACACGTTGCTGTTACTAGAAACGGTTAAAGTATCTATCTCTGTGTGTGTGTGTGTGTGTGTCCACTAATTATTGTTGACTTGACTGCCACAACAAATTACACTTTGGTCCAACAGCTTTGGTTTAGTTTACAGTTAACAAAAATTACCCAACGTCCTTCTAACTAGTTAGCCAAACTCTATGCAACAACAACAACAGCAGCAACACACAACAACAACAGCTACACACAACAACAACAACAACAACACATTCGCAAATAATTCAATCATACTAATCGCATTTCTATTGCAGTGATTATTTTTCGACTTCTTTTTTTGCCACTTAGCCAGAAAAAACTTGGAAAAGACTTGTGCATGGTTTGCCCAAATGAGGCATTGACCCTGGCACAGCTACGAACTGTGCACAATATTGAATACAAATTACTAAATAAATAGTTTCAATATAATAACTGCATTAAAGACTCTGCTGTCTGTTGTGTGTGTGTTATGGGAAGGTCGTAGCAAATGACACCTGAATAGGAAGCGATATCACCTAGTAAATTGCTGCGTTAAATTTTAATGTAAACACATGCTACAATTAGGTGAAAACCTTCTAGTTAATCAAATTAAGTGTTTAACATGCACATCAGATAAATGAAGCCGTTATGAAGCAGAGTCATAAACAAGATATCGAGGTTTATATATATAAACATATAAATATATATATTATGCAAGCTGGGTATTTGCTATAATTGTATTAACCTTGCATGCCACTAAATTCAAGAATTTACGGAATGCAAAATGAAATGTGAGCCTGTTTTAAGGCATTTTAAATAACTCAAAAACCCTACAAAAAGTTGTAATGTAGTTTTGCTAAAGTATGTCAAAAAGTAAATTATATACATTCTTGATCTGGCCGTGTCTGTCTATAAAAGCTACAATCTTGGCACATTAAATGTAAGTTGAGATCATATCTTTATGAATATTTATTCAATTTCTTAAATACTTCAGTTTAGTATATTTTCTAGACGAGCTCTCACGATTATAGCAATCTTTCGCTATGGTATAAATAAGCTTAAATAACACGCATTATATAAATAAATCTGTTTTCTATCTGTTGTTATCTGTATTGTGTTTTACTATTTATAATGACAAGTAAAGACTTGAGACTAGTCTATTTGCAAGACGAGCTCTCTCAACTATCGCATTCTTGCTGATTTTTGTTCAACGCTTTCTTAAATCTTTTGTTGATTTTGTCTCTGAATTTCTCTACAATTGCTGAAACTGTGTAAGCAAAAATTATATTTTGCTATAAGTTGTAAAAAAAAAAAAAACGAATTTTTTAAATAAATTGCACGATTTAATGCCACACATCCAAATATTTGATAGCTGTTTGGTTTGCACTTATAGCTAACAACTTGTACATACATACATACATACAGACATACATATATGTATATATGTATACATGTGTACCCACATGAGCTGTGTATGTATGTGTGTGTGTGTGTGTGTGTGTGTAGACATATTTCAAACCAAAACTGGCTGTGACCTCCAGTAGCAACTGCATCATATGTGGCTTCTTTAATTTCAATTAATATACGTAATTGTTGCAGCTGCAAGCGATTTTTTGTATTGTTGTTGTGGTTGTTGTTGGTGTTGCTGATGTTGTTGTTGTTGTTGTTGTTGTTAATCTTGTTGTTGCTGTTGACCGACGCGACATCAAGTGTTTGGCAAGTCAAGTGGCTTCTGCCGCTGCTGCTCGTAAAAGAGGTGAAGGCTGACGACAGGCGCCAAAAAACCGCATTGCTATGGCAAACTTGCAACGTGCAACGTGCAACTTGAACTTCGCGATTCGATGCGCCATAATTTACATAGTTGCATGCAGATTAAACTTCAACTGTCAGTTGCATTCCAGTTTAAGCAATGACAAGACAATGGGCAAACACACACTACACACTACACACGCACACACACACACACACACACACACACACACCGTTTGCAGCGCCCTTTGATATATGACGAATATATATATTTATGCATTATATAAAAATATAAAAAATATTAATTTATATATAATAAATAAGATAAAATACGATAGACTCTAGTTTTAGTTTTCTTACTTCTTAAATTATCTGATTATATCTGATCGATATGATTTAGTTGATCCATAAAAAGCCAAGATTTATTCTAAATTTCGATGGAAGACTATTAGGAATTTGGCATGCTCTGATCAGGAATAAATATATATACAAATATATATTTACATATTTATATATATATATATACAAATATATATTTACATATTTATATATATATATATAGGTCTAACTGCATAACCTATTACATAAACTTGCCCAACTCCATTATATACCCGTTGTAACAATTTGTAATGGGTATAATATGTGTGTAATATAAACATAATTAAAATGCTTATGAAATTTTCGACTATAAAAAGATATGATCCTAATTTAATTGCTTTTACGATCGGACCCCCACTCAAAGTTGTCTTTATGCTGACCCGCTTGGTTTTTTTTTATATTTTTATTATTGTTGTCTGTCTGCTCAATGCCGCCAGCGAAGGTCATCCCACTGCCACTGCCACTGTTGCTGCTGCTGGTTGTGTAAATGAGAGTGCAACACTTACCTCTGATATGGGGCATATTTGAGCATTGCTCGCGGCAGCAGAAAGTTATCATTACTTTGAGCAGCACTGGCACTGCCAACATGCTGCTGCTGCTGCTGCTGCTGCTCATCTCCCACACCATTTGATGTGGCTGCCACTGCTGCTGCTGTTGCTGCTGCAGTTACTCCATCTGTTGCAACTGTCTTGTGGCCAAAGAATGCACCCAATCGCTGCAGATAGCCAAATTTTGCGAGGCCTGCCGCGTTGTTGTTGTGGCTGCTGTTGCTGTTGTTGCTGCTGTTGTTGCTGCTGCTGACGTTGGCCGCCGAATAGCGTCCGCTGCTGGCGCGACTGTGTGCAACTGCAACTGCCTCATCGTTATCCTCATCGTAGGGCAGCACCTCGATTGCATCAAAGTCGTACGAATTGAAGTAGGCCTGTTCCCGGGTGCGTTTCACCTGTGCCGCTTCCGTAACATGATCCGCGGATATATCCGTGGCGGTTTTCTTGCTCGTTGCCGTTGCCGGCGAACTTTTGCAAATGGGCATGCTTAGCGTCTTTGGAGCCGCATTCAGCTCCCAATCGGCCACCGACGGCTTGCCTCCTACTCAGTCTAAACTGCAAAAAAAAAAAACAAATAAGATTTTGAATAAGCTTAGTTATTGACTAAAATTTAAAAAGATATTTTAAATATATATTTAAATTTATTGTTCATTTTTTTTGATTCACTTTCTTTCACAATTATTTTTTATTTTTACTGCAACCTTCAAATTATTTTCTATTTTTATTATTATTGTTTTTGAGCTTTATGTTATTACAGAAAAAAATAAAATTAAATAAATAAATTGTTCATCTCTCATTTAATGATTAAATTACACCTTGAAACAAATTTTTAATAATGAAAAATAAGCAAATTTCATAGCAAAATATTAAATATTGTTGTAACTTATTTTATGGTATTATAGTAAAACTTTAAAATCAATTAAAAATTACTACTCAATAAAATAATTATTGTGTATGCACAAAGATTATACAAATAGAAGTCAACTTAAATAATTATTATTTTTATATATTTTTTATATTTATTTTTGTTCATTTGAATAGACATAAATTTTGAGAAGACCAATTATTTTCTACTTGGCACACATATATTTTGTAGGCTTCAACAATGGAATGGAAGCTTTGTAACTCGAACCGTTGGCACATGTTGTTGCATTAATTAGCTGTTGATGCAATGCAAGCAGACTCCCCCTCAACCCCCTTAACACACCAAACAAAGGTTCCCATTGCATAATGCGACCCACGTCCTAGGTTTGCCTGCCTCGGGGGGATTGCAAATTGTACACCTGATAACGGGGCATCCACACGAGTCTTCACTGACCCGTGATGAGGATGCAGGTTTCGGCAGCAATTCCACAGTGATTTCGGGACATAATTCGATAATTGAAAATTTAACTGGCAAATGTTTAACGTCGAACTGCCTGCTGCGTCTATCTCTGCCTGAATTGCATACACTTAACTTATAGTTACACACACATTTACACACACACACACACACACACACACATACACCCATCATAGACAGTCAGATTTATAGATAAGTGTTGAGTGCAAGTGGGGGGTGTTAAGGGGGAGGCCGCATACGTAATGCAGACACAACAAGCTGACAGCTTCATCATTTGTCTGTTGAAAAGGAAAGCGCTGAGGGAGTATGTTGCAAGAGTGCTGGCAAAATGTTGCCATTGATGTTTTTGTGTGTTTGTGCGGTAATCAGCAGGTTCATAATTTCAGAAACAAAAAACCTGTTTCACATTTGCCACATGCCACACAGCAGCAGCAACAGTTGTGTGCAACTTTCTTCGCCCAAAGTGCTGCTTGTATTCTATAGAATAAATATTTTGTGTGCAATTTGGTTTGCCTCATTTGACTGCTTTCTGTGCCACACACTTAATGATACTGTTAATGGCAAATTAATCATCAGTCGGTTGGTTGGTCTGTCTGTCTGTCTGTTTGACTGTCTGTCTGTTTGACTGTCTGTCTGTTTGTCTGTCTGTTTGTCTGTTGTTACCATATGACGATGCTCTAGCGATGCACATTTGTGCCATGGTCAACATAGCACATTACTAGTAGAAACTCATAAAGTATTTGTAGTTTTTTTTCTTTCTAGCTCTCTTGTGGAGTGGTGACAACTCAAAGTTACAGCAGTTGCCACTTGCCAGTTGTCAGCTGGCCGTGTTTTCTTGTCTCTTTCAATGCGTTGACAGGTAAAAACCAACAACAACAACAACAATAGCAATAACAAAATATGAAAATGAAAAATAGTTGGCAACATTTTTACAACGCTTGAGCAACCTCAAATGCTCAACTTATTCCCGTGGCCAACAGCAACAATTTGGCACAGCCAGTCAGTGGCACAACGTGACTGGGTTAAATGAGATGTAGCTGGTGCTGGCTGTGGCATGGTCTTGGTCGTGAAGCGGCAGGGCCTCCTCATCAATCTTCATTTTGTTGGACAGTCGTCAACACTTGTCAAATAAAACTAATTTCTGAGTTAAATAAATATGATAATAATTATATAATTAAATTTTCACAGCCCATTTCCATCTACACTCAAAAAAATAAGCTTGACGAATTAAATTAAATGTGAATAATGTTTATAAATTGTGATAATCTCTATATAATAATGTTGCAAGTTGGTTTATAACAAATGCCATTTACACAATCCCAATAATATTGCTAGATTCTTGTGGTCCACAATAGTAGAGATGCCATTTTCCAAACTGGATCAGCTCTGCAGAGTATATATAGAGACCCTGAGAGTAACTTTTTAAGCCAATATCTTCAAAAATAGAAGCACAGGAGGATCTGTGATGAATCCACATTGCTTAACCCAACTGATACTACTTTTTAAGCTTACCTAACATTAGGTAAAAAAAAACAAACGATTGGTTGAACTCGACATCCTGTTGAAGCAGCATGTTCAAGCCAAATTTAAATCGATTTTTGGTTTTATTTCTGGCTATCAGCTATAACATGACTATAAAACAATTGAGACACTCGTGTGTTGCTCTGGCAACCACTTGAATAATTCAGAACTATGCGCATTTTATTTATAGTTCAGATTTTGAGTCTGACTGCTGACTTGCTGCCAGTTGGCTTTTGGCTACTGCCTGCGGCAGCTTTTGATATTTAGCTTGACGAGTCAATTGCTGGACAAATAGAGTCATAACCCATTCAGACTGTGGCCCATAATAATAGCGAGTTAGAAGCGTGCAAATTCCACAATTCGACTGAGTTGTCTTCCAGTTCACTTACGCATTCACATTTGTCTTTAGCTACTGCCTTGACTTTTATTTGACATGCATTGGATTTATCATAAAACGAAATCAATGCGGCAACCTAAAACAAAAGACTTGCCCGACAAACTTGTCGTTAATCACCACAAAAAAACAATAAAAAAAAAACAAAGCAAAACCAAACAAAACAATGCAAGTAGCCCAATAAAACTAAATCGACATCATAAAAGAGACATAGCGCGAGAGATCAGCCGACACTCACAAAAGATATATCTATGTATATATCTACTTTACACTGGGCATTGCAAAACGGCTTAGCAAATAAAACCACAAAAAATTACTACAAGCAACGCCTTTTCTTCGTACGCACAGTGGGGCAAAGTGACTAAGACAACACGTTTGCTAAATTAAGTATAGTTTAAATTGCAGCTAAAGTTAATTTATAGACTATTTAATATATTCACTTATTTTCTTAATGTACAGTAAAATAGATTTATAGATTTTAAATAATTAAAAAAAATTCAAGACTTAAATATAAATCTAATAATGAAAACATTTTAAATGAAAACGTAAGGAAATATTAAAATAAAGATTGAGTAAGCTCAGAAAAATTGTAAAAAAAAGTTTAAATATTAAAATCTGTTAAGATAATTATAAATTAACAAAGTTGAAACACTCAAAAAAAAATGTCAACTGAATTTCTCAAATAATTGATTTTATTTCTTCTAACAACTGAAACAATCTTTTAACTTTAAAAACAATATTTTCTTTCTAATTGTAGTAGAAACACAAGGGATACAAAATTTAATATAAATTAATTTATAAAACCTTGTTTGAAAACTTTATTTTTTACGACAGTGAACCACTGTGGCACTGTGCATGCGCCACAAGAGGTTGCAGCCTACAAATTTACTGGCAATAAGCTTTTTATGGATGTGGTTATTGTTGTTGGCTGCCGCCTGCCGCCTGCAATTGTTGTAGGCACTTCAAACGGTGACAGCCGCCTGAAGATGCAACATTTGACCCAACAAAAGAAAAAACTGGCCAAAAGCCGCTGAAAGAAAAGGTCAAACGAAGTCAACCAAACAAAAAAACAAACCGATTATGCAATTATATTTTAAGTTTTACTTATGAATCGATTACAAAGAGTGCAACTGTTAAATGACTATTTACAAAAGGGGAGCTGCTGAAGATGAAGATGATGATGTGGGCATTGGTAGTAAATTAACGGCTCGTTGCGCCTACTACTTTGTAGGTGCTGCTGTCATTGAAGTGCTTGCAACCTGCGTGGTCATATTGCGGCCAGCCTGCTTACCAGCCAGCCGCCTTTGCCTGGCCGTAATTAGTGCGCATAAAACCTTTAATTAGTTGGACAAAAGCAAGACTCAAATAGACATTTTGCAATGGTTTATTGCGACAAGTCACTAAAAGTCAGCAGCAGCAGCAGCAGCAGCGCATTTTGCAATTGGTGCTGTTGAACTCAACTAATGCCATATTATTATGAAAAGCAAGTGAGTGTGTGCGAGTGTGTGTGTGTGTCTGTGGTAAAAACTCAGTGGGTTAATGTTAATTGCAAGCAAA
This sequence comes from Drosophila longiperda, assembly GCA_035042125.1. Lineage (NCBI taxonomy): Eukaryota > Metazoa > Arthropoda > Insecta > Diptera > Drosophilidae > Drosophila > Drosophila longiperda. The sequence continues at coordinate 13,053,555 of JAWNLV010000107.1, forward strand.
GCATTTGCTTTTTATGCGCCTAATTGCAGCTTTGCACTTGCCTGCCAATGTGGCAAGCGCATTTGCCTTCTTTCCCCCCCCCCCCCCTTTTATTTATGACTAAAGCCCAAGCGTTTTTCAATCCGTACAAATTTATTTTGTATCACATTTCCACTTGGCTTGAGTAGGTTAAAGTAATAAACTCATTTATAATGCGAAAGACCTTTGTGTCAACACACAGAGATTATTTATTAAGCGCATCTCGGTCGAAATGTGAATGAATGTGGCACAAACAAAGTGGCATCACAACTAGATTTATTTCCCTTGCCACCCATCCAGCGATGACAAAATATAAGTAGAATACTCTTATGCCATTTGTGGCCCAAACGAGAAGCACTCGAAAACATGAGCAGCTAAGCACAAGTGGCACTTGTCAGCAGGCTTTTCTATACACACACTTCTGAATCTCTTACCACAGATATGTGGCAAGTTGCAATTTCGTCTGTACATAGCAGAAAAAAAATTGAAAAGAAAAAAAAAAACAACTACCTCAACAAGCACATTTATGTCCTCAAGCACTTTAGTGGCACTTTGCCATTACGAAATAACACTAAATGCAAAAGAAGCTCTTTTTTGCTTTAAATTATACTAGCAAAAAAAAAAATATATATATATATATATACATTCAGTCAGCATAAGTCCCACACAATGTGTCTGTCTCAGCAATTGCTTTTGCATTTAAAAAAATAAACATTTTTTTACATTTTTCTACTCATTTTTACTTAAATGAAATCGCGTCTTTTTATTAAAAGTTTGCTTTCGAAATTGTCATATTGCACTTTTTTTGCCACACAAGATGTCATAAATTGTGGCATTTGATGGATTTGCAACATGCAAATCGAAAGCGTAGCGAAAGTTATCAAAAGCTGTTTAAACAGACTGAAAAGCATGTTACCAATTAATATAAATAGCTAAGCAAAAATCATAATTTATGTGTGCAAACATATATCATAAATATATATATATATAAAGATAGATATTTATATATGTTGAGTTATGTGGCCCTTTGTATGTGTGTGTATTCAATGATTGGCCATTCTAATTTTGGGGCGAGTGCTTCTGCTTTTTAGAGTGTTATTGATGGCCAGCGCTGTACAAGGTTAATTTGAATTTTGAACCATCGTTCTTCAAACAAGACAGTCTCTCGATAAAACCAACTCAGTCGGATTACTACAGTAAATACCAACCAAATCGAGTCAGATAGATGCGCTGTGATATGGAAGTGGAAGTGATGAGGCTGGGCACACTTCAAAGTCACCATGTGCTCCAAGGGCAAGGTTCCGACTCCGGGCTTTGCATAATTTTACAACTACATCTACATATTGCCCACAAAGAAAAAAAACAAACAGTTCTAAATGAGAGAAACCCCCCTCCCTGCCGAGACCCCACCATAATCCGTATAAGTGCAGGGTCTAAGTAGTATTTCCAGTGTGTGCTTCTTGGAGGCCATTTACATAATCTTCGACTTTGACCCTGCGTTTGTCTCTGTTGCGATTTATTTATTGATCAGCAGCCTCCACTTGTCTCTTGGGTCTTGGCCATATTTATTAACTGCACTTCATTTAGCTCGTTTAATTTTAATAACTTATTTAACTATTTTTTACAACGCGATTTGCATTTTTATAGCCGTTACGAACCAACTTAATAGCGTACGCTATTAAATAATTTCATAAATCATATTTATACTGACCAAACCACATGGGTTTTGCGTGTCTTTGGCTACAGATTATCAGGTGCTAGTCGAGCTCTCTCGACTGCTGCTTTGTTATTTATAATGCTACTTGTTTTCTATGCTGCAGCAAAGACCACTTTCAATACTAGAAATTAACATATTACTAATAATTATTAGTGGACTGAAGAGATTTGATAAAGCAATATTCAGGCAACTTGACTACACACAATTTGTACGATTTAATATAGTAAAAAAACTTTAAACAGGGTATTTTCCAGTCGATCTGCGGCTACTAAATATTTGATACATATTTATAATTATAGTCTGCATATTTAGCGACTTAGAAGGTGAACTAGCATTTTCTTACAATGCATTTATAATTTGATTTGATATATTAAACGATTTGTAAGATTTATGACATTAAAAGAAGTGGAAACCAGATATTTTTTCTATTAGAGCTAGGAAACTTCTACATAATTGTTTAGATATTATATACAATTCTAATTGCTGGCAAATACCCATCGATATAGAAGATTATTCGTATAATCAGTTAATTTGTTTATGCAAGAAAACTTGTTTTATTCATGTGCGCCAATTGATGATGAGCTTTTGTAATTGGATTTGTTGCAAACGAGAAGATTCTAATTTGAAATATATATTTAGCTGAAGGCCATGTATCAGCTCGTTGATTAAACAAAAAAAAAAATATAGCAAGATGTACAAATAAAATATTTATGTTTTCATAGAGATCAGTGCTCCCAATGTGTCTGAGTGTTTACACTCATCCATAATCATATTCGTGTTCATCACATTTGTCATTGCTATCGTTCAGAGCCAAGGTCAATATCAGAGGCAAGCTGAGAGCATCTGAAAACACAACATGCACACACATCAACACACAATCTCACACACAACCAACCAGCCCAGCACATTTGACATTTTATTTTCGGTTCATTTCATGACGCAAAGCGCCAGCTGTAAGCCAAAGACCTCAAAAAGGCCACCTCCCCTCCCCGCACACTGTGGCAAACAATTGGTGCGAGCAGTCAGCATTTTGTGTTTTTGGTATGCGGCATTCAGTAGCAACAGGTGTAATTTATTAACGGGCTATTAGACATTGATTGGGCCTGAACCTCAAATTGTGTAATACGCTGCAAACGGCCAACAACCAAAATTATTTTATAGTTAAGTTAATAAATACAATAGCAAGCCCAAAGCCGGCCGGAAATCCGCGTTTTTAGGTCAAGCAGCAGCAGCAGCAGCAGCAATGGCAGTGGCAGTTTTAAAACCAAAAATACCATAATAAATGTTTAATAGTTTATTTATATATATATAAGTATATATAAACTATTTATGTGTATTAATGTGTGTGTTTATATATATATGCTCACTTGCCCCAATCAATAGCTAAGAGTTCACTTGATGCATCTAATCAAATTTAGCTACAGTCAATCAAGTTCAGCTGCCAATAAGTGAAACTTTTTTTTCTTCATATTTTTCTTATGCATATCTTTTTTTTGTGGAGAGAAATACTCTTTTTAAGTCTTTTCATGTTGTGAGTCAGCAACAAAGTCTGTAATTGTCTGCACTGTTTACACGCATTTAATGCAAGTCATTTCATTTGTTATTACAATTTCTCAATTTTTATTTTAGTAAAATTTTTAGACCGACAGATTGTTGCTCTTAAAGCTATATTTATTTTAAAGTCAGCTGCTGCTAAATTACTGTCTAAATGTAAGCAATTTGTTATGGATATTTTCACAATCAAAAAAGTTATTTCTACAAGAAATATATTTTAAACTAATTTATTTATAATGCAGCTATATGAAATAGTGTTAAAAATATCAGGGATTTGTTGGCTAGATTTCAAATTTATTATAAATTGTTCACACAAGAAGACACAGAGATTGCCAAAGCTATATTGACTCCACTAGCTATGCTGATCAGGCATATATAAAAATATTATTTTTAGGGTCTTAAATGCGTTACAAACTTTACGGCAAAGTTACAATAATACACTCTAAAAAAGTGTATAACAATTAGCAGGCGTAGGTGTATTTATGTAGATATGTTTATTTGTTTTACATCTGCTTCATCTGGCACGGATACGGTTACGGGTTATTATGTTAGCCGTAAAGCTTTTCGACCGACTGTCATAATCAATTGGAAAGAGTGCTGCATTTGCATGTAACGCTTGTTAAAATCGCTGGTTGCCTTCGTTTGTGTCTTGTTTGCTATTTGGCATTTGTTAACACACACACACTCGCACACTCACACACACACACATATATATATATACTGCATATAGCGATTTAATGAATATTGTGATCTGTCGTTGGCTTTTTTGTTGTCAGCATGCTAATATCTTGAAATAAAACTTGTTTAATGCCGTTGTTATCTGTTTAGTGTTATGATTGAGGCTTTTCATGCCAATTTGCTTGGTCGAGTTTTTGGTTTTTATGATGAAAATTAGCTGCACACATTGTTGCCATTATTATTGGGTTTCTGGTTCAAGTCTACACCACATTGAGTCTTGTGAATTGTTAACCAAACAATTAAAGCCAATTTGAATCAATTGAAAGTTGATATATCGATGTCACGGGTCCCCTGAACTTGAGAAATGGTTATTATTCAATTTGTCTGCCATCGTCCATTGTCCATTATTATTATGCATTTTATTATATGGCATTGTACTCTGGAACTCCGGACTTCGACACGCTCTTTAAGCCACAATGGCTTTCATTTAACCAGACTAAACTTGTTTAAGAATTAAACTCACTTAATTAGTGGCTTAATCGAGTCTCAATTGATGGCTTATTTTGCTTCTGCTGACAAATTGGTATACCCTTTAAGTTAAGAGCTTCTTAAATTGGTACCTTCTAACGAATAAATGCACAACACAAAAACATACATCGTCAAACAATATTTAAATTAAGTTATAAAACTAGTTCGAACCAGGTATTTTTGTTGTACTAATTAGTTAAATAGAAAATTCAAATGCGCAGATTATTAAGAATTTCATATATATATATAAATATATATATGATCATATATTTCAGTGCATTGGAATTTCGTTTATTTATTTAAAACTTAAATGCTTAGTTTAGCTTTAAACGTGTTTTGATTCTTTGTGCTTATCAGTTTTGAGGTATTTTGTATTTTGTATTATTTTTATAGAGGGGTTTTCTGACGTGCTTGTTTCGTTTCTATTTTGTTTTGTCTGCTTGTTTAAATGTTTAAGCCAATTCCGGTTCGGCGACCCTTTCACTTAATGGACCGAAGCGTGTTTGACAAAATCTTAAATAATTGAACAGGCCCCGGCTACAAAAATGGACTGTAAGCACAGAAATTCGAATGTCTATATAAAACACTTATTAATTTTTACCTTAATTAATGAACATGAGAGCTTAGAACAGTTTAGTTAAGTTTCCAACTAATTTACAATCTAAAAAATATTTAAAACCCTTTTTAATTTACAATCACTTATTAATTTTTGTAAAGCGTATAAAAATCAATCAAATGTCAACCAGCCGTTTTTCAACTTTGAATTATTTTTTTTTTTTGTTTAATAAAATCAATTTTTTTTTTATCTCTTTTATAAAAACGTTTACTAATTTTGAACACCAGCTTAGAATTTAATTTTCTTGAACTATTAAAACAATTAACTTCTATGTATAATATTGTTATTTTTTAGGCACATTAGGCACTTGAAGTTTATTTATTTATATTGATAATTGCTTTTTTTAACCAAACCAGATATTTATAATAAACAGCAAGACTTAGGTTATTTGCCAGTCAAACTGTATTTGTACTAAAGCTTTTGACTTGTTCTTGTCACAGCAAAGAGATATTTTGTTAGCCACTACTTTTAGGCCACATTTTTTCTTAGTGTATCAAATTTGCATAAACCACAAGCAGATCCAATGCGAATCAACAAGAAGTAAAACAAATGTAAACAAATAATGCAACAAATACGTTCATTGAACATCGAACTTGGCCACAATTCATAAACAAATGCAACGAAAATGGTTTCGTGTGGTTTTTCGCACTCCCAACTCAACCACACACACAACACTTCCCCTCGTTCCTCCTCTCTACCCCTTTCACTATCCCCATCTCCCGACTTTCATGCATAAGTAGCTGCATGCGAGGGTCGCTGATTAGCTAATTAATTGATTATGTTTTAAGTATGGGTTAGCAGTGAAGCTCCTCAAAAGTGACATCATTGCCAATAATGCTGCTTTCAAGTGTGTCTATTTTTGGTATCAATTCTATTGTGGCTTTTGCGAATGTGGCAAATGTCTTTTCGCATAATTGAATTTGAAGTGTTGTCATATTTTTAATCGCCTATATTAAGTATGCTTTGCAACTGATGATAAATACAAATTCAAAATTTTTTTGGTGTGGGTGTTTTTGTATTTTTTAGCTTAGACTGTTTTGACGAATCGACAAATGTGGTTACACAAATAATTAATGAATGAACATATTTATTGGCAAAGCCAGGCAATAACAAACAAAAGTTTCAGCTTATTCACTCTGATTATTTTTGTAGTATTTATCCATACTAAATAAGGTTAACAAAATTTTTCTAAAAATCACTGATCAATGAAAAACAAATATTCTCATTTTAATATGCGGTTTCGAACAATGTGTTGCAGTTAACACAAAAATGCTTGTTGGCAAATATGCTAATTGAGAAATTGGCAATGCGCAAACGTAACCAAAACCACTGCAGCCACAATTGTTAATTGCGGTTGCATTGGTAACGCAATGTGGCCAAAATGCCACTGACTAAGCTGCATGCGGGCGTTAAAGTAGGTCTTACAACAAAAAAAAAAAACCATTTATCACTTGCAGTGGCAACCATAAAATATTCGGGGAACAAAATTATTGACATATTAAATATGTTTATTTGGTTTGTATGTTTAAACTCTCAAAATACTAATGTGTAATAATCATTCAAGTAAGAAAAAGCTAATTTTAAATCTTGACTCATATTAGTATATTCTAAATTAAAAAAAAAAATGTATGCTGGTATTTAAAATCCGTTTGGTGCTTTCTAAATCTCAGTTTGAATTTTTATGAGTGTAGTTAAAATAGCTTCCATAAAAAATATAACGACTTCTTGATTACGCAAAGCAATTCCCATTAAGTTTAAGCAGTTAATATATTTATAAATGTGTTTATATCCTAAATCCATTTAAAATGAATGAAATTGGTGTAATGGTTTTGTGTACAAGGATGTAGAAACATCTCCAAACCACATAAAATGTTTATACTCTTGATTCCGATGACTCTTGATATTTTAGAAAGCGATTTCAGAGACGTTAAAGACTTAGAATTTAAAGAATAAGTTACTTTAAATCCCAGGTAGATCAGCAATCGATACATATCGAATATTAAAGTGAGAACTATTCAACATATTATTGAGTAACTGCACAGATTTTATCAAGATTTTCAGCGAAATATTTAAATTATAGTTCAACACCTATTCTCATCTAAGCTCAGCGAATTTTGATTAATTCCACTGGATTTTTTCTTTCTAATATTGAAAATAAATGTGTAAATAGTTAGCTATTTTTTAAATATATTGGAATATTTCGAACAGGGTATTTTGTAGTTGAGCTTACTCGACTAGAGCATTGTTACTGGTGTAAATATGTAGTGTAACTTTTTATGTTAGTTGCATTAAACTGCTACATGACTTGATGGGTGAATTGCTGTTAGTACAAAAGGTGGCAAGAGCAAATTCTTGGCTTGATAACTTGGCCAGCGCAGATAATAAAATTTTGGCAACGCGCCTTGATTACTGTTATTTTAAATTCTTGACTTTTATTGCCAAGTTCCGCCAGAAATGTGAATAAAAATATGTGCTAAATAAAAACAAAGCGAAAATACTCAAATTTAAACCTGGATTTTATTATTTGCTATTAGAGTCGATTTATTTTAATGTGTCCCCAGCCACGCCCACTACAACTAACGTTTAAAGATTATGCAATTATGTTTATTAACAAGTTAACAAATGAGAGTCATTCGTGGTTTGGAATTTGTTTATAATGCTCGTGTTCTGTCAACTAGGAGGAGAATAGCCAACTGCATAGCTAAATCTATGGAAACATATATGGAATTTGTTTATTAGATAGATAACATTCATTAAAATGAATATTAATAATTATTTATCGACTAGCTGTCAACCAATTAGCATATTGTAAATATGTGCACAAATAGGGAACTCTGGGGAGGAATTTTGGTATTGGAAGTGATGGCTTGTGTTTGAATTATTGCGAATTGTGGGCAATTAGCTAAATAGTTAAAGCATAAAAATGAAGCCGCTTTTATATGTTATCGATCAGAGCGCTTTGTATGTGAAATTGCTGGTTGATTTGGGCCTATTAAGGCCGGATTATGTGTATTGTGGTCGCACTTATCCTGGCTAAAATCGAAACCATATAAATGCTATTTATATATGGGTTTTTTTTTGCGTCATTCATCTAATTTATGTAAATTTCGTATCTGTTTAATGACACAATAAATGGTAAAAAGGCCGCACGATGTGTGGCAACTAATTTGGCTATTTCTGCTGTAATTAGTTGACATTAATTGGCTTTTACTGGCGTTGTTGTTAAATAACATTTAAACTCTTCGATGCATAATTTAAATGCACAAAGATCGCTAAAAGGCAAAAAATGAGCAAAAGTCAAAATTTAAATATTATCCGGTAACAAGTTTGGCCAAAAACGATAAATAAATTAAATTTATTGTTAATTGATTACGGCTTCAATTTGTTGGCGGATTTCTTCTTCTGTATTTAGCTGTGACTTGAAAGAAATGCTAAATTTTTGCACCGCCCCAAAGCAGAAACTCTGCACGATGGCAAAAAGAGAAAAAAGAGAGAAAAATAAAACTGAAGATGAGCAAAGCGCACGCCAAAAAGCAACTTATGCAATTCCGTTTTCTGTTTGTTTTCAATTTCTGCTGCTGCGCTTTGCCTTTTTTTTGTGTTTCTTTTCTTCGCCGCATGTGTGTGTTAAAAAAATAAAAAATACAACATACACGCCATCAATTTGATGCACATTTTGTTTTTCCACATTTTCCATACACACACACACACACCACACACTTTTCACAGTTTTAAACAGTGCACGCGAAATGGTGTCAGTAGAGGAATCTTACGTTTTTCAATTGTCAACACATTAAGAAAGTATTTATTATTCATTAAATACTGCAAATGCAATTGCTGATTTTCGGATTTCTTTTTTAATATATGCACCTTGTTATTGTTTTTGTTGTTGTGTCCCTTGATGCGGATGCTGATAATGCCGTTGCGTCTTTGAGTTTTTGAAATTTTCGTGCACGCGTCTTCTGCGTATTCGCGCAGCAACCGATCAACCGACGCGAACGACTCGCAGAAAGAAACTGAAAACCGAAACTGAGCAACGCAAGAGTCAAAGACAAGAGCCAACGGGCCGTTAACTCGCTGCGCAGCTGCTGTTGCTGCTGCTGCTGTTCATAATGCTTCATGCTCATTTATTATTTTCTATTTTCTTAAGCCTCAGCTGGGCACGCAACTATCGTTGCCTACTTTTAAGCTTGAACTACAAATAAACATTAAGAGTTGTTCGGGTTTCTTTTGATAAGTATTTACTTACGTTTATAGTACTCTTCATGGTTGCATTTTGGTCACATCAAACCATTAACCCATCTGATAATCGTAAAAGAAGCTATTAAGTATTTTCGAAATACACTTGCGGCGTGCAGAGACTTCCGTTTTAAGGGTGCGCCTGAAAGTATGCTTGCAATAATGTTGGCTCGTCTCGCTAAATTATTGCAGCCAACAGTCGCGTCAATAAAAACAAGGCTACTGCTCCACAGGCGACCATCAAAATGTTTTTGTGTCGCTGCATTGACGTCATTTAATTATGATTACGGTACGATGGGGAAGTGGAATGGGAAGCGGAAACAGCGGTAAATGCAAAGTGTATCCTGCAGGAGACGCACATAATAGCAGCAAATAAATATAAATATAAATAAATGGCCAACATTATGAGGCGGTGGCCAAAGTGATTTACCAACACTGTCATGACTCATAAAATGATTAAAGGCTCTTGCAGCTGTCGACTCCATCTTCTTTTTTTTGTTTTAATTTTTTTTACAGCGAAGCCGTTAAAAATTTGGATTGCTGCACACGCCGGGAATTCAATTAGCCACTGACCTTTGACCTGCTCCCAATTAGCAGGTTACAAGTCTGCCTATGTCATCATTATTATGATTATTATTCTAATCCTGCACTATCATTGGTATCGAGTGTGTCTTTGCTTGGCTTCCTGAGCCTGCAACACAAACGTTAAATATAAAATCCTATTTATTTGCCAATTTTACAAGCCAGCGCACAGCCCAACGGCAAAGGACAAACGGCAAACGACAAATGACAATGACGTCAGCACGCCAGGGCGTCAAGCCAGAAGCCAAAAACTATTCACACCGCCCTTCCCCACCACCCTCTCCAACACTGACAGATTGTGGTGTGTGTGTGTGTGTGTGTGTGTGCAGCAAACGCATAATTTCATTACCAAAGCTCGACGTTTGTTTTCAATGATGTCATATGGCCGCACTCGGCCGGAAGTCCCAAGTCCTTATGGCTAAAGTTTAACGCATGCGCCCCAAAATAGTCTTCAACTGACTGGCTATGTGACGGAATGCACTCGTCGCTCTTTGCTCTTCGACTGTGACGTCATTGTTATCTCTTAAACTCGAGGAAAAATTGTCGCCAAGCACAAAGCTCGCATGTCAACAGCTGCTGCTGTTTGTAATATGTAAACACCCTTTAGGAAATGCCATAGTTGAAATTAAGGTTTTTTAGTTTGACTATCAGTTGCACAGTGTTAATTAAATCCATTATAATTATTTTAGTATATTTGTATTATTGTTATAAATTATTTTATTACTTTGATATTATTATTATTAAATCTTATATATTTCCGATTATTTGCTTATGCTTTAATTTTTCTCCTCCGTTCACCATTTTGCCATTTGATACTGGGTATCTTTTGGTGTCGCCTTTGCATAGTTTTTGTTCGCTCTCGCTTATTACAAACGGGGAGGAGGTGCTCCAACTGCGTTTGCTGCTGGGCAGCCCATGAGTAAATAAATATTTCTGTTAAAGTGCGCCCGATTCTGCTGGAACATTATCCCTTTAGTTGTAAGCTCTTCATTTACGTTGCTTGAGTTGACTTTTGTTGATTTGGCTTTTGTTGTCTTTTGCCTTGGAGGCTGTCAGGACATTAACCTCGTGCCCCGATTGAAGTATTCAATTACAGTGCCATCCAATAATAACAATAGCAACTAGAAAAAAAACAACACAACTAAAAAACTAACAAAAATCAATTTTCCCCAAATTTTCTGTAATTTATTGTGAGTTATGTTTTTTTCTTTTGTATTTGAAGGGGTGCTTGAGGGCTGGGGAATGACAAAGACAAATGTCATATTATGCAAACATTGTGCAAACAATCTCTTTGTTGTTGTATTTGTTGTTTACCAAAGATTTTTCAAGTAGCCATTAAATGGCACAGCAAAAATGTCAAGCAAAAACAAACATATCAAAGGAGTGGAGAGTGCGGAGGGCAAAGGCTCAAAAGGAATCCAAATAAAATTCGATTGACATTGACGCAAATGTAAGAAAATAAATCAAAGACAAAGTTTTTCGGCTTTGATTATTTTTTTTTGGCTTATTTCTGTTTTTTTTTTTTTTTTTGTCAAGCATCTGTCGAGTTTAAGCCATTTCGTGTAACATGCTTATGCACATGTGGCAAGAGGCAGCATCGCAAAAATTTATCGCCGGAAGAGGTTTTGACTGAAATCCAATCAATAAAAAATTATGCTGTTGCTAAAAATAAAGCAAACGAATGCTCAAACAGACAACAACAAGCTAAGGCATGTGGCACTGCGTAAAAGTAGGCGACCATAAAACCACCCATACAACCTCCTATCCATCTCCCAATCTCTGTCTATCTCTCTCTCCCTCTGAGGCAGCCACAGCTGAAGTGAAGTGGTAATGTTTTGTTAAAAAGGCCTGTGAGTCGAGTGAGCTTGACTACAATCACCCTGAATAAAGCTGCTAAATATATTCTAATTTGTGAGCAGGCTAAATCTTTTCATATAGAATCTATTCATGAGGAGTAAAAAAAAAGGAATGCAGCGCATATTTTTATTCGCAAGCTCAAACTGATCCCTAATTGGCTGGCTATAAAGACATGCATAAGCATACATACTTGCATAAATACAGACACACTATTGTAACGGGCTTCTGCAGAATGCACACAAGAGCCAATTTAGGCTCGCACGGATTATCATGCCATCTCTTTCTCACACATTCGTTGGCATATTTATGCATGCGGAGGTGCTTCCTTCTGCCTCTTACATAGATTTTCAAAAAGCCAATAGACCCCTTTACAAATTTTAAATGGTAAAGAGTATAAAAATGGGGAAAAAAATTCCCCAAATTTATGAAGCGAATTCTTCTCTCCAGAGATGAATTGGGTGAAAAGGTGCTGTCTGGAGGGGGTGGCATGTAAGGTGGTTGAGGAGATAAAGCTGGACCCTCTGCATTTGTTGACTGCCCTTTGTTTATATATTTGTTTTTTCTCATTATGAGACAACTTGGCTTTATTTCACACAATGTTCAATTTCATATTGCTCAAATTAAGCTGCATATGCCACAGATTGTGGCACAATCCCAAAGTCATTGATTAACATAAGCAAATAATAATTTACCTCATATATTAATCTGCTTCACACAAAACACACAGCTCTTATCGAATTATAAACGTTAAGATTAAATTGCTTGCCTCAAATTTTGCCAACTCAAGGCAACAACTTTTCATTCAAGCATTATTTAAATATAAATTAAGTTTGCTTTTGGCTTTTGACTCGCCACAATTTAATTAATGCCCACAGCAAAGGGGCCAAAACAAATTCATAGAATAGATGGAAAATATTATTTGCTTAAGAAAACAGTTTGTGAGCTCGGTTGGGCTAGGTTATGGCCAGAATTCGAGGCAGGTTTAAGGTTATGGTTTATTCTTTAACCAGAGGTTTATAAATGAAAATTCTGAGGGCTAAAAAAAAAGAGTAAATTCAAGGAAAGCTCTGGATTAAGTGTAGAAAGATGACAAATGTTGATTTCTGAATTAACTTTTAATAAACTCATTATTACTTCTTTACTTAAAAACATATGGTTGAATAAAATGGAATATTTTATTTCAATATATTCAATTTATTCTCAATATTTAAATGATATTTAAAATTTACAGCTCATATTGAATTGAATTAATTCTCTTACAACTAAAGACCATTGAGTGAACAATAAAAAACAATTAGGTTCGTCAGACAACAGATATCGCTTGATAGTATGCAATAGTAAATAATGAGTGAATAGTTCTATATATAAAGCAATAATAGATAAACATAACAATAGCTGAGCGTTGAGCGTTAAGCGGCAATGTTAAAGTTCAAATAATGCGCCATTTGAGATAAATCGACAGGCGAAAGCAGAAAGGCAGAAAAAGCACAATGTTAACGAAGCGAATCGCATCCAAACAATAGAATAAAAGAAGGAAGACAAGCAAGCAAGGAGAACAGCAACTGGGCTTGCGGCTAAGCGTGCCATCTACAAAAAGTATCAGCGCACTAGTGAAAGAGAGACAGAGAGATAGCTAGATAGAGAAATAAGATAATGTGCGAATGGAATGAGAGAAATATGTAAATAAACACAAGTCAGAGCAAGAGGCGCAAAAGGTTGACCGTTAATTTATGGCCACATCTTACACACTCACTTACACACAAACACAAACCCACACAGCCCAAAAAAAAAGAGCACGTGCAATTTGTCAAATGAGCTATGCAGTGACGTCTTAAAACGAATCTATGATAACAGTGCAGCGAGAGGCGCTCTTAAATGCCAGCACACAAATAAAGAGAAAGTGTACGAACCAATCTCCAAGCGCCACAGTCAAGAAGAGAGCGAGAGAGCAAGCGTATAAAAGGGCGAGCACATTGCAAAAGCGCCTCAGTTCTCTAGTGGAAGTGCCGGTGTAAGTAAGTGGAAAAGAATTTTCAAAGTTTTCCAAGTGGGCAGCAGCAGCAGCTACAACAACTAAACACAATATGTACCAAAAGTTAATAATATTTCCAATGATAAAACAACTAAACAAATAGATTACGACTGACAGATATATTTTTGTAAATGAAGAAAACTGTGTAAACAGTGCGTGACAGTGTAAAAATGTGAGTTTTTTAAGCAAAAAAACAGTTAAACTGATTTATGATTTAGTAAATAAACAAATATAAACAATATTTAAATACGGTGTACATATGTGAGTAAAACTTGTGGCAGTAAATATTAACGGCTGCTGCCAACAATTAACTGCGCACCAAAATATGCTAGAAATTCAAGCACAAAATTGAACACAATTTTCCAGTGAAAGGCGCCAATTATAATTTTAATAATTACAACAAAAACAACAACAACAACAACAACAGCAGCAGCAGAAGCTGCAGCAACAACACAAAAAGGTAAGTGTGATACACACACGTGTGGCAGCAACATGTTAAACAAAATTAGCAGAAGTACAAATTTTCCGGGAAATATGTTAATTTCACATGTGTATTAAAAAAATAAAAAAAAAACACTGAGCAGGCAGTAAACATTCACACAACACCAAAAAAATAAAAAAACACACATATTTGTATATATAGTCTATATACGATAACTCAAAGCGTCTTTCGTAAGCCGAAATAAAAAAATAAGAAGAGAAATGGAAGGAAAAAAAGACGTAAACAAAATAAACAAAAATTTCAACATGAAAACGGCAAGAAAAACGCCAATGGACAATGTCCCAATGATGATATAAAAAATGAGCACAATCCCCACAAAGAGAGCCGACGAAAGAAAAATGTATATGTGTATGTAAATGTAAATAAATAAAATAAGTAAAAAATATAAAGAAACACGCTCGTTAATAGCACACAACACGTTGTTGTTGCAGACGACAAGCATTCAATTTTCATGCCTCCTCGAGAGGCGCGTGGAATTTTTATTGGACTACATTTCATTTCTGAAGCACTTCCCCAAAATAACAAAATATTTTTAATAACATATGTTTATGTGTATATATATAAATATGTTTGCTCTATCTGCGAGTAAATATCAATTGCTTGGCGACAAACACCCGAAATAAACATTTATATTTTTGGATCCATCCATAAACAAAACGCATTTTGGCACTCAACTAATATTTTTTTTATTTTAATTTTGTACAAGCCACTGACAAATAGAAACTAAAAATATTAATAAAAACATGCTCAACGCTGACAGATACAAATCAACTCAAAATTATGAATGTTATCGCTAACAACAATGAGAACTAATTGCGAATTTTATTATTCAAATGGCTCATAAAAAATTAATGCATAAATAATAATTTGATACACATTAAAGCCTTTGGGGCACAGCACAGCAGATAAAAATAATACCACTACTAATGCCACATCTAAACATTTGAGTTTATCGTTTGCCGTTGTTGGGGCACTAAAAACAAATAACGTAAACCATCCAAAAACTGGCAACCAACCACCCCCAATGGCGTGCAGCCGTTTTACTAATAGTTTCCCAATTGTTGCAACACTTTTGAAATATATTTTATCATTTAAACAACACAAAAAACGACTAGAATCAGTTTAAATAAACGCAGCAATTCATTTAATTCATTCGCAGAAATTCAGACTATAAATATTTTAGCATATACATCTTTATATATATATCTATATATATATCTTTTTATATATATATAGCTATTTATACTTGTTGTAGGCGTTGCACTAAAGGTGTCATCTATAATCAGTTTAGCCCAGATCTGACGCTGACTGACGACACAGACTGTAATTCAATTATCTTGCACCATATTTTTGCAACTTTTCATTACGTGAACATAATTTGATTTTGTGCGTACTCAAAATATACATAAATATAAATTTTTTTTTTGAGGCGTGGCCCACAATATGGAAACTTTGTTCTAGCAGAAAGCGCGTTGTTTGCCTTATTTTTTTTTTGTCATTTAATTTAATTTATTTACACACTTTTAAACTTTTTACATTTAATTTCATTCACTTTGATTTTAATTGTACAATTTTTTAAAATGTGTGTTCAGCTTGTAGGAAGCAACAAATAAATAAAATTTAATTATAAGTGGATATATGGAAATGAATAAATATATTTAAAACTAAATTTTTAATTCACACGATAATTAAATAATAAAATAAATAAATAGATAAAACAATGTAATACTTTAATTTTATATAATGAAAATTTAAAGCTGGCATTTCCGTAAAATAAATATCCAACTTGGCCTTCTAGGCAAAATCAAATTATTCTTTGAGTAGTTTCAGCTTAGTCTCAATTTTTGTTGTGAGACAGAGAATTCGCTGACAACGTCGTTTTGTTGTTACGGTTGTTTTTCGTTTTTTTTTTTTGTTTTTTATCTACTGAGTTGTTGTTGTCTAATTTGCGATAAACTGACAGAAGATTGCAGCTACTTTATTCAAATTATTATGTGATAAGCCGCAACGGAACGCAGCGCGTCGCAGCCCCGTAGAAACAAACAGAATGCGAATACAACAACAACAAAACAAACATGAATAAATGTGGAAGATGAAAACGTGGCATATTAAATGGTGACAAGCACACAAAATGGTTGCTTGCCACAGATTGCCCTTTGGCATCTTGGCCTCGGCTGCTCTTGCCTCTAAAAAATTTGTCAGTCAAAAAAGTTTTTACACTTTTTTTGTGTTGATAGCTGATAATTTGATAACTGGATAAAGCTGCTGGTTAACGAACATTTAATGGAGGCATCTCAGCTTATCTTCCAAATCGATTCTGGTGCTGAGATGGTGTAAAAATGCTGAATCGTAATACTTGTCGTATACGCTATAAATATTTTCATATTTTACGATGAGTGCACTAAAATAAATATTTAAGTTGTTCGGAGACAAAACCACATAGGTGACATATACACACAAGAGGCACACCTATCCCACACACACACACACACACACACACACACAGATGCATACATAAAATTGTACCTTGCTGACCACTTTTCAGCTGTCTCGATAAAACCATTTTCTCATAGTTCCCCAACATGGCAAAGTTGCTGCTTAGCCCAAATCCATGTTGCATGTTGCACGTTTCAGTTGCAACCACTGCATTTGTTTCACATTTTGGAGCTTGTCTACATGTAGAACTTTGTTGCATGTCAACTTGTACAACAACAACAATGTATAAACATCAAAAGTGATGATGGACTTTGTAATTTAAATATTTAACTTAAAAAGAGAAAAATGATATTTTGCTAATATTATATTAAATAAAGAAAAATGCATTCTCAAATTAAGCTGCATTTGTATTGTCGATTTGTGTATAATATTTGGTGTCTCTAAATCGTATTTTTTACAGTTAATCAATTTTATTGCTTGATATATTGCTGCAGCAATGCTATCGTTAATCGATTTATATCAAAATTGAGTAAACAATTAGAGATATCCATTAAATTAGGTAGTTTTTGCTGGTTATTTTGTATATATAAAGTTAGTTATTGTAATACACAGATATACTTAATTATAATTGAAATGTATAGCTATACAAATACCTAAATTATTTATTTGCTATGTTTATAATATAAAATTCTATCGAATAAATCCTCTTCTATCACAACTGATTTGCTGAATAATGTTTAACTTTAAAATTCTTGAACTATCTGCATATTAAAATTACTCAGCTTCTTATCTATTCCACACAGCTTTCGTTTTCGGTTGTTTGACATCAAATCTAGTTGGCTATTTCTGATAAGATGGTATTAAAGACTTATAAATTTGACATAACTAGAAACCGGGGATTAACAGAGAGAGAGAGAGAGAGAGAGAGAGAGAGAGAGAGAGAGGGAGAGAGTTCAGTAAACACTGCATAATCTTTTGGCATGTCAAACATTATTTTATCTCACAGATCATTTGAACCCCAAACATGTAAAATGTTGAGAATGATATGTTTTTTTTATTTACCTCTCAAATGCTTCAGAAATCTTTAAAAAACAAAAAAATTCTTTTATGTCATTGCAGCATGAAGAAGTGAAGAAGTTGAGCTTGTTGAGCCTTCCACATTCGTTTTCCACAATCTTCAAATTTCCCACAAAAAAAGCAACAAAAAAAAAAAAAGGTACGCAAACAGTTAATCCAAATACGAAAATCAACATGTTCATAAAACGTAAATAGCTGCGGGGTCAGAGGTTAATATGAGAATATGAATAGATGTGGATTTGGGGCTGTTTGCGGCTACACCATAACCCGGGGTCAGCACGTACGCTTGTATATACATATATATATATATATGTTAGCCAGGAGCAAATTGTAAATTGTTTGCGCGCGTGTTCAACAAAATGTTGAATAAATAAAAGTGGCATGTTTCAGCTGCTATAAAAATGTGAACGCGATATTTTTTTATGAATGATTAAATTTAGTTTTGTTGCCACTTTTGCAAACTATTAGCATAATTATGTGTTACTCTATCCCTCTCCTTCTTTCTATCTCTCTCTCTCTCTCTCTCTCTCCCTCTCTTTTTCTGTGTGTTGCTGTAGGTGTGTTAACAGTTTTATGACACTTATATGTTTGTGGCATAAAAAAAAGAGGCACCATTAACCATAGCCGTGGCCATAAAACAATTTATCAAAATTTGTGACATTAACTAGAAGCGACATCCTCATCAGTCTTTGGTTCCCAACAAGGACATTAATATAGCCATATATTTGATGAAATATAAGTGTGTGCCACTTGGTCATGCTCATTAGGCGTGTATACTTCACACACACACACACACACGAACAGGCACACACGTAGAAATATTGTATAAGAAAATGCATTTAGCAAACATTTTAGTATTACAACAATTTATATTCCTGTTTTATGGTTTTATTAAATTAAAGCCGGGTTTTTTTTTGCTACTTGTTATCCTGCAAGTACGCCTACACTCAGAAAAAATTGAACTCAGCTTATTAAATAGAAAGCATATTTCGAAAATGGCAGGATTTGTTTTTCCCAAAATTAAAGATTTTTCTTTTCTTAATGCGTGGCTAAATTTTTCTTAGCTTTTTTATTAATTCTTAAAAATATGTCATTTTTTCAGGTTTCATATTCTATTTGCGTTAAATAGAATTTCTTAGCTATCATTTTGTTATCAGAGTTATTATTAAATATTAATAACGTGTTGTTTTAGCCAGAAAAAACAATGCTGAAGAAACATTTTTGAAATTGGAGGATATTAAAAATACAGCTGATGGAAAAACTAAAGGCGCATTAGGAAACACAATATATCAGAAGATATATAATATAAAAATAAATAGGATTTGCAATTATACCATATATTTTTTTATAAAAGGAAATATTTCTGAAAAATGTAAAAATAATTCCTCTGTTTTTAAGAAAGTTTATTTTTCATATATGCAAAAATAATTTCTAAAAACTAGAAAAAACACTTTAAAGGATTACTTTTTTTTTAGAGTGTACTCGCTTAATATGCTTTAAGAAGACTACAGCGATAAGCAGAAATAACAAGAATAGGAAAATTCTCAATGTGAACGACGTGCTTCAGGAATATGCCATTTGTTGCCGACTGTTTGTTGCTATTGGAGGCCAACCATTGATGACGTCATCTGTGGTCAGCGTCGCCTTTTGTCCAACATTTTCTACTGACTCTTGTCCATTGTCATTGTACGGTTTTACGAGTCCATTGCGCCCTTTAAATGAGATGCAAAAAACGTACACCCACGCTTCATTTGCTATATATTTATATGTAAATATATATGTGTGTGTATATATATATATATATGCATTTATGGACATTTTTGCCTAACACGATTTGCCCTTTACTCTTACCACTTCCACTTGGGCATATTTGTTCCTTACGTTTGAGTGACATTGATGTCCAGGCGAGTGAGTATGTAAGTATGTGTGTGTGTGTGTTTGTGTGTGTTTGTGTGTGTGTGACTACGTGCGATTATTTAGCCTGTCAGCGTGGGATCTGTTGGCCAAGAAGGTTAGCGCCTTTTTTGTCCCACTTTGATACGGGCAATGGCAAATGGCATGTGTAAATGGCATTTCTTTTGGTATTTGTTTAGCCAGCACACAGTCAAAGTTGCTATGTGTGTGTGTGTGTGTGTGTTTGTGAGTGTTGCACACTCCAATTAAGCGACAAAATTCTGCTCAGTTTCAACATTTGTCAGGTTTGTTGATTTATTCGATTTTATGCGCTGCGCTGTGCTGTGCTGTGCTGTGTTGGGCTGTGTTGTGCACTCGTCACTTGACTCTTGGCATACATAAAGCAAACACACACACACACACACATATACATGGCGCACACACAGTGGCGCACACACAGTGGTACAATCTGATATTCATCATCTCATCACGTATACGCCAAGGGGCACTTGAGAAGGGTTCGCTTAAGCCTTGTACGTCTGCCAAAAAAAAAACTAATTGCCTACTTTTGGGCTGTGTGGCTTAATCATGAGAAATACTGGCTAAAAACATCTCGCTGCCAAGCACACAAAACAGCTACAATAATAAGCCAGAACAGCAAAAGCACTTGCAGGCAAACCAAACACTTTTAACCAAAACAATCAGCAATTTGGCCCAAAACAAAACCCGTTACACGTCGCTTCGCTTAGTTTTTTCATACGCATCCGTATTCGCATCCGCATCCGCATCCGCTTTGTTGTTGTTGTCCTTTGCTGACGTCGTTGTAACTTTTCATTGGATATTTTCGTTGCGGTTTTCGCTTTGGCTCTTCGCAACTGGGCTCTGACGTCAGAGACGTCTGTGGCTGTTGAGTGCTATGTTCTGGTTACGATATCCCCCATATATAAACTAAATCTCTCGCTTCTATTCTCTGTCTCTCTGTGTGTGTGTGTGTGTGTGTGTGTGTGTGTGTGTGTGTGTTTTTGTGTACTATTGCTATTTCAGTATCGAATTGTTTGCTGTTGGTGTTGATTGTCAATTTGAGCATTCCTCCAAGCTAAATCGATTTCGATTTTTGATTTCGATGTGCCACAGACTCTTCCAGAAATTACCTAGTTTATCTAGTAGAAATATCTCTGCCTTGCCTTGCCTTGCTTTTTGCTAAATGACCCATTTCGCCATTTATCATTTGTTATGATTTTTCAATGTGCAGCAGCTGTGTGCAACTTCCGGTTGCCACTTGCATTTGCCATTCATTTATTTCTCAAATTCAAGTGGCTTTCACATTCAGCCGGCAAACAATACTTGCGAAGTAGCATTCCGGTTTCCTCCACAGGCAAACGTAATCTGCAAATAGTAAATGAACAATTTTTGTGGTCATCTCAGCTGTGCAATATGGCAAAACAATGGCCAAATCTTCCGCACGAGTCTGGCGTAAACTCATTATTCAAAATAAGGGGGAAATTGGAAATAAAAAGAATTCGAATAATTTATTCAATGTATTCTTCTTACACTCAGAAAAAATCAACCAGTCTAACTAACCTCTAAAGAGAAATGTTGAGTCTTTTAAGTTTTTTCTTAAATCCCGTACCAATTTTATTAAACCTTTGTAAATATATATAGATTTCCCTTTATTTGTTTTCTATAAATCAGTTTAATATATTTTCTATTTTCTTTTAAAAAATGCATGAAAATATTAAAATGGTTGGGAATTTTTATTCAATTATATATTATAATATTTTTGTAAAATATTATTTTAAGATTATTTTTTCTTATGCATTTTTTAGATAGTTTATAATTTTAAAAAATTTCAATATGTTTTATTCACAACTATATAAAATTTAATATTTTCTTTCTTATAAAAACAACACTTTTATTGAAATGGTAGCAGCACAAGTTCGAACCCTTTAGGCTAAACACCTAACAGCGCACACCTAACACACAAACTACACTACACACCACTCACACACATACACACACACACACACACACACACACACACACACACACACACACCGCCCTGGGGAGTATTTGAACTAAGACTGCGACTGGGACTGCGATTGGGACTGGGACTGCTGTGGTTGTTGTTGCTGTTATTGCTATTGTTATTGTTATTAGCTGGCAGGTGTTTTGGCCAATGACTAATGTTGGCCATAAGATCATTTTGTATATTTATATGATGCGGCTGCCTCTCGATATGTGCCACTGTCCAGCCAGTTCGACTATCTCTCTGTCTGTCTGTATGTCTGTCTGTATGTCAGTCTGCCTATCTGTCAGTGTGTGTGTGCCTGTCGAACTGTCTGTTTCTCTCTCTGACTGAGTGTGTGTTTGTTTGTTTGTCTATTTTTATAGCGCGCACTGAGGCCATTTAAAAGTCTTCTTCCAGCTTAGATATCCGCAAAGCTTTCTGTTTATCGAAGACAAAGTCGTTTTTATTGTTCAAGAATTATTTTCAGCAGCACACGTATGTATGTATGTGTGCGTGCATGTGTATATACATAAACTACATAAAATAAACTAACAAACACACACACACACACACACAAGATGCTAGGCATCAATTTTCATGGAAAACTGTCCGCCGTCGATCAAACTGAAAAGTGCAAAGTAAAAACGCTTCATGCGAATTTCAAATCAAAGCGGAAATCTGTTTTCAGCACATCATCTGCTTTTGGCCTTTTTTTTCTCTTGGTTTCCGCACAGAGACAAAATTAGTTTAGACCTTATTTTTAGTCAGGCATTCATTACGCATTTACGGCAAATGCTTGGAGCGGTTTTTATACCCTGAACCAATTAAAATGGGCAAAAAGAGTATAATGGGTGTGCGCAAATGTATGTATATATATATATATTCTTGACCTGTCCGACGGCTTATAAGAGCTACAGACTTAAAATATAGAATAAAAGCTCTCGTATATCGTATATAACAAGTTCATCGATTATCGATAAATTTAGATTTCCCATTGCAATAAATATTAATAAATATTTATAAAATGGCGAATCTTTTAGAATATACACAAGCATATTATAAATCAAATACTTATATTTCATCAAGATCGGATAAGAAAAACCCAAGTTATGGTCAAAAATATATATTGATATTGATCTCATTTCTACCCAAAGCAGCAAGCATTTTCTGTAAGCATAAATATGCAAAAGCATGTGTGAAAAAGAGATGGCAATATAATCAAAGCAAGCGTCAATTTGCTTTTGTGTGTACTCTACAAAACCCCGTTACCTACGATTGCGTGTACTTATGTATGTATGTTTATGCATGAGTATCTAGCTAGCCAATTAGGGGTCAGTTCGGGCTTGTGAGTAACAATGTGCGCTGCATTCGTTTTGTTTACATTTCAGTGCTCTAAGAAATAGAAAATTAAAGGGAAATTTTGCAAATAAAATTGGTATATATTTAACAGTTGTGCTCAAGGTATATAAAAGTCGACTACAGCATTCTTAATTGTTTCTTATGGCGAAATACATTTCCAGGCAGTCGCTGCATAAAATAATTTAACGACTTTTGCTGGCCAACAACTTTTCAGCTTTGACGGACAATTAACAGTAATTAAGCGAGTTCATTTGGCAAAAGTCATCCATTTGACATTTGCGCCAACTGCATTTGGTCTTTCCAAATATTTATACTCTAACTAGTTTTAATATATTCATGAATTCGTCACAAAGATGAAAGACAGCGGACAAACTTTCATTGTTTGTCTCTGTGTTTGGAAATGTAGCTAAACAATAAAGAATTTATCTCTGAAAACGTTCCATTTTGCAAAATGAATATTAATATTAAAGTTGTTGTTGTTGTTTTCGCAGTTTACCCAAACTACTTTGTCGCTGTTGACATTTTTATTATGGTGTAGCTTAAAATCGGCACTTAGGAGAAAATCTATGCTGCAAATCCTATTTTTATTTAGTTTTTCATTTCATTTTGGAACGCTTGTCGCCATACTTTGTGCACTTGATCCTCGCAAAGACAGGACGTGACATTACATGGCAGGACTGACAATGACGATGGCGACAAACAGCAGACGACACACAGACAGTTTGTCCACCAGACAGACTGTCAGAGGGACGACAATGAGAATGAACGAAAAGTGCGCAGAAAGCAGCGTCGGATGTGTACAATAAATTTGATTCAATTGCTTTCAAGCGTGCTTATTGGATGCGCCTTTCAAAATAGAGCGTCTAACGTTTTTTGTTCTCGTCTGCATCTATGTACTCCTTCCCCTCCCTCCCCCCCACACAAAAAGTTCTATTTGGCATCTGTAGCCAAGCACAATGCTGGTGACGATGCGCTTTTTGTGGCCAATGCCTGGCAGAGGCTACTTTGCTGCTCCTTGCCAGCTTCTGCTTTAGTTGGCAAACGGAAGTGAGTTGCAGAAAGAGCAGCGTGATTCCGGGCAATTCTTTAGACACACCCACACACACACACACACAGTTGCTTTACACTTATGACAGTTATGAATTTCATAGTCAACTGTAAGATTTGCTAACTTTTAATTGCCAGAGACTTATAGTGCTGTAAATGTGAATAAAAGATAACCCAACCCAGTAGCAGGCGCAGGAAGCACATTCATAAGTAGATTAAGAAGAATGCTAGGAAGCACACCTAGAAGCAGAACGAAGCACATCCAGAAGTATAGTTAAAAGTAGGCAAAGAAGACCCTTGGCAAACTCAGCAGCATTCCCGGAAACAGTCCCAGAAGCTTTTTTAGAAACAGTCCCAGGAGAAGTTCCAGAAGTAGTCTCAGAATCAGTCCCACAAGCATATTCAATTGCAAATCTTTGAGCAATCGCAAGAAGCACTTCCGAAAGTATATCCAGAAGCAAACCAAGAAGCATACCCAGAAGTAGGCAATGAAGTAGACTCTTTGCAAGACTCAACAGCTTTTCCAGAAGTAGACCGCGAAGCCGACAAAGAAGCACCTCCAGAAGCACATCCAAAAGCCGATAAAGATGCTAACCCAACAGCAGATAAAGAGCACAACCAGAAGTAGACCCAGAAGCACAGTCCCCAGCACCCGTCCGATAACCACAGTCGGTGTCCGAGTTGAAGTCAGAGTCAGTGTCAGCTTAACCAAGAGTTTATGGGCAAGTTAGAGCAGCAGAACCAAAAATAAAAGTGCACTAGCAAATATATGGAATACATATGTACATGCACATGTATGTGTGTGTGTTAGCCATATACACATGTAGACGCCATAAGCTGGCTTATGCGTTGGTGGCCCAAACTTTTTGTGGGTGTGTGCAAAATACGTGGCACAAATCCATAATATACTGTCATTCGCTTCGACCAGTTGAAAGCAGATGCCCTTTGCTCAAAAGGGCCAAAACCCAAAAATACTACAACACTTTGGCAACAGAAAAAAAAAAACTCTTCTGCATATTTGCCATTGTGGCCATGTGCAATATGGCTGAGACATGTATAAGCATTATCAGCGAGCACAACTGATAAATAATATTCTCATTTTCATAAATGCAAATAATAAATGCTCACATTTTAATAATAGGATGTCCTAAGGACACAAGTATTTATGATATATAAACTAGTTTTTTTTTATACCATAAATGGTATATTGGTTTCTTATAATATGTTTTAAAATCTTCTCAACAATATTGAGGCTTGAAATGATGTGAATAAATATGTTTCCCTCAGCAGTTTGCAGAAATTGCAATTACTAAAAATACAACATTGTATTCCTTTTTCGAATGTTTATTTTATTTAGATTCTTTTATATGTAGGTTATGTCTAACAATTTAACTTTTACGAGATTTCAACTCGGGCCCTTTTTCAGACTAAAAACTTAATTATTACTATTAAAAGTTACTGCTGAAGTTTTATCAGAAACTTATAACTTTTTCCCTTTCTCTCTACATCCATTTTGTATTGATAAATAAAATATAAATAACAAAAAAAAAACTGTCTGATATATTTTAAATTTTATAATATTCATATTTTCTATAAATCCATTAAGTGCTCAATTACATTTGGTGAGTGACAATAAGCCTGACAAAGCTAAAAATTAAACCTTAAAGTCAAAAAGTCACAAAATACAAAATAAACATTTGCTTAAATTAAAAAGACCATAAAATAATATATATTTTTCTTTGAATTAGAAGATTAATTCAAAAGAATATAAACGTTTAAATGTTTGTGTGATTTTTGTGAAAATTTAACATCTGATGAAAATTAACGCTCAAAAAAAAAAAACGAATTAAATTGGAAATCTTATGCATAAAATGGACATTTATATGTTAGATTTAATGGCTCTTTTCTGTGGGCTAAAAACAAATACAATAAGAGTAAAAAGTTCTAAATGTTTACTTGTTCTGTGCTGTTTTTATTTATTTATTTATTTGTTTATTTTCTTTTTTTGCTTTGCTACATGCAATAAATGTTATCAAACAAAGTCAAAGCAAGTGGCAAAATAATACAAAAAGCTCGTAAAAAAAAATGTAATTTTCATATAATTTTCGATGCTGCTGCTGACGCTTATTGTTTGCGAATTACATGCTCAGAATCCAAGTGAATACAGCGCATAATCTAATAATATTTTATGGCGAATGGGCCTGTAATGGCCAGCATTGGAGTTCTGGCACCCTTCAAAGTGCGTTGAACTGCCCGGACGATCAATAAATAAATATATATACATATATATGTATATACATATATGTATATATTTATGTGTGAATGGAAAATCTCAGTCATGTGAAAGTCAACGGCTACTTCTGCTAGTGTCATCAATTTGCTGGCTGTTAACAATGCCACATGCCCCAAGCCCACACCTACTGCTCCCATTACTGCCACGAGACTCGAGACTCGAGCATTAATGGCGCAATTAACGAGCATTATTTGTTGCGCATACGCCACGTATGCCGCGCGCGGCATTGTTTTATTTATTGTTTCTAGTGCTGTATTTTTATTAGCATTTTCATTAGTTGGCAACGCTGTAAAAACTTTTAATACAACAAACACACACACACGCACACAACAAAAGTCGCGGCTCAGGCAATTTTTGACACGCCCACCCGACGGAGGCGGAGGCGAAGGCGAAGGCGGAAGCAGGAGTAGCGCCAAAGAGCCGCATAAAAAAGCCAAGTGAGCTGTAAATAATGACTATTGTCATTATCGAGTATGGAGAATTTTATACGCGACGAGGGGAGTGGATGTGGCAGTGGAAGGGGAAGGGGAAGTGGCATTTAAGTGTCTGTTGAATATAGTGTTCATAGTGTTTTATTGTCTTGGGAGCAGCAAATGAGACGTGAGCAATTTGAGCAACTATTAAATATTCCTCACAGCAGCAAATGATAATTCAGTCAATCAGTTGATATATATATTTTGGTATAGTGATCTCAAAAGTAAAGCTGTATAAAAATATTTGAGAAATGAATAAATGCCAAAAGGCGAACGAGTAAAAATAAACGCATGGCAAATTGAGATAGCAATAAATAAATGCATATATACAAACAACAATAAAAATCAAAAGAAATTAGATTATATATAAATATATATATATATATATATATATCTTTATTGATGCGGGAATTATCAGCTTGGGCACCTGCTCTGCTCTGGCCCGATTTGCGCTGTGTGGGCAGTAGCCAAATAGAATGCTGGCATTCGGTATAGTATAGTGTGTGTATGTGTGTGTGTTTTAGGTATGGTATGCGAGGTATGTGTGTATGTCTAAGTGCCATCAAATAGCGTACGATAAATGACATGCGCCCAAGCTAAAAGGCAGATGAGCATAATGACGCCATAGCCATGACGATAATGTCTGCCTTCTGGGGTTTGGGGGGACAATGGGATCAACTGGAGGGCAGGTCATCGATTAACGTGCCAATCAGAGCTAAACATAATTATTGTCATCGCTGATGATCATAACGATGATGATGACGCGTCAAATGACACGGCTCCAGGGCATGGGACGAGGAGCGATGAATGGGAACAGGATATAAAATGGGAACATGACGAGGGCTGGGAATATGACGAGTAGTGGGACTGGTACTGTGACTGGGTTAACCAGAGAGAGTTCAATGTTATAATAGGCATTGTTTTCGAGGCTTCTGACATCCGCTGGGGCTTTGGCTAAAAATACACTCGAGTTGATGTTGTCAAGCACACAGCAAATGCGTGGTGTGTGTGTGTGTGTGTGTTCAGGTTGTGCAAACCATTTTCAGCAAATTTAGCTGCGAATACACAAATTTTATTGACTACCGAAAGGGGGGCATTTCCCAAGTGGGACAATCAACAAACACACACACACACACACAGACAGACAGACTGACGAGAACTGGGAATTTGAATTTAATGGAACAATTTTGCATTAACATTGTACAGCATACAATAAAATGTCACATTGCATTAATGTTGAGTTGATGCTATTTGTTGTTTTGGCCAGCAGCGCATTAAAATTTGTCACCATTTTTATTGCATACTTTCAGGCAAACATGAATATTGGCATTGCACACAAATGGGATAAATTATCGCCGCGAGAGTTTTTGCAGCTGCAGGAATTGGCATCATGTAAGTGCAACATTCTCTCAATCAATTTAATAATTTATATATATATTTATTATTTATGTACATATAAATTTACTATATTAAAAGCGAACTTTTTCTTTTTTAACCAATGGTTTTCAGAGTTAATGGAACAAGCAAACTTTAAGATGCCAGAAAATAGAGAATATTTTGATATTTCTTGAAAGTTAAATTAACTAAAAATGTTTCACAATTTAATAAATATTTTATCAAAAATTTCGAATGTAAATTGCTAGCTACAATCATAAATATTAGCTTTAGATAGAGTAATAAATATATAAAAAAAAAAAATATAGTTTAGTTTGACAGAGTATATAGATCCATCTTAGTCTGTTCCACTGTGGTTCGTCACTGCTTAAATTTATATAAAAGCAAAAGTTGCTCAATTTTAATCTTTTTGGTGGTTATTTCAAATTTATAGCGAAAGGATGAATCCGGTCAGCAGGCGATGTGTTTCTAGGCGTGTTCTTTGATTCTGATTTATTGCCTTTGGAGTCAAGTTCCGTGCTGCTTTCTTTTGGCCATGCCATCAAAACATTGCAATTAAAATCTGCAATGTTATTTACGCCAAACAAACATGCAACCTGCAACAAAATAGTTTTAGTTATGCTCTCTAAAAGAAGTCAAACCAAAGCTGTCAACCGTTGCACATCTGAAGTGATAATTCCGTTGACCTGATGATGATTATGTGTAATGCTGCAATGGTTAGACGAAGTGCGTCTGCCATCTTTTTTTCACAGTGAATTGTATTAAATCCAGTGCACATCCAAATCAAACTCAGCAATTTAAGCTGCATGACTTTTTATATAGAGCACATATCCTGTGTGTGTTCGCATTGTTGAGCAGCTTTTAGTAGAATATTTTACATTAATATTTTATACCTTAAGCTGTCGTTAGACGATATGAAAAATGCACATTCTTCACAAGTTCCAAAACAAGTAAGAAGACTGTAGTCAAGTGAGATCGACTAGCAGATATCCTGTGTGCAAAATGTATATTTTACTGGATATTAAAAAGTAGCTACAATTCCAGCATATTTTAAAATAATATTAATCCACAGTTTATCTTGCAAATTAAGCATTTTATTATCAATAAACAATGGGCAAATAAAAATCAGAAGTATTTGTGATATAATTGCGATTCATTTAAGAAGTTTCTCTCTGCTCGATTTGAAATAAAATTACTTTTTTTAGGTACAAAGATTTGTGTGAAAGAATTTACAAGATGTTTCCGTTGACTGTAATTGTATTTTTTGTTTTTTTTTTCGACTTCCCTAAACAGTCAAGTCAAAATGAGTGGCATCTTCTAAAGAATGTTTCAAGGATTGCCTTAAGGACTTAAGGACTAACATTTATCGAGCTAGTGCAATTGCCTGTCTGCCTGTCTGCCAGTTGAGTGTGATTAAAATTTTTAGCAGCAATAACAATCGAGACTGTCAAATGCAGGCGCACATAGACTATTACACAAAACGCCCATTGGGCGTGGCACTTGTCTATTAGAGTGCCCTTTAAGTGGTTTCAAAAACGAAGTGTCAACGACAGCAGCTGCAACACCAACAGCAGCAGCAGCAGCAACAGCAAAAGCGACAGCTGTGCGTTGCAAGTAGAAAGTACACTCAAACACTCCAACACTCAGTTGAGCTGTGGTTGCAACATCAACAGCACAACGAGCAACTTGAGCAGGGCCAAATGTGCATACATTTATTAAGTTAATAAAACTCAGCAAGTGCAACTGCTGCAATTTGGGGTACTGCCTTTGCAGCCTACGCAGCAGCGCTTGGTGATTGCTCAACACTTGCCTGTGGCATGTGTCACAAACGAGCGAGAAAAGACAACGCAACTTTGTTTCCATTAGTTAATTATACCTGGGAAACTGTGTAAAACAAAACTTGTTGTTGTCTGCCCAACCCATCTTCTCTAAACTCATCTCGCTCCCCTCCCGCTCAGCCGCTTGTGTGGCACACTCAAGGCGACAATTAAGTTGGCGCCACTGCAACAATTGACGCTTATGTCCAATTTGTTAGCACTATGGCATGCAACACACAGTTGAAGCTTTACGTGAAAACTCCAAATTATTTGTGCATCAATTGAATTTTAATTGCTTGTTTTTGTCACTACTCTTTTTCAGATTCCACGCGAAAGCTGCAGGATGTTCTCCAGGATTTTTGTGCATCCAGTGAGACGACCACGTCCAAATGCATACCAGATGGGGTAAGTAACTAGCAAAACTACATTTATCTTTTATGAAATATGCTTTTGCATTTTGTGTATGTGGCAGGCGCAGCTCTTTGTGTGCTCGATCCCCTGTCCCCTGTCCCTGTGACCCGTTTCAGGGCAGTGGCAAACAAGTCAACGATTAGGGCTTAGAAATGCTCATTCGCTTTTAAAGATGCAATAAATTAAGATGAAAATGTACCGTTAATATAAAACAGGATAAGCCTTAGAGTGATTGCACAGTGCACAGTGGTACAAAGTTGATCCGCTTATTCTGCATTTTACTGCAAATGTTCAGCGAATTCCATTTGTTTCGCTACTGAATGCAAACTTTGCCACCTGCAAATATGATAAGCAAAAATTGTATCTTTTCTACTTTGATACTTTTGCTCTACATACGGTGATATTGGTTGAGGTTGAGATGATAAATATGCCTCCGGCGAGAAATATAATCGGCTGTTGCACATGGTGCATGAAGTTAATCAGAGCAGTTTTGTTGCGCTGCTCGCTGTCGACCCAGTTGGATTGGGATATCAAGTTGGACAATTCCTCGCTGTCCTCAATTAACATATTGCAATTGTAGCAAAATTGAAACGTCACCAATATAAATATGATGACAGCCAAAGGTTCGCAAAGAACATAATATGGAGCATGGACAAGCCAAGTTCGATACCAATCAGCAGAAATTGCACAAATGTTGAGCAATATATTATTGGACGTATCATGTCGAAACATATACAAGAAATTAATTTTAAATAACCTTAAGCCTTAAATAGAAATATTGAATCTCACCGCAAGATTATGTTCTTCGTAGTTTTCCTGCTCCGTTTTGTCGGGATCCATGCGTAAATTACGAATATGATCTTTTAGGAAATCCAAATGAGTGCGAAAGATGAGCATGAAATTAATTGGATATGTATCGGAAACAGCAATGGTCAAAGGTATAAGCTCAAAGATCGACATAGCTGATGACAAAGGTACTTGGAACATAGACCACGCCAAACCCAAAGGTCGTAAATGTCCAGATGAGATAGATATATCACCAGATTCCCATTTCCGGGGGCAGCCAGCCAATCAGCAACATGCTCCTGTACAAATAGCAACGGCATCCCGGGATTTCACACATTCCGTTAGCGGAGTTGGTTTCAATAGCGAAAATATTGACTTCATCGTAGTTTTCCAACACGTTTATTTCCTCCAAGTCAGAGCAGTCTACTTTTATAGCCATTTTGGCTGGTCATCTGGCAAATTCACGCGCTTAAAAATTTATAAAATTGGACGTTTTTAAATATTTACATAAATATTGAAATTGCAAATGTGGTTAATACAATCCAATTAGTTGGATTTTAATAAAATCAATATTATTGACAATTTCACACTATAATTATTATTTTGAACAAAACTGAATGATTGGAAAGAAAACTAACGTTTTGGCAAAACTGACATTTTTCAACAATACAAACTGGAAAAACGTCAACTCATCTTTTGGTAATTTTCTGCTGTGAATATCATCCAAATGTCTAGTCTGTAATATTTTGACAGTCAGTGTGAAAATTCGCCTGACTTTCGTAAAAACTGTAAAGTAGTAAAATTGTTGAAGAACATATTATGTCTAAATAGTTGGATTGCTTGTAGGCATTAGTCATAGAGCGGCATTATTTAAGAAAGTGCTACAAAAAAAAAACATTATTTAATAAATAATGATACAGCTACAACTAATCCTCAGACATCCAACTGCCTCCTTCTGCTGCCTAAGCTCACCGTTTGTGCGTTTTAAGGAGAGCTCCTGCCACAAAACTAAGCTGATGAAAGGCAAGTTACAGCAAGCCAACTTATGTCACACGTACACACACACCAACACACACACACCAACACACACTGACACAACTGACAAGGATGCGGGCCCTGTGCTGCTGCCAGCTGCTCTAGTTGCTCCAGTTGCTCCTGTCTATGTATTTGGCAGCTTGAGATTGCTGCTGCTTTGTTGTGTTGGATTTTCGTGTTATGTGTGTGTGTGTGTGTGTGTGTGTGTGTGTGGCAGAAAGAGTGAAAGATTGAAAGTAAATCTTCTTATACAAACAATAAATCACAGACATTTTTCAAGTTTACGCCTGAATGCCAAATTGAAATTGAGCAGCAAACTGACTGCAGGCTCCATGAATTGATAACTCAGCCCGCATCCACATAAAATCCCAACTGATAGTGAATTAAATTGAAAACAATATTGAACACTCCGCAAAAAAACACTCAACTCAAACTCCTGTTGATTGGCAAGTTTTCCAAAATGCTGTAAAACACCTCTTGAGCGAGATGATACCCATAAGATTTGGAACAGCATACGAAACTGGTTTAATTTGTCAAGATATATTTGGTGAAAATAGTTTTTGGCATAGAACCAATTTTTTAACTGAACTTTCCAGCAGCTATTTGATTTATTGGAGAAAAGTTCAGTTGGTCAAACTTAGGTAGACATGAAGACGCCTGTAGAGATGGAATTGAGAAATATATAAATAAAAAAAAAATAATAATAATAGTTGCAGAGTGATTAACTGATAGAGCAATAAAAATCCAGAACTGTAATTGAAAGAATTCGACTGTGATTAGCACTTTCCAAATATATTCGAGTATTATTTGATTGATAATCTTAATAATAACTATTAAATATGAAAATAGATATTGGAAAATAACTTGTGTATTTCTTAGCCAATTTTGATAAAAATTTGGATATGCTATCAGTAATATTTCAGCATTTAAAATGTACATTAAAGAGAACTTTTTGCCTTTTGCAAATGAATATATTTTGATATTCCCAAAAAGAATCTTGTTTCTGATTAACTAAATAAAGCTAATCTGCACAACTTAAGCGATAAATAATATTCAAAATGTAACTCTTATATTTTATATATATATATATTTTTTTTTTGGATCTAACATGTTTCCCTCTGCCAGTTACATACTTTCGTACAAAACTGATATACCCCATTTATCCATTTGTAAGAATTTGTTGGCAACCATAATCTAGGCTAAAACCAGAGCAAACCTTTTGCCAACAACAAGAAACATGTCAGAGCATGGGCAAAACCAAGTGAATAATGGAGATATTATCTGAAAAGGAAACATGTGGCAACAAGTAGGCACAGTTGCCACAGCTGCCACATCGCCAGCCGATATGCGGAATGTTGATTTCCGTTTAAGGCTTAGCACACGACTTATGCCCAAGGACTGCTCATCCACATCCAAATGATGATTTCCAATTCAAATGTTTTGCAAACAATTAATTAAGTTGCTGCCAAAAGATAATCGTTGCACAATCAGCGTGTTGTGTGGCAAAATAGTTGTGGCATGTTGACAGAAACTATAATTAAAGCGAAAAACTATTTTTGTGTTCAATTTAATCGATCAACAACACACAACTCTCACATTTTATCATTTTTTTTTTTTTAATGGTATTATTGAAATTGCAATTTGTTGTTAAGTCCACTCAGCCATGCTCATTTTAACCCCACAATAAATGCAAATAAAAATACACCCACAATCCCACTTGAGCTGTGTGTGTGTGTGTGTGTGTGTGTTTATAATTGAGTTTACTCAGCTCCTCCAGTGTACAAAAATAATGAATTTTGTGTTACCGAATACTTTTATACTCTGATACCGAATTTAAACTTCACAAAAATTTAAATAGCATTTGAATAAAGTAAAGTTTTTTTTAAACAATTTCTAATTGCAGTTTGCAATTTGTTTTTTGCCTTAATGAATTATTACTTTAAGTGTTTAAGCAAATTTCGAAAAATTATGAGCATTCGATGACTTTTTTCTTCTGTTTTTGCTATTGTTGTTTTTGGTGAATAATATAAAAAATATTTTATACATTTTATGCCTCATTCCAAATTATTGTGCTGTGGCAAACTATATAATAATCCTGATTGAAAACAAATGGTTATTTGATTTAGATTTAAGTGCTTTCGCATTTTATGGCATTGTATTTTAAGCTTGCCACCGCAACATGCCACAAGTGCTGTCGAAAGACAGCTTTTGACTCCAGACTGTGTTGTAGTTTTTATGTTTATGTTTGTTTTATATATATATATTTATATATGTATTTTTCTTATTAAAAGCTGCTTACTTTACGCTTGGTCGCTTTGAAAAGCGCTTCAGGTTCGATGTCAGTTTCTGTGTCAGCAACAACAACTTCATTTTCAACACTTCAATTAACTTAATTAAAGGCAGCTGCTGCTACTGGAAACTGTTGAAGTGACTTGTCTTCAGATTGGCTCTGCCATTGAATTATATTTTCGACATTTTCAATTTGGTTGGTCAAATGCTGTTAATTCATTTAACTATCGGGTATCATTCGTCGTCCGTCTTCTTCTGCAGAATTTTCAATGAACGCCAAACTGTAAAGTTTTGCAAAATTTATTTAAGCTTCGCTTTGTTTATTCTCAATTTGGCTGAGTAACTGTGCATTGCTTGATTAAATTGAGTTAACTGAATTTGTGCTTGGGGCAAAATGAGCTGCACAATAGAATTAGACACTTATGCTGGTAATCTGCACTTGACCCAAGT
This sequence comes from Drosophila longiperda, assembly GCA_035042125.1. Taxonomy (NCBI): domain Eukaryota; kingdom Metazoa; phylum Arthropoda; class Insecta; order Diptera; family Drosophilidae; genus Drosophila; species Drosophila longiperda. The sequence continues at coordinate 13,088,647 of JAWNLV010000107.1, forward strand.
AATCCAAGTGCTGTGCAGCTTAGTCATCTTTTGTCATCCCTAAAACCGGATCGGACTCGCTTAGGTATTGCTGCTCATCAACCGCATTATTCACATGCCAGAGGCAAATGCAAATTTCTGTCATGCAGTTAATGTCAAAGCCAGAATGTCAACTGCATAAACACACACACACACACACACACAGACACACACACAGACACACACACAGATACACGCTGTGGTGTGCTTATGCAATTTATTTAGCTTCTGTAGAAGTGAAATTTGTAAATTTGCTGCATTGCATAGTTGAAATGTGGTTTACGCTTCGCTTGCCACAGACTGGTGTCGTCGGACTCGGCGTATACATAATTTACGCATTGCGTTTCGCCCCAAAAAGTATGCAATACATGAATGAGTGCAAAACACAGATTACGCCGCCGAGTGAGATTTTGACAATGTTTTCCGGGTGAATTGGGAGGGTTGGCTAACTAAATGGGCTAAAAGCGCGACGTGCTCAACGTGATTATCAGCGCCCAGGCGTGAGTCTATTTGAGTGTAATGAATATCACGCATACGCACTGTGCGCACCCAATATGCTTGAATATTTATTCATTAAACCACGCACACACACATGGAAAAATACCAAACTATGTGTGTAAGTAAAACAACAAAAAAAAAAAGCTTCTCTTGCTGTTTTCACACGCGTATCTCGTTGCTTGCTAAATAAATTTTGTTAACGCGATTCGCGTGCCATTTCTATAGTGCCAGCTTTTGCTATGTGTGTGCCTGTGTGTGTGTGTGTGTGTGTGGGAGTGTGTTATACTCTTGTTGCTGCTCCAGTTGTTGTTAGAGCCTGACATAAGCGTGTTCTTGCCGTTTCCCAAAGTATAAATTTCCATTTGGTTGTATTCAGTTTCATGATGGCCCATTCCCAAGCACCAAAGTGCCGAGCCGGGGCCAGGCCGAGCCCATAGACAACTCCAGCCTCAGCATAAGCCTAATGTTGTTGGGGCTGTCATATCTTTTGTTTTATGCTCGAAATTTAAAACGGCACAGCAACAGTAGTAGATTGTGAAAAGCATTATAATGATGATGATAATAAATATTATGTGACGTTTTTTCTTAAGCGTTTCGCTTAATGCACTATGAGAAACCAAACACATTGTTAAATTTAATAATAAATTATGGCAAGAAATGAACATGAGCAGCAAATTGGATTTTATATTTCCAAAGTTATTCAACTTGATTGTATTTGTATACAAAGTGTATTCAGATGTCGTTGTTTTTAATTGAGTTTTTTTTTTTATTGTGCTAATAAACGCTGCTCATTTGCGCTTGACTCGCTCAGTTGCCAATTAATGGTTGCTGGCTGCCGCCGACAGGCACACATAATCTCTGTTGCACAACAAACCGACCATGATGAAGTGGTAACCGTAACCATAGCTGGTAACTGGAAACTGGTAACGGATAACCGTTAGAAATTTAAAGCATAATTTGTGTTTATATAATTTGTGGCAGTTGGATGCTTTATCAGTTACTAGGTGGATTTTGTACTGATGCGAGCCTTTGTTGTCCATCAATGTGTCCACATCAAAATGTCTGTCAATGTCATTTCATCAATTTGCAAAGCTACACGTGCTTGCTTGAAACAAATGCGCCAAGAGCTTGAGTCGCCTCCTCCTCCTCCCCTTTCACACTCCTGTCACCCGTGGGCGGAGTCTGTGGTTAAAAAAAAATACACAACTTTTTTAGATCCTCAGAGGGCATTTACAGTCACGTACATCATGATGCGGCTCAAATCACAGGGAACAACAACTTTCAGACTGTGTTTATAAATATGATTTAATATATATATATATATATATACGACCAAGTAATTATATATTCCAGAAGCATACTTTGCAGAGCTCCAGTTTATAATTTAAAATTCGACTATTAATTGTATTTTGCAGGACATTGATTTCGATGGGTTTCGTCGATTTCTGGACGCATTTCTGGACTGTGAAGCGCCGCTGGAACTGGCCAAGCATCTGTTTGTGTCCTTCCTTAAGCCAAACGTCACACAGGCCCAGTTGCATGGCAAAGCGCTCAGTCAAATGGCGGCAATTAGCAGCACGGCTGCCTGTGCCCCCGTCACGTCCCACACGAAGGGTAAGCCGCCATCGATACCATTGCCCTATCCATATACATTGCCGACAGCCAGTACATGGATATATATAAATATACATTTATATATATATATATATATATATATATACATGCGGATATGGATAGGGACATGACACATGCCAGACAAGAGTCAGTTTAATAATTGCAACACATTTCTCACTGGTTGTTCGTTGCTCGTTGCTGCGTCGTCTGTTGGGTCTGTTGTAATTAGGCTCCATACCGAACCTGAACAGCATCGCCGAACTGATGCCGCAATGCAGCCTTGGCGGCGATGCCCAGGCCCAGGCACGCACCAGCTTTGTCGACAAAATCCATGGTATTACGGATAAGTTACAGCACTCACTTGGCGGCCATTTGACGCACGATCCCAGCAAGACCGGTAAGTGTGTGTGTCTCTTTCCTACACACTCTCTCTCTCTCTTCTCCCTCTCCCTCTCTCTCTTATTCTGAAACCGCATTCCACAAATCAAATTTATCGCAATTTCGCCTGGCCTTATTTAAGGCTAGCTATTCCAAGAAGGAATAGCACTGACAGAAAGATTAATTACACTTGTGGCTTGTAGTCCATCTTCTCAGATGTAATGTGATTTGTTCATAACTTCATTGCCTTAAAAAGTAGGCAGCATTTATGATTTTGATATATTTTGTAAAACTAATTTTCATTAAAAACTTATCTTCAATTGATAGTTTCAATTTTGTTAAATTCATAGACATTTTTTAGAAAAAAGACAATATTAAAATATGTTCTGATAGAACTAAAGAGTTTAAAGAAATTTTAAATTTAAAAATATTAAGTTAAAAATCTTAAGGAGAATAATAAGTAAGTTTTTTATATATAGATTGTATTGATTTTAACGATTAAAAATTGTAATATGCTCTGCAGTGATTTTAAAATCGTTGAAATTGCGTTGAATCCGTTTTGTGGAATGTTATGTATGTAATTGTCTTGTGTGTGTATGTGTGTGTGTGTGTGTACATATGGTTAATTGTGAGTTGTTTCTTTCGCTTTATTGCATGTACACATTGCAGGCAGCGTACATCCCATGCTAACCGTTACGCCCAGCCCGCTGGCCAGTGGTCCGAGCATGTTCCCCAGCATCAACGCTGCACGCCGTTCGGTGGACTCGAGCCCATCGCACTCGCAGACGAATCCCTCGCAAATGTCGCGCAACTCGTCGAAGAAGAGCAACAATTCCGTTAATTGCAAAATTGATGGTAAGTATTAATTAGATAGTAACTCAATTCGAGGCAAAGTATAGCGCGATATGAGAAAATTACAATGTGGACTGTCGCTGGATGAGTTTGCAGTTCGAGTTTCGGTTTGAATTTCAATTAGGCGCACATTGTGTGTGGCAAGTCAACTGCAATTAGTCAACTTGCCACACAGTGTGGGCGTCATAGCTGCTGAATAGGGCCACACAACAATATGTATATATTTATATTTATATATATGTATGTATGTATGTATGTATCAGTATGTGCAACAACATCTTGAGTATTTCAATTGGCGCTGCAAGCATTTGCAACTGTCAGCATTGCGGCTGTCAACTGTTTGCCAACTGATTACTTTGTCGACTGAGAAACAGACAAAACGACAGACTGACAGCCAATTCAGATGCAAAATTGCATGGCATTTGCCACACAGCACGCGCACAATAAATGAATAGCTCAGTGCAATCCCCGTGCATAGAGTGGGGCAACTGCTTTATGCCAGCGACTGTGCATTGTCCAATTACCAACTGGCTGTCTGTCTGTCTGTCTATCTGTCTGTCTGCTTGTCTGTCCCTTTTTGTTTTACTTAAACCAAATAAGCAGCGTGGCAAAAGCAACTCTCGGCGCATTCACTAATTAGCAGCAGCTCAAATGGCGGCAAAACACAAAGCTTTGCACTAATTCGCGAGCATGCAAAACTTTATAAATTATGCAGAAACAGAAATTGTCGAAAGCTAACAAAGTGAAAAGGCACCAAACAAAAACCCATGTCCAAACATGTTTTCAGTAATGGCAAAAGGCAAGAGGTGAAAGATGAAAGGCAGCGGCAGCGGAAGTGCTTGCATAGTAAATTAATAAACAGTCCAGTTCGAATTGCTGGCTCAGTGATGTCAGTGATGACTCACAGCATACCCTGTATTAAGTATAGAGACAACATAAGCCCTAAAAAATGTTACAGGATATTTAAGGTGCGCGAAGTGTGTAACGGAATGAAAGCCATGTCAAAGTTCAGGTCGTAAATCAACGCCCAATTAGAAAATTTTTGCATTTTCCCAATGCGTAAAATTAGCATCACACAAACACATACATGCATACACACAGTTACGTAGCCCTGAAAGTAAGCTGCGTACGGCTTCGTTGGCTGTTGCTGTGTTTTCTTCTTCGTTTTTTTTTTTGCCATTCCCCATTCAACATTTACTTACATTAATTTCGCTCCGTTTGAAATGAGCTCGAATGATTAATGATCGTAAATTTCATTTTCTTCTTCTTTTTTTTGGTGTTTTTTTTCCTTTCCATTTCTTTGTTTCTTTTGTTTCGCGCTGCTTTTTGTGGTGCGAGCCTGTCGTTTCACGCATTTTAGCAGCAATTGCGGGTCACTTTTTCGTTTTTTTTCGCTCGTCCTTTGTGCGGCTCAGAAAAAATTGCGTTGGGGAAAAGGCATATAACAAGTAATGAGAAAACAGTGCCTGCCTTGCGACTGTCTCCTGTGTATATGTATGTGTGTGTGTGTGTGTGTGTGTGTGCGACTGTAAGCGCTAATTGGATTAGTTTTGCTTTGGTTTCCGTTTTGCAGCTGGAAACGAGAACGGATATTGTTTCCCTGCGTGGCTCAGCCAATTTTATTTATTGGCCTCAGTGCGTTGACATTGATCAGCACAGAATATTCCTTTGTATGCATATCTATATATATAAATATATGTATATATATTCAATTCATACTTTATGCATTCATCAAGCTGAAATTGTTTGTGCTGGCCATGGCCAATGGCGAAATTTACTTGAGTGCGTAGCTCATTTAGTTATTGATATCCAAATGTAAATATTAACCAATATTTAAGGCATGTTAATTTATTGGCAACTAGTCTTCGTATTAATAGAAATGTAAACATAATTAGCTTAAGCGCCCCTCCAACAGCCAAACACACACAATACACAAAGTTAAATGTGAGCCAAAAAGCAGGGAAATGCCAAGTGCCAAAGGCAATTACAATTAACTTGGCCCAAATGTGTTTGCTTAACTTATGCGACTTTGACGCAAGCTTCATAATCCTCAGCAGCTGCCGGCCTGACAAATTAGTTTAATATTTAAAGCAATTACAAAATAAATGAAGAAAAGAATGTGTCTTGACTGCGATATGTCGACGAGACAAAAGCCGCTGAATGGAAAACGATTTGCTTAGCTTTGTGCCGAAAAAATCGATATTAATGCCATTAGCAACTTCCTGTGAGTACTCAAAAATAAAAGAATACTAAACAGATTCGACGGCATCAAGGGAAAGCGGGGTTTCTGTTTAAATTTAAATTTGAGGAGAAAAGTTGATTTTATAGCTATGCATTAGTAAAAAGTTTCGATTGGGCTGACAAATGGCGAAATAAAAGATTAACTTTTAAACTTTCAAGTTTATAAATAGCAAAATAGCAAAAATGAAAAACCAAATTATCTGTTTAAATTGCGACAATCAAGGAAAAAAGACAAACGAACTCCATCATTAAGCAAAATGAGTGTCAAAGTGTGAAAAGTAAACAATGAGCAACTTGAAGTAGACAGCTCTCATTTGCAGCTGCAACGATATGCTGCAACAATGACAAACACTAACACAGCAAACAATAGAAAGCCAGTCACTCGATCAACGACATTTGCAGCTGCAGCACAGAAGTGCCACAGGGGCAACTGTGTCGAAAGCGAAATGAGAGCTTCAAATGAGTTTGACTGCAACAATTTACTTAATACTCTTTGTTTGTGCAATTTAAATAATTAATGAATGCATTTCAATCGTGTGATTTTTGCTAACCTTGCAGCTGACATTAAGCTGCTGGCCCGTAAACTCTCCCACTTTGATCCTTTGACCCTGAAAGTACCGTTGAAGGATGTCGTTTGCTATTTATCACTGCTCGAGGCCGGACGGCCAGAGGACAAGCTCGAATGTAAGTGAATTTGAGCCGCTGTTGGACCAACACATGCACCTGACTCTCACTCATTAATTATTTCACTCTCTATCCCTCTCTCTCTCTCTCCCGCTCTCTCTGTCTCTTTTTGTGTCATTCAGTCATGTTCCGGCTGTACGATACGGATAGTAATGGCGTACTGGACACTGCTGAAATGGATGCCATTGTTAATCAGATGATGGCCGTTGCCGAATATCTTGGCTGGGATGTCAGTGAGCTGCGTCCGGTAAGTGTTTAACTGCACACACACCTACACACACACACCCACACACACATGAAAAGCACAACTTAAGCAGTTTACATTTACACGTGATTACTGCAATCAGGAGCAGGCAATTCAGCTTATTAAAGCCCACAAACAGAATGGCCCAACACAAGCAACCAATCATCAACCATTCGGATTGCTCCTCAATCCGCAGAGTTTCAGTTCAACGGAATAAAACTTTTTCAATTACTTACCAACATTCGTAATCACTCGAATTTAATTTAATTATATTGTCTTGCAATACAAGTTCTCAGCTGGCCACCAGCAAACTTAAGAAACTTATTAGTTTAGGCAACAAACCATGGCAACAACAAGTGGAATCGATTCTCTAATTTACTTGTATCTTGACTAAGTCCAAACAGTGCCCCACTTAAAGACGTATCTATGGCATCCATAATTGTTGAGTTCAATACATTCTTTACTTGGGTACTTCAATAGAAATTCATTATATGAGTTCACTTTGATTGGCAAAAGGAAAATATGAAAATTCTTAATGTTATTGCTGAATTCATCAAACAATCGCAAACAACGGAAAGGCCAACCACAAAAATGTTCACTACAATTAAACCGAAATCATCAGAAAACTCAATTAACAAAATGCCCTTGGCCAGTGTCGAAACTATGACAACAACGATTCCAGCTATGTTAATGTGTTTCCTTGTTGGGATCGGATGCTCTTTGGTGTTGGAGCACATTTAATTCTATAGCTAAGATGGCTCTGTGACACAGCCAGAAAGTCCACGAAAGCCACAGAATTTAAATTCTAAGCATACACAACAATTTTGTAATCAAAAATTCTTGCGGCCCTTTTTTGTGTGCCAAAAGGGAATCAAATATGAATGCTATAATCGAGAGTGCTAGACTATTAGTTACCCTGTAGATATTTTGAAGGCATCTTGATTGATGCCTTGAGGAATTTTAGACTTAATAGAAAATATAAAGAATGCCCAACTAGGAAATATTCTAACAGATGCAAAGATTAATGCTTTTGTTAGATGAAGACATAAACAAAATCCGGTGTGAACTCGGTTTATATATTGGATATATATAAAAAAAAAAGATAAATAGACAGATGTTGATCAAGAATATATATACATTATTTTTTAGTCTGAGCTTTCTTTTGCCTGTTACATACATCTACATTATTTTATAATACCCGTTCTATCCAAACATAATTGGAACAGGATATGAAAATGAAAGTATGAAAACAGTTAAAGCAGAAATTATCAAAGCAAATAATGAATTGCACAATTCTGAAATTTATTTCCGCTTAAAACACAGGGGTCTACAATGCAAATGGGAATCCGCATAAATTCTGCGAATTTCTAAATATAAAGAAATTCTAAGTAAGTAACTTTTGTATAACAAGAACTTCAAGTTTATCAAAGTTCAACACTCGACAAACGCAACAGGACATGAAATTGATTAGAGCCGGAAATTGTATATTTTGCAGAGTAGTCAGATGGTACTCGGAAAACATTTGCCATTGATATCAGAGTAAAGTAACACAAAGTTGATTATATAGTAGAATTTCAAGCGAAATTTGAAATTGAAAAAATTTGAATTTCAAGTCTATACGCCGCATTGCACAATTATTGGATTAAGTGGGGTGAAACTGCACTTAAGCTGACGGCAAATTCAATGCACAATTTCACAGAATAAAAATCAGTTGCATGAAGTATTTCATTATGCCAATATTTCTCGGCACATTGAAAGGGAATACTTATTGGCTTACACAAAATTTTTGAGCCGGCAATGCAATAAAGGTTACCTGGCCAACTTTCCATACATCTAACTCAACGTCAAAAGGCACTTGTGGGTAAAGATTACCTTTATTTTGTGGCAGACGCAGAACGTCTATGAGGAAATCACATAAAGTGAACCAGCCACACGGCAACATTTTTTTACAAGCACTCTGTGAAATCTTTTTTTTTTGTTTTGCTCTTCTTTACTTACAGATACTGCAGGATATGATGGTTGAAATTGACTATGATGCCGATGGCACAGTATCCTTGGATGAGTGGCAACGTGGTGGCATGACAACCATACCGCTGCTCGTACTCCTAGGTGAGTGTGTGCCAAATGGCTGTGCAGCTTTCAGCTCCTGGTCTTTCTGGCTGTCTTAATAATCAAGTAATTCGCAAAGGTTCGCAGCCAAAAAAGAAAAGAGAAAATAAAAGCAAGAAAAACCAAGTCAGAAACGAAGGAAAAGTAAGTGAAACGTGGCCATTAAGTGCATCTGTGCTCCCTGCACTTACACACAAGTAGCCAGCTTTGTGTTTTATGCCAAATCCAATGATATATCAACTCGCTCTCTCATCCTTGCCCCTCGTTACAGGCGTTGATAGCACCACTCTCAAGGAGGATGGCATCCATGTGTGGCGCTTGAAGCACTTCAGCAAACCGGCGTATTGCAATCTCTGCCTCAACATGTTAGTCGGCCTTGGCAAAAAGGGACTCTGCTGTGTCCGTAAGTATATATTGTATAAATGTAGACATTTTTATAAATGCCAATCATGTATTAAATATTTGCATTTTGATTTATTGCTTTTCATTTGATATTTGATTTAATACTCAAAAGACTTTTGCATAATAAAATCGTATTCCAAAAATGTAAAAATATTAAAAAATATTGTACACATATCTCATTTGTGATTAGTTTGCAAGTATACGGTGCACGAGCGATGCGTGCAACATGCGCCCGCCTCATGCATCACAACCTACGTGAAATCGAAGAAGCCCAAATGCGGCGCAGATCTGCTGCATCATTGGGTCGAGGGCAATTGCTACGGACGCTGCTCCAAGTGCCGCAAACGCATTAAGGCTTACCACGGCATAACTGGACTGACCTGTCGCTGGTGTCATATGATGGTAACTATATATATATCTATATATATATATATATATATATATCTTATATCTCTTAGAGTGACTTTCAATTCTTTTTACGTCTGCAAACATTGTAAGACTCAACAAATTCCGTTGATATGTCTGACTAAGATGGGTTTTAAAATCTGTCGGTTTTAATGCGAATTGCATTTCACATATTGAAGCGGAAACTCAATATAAATGAAAATAACATGAAAATGCTGACATTGTCAATCTGACGACAAGTGTAGCTGGCATTTTAATACTTTGGAGAATTTATATAACAAGACTGTTGCCGACAAGGCAGGAGAGAGAGGGGAGAGAAGGTGTTCACTGTTCCGTTCTGCAACATTCCAATGTGCAACAAGCTTGAAATTATACAATACACATAACGGAATGCATTATTCTGATCAAGTGAACAACTCAACTGAACATTTTCCAGATTTAACATACTTGTTTTGGCCATGTCTAAAAATTGTTCAGCTTATGTGATTTCAACTAGTGCAACACAAACAGGTTGCACGTTGTGTGCAAAAATGCAAATTTTGCTGTGTTCGTCTTCGTTATTTCTTCAAAATTGTCACAACTCAAAGAAATTATGCTGTTGCATGCCACAGCGCCTCGAGCTGTGTCGCTTTGCTTCACCAAAACCACCAAAAATACCATTCCATCTCCTGTTTGAAGCTTTGTTTTGTTGCTGCAGTTCGCCTGCAACTTGGCTAACGACTTTGACAATTGCAATAGTCAAGGTAATGCCAAATTTGTTATCTCAACAGCAACAAGAAGCAGACACACTCCACTAAGATGGGGCAAAGTGTATTTTAAACGTTGCAAAACTCGTTGCAACGAGTTGTGTTTTGTTAGATTTGCAAAAGCATTTTTAGTCTGTTGCATTTCATAAGTTTTTCGGGTTTTAAATGTTGTCTTTTTGGTAGTAGTAAATGTGTAATTAACTTAAATATTTAATTGCTAACCTAATATTTTATGTCATTCAACTTCTAATTTCCTTAGCTGCCTTATTAGTCTCTCATCGATATATATATATATATATATATATATATATATATATCTGGCTCTTAAAATATTTCAAGTGTAAAAATTTGCACTTAAATCGCATTTAAGCGTAAATTAACATTTTCGGAGAGGCGCTAACAAACTTTTAATCGGATTCATTAAACCGAAATGAGCATTTTAGCCAGTGTGCCGAGTGTTCGTTAAATAAATACGTATACGCCCAGGCGGCCCAGGCGGTCTTCGTGGCTTGTATTTTTTTTTCTTCTTTTCTTTTTTTGGGCCAAGAGTAAATTGGAGTGTAAATGGAATTTAAACCCACTAAAATTTTATGAGCTGGATTTAATTTTTCGGTGGTTTCGTCCTTGCAGCTAATTTGATATAAAATCTCGTCCCTCTCTCCCTCCCTCTCTCTCTCTCTCTCTCTTTCCCTCTCTACTAATGGCATCTCTGTTTCTTTCTTTAGCTGCATAATCGTTGCGCCTCATCGGTGAAGAAGGAGTGCACACTGGGTGAATATGCTGGGCTTATTGTGCCACCAACCGCAATCTGTCCAGCTGTCCTGGATCGCCAGCGTTCGGTTAATCAGACGCACAAAGTGAGTGGATCTGTTGACACGTTTTGATTAGGGCGCTTCGCAAATACCCATCCAACAAAATAAATTGGCAATTGAACTAATCCATTCCAATCTCGATACGCACGCTGCTTGCTGTAATTGTTTGCTTTGCTAACAAAACCCAATCAACTCCAAACAAACCGCTGAACACATTTTCCCACACTAAAATTGTAACCATTTTGCTGCACACACACGCATCAATCAATCAATCAATTGTGAAACACGAATACCTTGAATAGAAATCACAAATGCATCATCATCACCAGGCAACACATTTCCAAATCACGCTGCCGGATGAGCTGAGCTGTCCGCTGCTGGTGTTTATCAATCCGAAGAGTGGCGGGCGACAGGGTGATCGCATTCTGCGCAAGTTCCAATACATGCTCAATCCGAGACAGGTCTACGACTTGTCCAAAGGTGGTCCCAAGGAAGGTGCGGCATTAAATGCAAAAACGCGTGGCAAGTGGCAAAGACTTAAATTCTGAGCTTTTGTTTTCATTTTTGGTTAGGACTTACGCTCTTTAAGGATTTGCCCAACTTCAAAGTAATCTGTTGCGGTGGCGACGGCACAGTCGGCTGGGTGCTCGAGGCCATGGGTAAGTAAAAACAGCAGCAGCAGGAACAGCAGCAGACACCACCTATATGTCTAATTTACAACACACACAGACTCCATCGAGCTGGCTACACAGCCAGCTATTGGGGTGATACCACTAGGAACTGGCAACGACTTGGCCCGCTGCCTGCGCTGGGGCGGCGGCTATGAGGGTGAAAATATACCCAAGTTAATGGAGAAGATAAAGCGCGCCTCGACCGTAATGCTGGACCGATGGAGCATCGAGGTGACCAACAGTCTGCCAACTGTCGAGGAGCTACGGCCAAAGGTGAGCGATCACACCTCTCCCACGGGATGTCCATTAAAATGCAGTCAAATCTGTGTGTCGATAAACTTTGGCGTTCCTAACTGAAACGACACAAGTAAATCCATACATTTGAGACTCTGGCAAACAGTTTGTGCAACCGAAAAGTTGGCAACGGCCAATAACACTTTTGTGGCACTTTTGGGAAAAATCCAATTTTCGTATACTGTTTTGCAGTTTGTTGTTTGTAGTTTGAACATGTCTGCGGTTTCTGGGCCTTTGGGCATTTTTAAGGTAGTTGGTTGCAACCAAAAACCGATTACACAAACTAATTTACTCTGTTTGCCACATGTTTCGGGCTGGTAGCCAATTGCAAACTTCAACTAACAGTGAATTCGAGTGTGTATATGTGTGTGTGTTTTTACTTTTTTTTTTTACTTTTTACAGGTAACTTTGCACTCGAATATGCAGAAGGTGATTGAGTTGTCGCAGAGCGTTGTAGTTGACAAATCGCTTATCGAACGATTCGAAGGGATGCAACGACAAAGCCTGATGAGCAGCAGCTGCAGCACAGACAACATGTCAAATGTCAACCCGGCAGCAACTACTTCGGCATCCGCCACCTCGATTATGATGGCAACGGAATACAAACAGGATATGAGAACAACAATGACGACAACATCGACAATGGCTGCTGGGGGAGGGCTGGATGGTGGAGAACAGCTGGTGGAAGCTGACTGTGGCACACGCACCACAACCACCAAGAGCATTTCAATGTCAACATTCGAAACGAGGCGCATGCAGAAAACATTGACAGCCACATTGAGCAGCAGCAGCAGCGGCAGCAGCAACACAATCAGCTCAAGTGCCGCAGGCAGTCCCAACACCAAACTGCCGCCGCGACAATGCCACTCACAGCAAGGGGAAGAAAAGTTGGCAAATGCAGAGATGCCACCGCTATCCCGAACAGATGCAACAGAAAAACAATCACTGGAAACGTTGCTCGTGCAGCACAAACAACAGCAGAAAAAGTTAGCAGAGGAAGCTGCTGCCGCATCCGAGTCGACAACGGATGCTGCCGCATTTGAGAGTAATGAAGGCGATCATAATAATAGTCGGTGCAACGTTGTTAAACAGCAAATTACATTGTCATTGGATTTGTCGGACAAGTGCCCCAACAATAACAACAATCGAGAGCAACAAAACAGACAACGTCAAGTGGCCAGCACACCACAGACCCCAATTGCACCCAACACGCCCACAACACCATCACCAGCTGTGGCAGCAGCATCAGCACCAGTACCAGCAACACCCACAACCACAGAGACACCAGTGGTAATCAGTGCAACGCAATGCGGCAGCAGCAGCAACATTCCACAGAAGGCAATCAAAGTGCAATCGGACAAGGACTGCATTGTTCCCTATAACATTATCAACAACTACTTCTCCGTTGGAGTGGTGAGTATCCAGCTGAAGCAATCTTTGTTCTCTGTTTCCAAATCATTTAACAACTAGGCAAAATATCTATTTAACTGGCTAATGCAATGTCCTGCCATGTCCTGTCAGCCTCATAAAATGGGCAGCTCCAAAGGAACAACAGCAAATTGAAGTTGAAACTTGAAATTTGTTTCTTCGTATTATTTTCTAATTTATCTGAATTAAATTTGTATTTACGAGTAGGTCTGCTGCAATTTTCAGCAAACACCCAATTGACAGTAATTTATAGTTTATAGTTTTATTACAAATTACATTTATATATACTTAGTGAAAATATGTAATGAACAAGTGAAACTATTGAAAATATTTAACGAACAAGTGAAAATAAGAAAAATTTTAATGAACAAGTTTTGGGCGCTTAGCAAAATATAACTCAACATTTTATTCAGCGCTTTATATTTATGATTGCTAAGCTATGTTGTCCATTCAGGCAGATTTTTGAACATTATTTTTGACTATTATATAATGGTTGACCAACTAATTATAATACTGAATCTGTGCTTTATGGAAAACTAAGAGAAACCTTTTAAGCAGAAAATATATAATAAAAGCATTAAATTGCAGACAGGCTTGCTCAAATAAAGTTATTCAGTATATTCAATTATATATATATATATATATATGTATATATATATACATATATTTGGTAACTGATTTATGCAGAATCTCTGACGTATAAAAGCCAAAAAAAAAAAGGCGCATTTTTCTTTCGGGAATTCGATATGCGGAAACCTGACTTGCACTTTGAAAATTCACGCAAATGAAAAGTTGGAAAAGCGCAGCTCTTTCTAATGCAAATTCCACTCGAATTGCATTGAATAAACTCATAAAATGAAATAGACGAAAATAAACGAAAGTAAACGAAAACCAACTGGAGCAAATGAAGCTTGAATGGACAACGATAAATATGCATAGAACTACAATTTGATATGAGATACGAGATATTCTGTGGCACGTAGCATACAAAAAAACATGCACCATTTTTAAACAAATTGCAAGCACATTTCCCAATTGGCAAAAGTGTTGAACAAACAAATGCAAAGTGGCCAACTAACTGGGCTAACACAGACCAACACCCACACAAAAACAAACATTTACAGATAGGGTTTTTGAGAGCTGGACAGACAATCAAACAAGGCTCATTTGCATCTTTGATTCAACGCTGAAATTCAGGCTAAAAACCGCCCTCATTAGCAGCGGACGGATGCAAAGGACTCCAACGCCAATACACTGAAATTAAAGTTTTAGATGTAATACTTTGGGCTATCATCAGATTGCAGAACATTAATTTCAGACATCTAGTTGAGATCATTATCTCCATTTGATTCGCTGAGTATGCGCTATTTAAATTAATGAGTGCGACTTGGAGTATGTTGACTAATTAGTAATTACTATTGCAGGCCACATGCCACATGCCACATGAAACAGAGCCAAGGGAAACATATTGCGCTATGGGGACAACTTGACTTGAATGTGCCCCAAAGGACGCACAATACACACACAAAGATATAGGGTAATAAATTCCAATAAAAAAAAAAAAATGGGGAAATGTGAATTCAGTTTTATTTTTTGGGTAAAGGCTTTTGAATAATTTAGCTAGATGCAGAGATAAAGTTAGTAGCTGAAATCAAAGTCACTTTTGCTACTACGTGCGACTAAGTAGCTGGCAAGGATTTAATGTGGCAATAAAGAAAGTTTAAGTGGCAAATTTACAGGCAGCCAGGCAGTAAGGCAGTGTGGCACAGCCACACGATGTGAAAAGTAATACCAAATAAACGAGGCGAAAAGCAGAAACGAAGAGAAAACTGAAAATAATGGCAACTACTAAAACGGATATGTTGTACAAATCAGCAAGGCGCAACGTGAATCGTGTCCTGCGTCTAATCAAAATAAAAACACGCCCACAGGCAACACTACCACATTCAGCACTTGCTATAGTGTTTACAGATTCCATTCCAAATGTATACACACACACATATATATATATATATATATATATATAGGTATATATAGATATATATCTGTGTGTGTACTTTGTAATGCTGCTCCATTTGTCAAGTGCGGCTAAAGTTGAAATCCTTTTTGTGCAAACGTTTTGCACTCTGTCCCTACCACCCTGGCCACCCTTAATTGAATGTCAGCCTAAACGCAGTGTGCACACACACACACACTCACACACACACAAATAAGCACACACAACTGCAAGATTAAGATCCACAAAATCCTTGCTAAAATAAAAATATTGCTCCAACAAAAAGGATCCAAACAATTTGGTCTCTGTTGCCCTGTGTGTCTTTATCTCTTAGTATGTGTGTGTGTCTGTGTGTTTGTGTGTGTTGTATGTGTGTGTCTATGTGTGTGCCTTGGTTTAACGGTGTTAGTTTATTTATGACCTGTTGTGCGTTTGTTTGAACCGTAGGCGCTTACAAACAAATTGTCAACGATTTTGTTCTTACCTTAAAATCAAATTTATTTATTTAAAAGTTTGTGTTTCTTATGTGGATTTTGTAGCTATTTTATGGTCATTGGCATTGCTGTTATTAACTAACTGAATTTGTGGTAACTTTAAGTTAATGTTCTTAAAACCAGTTTGTCTTGTTTTGGCCAACAATTACAGGGTATATCGTTGTCTGTCGTGGAATTTACTATGTGTTGCTACTGTTGTTGTTGTTCTTGTTGTTTTTGCTGAGATTTCACATGTCGGCTTCATTTCGCGCAGCTTTCCTGGCTCCGCATCCTTGTGAAACCCATTTAGCACTCATGGTTATCGTGTGGATGTCGGGCTCCACAAGGAGTCCCAAGCGTGCTACAAGCAACTTGTCATATACGTTTCCACAATTTCATATAAATATATATATATATATATATAAATATGTATGATATGGTAGCTGTGCTACTTGATTTAAGGGTAGTAGGTCGGTGAGGGGAGGGGTGGGGAACAAGGTAATGCGCCATGGTAAAGTATTTCACACTGACGCTTTGGTTTAACGTCAACAATTGACGTTAAGCACGAACTTTTGTGTTGCTGATGAGAGTGGTAACGAAATGCTGCAGGAACTGGATCTGGAGCAGGAGTGGTAGTGGCTGGTTGGGGGGGTAGTCGCGGGAGCCATTGACTCAATGGGTAAACATGTAATTGTGTGCGTTGCGATTTTTGGCCGCAATTGCCTTAACTCAATCTCAAATATCAGAAAAATGACAAGCCTGGTCTTACGCATCTTTTATGTGGCATTCAATGTGCGTTTTATGCGATCTCCGATAAAGCTGTCCTCTAACTTTATGACCTTTAGGTGCCGAAACATTTGGTTAACAAATTTAATGGCCCACATGCCCCCAGACTAAGACTCGCAACTACTTGCCAACGAGCTAATTTGACGACGTTCAGCAGTGGCACAAAACCCAAAAGTGAGATGACACTTGGCGCACGAGCAAACTAATTAAAAAGTTTTGTCAACATTTTGACTACCTGTCTCGCACTCTGCTAGATTATTCAATTTGCGCTCGAACGATAATTAATCTTATTTACTTAGTAAACAGAAGAGCCACAAATTAGACGACCGCAGGCAAAATGATGAAGTGGTTTCCAAACCAAAGGTATTCATTCCACTCACACCTCTCTCAACGCTCCCACAGTTTTTGCCATGGTTTCCTTTCTGTTTGCCCACATGCATAATAAATGTGCCCACATTTACTATGTGCAACATGACGTATGACGTATGGCAAACTGGGCCAATCCCCAATCCTATGCCACATACCCATGCCCATTACCTTCAGTTAGCAGGCAATCTCAGGTATTCAGGCCCCCCCCAACTGAATATGTTAAAATGAAATTTCTGCGAACTCCTTGCTTTGCATGACGCGGATGCGAATGCGGCATGCTTCACAAGGATTATGTGACAAGCCTTGAGAGCACATATATCAGGACCTTCCACTGTATAATCAAATATGTATAGATTTTTTACATTGTTCAAAATGTAGAAATATACGTTTGATTACGTGACTTTAAAATTAAATTCGCTGATTATTATCATTTGTATTCCAGGATGCCGCAATTTGTGTCAAGTTTCATTTGGAGCGCGAGAAAAATCCGCACAAGTTCAACAGTCGGATGAAGAATAAACTTTGGTATTTCGAATATGCAACATCGGAGACATTTGCCGCATCCTGTAAGAATCTGCACGAGCACATCGAGATTGTGGTGAGTGTCCAATTGAAGTTGTACAATATGCAAAGTGACATTTAAGCCTTCAAACCTTTGCTTTCATTTTGCAGTGCGATGGCGTTGCCTTGGATCTGGCCAATGGGCCACATTTACAGGGCGTGGCTCTGCTCAATATACCCTACACACATGGCGGCTCCAATCTGTGGGGCGAACACTTGTCCCAGAAGCGCATTCGTAAGAGTGCCGGTCCTTTTGGCAAGAGCAAGAAACTCAAGTCGAGCGACAAAGAGTTCTCAGCCACCAGCTTCACATCTGTGGATCTCTCCGTGGCCATACAGGGTAAGTGGCACATTTTATGTATTATCTACAGAGTAATTGAGAATGTTGATATTTGAAGATTTTGGTGATCGTCTGATCGAGGTTATTGGCTTGGAGAATTGCCTGCACATGGGTCAGGTGCGAACCGGATTACGTGCATCCGGTCGTCGTTTGGCTCAGTGCTGCGAGGTCATCATTAAAACGAAGAAAACATTTCCCATGCAAATCGATGGCGAACCCTGGATGCAAATGCCCTGCACGGTAAGACCAAAAGCGATCCTTAATTGGAGACAGACTTATTTCTTTTTTAAATACCGTTTTCAGATAAAGGTAACTCACAAGAATCAAGTTCCTATGCTAATGGCACCACGCTCGGAAAAGGGACGCGGATTTTTTAATATGCTCTGCAGCTGATTCAGGCGCAGCGCATCGAGCGACTTCATCGGCCGGCGACAGGCCGCTGAGTCAGCCGATGAGCTGGAAGATGATTATCGTATTATGACCAGAAGCACCACCGTCCATAATTTACCTTAGCAAGCCAAATAGCTTTAAACTGTTAACCTCGAAATTGGCTTGCAAACGGTTCACCTAGTCAAAGATGTCTGCTTAAGCCAAATCCATATATATTTTTGTTGTTGAGTGAATTAAGTGAGTTTTAGAGCTTTTCAAATTTAATTTTAAGGTTTATAATATATATATATATATAAAATCAAACGACTCATACGCATTCCAGATGGTTTAGTGAGCTGTATATATATGCCCAGCAATGTTATATATATATATACATACAGTATAAATTAAGATTTGAATTATAAATCTCAGAGTTTTATATATGCGCATCAGTGTTAACCATGTGAAAGCTTTAGATGTACTGTAGAGATTGGTACATGTATTTATTAGATATTGTAAGATCACATACACACACACACACACACATTTAGAGAAAACTTGTCCAATAATGCAACTAAAATGAGACCAAACATTGTAGTGCGAATTTTAGAAAATAGTGCACAATTCTACACACAAATAAATAATAAATATATATTTATTTACATTTACATAGTATTTACAATTAAATCCGTCGTAATTAGTGCTGTGTGAAATCAGATGAGCAGTTTTATTCTTCTTCTTTTTTTATATAGTTCCTACATAGTGATACATATCATTGGCAACATTTAATTTTGAACCAAATTGTAGTGCTATTTAAATTACCTTGTTATTTTGTATTATTATTTAAAAACACGCAGCACTATACATATAAAGATATAGATATTTATGTATATTGTATATGCTATTTATTTTATATATATTGTAAATATAAAAATGTAACTTGATATACAAAATATCAATGAAATGGTGAAGCTTTAAAAGAATTTTGATATAAAACACAAAAAAATTAGATACAAATATTGAACAAATACTACAGCTTTAACCCAAGTGAGGCAAGTATATTTGATATAGTTTCATATAGGTGTGTATATGTACATATATATAGGTACATCTACCACATTGGTATTTGCCACAGTAATACTCAAATCAATATAACAAATATCTATACCAAATAATTTATTGTAAAAATTAAACTGCAAATAACAAGAATCGAATGAATCTACATAAATTTGGATTCTCATCGAATTAGGTATAATATAAATAACAATATTTAACGTATGTTAACCAATTATATATTACCTGAAGTTATATAATACTTATAATGATTAATATATATACATAATTGTTTTTATAATTTTCAAAAGTTCTTAGCGGAAATCTATGTAATAAATCAGATGATATAAAAATGGAAGGGTAACTGATATTAAATCATTCCTTGTATGCTCTAAACGAATCTAATACTATAGTAAATTATATGAAATATGTATATAATATTAATCCAATAACTAATATATACACAGAGTACCTACTTATTTACTTATTCATTAACTTTTAATTATTCATTAGTCATTTTTTAAAATACTCATTTGTTGTATTCGTTGTTGCCACATTTCAAATGTGAATATCAAGCAGAGGATATCGTTTTTGAATATTGTGTAGCTTTATGTTAGTGTAGATCTGATCAGCAACATTTACTGGATTCAATATTAGCACTTATAAACTTTTTACATTCAAAAAATAAATATCTAACAATGAATAGAAATCAGTTTAAATGTTTAATTTCCAACACCTTAGATGTTATGTATGTCAACACAAAAAATGTTTATATATCTACGATTTAAATGTATGTGTACAGGTGTTTTGCATATATAAGTACATATTATAAATGAATGTATATTTTCAGTTTGATTACAAAGCAAGCAAAAATATACACAAAACATATGAATCTATTTAATTTTTGCAAATAACATTTTTCAATGCAATTTCCACTCGCCCACAAAACTGTATTCATTTCCAACCGGTGATGATAACTTTTTTTTGTCTGGGCGTTGGGATGCAAATGCCACACAGTAGCCAGTTAACATTAATTATAAATGAGAAATCTACTATTAGGGACAAGTAAGCCAACAAAATAATTACATGAAATGTAATTACAATATATTTGCAATAAGATAATTAACTATGTACAATGTAGAACAGAAAAATATAATCTATAAACTAGAGACTAAAATGTATTTATTTACAGAAATTAAGTCAAAGTTAGAAACTTTATTTAGTGTAGCGGTATATAGAAAATATATAAATGAATATATCGAATTAGAAAACGCAATGATATTTAATTTTCTTGAAAGCATTACTAAAAAATTTAAAAAAAAACATAAAATAAATGGAAAAACACTCATACTTGAATAGGAAATGCTTTTAGAAAACCAACTGCATTTTGCATACATTAAGATGTATATATCTAGGTCGAAATAAATACCCTTATATGTATATTTATGTATATTTATAACTTGGTTGTAGTGTTATCATATTCTTGTGTGCCATTTTGGTAGCCTTAAGTGCTATATTTGTGTAATGAATTTGTTTGACGTCCTTATTCTAAAAACCAACTCTGCTTTATATGATTTGCCTACACACAAAATAAATTGAATTTTCTAGTTGTGCCAAGGCTCAGCAAAATATAATTGAATAAAAAAAAATTGTATATGAAACATAACCATTTATGTAAACCACGCCTGTAATCAGTGTTTAAAGCCGCCAATAAAAATACTATTTATCACCTATTTTATAAACTATTGCATTTGGTTTTTTGAACTATTTAAACCATAATAATTTGCTAAATTCAATTTTACATATGGACCGTATAGGCTAATGAAGGTTAGCAAAATATTTTCACTCTTCTTTCCAAACTGTGCCAAAATTTCCGATGTGCGGCAAGGATGCAAAGCCATGAAGGGTCGAAACAGCACCGGATGCTCCATTTGAGTAAGCATTTCGTAGAGATCGGTACGCGATGCATCAGGCATAAACAAGCTCCACGTGGCTTCCACATCCAAGAGGCTCCCATCTACAAAGTAGCTATTACTATCGATATACGCATAAAATCATAAAATGTAATTATACCTGATTTGTGTGCTTGAAAGTAAAGCATTGGAACTTGATAAGACACGCTGTAGACGATATGATACTCCACATTTATGAGATCATTGCTCGCTTTTTGCTTGATCTTTTGCGAATATCTGAGAAAGCTGTTGGGCTCTTGCTCGTCCTGGAGAAAACAAATTTATGTTAAAAACGAAAACAGCTTTGTGTGTAACTCACCTTTTCAATGAACTCCCAGTTGTCGTTCAACTCCTCGGACTTCTCTAGAAACTGTTTGGCTTCGCTCAGAAACTCTGGCCAGGTCAGGGTTGTGTGCATCTGTATGTCGCTCATGTTGTCTTAAAATAAATGAAAATTACTTAAAGCGATTTACAAACATATATATAACTTAAGAAACTAAATTAAAAAATACGTTAGGTAAAGATAAACACAAATATAATTGTTTTGCATAGCAAGCACACACATAATAATGTCTCATATATTTTATACATAATCGACAAATCGAAACTTTTTACATTTTAAAGCTCATCAACTTGAGTACTTAAGATAACACATATTTAACTTTGCTACAAAGCAGTCCAGGGAAAGAGAATGCAGCGCTTATGACTAAATGCCTTTTTTAAGTGGTGCGTGGCTCCCCATCTAATGCGGTCACCTGAATATTTTCATTGCGTCGAACCTGCACCACGGTTACAGTTCCAGCGTTGTCATCAAACTTGCACGTAACCGTCACCTCGCTAAGCTGGAAAGTGAATATTTGTGAGCCATATTTTGTGCGCAGATATACGGAACGTGGATCCGCCTCCAAAATGTCGACAATGCATTGCTTCTGCACTTGCAACTCCTGCAGCTGAGCCTCAGCGTGCTCATTGAAAAAAACGGTCAAGCGGTGACTGGCCACCACCCAGTTGGGCACACGTACTGCGCTGGGTGGTGTCGGTGCTGCCTGCATGTTATTGCCACTTAATGCATCTACATTTATGTTACCAGCTGTGTAGCCGGCGGCGCCATATAATTCTAGATCGGACTCTTCGCCATCGGGCTCCTGTCGCGAATCATAAAAGTCAACGCTGTTCTCGTTTGGAACAATGGACGTGTGATCTATTGTGATTGTGGATTGAAAGAAAATAATAAAGATAAGCTTAATATGTATGTGCTCAACATGCCTGAGTCCATGCTTAAGACTGGTGCATCATAATACGGTATATACGGTTTAATATCCAACACAGGCGTTCCATCTACCATATCAGTACCATAGAAGCTTATAGTGGCGCCTTCTATCTTCTCGATCTCAACCAGTGATAGCCCAACTGGGCAGGGTCGATGCGGTGAACGTGTGGAGAACACTCCAATGCGTTCACCACCCAAACGTGGAGGCGCTACTTTTGCCTTGGGATGTGCATTGTTCCGATGGAAATGATAGATGAGCCACATGTGCGAGAAGTCGGCGAGACCTTCCAATGAGTGTTCCGGATTGGTAAAAATGCCATCATTAAGATGTATGACGCTGCGGAGTCGACTACCAACGCTCGATTGGCGCGGCACGGCACGCTTCTCTGGGAAGTCGCTGCGTATTATGCCAATGGCTTTGAAATTGGCCACATCATTGCAACCGTTGACGTTGATATCACTGCTTGTTGTCTAGGATTGATAAAACGTTAAAATTGTGTTCTATGTTTGGCTACTCACCTGCGACGCACCTGCAGCAGCAGCGTTTCCGGTTTGTCCTTGCCCTTGACGATTCTGTTGGCGCAACCTTCGCAGCGAAAATCCTGCAGCAACCGGTTTATTGTTTCAATGTCCTTGCGCTGCACATGCTGCAAGTTGCGCACTTGCTGTCTGCACATGTAATCGAATTCAAGGTATTCATAAATAACTTTGAACTTGAACTTCAACAATATCAAGGATTATATTGTACCTCAAGTTGTTAATCTCGTTCCGCGCAATTGTTAATTGATTTTTCAAATCATCCTCATGCATGTTCGTAATACAATACCGTCGAACCGAATATATGCATATACCTTAATTAACACTTCAACATTCGACTTAATATTATTTGTATTTAGTTATTTTGTCGTATATTTACCTATTGCTTTTGTGCATGCCATTCACATTAGCGCAAAAGTATCGTCAGCCATTTATTTACTGCTGCCGTTCACGCAAAACCAAAGCGATAACAAGCCGCCTATCGTGACAATAAAACGATATTTTTAGCCATCCCTCGTCTACAATGACTTTATAAATTTCGTATTTGAGCAAATCAAAATCCAAGCACACTTCAGCTATTTGTAATTTTGATAGTAGAGAAAGTATGTAAGTATTTTGAGAAAAAATTTACCAAATTATATACTGCAACGGGTATTGTTGTTGCTAGCATAATCAACAAATAAAAAAGATGTCTCGTGGAAGTTCAGCCGGTTTCGATAGACATATTACAATTTTTTCGCCTGAGGGACGCCTCTACCAAGTCGGTTAGTAATTATTTAAATTATTCATTTTCTAGTAAAGATTTAATATTTATTATTAACTTGATGCTTTCCACAACGCATAGAATATGCGTTTAAGGCCATCACGCAGGAGAACATTACCTCTGTTGCTCTGAAGAGCGGCGACTGTGCCGTTGTCGCCACCCAGAAGAAGGTGACAGAGAAGAATATTGTGCCAGAGACTGTGACGCACTTGTTCGGCATCAATAAGGAAATTGGTTGCGTTATGACCGGTCGTATTGGTAACTTTAATTTATTAACTTGCCCAGGCAGCAGTGGGTCTTACTAAAATAAACTCGTTTATTTTCGCAGCGGATTCGCGTTCGCAGGTTCAAAAGGCACGCTACGAAGCCGCAAACTTTCGGTACAAGTACGGATACGAGATGCCCGTGGATGTGCTCTGCCGTCGTATTGCCGATATCAATCAAGTGTACACACAGAATGCCGAGATGCGTCCGTTGGGCTGCAGCATGGTGCTGATTTCGTACGATGATGAGCTTGGCCCATGTGTCTATAAAACCGATCCGGCCGGCTACTATTGCGGTTTCCGTGCCTGTTCTGTGGGTGCAAAGATGATTGAGGCAAACAGCTATTTGGAGAAGAAATACAAGAATAACCTTTCCGAGGAAAAGGCCATTCAGTTGGCCATCACTTGTTTGTCGAGCGTGTTGGCCGTTGACTTCAAGCCCAATGGCATCGAAATTGGCGTTGTGAGCAAGTCGAATCCTCAGTTCCGCATTCTCGATGAGAAGGAGATCGAGGAACACTTAACCAAAATCGCTGAAAAGGATTAAGCGCTAAGCGCTGAAACCCATTAATGTAATTTCATCTACTTTATACAGACCTTTAAATGGAATTGTGGAAAACATAAACCGAGAAAAAACAAAACAAAACGCTACAATTAATTTTTCATTAATTTTCAACTGGAATTTTCATTTTGCTTGCTTCTTGTGCACTTTTCCGCCCCAGCGAATCACGTAGGCATTTATATCAAACTTCCTCTTGCACCCCTGATAGTTCATGAAGCGTATTTTTCCAAAGATGGCACGCTCCTTCCAGCCCTGATCGTGGAGACCGCCAATGGACCACATGCAGCCCACATAGCCATTGGGATCACGACCATCCAGACTATACTTGTCGTTCAGCAATATGCAATACTCCAAAGCCAGCTCCGGCGTTGCCGTCCACTCAAGTATCTTCTTGGCCCAATACATTCGCAGAAATCCATGAATCTTGCCGTCCTTTACCAGTTGCAGTTGAGCCGAATTCCAAAGATCATCGTATGTACGTGACTGCTCCAATTCCTCCAGCGAATAGCACGGATTTCGCTCATCCGTGCGATGCGTCTGCAGCGTCTGATAAGCCCAGTCATGCAGACCTTTCAGACTGTCGTAGTGCTCGTTGTAGTAGCAAAAGTTGTCGGCCAGTTCGCGGCGCACGATGGTCTCCTCGCAAAAGGCATCCGCTGAAGCCTTATGCATCGAGGTAAATCGTTTCACCTCCAAAGCACAGCGCTGTGCTGATATCTGACCAAAGTGCAGCCAAGGTGAGAGTCCAGAAATTGCATCGGCTGTAGGATCATTGCGTTTCTCATTGAAAAATCGCAACCGACGCGTGCAAAACTCGTAGAGTTGGCGACTACCAGCTGTGTAACCGGGCTTGGCCCAATCAACCACATCGACGCTGCGATCGCACGTCAGCAGCGCCTCTGCGGCGGCCCAATCAACTGGTTTAGCCTTTTGCCCATTGCCATGTGGATGTTTGATGACAGGCGGAAACTCGGTCAGATATTCACCCAATTTTGAATTGATCTTGTTGCGAATGGTACGCGCTGCATACTCCTGCTTATCGGAGGTTACCCACACCGGCACAATGTTGTGCGCATCGACTTGGGTCAGTGGCACATTGCGCGGCAAGGCCTTGACCACTTCTGTTACCCACTGGCGTGGCAAGCGCAGGGGTGCAAAGTCACAGACCACAGCGCCGATATCCTCGGCAACCACAAAGGCCGGCAGTCGCTCTACAGCTGGACCCAGTAGCAGATGAAAGGAGATGTTCAGATCACGACACTGCTGCTCCACCTCCTGCAGGCCGCCCAGCATAAACATGTAATGCCTCAATGTGGCATTTAGAAACTTTGGCACCAGACAGAAGACCACACTCAGTGGCAGCTCCAGTTTAAGGGCCAAGCGTTGTGCAAAGAGTAGCGCCCAATTATCCTGAACGCGAGCATCTCGCGACATCCAATAGACAATGCCGCCTTTGCACTGCTCCTGCACATCATCGACTTTGGTTAGGACACGCACCCGTCTCTTCCTGAAGGCAAATTCATGCACATCGGAGGCCGAAAAAAGGCGTTGCTCCTGCATGTGACTGATAAACTGCGCGAAGTTTTTGTAGCTTGGCTTGGAATTTTCTGGCGGAGATTTTACTTGAACTTTTTCTTCATCATCGCTGCTGCTTTCGTATTTTTTTGCCTTTTTTATTGAAGTGCCCGCTGCGCAGCTAGTTTTCGTGCGCTTCATTTGTAATCTGAATAAATTAAATATTTAAAAATATATATTTTTAGACTTCACTTAATGCCAAACTTATACTTACACTTTAAATGCTGATCGAAAAGCGCCAAACAAAACAAACTTTTTTGCCACAAATCGTCCAACTCGCATTGCGCATTATGAAATTCATTTATTTCGATCTGGTCACACCTTTTCGTTACAGTTAAAAATACCGCCAACAATCGCGAATGTTGACTGTTGTTTAACAGCCACAAACTGCCTCCCACCAATCAATGTAAAACATATTGTTATATGGTTATTGCAGCTGTCATCAATCGTCTTAAGTTGTAAAGTCGATTGGCCATTGCGCAGGACTGTTATCTTAGTTGTTTTGTGACGTCAAATCACTGACAATATGATTGAGTGCATGAAATATTCGCAGCGCGAACGAAAACTACTTTACTGGCAGATTCATAACAGCTCTGCTAAAACTCGAACGAAGTAAAATGTTCAAATCTCTTCAACTCGTAATGGTCAAATTTAAAAACAGAGATGAAGATATTTTTGTTTTAAGATTTATATATTTACTCAACTGCATACAGGTTTTTAAATAACTCTCTTGATATACAGATATATTCTTCTCCACACATACATATAAATTGTACCATTTAGCAAGTGTTTCAGTTACCAGAAACTTACGCATGACTCTTTCTATCTTTGGAAATACGTTTTGCATTACACTCGATTTGTTTGATGATTTTGTTAATAAAGTTTTAAACGTGTATATATACAGCTAGGGAATTTTGTAGTCAGGTTATTAAAATATATATAAAATATTGAATTTCGCTTTAAGACTTGCAACTATACTTATTTAAAAAATAAATCTAATTCATTTACACTACAATTGTTACGACTCGTAAGCGCAAAAATAAGAAACGAAAAAATAAATTACAAAATAATAAACAGAATTATCACAAACAATAACAGTAAAGATAATATGAGGATGGCAGCCCACTGACGCTTATCTGCAATGGTAAAATGGTTTGGAATTATCATTAATTGTTGTAAGTTATCAATAATTGTTGAGTATTTTTTATTACATACCATTATTCATGTGTAGAACTTTGGCAACTTTCTTCATTGTTGTATCTAGCTTGGATTCGGTTGTGTCAAACTCATTTCCAAAATCATCCAACATGACCGCCTGCTCATCCAATTCGACGCCTATTTGGCGCGAAACAGTCTTAAGGGTGCCAATGGAATCACTTATCATGTCCAGCTGCTCATCCTGTCCCTGAATCATGCGCTGCTGCACAGATACCGTCTCGCCCACATATCGATGGCCCGGACTATCCAAACTACTGCCATTGCCCCCATAATGGCTGGGACTATCAATATCAAGAGCATTCTCCAACTTGGAATACTTTGTGCCACTGTGTCGCGTTGCCGCTGCGGCTGCTGCTGCTGCGGACATCGTGCCTGCTATGGTATTGGCAACTGACTGTGAGTTGGGGCAATCAACCAGATAGGTGCGATCGTTGTTTAAATGATATTCGTTGCTTTGGTTGTGGTTGGGATTGTGACTGAGGTTCTGGCTGTGATTCCGTTCGTTCTCAAGCAGTGGCTGATGTGCGGTTATGTCTCTGTCCCTGTTCCGGTTCAGGCTCATCTTATCCTTCATCTGCTTGACCTCATCGCGGGTGTTGTCGATGAAATGACGCCGGCTGGAAAGTTCACGATTATCAATCCGAAACTTGCTTGGGTTCTTTTCAACAATGCGTGCTCTATACAAATATGAAGTTAAGGAAAAGCTGGAGTGAAAAGTAAGAAATCGAATTGATTTTTCGCAAATGCATTAGCTGCTTTAGCTTAGTTTGTTTAAAAAAGGATATTGATAGTGTCCTCCAGATCCTCGAGGTCCCATTCAATGCTACGCAGCGAATTACGCAGCTCCGTTGTTGTCCATTCAACCTCGGCGCCACCGTCTTCGCCGAACTCACGCCAACGCAGATAGAGTCCGCGGGTTTTGTTCAGCGCTTTGAAGACCTCACTGCCAAGACAAGTACATATAGAAGAGAGAGGTAGGGGGTGATTAGCGAGAGTAGAATCATCAGAATGGTGGTACATATATGAAAGCGCAGTGAGCGCTATAAAGTGCATACTCCTTAACAACAAAAAACGGATCCTCCAGAGACATGACCCACGCTCTGACACGTATCTACTTGCGTCCGGATGCAGTTTTTACAATATTCCCCAAACGGCAACAGCAACGATGAGCACACTTGACTTTTATATTCATAGATTTTTTATTTCTTTCCTTTGGTGCTCAGCTCCACAGCTCTTGTTGTTACACATAAGTGCACACACACACACACACACACATTGGGTGTAAGCAACAACCCCACAAAATTCTTTTGGGGGTGCGTTAGGAATGCAAGTTAAAAAATATGTTTCACTTTTCGTTGCTATTTATTGGTTTGCTTATGTCGGAAAGGCGTTCAATTTCGGTTGGCATTAAATTCCCTATTTACTTGATCTAATCGAAATTTACAATTTTTGTTAGTTGAAGTTTATTTTCGAAAAGCAAGTTTATTGATTATTGCACTTAGCCATCTTATCTACTTTTCGTTGGGGGGATGTGTTATAGACCGCGCTCGCTGTCAGGCAATTGCGATAGCCAAAAGTAAACTGACGTTATTTTTTGCTCAATACCATTGCTGGAGCGTGAAAGGAGTCAAAAGGTGAAGGCATTTGTTTATGCCGCTCCAGCGTCGGCGCAGTGACTCAAAATAAACCGCAACCACGCAATCAAGCACCGAGTTAACAGACATCAACAGCACGCAAATGAAACACATTTTTTTTCTTGAAAATATAACTTTTTAAATTGTGAATAATAAGCATTATTACATTTCAAATAAATTTAATTATACGCAACCTCCTCTCTCCCTTTCTCTGTGTCTCTCTCACTCTATGTCTGCGGATATTTTGCTGAGAGCGCAGCGAATTGCTTGTTGTTTGTGTTTCGCATTTACTACGGCCTGCTGCCGCGTCAATTTCACGTTCGTCAATATACCAACTCACCTGCTAAACGTTGCCACTTCATTTAACAAACAAACTGTCTGGCTGATACGAATGAATTGTAATTTTTAGCAATATCAAAAATCTTTCCAGTTACAGCTGGTGTCTAAGATGTTGTTATGGTCACTGTTACATTTAGTGAGCACTGTTAACGCAAAGTGGAGAAAGGGGTCGCATCATTACGTTAACGCAAGTAGAGCAAAGTAACGTAAGCGTTTGGATTACGACAACATTTATTGGTGGTAATTTATGCTTTTTAGCCCTGGTCACACAGTGGATTTTGTCCGTTGATCTGCTGTATACTGCGAGCGTTGTATTTGAAAACAGAGTTAACAATAAAGAAGCAATAATAATATTAATATTATATTAAAATGCTGCAAAATGATGCGGTTCGCACTCTGCAGTATGACAGCGAAATACGAGTGGCTCAAACACCTAGTCCCACCGAACCCCGAGGTAAATAAACTTTACAAATATAGTGAAATTCAAACTATATTCGGATGAATCATGTCAAGCACTGTTTTTAGTATCTGATAAATGTTTCAATGGTGTATGTGTAAACGATGAATATATACAAACGGCACAGGTACACATTGTCCATATCTGTATCTTATCAGTAGCTGTACTGTTGTGCTTTCATTAGCGATTCCCCAACGCCATATCAAGTGCCTTTGTTTATCGTCGATTTGACCAAGTAATCGATTTAAGCCAGTTGCTTATCAATACGATTAAGATTCGAAGCATTGTTCATGATATTTGTTTTTCTTTATAGTTTTTGACTCCCAAATCACCATAACTGCCCAGCCGCGTCCAATACCAGGTGATTTACTGCATATTTCGCTTTAGCTTGTTATCGATACTAATTACACCAATAATTCGGCAGAGGCTTCGCGGATTCCATTGCCTATTTCTACGGTGGCAGGCAGACGCACTTTTATACCCTTGGCTGGCTACGATTGTCTCGCGGACTTGCCCTCTGTGCACATTGAGCAAACATTCGAGCTAAACGATTGTACGTAGAAGAGATTTGTGAATGTTCCTCCAACTAACCATATCCCATTCAATAGCACTAACAGCTGTCTCGTCGGAGAATCGCTATGTGGTGCGTTCGCCGCTTGGCGATGCAATCTTTGCTGCCTCCGAGAGCTCCACAGAGAAGAATCGCATGATTTGGGGCGCCGGCCGACCATTCCAGATGCATCTGCTGGACAAGACACATCAGGAAGCATTGGTATTTCGCAAGAAACTGGCACTGGGTTCGCTTTGCTGTCATCCCAAAAGTCTGGAAATTTGGATACCACCTGGCAACGTGTTGGGTCGTGTGGTGCAATCCCCAACATTCACACAACCCGAGTTTTACATTGAAGACGGAAATACCAATCAGCCCGTATTCTGTGTCGAAGGGCCTGCGAATACCGGACTGTGGTGCTTTCGCCTGCCAAAAGAGTGCTACTTTAAGGTAGGTCTGCACCAGCGATGGGCAAAGTTCCTAACTATTCTAATCCGATTTGAACCCCATTCCATAAATAAACCATGTTTTTCATTTCTCATCTCAAACTTTTTTTTTAATAATTCATTTTAATTACTAATTTATATCTTACCTCCTTCAATCTTGCCAGACCTTCCCGATCCCGCTTAAACCAATGTTTACTTCAATATAATCAAGCAGGATTATCGGATCCTGTTAAAGGTTCCTTTACTGTAAACGTTGTAATAATCTCATTTTCTTATTATCGTTTAGATTCATTCGGGTGGAGATCTGCGCGCCTCGATAGACCACAAATGGTTGGCCAGCAAATCGCAGTACACCACAAACATTTACTTTAGCGACGCCCGACTAACGTCCAAGGAGCGTGCACTTATCCTGGGAGCGGCATTTCTGCTGGTGAGTTTTGCAAATGTCGGCGATCTGCATAATAATATCCAATTTGCAATTCTTTGCAGGAATATATGTACTTTCAAAGGCGCTCCTGATTCTCGCCAAATGGGACAACAAATTAACTACAAAATTGATGTTTTCACATTGATTTTTGTTTATTTTTTGCGTCATTCTTTTTTTTTTAGTTTTTTTTGTTTTGTTTGTAAAGTTTTCATGCTCAGTTTTTGATATATTTTACATTAATGTAATAAATCACTTCATTTCATGTTGTTTTTGTGGTTGTTTGACATACATATAAATATATATATATATATATATATTTTCCATATAATATATAAATATATGTATATACTTTGCTATACTTGTAGCCATTTTGTACAATAATTTTCATTAATTTCTATTAACTATATATGTGTGTGTGTGTGTGTGTGTATTTGTATGTAAGTGTGTGTGTGTGATTTGCATTTCATTTTTTTTGTGTTTTTCTTTTAACTAACCTACAAAACTTAATTTATATATGACAACATATTCTTTACCTATAGTTAGTTATTTTTGTATTGTTTTATTTGATTTTCAATTTTGCCTTCGCTAATTAAACATATATATATATACCATTTATAACTAATTAATTAAAACAAACAATTGAAAAGAGTCTCGTGGTCTCGTTTTTGTGTCTAAAAACTAAAACAAACATAATGATTTGTTGAAAGTTATTCAAATTAGGAAGAACTCTGTGATTAGATGTGGAAAACTGATCATAATCAATGGTGTAAACGGTTCGCGGGGGGAAGAGTGGAGTGGTGGGTGGTGGGCTAAGCCTTATTATACTTAATAGATGGGTTCATTTATTTACACACAAAATAAATGTTATTTATTTTTTTTATAGTTCTCATATTATATATTTACGACTCACAGCACTTCCACTTCAGGAGTTTTGTATTTGTTTTTTTTTTTTGTTTTTTTTTAGCATTTCGAAAAAGAAATTATAAATATATATAGATATATATATATGTATTTTGTGTGTGTGCTTGTATATATAAACTAGGGCTGTACAGATATATATATATGTATATATATATTAGATAAGAGTTGAACAACTTTTCGTAGCTGAGAGTTGACATTAACTTAACTAAATACTTGCAAACTACTGTTCCTTTATGTTATATAGTATATCGTACATATGCTTGACTTGCCACACACACACACACAAGCACACACACACAGAAGTACACACACAAAAGCACACACAACTAGCACAACTAACATCTACATTTTTAGTTTCGCTTAAGGCAAAACATGCCTCAAATCTTCAATTCAAATTGTTGGCTTTTCTTAAGCCATTTTTATAATGCTCTTGCAGGTGTGTGGCAGAGTGTGTGTGGGTGTGTGTGTAGGTGTGGTTGTGTGTGTAGAGTTGTTTTGTGTGCCCAAATGCGATATGCTTAGACATTTGATATGCGCTCGTTGATGTTTTGGTCATTGCCGCTGCCAGCACATGGCTGTTGGCCTGGCCGAAATTGTGGCCAGGCATAGGTGGCCTGGTAGCAGTGTTGTTGCTGTTGCTGTTGCTGTTGTTGTCGTCGTTGTTGTTGATAGGGCCACACTCAGGTGGGCTGCAGCATATACATATACTGTCAGTTGCTGGCCGTTGCCGTTGACACCGCCACCGCCACCGGCGTTGGCAGTGTGATTTCATTTGTGTTGCTTCTCGCGCGCTTCTCGCTGCCAGTGCCACTGCCACTGCCACTGCCGGTGGCATCTGTTGGATTGTCGCTCTCATCGCCGTTGCTGCTGAAGCTGCTGTTCTGCAGGCGTCGCTTCAGATTATGCCTCATTCCGAGTCCGTTGGTCAGCGTCTCATCCTCGGACATGGAGCTGGCACGTTTCGGTGTGTTGCCCGCACTGTCGTTGTCCAGCGAGGCAATGGCCGAGGCGGCGGCACTATTGGCCGCACTGAAGCCATCCTCGGAGGCGCTGTCCTGGCCGGCAGCAGGTGCGTCCGCCGATAGCTGCAGCATGCCCGACGGCGTTGTGTAGCCACTCAGCTTGTTGGGATCCTTCTCGAGCAGCTTTTGCGCCAGCAGCTTCAGCGAGATGAGCGAATTGTCACAATCGCTGGTATCGATCTCCGTCAGACTGATGCCAGCCCGTTCGATCTCAGCGTAGGTGCCAAATGGCAGCTTCTGCAGACACTCCAGCTTCTGGACGTGCGTCTTGGAGCGCAGATGCTTGGCCAGGTGGCCGTGGATGCGAAACGCAATCTTGCAATCGGTGCACTCGAAGGGACGCGGATTGGATGTGGTGGGCACACCAAATGTCGACGTCATCATCACCTTGTTCCTGTGCGCCTCGCTCCGCTCGTGCTTCTGCAGATGACCCTGCGTGCGGAACGAGATGCTGCACGGCTCGCACTTGAACTTGCGCTCCATGTAGTGAATGTTCATGTGCAGCGACAGCTGATGCGATCGCTGGAACGTTTTGTTGCAAACGGTGCAAGTGGGTCGCGCATCACTCGCTATTGGCGGTGGTGGCGGTGGCACCACACGATTCGCATAACTTGCTCCTGCTCCTGCTGCAGTTGCAGTTGCTGTTGCTCCTCCAGACTGCAATTCGTTGCTGGCACTGGTTGGCGTTGTCTTGAAGCCATCTTCTCCGACGACCACAAGACGTGTGGGTGCAGCTGATCCATTGCTGCTGCTGCTGTTCTTATGGCTTGTGAGTACGCCACTAAAATCGGTTGCATCTGGCTGCTGCACTGCAGCAGGCAAATTGGCATTGTGCGGCTGCAGAATCTCCGCGCTGACAATGGGCACTGAGACTGAGACGGACACGGTTGCAGTTACAGGAATAGGCGCAATGGTTGGCCTCTCCTGATCTGATTGCGTCTCGCTTTCCTCACTTTCCTCGGCGGATCTGATGGCAGCATTGACAAGTGCCGGCGATGGCGTTGGCGACTCTGGTGTCCTCACCTCGTGCACCTTAATGCTGGGCAGCTCGGCGATGTTCAACTGTGGTTTGCTACTAACAATGGGCGTGGTCACAACACAGCTGCTGCTGATGCAGCTAATGCTGCTCGTGCTGGAGATGCAGCTGGAGCTGGAGCTGATGCTTGTGGAGATGCTGTTGGTGTTGGAGCTAACCAGGTAGCTGCGACTAAATTGGCTCTGCTTCATTTTGGCATGCTGCAGCGCCTGCTCCTTGATGTAGGTCTGCAGGAGGACATCCTCGCCTTCGCTTTCGCGCTTCGCCTGCTCCTCAATTTCGGCAGAGATGCGCACCTTGTCGGAGACAGAGATCAGGGTCTTCATGAAGCCGCACTCATTGTTGCCCGCTCCAAAGATGACGTCGCGCATCTGCTGTGCCTGCGATTTGGGCGTCTGCGTCTGCATCTGCTCTGGCAGGGGCGAAGAGGCGGCCACTGAAATGCTTGGCATTGGACGTGGCTTGGTCAGATCCATGGGTGCGCTGCTCTCATCGTTGGGCACGCCGCGCTTGGGCTTGGACTCCTCGGGATTGGAGTAATACTGTTCCTGCTTCTGGTAGTCGAATGGCGGCTTGGGTGACGTAAATGAGCACACCTGACGCTTTGGCTGTGAGCCGCCAGCTGCGCTGCCCGCCGAGGAGCCAATGCTGTTCGCTGGACTGGCAGCCGGCGTGTCCTGCACCAGCGCCGGATACGGTGAAACACTCTGCGGTATCGGCGGCGTCATCGACAGCGACAGCAGACCACGAGCCGCCTCATGCTCCTTCATGCGCGACTTGGACTCATCGGTGTCTGTAAACAAAGTGCAGGCTATAAGTATGCAAATAGGTAAAGATTGAGCTGATTTGGACTTACCACTGCTCTCGGACTCATTGTCGCTGTAGTCATCCGAATCGGATTCACCGGCCATGGAGGAGGTGCGTCCGCCCGCCGATGTCGACGATTGCTGATCAAAGTCCACATCGACATCCAGGAATTCGCCGTCGGCGGGCATCGGGCCCGGATTGATGCCCAGTTCGATGCACTTCTTGAAGTGCGTCTTTGACTGCATGTGCTTAGTGAGATTGCCCTTGGTTTTAAAGCTGCAAATGGATATTTTGCATAAGTTAAAAAAAAACTGTGGGTAAGCAAGTTGAGGGAGAGGGAGAAAGAGAACTGGGAAAGAACTAGGAAGGAACTAGGAGGAAATTAGGAGAGAACTGGGAGAGAACTGGGAGAGAACTAGGAGGGAACTAGGAGACAACTAAGAGGGAACTAGGATAGAACAAGGAGAGATCTAGGTAGGCACAAGCTATCCATTTATATATATATTTGCTCACCTGAAATTGCAGTGACTGCAGGTGAAGGGACGCACATCGGTGTGGGTGCGTATGTGCTTCTTGAGCATGGAGGGTTTCTTGCAACGTATGCCACACTCGGAGCAGACGTAGCGACCACGACCACGTCCACGAATATACGTGTATTCCTCATGGGACTCGTAACCGCCAACCAATAGTTGGCTCGACTCCAGCTTCTTGGCAGCCGCCTCCTCGCTGGCCTTGGCCGCCACATTGGCCTCGCTGAGCGCGCCAATTGATGGCGGCTGCTTCAGCTGGTGCTGATAGAACTTGCTCTGCACGTTGGCCGTGGTGGAGCACGTGCTGACCGTCTCCTGTGAACTGAAGACGGAGTACTGCAGTTTGCCGGCACCCGCCATTGCTGTGGTGCAGCCAGTGCCGAGCAACTTCTGCCGCGAATCATACAGAGCCATCACCTGTCTGGGCTTGAAGCCAAGCGGATGCGGCTGATTCTCCTCGCACACCTGCCACACACTGTACATGGAGAGCTTGTGCATGCCGGCAACATACGAGGGCTGCGGACAGTTCACCGTGCAGTAGAACATCTTTGTGCTGCACTTGAGTCCCAGATAGGTGTAGGCGTGTCCATTCAAATAGAGTTGCACGCATGACTTGGAGGGTCGCGGTGTCTCCGGTGAGATTAGGGGCAGTGTGTTTGCAGTCGGTGTGATGCCATGATGACGCTTCGGCGTAAAGGTGCCCGGCTTCAGTGGCAAACTGGTGGGTCGCAAGAACTTTGACTTGGCACTGCTCGTTGTGGTTGTTGCTACTGCTGCTGCTGCTAGAATTGCTATTGTTGTTGTTGTTGTTGTTTTGATTGCAATTGTTGCTGCTGCTGCTGCAGTCGCCTCGTCGGGCGTGTCGACGTGCAGCGGCGCCAGCGCCTCCTGCGATTTGTTCACATTATCAAAATTAAAGTGACGCACCTCCGGCATGCCCAATGCCTGGACTTGAGATTGAGACTGCAACTGTTGCAGCTGCTCCTGCATGGAGGAGCTCTTCACGTTGTCCGCCATGCGTAGAAAATTGAATGGTGGCTTCTTGTCGGCCACAATCACTGGCAACTTATTGCTGCTGCTGCTGCTGCTGCTGATGTTGCTCGTCCATTGGAGGGCATTGCGCTGCGCTGGCGTTGGTGGCTGGCGACTGAATTCGCTGGGCAAATTCTGAACGCCACCAAAGGGCGAGAGTGCCTTGAGCGGACCCTCTGCTGCCAGCAGCGGATTGAGATTAAGATTGAGATTGGGATTCGAATTGGGACTGGGCTGTTTGCGATTGGGACTACGTCCACGTTGCAGCTGCAGTGGTGGTGGCAGCAACGACAAGCTGCCCGGACCGGGTATGCCAGGCACATAGGGTATAGCCTTATCCACAAGATTGCTGGTGGCGCTGCTGCTGATGTTGCTGCTGTTGCTCATGGGTGGCAGGGTGAGCGGATTGAAGGCGGTTATCGAATTGATGGGCGGATATTGAAAATGTTGCGGCGTGTTTGAGGCGCTGAGCAAAAAACCATTATTATTATTAGCATTGTTGTTGTTGTTGTTGTTGTTGTTGTTGTTGCAGGCAGCGAGCAATTTGCGCTCCTTGATGTCGCTGGGGCGTGGCGACATCTCCTGGAAACTGCCGCCGGACAACAGAGGAGTGCGTATCATTTTGGGACTCTTGTCCAGTTCGGGGCACTCGGAAATGGGTATCATGGTGCCGCCGGATGAGGTAAAGCGACGCAGACGCTCCTCCTTGGCACTGTACTGCAACTCCTGGCTGCCAGTTAATAATATATCGACGACCGAAGGCAGCGTGAACGCTGACTCGCTGCCTCTGCTCAGCTTGAGACGTTTCGCTGGCGCCTCAACGATGATGTTCTCTAAGCGATCCTCGTGCATTTTCGTGATGACCACCTGGGCATCGGCACCTTTGCGCTGCGCTGCATAATCCACCAACGGTGTCTTGCCAAGCAATGGACCCGGCGATGGCAGCGGTGCGTCCACAA
The DNA here is from genome assembly GCA_035042125.1 of Drosophila longiperda. Lineage (NCBI taxonomy): Eukaryota > Metazoa > Arthropoda > Insecta > Diptera > Drosophilidae > Drosophila > Drosophila longiperda. The sequence goes on from JAWNLV010000107.1 coordinate 13,126,290, forward strand.
AACGCAAAGCAATGCTGGAGGCATCAATGCTGGGTGGGATTAGAACAGTTGTTGCTGCTGTTGCTATGTGATTGCTGTTGTGATTAATGTTGCTGCTGTTGCTATTTATGTGATTGCTACTGCTGCTGCTGCTGCTGCTGTTGGTGGCTGCTGTAATGGTTGAGGTGCGTGCGGGCGATTGAGCCGCACTGAGACGACTGAGGACCAGGCTGCTCGGCTTGGTTTTGAGCTGCGACCAGGCGACCTTGGCGAGCTTGGCCAGCGACAACGGATTCTTTGAGTTGGCCATGTGCGACTGCAGCTCCGGCAGGCTAAACGAATTGGAGCGAAAGTATTTGGTGCTCGGCGATGAGGCTGGACTGATCGGGGCACTGCTGTTCGCATCCTGGCAGTAGGTGCTGTTGTGGTGCTTCAACTCGTCCGCGCTGCGAAACTCGTTGGCACAAATGGGGCACGAGTAGACGGCATCGTCGCCCTCGCCAATTGGCACAGCCAAGCCGCGTGCATTCAACAGCAGATTCTTGATTATGGATATATTCGGTGTAGCCGCCTGCGCAGCTGTTGTTGACAGCTTGGCAACAGTTGTTGCTCCCGCTGCTGTTGCTGTTGATTTCGGTGGCATTGCTAATGGCTTGGGCTTGGCAGACAAATTCAGTGGCTGGACATGATTTGGTGCCAAGGATTGCTGCAACTGCTGCTGCTGTTGCTCCAGCTTGGTCACTGGCGTTGAGGGATCCTGGCGATACTGCAACTGTTGCAACGGCAACGGCGATGGCGGCGGCGGCAACTGTTGCAACTGTTTTACATTTGCCGTGATTGCGCCGGGTGTTGGCGTCGCTGTGCCCTTCAGGCTGACATAGCCGCTGCTGGCTGAACTGCTCGCAGAGCTGCTGCTGCTGCTGTAGCGCTTCAGCAGACCATTTACAGGCGGCTCCAGGTGCTGCTGTTGTTGCTGCTGCTGCTGTTGCAAGTATAACTGATAATGTTGCTGCTGCAACTGTTGTTGCAAATGCTGCTGCTGCTGCTGCTGCTGCTGCTGTTTTTGTACTATGGCCTGTGCCAGGTTCACTTTAGTTTCGCCCAGCTGCTGATTGCTGCTGCTGTTGTTGCTGTTGGCGTGCGCTGTTGCTGGTATACTGCTGTTGCTTCCGCTGCTGCTGTTGTTGTTGTTGTTGCTGCTGCTGCTACTGTTGTTGTTGTTGGCATTGTTGAAGCTGCGCGAACGATTTAGCTGCTTAGGATACTTCTTCTGCAGCAATATCTCCTTGTTCTCCACAATCGCCTCGTTCTGTGAGATCAGCTTGGAGATGTGCTCCTGCACCTTTTCCACATTCTGACAGAGGAAAATTCAAAAGGTTTGTTGGAGAAACATGATTTTTCTATTATAAATTTATTGACTTACCACTTGCATGCCACCGCTTGAGCTGGCAAAGCTGCTCAGATTGCTAGGCGGGTTGGGTGTGGCAGGTGCGGGCAGCGATGCTGTTGTTGCACTGACTGCTGCCTGTTGTTGGCTATTCGAGCGCAACAGCTGCTGTGGGGGGACAAGTGGGGGTTACTCAAGTTATAGTTTCAGATTGTTTTTGAACTTACTTGCTGCTGTTGCTGCTGTGGCGCCTTCAGCAACGGCGAGTGTTGCTGGTGTTGCTGATGCTGTTGGTGATGCTGCTGTTGCTGTTGTTGTTGCTGCTGCTGTTGTTGCTGCTGCTGCTGTTGTTGCTGCTGTTGTTGCTGCTGCTGCTGTTGTTGCTGCTGTTGTTGCTGTTGCTGTTGCAGCTGAAAGTGTTGCTGCAACTGCAATTGTTGAAAGGCCAACGCATGCTGATGCATTGCAGCTGCAGTTGGATTGTAATACTGCGGCTGTCCTAAATAATAAACGCCTGGCGGCGGCGGTGGCAATGCTGACAAGCCGACTGGATTGGTTGCAGCCAGCAGCAGCGATTGCTGGGCGTGCAGATGCTGCTGTTGCTGTTGGTGCTGATGCTGCAGCTGCAACTGCAACTGATGCGAGTTGATGTGATTGTTGAGCTTCAATTGGGTGCTGGGCGAGAGCGTTGGGTGCGCCAGCGATGGTTGCTGCTGCTGTTGTTGCTGCGCCGACAGTTTATGTTGCAGCTGCTGTTGTGGTTGCAGCAGCGTCTGTTGCTGTTGTTGCAGTACCTGCTGCTGCTGCTGATGCTGATGCTGTTGCTCCTTGAGCGTGCCGGGCGCATAGAGGGATGCATTGTGAAACTTGGGCTTGTATGGCTTGTAGTCGAGCGACTGGCGATGCTGAGCTGTTGCCGAGTGCAGCGAGTCAGCGGGCGGGGCGGGAGGCAGTGTTCCGGCGGCTGGTGAGCCCAGCGGCAACTGTTGCAGCATATGCTGTTGCAGTTGCGGCTGTTGCAAATACGTACTCTTCGCCGCCGACAGCGTCGATGGCGATGGCGTAGGCGAGGCCATGGCCATGGCCTCATCATAAGGCGAATCTGTCCGACTCAACTGAAATGAACATAAATGTCGAATTATTATTATTATGTATATATTTTTTATATATAAATCAGATTATAATAGTAAAAGATGATAGTAACTTACGACTTCGACACTTAGGAGCTCGGAGCTGCTGTTGCTCAGCTCTCCATCGCCATCCTGGTCGGAAAGTCCGTCCGTCTCGTTGGCGGGCACATCGAGGCCGCGTATGCGCGCCAAATGTGAACGGGAGCGGCAGTGTTTGTACAGGTTGCTCTTCGTTTTGAAGGCGATGCCACAGTTGTTGCACGGATACGGTCGCTCATTGGTGTGGGCACGTATGTGCTTCTCCAGCACCGATGGCTTTGCACAGATCAGATTGCAATAGTGGCACTGAGGGCGACCACTTTTCTCGCCTACTGTTGCTGTTGTTGCTGCTGCTGTTTGTATTATTGTTGTTGCTGGTACTGCTGCTGCTGCTGCTGTTGCTGTTATTGTTGCTGCTAACGTTGTTGCAACGATGGCTGCTGCTGGCGTTGGCTGCGTTTGTTGCTGATGCTGTGCAAATGTTGCCGGCGACAGTGTTGCATTGCTGGCATAGTTAATATTGCTGTTGCTGTTACTGTTGCTGAGGGGCGTGCGTGTACGAGGTGCACCAGCAATACCAACATTGCCATGCTTGCTCTCATCATGGCTGTTGTTATTGTTGTTGTTGTTGTTGTGGCTGATGTTGTCATTGGCATTTACGAAATTGGCACTGAATTCTAAACTTCTTGCCGGCAGCAAGGGAGCAACCTTCACCGTCACATGTCCATTGAGCAGTGGCACAGACGCCACTGGCTGCGGCGGTGGCGACAACGAGCTATTCGATGATAGCGATGTGGTGCGCACCGCCGCCATTGCATCCACAGACTCTGGTTCGGTGGAGCTCGCCAGCCGCTTAAACTTTTTGTGCAAATAACGCGAATTGGTTGAGCTCGTCCAACCATCGACAATTGTTGTTGCCGCTGTTGTTGGATCCTCACTGTTGCTGCCGTTGTTGTTGTTGTTGGCCAACACATTGTGGTTGCTGTTGTTATTATTGTTGCTGCTGTTGTTGTTGTTGTTGTTGTTCTGGTTGTTATTGCTGGTGGTGTTGGCTGTGGCTGGTAGTATTGTTGTTGTTGTTGTTGCCACGTTGCTCGTTGCGCTGCTTGCCACCTGCTGTAGCGTCATTTTGCTATCACTTACGTTCGCCCTATCCTTAGCCTTAAACTCATAATTATTCTCACTAATACTATTATCACTGTGGTGGCTGTTGTTGTTGTTGTTGTTGTTGTTGTTGTGGTTGCTGCTGTGCTTGTTGTTTTTGCTGTTGCTGCTGCTGCTGTTGTCTGCAATTTCGGCTGGCAGCTCGCTTAATTTATCTCGCGTGCTTTTGCTCTCAACTGCTGTCGCAGTTGTTGTTGTTGCTGTTGCAACTTTATTGTTGTTTACTTTGTTGCTGTTTGATTTGAGTGTTGTTGTTGTTGTTGTTGTTGCTGTTACTGGTGTTGCAGCAATTTCGTTATTGCTGCTGCTGTTGCGATATGTTTGCTTCTTAGTTGTCACTGTTGTTGCTGTTTCTGCTGCTGCTGCTGCTGCTGCTGCCGCTGCTGTTGCTGTTGCACGTCGCGTGCTGCTCACTTTGTTATTGTTGTTTTTGTATTGTTTGCTTGTGGCTGCTGTTTTGTACTGCTTCGCTGTGTTTGTTGTTGTCGTTGCACTTTCCATAGTAAAATCAAATTTGCTCGCCTGCGTTGAATTTGCCGCCGGCTCATCTGTAAAAACAAGAAAACCAAATGAAATTAAATAATACTACAATTTTATATAATATGAATATAATTACATAAATAAATTAAACCAAAAAATAAACTTAATTTAGTATAAATCATTTGTTAAATTTACTTTATAAATATATTTAAAGAGGACTAGAAAAATTCGCAAATAACTGATTAGAATATTGGACACTGTTTAAAGTGAGTTTGTATAAAATTTCTTAGTAGACGATTTCTATAAATCATTTGAGTGGCTCTTCAGCTATTTTTGGTTTCAGTGAAACTTAAATATTTACGCTGATGAAGCGCGTAGCTCGTCAATCTTATCAGACTGATGATAAGCCAGCCACAAATGGCACAAATGTGTGTGTGTTTGTGTTTGTGTGTGCGTGTGTGTGTGTGTTTGTGGCTTGCAAATAAAATGTGAAATATGTTTGGGTCAGTCTTAAATATTTTTGTGTACGATATGTATAAAAACAAGCATAAATAAGCAGAATTAGCAAGCCAAGCGATAAGCAAATTTTTTTATTAACTTTCTATTTCAGCGTTAACTGTTCACCTGTTGCTCACACGCACAACAGGCCACAAGAAAAGAGAGAAAAACAAACTTAAACTAAAGCGAAATCTATCCTAAAACACGAAAACATTCGCAACTAAATCAAAAACAAAAAAAAAATGTCAAGCTAAGTGCGCTGATTGTTGTTCGGTCGTCTTATCAGCTTTTATATATATGTATATATATATATATATGCATATGTATGTATGTATAATTAAACTGTACAGTTTAGACTCTCCACAAATGCTATTGTGAACTACATGCACACACACATACATATAATTAGTAATTCTATTCGTAGAAAAATAACTCAAGCCTCGGGCGTTAATTGACACTCTACTTATATATATATATATATATATTTGTATATACATCCACTCACAGACACTCTTATGTTTATCATGTATTGTAATTTGCCATTTCAACTTGTGTTTATAAATAAAACTAACAATATAAAATTTGCCGAAAAATTCCATTGATAATGTGCAGCTAGGCATGACATGTTTTTGGGCATGTTTATCAGCGATTTGTGTGAAACTCGTTTAGTTTGTTTTGTGCTGGATTCACCTGTGTTGCATTACTCACACACAATCAGGCAAAAAATACCAGCGATAAATGACACTTGTAAATTGCAAATGGCACTCAAATCCCCCCTCAACAAACCAACCTCTGCTCTGACGTCAGCTGTCGCAGTAATTAGACAGTTTTTCTTTACGTTTTTTTAAGAGATTAGAGGCATTGCTTAGCGCATTTTTACATTGCATATGACGTTGATTAAAAGCATCAATTACATAACCACAAAGCAATTGCAGTCGGCGTCGGCTTGCTGTGAAGGGGTCAAGTCAATTTGTGTGGAATTTCCAACAAACGGTGGAATCGCCATCGATTATATGGAATACGGAATTTGGTAACGCAATTCACGAGTCAAGTTCATGTTTACCACCTACTATATACTTATATATATATATGTATTCATTTATACGTACGTATATATATATATATATATATATATATATACATTCATTTATACATACATATATTTCTAATTTTAGTCACATTTACAACTGATTGCTACAGTTATGCAATATTGTTATCGATTAAGCGCAACAACTAATCGTTAATTTTGAAACTAAGCCCAACTAATCATTAGTCGTATACGAAAATATAAATGTCCATTTTTCAAACACGTCATGAAGAAAATAATTGTAATCCAAATATAAGAAAAGCAAATATTTACGAAACTCTATTAAGCTCTGTTATTAAATTGTATTTGTTAGTGCGAATTGCAATCAAATACAACTGTAGTTTATTTTAGAAACTTATAATGCATAGCAACTAAGTATAGTGTGTACATACACACACACATATATATATATTTATATATATATTTATTTATATATATATTTATATATAGAAACTAATATATATATATATATATGCATATACATGCATATTAAATAGAGTGAGTTACACATGCATTTGCAATTATTCATATTGCCTGTCACTCTGGTCACACTGTGATCATACGTCACACGAGAGCTTTTTTTATGCATTCGACGTACGCCTCTCTTACTCACGCGTGTCCCACTCACAAGTGCAAGCACAAACACAAACACATAAATACACCCACTCGATAATGAGCACAAGGTATGCACAAAAAACGGCGCCACTGTTCGTCAGATTCAAGTAATACGTCACATTCGCTTTGCAGCTGCAAAGAGTGTATGTAACAAGTAAAAATTGAGCTTGGTCAGCTACCAGCTGGTAATTGCTAATTATTAATCACTTATAAGCCATATGTGAGCGAGACTCAATTAAAAAGTAACCGAGGTGCAGAAGCATGGCGCAAAAATCACGTAAAATTCGCGGAAATGATACGAAATTCCAATGAATTCGCAGCGGCGTCTGATAAAAAAAAGAAACCGCTTTTACGACGACTAAAACAGACAAATTGAAATATTCACACACACATATACACTTACACCCACACACTCACTGAAATTAAATAGTGAGTGCAATAAGCAGAGCTCAGCTAATCGTACCTGGTAAATATTCAAGCAGTCAATCGCTCTCTGTGAATATCAATAAGCGTATGAATATCGATAGAAATAGAATTATCGATAAGAGGCGTCAACACTAATATCGGTTTTGTTGTCAAAGCAAATTGGGCATATCAAAAACAAAAACAATAAAACGTACAAAAATATGACAACAGCAAAAATGCGTCCGTTCATCGGTTAAAGCGCTCGCGACAACGAACAACGAGCGATGAGCGACGACCGTCGAGCATGAAACAGTTAAAGACAACTAGACGAGGCAAGCTGAAAAATTCATTCAAAGACCCAAGTGCCCAAGTGGCAAAAGCAACAGCAGCAGCAGCAGTAAAAACAGCAACAACAAGGAGACACAAATCAGTGTGTGTGTGTTTGTGTGTGCGAGAGTAGTGTGCACAAGAAAATGAAGAAGCGACGGGACGCGACTAACTGGCGAAAGAGCAACGCGAAAACAAAAGCACACACACAAACGAAGCAGCAGCAGCAGCGATGCGAGTAGAATGGTGAAAAAAAATATTTTAAAACCGTACAATAATCAAATAATTGAGTGAGACAGCGAAAGAAAGAAGCAGAGTGGGTAGAGGAAGGGGTGCGAGCAACAGCAAAACTGTCGTCGTCAAAGTCGCGTCGCCGACGCCGCATACCTCAATATTCGCAGTCAGTTCGCACACTGTTGCAATTGTCAATCATAAGTAAGCAGCATTCGGACGCCGCTACTGCTACTGCGGCTGCTGAGAAATGATCAAATCAAGCAAAAACGTAGCTAGCAACAACAACAGGTGACGCGACGTAAGGGAAAAAACGACGACGGCTGTCGTCGCTGGCCCGAACACGAACCCGAAACCGAACCCTATTGTCGATTACGACACATACATAGAAACAGGCATAAACACGCGCACGCACACAAGCGCAAGCACCCCACCAGCAAAAATGTATATGTGTGTACATATGCGAATTTTTGCTGACTAAGGAAGGTCTGGGGAGCACCAGCAACGACGAAACGAAACGATAACAACAAAGCATTTCAAACGTAGAAGCACAGCGCAAAACGTAGCAGTGGAAAAAAAGTGATAATAAAATAATAATTGCTACACACACACTCACGTCTGTACACATTTATTTTCGAGCGACGATCGTTCGTCTGTTAAGCGAGTGTGAGAGAGAGCGCGCTAAAGCGCTAGAGTTGCCGCAGCTGTCTACACACGATACACAGTACGATACCCGGCTCCCTTCTAAACCCCTTGACCATTGCACACGAGTGGAGCACGAGCAGACATGTGGCGACGTTCATATGCATGGTTAGCATTTAGCCTGTTTTCAATAGCACTCTTACCCATACCACTGCACACAATGTGTATGTGTGTGTGTGTGTGAGTCTCAACATACGAATACATACACACAATGGGCAACATGACTAATGCAAACAACTTGACAACACTGTCGCCGCTGCCGTCGCTGGCGTCGCAGTGACCAAGCGCTGACGCTGCCTGCGCTTTGCTTTTGTGTGTATTATACTGAGTCAATTCACAAGAAACGAGGAAACCCGCCATTCGTCGTCGTTGCTGTTGTTATTGTTGTTGTTTCTGCTTAAATTTGTTTATATTTATGTACATGTTGTCTGTATGTACGTGAGTGTGGCCATTTGTGTGTGTGTGTCTGTCAAGCTGTGTGCGAGCATGAATCAAGCTAAAATTTTAATCATTTTGCTCGTTTTTTTGTTGTTGCTGCCAGCCCCCGGCCTGAGTGGAAACGAGTTTAGCTTGTTGCGTGCATATGTATATATGTGTGTGTGCTGGGCATGAGTTTTGTTGTGGCCTGCCTGTGTGTGTTTTGGGGCAGCGCTACTTGTTTTCATCGAGACACAGGCGATAATATGACACCAACCAACACCAACAAATGCAATCGCCTCTGTTATAGCTTTCTAGAGCACTTGATAAGCACTTTTTTTTTTGCTCATTCTCTGTCTCTATCTTTCTCGTCCGCTCTTTCCTTCCTTATTGTCTGCTGTGACGTACTCATTCGTGCTGTTGTTGTTTTTTTTGTTTCTTTTGCTGTTTGCTATTGATTCCATTCCCAACACTTGAGTATTTGTCGGAAACCAAATTAATGCGATTAAGCAGCGCTAACGACGATCACGCTACTCTTCCTCTTCCTCTTCTTTTTCACTTTTTGCATTTACCACCACTACATGTGTGCGTGTATGTGCGTGTATTTCAAGCAACTGTTGCTGATTTTTTTTTTATAGTTTCCACTTTAACATTTTGTTTACTTTATAAGAGATTTTCAGTAAGATAATAGAACACAATAAACATATGCCGAAATAATTGCCATGAAATCCTTATAGATTTATGGGTAATGAAATATATATATATATATATATATATATATGGTTGCTTTTGTGTTCATTTTAAGTCGAAAAACTGATATAAAAAAGCAAAAAAATATATATATTTTAGAGCTTACCATTGGCGAAAAAAAACAGTTCATTCTTTGTCTTGAACGGCAAGAGTGAAGGTTCATTTAGAGTTGACTGATAATACGGTGCGATATAAAACCTCTTGAAAACTAATAATAGTTTTTTAGACTGAAACTCATTTTGTTATATAGAACTGTCAAATGCATTTCAATATTTAATTCTCATTATAAACATTTAAGAGAGCTAGGAAAATTTATTTCGAATGAGTAAGCGAAAACTTTTTCGTTTTTTTTTTTTAATTTCCCAAAATTGCCGAAATTTGATTTTCTACCGCGGAAATTCCCAAAAACGCTTGACGTCAAACCGAAAATATTAACAAAAATCTATATGAAATTCTGTGCGAAAATTGCTGGCCAGTGCCAAGGCTACAAAGATACACATAAAATCGTTGGATTTTTTTGGCACTGAACTTTCTACATGTAATAAACTGTAGATCTTGTGTGTATATGGTATGGCATGCAATTTTTAAATATTTTGTATTCATAATTAAAACTAAAACGAACATTACAAAATAATTTTGGTGTTGGGAAATGGCAGGAAGCGAAATTACAAAATGTGGCATGAATATATATTTGAAAGAAATTTCGTTTGAATTGAGATTCGTTTTAATTACAAATGTAGACATTTTTCAACGAAACGAATCCAAAGCGAGCCCAAAAACGATTGTCTAAAATAAACAGCGCATAAATAAAGAATAGCTGAGATAAAAATAGGGAATAAAATAGATACTGCGCCAAAAAATAAATAAAAGTGTTAAATAATTGCCAGTTCAATTTTTTGTTTACATACAAAACATTTAAGAACCAACCGCAAAAAAAAAACATGCGATTATATGTATTTATCTATATATATTTATATTTATATTTAATTTATCTATGTATGTTTTTTTTAGGTTGTCGCTTGGCGACTTTTGCTTTCCACAAATTTCGCTGTGCCAAAAATCAAAATGTATTTTTAAATGGCCAACTACGTAAGACGACATTCAAGTGTTTTTATTTAGCCAGTACGCAGTTTGAAGTCTTTAGCCATTGCCAGAGAACTATATAGATATGTTTATATATATTTATAGATCTGTCTATTGGCATTTTAGTTAGCACGTTTTAGCTGGCCATTTTGTATACTTGATTGTTTATGACAGCCTATACAAATTTATTTAATTATTTATCTCACATCTTGCCTACAAATATGTATTTGTTTTATTCAGTTCGTTGCAAGTTTGCAAATATAATTTGAAGCATTTCTCGCATTCGTTTTCAAATAAAAAATTCAGCTGAGTTTTATCTCAACTCACGAAATGTCTTTGACTTGTAATTAAAACTTTATAAAAAATATGTGGTCAAAGTCACGCGTGCTAAACTAAAAACAAATAATTAGATGATAGCGAAAAAAAAAATAATAATTAAACATTTCTCAAATCGTGCATTCAAGCGTAAAAATCTTCAGAAAACAGATATAAAAAAAAAAAACAAATAATAATAACAATATTCTTCTACTAATATTTTTGTTTATGGTTGTGTGGCATTTGAAGGACGGAAATGCTGTGTATGTTGCGTCAGATGGTGTGTGTGTGTGTAAGTGTGTTTGCATGTGTGTGTCAATTTTTGCATATTAGCGCAAAGAGACGAAAGTAAAATCAAAATGAGCAAGCAATAAAGCACTAAACAAAAGTCACACTTGGGAAATACACTTTTTTGTGTTAGTTATAGAGGTAAACAAAGAATTTATTTGCCTAAACTGTGTAAAGTTTTGTTTACATTACTTTTTTATATAACGATTAATTTTTTTTAATGCAATTTATTTTTGTAATTTCATATCTTGTTCGGTTTAAGGTGTTTCTTTGAGAAAGTCAAGTGGATTGCGGTTAGGGTATATTTATAATATTTGTTAAATAAAAACGCTTACGTAGCGTGCACAAAATGCTTGAAAAACTGGTATTTCTTTTTTGACTATTCACCACCTCTCCCCTGCTCTACCACACCCCCAACACATATACAAAGTGTGCGGCGACTAAGGCGTTAAACAAATAGAAATCTATAGTTAATAATGACCAAAGATATGATATATTAATCTGAATAGAGTGATGTGTGTGTGTGTGTGCTTGCATGAGCAGTTGTGTGTGTGTGTCTGTGACAGCATCTTTGTCTGTCTGTCTGGTTGATGGCATTTTGCGCCCACGCAGCGCTTTGAATCCGTATATGTCACTGTAAATGTACATTATATTTTGTAGCGCTCTTGTCAAGGTCAGGGGTTGCCTTAGCTGCCACAGTCCGTAAACATGTGTCGTAATCCGTAATCCTTGTTGCAGGGCATTCCTCAAACACAGACAAACACACACGCATATAGAACTGTTGCTCGTTTAATTGTTCCCAGGCACAGCTAACACTTTAGCAGCCATCTCTCTCTGTCTCTCTTTCTCACTTACGCACACTAAACTGCCCTTTTGTTGTGTTCTTAAGTGGATTTCCACCTTTCGTCTCTTATTGTTTTGTTGCTTTGTTCTATGCCGTCGATTCGCCTGCCCTTTTTGGCTGTGTCAATGACGTTGCAACAAGCCTTTTGTCTCGCTCGCGCTCACTACGGCGACGGCGACGTCGTCGTTTGTTGACGGCAGGTATCCTGGCGCCGGCTTAATTTACGTTTCGCTCACATGCAGGTAGACCGACACACACACTCGCAAACAGACATTGAGAGAGAGACAGAGCGCGTAGTGTATTTAGTTCAAGTCCAATGTGTTCCTTATTGCTGCTGTAACGTGAAATTGAGCGCATCGTATGACACATGCTTATGCATTTACACACACACACACACAGCCACATTTGCTCTCTTGCTCTTGCTCGCTTGCATGCTGCACTAACTAACCCGACCCGAAGAGAGCACATTTGTTTTTCTTGTTTTACTTTAAACTCGACAGAGACAAAAACTAAGAAGAAGCAGAAGATGAGCAGACCTCAAAATCACGACGACGCCACAACTACAACAGCGGGGGTTGCCCTGTTTGTTGTTGTTGTTTTTATTATTATCGTTCTGTTGCTGTTCTTTTTTTTTTTGTTGCGCGCTACAAAACGTCGCTGTCGCTGCAACGACTTTGCTTTGGTTTTAATGAATATAAATTATTATTTTATGTTTATGTTTATATTAAACTGTAAAACATTCTTTTGAATTTGCTCCAACAAATTGAACGTTTTCTTGTTGCTCACTTTTTGTAATTAAATACACCTAAACGACTTTTGCACTTTGTATTTTGTATTCTGAATTTATTTGATATTTGATTTATTAGCATATTATGATGACATATTCATATTCAAATTCAACTCAAACTCACTTTTCCATTGCTGTTGTTTGTTGTGTCTGTGATCTAATTTGATTAATTTAAAACTTGCACTCGCGTCGCACTTTTCGCCTACACGTTCGTTCTTCGGTGGTTTCTATTTTGTTTATGTTTTACTACTACTCGGCCTGCGCCGCCTATCGCGTTCTATTCGCTTCTCGCTTTTCGCTGCGTTGCGTTCCGTTCCGGGCAGGCCAACTTAACAGCACGACGTTCGATTTTCGAATGTTCGATCAACTGTTGCTACTGTTGTTGTTGCCGCCGCCTGTCGACGTCACTGTGTGTGCGCACACGAACGGAACGCGGTTTGTTTTACACATCGCTCAATCGTTCAAATCGACCATACATACGTACATTCAAACACACACGCACACACTAATATGCATATGCTGGCTGAGCATTTCTTGTTTCACATGCTGACAGAGCGCTTTACATAGACCCATTAAACAGAGCTGATCCATGTGGTATTGTTTGTTTTTAGTGTGCCGCATCATCACTGAACCGGCCCTGTACACAAACACATATACGACAGCCCAGAATAAGAAAAGGAACAACAACAAAAAGTCAGCTAGTCAGCAAGTGCCAAGTCGTCGGCTGTTGCGCGTCGTGCCTGCTGTTTGTGTGTGTGTGTCATGTGTATGGGTGTGCTGTGCTATGCTGTGCTTTCCTTCTTGCTCAGGGAAGCCCCAAAACACTCCGCGCGCAAATTGTTCTATTGTCGTTGCTGTTGTAGCATGAGCAAAAGCGAATAAAAGAATTCGCTGCTTGCTGCTGCTTAAGTGAGTGAGCGCCGCCAGCGCGTTCTTGGCTTATTAGATCAATTGACTTTGTGTAGTTTATTTTAGTGCGCCATTCGCTGACTATACGTGTATATGTATGTATGTGTGTAGATATGTGTTGCTTGTACGAATTTTGCGTTAATTTTTATTTGATTTTCTTTGTGGTTTTTGGAGGAGTTCGCAGATGCGAGTTTGGTGTTGATTGATATTGAATTTTATATTGCAATTAATAGTGAACTTGGTGTTTTTTATTATTAAGTTTTTAGTAGACCTCAAGTGGCCTACAATCAGATTCTTAGCAACTGGACTCTTAGATTGTTCGTATCAAGCGTATCGAGCTATTGATAAAGGAAAACAGTGCAATGACTTGTAACATTTTCAAGCATTTGATTTTCGATTAATCACGAAATATTGCTGGTGACAGCAAATTCAATGAACTCCTTTAACTATTAATTTGCTGGTCAAAAGAAAACAAAATCTAAATAATGTCAAAAGCAAATCAAACGGAAGTGAATCGATAAGAAAGACCAACGAAAACAAACATTGTCTTGATGTGCATAAACATTGATGTGTATGTATGTTTATGTGTGTGTGTGTGTGTATGCATGTGTATGCACATATTTAGACAGTTGACGCACGATAAGAGACGACAGCAGCAGCAGCAACAACAAAGTTGATGATATCAAAAAAAAGGTAAACAATCTAATCAATAAATACAATAAAACCATGACGAGCAGCGTTCAGCTTGTGCATTAGTAACTGTACATCTATGCATATGTATGTGTGTACATGTGTAATGTGAGCAATTGAATAGAGTTGAACAGGCTTTTTACTCTTTCTCCTTCTCCACTTCTTGCGTGCATGTGCCGATTGATAACATGCAATAAAACGTCAGTCGAAGCGATTGACTTAAAAATAAACAGAGACACAAATACACACACGCAAAAGAACACACAAAGAACCATTAACACATGTATGAGGGAGTGGAAGAGGGATAGGTAGCCCTTGCAATAGACACAAGTGGCCCCAAAACTGCAGTCGTTGCTTGACGACGTCTTATTCATTCACGCATTGGGTAATCGATATACACAAGTCAGCACACACACACACACGCAAACTTGCCAAATGAAACCATTAAGCGCAACAGAGAGCGCAAGAGAGTAGAGTGAGCGAGAACAAGAGCGCGAAGAGAGCGCGAAGAGAGCGCGAAACGAGAAGAGGAGGAGAGTAGACGAAAGATGGGAGACATTCATTGCAACCAGAAGCTACGATCGAACAGTGCCGCCAAAGTGGCGGCTCCAACGCAGACGTACAAGCAAAGCACAAACAATCAGTGGAGCCAACAGGCATAAAAACAACAACAGCAACAACTATAAAGTTGGCGACGTGATCATGTCTGGACAGTTCAGTAATGCTGGCGACGTTGTCGGCTCCAACTTTGTTATTATTACCGCTCGTGCACATGAAACATTCCCCCCACAACCCGCACCAATACAAACAACAACTGCCCACGATTTGAATGTTGTTTTTGTTATTGTTCTTGTTGCTGGTGCACCCGACGACTCTTGTTGATGGAACAGGTTTGAACTCGCGACTTGGCTGGCTGCTTGAATGTTTTTGGCTGGAGTTTTCCGTCGATATATTAAACGTAATCAATAAGGTTAACTTCTTTAATTGAGCAGCAACAGCGTCGTGAAATGGACCAAAACGAAGCGACAATCAAAACTAATTGAATGTGGCGAAAAGTGGAGAGAGAGAATTGGAAGTGAGTGAGTGCGTGTGTGTGTGTGTTTTAGTGAGAGCGAAACGAAGAGCAGCCATTTAACAGTGAACGCACACACACACACACAAACATGGAGTGCCAACATATGTTGACCTGTTGAGCTTTTTTTATTGAGCTCAAAAATTTGAGTGGCCATCAAAACAAAAAAACTTCGGACAGGGCAAAGTTCAGTGTGCGTTACGCCTAATCAAACTCAAAGTACAACAACACAAAAATAGTCAGGTTAATTATGCGTTGCATAGCTTATGGCGTCAGCACAGTTGCCTGTAAGGACTGCAAAAAGAGGATATGTTTATATATTTAATTACATCAGACTCATGAGTTGTGTAGCTTCTGCCATGTGTCAGCCAAAAGATTGCTTAAGGCCAACAAAAGTCAGACTATGCGTCAGCACTAAATCAATTTGGACCTTAGTCAACATTAGACATTAGACAAAAATGTGGCCAAAGTGCCACAAACAAACAGAGAGAGAGAGAGAGACAGAGAAGGGGAGATAAAGTCAAAGTCTGGGGTCGTTGCGAGCAGTCCACTTAAAATGTTGATTGCTCATTTGTTGACACGCAACGTTTACCATGTGTCTATATTAGAATGGATACAACACAAAATAAGCAGAATAGAAAACAAAACATCGAAAATATAAATCATTTACCTAATACAGAAATGTAAAAATAATTAGTATGGAAATTCGTTGTCTGTTTTACAGTGGTTAACAGTGTCAGTTTATGTTAACAGTGTCAATTGCTGTTAACATTTGCTCAACTCAAACAACAGCTACGACTCTAACTGCGAATCTATGTGTGAGTGTGTATGTTTCTCAGCTATGAATGGCGATAGTTGCCAGACCATAACAATAGCAACAACAACAACAACAACAACGGCCAATCGCTAAGTACGCGCACGTCATAAGCATTTGCATATTTGTGTTTGAGTTTGCTATTTGGTATATTGTATATTATATATTGTAGATACGTGAAATGTATCCACAGTCATGCCGATTGAACATTGGCAGCTGGCTGGCTAGCTGGCTCTGCTTGACTGCCAATAGCAACATTTTGCGATCATACAGACAGGCTGATAAGCAGACGGGCAATCGACAGACACGTCAGACACGACAGACAGACACAAACACACACAGAGATCGTTTCGTGCCCAGTTGTAGCTTGTCTGCGTGAAGAATGTACTGAAAAAATCAACATTACTTTTCCTTTGCATGCTCCACACACCAGCAAATTATGTTCAACACTCAACAGGAACAGGAAGTTGCTGTTAATTTCTTTAATTGTACATTTTTTTTTTAATAATTAATATTTTTTACTTGTAATGAGTTATCCAAAAATAAACAAACAATTTTGCCAGAAATTAGCATTTTTCATTTAATGTGTTTTAATGTTTAACTTTAACATGCTCCCAATATATAGACAAAATATCTTGGATATCAGACTACTATATCAAACAGCTGTCATTGGAATAATTGATCTAAAGTTGACTTCTTATGTGAACAACTGTTTTGATTACCAAATTTAAATCTGATAGCAGACTTATTATATCTAGTCTTTATAGGAAAAATCTGTAAGTTATGGCATGAAAAACAGTTATGAATTGTTTAGTAATTATCCCAATTGAACTGAAAATCTTCACAATCTGACCACTAAATCTTATTGGAATGAAATAAATTATTTCATTATCTAAACTAGATTACTTAGTCATGGCTTCTGCACTATATCTAACAAGTGGACAACAAATCCTACAGATCGGGCTACTAAATTAATGAGTAGTCATGGAAAAGATCGAAAAATCAGTTCTTAACTGAGAAACACTTCAGTTAAACAAGTGTTTAATCTTTAGTGTGTCAAAGATTAACATTTATAATTTCATATAATCAAATATCATTTTATTTGTGGTGAGTTCCACTGGGCTGTGATTTAATGTGAGTATTTCGAATGCCAGCAAAACATGAGAATCTAACTCAAAGTGCGCCCAACATTTACCATATGTTAGCCTCTCCATGTGTGTGTGAGTGTGTGTGCAAGTGTGTGTGCAAGTGTGTGTATGTTTGTATTTCGTCTGTGTCTCTGCTTGATTGTTGTCGAGGTATCAGCACATCGTATGAGTTCATTGTGTGTCATGTTGTTGTTCTTCTTGTTGTCTAAATACAACAAGTATTAAGGTGCATAAGTGTGTGTATAGTGTGTGTAATGTGTGTAGTGTGTGTGTTGATGTGTGTGTTGCTTTGTACTCGCCTTGGCTGCTGCTGCTGCTGCTGATTGGGAATCGCCAGTTGGGCGACTGTGAAAGAGCTTTGTGCGTAGCTGTAGCTACGAGATACTTTTATACACACACACAGATACACACACACACACCACACACATTCCGCTTGCCACTTATTCTACAGTGGCGTCTATGAATTTGGTTTTATATTAAGCAGTCGAGCAGTAAATGCGACGACGATCGCAGACTTGCGACGCCAATGAAAAAATGCTGTGAATGTTCAACTACCGCTGACTGTTTGTGTGTGTGTGTGTGTGTGCGTGTATCTTGTATCTTGTATCTGTACACTCAGCAAAAAAAATATAAATAAATAGTATAAATAATAACAAAAATTTCGAAAAACACAAAAAGTTGTTATTGTTTTATTAAATGATTTGCAAATATACAAAAATAATATTCGTGAAATTGGCAATTCTATTTTTAAAATAAAAATAAATATTTTCTATATTATAATTATCTATTGTTAAAAGGTAGAAATGGAAAAAATCATATATTTAGAAACAATTCTACAAATTGTTCTAAATTTTTAAGTTTTGTTTTAAATTAAATTTCTTTGAAAATATATTATTTGTTTTAGATGATTTCTGTTTAAGAAATGTAATTTTTAAATAACAAGCAGAGCTAATTTTGATGACGAGTTTCTAGAAATTCAGTTCGATTTTTTTTTGTTAAACATTTAAAAACAAACTGAGAAATATAATTTTGTATTGATAAATTGCCCGCTATTTTTTCAAAGTGTAATTGTATCTACATCTTAACTGCATATGTGAATATGTATTTTGGCATCTACTCATGCTAAGCAGTACTGCACATTGGCATTGTGGCAGCTGTGGCAAGTGTGGCTGCGTGCTATCAGATAGTGCCCCAGACTGCAGCGAGACAGCTTAATGACTTGCGTCAATGGATTTGCACAGCTTTTACCTGAAACGGCAAATCCCAAACGACAGACTCGCTGGCATCATTAAAATCAAATTTTTTTCCTTTTTTCGCGGGCAAAACCCATAAAAATCATCAATAGAAACGGCTCACGGCCAGGTCAATAGATTGCTGGTAATCTGGTTACTGGTAGCGCCAGCCATGCTGCCTGCCCCGAAGATGTGTGTGCAACTTGACATTTGATCAACAAAGGAAGAGAAAAGGAGAGAGGGATAAAGAGAACCACTTGACTAACGGATCTCAACGGCGACCTGGCAACAGATCCTCCTCCTCCATCCGCAGGTAGTCCTCGAAGTGCACGTCAATTGCTTCTGTGGAAATCCCCAGCAGTGTTTAAGGTTGAATATCCTTGCACCTTCTGCTTTGCCTATCCTAATTAGATTTGAAGTGTTCTCGGAATCGCAACTTGCAACTAGTTGCAAATCAATAATCATTTATGGAGGTGTTACTCTATCTTCACATCTAAACTCTGCTTAAAATTAACTTTAACTACTACAAATTTGGCTTAATTTCAGTAAGGATACTTTTTAATTAATACAATTTTTTACTCAAGAGCTAAAGTTGAAATATGCTTACAAATTTTGCTTACTTTCAGTGATGACATTTTTATATTAATACATTTTCCTACTTAAGAGCTTGTTTAAAAAAAAAAAAAACTATAAAGATTAGTTTTAATTTAGTTTCGGTATATTTATTAGAAATTATTCTATTACTTTAAATAATTTGTAAAAGTATAAAAATTAGTTGACTATTTTTTTTTTTTTTTTTTAAATATGTTTTTCTTTGTATTCAGTTCAAGTATTCTTCAAATTAGCTGCGGTCTTAAAAAAAAAACATTTGACCAGGAATCATTGAAAAACATATTTAAATCATAAAAGAGATCAATTATTGATTTATTTATTTTATTTATTTCCTCACATATTTAAATCATAAAAGAGCTAAATTATTGAAATTTATTTCCTTTACGTATTACAATAAGTATTTAGCACAATTATATGTGTAATACCCAATTAAATTCAAGATTATTGATTACTAATTATTTTTATGGGAATATGGCAATTTCAAGTAATTCGACTTAGTTCAATAATATCTAAATATAGCCAGATATGTCTCAACTGTTTTGGGAATTTCCCTTTGAGTTTTTTCCCTTGCTTAAGCAAACCAAATCAAAGTGTTGTTTTTGAATTGTAATTAATCAATGTTTTTGATGTGTTCATTATTGTTATATCTATATATATATATGTACATATATATCTGTTTATGTTTTCTAGTCGCGTTGACCTTCAAAGTGTCATCTGTCGATTTGTTTGTCTGCCTGTCCATTGTCCATTTTTGGCTGTTATCTGGCTATCAGTGACAACAAAATTAACTCCTCCACAAACGAAATTCTGTTTGACAAGCGCCAAACACCCCTCCCCCCTCCACCACACTAAGCCGACCCTCCTCCCTCTACACTTTTTTCACTAGTCGTCTTCCGCTGTGCCAGTTTTTTGTTGTATTTTTTTTGTTGTAAAGCCGTTTAATACAGTAATGACAAGCAACAGTCAATTCCACATAGACCCAAGCGCACATTTATGCTCTATATATATATATATATATATATGTCAATTACATACATATACACATGTACATGTCAATGCTCGGTAATATTGATAAAAAAAATGCCTGTTTGTGTGTTTTGTATGTGTGAGCATAAAATAGAAGTCGCCTGGCTTGATAAAAAACGAATGGCGTGATTCATGATAGAAGAAACACGCGCACACACACACATACACACACACACACACACACGCGCGCACAACAAATCAAATAATAATAACAATAAGCGTTGCGTAGTAAAAAATTCATATGTATATATATATATATACATATATATATATACACAATTACAAGCACTTTTGCAGAATTTAATGTTTATATGCGTATCAGCAAGAGATTATTGTTTAAGCATGTTTTTCTATATGTCTGTGCTATATACATATATACATATATATATATATATATGCTTCAACAATATGTATATATATTTATGTTATGTATGTGTTCCAGGCATTTTTTTATACGATTAACGGTTATTTTTATTTGCCAGCTGGTCTTATGCGATTTCACTTTCATTATCAACAGCCCTGATAGACACTTACGTCTGATATGATACGGTACACACACACACATAATTCCACTCACACACACACATGTATGTATAATTGTGTGTGTCATTGCAAATAATTCGAATATCAATAGTGTTAAGCAAACTGAGATTTTAACAGAATTATTTATATATATATATATATCTTCCTAGAGCAGATCCAATTTTTTTTTTCATATTAGTTAAGCACTTTAAACTCTTTGAAAATAGATTTACAAATTTGTTAAATTTGATTTAAGTTGCATTTATGAAATTCAGCTCTTAAAAAAAATATATATATAAATAATGATTGAATGCAGTTGTCAATTAACATAAAAAATACTACTAAGATGATCGGGTAGAAACCATAAAAAAATAATTCAAAAAAATTGTAAGCACAATTTAAGAATTAGATTTGCAAAAATATTTAATTAGCAACTTTTAATTATATGAAGTTGACTACATACAAATTAAATGATTTGAAATGAAGTCATTGTTATAAATATTATTGTTATGTTTTATATATAGACATAATGATAATGATTATTGTAGATATTATCATTATTATTATGTTTTATCTGTATATCTGTATAATGATAATAATATCTATAAATGACAATACCAGTTAAGCTAAGCATTTTTATAGAAAGTGATCACAACATAAATCAATCAATCAAAATCACATTCCACAAAACAAATATGTATATCTAAAAAATGTGTTAATTTTTTAAAAAACATTGAAATTGCCCAACTTACCTTTAAGTTTTTCGCGTGACGTTTCCAAAGCATTTTTACGCGAATTCACAGTTGATTCTAAAACGAGAAGAAAGAGAAAAAAAACATATTTTATTTAATTTCAAACATTTTCAAACTTTGATTCATTCGCATTTAGATTGTATTATTCAGTTGATGTTTGATATGCTTGGCTGCTGTCATCAAATTAATAGCTAAAAATATTAGAAAATTCTTAGAAAATTCCGCAGCATTTCAATTATAATTGCTTTGTATATTTTCAAATGTATACATTTGAAATCGTATTCAAATTATGTTTTGTTTTCACAGACAGCTAAACAGAGAGGAAAATAAAATCTTTTTAATCTCTTATTTATACCAAATGTCGTGGCCCCCACGCATTGACACTGACATTTCACTCTTAGTGACGTCAAGTGTGTGTGTGTGTGTATAGCCTATACACACACACACACACACAGCACATTCAACAAGCAACACAGAAACTTTGATAATTTACTGACAAAAGTCTTGAGGACATATCAAAGCTAAACATATGTGAGAAATCCTGCTAGTGTCACAAAAACACATAATATACCTATATATATATATATATATATATATATATATATATACATATACAAACCATTTGCATAAATTTATTTTTCTTTGTGAAATGTTTGCTAATTTTAAAATGTGTTTCTGCCCATACACTCATCTCCATAAGCAGCTATATATATATATATTTATATATATATACATATATATAAAGATTCAGCGAAATAAACTTTTGTCTACGTGAATTGTAGAAACGCACAGACAATTCTAAATGTTCTATAAATAATTTCGCAGCGCCTGCAAAATGTGGCGAAATTCCCAAAAGACAAACAAATCTACAAAATGAAAACAAAAATCACAAATAATAATCAAAACAGCTTGACGAGACTAGAGCAACGTATTTTTTTCACCTGTTATCCATTAAAAATGGATAATGGGTATATGAACACCCCGATCTTAGTATATATATATTTTATATTTTATATTATATTTATATATTTTTAAATTGATTTCATTTCTATCAGCAGCATCATCTGTATGCACAAATATGCGAGCGCATTTGTGAGAAAGAGATGGCATGATAATCGAAGCGAGCGCCAATATCATTTTGTTTGCATTCTGCAGAAGACCGTTACAATTGTGTATAGTTATTTGTGCATGCATGCATATTTATGCATGTGTTCATAGCCAGCCAATTAGGGTTCAGTTTGCGCTTGTGAATAAAATCTGCACTGGAATCGTTTTTTTTTAAATCTTCAGTGCCTCAGTTTGCTATAAGAAATGAGTGCACTATCAGACCTGCTCCCATTTGGGTGCTACATTTTTTATAGGGAAATTTGTCAACAAAATTAGAATATAAAGTGGTTTTTAGGGTATATCGTTGTCGAGCTCACCCGACTACAGCACTCTTATTTGTTATAACATACATTTATTTGTCCAAATTGGAATGACGCACTTTTGAGTGTTGTTCTAAAATTCGGACACATTCCTCAGCTAATGCTTGGAGTCTTCTGTCCCATCTGCCTCATTTTGTTGGTGGCCTTTTGTGGCCTGCGCAATTTAGTTGCCATTTGCACAATTTTATTGATAAGTAAATGTTACTGCTGCTGTGTATGAAGTAGAAATTACAAAATAAAGTGCGATTAAACCTTATCAGCGCAACACCAACTGAAATTATTGTCTTGCGCTGTTGTAAAAAGTGCTCATAAGCTCTATGTATATATATATATATATATATATATATATATATATATAGATATAGTCGGACTCGCATTCGAACTCGTACTTTAATCGCACCCGGCTGAGCTGCACTTTGAACGCTGTCTCTGATAAGCAACAACTTTAAAAATAAGATTGCTGTCAACGCCGCGAAGTATGCAATAATTTCTGCTTTATTTGTTTTGTTGTGTGAAACTAGTTTTTGCGCAATTTAGATATATATTTAACTTTGTAAAGCGTTCGATTCATCTTTGAGGTTACGCAATCAGCTCAATTGTGTGTGACGTCATAAGTGCTTGCTCAGCTGAGCTCATGCCTCACACACACACACACACTCGCTAATTGTATTTATTAACATTTGCGGCAACAATTAGCAAATGCCGAATCTGTTGATGAAAACGAAACAGAGCAAAAAAGAGCATAAAAATAAGCGGCTTCCCCAGCACACACATGCACACACACATAGAGGCGCACACATACAGTTGAAAAGCTAAACTGGTTGGTTTAACAAGTTTTAAAATGAAGCAAAAGAAATTAAGACCCAAGCAAAGCGCACGAGTTGATGATGACGATGGTCAATTGCCAATTTCAGACTTGTTGTTAGTCGCTATGCTTTTTTTTTGTAAGCTCTGTCTGTGTGTGTGCTTTGATGCGCATGTTTCCGCTTTCATTCGACGCCAACAAGTCGGCAGTCGTAAACAAGTGCGGCAGGTGGTAGCGCAGCAGCAGCAGACACAACGACAGCCGCGAGAGCAAGTGAGTGAGAGAGCGAGCGAGCTTAAGCGATTGGTTCCTTTTCCTCTTATTTTACTTATTCTACTTCTTCTTCGTCTTTTGCTCTTTCTTCTGCTTCTTCTTCTTTTTATTTGATGCGTGCGCAAATCGCGGTCGCGTTTTATGCTACCTGCGTTAACAACTCTTCAGAGTTTCTTCTCTTCTGTGTTTCTCTCTCGCTCTGTCTGTTTGTCTCTGTTTTTCGCCTGATTCCTGCTGAGCAGAGCTGCCTTCAGTCGCCTGCCATAAATGCTGAGTGCCTGGCCGCTGCTTTAATTTGCATGCAGCCTTTTTGCTGCTCCTTTTTCCCTGCTGCTTGCTTCTCGTGCTTCGTTTGTCAGTGGAGAAAGACGCAATTTCTTTGTTTCTTTTCTAAATTTAGATTTATAAAACATTTAAAAATGATTGAAATGGCTCATTCATGACTCAGTACCTTTGAGAGGTGTTGGTAATTATAGCAAAAAAGTAACCACATCTACACAAAATATACATATGCAATTTATTTAATAGCTCTGTCATTCAGTCACTGTTAATGCGAATTGCATGTCATAAATTTATATTTACATACACACATATGTACACAGTTACAAATTAACATTAACACATTGCAGTCACTGTTACAGACTGACTACCAATGACTCATTGACAGCTGCCGGCTGCATCATTTCCTTGAATGTGAACTCTGCTAATCGTTTTAACTGCCATTTAGCCAACTGACCAAGTGAGTGGGAGTGTTAAGTGCGGCCAATCCACTCGAACTTTATTTAAAACAAAAAACATCTTGTCACAGAAGAGCAAGAAAATCAACATTGCTGCAGTCGCAGTCGCCGTCGCCGTCGCTGTCGCAGTCGTTGCTGCAATTTCTTTTGCATTACATTTTTACATTTTCTCTCTCTCTGTCGCACACACTGGCTGTCAGTGGCGCTCTCAATTAAATCGTTGTGTTTGCCTGTGACGTAAACAAGCGCAAAGCAGCCGCAGCAAATGAAATATGCGAAGCAGCACAGAAACCGAATGAAATAAAATGTTCAACGGCAGCAATAAAAATAAGAAAAACAACAACAGAAACCACAACATTTTTGCATATGCGCCTGTTGATTGCGTAATTAAAGTGCTCGACTTTATTGCGGCTGCTGCTGCTATTCTTGTTGTTGTTGTTCTCGTTATTGTTATATATATATATATATTTATATATATTTATTTTAATTCTCTCTTTACTGTTCGTATGTGTGCGTGTGTGCATTCACTAAATATTAAATGCTATATTCCTTGCTCTATCGCTTGGAATTTGTAATAATGCCAAACAAAACAAACGCAATCAAAATAAAATAAAAAATATAATTCAAATAAAAATAAATGAGCTGTATTCATAGAGTAATAAATACAAATTCTTATTGGACTATGAGCTAAATTTTTTGTTTCTTCAACGGCTGCCAATTTTTGCAGCTGCTTGCAAATTTAATTAAATCAAATAAAAAGGCATCATTGCATGTGTATATATGTGTGTGTGTGTCTGTGTGTGTGTGCATGCTCAAATATGTGTGCAAAGGGGGGAAACGCGACGGGGCTGGGCCCAAATCCAGTTACATTTACAGCTGCTGCTGCTGCAACGAACGGAATCGGAATTGGAATCGGAATTGGAATTGCAGTCGCAAATTGAAGCCAAGTCCCACGTGAGACTACGCTAAATATGCGAGGAATGTGTGGCAAAGTGCGTGGGGGACTCGACTTGCCTCGTAAAAAAAACCAAACAATTAAACTGCAAATGTGGAACACGAAGAACGCGTGGAAGCCGGAGTGGGTGGGAGAGGGGCAGGTGGGAAACACACGCTTCATGATTTATATTTAAAGCGCACAATGCAACAACAAATTAGTTAATCTGCTTCCAGATTGCAAATTGTAGAATTCAGCTGAAATACGCAATTATTTTTATTGACTTTTATTGGATTAATACAGTTTTTCCAGTAATTGTTTTTTCCCCAATTACAAGAACTTTCTTGACAAATTGTAGCTTTACTGTAAAACTCAATACTAATATTATACTAATAATACTAATCAGTACAACAATCCAAACAATTATCTCTATATTAAGTTAAATAAACGTTTTATAAGCTGATAAAAACGCAATAAATAAATTGTTTTGCTTAAAATCTGGTTATCCTAAAATACAAAACAATACTGATAAAATTGCTGTTTGCAGAGAAGAAGGTGATAATTTATAGACAATATTAAAAAATGATTAATAAGTAATTGAATAATGAAAAATAAGATTGGGGACTACCCTGAATGCGAACACGACGACAACTAAACAACTATTTAAAAATAAAAATGCTCGTTTATGATTAACCCATGTGATTACGTTCATTCCGATAAATAAGGCGCGATGATGAGCAAACACAGTTAACGTGAGTGAGATAAGCTCTCAAACACACACATGAAGGTTAACGCAGCAGAGACTGAACAAAGGCACAAAGGCACATATATGCATACACCTATCTTGTATATGTGTCTTGTCTTGTGCTTCTTCTTCGTTGTTCACACTATCGTGGCTGTAGTGTGCGCAATGTATATAAACTGTAAAAATGCCAAAACGGCTGACAACGCAAAAAGGCAATTATGAAAAGTTATTCACTTTTATGATTAATTTCCTTTGAATTATATACGTTGCACGCGCTCACTCTTTTTTTATAACTTAAAGCCCTCTCAACAGACTCTCTCTCGCGCTCTCGCTCTTGCTCTTGCTCTTGCTCTTAATGTGTCTTTCAATTTGGTCTGACGTTCGTTCAATCGCAAGCAGCAGCAGCAGCACCGCAGTAACGGCAGCAGAGACAGCAACAGAGGGAATTCCCTGTTGAGTGTGTCGCTCTCTCTATCTCTGCTCTGCTATGTTCTGCTCTGCTGTGCTGTGCTTTGTGCTCTTTTTGTCATTTGTTATCTCTCACTCGAGCTCTGGCTCTTTTGGCGTTTGTGGACGTGTGTTTTTGTTTGCTTTTCAGCTTTCAAGCTATATTATTACGCGCACTTCTTTTTGTTGTTGTTGTTGTCAAAGTTGCTTTGCGTTTCGTTGGGCGATTATCATTAGCACTGACTTGCTTTATATTGCTATCGTTCTGCTTCTTCTTCTTCTTCATGTTGCTATTGCTATTACTTTTGTTGTACTGTTAATTGGTGTGCATTTGCCTCGTCGACTTGCGCTGTATTTAGATTTATTTATTCGCTGTTTGCTACGCTTTGATAAGATTTCACGCCTATTTTTTTTTTTTTTAATATTTTTAGTTGACAATTTGTTGGCAAAAATTATAGTTCAAGTTTGAGGTATGTTTTTTGTGGCAAACCACAACATTTTGCTGTTTTCCATTATTATTATTTCCCTCGTTTTCGCTGCGCGCTTATCAAAAGCTAACATCGGCATTTTGGCCACAGTTTGCTTTCCACCTTGCCCATTTTACAGTGAAATTAATAGCACGATATGTTATGGCTAAAAGATTTATATTTCGATCTGCGTTAACATAAATTACACCACAGCCAAAGGAGAACAAGGAAGAGTGTAGAAGAGAGAGAATGCTCAACTGTTAGTTACCCTGTTATCAAAACTATAAAAACATATGTATATTTGTATATAGTATACATATGCACGAAATAAAAACATAAAATGTATCTTCTTATAATAAATATTATGTATATCGATAGTTATCGATAATATGAATCTTACACGAATTTGTATTGCAATAAGCCGAACAACATACATAAATTGCATATATTCTTATTATACATTATATACTTATCGATAGTTCTCGATAACCTGCCTCTTACATGAATTGGTTTTGCTTGCAGGGTATACAATAAATTGGACAACATGCATATGTGCATATCTTCTTATTATACATTATATACTTATCGATTGTTATCGATAACATTCTTCTATAACAAATTTGTATGCTTGCAGGGTATGCAGCTATGCAAAGAAAACCTAAGCAAAAAGATTACACAGACTCTTGCGTATTCGCCTTCTTCTTCTTGTTCTTCTTCATTGCTTTTTTTTGGCCATACACAACAATGTATCTGTATCTGTATCTGTATCTGTATCTGTAGCTGTGCATCTTTGTAAGTGTGCGAGCAGCGAATGGGACAGACAATTTTATTTCATTTATATTTTATGCGTTGCTTTTTTTTTGCGTTTGCTTCCTTTGAGATACACACAACAACACATACACACACACACACACACGCAGATGCAGAGCCAAGTTGGATGAAAATATTCGCGGCTGTTGCGGCACTTAAAATGGGCAAAAACGTATCTGTTGCTCCATCCTGTGGCAACAGCTGCTGCCAACTTTTGCGTTCTCAGCAAAAGGCGCAAAATAAGCGTCGCTCGTCCGTCGGTTGTCCCATTGCCGTCCGACGACGACGACGACGACGACGACGACGACGACGACAACGACGACGACGACGACGACGACGACGAAGACAATCCTCAATCAACTTTTGCTGCGCAGTGTCTTGTATCTTGTATCTTACAGATACGCATAGCACTTGTGCTCTGGCTTTGCTTTCCTGCCTTTGACTTTGGCTTTGCTTTTGTCTTTCGTTCTGTGGCAAGTTTTGGGGGCAACCGTTTCTTTGTATCTTGTAGATGCGCTCATGACAAACGTTCTATAAGCGTAGGTTTTTTTTTTTTTTTTTGCCTTTGCACTCAGTGGCGCCTCAGACTCAGACTCAGACTGAGACGAAGACGTGCGTTTTGCGCTACAACATGCTACGTGCCACATTCGCAACGTGACTTCCCTCAAATTATGGCCCACAAAACCAAAGCTGTGCAACAAGGAAGCCCGGGCTGAGCTGTGAAAGTTGCTCGAGTGTTGCCCTTTTTAAGGAAAACGTTTTTTCTTAACTCGAGTGTATATTTTGGGTTTCTATCTGATGGATACCTAAATCCGAAAGAGCGTTATTTCCAGCATTTACTTGGGATGATTAACAATGCTTAATAAATTCACAAAATGTGGCTGCCACTTCTGTTGCTGCCTTTCTATTGAGCTTTTATTTAGTGTTGCAGCACTTTAATATAATTCCTGTTGAAACATATTTGTTGGAAAATATTTGTAAATAGAGCTGCATAAATTAGTGAGTGAAGAAATTGTATATCCCTGCGGAAGGCTTTCTAATTTTAGCTTTCTAATTTACTTCGAATCCACAAACCCTTCCTATATTTTATATAGGAAAAGTTGAGTTCTTGTAAGAAACACTTTACTAAAATATTCTAATCAAACAGCCAAGATTTGGCCAAAGAAACATCGATGTTTTCCAAAATTACTTCATTATCTGCGTAATTAGAATATTTAATATTTCAATATAGTTTTGTTAATCCTTAAAGTTTTTTTTTTATCCATAATAAGAAAATAGAGAAAATTTCTCTTTTAATCATTTTAAAACTTATTTTTTGCTTTAATAAACTAAACAATTATTCTAATTGATTTATAAGTTGGTAAATCAAATAAGTTAACATATTCAAAGTGATAATTAACAGCTGTTAATTTACATAGTGACAACTTTTACTGTTAACAGTCTATGATTCTGTTAAGCTTAACGCTTAACATTTGTTATTAATATTTACGAGTTTTTTTTACTTACTAAATTAAATCAGTTAAATTGTTGCAACCGAATAGAAAGAACCATAAATGATCTGCATTAGTTTGGCTTAGACTTTGCAATGATTGTAAACAGCAGACAAGTAGTCGACTGCACATCAGTTGGCCAGGTTAATGGCTGTCTCTTTGGGCCAAGACCGAGTTGAATGCTTTACTTCAGCGAGCCGCAACCTGTACGCAGCATTTGAGGGTCCAATGTTGAGATCTGTTTATTGTTAAGCGCTTTTATTCGAGTCGAGTGTTGTCTCTAGCAGCAAAACCATCTCAGACTCTAGGCCTAAACGCAGCCCGAGTGAGACTACCTGTATCTGTATCTGTGTCTGCAACATATATTCATATTTATGTTACCCTTGTGCCCCCAGCTGACGCTGACGCTGATGCTGATGCTCTGAGCTCTCCTTTGCTTTGTTTAACCTGTTTTTTGTGCTCTTTTTTATTTATTTTTTTTCTGTTCTGTTTTTGTGTTGTTTGTGTTTGGCTTTTGGGCCACTTAACTTTTTATCAGAAATCACTTTGCCCATTCTGCGAAATTGTTATAAATACGTACAAACATTTTGTGTATATGCACAATACAAGAAAATACATACATAAATAAATAAATAAATATATATATATATATATATATATATGTATGTTTTTACAGGAAGATGGACCAAAATCCATTTTATTTTACCCGTAATGCTTATGGCTTAGGCAGTGCTTAGAGCCAACAGGTGTCTACTGAGCAGTTGGCCAAAAGATTTGTATTTGGTTTATTTGTTTATTTAAGCACATGTTTTGATAAATTCAAGTGATTTTTCGATCAAATCTTCATTTTTGTTTTGCTTACAAATGATAATAAATAAAATGTGTAAAATTTGTTTTCTTTTCGCATTTGTTAGTCTTAAATATTAAGAGCCATAATAATCATGAATTTAAGGCGTGAATTTATATAATTAAATAAGGTTGTTTTGCTAGTCAAAAGTAAAGACTTTGCTCTAGAAAATATAGAGAAATAAAATAATAGCACAACTCTTAAATGTATCTCTAAAACTTAACAAACTTTAAGGAAATTCTGAACATGTGTAGATAAAAAAAAAAACTAGAGCAACAATATACGTTGTAAAGTTTGGAAAACTTTTCACCAAGGGTCAAATTTCTTGCAATTTCCAAAAAGGTTTTATTTATTTTTGTATATTTCTTTTACCTTTTTATAAAAGTCAAAAAGTTTTATTAATTAATCAAATAACCTTCATTTTTCAATCAGTACTTTGTTTTGTAAATATTTAAAATATTATTAGATGCAGTTTTTTCAATTTAGGTAAGTCAAAAATTGCTTTTTAATTGCTATTAAATTGCTAGGCATATAAGATATAGCTATATATATATATAAAGATAATTTCCTATTCAACTTTCCCAACTAGTTTTTATGAAATTTTTTTTGGAATTTCGCAATTTTGAAACAGATTACATAGATTTCCTAATCACGTTAAATTGAGTTTATTGCTGTTATCGACTTGCTTACAATCTGTGTGCTGTAAAATTGAGTTTTCCCATGTACATTTTGAGCGAAGAGCAATACACACGCACACACACACACACACACACATGCACACACTCATTGGCAGGTGTAGAAACTCACACGCCCAAATTGATTGATTAAGGGAAATGATAGCACAGCTTGAAATTCAATTAAATGTCAATTGGACAATTTGTGTATCTTTATTGAAAGTTTTTCAAAGTGGCGGAAGGAATGTGAGGGAAGGAAAGGAAGGGATTGTTGTACGTTGGGAATATGGGATTGTATAATAAAAATGTTAGGAAGACAAAAAATGTCCATTTGCTTTGTGAAGGTTTCATTTATATGCTGATAACCGATAATTTATTGAATTCTTTTAATCAGAGACAGCCAAATGAAAATTCCTAGAAATTTTGCGCGATAACTTCAAGTGGTGTGTGCGAGTGTGTGAGTGAGTGTGTGTGTGTGCGAGCTCTTACTCACCACTTGTAGAGTAAAAAAAAACGGCAAAATGTGAAATAAAACTCGTTTAGAAGCTTAGCTAGAAACTTATTTGATGTCAGGTGAATCATCAACGTCAGCGAATCAGAGACACTAAAATCCAACCGGGTTGGTTTTGTGGTTAAAGATTGGGATTGTGGGGTACCTGGGGTAGTTGTGGGGGGGAGGGGAGGTATATTCCGGATTGTCATTCAAAATGATTCTGAGTCAATATTTGATATGGCAACATTTGACTGCTGATTGTGGGTGTGGTTGGGTTAGCGAGACTTGTGGGCAATACTTGAGATAAATTAAACAACATTTTGAACAGAATAAAAGAGCAAGAAATTAAGAGAGTGAAAGAGCGAATATATATATAAACAGAGAGAGAGAGAGAGAGAGAGAGAGAGAGAGAGAGAGAGAGAGAGAGAGAGAGTGAGTATTGTAAACAGGTTAACCAGGCATTTGACACAAGAATTGTGCTACGCTTTAAAAACTGGGCCCAGAGCAAAAAAGTCGCTGGTCAGCAGCAACGACATATATATATACATATATAAATATATATATATATAGTCTAGATATATATATATATTCTAAGTGGCTATTAAGATTATATTTGTTATCTTTATAGTTGGTTGTTTTCCAGCTATCGCTGATTGTCATGCATAATCTTTGGCTCCATTTTTTTTTTATTGTTTTTTGGGTTTTGGTTTTATTTCGATGTTATTTATTTTGTGTGAGCTTCCCCCATATTTTTTTTCGGAGGCAGCAACAAGTCTAAGAGATGGCCAAAACCGGAATGACGTGATGTCTTTTGGCTTATTTGTATTTGTATTTGTATTTGGAATTTATATTTTGTGTGCTGCTCTGCTTTGGCTTTTGGCTTGCTTAGAAGTCGATTTTCGTTTGTGGCTTTTTTTTATTTTTTTTATTACTTTGATTGTGTTTCCAGCATTCAACACGTTTTCGCCTTTTGAGCAAACAAACACATAAAGCGCAAAAATAAAAGACGTCTAAATAAAAGCGAAGAAATGTGAAAGAAAATAAAACCGAAATGTATATCATAAACATAATAAAGGCCATTGAGTGACGTTGTTGGCTTTTTGTTATTCTGGCCAATTCATTTAGAAATTGATACGAGAAATGCCACATTTTTTTTGTTCGTACTTTGTTTTCTTTTTTCACTTTTTGAGCTTGTGAGTATTGTGGTATTTTTGGGGTTAGCTGCTTTGGGAGTACCCTTTCAAAATGAACAATTGTCTGGTTAACACAATAAAATCTTTGATATCATTTTAGTTCTTTTAAGATTGATTTTTTTTCTGTGATGTTTACCAATTCATGCAACAGCATTTTGGATTTAAATACTTCTCCGAATTCTTATAAATATTTCGTATTTTTTTGTTTGTTTATATTTAATTTTAAATTCATGTATTTTTTGTGTCGTTTGTCAGTTGACATAAATAAATATATAATTATTTACGGTTTTCCGTTATCTTTGTTTTATTTGATAGTAAATTGAAAAAAAATCATAATAATAAGCGTGGAATAATTTTAATTAAAAAATTCTCATGACTATAATCTGAATTAAACAGTTTTATTCATTGTTATTTGTACAATATATGTATGTATATATAGCGAGAGTCGAGAGGAAGTGGCAATAATGTTCAGATTAAAGTTTGATTAAGAACAAAACAATATAAATAAATCAGACTTTGTTAAGCGTTTAAAATTATATTTACACAGTTTGCACTTTAAGCCTATATTTATGTGTGTCACATCACAAAAGCCTCCATTGATAAATAAATATAAATATAAATAATAATATAGAGAGAGAGTGAGAGAGTGAGTGAGAGAGAGAGAGAGAGAGAGAGAGAGAGAGAGAGAGAGAGAGAGTATCAAACAATGTTATCAGTTGAGACAGGCGCAAACAACGTAATTTAAAAATGCTTTTGCTTAATGTGATTTCAAATTGCTGCTGACGTTGAATTTGAATAAAATTCAACTTTTGATGAACGCCGTTGACCGCATTCAGCATTGAACTATTTGTGGAAAAGGTTATCAGCGGGTGCAGCACATGAGCATATAAATAAATTTAATTCCAACTTGTAGATACAATTTGTGGCTGCACAAAATATTTGTAAACATTTAAATAAATGTTAGTTGAAAATATTTTTGAATTTTTATACAAAGATAGCAGCTGGCTTAATCACAGAAAGGAAATACGATAACCACAACCACAACACAAAAAATGGGGCATTTCAAATATGCATAAACCCCAAGCCACAAGGCCTGTTTTGGGGCGCCAGCCCGTTAAATGCTGGGAAAACACGTACAAAATGTTCCAAATGCCATTTGCCCAGTTTCAGATACTTGTAGGCATGTGGATACTCTCAGACACGTCCTTAGGCAACAAAAAAATTTGTATTAGGTTATCCTTGATATACACAGCAAACGCACATACGCATATCCCACACCACACACACACAACACGCACACGCACACACACACAAGTGGGCAAATAGCTTTTCAGGGTCGTTGCCGTTGCTGCTGTTGATCACCTTTTGCCCAGCAACAACAGAGGACAACAAGCAGCTCTGCTGTGCTGAGTTCCTAGCTGCTGCTACCCCTCTCTCTCCTTCTCCCTCTCTCACTCTCTCTTACCTCTCTCTCCCCATTGGCTTAAACTTGCTATGCCCTGTGACCAACTATATTTAAAGTGGGCTATGCTTGCCTGAGTATAGACTGATACTAATTCCTAATTGTAAAGTGGCATAAATGATGTAGCAAAAATTTTGAAAAATAAAATACAATTTCAAAAATTTTAATTAAATAAAAGTTTACACACATATTGTGTACAGAGTATTTGTTAGTTGGGCAAAGAGTTATTATCAACTGGTTACTGGCTTTCATTGTTGCTGTGGGTGGTTAAGTTCTGCGCTGACTGCGAGCAACGTCATCGTCATCATCATAGTGGGGTTTCACGTTGCTGCCACACAAAAGGCAAACATACACAAATACACACAACTTTATCACTTGGGGAAGCCCTGCGCTTTCACAGACTTGCCTGCCTCTTCCTCTTTCTTTCTCTGTGTGTGTGTGTGTGTGTTTGTGTGAATTAATACACACACTTTTACTTACACATGTATATTTACACTCGTACTTTTTTTCTGTTCTTCCTTGTTTTCCGTTTTCGCCCGCTGCCAACAACAATTTCCTTAATTCATTTTTGCTATTTTCATTTATTTTGTTTGTGTTTTATTTGATATATATATATATATATATATATCTATATCTATCATATATATATATATATATATATATATATATATATGTGTGTATATACAAATATATATATTTTTTATTTGTTGCAGGTTGCTTTTAGCACAGGTTTTAGCTTTTATTTTGGCTTATTGCCGCAGTTGATTTTCTTGTTTTATTTTTTCGCCTCCCCCCCCCCCCTATTTTTTTTGCCATGACCTTTTTAGCACTGGCTGCTCCTGCTTGTAAATTTTCTGGGCGTGGCTGCTGCTGTTCACAACAAACAGTTGCTTCAAGACAACCAGGACATTCCATGGAGCGCACTTTTTTATATACTTTTTTTTGGTACTGAGTAGCTTTTTAATGAGTTTTTGTGCCTTTTACGAGTTTGGCAATTTACTTCCTTAGAAAAGAAATTGATTTTGCATGAGCAACTGTTTAAAAGTTATTGATTAGTTGTCGAACCTGTATCGAGCAATGCATGTAGATATATATGGTTATATTTGAAGGGAAATACATTCAATTTATTGGACTGCCTTCGCAGGAAGCACGTATTAGATCATCCTTTGCTGGGCAGCCACACAAGTGACCAATTCGAGCACAGCTTGTGCCCCATTAGCTGCCTGGCCTTTGAGGCCATTTAAATGACCGCACCTAAACACAGTTAGAGTTGCGGCTGAAACTTTAACCCACAACAAATGGACAGTGTTTCCACGTCGAAATAACCAAATTTTCATAATTTTTTTAATACTTAATTTGCATACTTAAAGACTTATTCTTGAGGTGAGCTTAATCATAGCTAAAATGATCAAATTTTTGCCAATTATTAATTTTTATTTATTCATATTTTCTTATATATTTATTTTATATATTACATATTTTTTTAAGAACAAACTAATTATAAAATCTCTGTGGTTATTGATATTGGCATTAAATGGGTTAAGGAAGCCAAAAGCAACCATATAAGATGCGGGTGATAGGGGCCGAGGGGTGGTTAAACTATGTATAAAGTGAACGAAACTAAAAGCAATTTTATTTGAAGCGGAATGCGAGCCAAAGGAAATGCAAAAAAGCCAGAAAATGTGCTAGAAAAGGTAGCAACAACAACAAGAGCAAGAAGAAGAAGAGCAACAACAACAACAACAACAACAACAGAAGCAGTAATAAAAACACAGAGCTTGTACTAAGGAATTGCGAATAAGGCGGACAGACACCCCAGAGTCGAGCAAAGCCCTTCTACCTCCCCCACACACCCTTTAGCAAATAGACTCTTCTTCGGTCGTTTGCCGAGCAAAACATAAATTATCAGCACAATGGGCAACAGTCAAGGCAAAGGCAAAGGCAAAGACAGAGAGACAAGAACAATGAGAGTGCATGCAGAAAGAGTGTGAAGGAGAAAGAGGCAACAGAAGGGCACAAAAGGAATGCTAAATGACAACAGTAAAGTGGACATGGTGCGGGGGATATCAACAGCGGTAACTGACACGTGAATAACAACAACGTAAGCAGCCACAGCAACAACAACAACAACAAAGTCCCGGGCCAAAGTCTATTTTAATTTTGACGTAGTTTGTGACCCAGAACGTTGGCCAAAACAAATGCGACAACAACAATGGCAACAAGCAAAGCAGCAACAGAGTTGCCAGCAACAACAGCAGCAGCAGCAGGAGCAACAGCAAAAAGCAGAGATTATAACATAATCATAAGCAAAGCCAAAGCCAAAGCCAAACCCAAAACGAGACACAGAAACAGAAACATAGCCAAAGGCAGCTCAAGTGTCGCATTTGCTTTGAACATGTTGCGCCAGCTGCTTGCTCAAGTATCTAGATACAAACACAGCGCCGGAGACAGATAGAAACTCGTATCCGTCCCTCGTTACTCTGGCTGAGTTGGGGCAGAGTGGCGCGTGGGCAGTGAGGCATAAGAATGCTGCCACCGCCTCATGCCACAAGCAACAGCAGCAGCAGCAAAGAACGAACTACCACTCAAATTAAAGGTTATATCAGCTACGCCGTTAAGTGGAATATTTTAGCTAATTTATTGTAATTATATATTTTTTAGATAGTATGTTAATTACATTAAATAATGTATATAGAGTTGCTAGAAAAATTCGTGCAAAAATCCGGGTTGACTGCTTAAAGCCGCCAATAATAATCATAATAAAATGTTGAACTTTGTATTCCCCATATAAGCCAAATTTAGTACCATTCTTAGAATGAATATCAATATATACAAAGTGTTTAGACATAAGAAAAAAGTGCATATTTTAAATTAATAAATCTTGTTAATTTCTTTGTTAAATAGTTTTAAGAAGTTCACTAAAGAGTAAAAAAAATACGAACATAAATTAAAGTCTATATAATATAATATAATATATAAATTAAAGTCTATTATATACATTTTTTGTAAAGTAAGTTAGAAATTATGAATTTTTTGGAACTTTAATAGACAATAAGTAATGAAGTTGTATTTAAGTAGAAATTGTTGGTTTTTTGAAAAATTTTTGGCGTGAATTAAGTTGCAAGTATGCTTAACATTTATGCAATGCGCGTTATTTGCAGTTACAGTTAGATAAAATTCAAAACTGTTGTCATTTTTAATAATAAATAGTTTTACGTAGTTTTAGGGCATTCCATATTCGTATGAACCTAAAATGCTATTCAAATTCTTGTTAATAAGTTCAAACTGTATGAGTAACAAGCAGCAAGCAACATTCAGCTTGAGTGTTGTCTGTCTAACAGAGTTGCTGCTCCCCCCTCACCTAACCTCTCTTATTGTTGTTGTTGTTGTTGTAGCACCAAGTGACGCCAAAAGTATATGCGCATTGTGGGCTGCGCGCGTTCGCTTGAGTTTATCTACATAAAAGCTGAACGCTTGTGTTTGTATCTTTGTAACAGACAACAAGTTTGCCTCTGTGTGTGTGTGAGTGTGTGTGTGTGTGAGTGGGTGAGCGCCAAAAGTTCATGACGCTGTGCGAAGCCTGATTTTCAGGCCATTACATTACATGGGTCCCCAGCCTTCTGTGCTCAAACAGCTTTTCATATATACATACAGACACACACTTGCATATATTTATATGTATACACATACATATATATATATATAAATTTTCTGTGTTTTCTTTTTGGGTTTCGTTTTTGTTTTTGTTTGTCGTTTCTCTTTTAAAAATCGCTTCGCAGCTGCAACAGCATTGGCTGTATTTCTTCTTGTATGTGTGTGTGTGCGCGTGCCAGTGTGTGTGTGTGTTTGTTTGCCTTTTGCGCTTGGGGATTACGTAAGGGAATCCCCAACATTTGCAGCGCTGTCGTCAGCAGCAGGCGCAAAAAAAAAACCAAATGATAAAAAGTAGCGAAGCTGAACTGCGTCAGAGTCAGTTGCATGTTTTATGCATGAACTGTGTTTGCTCTGCCCCTGCTCCACCCATCCACCTCCCCGCTCTCTGCCTGTATCCCTTTAGCTTTCAAAAAGAAACCGCAAATCTATCTTGCAGTTACTCGTCGCACTGCGTGAGGCCACACTGTACAGTGTAACAAGTGCGCGCTTCGTTGAGTTGCATGTATATACCGACCCCCAACCGC
The DNA here is from genome assembly GCA_035042125.1 of Drosophila longiperda. Taxonomy (NCBI): domain Eukaryota; kingdom Metazoa; phylum Arthropoda; class Insecta; order Diptera; family Drosophilidae; genus Drosophila; species Drosophila longiperda. Next base: position 13,164,577 of record JAWNLV010000107.1, read on the forward strand.
CTCTCATCTTTGGCAACGCCCACACAACAGTAAGCGACCCCCTGCTGCTTAATTTTTCTTATAGTTCATATTTGCTTTTTTTATACTTTTCTTCTTTTATTTTTTTTTCCATTTTTTTGCTTGCTTGCAATCCGCACAATATTTCACTTTGTCGTAGAACTTTTCCTGTTGCCCCTATTAAGTCGGCTGAGAAGGGAGCGGTGTGTTTTTCAGTTGCTCATATTGAGGTTGTGACTTACAGATATTGCTTGTACGAGCTTTAAGAGTGTACCACACGCCCTGCCCCCCGCTCCAAACAAATTTATCCAACCAAAAAACTAATGTTTTTGCTGTAATTGAAAATAGCTGATTCGCATTCTCGCTCATTCTTTCTGTCTCTTTCTCACTCACTATTTCCGAGTGTCTTTTCATCTCTTTTGTGTTGCTATTTTCTTTCTCCCACCATTTATTGCTTTTTGTGAACTTTTGTTTCTGCCATTGTCCTTGCAAAATACCCTGGATTTACTGTCAATATGGAAGTGAGGTATGCTGTGTTAAGAATATTGTACAGTTGAAATAATAAACAAATTGAAGACTTATGCTTTTAATATGTAAATTTAATATTTTTTTTTAAGTATAAAATAATTTCTACAAAAGTAAATCCAAGTTTTTGCTTTCTAATAAGCCTTTAAGATTTTTACTATGAGTTATATGTTTCAATTATTATATTAGTAAAATTTGCAGGGTATTTTTTAGTCAAGTTAAGTCAATTTAAGTCAAGTCCAGTTTGAGCGGCCAAACGAATTCCTATTTATTTAGCTATGTATTTGCACGCACACTCACTCACTCACACATAATCGCACACATGTACACACACACATTGTATACAAAAGTGGCCTTGAGCTCAAGTATCAAGTTTTGAAGTAAACGCATGTCAACAGGCAACATCAAATGGGTTGAGGGTATGATAATTTTTTCGTAAGGTGTGTAACGTATTTAAGCAGACAATTTCGACCCCTAAAGGGATATGAAATATATTATGTTGTGCAATATTATAAAGCCTAGTCCGGTTGCGTAATCTTTAAAATTTACAAAGGGATATACTCTGAAATAATTCAACCTGTTATTCAGATCGACTTTGAAATTAGAAAAACTTTGTGGTTTATAGATAGGTTTAAATTTTACATTTTTTAAACCATAAAATTAAATAACAAAAAGATTAATGTAATATTTCTCTATGTACACATATAAAACCATTGAAATAAGACTGGATTAACCTAATTCCAGAAAGACAAAAACTCTGCTTTTTAGAACGACTTTTTTCAGAATTTTGAAAACATATTTTGTGAACAATAAGGGGTCCCCCTCAAAGGTATAGCGGTTTTCTAAAATTCAGTTCCATCATTTTAATGAGCATATTTAATTTGCACAGTTTTCCGAGTGCTCCACTGCAAAGTGGCCTAAATGCTAAATTTGAGCTTAAGCAGGCCAATTAAAGTTTTTACTTACTGCCACGTCCGCTGCCCTTGCGTCGCGCCATGCTGCAGTTGTTGGCTGCTAACTTCTGGAAGGGGTTGAGATGGGTCCGTTGAGTATTTTGTTTTTGCTGCCTGATAGGCTAATCCTGCTACCCACTATGCAGATGAGGAGGAGTCAGCTACATGGGGCTCAGTTGTGCTGCTGTTTTCGGACTCGGACTTGATTGATGTTGATTCTCTAAATGCTGTCCAGCAAATGCAGCCACGCCTCTCCGCGCTGCCTTTGTTTGCTCGGCGTGTAAATCGCGTAAACTGTAAATGTGTCCTTGATGTGCAGTGCACAATGCGGGCTTCACTCTTGTTATCCTTGCTCCACAGCTCCGTCAAGTTGCCCAGCTGCTCAGCGCAACGGGACTCGATTCGCTTGTGGCCTGGTTCCGTTTCTTCTTCGTTTCTCTCTCTATCTCCCTATATGTATATATATATATTAGTGTATGCAAACATACGCATACACATCCATATCTATATATAGAACGTTGATATATTAACTATTTGGTGTGTTGGTTGTGTGTGTTTGTATGTCCTATTTTGATTGGGCCACGATGACGCGTGTTTTGGTCAAAATGACTTTTGGATGACCAAAATTTGCATACAATGGCATCATTTTCATTTATTTCATTTCGATTTCAATGAATTAATATTCCAAGTGTATTTGTTGTTGTTGTTTTGTATGTATGTTTATCCAAATAGGTTTTCTTGTTTGTTGCGTGTAAAATACTCGAAAATTGCGTTTTGTTTTTGTTTTGGTCGTTGTTGCTTTTGATATGATTTTTACGCCTTTTGTTCATTAAACTCTGCCTAATTTTAAGCACATTCCACGTGGGAATTTTCTCCTCTTCTGCGTTCTTCTTGTTCTGTTACTTCTTGTTATTGTTTTTGTTTATTTGCTTTGCTTATTGTCGTAGGCCGCGTTTAAACCGTTACGCGACGCGCGGGCGACGAAGACAAAATTAAGCGTAAAGCATGACGTTTGATAAAATAAAATAAACAAAACAATTGAATTGCGTTTTAGCTTTTGGTTTGTTTTTCGCCGATGTTGTTGTAATTGTTGTTGGATTTGCATAAAAAACACGTTGCGTATACGCAACTCACGCACAAGACACAATATTCAGCTTTTAATCAACTCACCGTTTTGCACAAGCAGATTTTTTGACTTTATTTTTATTTTCTTTTTTCTTCAACTACTTAATATATATAAATTTAAATATTTTGATATATATTTATGTATACACATATATTTATTTGTTATCAATTTTCCTGTGTGTGGAACACTTTCAATATGGCATTTTTGTGTGTGTGCGTGTGTGAATTCTATTAATATAACGGAAATATATTCGCTGCTGCTCTACGAAATGTGTGCGAAGCGCGCGAAAACGAGAGGCGTGCGTCGACTTCGGCGTTCACCAACAAACAGGAGGCAATGTTAAGCCAAAATAAGAGCTGTTAGCAGTTTACTTGTCGACTACGGCACGAGCCGAACGAACGAACGAAATAGCGCACACAAACACACACACACACACTTACTATGACTGTGTGTGAGCGAGAACTCGTATTGAGCGTGCAAACAAATATTGAGCTCACTCTCTTCTTAGTCTTGCTCTTGCTTTTGCTGTTGTTTTCTCTTTGTGGCAGTCATTTTCAATTGTATTTGCTTTCAATTTCAATGTGCTTTTGAAGTCAATCGTTTTGTTTTGTGTTTACGTTTTGATTTTTATTTGTATTTGCTTAGCTCTCTGTGTGAGTTGCAGTTAAGAGAATATTTATGAGTGCACACTGTCTATGCTGCTCTCTTAGTACTTGTCGCTGTTTGCGTTTTTCCGTTAAAAAAAAAACTATTAATATTGGAATTAATCGGTCAATCAAACAAACAATACTTATTTAATTAGCATTTACTTATTTAATTAGGTAAATCCGCAATTCATTGATTCTTAAGATCAGAAATGTTAGTCTTTATAATATTTTTTAAATATTACATTTTGATTAGTATTTATAGCACACTTTTGGGCGCAATGAGAAAATTCGATTTCTTTAGAATAAGTTTAGTTTAACTATATGTTTTGCTATGATAATAAATAAATTCTTGTCACATGTTCAACGCGGCATTTTGATTAATTGAGTGCGTGGCAATTTCATAAGAGTCTTACTGGGGGCGTGCGCTATATGACATGCAAAAGGCGTGGCTTTTTTTACCCATTAACTTGTCTTATTCAGAAGATAGTAAATTGTATAGCATACTTTGGGGCTGTTACGTTATTTGATTGATTGCATGAGAAACTGATAAGTTTTTGTTTTCTCCATATACGAATGCGGATTCATTCCACAGTCAATGAAGCTATCAATGAATGTGTCACAGCTGTTTTTTGTTTACGTCTGTGCCACAACACGCAGGCGCCATTTTGCCGGCTTTGCGCTTCAGCGTTCCATATTCGAAATGCTTTCGCACTGGAAGTAGGGGAAAATTCCAGCGGCTAGTTTGGCGCCAAATGCATGCTGTTTTCGAAAATTGCTCTACAGTCGGGCGATAACAGCGCGCGCGAAAGGAGCAGTTACCGTTAAATGCGGATAAACTAAAAACCTAAAAATTGTGTGGAAAAAGTGATAGTAGCAAAGCAAAAAATACAAAATAATTAAATAATTTCAAGTGAACAAAATGTAAACATTTGGAAAATATTTAAGTGTTGCTCTTAAACGCATAATAATTTTTTTTTATTAAATAATTTGTGCTTTTACTTTTGCGTTGTACTCTCAAAAATATAATAAAATCGAACAAAAACTCAGCTGAATTTGCTTATTAATTAAACTAAAAATAACATTAAAAATATGTTTAGCTCAGTTTAATAATTTTTTTGGTATAGGTAAGTTAAATTATTTTGTAATTGTAAATCTTAATATTTATTATTTCTATTATTCAAAAATATGTTTAGATCAGCTTAAGAATTTTCTTTTATAGGTTAGTTAACTAATTTTGAAATAATATATATTATTATTGTTTTCAAATAAATTCGGCAAAAGAATTGTTTTAGATTAATGTTTTGAGATATATAAAATTTAGTTAAATTCATTTTTTAAATGAGACACTTAAAATTTAAAAATAACCGAATAATGATATTCAATTAAATATTTGTAATAAATTTGAAATCAAATAGCGATTTCATATTTTTGGTATGCTAAAATGTCAATATTTCTTGGAATTTTAATTTAAAATTATCTAAAAATTGAATTAAAAAAGTGCATTGATTTTATTAAACAGAAATTAAACTTTTTTTATACACGGAATACAATAAAAATTTACTGAAGTTGTGCAAAAAGTGTGTAAAATTCCGATGAGGGCATATCCCATCCCTTGTAGAATATATATTCTTGATCAGCATTAAATATGGAGTAGATATAGCCATGTTTATCTGTGTGTCCATCGGATTTGAAAGACTTTCAGGATTATTGGCAGAAAATTTAGTTTTAAAGTTCTCGTATTCAACGCGCAGTTAAAGTTTGATTATTTTTATCGATAACGCTGAATGGACATATCGATATAGATCAATTTCCAGAGCAATCGAAGCAATACTTAGTAAAAGCAAAAGTTTGACATTTACGTAAAAAATATAATGACATATTTTTGATCATCAAGTTTGATATGAAATAATCAGTCTTATTGACTAAACCATTTTTGTTACTGTCAAAATAACCAATTTTATTTTGATAAATGATATAATTCAATATATAATCTGCTCAATAAACTTTAATATATATTGTAAACAAGTGATTTACAATTAAAAGTCAATTGAATCCAAATTCATTGAATAATTTAAAATTATTATGATCTCATTTCAAATTCAGAGAGCAAAATGAAATTGTTTTCGATTTATTTGGTTTGCATAATGTTTGTTAATATTTCAGCGTTTAATTGCAATTGATTATGGAAAATGGCATTTGTTTTGAAGTACCCTATTGGAAATTGCAACAATCGCTGTGAGGATAGATAAATGATAAAACTCCATTCAACCAACACCTGGGAAAATTGAGACCTTGGTTCTGGTTGTAAATTAGGCGCCAAAGTCAATACTTAATTGCCTCGCTGGCCGTAAAGAATATTGTTTATTTACGTGTGCGAATATACACAAAAACACAAACACAAACAAACAAAAAAAAAAAACAAAAGCAGAGCAACAAAATCGAAGAGCAATGAAATTGCCACTTTTAGCAACAAAATTCCAATCAACAAACGTGGCTAGATAAAAATAAAAAAAAAAAAAAAATAAATTGTGGGCATGACAATAACAGTGCCAGGCTTATTAAATAGTTCACACACACACACACACACATATATATATATACATGTATATATATATATATATATATATATGTATAATATAAATATTGCTCATACGGCGTGTTGGCTGGCAGCAGGTAAATAAGGCCAATTCCATTGTCCAGTTTTGTATTGTGTTCGCTTTGACTGTTGTGCCCTCGCTCAACTTGGCCAAATTTATCTAAACAAACCGTTGATTTATGAAAATGTACTTATGGGCTTTTGGTTGAGCAATCTGTATGCATCTGTGACACATTGAAAAGGTCAACTAAGCAAAGATAAGCATAGATAAGGCCAAAAAGAACAAGTTTCACAAAGGCATTTAAGCACTGCTTTGAGAAGCGGCCAACAGTTAATGCCATTTTGGCTAAGATGTCTTGGAAACTAAGTTGGATATAATCTTAAAAGCTGTTTTTTTGTTCTGCTGCCATTTTGCGTTTCCTTAATTTGTTTCTTTGAACATTTGTAATTATGGCTGCGAGGCAAATAAATTTAGGAAAAAAAAAAAAAAATAAGAAAAAAAATAAATAATAAATAATAAAAACCCAATTGTGAAGTGGAAATTTATTTAATTAGTATGATAAATTGCGCCCAAAAGCATATTAAATTTTATATAATCATTTTGACTAATGATGAACTGCATTTGAAAGCGCTTAACTGGAAAATCACATATTTTATCGACATGTCACATTTGTTGGCACATTGAAAACAGCTCAAACCAATGAATAGTGAGATTTGTGTAACAGCCGGAAGCAGAAATTCTGGCAACACAAACCGCCATCAAAGGCAGCCAATTGAAATTGCTCCAAGTTGCGGTTATTAAAAACAAGTCAGAAAAAAAGAAAAAAGCCACAAGTAAGTGTGTGTGTGTGGGTGTGTGTGTGTTATTTATGATGATGAAGTAAAAGTTATGGCCAAGTCAGCAAATCCAAATCCAATCGAACATTTTCTGAATGACTGACATGAAAAAGGATCGCAGAAGTGTGAGAAGAAAAAAATGCCACACTAAGAAAAAAATTCATTCAGAAAATCAGCATATTTATAGCGAAACGGGAAGCTCAGCTTAAAGTCAAACGCCATATTTATCTTTGGAAAAACCATGAATTTTCTTTTCGTAAGAAATAAAAAAAAATTTAAATGCTAAATTATGTAAAATTTAGAAAAATATGAATAATTTTCTAGTTGTGTTTTCTCGGCTTAATTATGAATTATTTGTTTTTAAAAGATTTGTGATTTCATATTTATTTTTTTGGTGTTTCGGAACGAATAAAAAAATGAAGGCTTTGCATTTTTATATATTTTTTTAAATATAGAAAAATTATCTTTCCAATAATATTCAACTTTATAAATGTTCAAAATTTTTGAGATTTTTTACTTTACTGCTTTAAAAATAAATAAAAATTGAAGGAGAATAAATATTTCAGGCGGTTTCTAAAAGATTTTTTTGCATTTCTACTTGCTAGAAATATTTTCTATTGTTCAGAAATATTTTTCGAAAAAAAATAAATAAAACGATTTTCTAAGCTAATCATTTTTTTTTTACGCATATGTAGCACTTTTTGCTATACACTCGATTTTTTTTATTTTATTTTCCGGAATGATTTTCTTAATTTGAGAGACTTTTTTGCTATTTACGAATCTACAAAACTACATTTTGCTGTGGGGATTTTACTTATTTCGAGCATTTCATTTGTCACAGAGATTTAAATATGTTGGGTTTCTTATTGTATTTTTATTATTTTTTTTTTTTTTTGTGGTTTGTCTGTTGGGCAGACAATGGCGTCAGAGGAGCCACTAACGCTTCTTGACTCCCAGAGGTCAGCAGGGGCAACCAGCTGGATGCTTTTTAATATGTGCAACAAAAGCACTGCGTGCGACTTAATATTAAAATTACAAAAGTCTCTCGTAAAGAAACGAAATCCAAATGCGATGGAATCCAAGAGGAAATCATTTAGCCGCTGGCAACCAAGCAGGTGGAGCAAGGCAAGCAGCAGGACATGCAGGTCCTGTTGAGGGAACAGTTCAGTATATCAAATTATTATGGTTATTTTTATTAAATTTATTTTTTTTGTGAGTGTGTTTTTTTTTGACTGCCAATTAGGCTATATAAAGTCAACTTACGGCATTTATTTATTTATTTATGTGCTGTCATTTTGGCAGAGCATGTTGCCAATTTATTGGTAATGAATGTTTAGCTAATTAGCTGTCAGAGCCATCGCTCATTTGGAATTCTTGGCAGATAGGTAATAGGCTTTTGGCCTAAAGTCCATGGCTAAAACACCAATTTGTGATTGTGATTTGCTCTCGATTGATATTTTTTGGCCAGGCTTATCAAATGCTCATTAGCCCAACTGATTGGCAATTTAAGCTGCAGTTCTTTCAACTTTCTATTCAAATCTAAAATATTTAAAATTTGCATATTCTTTTGTACATTTTGTCCTCATTATTTTGGAATATTTTAGGCATTTAAAGATTATTTGCCTTGCATTTCACGCAGCACTTTTTAGTCGACTACTTTGTTTTTTTCTTGTTTTTGGCATAAATTGTAGTTGTGGCCGAAAGCAGCCAATTTATTGGCATACTTCTTATCGGCTTATGCCAATTCATGCATCATAATTGATGACTCTGGCAAGTAAGGGGTAAATTATCTTGTTGTGCCTTGGAGCAAATCCAATTCCTTCTTGTCTAATTAGGCTACAAGTTGTTCCATTTTTTTTTTGTTTTTTTTTTTTTTGGCATATTTACCTTTGCCACGTTGGCTTGCTTGCGACATTTTTGTGGCACGAGTGGCACGAGTGTGTCGTAATTGGCTTAGTATCTGAGAGGTGCAAATATGTTTATTGAATGTGAATAAAACTGATACATAAAACATAAGAGAAGAAAAGCAGCTGCTGTCACCTCTGCTGCCTGGTTTGGGTGTACTTGAATCTCTCAAGATGCCAGTGTTCCTTCCTTCTTGGGGTTTCTTGCATTATTAATTTTAATTAAAAAGCGCGCTGCTTCACCATTTTTGTGTCTTGAGAGACTCGTGGCTCGTGTTCATTTATGTTTTCGCTCCTTTGCCACACAAATTTATAATCAACAACAAAGACAAAAACAAACAGTTTCCCCAAACAGATGTCTATCTATGAATTCGCGTGTGAGAGTGTTGTGTGGGTGTGTGTGTGTGTGTGTTGTGTGTGGATGTATGTACTTCTCTGCATCTTTCACTTTTCACTAGAAACCCAAACACAATCTTAAAATCACACTCAAAATAGGCTCTGCCCCTTTTCAGTTGCTTGTTTTTCATACTCTTTAAAAAGGGTATTTTAATTCCGTCGAGCAGTTTGTAACACTTTATAAAATACGTCTTCGATCGCAGCATATACTCTATATAATATATATATTAGACATAACTGTCACACTTGCTAATAAAATACTAATGTAAAATTATAAAACATAAATTTATAATATATTTTGTATATATTTAAAAGGTTGAAAAAATATATATAAATTTATTCAAATATAGCCAAACAAATTGCAGAATTTTGCATTTGAAAAAAATTTAATAACTATATTAATTAAACTGCAAAAATTTTGAAGTTTATGACGCAAAGCACTCAAAAAGATTATTAAATATTAGAACAACAATTTAAAATATTTAATTTTTAAACAAACAATTAGAATTAGTTTAGATCAATACAAAATATTATAAAACTTAGTTTTATAAATTAAACAATTTTAAATATAGAAAAATATTAATGATATTCGTTTGCAACAAATGCTGATTATTGAACAATGAAACATAAATATTAAATTAGTTTAAAATTAATACAAAAATAAGAAAAAATGTTAATCTTTAAATGACAGCTTATTAACCCTATTTCAAAAAGAATATCTGTTCCCAAATTGTGGTCTATTTGTTTTTTTTTGTGTGAGTTTATGGCCATAGCCCTCTTGGCCATGTTTCACTTAGTGGCAACAAAGTGTGCTTTTTCCTCTTAAATAAATAACTGCCAAATTATTTCGCACTGATCTTGGGAGGGGTAAAGTGTTGAGTGCTGACAGTGGGTAGGGGAGGGAAGGGTAGGCTGTCTCCTTGCCCACTTTCGCAAACTGTTGAATGGAGAGTTTATGTAAATTTTCCACAGATTAACCCTTATTTGCCTAACGAAGCAGATCAATAAAAACCAAAAACTACGCCAAGTAAAAAATTGACCAAAAGCCAAATTTCTGCTTGAAATTTTTGCTTTGAAGGATAAAAATTTATTGGGTTTTATTATTTTTTGTACTTCTTGTTTGTGGCTGTGAATTCATTTGAACTGTGAATTGAATTTTAGGTAATTTCTATTACTTTTCTTCTTTTTCTTTTTAGGTGTTTACAGTTTTTTATGGTTTTTTATTTTTGCTGAGTGGTCCACATAAATTCAGATTCGGTGTCTCGCCGTCTGCAGGCTGCCCATAAATTGTTTAATGAAGTGATTTGTTTAGCGGTTTTTGTTATTTTTCCATTTTATTTGCAGTTGTGCTCCTTCAGCAATATAAAACACTCAATTTATTAAACACTTGAATAGATTCTTAGTTACATGCTTCAACTTCAAGTTCCTGTGGCAATTTTAATGCCACTTGAAGTGTATTTGCTGAGAGTGACTCGAGAGAAATCAATGCAAAAAAAATGAATTAAAAATCACTTTTGAAGTGCCACAGAAAGTGGACATTATTCAGCAGGAAATATGAGCAGTGACAGCAAAGGAAGAGAAATGGAATTGTTTGGCCATTTGATATTTCTGCTCACAAATTCACATACCACCTAGTCATGCCACATGCCACATACCACACACACATGCCATTAGGCTGGATTAAGTGCTCTTCAATTTTTCCAAATTTCAAAATGTGTGCCGCAAATTACGCATACGTCACGTGTGCAAAATTGTTTCACTATAATACGACTATCCACATCAATTTCATCTGTCGATTCCCATTAAATTTATACGCCAAAACGAAGACAGTTAACAGACATCTACACACGACGGGGGGGGGGGGGGGGGCATATGTTTTAACAAATTGAAACAGACACTTTGGCTAAAATTCTTATAGCCCCGTTTGTAGTATGTGTTTCATTTCGCTTGGTTGGCAACGTGACCAAAATCTAAAATTGCCCGTGGGACACACTTTAAAACCAAAATGGAACAAACAACAATAAACAACAACAAAGAACAGCAGCAATAATAAAATGTATGATGGGAAGCAGAAATCAGCCGTCCACATGAAAGGATGCCATATCCTGTTGATATAGCAACCATAAGCCAAGTCCTGTGGCTTTTGACCAACTGGCTTCCCTTTACTTGGCTAGCAAAGTGAAAATTACATTCCAATTTTAAAATGCCAAGTGTCACATGTTGTCGAAGTTAAATGTGTTCGTTTTAAAGACCAGAGGAAATTCAATTTGATGTATGCAGTGGCGTGTGGCAAGTGCCTCCAAAAACAAGTGAGGAGTTTCCACTCACCCAAACCAATATTGCTTAATTGAGGTGCGTCTGTGTCCTGTGCCTGGTCATGTCCTTTTAAAATGAAGATAAATTGTGTGGCAGGCGTAAGAAAAAAAAAAGAGGAATAAAAATGTCCTAAATGATGCTCAGCAAGCCACGCGATTTACAATTGAATTCCGTGCCACACAGTAGCCAAGCAACAGCTGCACGTGCCACACACACAGAGGCACACAATGGGATTCGCTGCCTTTGAACTATGTCGACGCTGAAGTGGATGAGCGTAATTGATTGGACAGGCGGCTGGGGCACGTTTGAGCGTGCAACATTACGGCACATAGTGCATAGTTGGCCGTGAATTGACTTGAAGATGTTCAAGGAAATAAATCATGTTGTCATTGTTAAGCTGTCATATTCAGAGTGCAAAAGCATTTGCCTCAGCCCAGAGATTTACACTTGAGTCCTGCGGAGCACCACAGGATCCCTGGGGTAATTATGGATTGAGCTTTTCTGAGAATTCTTGGATTTTTTCAAATTGTGAAGTATGCTGATTCTCTGAGGGCGGCTCAATTACTTATTGTTTGTTGTTCACAATCTTATCTAATTGTTTATTTACTTAAGTAATTAACTTAATTCTTTTGGGTAATTAAGTATCTTATTTATATTTATAAATGATTATATTAATTGTATAAATATTATTAGGAATTGTCAAGTTTGGAAATCAGGTATTGAGGGCCAAAGTAGCTCATAGTTGAAAGTAATTGAGCAATTACTTAATAAATACTTTGTAATTATTAGGCAATTATTTACTTATAATTTATATTTTACGAGTATATAATTATTTTTTTAAGTTACCAGAAAACAATCGTGTAATTACTTAGAGTAACACTTTTTAATTATTTGGTAATTATTTACCTCTTATTTGTAAACTAGTATATAATCAATATTTTAATTCTATTTGAATTACTAGGAAATTTTTAGTAATCGTGTAATAAGTAAAGTAATACTTATTAACTATTTTGGTATTTATTTACATATAATTTATATAGTATACAATATAATTATTAATTCTATATAAATTACCAGCAAATTATGAAAGTAATTGTGTAATTACTTAAGTAATGCTGTTTAACTATTTGTTAATTGTTTACTTATAATTAATATACAAGTAAAACATTTTTTAAATATTTATATAATACAAGTAAATTGTAAAAGTAACTACTTAAAGAATTCCCCACAGATTTTTAAGTAATTGAGCAAGTTGTAATTCAATTACTTGTAATTTTGCTTATTGATTGAGCTACCCTCGGGAAAAGTAAAAAATGTGCGTGACAGAAGGACACCAGAAAACAACAGCTGTCTATAATAATCTGGTAATCCCAATGTCATCGGAGTCATTGTTGTTTTTTTTTCTCGATTAACAATTGCTGAGCTGGTCAGCTTTTCGCATTCTGATTTCATTTTGTCCATTTTGGTCCATTTGTCTAGTTTTGTCTAGTTGTTTCTGGTCCCTTGTTGGGCGGACTACCTGTCTGTCCAAAAGTTCCGTCCTATTTTGATGACCTGTGGGCGGATTTGATGGTCAATTTGGGTCAAACTGTAAACACTGCCATGAATATTGAAGTCGCTTTTACCGCACAAAATAGTCAAAATATTTTCTCAATTTGCTGTGCAAAAAATGTAGCAAAAATTTCTCTAGAAATATAATATTTTTGCATGTCATTGCTAGTTGAAGATCCAATTAACGAGAAATGTAATAATAATAATTGTGTGTATGGGTGTGGTAAAGTGTGTGTGAGTGTGTGTGTATCTGCTTTTGACAATGCAATTAAAGCCTCAATGTTACTGACTGTTTTTCAATGGTTCTTTTGTTCACTTTGCCATTGTCTTAGTAGTTTTTTTCCTTAGTTTCCCTGCTAGCAAATTTACTTTCAAATTAAATTCAATTTCACTGCAAATACCCATTGCAAATATTCACTTTTGGCCTAGCTTATATAATGTCACCAAAACTGTGTCAACAGCTAGACGGGTTGTTTTGTTAGTTTAATTGGCATTTCTCACATATTTTTAAAGCCTTTGAATATCGTCAACATGGTGTTAAAAGTTTTGAATAGCTCATTCTTAAAGTTAAATGTCTTTTTTTCCAATGGGTATCCATTATTTAGCAAGATTAATTATTGACAAGTCTCAAGTCAATTGAATTCGATTTCCTCGAGCTATACGAGAATTCAAATTATATTGATTAACTTTCTATTCCAATGCGTCCTTTGTGCAACTTTTTATTTTTTTCTACTTTAGATACCCTTTTTTGTGCGTGGCACAGACAGCATACTGTAAATGTCAGACGTCGAAAGCCAAAAGTCAACTTTCTCAAATTGTTGGCCAAGTTTTTTGATTGCACATTTTTTGGCCTGTTTCGTTGCCATTCGGTCAAGTTGCTGCCGGGCAAACTCATTATAACTTTAATAATTTGTATCTTGAGCAATTAATTAAGTCAATCAGAAAAAGTTGCAACGGCAATTTTAATAGCCACATGCCGCATGCCTAGTGGGCTACTTGCCACTTGCCACTTTTGTTACATTAGAATACATTTATTTTTTCGTCAAAAATGCACAATTACAAAAGTTTTATTCACGTGGCAATTGTAATGGTCCATTAAACTCGAAAAAATCATGTAACAATGCTTTAACTAAGAAATCTCAACTTGGAGATACTCTGTAATATTAAATATATATTTATGTATTATTATACATATTGTATGTATATCATTTAATATAATGTCTTTAAGAATTTCTTATAATCTTATAAGCATATATTTCTAAGCATGATCAAATTTTATGTTCTTGGCTTTAACTGGCTATAAAAATCCAACGTAAAATTATATATAAATTTAGTAATTAATCAAGAAACAAGTAATTTTGTCATCGAATTTTAGCATACCCATTTTTACTCATTTGCAATATGTGTAGAATATAAAATCACCAATACCACATAATTGAAATATTTCTCGTGCTTTCGTTTGTGGTTAATTCTGATATTGCATATTGCTGAAATTGGGTTTGTTTGAAATGTGCTGACGATGGCAGCTCTGACAGCCAAATAAATAATAATAAACAATGCGAAGCCATTAATTAATGGCATATGCGTCGAATAACCATGAAATAGACTGAGATAGTAACAGAGAGTGGGTGTCAGAGAGAGAGAGAGAGAGAGAGAGAGAGAGAGAGAGAGAGAGAGAGGTCTCTCGAGCGAGAGAAAATGAAAGGAAGCAGCAACAATTAAACATTTCATGTGTTATTGTAATTTATTTTCATATCTTTTAACAAGTTATTGAAGAACAAAAATGAGCAAAATATTATAAAATTGTATAGTAAACATATCAATTTATTAAATTTGCTTCTGTATAAATATTTGCAATGTATACATACATATATATATAAATACAAACATACACATATTTGTACATCCATAAACAGTAGCGTATTTTAATGATATTATAAATAAACTTTTGCTATTTGCGCAAGTCTCGAAAATATTTTGCTGCTGGCAGCTCATTTTCCCAGACTCTGTTGCTGATTGAAAGAGTAATTTGCGGCGAGAATGTGGTCAGAACCCATACCTTTGAAAGTGGTTAATGCCAAGACTCACTCAATTTGTGGGTTATATTAGCCACAACCTTCACGTATTTCTTTGTTATGCAAAAATTTGCTTGCTTGATTTTTTTTTAAAAACCCACCAAAGATTGATTACCAAAAATATATATTCAAACAAGGCCACATCCGCTGCCAGTAAAATAAAATCAGAACTTATAAATTTAAGGATAGCATATTTAAATTGAGTGCTTATAAATTTAAGGACATCATCTCTCAAAGTTCGAAATTCATTGCCAGCTGTTTCCAATTGGTATTTTAGAGTATTCTTTCGTCGCTTAAATGTTTTTCCTGTTTTTCGGTGTTTAAATTGTCACTTTTATGCACAATCGTCAACAAGTTATTGAACCCAAAACGTAAACAGATTTTGTGGTAGAACAACTAACTTTAAATTTAGTTCAAATTTAAATTTCATTACTAAGTTGTGCCAAGCTGTGATTTGTCAAACGAAATATCAATGCAATAATTAAAAAATACTGTTTTGAAATGTTTATTCAACTCTTATTTATTTTATGCAGTGTTTTAAATTATCTGTGTAGAAAAAAGTTTATTCACTTCTAATTTATTTGATGTACTTGTTTAAAATATTTGTGTAGAAATATTTGAAATATTCATGAAAATAAACGAATGAAAGCAGAATGTGATTTTTGCATTCCTATTATAAATTGAAAATGGCCACAAAATATGCACAAAATCAACACACAAAAGCAATAAATGAGATAAATTACAGGCACATGTTGCGATTGTGTTTAGGATTTGTATGACATGTTAAGAATTGCTCCTTCTGCCTTAATAAAAATGAATGTGTTTTGAAATGTGGCAAGAAGGTTTTTACTTTTTATACTCAACTATATTAAGCTGGCCACTTGGCTTTCATTTTGTGCTCGAGGCATGCAACTTTATTCATTATGCATACGACGGCAATCTGGAGGTCTATAAAAAATGGCACTTCATATATATTAATTGTGGAACGCCGGAGAATGGGGCAAAATAACACCTGAATAGAGGAGGAGGAGGAGGAGAAATGGCAAGAAGAGTCTGCTTATGCAGCAATAAGCTAGAAAAGTAAAAGCACAGCAATTCAGCAGTTGAGCACTTCAAAATAATGAAACGAGATAAAATTAAAAAAGCCAAAGCCACACAATGATTATGATAATGATGATGATAATGATAATGATAATGCTGTTGATGAAGATGTCGATGTGGATGTGCCTTTGGCAAAGTTAATGATGTTGAGTTGCAGACAAGTTTATAACTAAGCTCACAGTTTACAGGTTTCCTGTCAGAACTGCTTTCCTATCCCCAACCCTTGAACAGTTTCCCCCTTCTGAACCACCCCCCCCCCCCACCACTCTCAAACGTAAGCCATTTCAATAATTTTCAATGGATACGAGAAGAGATATTCAGAATCTGAGCTCTGGTTTATGGCATTGTTTGGGTTCACTGACTTACCTTGTTGTCAGTAAATAGGATTATTTCAGTAAAATACACTTGGATCACTCTAATAATATATTTGTTTTCAATTGTAACTGATTTGTAAGATGTTTCTTAATTGTAATTGAAAATGTCTAAGATGATGGCTCATTTTCAGTTCATATCATTTATTTATGCGAAGACAGAACATTTACTTATTGAATACTATATTTATACAATTTTAAAGGGTATATTCATTTTGTCATGGAATGTGCAGAGGAGACGTGCTTTTATCTTTCAGGTAAAACTACAACTATATCTGAGCAAACACTAAATTTAAAAAATTAAAAAGACTTCTTTGGAAATAGATATTTGCAAGGAAAATTAAATTAGAAAACAGTTTTGTCTAGTTTTGTCTTACAAACTTTGGTGTTAAAGCGCAGATTATTTTAAAATTATTATTATTATTATTATTATTGTTATACAATTTTTGTTGTTAGACAATTTTGCTGTCAACAGATTAGCGTCGGTAAGAAAACTTTGTTGCTTTTGACTTGTTATCAAGGCGAATTAGTCTGTTATTGGCTACTTAATTGAATTACTCATTATTGGCCATGGAATCAATAATTGCATTTGTGCACAACTCGAGTTAAAAGTTGGCAGACAAAGATGAAAATCTATTTGCTAAGAAGTCATTGAACGCCAGACAAATAATAAGGTTTAATTAAATGCAGCTGGAATGTTCACGATAAATTAAATGCTTGGCTTGAATGCACTTTGTTTGCATTATTGGCAGTTTGCAAATTGGTATCTGCAGTTAAAATAATTCACCCTATTGAGCATAATCGGAAGAACTGAACTGAACTGAATGTTAATGGCTAAAAGTAAAATTTTCATCATCAAATGGCTTAAATGACATGCTTTGAGCATATTGTCTCATTATTTTGTCTCGGGTTCAATGTCTGAGCCAAATGAAAGGCGACAGCTTTGAAAGTATTGAATTATTAATTGGATGACGGCGCCAAATAGTGTCCTGCTTAACAGGATGTGCCAAAAGCTATTGCGAACGATAAAACCAGGTCGAACAACCTTCAATTTGCATAAATTAAAGCGTTATAAATGAACGTTAAATGATTTGGCAATTGCCATGCCACATTGATGGCAAAATTGAAGCAGGAATTACGCGGCAGCACTTGGCTTAAGTTGTCTACCTTGCCACACTCCTGACCTTGTAACACCCAATCCACCCATCCAGATCCATTCAGGCTCGTTGAATCTGCGTCCTTTGTTATTTTTTTTTGTGCAGCCTTATTTTAATTGGGCTGCATCATGATAAAGACAGAAATGAAATCCATTGTTTAAGCTTTCAGCAATCGAGTAATCCAATTTTATTATTATTTAATTAATGTCCTGTGACATGTCCTAGTTTAATTAGTGAAATAAACCGAAGCTTTGCTTCTTAATTAACAAATCCAGTGCACTAATCCATTCATTGACCACTGTTTGATTGCTGGCCTAATTTCCATAATGGCTAACATAATATTGGTCTGCCAATTTGATGGGCTTCATTAAGTACGCGCACACACAAAGGCACACACGCACACACCCAATTGGTTGACATTATATAAACAATAGTGAAGTGTGTGTGTGCTTCGTGGCCAGATAGCCAAGTCAAGAGTGTCCTGTGCATTGTTTGATGAATGGCCTCCGCCAGAGTGAAACAACCCATCCAAATCGAAAGCAGAGCAAGAAGGACACAAATTCTTGCAGGACACGTTAAATGATATGCGTCGAGTCGCCCCAGTGACGCCACGCCAAGCTGGGGGACAATGTTGTATTGCCACAGAGTTGCCTGACAGCAGGACAACATCGGGAACACCCTTTGATTTATGGTTAAGCAAAAAATATATGTGTTTGTATTGCTGTTTGCAAACAAGAATCAGATAGGGGGTTAACACATGTATTGTCAACATACCAACAGTCCTAATCCAACTAGGAACATAATCTTGTTATTATCGTCTTCCAGCTATGCTGGGAATCGAAAACAAAACACCAAATCACAAATAATCCCATTTCTCTGTTTTGCTCTTTGATGACATTCAATATGCATACTTTCATAAATTATTTTTCGATTCGAGTTGCAATTCAAATTCACCAATTTGAATAACTTTCAGCATAGCAACATCAATATGAGTACAGAAAATAAAGGAAAACATCACCTGTGAATTCAGGCTTGAGGTGATTGTGAATATCAATTTCAATTTCGTTGCAAAATAGTTGCTACCACTTAGTTTAATTTCACAAATGGATATTATGAGTTGCTTTAGCAACCGCACAAATAGGAAGCCAACAGAGCGTATACTTAATATCGTTATAAACAACAACTGAAACAAATATGAGCAAAGTCTGCCATTATTTGTTTGGTCTAAATTAACTCTCAACTTACCCTGTCCTTGAGCAACTGTTGAGCCGATAAATCCTGCAACCGGCTTCTAATCTGAAGTCGCTTTAAGCAAAGATGATTAATGCATTATGTTATGATACGTGTATATAGTGTATTCAATTGAATAATCTTTAGTCATCTTTTAAAATGTGTAAAATGAATTGATTACGTTCTTATAGAGAGTAATCCAAAGTCGTTATCATTCAGCTAAAAAACATTATTCTCATGCACACTTGCAATATTTTCCAATTTTTTTTTTTGCCAGCACTCGACGGGTTTCGAGTCCTTATTAACGGTTGAATGAATATAATACAAAATATATGAGCCCTGACCTTCGACCTCGACTCTGCTGGCAGCTGCTGTTTACTCATAATTATTAAGATATGATGTGGAATACATATTATGTATGTGCTTTGCGTTTATGATAATAAGATGCCACAGCATAAGTGCCCCTAATCACATTCTCCGTAATAATGTGCCAAACTACCAGAGTGAGCCAAACCAAGAGTTGCTCAAACCAGAAGGAAATAATAAGGATAAATTCAGTCTAAACGCAGACTTGGCTCAATTTTTGCTTTGTATGTTTTATTTCTTTCTCCTTTTTGGGCATTGAATGCGTTTAATTGTTATGTCTTTACTTTGAATGTGTATGCACTCAAAAAATTTCAATTAGAACTTAAATCTTGAATCTTGGCCAAGTATTTAAATTTATATTTCTACAATGAAAGTTTGAGCCTTTAATAAAAGCATAAAATGCATAAAAATATGAAAAAAATATGTATAATTTAAAGACATTTTTTTTTTTATATCTTTCCGAATTTTGTAATTTCTACAATTTGAAATTTAGTCTGTCTAAAAAAATAAAAGGCATAAAAATATTAGAAAAAAATATATATAATTTCCAGAGTTTAGTAGAAGCTAAGACAGCAAATTTCAAATAGTTTTTTGAATTTCGAAATTTCTACAATGAAAGATACAGTTTTTCTAAAAACATAAAAAAATATGAGAAAAATATATATATAATATTCAGATTTTGATAGCAGCCTCAAAAACATTCTTCTATCTTTCTGAATTTTAGAAAAGACTTTCACAAATTCAACTGGATAAAAAGAATATATGAAAATTTGTATTTTTTAAGTAAGTTATAAATATTTGATGATGATGATGATGATGATGTTGATGTTGTTGATGATGATTTTGCGCCGGCCAGCACAAAAGCTTGGATGTGTCTGACATTGTGCTGACGCGGCCGCTGTCGGTGACTGAGCATCAGTTTATGGTTAGATGTGGGTAATGGCACATTTGGCTAAGGTCGGCAGCTAAGGCAGCCTTTATAGATTAGATTTTGGGCGCTTACGTAGACACCATTTTGTCTGCCATGCGAATCAAATACCGGAAATAACTCTCTGCGGAGGATATACAAAAAAATGTGCTGCTTTTCCGACAACAAGGTTTCAATGAAGTGAAATCAATGTACCATGTAGGCACACAAACTCTTACACACTCACACCCAAAAACCCACTCCCACACACACACACAAATGCGAATATTCAAAATTCGCGGCTTGCTTTAGCGAGAGCCAAACTTTTCCATTAGTAAATTACGCGCTGAACTGGTAAGAACTTGAGAGATTTGAGAGACTTGTGCATTAAATACAGTAATCGGTTTTCTTTAACACCCACGCACACAAAAAAAATCCTAAAAATATTCAACATTGGCTTAAGTTAATTTTTTCGGATATGCGCAGATTACCTTATTTTTAGTATATTTTTGGGGGCAATTTGGCTTTTGTTTCTTGTGTGTTCTTTTTTTCTTTGCATAATAATTTAATTACTTGTCATAATATTAACTATGAACAAAGGATAAAATATGTGTGCTGTGAACATTTAATTAAAAGAATAATTGTTATAAGGCCAGACAGCTATAAGTCATATAATATCTTCATTTATTGACTTAATAGACAGACTTTTGCAATTTCGTAGAGTGCAAATTTAAAATATGCACAAGCCCAGGCAATATTGTCTATATATATATTGATATACATATTAATGTTAATTACTATTAATGAACTTATTTAACGAGTTTCGGAATCCGTCAGTGGAAATTAATTATTGACATTTGATGTCTGACATCTCCTTTGTGTAAGCATTAATAAAAGCTGAAGTATTTTTAAGGAATTCAACACAATCGTTAATGAAGTGCGTAAACAGAAAGACAAACGCGCAATTACAAAACTCTTGAATTGAAATTGACCATAAATAACAATTAGTACTGCAATAAAATATTTATAACCAATTTAATTGAGCTGTTAAATTTCAAAAAGAATGCGCTCAACTTGAAGATACCCTAAACTTAGCTGGTCTAAATATTAAATTGAAATTGCATTTATCAGAAAATTATCCACAAAAAAGTTATAATTTAATTCTTAAGCGCGCATTTGAGCCGAGTCGAGCAACTTTAAATATATTGACTAAGGTTTGCTAAAGTAAAATAAAAAAAAAAATTAGCATAAGCAAACCAAAAAAAAAGGAAATTTATTAATTTGAATAAGTTACTGGTTATATTTTTTAATTTAAAATTGGAATAAATAGACATTATTTCAATGAAAGCATAATTTTTAAACTTCTTATTTAATAAGCGAAACTCTTCTTAAAATAATGAATTATTGCGGATCGGAAAGTTTATTTCTAGAAACTGCTTCAAATTATAGTCGAGCTGACAAATCTTAGTTGAGCCCACTAGTTGCTGAGATTTAATGATATTTTCTAAAATTATAAATTATCCAAATTTTGTTGACGTCAGCCCTATATTATATATAGAAGCTACAGCAATAGTCTGTCCAATTATGATTTCAATCAATTTAGTTGCTTTTATTTTATATATATATGTATTATATTTTCTTATATTTTATTGAAATGTTGGTAATAAAATCCGAAACTGCTGAAGTTTAAATTTAAACCTTAGCTTTCTTACTCTAAATTGTCTAAATAAAACAGGGTATAAACGATGCTTGTTATATAGTTTGATCGATGTTAAACTCTCATTTCCATTTGTAATATAATTGATGATATAGCAAATTTCTCATCTCTTTTTAACGTTTCTCTTTGTTCATGTTTTGTTGAAATTTTGTATTTTAGCACATTTTGGTGGCGCCTGTAATTTGCATAATTAAAACCAAAGTTCAGATAGTGAAATAAGATAACGAGCTACAGGTAAGTCGATCTATTAATATTGTAGCGATTTCATATTTGCAATGCAAATTTACATTTCTTTCTCGTTTTCTCATTTTTTTTGTGCTATTTAAAGTTGTTGACAAATTTATAATAATGTCGTATGCAAATTTTTGTTTAGTTAAAGGCTTGAAATTCCATTGGGAATTTTTGTTATGCTTGTTTGGTATGTTTGAGATTTTTAAAGCTGCAAACAAGAAACGGATGACAAAATGTGAGAGAACCATAAAATACGACAACAGTCGTAAAAGAAACTACTTCAACAGATATTAAATATCTAAGTAGCCAAAAACAAATATAATGACACCATCAGTATAAAAATGTTGTGAGCAAACTAATCAATCCCAATGAGTTTCACTATTCACTTGAGTCTCCTGGAAATATGGTCATTGTAGCAGATGTAGTGTGTGCCTCTGGAGCAGAACTTTGCATATTCAACAATAATTAAGCATACTCAATTTATCTTGATTATTGTAGTGCAAACCATGTGACAAACTAAGTGACAAACTTTTAGGTTTGCCCCAAAGTTTTCTTTGACACTTGCTTGGCTTAATTAAATTCACTGCTCGACCATACCAAGAATTTCAATACCAAATACCAAATTACCAGTTAACAAATAGACAATGGAACACAACATGTTGTATGACTTATTTGCTTGTTCGTGGGCGTTCGTAATTGTTGTTGTTTATGTATCTGCAATGGTAATAACTGTATCAGTCCCTGGGCTAATACAATATGCACACGTGCCACCATTTGTGGCCATATATTTCAGTTGACTTAGTGGGTGAACAATGGACGGTGAACAATTTAATATATGCACTCTATGAAAAGCCCAAAATCTTTTTATTGCAGCAAGTCATAAATGTGGTTATAGCCAGTATTATGCGACAGTAAACTAGCTGTATTAACTTTGGCCTACTTTGAAGGCCACAATGAACTGTAGTTGGTTAGTTGTGCGTCAAGAGCTGCGTAAACACACTTTGGATCAATATTGCACAAAGCGCAAAGCAGCAAAACATTTTTAGCTCAGCCATCGAGTTTGGTTCATGCAAATCGCATTTATCAGCCACATCTAAAGTTGCTGCCCCTTTGAACCGTGTGTACTCCCAAGTGGATTTCCCTAAGATGCCTGACTGGCAGTGTTTAAGAGTGGGTGTTGACGGGAGGGGATTCTCTTGTGCTGCTTAAGTGCTTTCACTTTATCAACATAATTTTATTCACAGGCAAGCTTAGGCATCACTGACTAACTGACTGACTGACTGGACTGACTGACTGACTGGCTGTCAGTTGTGCAAAACTGTGCCAAATTGTACAAAACTTTAAGTTTTCAAGTTGAGACATTTCTCTGAAAGAGTTGCATCTGCCAACTATTCCTTGGTGCCACACATAAACTTGAGTCGTACAGATTGTAATAATATAAAAAAAATGGCAAGCATTTGAACTTTTCCCTTGAGCTTCGGAATAAAATAAAAAATGCATAAATTGCATATCCACAGAGGCATCTCTGTTTTTGCAGATGCTGCTTCCGCTGATTACACATTTTTGCCAACAACTTGGTAACGAGAAAAATACGACTGTTTATTTTTTTTAAGTAGAACAATTGTGGATGCCATTAAGTTATCTCAATGCTAATTGTTTTGCCATACTTTTTGCTTTAATTCTTTCAAAAGTTTTCGTAAACATGTTTATGTTAGAGTATTTATTTGTTGAGGTTTTTATAAAATAATGTTTACATTATAGATTCATATCTAGACTAAACATTAAGTAAATGGATTTGCAATATTTCCATATCATCAGCATATGCTATTTAATATTCGTATTCTTCCGATGAACTTGTTGGCATTTATATTTTGAACCAGTTGCTAGGAAATTCCAGAAATGTTTAGCGCAATTGAGAGATTAAAAGTTGCATACATTAAAATAAGTTTTATGATTTTAATATGTTAATTATATAATTACTCTAAACATTTCAGCACTTAATTCGTGCTGCCGCTAATTGACTAAGCTGTAAAAAGTTAAATAAATTATATATATTGGCATTTCTAATTTTTTTTTTATATTTTTTTTATTTATATATTTTGGATTAAAAACTAAATGCAATAGGCAAAAAACACAACATTAAGTGGTCAACAGGATTGTTAGAATTATGAATACATAATCATAGCAATTTAATGGTGGAGTGTGGGATTGAATGTGTGAACATCGATGACTGAGGCCACCTCCCAGGGATGCACAACGGAGTGTCCTGGATAGTGGTGATTGTAGGCAGCTACAGGCAGAAAATCATGTTAGTCAAAGGCCTTGAATTGTGAACAGTTTTATGTCTTACCAATAATCGCTTCGATGGTTGACTTGGCGTCCAAAAGATGGGAGTTGGGTGCGGGAGCTGCGTCAGCCAAGAAAAGGACGGCGGCGGCAAAGATGAGGGCGATCACAAAGAATTTCGACATTTTTGCAAGAAGGAGTTTGTGGTTCTGGTTGCTGTGCTGCTGTGCTAAACTTCGGGTTAAGTCTAATTAGTTAAGTCACAGCACGCGCTATTTATACCAAAGTGCTGCCAGCGAAAGATGTTGCCAAAACTTTGGACTCAATAACGACTAAGAACCAAAATAACCAAAAAAGCCACAAGTAACAGCTGTTCATCGCATTGGATTCTTGTTTAGACCGCGCAACGTCTACAAACAAAAATATGCAGCCCCCAAATGCTCCATAAGATATAATCCTCAATCTAATAGCACCGCATCAGAAACGGGTTTCGCAAAAGAACAAAGGCTTCCAGTCTCCAATGGTTTGGGAATTTCCAAAGCAGAGAAATAAAACAAAAAGCGCGACGAGTAAATTTTTAAATATATATATATATAAATAATCTTTGTAATATAATTTTATCGACTGTTTATTTACATATTTTTCATGATGTGTTAGATTGGTCGGATTCCATTCTTGGTGTCTTGTTTTTTTTTTCTTTTGATAAACTCTTCGGATCATTGTACGCAACATTTTGTTTTCGCTGTTGTTTTGGTTCTGTTTTTTTTTTTTTTGTTTTGGTCCGCATTTTTGCGGCTTGGGCTTTTCCCGTATTAATTAGATGGCGTTCGAGATCAAAGACAAAATCGTTTATGCAATTTTGTCGCCTTTGTTCGAACTGTTGATTTATAAACAATCCGGTTCGACTAATTTGTTTCCCAAAGAAAGTAAAATCGCACGCTTCTAAGTCTTTTAATACATTTAACTTAAATTCTTATTAATATACCCAAATAAAAAAAAAAACAAGGAACTAAACTACCTTTGATATTTGATAGAGCACAATCGTGTTCTTATGTGTATTCTTAAATATCCGGTGTAGAAGAGGGCTTAAGCGACCTTCAAATAGGAATAAAATTATTTAAGGTTGCAGGTTATAAATTATTCAACATTCATCCCTTTAATAAACAAGACATGTCTTTAAGACATAATTTTATTTAAGCTTGTTTTCTTTATTTTATATTTTAATACTTTTATAACCTTTCAGAGGCTATTTTAATTTATTCGTAATGAATGCAAATCTTTGAGGAAGATGTCGCTTAGTTTTAAATATTATATTTTATTATTTTGCTAGCTTTTATAATTTGACCTCAAATAATGCTATATTTTATACAATTTACCAACCACTTACTAGTTATGCTTTTTATTATGCTAATGGTTGGCTTTCTAAGTGTCTAATGATATTTTGTATACAATTTTCGCTGTTGGTATAATCATTTTTTTGTGTAGAAATATATAATGCAAGTTATAGGTGGGGGTACCAATTCAAAAATTGGCAATCCCATTTCTATGGTGGCTTTTCAGCGCCCTTTAAACAGTCAACAGCTGCCAGACCACAATTCTCAAATATTGCCTATGGATATTTGTGTATTTTGGTAAGTGCTAGAATTCAACTTATTCAAAATATATACATGAGCCTTTATGAGTTGTTGACATGCTCGATTGATTGAAATGCTCCATCCCTTGGGAACCATAAAAGACATTTTGATCAATAATGTCTGTATTTCTAAGGTCTTGCGAAAACTAATTGATTGATATGAATGCGAAAAATGCCAAGACCAGCCATTATTATTTTTTTTCTTCCTACTAATTGATTGTGAATATCTTTTCTGTGGGCGTTGCTGGGCTTGGGTGTATGGAAATCAAATCAAAGTTAAAATTTTAAGTAAATGAGCTAGCCGTGCAGTGAAAAATTCAGCTTTTCGCTTTTTTTATATTTTGATGTACAGTTATACAGTTCATTTAACGCCAGTTGAGAGTCAATTTTCATAATTAAGCCGAAAAGATAAGCCAAAGAGATCGAAATGAATTAGTTGATATATGTTTTCATAATTCCCCATAGAAAGTCTGGCAGCATTTTATTAATTCTATTTTGTAATTGTGTTTAATAAGGTGTGACCATATTCGAGTTTTTTCTTCTGCCTAACTGTTACTTATCATTTTTATGTACGCCCTCTGGGATTTTGTGAATAATTTGTACAATGTTAAATTGAACAAAAGCACAAAATATTCTGCTTGTCGCGTTATGACAACACACACACATAAATATATATATATACATGTAGATATGTACATATAGACAGAGCTGAATTAGTCGCACGCACGCACGCACGCACACACATAGAGTTAACCGCAAGCAACAACAAGCAGTACAAAGGCGGCGCAATAAGGACTTTGGCAGCAGCAGCTGAGCATAAACACATTACCCCAGGGCTTATAAAAAATTGCTTGTTGATGGCGCTGCTGTTTTTTTTTTTTATTTATTTATATTTTTATTTTTATTTTTTGTTATCCTTTACAGTGCGAGCAAAAGTCCCACAAAGGCTTATGTGTAAAGTCAAGTAATTTTTTTTAATAAAAATAAAGCTCTGCTTTTTGAGCAAAGTGTGAGCTCTTAACTTGATTGATGTGGCATTTATTAGAATTAGTCTCGGTCTCGGTCTAAGCAAACAAAATGTACACATTCTAAATCGTTTTTAATGCCTGAAACATTTTCAATACGATATCTAATTACTTTCGAATTGCTGTTCCTCACAGACACAACATGTCCATTGCCAACAACTGAATGCAATTAATTAAACACATTTGTTTGAACTGCTTCTGACCATTTAATTACAAATATGCCATGTGAGTTTGACTAATATAGTTGAATACCTTGACAGGACACTAAATAAATGACTGAATTCAAATCTGATAAATCGCAAGGGAGCAATTTATTATTGCTTACTTTGAGGCGGTATCGAATTAATTTATAATTGTGCGTTTTTCTGGTCTCTGGTTACCAGAAAATATTTGCAAAAAGATTTCGGGCGATTTAAATTTAACAACATGCTGAAATTATTATCGTCGCCATTCTGTGAAAATGTTTTGATTCAGTGAGCTGAGGTGCCAGCTGCAAAGGTATTCATTCGTCAACAAGAACTTTGGTTTACACAACTTTTAACCTTATGGCTTTTACATTGTGTACAGGTTTTTATTTTTTTGTCAGCGGCATCAAGTCAACTGCAACAATTTCTAAGTTTGAGGGCCAGACAGAAAGACGTTTGCTGTTGACAGAAGACCATTTATTACGATTTTGGGCAAAAGACCTATGAAAATGTACACTGGCCCTTGGATAAGCGTGTTTTTTCACGTTTTAAAAGATTTAAATGTTGATTTTATACTTTTTGTTTACTTATTTAAGAGTCGTGTGGATGGAATACTGCATAATCCCTACAGTTGCCTAAATCGTGCTTAGCATTTCGAATAGAAATTCAAAGTTTATTACCGCAGCAGCGTGTAAATTCATTACGCCTGTTTTGCAAGGTTTCCTTTTGTTGTTAAACTGTTGAATTCCGCAGAAATACTTAATTATTCAAACATATGCCAATTATTCTGAATCAATAAAAAAATTCCTACACGAAGCTTTTATATTGCTAATAGCAAATTTTGTATGAAAGGCTATTATTTGCAAAAGATAAATATTTTCTTTTGTTCAATTGCTGAATGCCGAGAGCAGTAATTTTAAATTATTAAAACATATTCCTATTATTCAGAATCAGTTAATTAATTGCTTAACTAAGCCCTAAAATTACTTATTTAAAATTATAAAAGTAGGTATGATCTCGGGATCTCGTCTAGAGGATTCCGTAAATGCAAGTTATTACTTATTATCTTTCGGTTACTGCCAAATTCACCATTATCAAATTATGGTCATTATATTCTAAATTTTGAATAGCTTTATAATCTCTGAGACCATTAACCTCAGACAGACTGACACTGTGTTGATCCTAATCTAGAACATTTATAATTTACTTTACTTCAGCCAAGCTTCCTTTGAGAGGTTAGCAGTTTTACTACATTACGCTAAATAATTGGTTTTTTTTTTCAGTATAAACCAACCACTTCTAAGCATATGAATGGTAACAAATCCACAAAAACTTTAAAAGGGTATCTGAACGAGTTGTAACCAACAACAAACAAAATTAATATTTATTAGATGCAACTGCAAACTCGACGCTGAATACTCGTCCCAAATCCAGCAATTAAAAATGCATATATATTTTTATATATCATACGAATTATTGTAACGAAATCTATGTAATTGGGAGCATGTTATTTATTAATCCTTTGCATATTGTTAAGCCTTTCACTATGATAATATTAAATTATCTCCCCCATCTCTCAACATCATTTTGTATCATTTTTCATTGTAAAATAAATAAATTCGTTGCAGCCTTTGGAAAATGAAAGACCCTTGGAATTCAATTATTTTCTTCTGTTTCATTAAGTAAAACAAGGGAATATAAAACAAGAAAATGAATGCATTGTTATTTTCTGCATCTCCTCTCCTTGCAAAATGATTTATAGTTGTTATTTAAGGTTGTTTAAATTTGAAACTCAAAGCACAATTTGTGTCGAGAACAGAGTCCTTGGAATTTGCACCTTAAGCAACAGGCCTGCATCCTGTTCCACTATTTAGATCAACACAAAAAAAATGAAAGAGAAAAAAAAAACATTATACACTAAAGCCTTTGTCATGGTAGCATATGCTGATGTTTGTCTTATATATGGTTTGTTGGCTAACTGGGTGGTTATCTGACTGGGCTGCTGGGGAGTAGAGTTAGTTTGCTGTCGGTAACTCATGCATAATTAATCATGTTGTGACGCCAATGTCTTCTCCGCTCGTGGAATGCGCTTGTCAGTTGACATCGTCGCACATTTTTTTTTTTTTTTATCACTGCCAGAGGAAACGTAACGCTTTATTTATATTGTTGCTTACACGACCAGTCCCAATCCCCTCCGTCGTTTGGTATCGCTAAAACACAGAAATCTGAGACACGTTTCCGGACGAAGCCTCCCGGCCTTCCTCTGCACTCGTCATGGTAATGTCAAGTAGGCGCTCAGCACGTTCTGCCACGATAATTGTTGACGTATATCACAACAAGGAATACAAAAAAGTATATAGCGTATAGAGAGTATAAAAAATACAAATACACTACCCTGAATAGAGCAGGGGATCAGTGATGGGGAGCAGTTAACGTAAACTGCCATCAAATGGGTCCTGAATGTTTGTGTGGCAACCGTGGCATATTTTTTTCCTAACAGCATCAACATTTTTTCTTCACAATACTGGTGGTCTTTGAGTTCGCATAATTGAAATAAATACTACATCCATGACTGAATTGCGACGCTGAGCTTTATATTTATTTTTCTTTAACGCACTTGACTAGAAGACCATTATTTTTATTGTCGCCGGGTGTTTTTCTACTAAATCTAAATAATATTCTAATGGATGCGTAGAAGCATTTCCTTGAATTTTAATTTCTATAAAGGCGACTACGAGGGTACGTCGTAGAATCATCCATTATTGGACATTAGCAATTCACGAAAACTGCAAAGTGCCTTGCTTTGTGCAGTCCACTTATTAAGTAGTGCGTTAAAATTAAATTGTAGTTCAAAATTATTTAAAACAATTGATATGCTTGAAGTGAAGGAAAGAAATACGTTGCCAATTATTTTTTGCAACTAGAAATCATAAGCAAAAACACATATATCTTTTAATAACACATTTAATACTCAAAACGTTTTTCGTTTTTGAATTTTTCTCGTTTAGCGCGCTTGCGTCACAACAATCGTTGTTAAATTCCAATCGATATTTGTTTTGACATGCGCACAGTCATCGATACCCGAACAGCTGTCGGTTGCGTGTATGTACTCATACAATATGGCGTTGTTTTGTCAAATTAAATAAATGTTTGGGTCTGCTGCTGAAGCGTCATAAAAAAAACAGAAATTATAATTAAATAGCTATTCACCAGTTTCAATCAAGTGTAAGTTATCAAACAGAGAAAGAGAGCACAATCGTTTGCTGTAAAAGAGAGAGAGAGATAGAGAGAGGGAGAAAAACCGAAATTTTCACATTGAGTTGTTTGCTGGGGCCGGCGTATTTTTTGAAGCGCCAAAAATTGACAAGCAAGATAAAAAATGGATGAAGAAATATCGACTGCGGCTACCACAAATGGAGTGGCCACAAATGGCAAGGAGACCACAACAGAGTTGGAGGTGGCGCAGACAGCGTCCTCCCCAATTGTGTGGGATGCAAACAACGCTGTTGAACAAGAAGAAGAAGCAGCAGCACCAACAGCAGCAGCAGTAGCAGATGCTGCCGATATTGATGTTTACATGGAGGAGGTGCGTTGCGAGTAGGAGGGTCTTATGAAACTGAAACAACTAAACACGCATAACATTTTCTAGGGTAACACTGCGGCGCTTGTCGAACCGCAGGCGGTGGCAGGAGCTTTGGTGGCAGCGGTAGAGGAGGTGGAGGAAGAAATGGGCGAAGCTGAATATCTCGAAGATGAAACGCTTGAGGATGAGTGCGAGGATGAAAGAGAACTTATCGAGGTTGACGAAGAAAAATCGGAAAAAACAGCAGAAGCAGAAGCAGCAACAGCAGCAGCTGTTAATAAAAACAATGCGCAAAATAAGCAGGAAGAAGAAGCAATGGGTGAAGAAAAAGCAGCAGTAACAACAACAACAGTAACAGCTGAGAAAGAACGAAGTGTGGATGAGGATGGGCGCACGGCTGAGGAGGATGCAGCAGATGAGGGAGAAGCAGATGGCGAAGAGGAAGAAGATGAGGAGGAGGAGGAAGAAGAAGAGGATGAGGAAGATGAGGGAGAACTCATCACTGGGGATGATGCGCAGGCCGAGCTTGGCACAGCGGAAGATCAATCAGAAGACGCAAACGCTACAGCACGATCGGGTGCCCGCAGCCAGGAGGAACAGGTGGATGAGAATCAGTGCCGTGTGTGCACCACCAAGGAGCAGCTAGTCAGCCTCTTTACGAAGTCAAGCGAGACGGGCAGCACACCGGCTGACATGCTTGTGCTCATTTGCCCCAGTGTGTCGATAGCGCTCAAGGACTTCATGCCGCAGTTCATATGCAACAGCTGTTTGGCTAGTCTCATCGTTGCCATAAAATTGCGCAAGCAGCTGGAAATCACCGAGCAGGATTTGCGCAAGCGTCTGTCGCGCAGCAAGAACAAAGTACGCCGGCCACGTGGCTATGTGGTCATCGACGCACCAGTCTCCGATTCGGCCAGCGACGAAGATGAGGAAGAGCTAAACGACGATGTGGAATTTAAAGTCTCCGATGTTGCGGGCTCCACCAGTGCTGACAGCGACTCTGCCGACTCGGACATTAGCGAGAAACGCAAGCCCGGCCGCCGACGTGGTCGAAAGAAGGGCATGAAACGTGCGTCCGGCTCGAACAACAGCTACGACGAGGATCAACCAAGGAAGAAGCACAGAGTAACATCACCATCCAGCGCCACAGTAGCTAGCCAGGGACCCTTCGAGTGCGACCAGTGCAATTTAAGTTTTCAACGCAAGCAATCCTACGTGATGCACCGCAAGATGCATGATTCTCGCCAGGAGTTCCACTGTCAGATATGCGACAAGAAGTTCAAAGTGCGTGGCGCCTACAAGACGCACATGATACGCCACGCGGCTGAACGTGCCCAGTTCCGTTGCGAGCTTTGCGCCCAGGTGTTCCGGCTGCGTGCAGAGCTCAAGCGGCACATGGCACTTAGCCATGATGAGCATGGGATTATCTACGAGTGCAAGCGATGCCAGGGAACGTTTCTCACACAGACGCGACTGCAGCGCCATCAGAGCACGAATTGCAATCGCCACTCGGAGCAGAAGGTCAAACGGCAAAACATCGAGGGCCATCCCAGCCAGGGCAGGGATCTGTTCAAGTCTGTGGCACCCCTGACGACAACCTACTGGAGCGACAGCTTCTCCGACTAAATTTCCCGGAATTCAGTCAAAATCTAGTTTTAATCCGATTGCAGTTTAATTGTGTAGTAAGAAATGCGGTGCATCAAAAGTAAAATTCAATCTTAACTAAAATTGTGCATAAATTGATAAAAGTCGCGTGTTTCATTTCGTATGTATTCCTCGATTGGTAGTAACACGATAAATCACTTACATTATATATGAATATTACAGTTACAGTAAGAATTTAAATTCTGCTTAAAACAACAAATATGCAAATTAAATTATGATATTCATTGTGTAATATAATAAAATGATTGCCACAGTTACTGCAGCAAAACAAATCCGTGTGCTCTAATCCCTTGTGTATGTTAATATATTTTATGGTCAAATCACTGAACAGTTTTGAATTAATTAATATTTATGGGCTAATACAAAATATGATATTATTAAGGACACAGTTTATAATGGTCGACAAAAGGGGGGAAAGTGCTCATTAAGTAGAATTAGGCTTTGATTTGATTCTGGAAAATGAAAACTGAACGTAAATGTGGCAAGGGCATTGTTATAAACTTCATTTGCAGCATGAAAATAACAATAAGCTAGTTGCATAATGTGTGCAATCACAATGTTAACTTATTGCTTGCAGCTAATGCTGCCATTGCCACTGTTGCCACTGCTGATGTTGCCACTGCTGCTGCTGCTGCTGCCTTGTGAAACATTTGGAGTGCCATAAGTGCTTAACTACCGGGATTATGTTCTCCAAGTTGCTACACACTTGTGTGGCAGCAGTTGCAGCTGCGTGCTGTGTTTCCAAAGCCACAGCAACAACCGTATCTGTGCCGAGTGGCTATTGCGGTCCGAATTGGTTAAACCCAAGTAAATGGCAACAGAGGCAGCCTTTAACTGATGCTGTTCGTTTGTTGCCACAATTACCGCACACAGAGCATATAGTATTTGCCCTGTGGCAACCAAAAGTTGCAACTAAAAAGATAGTTTTGCTTAAATGCAGAATAAAACTGTTTGTACAAAAATTTATTTACAAATGCAAATAACAAATAACGATGGACATTTTAAAGAAATTGAAAAACTTTTTGTTTGTGTTTTTTTTTTTTTGTACGTATTGACTATTTTTGATGTCCATCTGCTGAAGCTGCTCCAGTTGATCCAGCTGCTGCTGCTGTTTAGTAATGGTGATAGGAATGGTAGGTGGGCAAGTGATAGGAGATGGGATGGTGCGCAATGAGCGGTGCGTGCGAGATTAGTGGAGCATGCGAAATCAATGGAGCATGGTGGACGACAGTTGGTGCAGACACGTAATGCGAATGGGTGACAAATGGGGCGTGGTGGTAGCCAAGGCCAAGGGAGAGGCCACGCTTGGCCTTGACAGATGATTCGAGGACCTCCTGTTGCTGCTGCTCCTCCTCGGCGACAGGTGCGGCCAGGATGCAAGCAATGCCAGCAATCAACAAAATTAACTAAAACATTCAATTTGCATTTTTGTTTTTTTTTTTTTTTCATGGAATTTTTCATTTGCAGCAAGTGGCACAAGACATGAAAGAAAATGAAAATGAAAGAGAAACAAATTAATTGACATTCAACTTTAAAAGATTCCATTTAATTTAGCGTAGCAGCAATGCAAATATTTTAATGCATATTAATTATTCGAAAATCTTAAATAGTTTTTTTTTTCAACTTAAGCATAAAACTTATCACGTTGCACAAAAGTTTTTATCATTATTATAATTGCTGAACTTCAGTTTGAAGTTTTATGTTTGATTGTTGGCCTGAGGTTGAGGTGTTTGTAGAATAAAGTGGATTTTAAACTTACAGTGAATTTCATATTGAAATATATTTTTTCTTTTTGTTTATTCGTTTTTGGCTTTTACGCACTGCACTGAACTGCACGTTGTCTAAATTTGAACTAACGACATTTGCGGCCAAAATCTGTTTATTTATACAGTGGATTTTCTGCTAGAAACTCACT
This sequence comes from Drosophila longiperda, assembly GCA_035042125.1. Taxonomy (NCBI): domain Eukaryota; kingdom Metazoa; phylum Arthropoda; class Insecta; order Diptera; family Drosophilidae; genus Drosophila; species Drosophila longiperda. Next base: position 13,198,872 of record JAWNLV010000107.1, read on the forward strand.
CAAAAACTAAGTCAAACGCACTCATTAGGCAAAAACGATTTACACGCAAAAAAAAATGACAAAAATGAAAAAAAATTTCAAACTAAATAAGAAAAACTCTATCGAAAAACACGCACTTTTGCTGTAAGTATGCCCACATCAAGTCAAAATTATATCAAACAAGTTGCGGCTTGCCACAAAGTGTGTGTGTGTGAGTGTGTGTGTGTGCGTATGTGTGTGAGTGTGTGTGTGTGATCTGACAATCGACTGGCAGTCAGTCAACCGCATATATTGAATATGGTTTGTAATTGGAATATTTTTTGAAAATACAGCACAAATCACTCACGCTGAGTGTTTTGCCACGCATAAAATTATTTGTAATGGATATGGATTGGAAATTGCTCGTAATTTATAAATCAAGCACAACACAAGTAAAACATGCGTAAATATTAACAATGAATAATTTATATACTTAAATAAATAACATAAGATTATCTGTCTGCTTTACTCACCAGCTGCAGTTTATGCTTTAGTAGCTAAAATTAATGCCCACAATTTTTTTTTATCAGAAAATCTAAAGTTTATCGTACATGAAATCCTTATGCACAGCTTTAAGTTGAATATTTCATGCAGGCAGTCAATTAGGCATTTAATGCATTTGTTTATTCACATTTTTCAAGACATTCAAAGTTTAAAGACCTTCAAGTCGTATTGCAATTTATATATTTATTTTTTTTTTTTTTATAAATCAATTTGTGCAAATTGCACAGACTGTGGAAAATGGGCAGCAACAAATGGTTAGCACTTTTTTCCTCTCAATTTGGCATAATCAAATTGAATTGCAAATAGATTTTTTGTGCCATTTGGTGAATGGATGAATGGATGGGTTGGGTGACACATAAGTTTGATGTGCGTGAGGAAACTGCTCAGTTTTAGTTCTCATATGGAAAGCACTTGAGCGTAATTACATTTTAATGGGCAGCATCGTTAAGGCAATTGACGCTGCGGGACTCTGCTGGGAAAGACGAGCATCTTCCTGACAAGACAAGGAAATGCTCTTCTCGAAGCTCTAACTTTGCTTATGATTATGAGCAAAAAATTCCAAGTGTGTGTGCGTGTGTGTGAGTGTGTGTGTATGCGTAACGGAACATTAATTAACAGCACCATTTACAGTGGCAACAAATGTTTATCTGCAGTTGTCAGTTGGCGCCATTTGTTGTGCGAGTGTGTGTGTGTGTGTGTGTATGTGTGTATGTGTGTGCCTAGCACTATGGGGTTTTTCCTATTACGCAACGCTACCTGGTTTTTCCATTTCCCGCCGGAACTTCCCACAAGCCGAGAGACAAAAAAACTTAACACTCTGCTGACAAAGAGCATTAAGTAAATTGAACAAAAAGTAAGTTTTTTTTGCCAAGTTACTCACACATATAAGAAAAAGGATAATTGCTTGGCTTTGATTAATCGAAAAATGTTCGATACGTTTTCACATAAATCAGAATATTAAATTAAGCTTACTTGCTGAAATGTAATATTTGATTTATGTAAATGAATACAATTTTCTGAGTTGGATATTGAAATATTTATTTCATTTTTATATTCGTTTGTTTTAAGAAAACTGAACAAAATGTGGATTTTCTTGCAAAGCTGTTCACATATAAAAAAAAAAGGCAAAATGTGTTCCTTTGATAAAACGAATAATCAATAAGTTGAACATTTTTGCACTTAAATCAGAATATTTAACTTTGCTTTTTTGCTGAAAGGTAATATTTGATTTATGTAAAACAATACAAGATGGATATAGAAATATTCATTTCATTTGATTTCGTTTTCTCATTTGTATATTATGAGCATATATTTAAGAGACATAAAGCTTTTCCGTCCATTAAGCCAAATTATTAAAACTCTTCTGTTGAATAAGTAAAAATTTAAGTGCAACACAGTAAAATACAAAAATTGTTGATTTGTTCATTTCGCTGTTTGGTTGCAGCAACAATTTGCTTTTGGTTCTTGTTGACGTCTGGCATATCCATCAAATTCAAATTATTTGACAACTTAACACATATATATATATATATATATGTATATATATATATATATATATATATATGAGAAGTTGATGCAGGCCGAGTTGGCAGTTGGCGACTGTTGTGTGGCAATCGTCAGAGCAGCGGAGGCAGTTACTCAAATAAATTTGAATTGCAATTGCGCAATTTGCGGTGAACAGGATTTTGATGTCTTGCCCCCTGGACCCTGCACCCGGATCCATTAGCCAAATGCAACACCTTCGTTGACATGCTGAACATTTGGGTCGAGACTTTGATTTGCCAACTTACCAATTTGACTGATTTACGATGTCGCCCAAATGTTTCTCACATCAAAAAGTTGCAGTTGCTCTTGGCTTTTTTTTTAATTTTTATTTTTTTTTTTGCGTATATCATTAGCCAATTAACTGCTACGCCCAGTTGATTGGCAACTGTAACAAGTGTGTTCTGATTAATTATACACTGGCCAAAAGAGTCGCACAACTTTGTCATCCAATATGTACATATATATATATATATACATATATGTGTGTGTGTTGTGGCAGATTAGCGTACTTCATATTCGGTGTCTTGTGGACTTTCGTCTACTTTATTTGCCACATTAAATTTTCAATCAATTATCGTTGTTGGCCAGTTTTGTTGGCCCGGCCTGCTGCTTGTTATTGCCAACATTAATGTTGCTCTCAATGCGGTTTGGCATTTGGAAATTACTTTGGTCTGCAATTGAACATAAAGAGAGAACGTTCATATTCTCTGGCAGCAGGTTGCACAACCAACATATGTAGCATCTGCCTTAGGCCATTTAATTGGCCAGCCGGCCAGCCACAAATGAAGAAACAGCTATCAATTTTATGGGCCAAAACCATTTGGCGTCACTAATAAAAAAGTAACTTTTGTTTTATAGCTGTCTTTATTTTTTATACGCTGTGCATGTTCTCAAAACTTTTACTTTTAAAGCTAATTAACGTATTTAATAAACTTATTACTGATAGATTTGTTGCGTGAGACTTTTTTTTTTTTTTTTGGCTTACTAACTGGTTTTTAACACGCTAATTGAGTCCTTTGTGCCAGCTACGAGTAACTAACACGTAATTTAATTGGATTCGTATCTATGACAAATAAGTTGACCTCCATAAACCGAATTTGCTTAATTGCATTAATTAAGCTGTCAATTTATTAATTATTTTATCACTTCTCACACATTGTAGCAACAATTTGTTCAGCATGGTTTGATGGAAAAAGCCAATAATTGGATTCTATAAACTATGCAGGATACAAATATGCCACAATCACAGATGGATGTTCAGGTGGTGCTGAATGAGACGCTGCTCAAGGATCTGCACATCTCTAGCAGTGATGTTCAGGACTTTGTGAAAATGCTTGCCGGTTTACAAAAGAAAAATCACTCAGCTCAGCTGGGCGAGTGCCAGGGCTACTGTCAAGGCGAAATCTACACCTGGCTGCGGGCCTACAATGGCATCCATGGCTACGTCTCCTTGCTGGTAAGTTGCCCCAAAAAATTATGCAAATTTCCACAGTTTGCAGCTCATTAGAAATTCTGTGTGGCTCTGATTGTGTCGGTGACTATGTCTGTGACTGTGTCTGTGTGTGGAAGACAGAGTGCTAATTATCCTGATGTCATCGTGTCGCCATTTTTCACCTTAAGGCCACCCCTTGCCTTCACTGCTTGGCCAAGGAAAATTAATGAAAGCCCCGCCAAAATGTCAGCGAATGTTAAGCAAGTGAGTCCGAAAGGATTCATTCATTATCCGCTTGTGAATCTTGTGCGGTTCTCTTTACTCCTGGATTTTGGCAGTGTTCTTTTTAAGGCGTAGAAAACCGATTTAATAAATTAGTCTGTTTACATAATTCACAAGCTTTAACCCAAAGACAGGGCTCACAAATTTAATATCATTAAATTGGATTGAGCAATTAGTCTTTAAAGATGACGAAACATAAATGGTCAAGAAAAGAACTTAATTATAAATGCAAAAGCAGTCAAACGAAATAAAACAAAAAAAGAAAGATTAAATTAAATTAAGAATTTTTATTTTTTTTTTTTTTTTAAACGCAAAGCAAAATTTGATATTAAAGTTTATTGTTCAGCAAAAATAATGCAGAAAACGTTTGCTAAAGATTTAAATATAAATCTTATATTTATCATGTGGCAGAGTCATGAATAAAACATTGCACACAAAATGTGTGTTGGTGTGTGTGTGTGTGTGTGTGTGTGTGTGGGTTGTTTTAAATGAATTTTCCATCAATTTGGGCTTTTCAATCTATTCTGGTCAGTCAAGCTGGGATTTGTTTATTGTTGTTGTTGTTGTTATTGTTTGTTTGATACACATTAACCCATTTACCCTTTACAGATTTGCATATTTGGCACAATAGCCAACATTTTAAACATAATGGTGCTGACCAGAAAGGAAATGGCCAAGGCGCCCATTAACAACATATTGAAATGGCTCGCAGTGGCCGATATGTTTGTCATGCTGGAATATATACCATATACCACCTATCAGTACATCTATATGAAGCCAGGTGGGCATATTGTCTATATAAAGACTGATATCTGACATATATATATATATATATTTGATGTATTTTTGAACAGGTGAAAAGGATTTGAGCTATGCGTGGGCTGTGTATTTGCTGGTTCATATGCATTTCACACAAATACTGCACACAATCTCGATTGGATTGACGGTGACCTTGGCTGTCTGGCGATATGTGGCAATAAGGTGAGTGCCACTTAGCGCTGGTGCCACTTGTTTGTTAACTGGCGCTTATACATTGAATACTAAGGTGGAAAAATGTGGCTTCTCTTCCTCTTTTTTTTCTTCTTCTTTCTGCTTTCTGTTTTATAGCAAAGTATTTCCATCTCTTATCCACAGACATCCAAATGGGAGCTGTGCCAATTTTCTGCTCGCACATTCCAAAGAGGCGATCCTCTTCCCCTTCATCATTTCGCCCATCCTCTGTCTGCCCACGTACTTTGTGTTCAAGGTGCGGGAGACACTCGAGGTGACCACCAGAGAACATGAGGCCATGTACCATGTCTACTTTAACATGGACTCGATGCTCTACAGGTGAGCGAGTAGCTTTGGCTGCTGCTCCCATTTTGCTGACTCTCTTTTTTGCAGATTTAACTTCTGGATACATTCCGTGATTATCAAATTGTTGCCCTGCTTCATTCTGACCGCCATCAGTCTCGTCCTCATGCATGTCCTGTGCGAGGCATCGCGCCGCCGTCTCAAGCTGAAGGACTACGAGAATCCCACCAAATATGCCATACAATTCAATCTGAACGAGACCAAATCCAGGCGGTGAGTGTAACTGCAACTAATTCTCATTTGATGAGCTTCCTTTGAGTTCTTTCCTCTGCTTTTAGGCCACCTCGCTGTGATCGACGAAATGATCGGACAACGCTGCTGCTGGTTGCCGTCCTGCTGCTGTTTCTGGTGACGGAGTTTCCACAGGGACTGCTGGGTCTGTTGTCGGGCGTGCTGGAGAAGTGCTTCTTTGCCCAATGCTATCCACCGTTTGGTGAATTAATGGATCTGTTGGCGCTGATAAATGCGGCCGTTGGCTTTGTCCTCTACGGTCTCATGTCCAAGCAGTTCCGCACCACATTCAGATCGTTGTTCTTCAAGCGGCACTTTGGCAGCAGCGAGATGACGCGCCTCACCCGTGTCACCACCACCTGTGTCTAGGAGCAAAGCAAGACAGAGGAGGGAGAGGAGGCAGCGGAGGCAGAGACGAGCTGCGTGCAGAGTGGATGACAGAATGGGTGAAACAGTGCATGAAGGCATCTCAAAGATGACTTTTGAGCCGAATGAATTTCTAAAACGATAACTTTTAAAAAGTTGAACTGAAACTGGGCAGCGGCTAATAAAAAGTGGCTCGGTGAATCGGTCATAAGCCAACAATTATAAAATAGGTTTTTTTAAGTGCCATTTTTAAAAATTATAATTTGCGATTTAGTGCGAAAATTGCGCTTGTCTATGAACATAATTAATTGTTAACTTGTCAAAACTGTTCCTTAGGCTGACGCAATTAAACTATTTACTAAATATGTATTTTTAAAACTGTAAAACAATATATATATATATATATATATATTTATGATAAATATGCCAACTGAGATAGGGAAGGAACACCAGCGTTTATTTACTATAATTAATATCTAAGAATTGAATACAATTTGTACCCATTCAATTTGTACACATTGATATATTTAAATATTTATGCAAATAGAATTAAATTTAAAAATTTGAGCTGAAAATAAAATTTGTGTTTCAACTAAATAAAAAAAAAAAAATAAATTTAAAAATATTCTGTTGAAAATTAGATTCGTGCTTCAACTGTAAGTAATAAAAATGAATTTAAAAATTTGAGTTGAAAATGAGATTTGTGCTTTAAATGTTAAAGTAAAATATATATGTAAATAGAACTGAATTTAAAAATTTGAGCTGAAAACGAAATTTGTGTTTCAACTATATGTAAATAGAACTAAATTGAAATCGAAATTTTGTGCTTTAACTGTGGAAATGTGGAAAATGCGACAAGAGAATAAAAAGCCGACGAGCCCCAAAGCTTTTTTGTTCTCTTGTCCATTTAACACTTGAGTAATAATTAAATTTAATCAAATTAAACAATTAATAATTTATAACACACACACATACACAGACATCTATATATATTAGTAAATAAGTTAAGAGAGTGCAGCTAATGGATTTTTCATTGGCCTCAACTATTGTTAAATTGCTATTCGAGTAAACTGATTTTAAATTGAATTTGCGAATGTTCAAATAAATATTCGATGTGAGTTAAGCAGCTGTTGTTTTTGATTTTTATTGTTACATCCCTCCACTCCCCTCAGTTCTCGCTGACAACGGCAACCACCTCCAGCGGCATCTCCTCCAGCTGCTGCTGCTGCTGCTGCTGCTCCAATCCAGTTGGAGCTCCATCCGTACCATCACCCAGTATGCCATGGCTATGTGTTGACATGCGCAGCAGAGATTTCAATTTGGTTGCCTGGAATTTAAACTGGCAGAGAACAAACGCATAAGGAAAATGTGTGTGTGCAAACAAATATCCACATCTATCCACATTAGCACAGAATAATCTGGATTAAATTTTCGAGTTTGTTGTGGGGTAAACTTTTTGTGAAATTTTTGCACAATATTTACATATACCCAAAAGTTAATGCGATTGTGGTAAAAATTCACTTAATTAATGCTCAGTTTATAACAAGCAATCTGCTTAATGGCATTACAAAGCCTCAACTTCTATGAAATGAAAGAGCATGTAATAAACAGAAGGAACCATATCTGTATATATATATATATATATTCTTGATCAGCATCAACCGAGTAGTCGCATTTCTGTCCGTCTGTCTAAATGAAATAGCGGATCTGAAAGACTAAATAAATTTGGAATAAATTGATTTATCGTTAACTTTAGCCAATATCGATTTATATCGATTTTTGACTCAATTCCCAATTAGTGATTAATAATCATGTTTTATAATGTTTTGTTTTTAATCGTGCAGGGTATCTTCAAGTTGACATCTCTCGACTAGTTCAGTTTTAGTTTTTAACACGTTTTTTATGCAATTTGGCCAACCCTTTTTATGGTTTGTATATAAGCCACAAAGTGAAAGTGCTTTCATGTTAATTTTGAGAAGTTAATTAAAAGTTTTTAATTTAACTTTGATTTAATTTTTGTGGTTTTTAATATTGCAAATAACACTTTAACATTTTGAGAAGGCTACAGAAAAGCTTCACTTTCAGATTTTTGTAAGCAAATTATTATTTTGAAAGGCATTTTTTTCTGTGTCGAATTTGTGCTAATCAGTTGGCACCACCAGCAGCCATTGGGCGCGCTGATAGAACTCACGACTTACTTCGGTGGGCAGCAGGAGGTCCTGGGCATGGCTCATGAATCGATTGTAGTGTTCCGTTGCCAGCGCCACTCGTCCTGTCTCATAGCAGAAGAGGGCAAAGTTGAGGAATACAAGCGGATGCCGCATGCCACCTTGCTGCCCATTGGCCAGCCGGCTGGCACGCTCAAGTGCCACAAAAGCATTCTCGAAATCGTCCAGCTTGCGCAAACACACTACAATGAAACAATTTAAATTAGGCGACACATAGTGCTTTTGTACAAAATGACATTTGAATGCCGTTGCCATTGCCATTGCCACTGCCCCTGCCACTTACATCCCAGCAGCATGTAGCACTCGGCATTGTCCTTGCGCAGGTTTATGGCTGCGGCCAGCGTGTGAAAGGCGCTCGCGTATTGTTCAGCTGCTTGTTGTTGTTGTGGTTGCCACCAGGTCAACATTTGTTCAACAATAAAATGAAAGTACAAAACAATAAAAGCATTCAAAGCAAACCACACACACAAAGCAAACAATAACAACAACAACAAAAAAGCCGAGTTGCTTTGCTATCACAAAAACAGTCCTTGATTAGATGTTTTTTTTTTTTTTACCTATTTGTTGTTACTTTTTTTTCTTCCTATTTATAAATAGACAAAATCCACCTTTCTCCATTTTATTTTTTTTTTGGTATTATTTACCTTTTACTTGGTAAATATTGTTGCTTTTAGGGGCAAGTCCTTTAAGTGCCCCAAAATATCTTTGCTTAAGGGTTGCTCAATTCACATTTAAATTTTAAGCTTTACAAGTGCTTAAATTCTTTAGATTTAATCTGCAAATATGTTTTTCTCTCTTGAATGAGAATTTAAATAAAAGCGTATTTTATAAGACTAGCGCTGATTAATTAATTTCATTAACTCTAAATTCAATTGAAAATTGTATTATTTAATCTTTACAATATTTTTACTCATAAATTTATAATTTACAAATTGAATTTCTGAACAATGGAATAAAACTTTCATTATGAGAATTTAAGCGAATTTTCCTAGTCAAAACTACTCGTTGATTAATTGTTGCAGCTGTTGCTTTTGCTATTATTGTTATTGTTATTGTTAATGTTGTTTGTGTATTTCATGTTGTAATCCATATCGGATTATGGGGGTTTTCTACTCACAGGCAATATATATCAGACTTAAATTGTAGAGAGCATTATAATTGAGCGGCGATAGCCAAACGGATTTGCGCAATGAGGAAACCGCCTGCAATCGATTGAATTTCGTATTTCATATTCATATATTTTTTTGTTGCATATTGAAGTTGCGTGTCTCTGCAGCTGCTTACCACAATGAACTTTTGCTTCTTGAAGAAGCAGAGACCAATATTATTCCACAGCTCAGCAATTTCCGGCTCGGCATCTGCAATTTGGCTGTACTTGCTCAGGGCGCCATCCACATCGTTGCGCGACTGTCAATTTGAATTGTAAATTATTTGACAACAGCACGAAAAACTTTTAAAAAAAATTCAGCTGCAAATTTGCTTCAAATTGTATTAAAAATAAACAACTGAAATATGTGTGAAAAATTTAAAAAAAAAAATTCTGCTGCAAATTTGCTTTAAATTGTATTGAAAATAGGCAACTAAAATATGTGCAAAAAACTTAAAAAAAAAAATAACAGATTACAGCTAAATTGAACTTATGTTACTAAATATACAAAATTAATATTTTTACCTATTGTGTTTCGATGCGATTTAATGAGATTAAAATGCGGAAAAATTATTTCATAATATGTAAAAAAATATGCACGAAAATTTCAATGAATATTTGAAGCAATGTGAATTATATTGGAAATAAATACATATTTGTTGTACTGAAGATTAATGCCTGCAGATACACCGTGTCGGTAATATGTAATCCGTATTATATTAATAAATAATAAATATAGCAATAATTATTTTGGCCAACTCAGTTCAGTTTTCAACTCACCTGCAGAATGGCGCCCAGAGCCAGCAGACCTTTGGGTGCACAGTTCCGTTCGATGTTGACCACTTCAGCCAGGCGATCGTAGGCCTTTTGGGTCTCATTAATTTTCAGATACAAAACACTGATTTCAGTTAGCACCTCCGCATTTTCGGGCGTCAAGCTGACAAGTCAAGTCAAAAGTTTGACACAAAAAAAGTTAAAACACATAAAATCTTGACTTGATTTTATATAACATTAAATTGATTAAAAAACAGATAATAAAAAATAATAATAAAAGGAAATGTTTTTTGTTCTTCACTTGGTTATTTCTTATCCCATCTTAATGCAATTTTTACAGTTGATCTTAAATATGTCAAAGTATATTTTATATGAATGGAAAAACCATTTCTTAAATATCAAGAAATAAATTCATTAAAATAATAAATAAATAATATCCTTAAAATAAATTTAACTTGATTTTCGCATGATGAACAAGTATTATATGCAAAATTTGAATAGTCGCTCAACTGTTGAAGAATATATATATATATAAATATATTTGAGGCTAAAAATGTTTTCTGCTGACTGCCTTAAACCCTTTAACCGAATTTAATCGATAACATTTCAATCAAAGTCAAAAAATGTGCACTCACTGCAAACATGTCTCCAGGACATCGATGGCCTTCTGGTATTCCTTCTCCTTGCGATACAACTCGGCCAGTCGCACATAGCTCTCCAGTTTCTTGCCCGTCTGCACGGCCAGCTCGAAGAAGCCCCTCGCCTCCGTCTGCTGTGCGATGGCCAACTCCAGCTTTGGCTGGCTGGCTGCGGCACGATAGAGCAGCTCACCCAGAAAGTGAAGGATCTCGTGATCCTTGCGCGGACTCTGCTGCTCGGCATCGCGAAACACTTTCAGTGCCTGGTCAAAGCGACCCATGTTGTAGCTGCAAGAGGATTAATCATTATCATTGGATGATTGATGGATGGTAATCATTGACATACAGAGTGCGTCCAATTTCCTTGAATGTTTCGATGTTGCGCGAGTTGAGTTCGGCAGCTTTTTGGAGATTGCGCAGCGCCTCAATATTATTGCCATCTTCGCGTTCAATTAAGCCCTAAGCAGAGGAAGGGCCACAACAATTTGAGGTCGTCACACTTGCCACACGTGCCACACACCACTCACCTGGACAAAGTACAGATACTCGGCATTCAAATGACGATTCAGTTCCCGGTCGATGAGCCGGCGACATTTCTCGAATTGGCGACGTGTAAAATAAATGTGGAGCAGCCAGTCAATGTTGGTGTCTGACGGCATTTTGGGTGCTAATTGGAGCAGGTTGAAAAGGTCACTAAAAGCAATCCTCCCACTCCTCGTAACTCTTACTATGAACCCACCTGCTTTGACCACTTCCAGCGAGGGTAGCTGAATGACTGCTCCGTTGCAGTTAATCTGCTCGCTGCCTGCCTCGTACATTAACTCAAGTCCTGCGGCAGCTGGCTGCTGTGTGGCAGAGCGGAAAAAAAGCTCTTTGCGAAGTTGAAAGAATTGTTTTGGCTCTTGGTTATTGTTGCAACTAACAGTTGGTTGCCTTGGCTACAAAACTACAGCGTGGCAAGTTTTGGCCAAGGGTTGTCAGCTTAGCTCAGTTGTTTTTACACATGTTCCGTTTTTTCTTTATATATATAAATGTAGTAAAAGTAATTATATTTATATATACGTATAAATACATATTTATGTATATATTTATGTACTTTAGTACCTCATTAGTATGTTTTCCATAACACTTGAGTTATTCCTTTTTACTTTTTTAAAACTGTGTAATTCATACTGAGATTACCTTAAAAAAAACTAAAAGATTTTTAAGCAAATGAAAATCCTTATTTACAATTAAAATTTTTTTTTGAAATTTAACAAAAATAATAACTGGTAAGGTATTTTTTTAAGTTAAAATAAATTTATAAGCAGTTAAACAGTTAAAATTGTTTTTATTTGTTATACTTTAAAATACAACTATAAATAAATAATTTTTTAACTATACAAAATAAACAAAGGTAAAAAAAACGTTGTAATTTTACATAAACATTTTATTTGTTAGAAAATTAAGCAATTAAGCAATTTAAAAATCGGTCAGTATTAAAAATGTACTTTCTTTACAAAGAGACGAGGTATCCTTGTAGCCAAAAATAAGTAGATTATCTAAAATCTAAGTTGTTAATAGATTTGGCCAATTGACAGCTCTTTGCTATTTTGCTATTTTTAATCTACAACTTGGCATTAGCAAGGCTAATGGAATTGTGGACCTTAAATTAATGCACGTGTTTTTTATTGGAAGCCGCTTTGGCTAAGCGTGTCACTGGGCCAAAAACAAATTCTAAGCGGTGTTTTTTTTTAATTAATGGCCAACTAAAATGTCGACACCTTTTGGAAACCAATTGAAATGCAATAAAAAACAACCTAAAAATGCAATTTGGCAAGGTAAAATATTTGACGAACAAATTGCAATTGAGACACAACTAAAAACAGACAACATACACTGTAAAAAACAGAGAGTTGACTGTGTCTACATCTCCCCCCCCCCTCCCTCCATCCCTCTTCATCTAGTTCTCTTCCTCTTTCCGTTGGATCAGGTGTAATCACTCAATTTGAAACTTGCTCCGTTTGCTGGCCATTTGTGGATGTGCAGCCAAAACTGATCTTGATCCACATTAATAATTAATTTACACTCAAAGCTCAAAGACATTTATTTGAAGACCAAAAAACCAAAAAAAGAATAGAATTTTGGAATTCATTTTAGCTGTTTGCATCCAAATTTAAACACAGAAAATAACAGTTAACTTAAGCACAGCTGCCGCTTTTTTGTCAGCTGTCCAAAATAGTAAATCGAGTACGTGACTTGAGTGCGTTAGTTACAAGGAAATCAAAAAAAAATATATCAGAATTAAAGTTTTTTTTTAGTTTTTTTTTAATTTGTAAATGTTTATATTTCAAAGAATTTAAAAAAAAAACATGAATTCTAATTACTATTTGTAATGCTAAATTCTTGTTTCAATTCCCAATTCAAACTTAAAATTTCCCAAAAAATTGCCCACATATCTACAACATTCCTCAAACTGTGTTATATTTAAATTTGCGTTTATCAAAAAGACTTACAGTTTTGTGGTCGCTGTGTAAATTCCTCAAGTTCTATTTGCACTGCTTGATGGCTAGGTTTGCAACTTGGCTAACAACACACAAAACAGTTGTGCGCGCATGCATGGCGCCACCTGCGTGTCATGACTTGGCTTTGCGCCAAATTTGAAAAAAAAACAAGTAAATTTAATTGCAAATAATTACGAACTTTTTCTTCTTTTTTTTTTTATCTGTTTAGTTCAACTTGTTACGGACCGTAATCCTGTTAATTGCATCCCGTTTGCTTTGTTGAATTCACACAACTTGTCCGACAAAAGAAGCAATAAGAAAAAGACATTTTTGCCGCTGTCCGATTGCAATTACGACAACAACAACAACAGCAACGCATGCGTGACATTTTTGGGATATTTGTCGGCCGTTTCCCCTTTCCATTTTCAAGCGAAAAAGAAACAGAATAGCTGCAAAATTATTTACAGCCATTAGCAAAAAAAGATGGACTCAGACTTTGACTCTCTCTATCTCTCCCTCTCTCTCTCGTTCTAACTATCGCTCCGACTTGCTCTCACTTCTGAATGAAGTGTGTATGCACAAGTTGGCTAGGGGAGTGTGGGAGCGGTTCTTATTGCAGTTTTCGAGTGTTGGTCAATATCGAAAAAAATAAAGGGACAGACAGTGGAATAGGTTGGTGCAGGGTGCTGGGTGCTGGATGCAGAGAGGGGTGTGACAACCGGTTTATAGCAACTGCGCAGTTTTGGCTGCATTTTGTTCCTGATGCTTTTTTTGCGCGTTTTTTTTCGGTGTTTTTGCTTCTTATTATTTTGGGGCGCTAAAAAGGAAAATCAGCCCAAGCTCCAACAAGAATCAGGGACGCCTCTGCTGTTGCTGTTGTTGTTATTGTTGTAGCCGTCACCCAGATTATCAGGGAAACTGGAGTAACCAGTTTTTATTTTTTTGTGCTTTTTTTTTTGCGTGCTGTTTGCTTGTGGCATGCAACCTAAATATAGAACCGTATAACTTGCAACTTCGGCCACAAGCCACAAACTGATCATATTCCACAGCAACAAATTGCGACTGATTGTTGCCAAAATGCCTGCAAATACAAGTAAATTTCTAAGCTTTTAAAGTGCGGAAAAAAACACAAAACCAAACAAAACAATCGAAAATGATTTTGAAGTATTTCTGCTTGACGTTTTCGTTTTTATCTTATCAGTCACACACACACACATCCACTCATACACATGCTCTGGCACAAGTGCGCTATGTGTGTGTGTGTGTGTCTTCTTTGTGTGTATTTTCACCTTTCGTTTACCTGTTGATTTCAGTTGCAATGCGCTCTCCAAAACAACTCTTTCGCTCGCTCTCTCTCCTCTCTCTCTTTGCGGTCTGATTGTGTGGGTAAGCGTTACCTGCATGTGTGTGTGTGTGTGTCTGTGGCAGCGACTTCAGCGCTGGGATCGTTTGCCCTCGGCTGCGCTTGTGTCATTCGTTTGAAAGCAACGATCGCGCGCTGTTGTCGTATTTTCGCTTGTCGCTTGGCATCGGGATTTATGATATCGTCTATACTCATACTCCATTTACAGAAGTTTACTCATTTCTGCGTCATTTGTGAATTAAAGTGATAAACAACAACAACAAAAGTGAGTGATGCGCAGTGCGTGTTTTATATTGATTATTGCTTATTGCAAATATCATGGCTAATACAATGACTTGAGTTTGAAACCGGCTTCATTAAGAGCCAAATGATTCATAAATATCTCGTTCGACCTCAGTTTGAGCCATGGCCAGTTTTTTGGTTACCCTTTGTTGACTCACACAACGTCTCAAAATATTAAAAAATATTAAAAGCGATTTATGCATTTGTGCGTGATTTTCCAAAAAGCTGTGAGCCAGCAATTGAATTTATACGTTAAAAGAGACACAGTTAAGTCTACATCAAAATTCGCATAAAGCAAAAGTGAAAAAAGCTGTTAAAGAAATTTGTGAATAAACAAAAAAAAAAATAACAATAAAAAACTAAACATTGTATTACTGTTGTCATCGCAGAAAACCGCAAATCGTACAACGAGTGACTTTAATTATCTGCTTATCGGCAACATTAATATTTTGGACTTTAATTACCGCCGTCAGCTTGTTTATTTCATCGGTTGTGCTGTGGAAAATAATCATTGGAAATTACGTAGTAATAATTTCTTTTACTACGAGTAGCTATTGCTTTATTGAACATACTATTCTTCACTTCCCTCTCTGTCCTTCTTTTGTACAAAATATTTTTGTTATTTGATTGAGTTACGCAGCGATTTGTTATTTATTTATTTTGGTTCATTTTGTTGTTTTGTTAGTTATTGTTCTCTGTGTGCAACATAATTTAATTAAAATGTTGAAACTGTTTTTGTGGCTGTCAGAGTTTATTAAATGCAATATATTTCTTTATTATTATTTTTATGGGTTTTATTGATATTGCTGGTGTTGTTGCTTAAAACGCTTGAACTTTTTATGCACCCAACTCAACCTCAAAACCTCAAATATGTTTTATATGTTCTGTATCAATACATTTTCTTTTTTTTTTATATATATTTATATATTTTATATTATTGGTTTTTGTAAATAGCAATAAAACAATTTATAAGAACGTGCATCATTTAATATTCCCCAAGTGGATTATGATTGTTATTTCAAATTAAAGTTGCATTTAATTAAAATTCCTTACAAAATCAAAATTGCATAATTTTTCAAGTTCGATTGCTTTAATTTGATGTCATATTGACCTTGCAGAGACCTCATTTTAAGATGTTTTTCTTTTTCAATAATAGATTGCTCGGGTGTTACCTAATTTATAATTACATTTCCTAATAGATAGCGACTTGGCTTCTATTCATATGATGTCATACGATGTGTTCTCCAGGCACGAGCTAATTTATTTTGCCAAACATATATGTTAAAGCTCTATTTTCTGCCAGATAATATGTTTCTTTGCTAATCTCTTAACTGATTAAAATAATTTAGTTTTTTTTTTTATACACGTGCAAGCATTGTAAACATTTAAAGAGGGAATTATTTGACTTTACATTTATAAATTGTAGTTTTGGGATATGCTGCAAAGTATAGAAATCTTGTCAAATATTTAAGAGATACAATTAAATTAAATCTAAATGAGAATAATCGATTAAATTAATGAGTGCTGATAATAATCTGTAATTTATCTTATCTTTATTTTATAATTAAAGGGTTTCTGTTGAACCTACTAAATGTTGGTCTTTTGCGATTCCCTATACGAAATTTCATGGTTGTATTAGACAAAATAATTTCATATTCATGGTTGCATTTGTAAATAATCCAGAATAAATAAAAAGTATTAGTATAGGCTGATTACAGGTAATCTCCTAGTCAAGCACCCTTCTACTTCTTCCATTTCCTACCTTCAAGATTTTCGAAAATACAAACACAGGAGTAAATGTATTGTGTTGTATATATATATGATGTCTATGGAGATTATCATTTGCCCTTTTGTGCGAATAAGCAGTTCCAGATTAAGGAATATATATAACGGAAATTTAGTATTGTAATTCGGAAACGAAAGCATCTGATACAATTGTAAACAAATGTTCGTTTGATGTTTAGAGACTAGAAGGCAATGTAAACCAAATCCAAACAATTAGCAAAATAACAGAATACGTACACACATATAACTATATATATATATATATATATATATATACAGACACATTGCGATATGCTCAAGCCAAACCAACAGCAAGAACACAACCACAACAGATTTCGCCAGCCGCTGCTTCTGGCTCTGCCTCTGCTTCTGCCTCTGCTTCTGTCTCTGCTGCTGCTGCTATTTTTTTAAATTTGATTTTGCGGCTCTTTTGCTTTCGGTTTCTGCGTCGGTCTCAACGTCTGGGCGCAGACGAGCACAACATATAGCGGCCATATAGTTGAGCAAAAATACAAAGGAAAACACAAGATTGACCAGGCAAAGATAAGAAAGCATAACTAACCAGATACCCTGTGCCTTCTCATGAATTATCTGTTTTGTATATATTGAAAACATTGTTCAACGTTGCAAAATTTAAGCTCATAAAAAATAAACAAGAAGAGCAAATCAAATCAAAATTTGCAATTGAACATGCCTTGTGTGCATGTGTGTAACACACACTTTGCGTGTGCTGTGCACCTATAAACAGAAAATGCTTCGTATGCGATTTTATGGACAACTTTTGTTTTCTTCATAACATTTGCACAGTTTATCAATATTTGACCAATAATAAATACCACAAAATACTGATTCAGAATATGTTTTGGCAAAAAACAAATTCATATTTTTGTAAAACATATTTACTGTATTATTATCTAAAATTTTTACTAAATTAATAAGTTTTAACAATTTTGAAATATTAAAATCCATTTCTTGGACAGTCATGTTTTCTGTTGTTTGTGTTTGTTTAAGTGTTGTTGCGGCTCATTTCGTCTGCACAACTGCATGATACCCATTTTCGGCAATTTTTATTGGGTCCAGGGTATATGAATACTGTGGCATGGCCCCAAAATGCAGGCAGCGTTCTCGACAGCACCGTCGACTGCGACGCCGGCAGAGCTGCCACTTGCTTGAAAAGATTTTTAGTTCGAAAAACATTTCACATAAGAATTTTCGGTTTCGGTTTTTGCTTTAGTTGAGAGAAAATCGTCGCTTAGTTAACGTCGCCCCAAAAAAAAAACACCTCGAACAGACCGAAAAACAAAAGTCAATCAATTAACGAATCCATCATCAGCAAAAGTGTGTATATAGATCACATCAGTATCTAAACTTATATATATTTATATTTATATATATATATATATCTATATATATATATATGTGCATGTTTATTTTGTACTCTCAATAAAATTCAGAAGTGAATTCCAACATGAAACATACAGATAACAAGCAAAAAAGAAAAAAAGAAAAAAAGAGTTAATCAAATGAGTAACTGAGCAATAAAAATAGTATCGATAACAATAATATAATTTCTGTGTTATCAATCATAAAAATAACGTAATCAATCAAATTTCTCTCTCTCTCTGTCTGTCTCTTTCTTTCTTTTTTTAAGGCGTGTGTTATTGTAAATAAATTTGTGTAAGTTTCTGTGCATGGTTTCTGAAGGTTAAACCGAAAACCCAGCAACAAAATTATATATACACTCATTTAAATATATATTTCCTACATATATATATATATATATATATATATATTTATATATATATATAGCTATAACCCTTACGAAACCAAAAGACTCGCGTATAAAAATTAGCCAACAGTTTCAAATTCTTCTACAAAAACAATAACAAAAAATATTATAAAATTTTCTTTTGGCACTCGCTAAACGGTGCCTATAAACAACAACAACAACAACAACAGCAGCAGCAACAGCAACGACAACAACGACAACGACAACAAGTGTGGCAGCAACAAACATTTGTCTGGATTCTAACAGCTAGAAAATTTAGTACGTCGTATCAGTTTTGGCCAGATCACAGAAACAGATACAGACAGACAGCAACAGCGGCTGAATACAGATAAAATATATTCAAAAATTTGAAGAAACTTTTCAAGGTGAGTTTATTTTTAGCAACTTCGAAATGGCTGCGCGGATTTCTTTCCGAAATTTTCTTTCTCATCTCCCCACAAAAAAAAAAAACATATTTCTCTCTTTGTTAGTTTTTGCGCCGTCAGCTAAATACAGCTAGATATCTGCAAGATATATATATATATATGGCTAATAGTTACGTCCCTCTCACACCCTCTCCCTCTCACTCACACTTGTCACTGGCCACTGGCAAAATGCATTCATTATTTTTGGCTGTTGGTACCATAATTTTATTTTTATTTGTAATATTAAAATAGTCGAGATTCTGTCTCGGCGCTTGTTTCTATATATTAGATAAATAGGCGCCAAAAATATTATAATGTATCTCTAGGTCAGCGTGAAATGTATCTTTGGACTGGTGTTTTAAACGAGCCTTGATTCATTGCCCAATCGGACAGCTTGTGCGACTGTCTTTGACTGTTTGGCAGTGAGTCTAGTCTGTCTGGCTATCTGAGATTATATATATATATATATATATATATATAATCAAATTATTTGACTGTACAGTTTCTCGATTTGCTTGGCAATTGCGCTTCTCTTCACTTTTTGCTTTCGAGTTCTATTCTGCTTGATCTATTTTCAGCCAGCAAGCAGTCAGTCAGCCAATACTGTTTAGCCCCACCTCACCCCCTTCCTCCCTTCCCATTGGTTTTGCCAATAGACTCACATCGCGTATACGCATTGCGCTTTGTCGCTGTTTCTGCCACAATACTCATACGTAATTCCAATTTTCATTTTCATTTTCATTTTTATATTTATTTTCATTTTGCATTTTCCAATTTTGCCAAAGACCACCAAGCAGACAAGTGATGTAACGCCTCCGCCCACATCTCTGGCTTATACAATGTTTATATTTGCAACATTGGAATTATGCCTTTGGCCACGTCAATAACTAAATTCTTTGCCCTGGCATTCAACACACTAATTCCAATTCTCTCCTCATATTCGAAGTTTAATGAACTCTGAGATAGCTCGTCACAATCATTAATCACCTGTGACATACGATATTTATATACTATTTTGTAGTTTTCTGTTTGATATTGAATATTTCTCATAGCACTTTTTTTTCTTTGATATTCTTTGTGTATATATTTGATTCATATACCGATAAGGCTAATCGCAACTCGTTCGACCTTTGAACGCTGCAATGAATCAAAGAGAATTCGAAGTGTTGTCGCTGATAAGCTTCCAATAACAATTTAATGCCTCATTCATTTTGCCACTTCACTCATTCCATGAATATATATGAACAAGTGACGAACTTTATAAAAAAAAAAACCGTGGCAATTAGTAATGCGGCAATCGGATTGTATTTCCTTCCATTTTGCAACTTGCACTGGGATTGGTGAATGGGTTGCTTTGTATGTTGCCCACTTGAGCGAATGTATATTTTTATCAGTTGGGTGTAATTAATTAGAAACTCAGAACCGAAGACGATGACGTCAGTTACATGGGGCATGGGATGAGTAGTGGAGGGGCTGTGGCAGCACTCGAAACTGCAATAAAACTAATGCAAATCAACTCATAAATTACGAGTCAAACAGCAGGCGTCTGTTGCCGAGACCAATCCGTGGCAGGGGACAGAATTGAGGTGTTTGTGTGTTGCTTCTGCAATCGGGAAACTTGTGTTGCAATGGGGACTGCGTAATGGGTGCAGTAAAAAAGCGTCACGCAGCTCTCATTAGAAACGTATTTATACTGGCGACGAATGACCGTCTGATATCCCCTCACTGCCCCATATACAGCATCCCCTAGCCCCTCCATTGTTAGAGCTGTGCATCGCTCGCTGTGCGTGACAATAATTCATGGCTTAAAAGCGTGCAAAAAGTAGAACAAGTAGATTTCCATTTCACAGACAACTTAAACGCATTTCTAATGCTCTGAGACCAGTTGTAATAAATACTGAAATGCTCAAGATTGGAAAGTGTGCCTGGTTGTGTGTGAAAGGGGCAACTAGAAGGTGTGGCATGGGCGTTCCTTGCCATCTGTATACTCCACTCCAGTCGACTCCGGCTTGGCCAGGCGCAAAATATATAAATATATTTTATTTTCACAAATTTGCATTTTTATTATACGCAAAAGAAAAAGATACTAATTCAATATGCTCAACTACCTTCCTTAGCAGTGTATACAAATATAACATGCTCTACCAATTTCAGAGGAGCTTTGCGTATGTTTTAATTATTGTCAACGTAGAATGCGAAAATGCAATAAAAATATTGCTTTGCAGTGGCAAAAATAAGAAAAAGTAAAAGACAAAAGAAAAAAACCAAAACAATTTTGCAAGAATTTAACCTTCATGAACTGTCATGCTAGATTGCCTTCCATTTAAGTTCTCTCCCTCTCTCTCTATATATATATATATATATATAGAGAGAGAGAGAACTTAAATGGATATATATATATATATATATATATATATTTATATATTTCTCTCTCTCTCTCTCTCTCTGGCTGTCTTCTCTCCCCTTACCTGTTTCGCTCTCTCATTTCTCAAGTAATTTTGCTGATGTGTGCATATTTCAGTTTTGCTGTTTCAGTTTTCAGCGCTCGTTTGTCACTCAGAACATTGGCAAACAACGCGAACATGGCAAACAACATCAAAAATCCATAATTAAACACGTTGCGGTTAGACTTAAACGACTGCTTAATACTCTGGTAACAGATACTCTCTTCAAAACACACAGATTTTATAAGAAATATATACAAAAAAATATATATAATTAAGACTGAAAACAGCTTAAACTCGAACTGACTTGTTTACTTCGCCGTACTCCAAATTCAATTGCATTAACAAGCAACACACTTGCCCAAAACTGGTCGTAACTATAGAAAGGGAAAGCGCGCGGCGGGGCAGTGGCAGTGGCAGGGGCACAGAGCTTACACAACTCGGTCAGCGAAATTTGACTGCAAAGTAAACACGTCGCCCTTTCGCAAATTATATAACAATCACAATGCGTTCAAAAAATAAACGCCCACAATAATCGCAAATCGTTAAAGATGATCAGATAAAGTTGTCTGCCGCACAGCAACACCCCACTTCACCCCCCCGCGCTGGATGGTTTTTGCACCACACAAACGTGACGAGCAAATGTACAATTTTTGTCTCAAGCGCAAAAATCTCATTGAGATTGGTTTAAGTGTCAGTCTGTTTCTTAATGTCTGCCCCACTGACTGACTGATTGACTGACTGACTGACTGACTGATTGACTGACTGTCTGGTTGGCTACTAAAAACCCGCATAAGCAGAGCTGCAGCTCAATAAAAATTGTAATAAAATATGATTATGTTGTTTGCTGTCTAAAAACGTGCTCTGTACAATTTCCTCATTTTCGACAGATAGAAAATCTATTTTTGCATACACAAAATTAAATTGGTTAATCATACATTTTTTTTTAAAACTTTATAGAATTTCTTGAATGGATTCCTATAAATAAATTAAAAATAAATGTATATTGTTGCTTAAAAATAATGTGCTATTTGACTGTATTTAAAATGAGTGCAACCTTTAAAATTTTGTATTGTGTGGCTTTTGGTGGCCTTCTAAAAGTTGACTTGGTGCAAACATAAATCTATTTATTTGTACAAGACTTCAATTTATTTTAACAGCAAATAACTATTTCGATCGACAATTCGCTCAGACGTCAATGCCAAAGTCACATATCAAATTTGATTGTCACATTTTTTGTAAGCATTTTTTCAGTTTTTTTTTTTTTGCTGTTGTTGTTGTTTAGTTTGACAGCCAACGAAAGTAAAAGAAAACCATCTCAATGAAAATTACTAGCGTTGCCTCCATTTACCGAGCAGACCTCGACAATTTGTCCTTACCCTTGTCGGTTCGCTTCTCGCCGGGGGGAAGGCCAGTGCGGAAATTGGGCGCAACATTTGCAGACTTGTGAATATTATTCCACTTGATACACAAAAAATATATCGCTCATAATTTCTATAAATTGTGCAAGCCAAAAAATATCTTTCAATGAAATTTAAAATATTACATATACAAATGTATGTTTTAGACTTTACTGGGCCTAAACGGCACGAAAATAAATTATAATTTGCACACGACTTGCCGAAAAAGCAAAATCAAAACTTGGAAAGAAATGTTAAAATTGTGTAGGCGTTTGACAGCCATATTTTTATATTTCTTTTTTTTTTCTGAACGACAGCTGCAAATTCCATATGAATAATTACGATTGAATAATGCCATTTGACATACATACACAAATTCCCAAAGAGATTTTGTGGCCATTGACTATGTCGAAGTGCATCCCATCCCGGTTATTGCAGCAGAGCAGCTCGGATTACCAGAGAAACACAAATTGAGAAAAGTGTTCAAATTGATGCAAAGAACAGCCGGCTTTGACAGTTGAAATAGTTGTTGGCTGAAAAATATATATGTTTTTAAGTAGACCAACATACGCAACAACAAATGGGGATAGGGCGATGGATGGGGCAAGGTGGAGGGGAGGGGTAGCTGTTTGTCTTTTGACACTTGTCGACGTCCATTAAACAAACTGACAAATTGGAAGTGCTGCCAGCTCTAACATAAAATGTTTGTCGCAACAACAAGGGGCAGGAGGGCAGGGCAGAGCAGGTGTGCTCAACTATTGGGTATACCCTATAGAGAATGTTATATGATATGATTTAACAGATAAATTTCATTTTTGATTAATATGCAAACATCCACAAGATACTTGGCACGCATCTGTGTGCAGTGTGCGTTGCGTCTTGATGTGGCATGGTTAACAAATTCATTTAAGTGTTTTCACTGTTGCCATTACAAATTTGCCAGAGCCGCCTTTTCAGTGCCGTGTATAAAAGCCAGCAATTTGTCAACTTAATTGCTGCACTTTGTAAACTGTCACAGCATCGACAACGAGCCAAAGCACAGCCAGAACAGGACGACTTGGATAGGACACCCACTCGAAGGCATTTGCCATTTGCCTCTATCTGTGCCTCTGCCACTGCCACTGGCACTGCCTGTGTCTCTGTGCCTGTCGGCAGCTGCCTGGTTTGGCAGCCAATTGCCTTACCACAATTTTTGGTGGGTGTGTGTGGCATGCAACAAGTGTTGAGCGCCTGCAGCTGCTTGCCATAACTCAAATATAGGCACCCAGAAATGTTTTCCAAATTTCATTGAGAATTATGAACGGCGAGAGTTGCATAGATAAGTATGTATGTATGTATGTGTGTATGTGTAAGCGAGCAATGATGTGGCTGCCACTTAAGCCTTTTGCATTGCCCCTTTTGGCTGCCACAAGAACGGTTTATCAGCATGCCCCAATCTAGTGCCTGTCAGACACAAACAACTAGTTAAGCCCAGTGCCAATGCCAGTTAGATCAGGATTAGATTTAGCCAGCTGTCAGTTGTCTCTTGCCTCTTGCCTCATGTCGTGTTGCATGTGAGTCCGTGCAGCACATTTGCACACATTTGCATATATGCAATTGCATTTCGGTTAATTGCATTTTGTTTGCATTAAAGCCACAAATTATGCACAAAAGGTAATTAAAACTAGTTTTAATTTAATTGCATTTGTTTATGTTAAATCAAATAGCAAAATGCAATTCGCTGACTGCGTAATGAGGCAAGCAACCATTTATATCTGCCTCCGACGATCTGTCTGAAATTGGCATCTCTCTTGTTGCGATTCCTCAGTCTGATTGAAATTAATCATTTAAGCCATATTTATTCAATATGTACAGAGTCCGAGTACTCATAGTAATCCAACCAGATATTAAGCACTTCTGACAAATGTTTTTTTCATTATCAACACGAATTTGATAAACACATCAAATGTTCATTTCGCATACGCAAAAAGTCAACAAATTTGCTGCAAAAAGAAATAGAAATACAAAAAAAAATATATATATAATTGAATAGTTTTGTTTGGCTAATTAAATAAGCTCATTGGTAATTACCCTTTAATAGCTCAAAGAACTAATATGAAATTAACCATATTTCAGTGGCAGATTATTTATTTGCATTTATTTCAGTTCTCTATGTGTGTGTGTGTTTTTTTTTAACAATGTTTAATTCTGTGGTTGAAGCAATGACATAAAATTTAATTTATGGAATTGGTTTTTTTAATTGTTTTTTTTTTGTGTTTAAATTATTATTTTTAATTACTTTATGTGTGTGCATGGATATGTAAATAATGGTGTTGGTGATATATTTAAGCAAAATTTATTGCACATACAAACAAATCTCGGCACACAAATATTAAAGTGATTTTTAAATATAAATTAAGCATCGACTATTTGTTCTGACCTATCTTTATTGAGTAGAAAAATGCTTTAGTTTTATGCTTAATGCATTAACTTATAGCCAGTTTTGGCAATGACCGATTTGCAAACAAGCAGAAAAGATAAAATAAGAAAAAATACAACATTTAATTAAACAGTTGTTGAACACGAAGCACAAAAAGAGCGTTTTGAACAATAACATTTTTTACACTTACTTTTTTTTGATTGTTTTTTCGTATATGTTTTTTTCCTATATGTTTTTTTTCTTTATTTTTCGATTGCTTTAATTATTAAATGTATGCATAAATATTGAAAAAGTTTAAGCCTGTGTGAAATATGCATAAAAAGCAGAAAAAACTGCGTTTAAATGTTTGCCTAATGCATTTTTAATACAGTTGCAAATACCGTCATATAAAATTAAAATTGATTTGCAGTTTAAACTTTGTTAAAGCATAAAATTTGCAGCGAAATCAAATTTCAATTTATGATTTATTTTAATTAATAAAATTGTTGTCTCAGTTTTTCTGTTTTTGGTGATAAAAACGTTATTTCCATTTGACGGAATAATTATAATTCTACGCCATCGCTGCATTAATTATTTGCAATCAATATATGCAGATTCTCAGCTCTGTCTGTGTATCAATTTACATAGTGTCAGAATAGGTAATATTTGTTGCCAATAACAGCAAAATGCCAATTTCCATTTTTGATATGCACATCTGATAATTTAGTTAGAAATACTGCCATTATTGAAAGGATAACTGATATATATATATATATATATAAAATATTATTTTATTCTGCAAAAAATAACCCCCATGAAATTCATTTTGCTTTCTGGCAAAGTTTTTAACTTAAAGTTCCATCAAAGGCATTATCTGATAAACTGGCAAACTTTACGGCTTACAGTGCTAACAGTTGGCGTCCAGCGTCAGTGTATTAAAAATTATATAGAGTAAATTGTAATCATTGCAACTTGTGCACTTTCAAAGGACAGACATGGATCACATTGTGGTAATGAACTTATCACACGCCTGTCTGACTCCCAGTGGTCTCCGGACTATCAATGCCAGCCAGTCAGCGCCAATACTAAAGGAAAGACAGGGAGAGAGAGAGAGAGAGAGAGAAAGAGAGAGAGAGAGAGAGTGAGAGAGAGTTGCCCACCCACCTGTGCAGCAGCTGTTGCTGGCGAGGATTGTGACAAGTCAAGGTGAACAGTGCGTGGCCATTGCCCGGACAGATATAGAACGGGCAGAGCAGAAAATGTGTTAAGCAAAACTTTAAATGATTTACAAAGACATTCACGACTGACTGAAATACTGACTAACTGACTGACTGACTGAAATACTGACTGACTGACTGACTGACTGACTGACGGACTAACTGACTGACTGACTGACGGACTGACTGGCTAGCTGCCTGGCTATTCCATGGCATCTGAAATTGGCGCATTCTCAATGTCACTTGCAGTCCGTGTTGGCATCGCTTTTAGACATGCTCTTCGTGGCTCGTCAGTTGACAGAGCACTTGAAAGCGCCAAGAAGCAAAATAATCACACAGAAACCAGCTAAAACAAAACACACAGGCGAAAGCAAGGTGTCACTTTTGTCAGCTCCCATTTGAGTGTGTGTTGGTGTGCAACGCAAACTATGAGCAAAAAATGTTAACGAAAAATATCAAGCCAAACATTACGTATAAGCCCTATAAAACGCACAGCTAAAAACTGAAAGTTAACAGAGAACGGAAGGAAAAAAAATGCACTTTTCGAATACTCAAGTGTTTTGATGGACTGGCACATGGAGAATACTTTCAGATGTTGTTGTTGTTGTTGTTGGTTGCTATTGCTGCTGCTGCTGAGTGAAAAACTTTAGCGTTTTTGCAGCGCTTGATAAGCGCCGCACACAGCAAAAAGTCGTCGAGCCGTTGAGTTACGCCCATTTAGCACGCGCATTGCATTAGACAGACTGAAGAGCCAACAGGCAAACAGCCAACAGGCAAACAGCCAAACAGCCAGCAGCAGAGTGTTCCATTTCGTCGGAGTCGGAGTTGCATCACGCACACATATGACGTCACGTGCATGTCACGTCACGTCGCATCAGCGGATGCCTTAGCAATGGACAAAAGTGAAAACACAAAAGCGACACAAAAAGCAAAAAAAAAAAATAAAAAAAAAGAAGCAAAACTAAAAATCACTCGACTCCCGACACAACTTCAGATTCACTCTAGCCAAAGTTTAGTTTCGGGCAATGCCAACAGAAAAAGCGTTCAAAAAAAAAAGAGGAACTGCAAAAAATCCAAATAAGTTGGCGCGCAGCAAAAAAAGAGAAAAAAAAAGAAGCCGCACAGTTTGAAGTGTACGTGAAATTTGCATAAATGCGAAATCAACGCGTTCGCTACTTGGCGACTGACTGGCCCCCGGGACTAAAGAGATCCAAACAACACACACACACACATATATATATATATATATGTGTATATGTGTGTGTGCCATTTTGCTTGGCTTGTTATTTCATGTCAGCCTCAAAAGCGGCTGCTGCGTTTTTCTCTAATTTCCCCTTGGCAGTTAGTGGGTAAATGTCGCAGCGATGACACGTCACACGACAGCCCAGAGTGAGTTAGAGAATGAGAGAGAGAAAGAGAGAGAGAGAGAGACACACATAAGCAACTTCACTTTTCTTTGGCCCAAAAAAATCAACATCAACTACAAAAGCAACAACAGCCAACAGCAGCTGAAAATATATTAAAATAAACTGGCAAAGTTGTTTTGCTGCTTCTTAAGGTTTTGGCTCAATGCAACTCGGCCACTTGAGGTGCACACTCGTTGCAACCTCAACCCCCCCGCCCACCCCATCCCATTGCAACGCAGCAGAGCAGCTCTGGTTACTTCCAGCAAGATTTCAGATCTCGTTTTGGTTTGGCACTCTAGAAACTTGGGATCTGACTGTGGCTCTGGCTCTGGCGCTGGCTCTGCTTCTGGCTCTGACTGTGGGTTTGCCTTGCGTGCTGGCACAGGGTCGAGTGGCTTTTAATGAGCTGTTGCATATGCAGTTTATTAATGTGTTGAAAATCCCCCAACAACAAAAAAAAAAAAACAGTCCGAACAGATAGATTTTGTTGTTGTTCTTCTTCTTCTTGTTTATTATTTTTTTCTTTTTTTTTTTGTGGCATGCCTGACCAAAGTTTGTCTAACTTTGAATTTGTTTAGGGACATAAATTATTCAAAAAGCGCTTACAGTTGCACCACTTGCAATTAGAGAGTCTCATTAAAGCTAAAGATTTTTCCGTTTAATTTGTTTTTTTAGTATTAAAAGAATGCAACAAAATTTGTTTAAACATTTATCCAAATGGTTTGTATTGATAGCTGCCCGATGGAGTTTTTGACTATGTAAATAATTGTGCGTGGTTCAAAATAAACTTTTTGTTGTGATGATTATTTTCCTTATTTATCTCTGCATGTTTCTCGAAATCGCACATTAATAGTATAATTAATCTGCAACAATAACTATCGTGAAATCTAAGACGGAAAGATACCCTGTAATACTGCTGATTTCAGCTAAGCACTGCTGACACAAAAACTTCAATTTATTATTGTGATTTGTGCGTTTTCTTTGGCTGAATATACCCAATCGAATAAGTCTATGAAGCATTGTGCAGCATTAGGCAAAAAGGTTTTGAGCACCGTGCGAAATTGGCAAACCAAATTGACGAACCAGTTACCCTGCCCCCCCCCCACCCCCTCGTTTGCCAACCGTCGGCACCCGCATGACATCATCGGCGTTAAAAGAGGCTACGATCCGCGATGGACAGTGAGTGGATGCCTCAGTTGGTTTCGGTTTCGGTTTCGGTTTTCGTTTATTTTTGGTTTTGGTTTGGTTTCTGAGGTTTCGGTTTGATTGCGTTTGGCTTCTAATCTTTGCTTGACTTCTATTCCATTGTGGTTGCCACTGTTGTTGTTGTTGTTGTTGGTGTTGGCTCGATTCGGGGCAGGGGCCGGTCGGTCATTCGCTTTATGCGGGTCAACAAAATAATAGTCGAACCGTTGGACAGTTGGGCAAAGAGATCCGGTCAAAGCTAAACGAGAAATGGCTAATGGCCATAAATATTTGTGCCTCAGAATCAATTTGATGCTTGCTTTGTTTTAATGATGGAATTTCATGTGCTCTCAACATATTTTCATTCAATTAAAGCAATCGGCTTAAATGTTTTTGCTTTTCTGCTCGTTCACATGCTATGCTTTGTTTAAGAAATTATTCAAATAATTTTTCATGCGAAATGCCTTGCCCCCAAAAGGAAAAAAAAAAATGATTTGCCATAAATCTCCAAAACTACCCAATGCAAATTGATTTGTTGCCGTCGCTGAATCAAATAAAATGAAATGCAACGGCTGTTCTGACGCAGATCATGTGACATGTTCCAGGGGGGCACTGGATAACTGAGGCAGGCATTTGCAAATCAAGAAAAAAATGTATTGTATTCCAGGAGCGGACTATATGTAAATTCTATGGGTATGACTACAAGTGAGGGGTTGCTTCACATTCCTTTCTTAAAGAACCTGTAGATAGATATAGAGAGAGAGAAAGAGAGAGAGATGTATATAGTGAAAGAGTGAGAGTGATGAATGTTTCCCTTAAAGTTAGCAATCCACTCCTGACTTCTTTTAATACTCCTCAGTCTCCCCTCATTTGATGATTGCCGTTTTGTATTAGCAGTCACTGATGGATGTCTCATAAGCATTTTGGTACTCCGCTCCTGAGCAACATTTATACCAATACCAATAGCAATATAAATACGAGTACCAATCCCAGCCTCAACAGCAATAATAACACCAGCAACAGCAACAACAACAACAACAACAGCAACAACAACAACAATAATCGGCATGCAAAATCAGCAGCAGGCGCAGCATGACGAATGGGAATGTGTCGGTTGCTCTCGACTCGTATAAATAAATTTTAATTTGCCAATTGTGTGTAAAACTTATTAGCGATAAGTTTTGTCGTCGCTGCCACAGGCCACAGGCTGTCACAAGCTCGTACACATTTGTATCTACATGTCACACACACACACACACACACACACACACACACACACACACATGCATATTTTGTTTGCATATTTTTGTGCAAAATATATCTGGCTGTGTATCGCATGAGGAAACAAAATACGTGTATCCGTTGCAAGTCAGCTGGCATTTTGCATTATTAGTCATAAAGCTGCAATGAATTGAGTATAAGTCCATAATGATAACTGTAAACCGTTGGCCAACAAATTAAGTCTGACAGGCAGCAAAAATTTACGTGTTTCCGTTAAGCTACATTTTTTCTGCATATTCCTTAAGCTTTTGGCCAGGTTAGATAAGGTTAGCAAGGAAAAGAGAGACAATGACAAAAGAGGTGCAGGATTAATTTCCATTGTTCTATATCTACAGTGGTCACTCTGAGGAATGGACAATCTAGTTGCATGCAAGTGTGTTTGCTAATGAACTAAAGATTTGTTGAATCAACTCTTAAAATTAGTATTCACATGGCTATTTACCGACCTATCCATATGTTTTTGGTTAGACCATTAAGACCCATTTCTAATGCCAGTAATTAGCCTGCAACACACACACACACACACATACACGCAAACACACATTGTGGGTGGGGGATACTCAGTTGTAACTGACTGAAATCACAGTATCCACTCAGCTGGCGTTTATGTTTAGCACACTTTCGTTTTGTGGCGCGTTTATGCTGTGTGTGTGTGTGGCACTTGGCGCAGCTCTTTTTGGCTTTTCACATTTATTTAATATTTTAATTAAATTATTTCAGTGCATGTTGCAAACGTTGCCGGCTCAGCAACGGCCCAGTCTAATGGGCCAACTTCGCATGGCAGGCAAAGCATTTACATGCAAATGCTGCCGTGTTATGGGCCAAGTTAAGGCGCCAGTACACATATCTCCCACACACACACACACACATGTTGTGCATGTTGTGGACTTCTCAGATCGAGCTGTTGCCATTACCACCCGCACTTAACGTTAATTAAACTGCTGTGTGTGCTAAAATGTGTCTCTGTCTCTGTCTACACAAGCGTGTGTAAATACGTGTGTGTGTGTGTGTTGTGTGTGTGTGACGCAACTGCCTGGCATATTCTGCAAGTGGCCGTAGACTCGTTGCCGTGTCCTTGTCCTTTGTAGCTGGCAGCTGCTGTCGTTTTAATAGCTTAATGTAGTTACTTCCACTTTGAGTGTCTTCCTGCCATGCTGCACTGAGCCAGCCAACAACCAACAGCCCAGTTACAGGCGTGGGGGGAAGGGGGGTCTGGTATGGGTGGTAAGCGTTGGTGTCGTCTATGGGGTGTTGGATTTGTTGTTTTTTTTTTTTTTTTATTTTGTGTTGAGCATAGGTTTTTGGTGTGCGTCTTTGCTAATAAAAAACACAACACTCAGCAAAATTGTTATGCAGCAAACTAAATCAACAGACACACACAAACACACACACATTTTACACACACGAACACTTGCAACACACACACACACACACACACACACAAACACACACGCTGTACAAATTACACAGCAGCAGCCATGACGACTATAACCAGGAAAAAGCCATGTAAGCCACACTTACACATACAACTGACCCCTCCCCCACACCCCACCCACCCGTTTACATGTGCA
Organism: Drosophila longiperda; assembly: GCA_035042125.1. Taxonomy (NCBI): domain Eukaryota; kingdom Metazoa; phylum Arthropoda; class Insecta; order Diptera; family Drosophilidae; genus Drosophila; species Drosophila longiperda. The sequence continues at coordinate 13,230,398 of JAWNLV010000107.1, forward strand.
CTCAATGCGTGCATTTTTTGCACACACTGTAGTTGCTGTTAGATGAGTGTACTAAAGGGGGGGCGTGGGTGGCGAGGGGTGCGCACAGTGGCACAGTCTGTGTGCGCGATATCTAACAAAGTTTAACTCGTTTTATGCTTTTGCCTCTTTTTAGCTAGGAATACTTTTGGGGTATATCAACTGGCTCCACTCCACTCTGAGTCATAGCAGATAATTGTTATGACTGCCGCTGTCTCAATGTTAGTAAGGGTATTTAAATAGTGTACTCATCTGGACGTAGAAGTAGTTGAATCGTAGGCGAAAGTATGTTGGCAGTTTGGCACTAGAGAAGTCTTTTTTTTTTTGGCATGCGAGAATGCGCTGGCAGCTGCAGATGCCACATAGAACAACGGCAAGCCCAGATACAACGAGGTGGACGAGCAGGAGGAGAAGGATTAGGAATTGGGTGGGTTTGTTGCCAGGATTACCATGTTGTATGCGAATGCATGCATGCCTGAATAATGCCTTTATTAGTGGTGCCCAGAGGAGCTCCGAATCGTGTTGGTATTTTTCCAACATATTTCAGTTTTGTTGTTTTTGGCAGTTGCTTTGTTGATTTTATATTCATTAATTAGTCATCTACGTGATATCAAATATAGACCTACACAGCATATATATATATATATCTCCCATGTTGCGGTTGTCGCATTGTATTCTCACCTACGTGTCGTTTTATTCTTCTTCTATTTCACAGCACTAGCAACTACAACAACAACTACAACAACAAATTCCGGCTTAGTGCAATAGGAAAATGGCCCAACCACAATTGCTGCAAATCAAATTGTCACGTTTCGATGCCCAACCCTGGGGATTTCGCCTACAGGGCGGTGTGGACTTTGCCCAGCCTCTGTTAGTGCAAAAGGTGAGTGCCACGCCCATTCGCCTACAAGTGGGCAAATGTTTTACACAGATTCAATTATGCTCAGATTTACTTTAATTTCAACTGCCGGCCACAAAACACAGTTGCCCAAAATGGAATTTTATATGCTAAAAATTGGTTGTAAAAACGCTTGAAAAAGATAACGAAAAACGAAACAAAATTGTTTGTTGAAAAGTTAATTAATTTGTGCATTAAAATGTCGAGTTCCTTTCATAGACTGTACCCATTAAAAGCGTATAAAAATTAGGTATCATGAAGTGGTTTTAGTTGGCTATAAAAACTTGAGCTACAAATTTGATAAATATGGTTTTGAGCAGATTAAAATTGGATATTTTCACTAAAAATCGTATACCTTATCTTACATATATATTTAATTGGTTTTTTTTTATGCTCTACAGTTTTATGAAAAGCTAACTACGAATTTATGTTAGGATTTGGTACAGGGTATTTTTTTAAAAAATAAATTTGTAGCTATTTGCTTTTTTGCGTTCGGCTTTTGCGCACGGAACGCAAAAAGTTTTACCAATTATTTTCCAACAAAATTTCCTTTGCTGCCATTTTGGATATATATGGTGTGCTCACATCGGGATGATTTTATATATATATATACAGATGTGTATATAAATGAACATATTTATTATGTGAAAACTTGTATTATTTCTAATAATTATACATATCCGGCGACACGCTTGCGAATTTCAGCCAAAAAAGAGCTTTTTTTTTTTCCTATTTTAAATATAAATATTTATCTACATATCTATACTTACACATATGTACATAGTTTTTATTAAATATTTTTTTTATAGATTGTGTGACTTATATTAATTTCAGCTTGTGGCAGTTAATAATAGCCATGAGAGAAAACGTGAAATATAAATGCGAATTTGAGTTATGGTCTAGATTATGTTTATGACTTATGCAACTAGGTCAGGCCGCAAATTTAGGATTACATTTTTGAGTGTCATTCAGTTTTTTTTTTTCCCATAAACCACAAATCCGTTTTTAAGCATTGCTAGTAAATGGCACTTCAAAATTAGAGTGAGAGAGAGAGAGAGAGAGCTTAAAGTGGCATTACTTGTTTGCAGCCATTAAACCTCGAAAAGGGCTTTGAAAGCAGCGTTTTTAGCAATTTCGAAACTAATAAAGTAATTCAGTTTTCGAAACTATTTTAGAGCCAATCTCACGCCATTTGAGTTTAAAGTGTTTGCAGTGAATCGCAATCGAATGAATGCAATTTGTGAGCATTCGAATTCGCACTCAGGCATGCATCCGAGTGGACACATGAATCATTGAATGATTTTGACCTCCCCCCCCACTGACAGAGTTGTTGACCAAATGGAAGACTTTGACGAACTGAGTTTTGCTACAATCATGAATGTATTTTTGGATTATTCGAGCTTGACATGAATCAGCTCAGTTCAGTTCAGATAAGGGTTTTCCACATAATAAATATATATATAATAATAAATGTTTACGAACTGCCTTTAAACAGAAGTTTTATTGTCAACATTTCTTATTGATAAAATTATAAATTGTCGGTGATAAAATGAGCGCCTTAATTCCATTTGAGGCAAATTTGTAGTGAATGAATTGGAAAAATAAATATTCTATTTATATTATTTTTGCTTATCGTAGTGGGGCAGCCACAACAAAGCTTTGGTAATTGTTTGAGCGTGATGCAAGCGCCAATGTGCCAATGTGTAAATATTTTATTATGCCACACGGAATTTATTTCGTTGACATTTTCAAAACGGCACCAAAAAACAACAAATTTCTGTTTACTTTGGCATTACAAATGAGTTCAGCTGCTAATGGCGACAAAGTGGGCGTGAATGGTTGCAGGTCGCAGTATTTAGTGTACGGAATGGATTGTTTGGCAAGGGGTAGATGAGGGGTCTGTGAGCGATTTCTATACAAATGCGCAATTTCTATTTGAACAGTCGGTTTCATTGGCTTGACTTGTGTCAATGCTGTCTCTCTCTCTCTCTCTCTCTCTCTCTCTCTCTCTCTCTGCCAGTGACAAAGTGACATTTTAAATTCGATTCCATTTAAAAGCTGCACAAGTGCGACATAATTGTGGCAAATTATTAAAAATGTATAAAAGAAAATAATATATAGACAACTGTTTTATCCAGCAATTTAACGATTTTATAGTGCGGCTGCAGAGCGTTGCATATTTTAATTGCTCTTTAAATCAAGGCTGTAAAATGTTGCATAAAATGTTGCCCAGTCGCCAATTAGTGCATAAAATAATGACAATGCATGCTGACGTCAATTAAGACCACCATCAACTTGACAACAAACGATGTATTCGGGCTAACAAACAACAACAACAACAATAACAGCAAAAATACCGCAGCAGTAAAAGTCATTAGCAGCTACCAGATTTTATTTGGCCAATTTAGCTGGCAAACAAAATGTGTGACAAACTTCGAAGAGGCCTCATTTTTATATATATATTTATTTTATATTTATAATAAAATTATAAACTGAATAATTTTTAATTTTAGCTATGCTTTCAAACTTGTCACTTGCTGTTCGCTTAGTCGTATATACCCTGTCTGTGCTGTTGTTTAGGGTATGCCACAGCAAATTTGTTGTAATTTATGCCAAAATCAAGCAGCGTAAATTTAACAAGAGCTCGAAATGTTTGTCCAATGCACAAAATATATTATGGCTTAACTAGAAAAAAAAACCAAAAATTGAAAATAGAGCAGAGTTTGTAACCAGATTTAAGTGCAGTCCCAAAACTCCAATCAGCTATTCCCAAACCCCGACGACGCCTCTCCGCCTCTCCATCCTTGCTCGTTCCTTTTGTTTGTTTGTCTGATTCAGTTTTACACTTTGCTGAAAAAGGTGTCTGAGCCTGGGCTGAGCTGGCTGCCAGTTATCTGCATCTTGCTCTCCACTAAGTCTCTCTGAGTCTGAGGATCTTGACTGCTGCTGCATCCGCCAGCTGCACGGCTTGGCGCCTTTTGAACACTTCAAGCTCAATTGAATTTAGAATGGGCCACACTTGAGCCAGGTGCAGCAACAGCAGCAACAGCAGCTGTTGCAAGTGCGTTAAAACTTTGCTGCCTCGTCGAGGCGGCACGTAATGAGCTACCATTGCCAGGATGCCAGCGTTGCGTATGATGAGCTTGCATATGAGGTGCATCACCCAAACACTTGTAACCCAACAATACTCAACTCTAATCCGAATCACGTCAGCTGATGTTGCACAAACAAATTGTTGTTTGTTAGTCGCAGCTTTTTTGCTGGCCAACAAGGTGCTACCACTGGTCTGCTACTACTCCAGTCTACAGTCTGCTGGTCATTAAATGAAATGAGCTCCAACCGTTGGGCAACTGGTTGATGGAAAGGCACATCAAAATAAGCTACTCAGCTGCTTAAATCGGATTAATTTATGATTTCTCGCTGGAGCTCCTATTATTATTGCCAAAGAGCCACGTCGAACGTCAAATGAAGTGCTCGTTGTTGCCACCGCTGTCCTTTACTAGACTTGTCTCCTCATTTTTTTTTCTTTTCGTTTTTTCCTCGTCAGCGTTTTTCTTTTTCTTTTTTTTTTTTTTTTGTTTTGGTTAAGCTTTATGCTGCCGGCTTTTCGTGGCCACAGGCAGAGGCATAGCACAGTGAGACACACACAGACGGCAAACTCTCTCACATATTGCCACGTTTATATTTCATTATCAAGTGCAGGGTCGACTGGGCATGAAAAAGCGTCACACAAAAGCCCAAAGTCAACAAGCCAAGAGTCCAAGTCCACTGAACAGGCCAAAATAAAAGCGAAAGCCAAACTCAGCCAGGCCAAGAGTTCGCATTACACAGTCCACAGTGTCCAGGGCCCTCCGTTAGTGGAGAGCAGCTCAACGCAGCGCCCTGGTTGACTTCATCTGTACAAATAATGGAGCCAAATAAGTATTACAAAAAGCGTACAAATTTGCTGGCCAACAACGAGAAAAAAAAACAAAACAAAAAACAAAATAAAAATGAAAATGAAAGAATAAAAATTGGTACAACCAAATTTCAAAGAGCTTCTGCTGAAAGGATGCAGTCTCGGCTATTAGCCAACTTAAAGTCTAGACATGACGCTGTGCTGGCATGGTCGGGCTACTAACAAGCTACCGTCGGCATCCAAGGCAACCGACGAGTAGTTACACCCCCTTCCCACCTTCTTCCCCTGGCTAGCTGGGCACATGTGTCCCACTCCTCCAAACACGGGATTCATATTCATTCAACTCTGCGTTTTGTGCATGCAAATCTGTTTTGCGTGTTTTTGTTTGTTTTGTCGCTGTTGGTTTTCTGCACAAGTTTTCACGTTTTGCTATCTCCCCCCCTCCCCCAACTATGCTTCATGGCGTTCCATGACTCTTACCCGACTCTGCCCGACCATTAATTATTTGACTCCTGTCTGGGGTTCTCGTCTGCTTTGGTGTTTGTCTTTGTCTCCAACTATGAAAATTCATAATTTTCAGCTCGCTTTTTATGCCCTGCGCTCACGCAGCAAAGTAAACGGAGTTTATCAACCACATTCAAGTCTAATCCATTTATGCAGCTCCACTCGGCCAGCTGCAACAGTCATGTGGCAACTTTTGTACAGGGTATTTACAAGTTGAACCTTATTTGCCAGAAGTTCTGGTTTTTTTTATTCACACCAGGCTCTTGTTAGCAGCACCCACGTCTCTGTCGTTGATTTATGATGGCTTCCTTCCATTCAAAAATCAAAACAAAAAAAATAGTATTACGCAATCCAAATGCAGAGATTCTGTTTTTGGGTTCTGTGTAATTGAATCTGCGTTCAAAGAGCGCCGGTTGCCCTGGCAACAATTGTGAATTGAGCTTAGTTCAAATCGATTCGATTCAACTTGTGCATTTCTTCTCACATACCTACACAAGTGTGTGTGTGTGTGTGTTTATGTTGTGTGTGTGTGTGACCACAGGAGATATTTGCAACCGCAATGCGCCACACGTCACAACAGCAATGTCAAGAGTTTGGTCTCAATTAAGTTGGACTTTTTTATTAATTGCACAGCAATTGCAAAGTCAACTGCAACAGCAACATCAGCAACAGCAGCAGCAGCAACAGCAGCAGCAACAGAAGCAGCAACAATAATAATAATAACAAATTACGCAATCAGCAAATTATGCAACATGAATACAAATTGTTCAATCAATTGTAAATCAGTTTTCACTGACCACACAAAACGAGTGAACTATTTGCATTGTTGTGGTTAATTTGCATTGTGGTTTTTTTGGTCTTCAGGCTCAAATATCACAGCATCTATGACATATGCCAAAAGGCAAGAGGCAAGCGGCAAAGCGGCAAAGCGGCAAGTGGCAAGCGCAGCGACAGAAATTATGTGTAGCATTAAAACAGATGAAATAAATACTTCAAACTGACCACAAAGTGTACTCAAAATGTTATCTAGCCAATTGATAAATGCCATTTTTATCAGTATCCGGTTTAGATTTAAGTTCGCATTGAAACTCATTTCGCTTGAATCGCTTTGGCAATTGAAGCATTGAAGCGTTAATTAAATTGAAAGGGGCAGGTGAGATAACTGGAAATGCGTATTGGTGGACATTGATGCAATGGGCTAACTTCCTGTGATTCATCATTGGGACAGGGACAGGGACAGGGACAGCGCTGTCAACGGCCAGTCACAAAGGCGTAATTGATAAAGTTAAGGCCACGTTCAGGTTGGATGCCGGCAAAAAGGATAACCCAACAGAGCGGAGCAGGAAGTGCCACACAGCCACATTGATGCCACACAGCTACAGACAGTGATTAAGTGTCTCTGCATTTCATTTGATTGATTATCAATTTTTACCGGTTGCTTTGCCAGTTGCCAGTTGCCAGTTGCCAGTTGGCTGTGTGCTTTAAGCTTTCTGTTTTAGTTGCAGTTGCAGTTGCAGTTGCACATTTAAAGATGTGTGGGAAATTGATTCAACAATTTCATCAGCTGGCAGTGCAAGCCATAAGCGCTGCTTGGTTTCCGCTTCCGCTCAGCTGGCAGCGAGAACTTCGCCAAGCTGCATGCAACATGCAGCCAGTTGCTTGATGAAGCACACAGCTAAAGATAGCGAAACAGAGCAAGTTCGTTGGGATAGAGCGAGACTTGCTTCCGTTTATGTTGCATGCCTGGACAGCAGCAGCAGCAGCAGAAGCAGTCAGCTATAGATGAGCAGTAGTCGTGTTTGTGGCATGGAAAGAAGAATAAGTCCAATGGCTAAACCACGAACAAGTCCAACTCGTAATCAGACTCACACTCACACTTACACTCACACACACCCACACTCACACACTCATACTCACACTCATACTCCTATTGCTATTCAATTGCACTTCATTGCACAATTGCTGCGGGCTTCGGTTCAGGATTCTCGAGCACGTCTTATTTAGATTTATCCCAGCTGCTACGCTTCAGTTGAGTTGTCTATAACATCTCTCTCTACCCCCCCCCCCCCCTTCCTTCTTTGCTTCTTTATCTATTTCTCGATATATATATATCTTTAATATATTATTGAATATTTTGTGGCCTGTGCCGGAAATAGTCCTAATGTCTGTGGCATACTACTTCAGCCCCCATCGCCCCCCCACAATCGGCATCCACATGCAAAAGTCACATAAATTTTTCGAGTGTGTGTCCTCGCCTAATCCTTGTGCTTCGCATATTTTTCTCAATTGTTGTGTGCCTGGTGGATGCTGCTGCTGCACTCACACATATAAGGATATATAGCTGGGGATGCTGTGGCTGCTTTTGGTCCTGCAGCTTCCTAAACTCGTTTAGCTTCAGCTTCAGCATTTGGGTTTTCGCCTTTATTCGCTATCTGCAACCGTTTGTTGTCCTTGCTTTTAAGTTGCATGTCACTGCACATAAATCCCTCAGTTGAAAATGCTTGCTTCGCTGCACACAAAATACTTACACACACATCCACACACACACACACACACACTCAGCAGTTGCACGCTTGAGTTACGAGCGCTGATAGCAGCAGCAGCAGCAGCAGCAGTTGGTCTGAGTTGGTAGCAAAAATTATTGGCCAAGCTCAACTCAACTCAACTCAACCTTAACTCGCTGCATTATGTGTGCCATAAATATTTATAAGTTCTAAGCGTAAAATGCGCACACTGAAAAAACCAGCAAACTGCAAACGTTTTGTAAACGTTAAAGCGCTTAACTTGGCCAAAGATACCAGACCAGCCAAGACAGCCAATACAGTTCCCAGAGCTCTCTCCATTAGTCAGCTAATGGCAGCTGGTGCTGCCTTAGATAGTTTTCTTGATGTGGTTGCTCCTCTTCCTCCTTCGCCTCCTCCTTCTCCACTTTTTTTTACCTGTTGTATGATTTAGTTTCAATTTCTACCTGGCACTTGTCTCTGATGATGTCCCAATCAAAGTTCAATAGAAGCAGCGATGACTCATTTCCCACAAAAGGCATCCCAAAATTGAATTGAAAGTTTCATGATTCATTGATTAGCTTATATAAAAAACATTTTCGCTTACTCGAAATATTTTAAATATGGTACTCAAAACATAGATTTAAACATTGATTTCAGTTTGTGATTTAATTGTTGCTTACGCGATTTGGCCAGTCTCAGGAAATGTGGCTAACAAACGGTAGCTAAACGGAAACGGAAATTGTGCGCACGCTTATCGCAAATGTATGTTTGCCGGCATGTGTGTGTGTCGGTGTGTGTGTGTGCGTGTGTGTGTTTGTGTGTAAAGCTGCGTGTGCTTAAAGGATATTTCAGCGCATTAAATTGCGTGCTGCGGCGTAATCGAAATAAATTATGAGCCCAACTTACGCTGCGGCCAGCGCCGGCCGGAGTTGTTGTTGTTGCCAGAACAACTCCGGTGGGGTATTATGTGGATATCCGGCTTTGAGCCACTGCCCGTCCGTACGGACTCTTAGTGCCTTAGCGTGTGCTTGACCCTGAGCGAGAAAGAAAAGGGGAGAGAGAGAAGAGAGACAGAGAGAGGTAGAGTGAATGAATCCTCTTCTTTGCGGACGGGAAACTTTATGGAAACTTACAGCTGCTGTTTGTTTGCACTGCTTTTGGTCTGCGGCTCAGACTGCTTCAGGTACCAGTTCAAGATTAAGCTGACAAATTAGTTTGTCGGGTCTTAATCAGAGATTTCAAGCATCAAGTTTGCCACTCTACGGCTAATTGATAGAATCGGTTTGTGTCTGAGCTCTGCAAAATGCCGCTGCCTCCATTTTGTATAAGCAGCTGCTGTGGCAAGTCAATAATACAGTTGTTATTGTGCAGTGGATGCCACACACACACACACACATATATATATATCTACCATATGTAATCATTTTATTATTATCCCCGTTCTTATTTTATTTGCACTTTTTTTTATGGCAGTCTGTCGGGCCAGCGGGCACGTATTAGTTATAACGATATGTCATTGATTCTCAGTTAAGAGCCAAGTCAGACGCAGTTCCCCCCTCCCGCCCCCTTTTGCCCCTTGACAGTCATTATGTTTCCTTGTCCTTCTGCTCAAACTTCGTCCTGTCTCCGCTTGCCGCTGTGCGGCTCCTGCGTCATCGTCGTCAAGCGCCTTTGGGCCATGATATATTATGGCCTGTCGCCTGTCTTGTTTATTTGCGTTATTTAGCAAAACGTGGTAACAGCATTTCATGGTTCTGCTGCTGCTGCTGGTCGCATTGTTATTGTTGTTGTTCATAGGGCTTGGAGCATTTTTTTTTTTTTATTGTTATGACGCATATTTTGTTACCCCCGGAAATTGAAACATTTTTTATGATCGTTTATATTTTTGTGATTTATTGTATTGGCCTCAGTCGCATGCATTTCAAATTGATTGAATATTTAGCAAAATGTCTTTTCGCATTGCCTTCTAAATTGTTTAAATCCAGCGGAAGTTTGACTGTCTTGCCACATTTTTACAACAACCCGGCTCGAATCGATTTTGGCAGATTCCTTTCGAAAAAAAAACCCGTCAATTTCGTTAATCAACACGAACGACTTAATCCAAATTGAATGAACTCAACGCCAAAGCGGATCAGCAGCGTTTTAAAGGCAAAAAGAAAAAAAGTGAAAAAAGAAGCTTTGCTAAAAAGAAAAACATCAACGAAAATTTACACATTTTTCGCATTTTTGGGCCCGAAAAACATTTGCCAATAGATGATGACTACGCAGCAAACAAGCCAAATCGGCTCAAGGCCCAGGTGTGCCCAAAGGGCCTAAAAAGCGAAAATTGAAAAACGCAGCAGCAGCTGCCACGGCCATAATAAAGCCAAAGCCAAAGCCAAAAGTCCAACAAAAAAAAAAAGATGTGAGAAAAAATAAAGGAAATACCAATGTGAGTGAGTCAATCGGGACTATCGAAGGCAGCCAGGCAGACACCATGTGTGTGTGTGTGTGTGTGTGTATGTGTGTGTGTGCAGGGGGCGTGCCAATTGCCACGGCCAGAGCTCAGCCACGCTTGAGGTGATAATGTAATAAGCACTTTTTATGACCCGACAGGATTTAGACCTGAAAATTCCATCTACACATAACGGACCTAAACCTGCGTCTGCCTCATGCGGCATGCGGCATGCTTCGGCATTGTATTCTCTCCGTCTGTAAAAGTTGGCAGCTTCATGTTCCAGCTAAGTCCACAGCAAATTCCAAATGTTCTGTTTTCGGTTGTTTTTTTTTTTTTTTGTATGTTTCTGGTTGGAATGATTTCGGTTTTGACCTGAAGTTTTTTTTGCCTCAACGAACATATTGTTTTGGTCAGAAGCCCAATATCAACTGCTAATTGGTAGCACGCAATGCTGTCAGCACATAACAATCAGCACATTTTCTGCTCTTCCACAAAAACTCAGAGAATATTTTAACATACATTTTAATAGAAAAATTCAACTAAAATATTTCAACAGAAAAAGAGTTTGTCCAAAATGATTAAGGTCTGCGCTGGATGAAGGTCAGCGCGATGTCTTTAATTTATACAAAAACAAAAAAAATAAAGTAATGGAAAATTACCTTGCCATGTTATTTACCATTAAAAACAAGAGTAGACTGGAGCGGGGTGAGGAGGGGGAAAAGGGTACACTTCACAGTGTTGCCTTAAGTGCGCGCATCAAATTGAAAAATGTCAATGATAGAGAATGGAAAATCACAGAACAATAGAGAGGGCAACGACGACGGCGGCATTCCGATTGAAAATGAGAATGGGATTGGGATTGGGAATGAGTAGGAAAATAGGTTCGAGTTGGACAGGTAAGCATTAAGGTAAGGTAAGTGTGCCTGTTGCCGCCCACGTCCAATCCTGTCGGCTGCTGCTGCTGCTGACTGAGTCCGAGCTGCATTGACAATCGACAAATGGGCAAAGATAATGCACAACATTAATATTGCAACCAGCAATTTGTCAGCCCAGTTTGCGACGTGCAAGGAGCACAACTTGTGGTAGTTGTTTCCAGTAGTAGTTTCCAGTTTCGAGCATTGAAAAATGCCAAATGCAGTTCAAATATTGTGTCTGGCAAATGGAGCAGCTGCTTCTTCTGGTTCTGGTACTGATTCAGCTTGTTGCAATTGCTTGTGTGTTCCCTGTTACTGTTTGTCCTTGCACTGCCCCTTGCCCCGTCTGTGTGGCAGTGTCAGTGTCTCTTCTAAACGTTGCTTTCATCAATTAATTTACCATTTGCGGGCTATCCGCATTTTCACATTTTCCCATTTCCCGCAGACGCCGCACATCTCGTACAGAATTGCTCATTGATGGTCAGCGCGTGGGCTTGGCATACTTTTATTTACGTTTTTCTGATTATTTTTTTTTGCTTCTTCTTCTTGTTTTTTTTGTTCCATTTGCTGCCCCAGTGCTGCATTCAACGTGCAGCATTTTGTAGCCGTAAATTGCATTGGTTGCCAACTTGTTGAAAGGCTGGGCAAGAAAATTGCGCTGTGCGGGTGTGTGTGTGGTGTGTGTGTGTGTGTGTGTATGTGTGTGTGTGTGTGCAACTTAAATGGTTTCCAGTGTTTTTGCCAATGCGTCGTGCACTCGGAAAAATGGAAAATGTAGATTGCTGTTGAGTGCGAAACGTGATCCTGCTCAATGGCGAAGTCACCATTTAATGCTCACAATTTAGCTTTTAATTAGATCGACAAATTTGTTTTCGAAACCATTTTGCCCGCTCAGCAGCAGAAGGCATATAAATTTCCCAATGGGCACCCGTACCGCCCCCGCACCCTTTGAACAATCTGATTTCATTTGCGGCAGTTTTTGCCGTTTCCGGTTTGGAATTAGAGTGCTTACGGTTTTTCATTTTAATTGTTTTGTACGGCAAACGAAGTGTTTTTTCTGTTTCTGTTTCTTTTTTTGTGTTGTACTGTTTTTTCCGAGCTGATTTATTTATTTCTATTTGGCGTATTTTATTTTTACAAAATAAAAAAAGCAAAGCAAAGCAATTGCGGTCGCCTCTGCCTCAGCTGCTGTTCCCATTCACTCTTGCAACCCCGCTTGCCACCACCCATCACCCCCTTCTATTGGTGCGACTGTCTGCGTGCCATGCTCTAGTTTTCTATTTTTGCTGTCCGCCGTAATGGCAACCTTAATCACGTAATGATTTTGAGTGAGTGAACGGCAAGCGGGTGTCCGATTCTTGGCCAACATTGTTGCTGTTTCTCCTGCTGTTGTCATTGTTGTTATTGTTGCTGATGTTGCTGCTGCTGCTGCTGCTGATTTTATTGCTATTGTATGATTGTTGTTGTTGTTGCTTGCGTCTCTTCATTTTGTATTTTGCAATTGGCACAAATCTTGCGCTCAGCGCTAATGGCTAAATTGTGTGTTGCTAATTGAAATTGCATTTCTTAAAGTTAAATATTTAATTAAGAGTCGACAGCAGTTTAAAGCGCTCTTGAACACATTTTAAATAAATCATTTTTTCATCTCTTAATTTATTTAAGGAAATTTCTGGCACATTTGGAAAAGGTCAAATGTCAACTGCATGTCGAAAAAGATATATAAATGAATCGCATTTTTAGTTTCTCGTTGATTTACAGTAACTTTGTTTATCATGCCACATGTGCAATGTGTTGCTGCCTCGTCTTTGTTGCATGGCAACTCAAATTTTATTATTGTTGTTGGATGGCATTGGAATAAGCGGGTTCTTTGCCTTTCATGTGGAGTCCCAAGAGAGGTGCGTCAAGCGGCACAATTGCACAGTCCCAGCTCATTGACAATGAGACAATGTGTCTGTCCCCAATGACGGCAATGGCAACGACCAAGTGAAACTTGCCACTCACTGAGGCACAGTACCTGCTTAGGATTCGCCACACGAATCCTAATTGCATTTGTCTGATTGCAGCTCCCGATAACTGCCACAATCGCTCTCTGCACCTGGGTCTGTTTCTGATTCGAGTTGCTGAATCTGGATCTCTGGGCATATGCAACAGAGGCCTACCACTGCCATGCAATGCTCCTCCGTTAATGGTGATTCATTAAAGAGAAGCGAATGTGAGTGGAGCGATGGGATCGATTGGTTTAAAGGGGTAGGGTGGGGTTGCATGGGGGTGGGGGGTTTGTGGAAAGCACCATTGTCTTATGACAGCGAACATGTAAATGCCATTTACAGTTCTTGTTGCTGATGTTGCTGCTGTTGCTGTTGTTGCTGTTGTTGCTGCTTGGGCATTGTCTTTTCAGCGTGGGGTGCATGTTTTGCTCGTCGTTGCCTCAATTGAAATTCCGTTTAATGTAATTTGATTGCCATCATTCATATCTGTCTCTCTGTTGTCCCATTGTCCGCTTGTCTGGCACTCGCTACGATAAGAGGCGGGCAGCTGAATTGAACCAGCTCCGATGCTCAAAGGCTGCTTGGAGACTGCAGCAGAGATTGCTCCTCTTACACGATTTCATGGATGTCAGAATTTCGTTTGCACTCCGCCTGCTGATTGATGGATTGTTTAATGGCAGTGGTGTGTGTTTTATGTTCCACTGTTTGCCACAGCATTCCCTAGTCCATCCATATAGATATATACCTACATATATATATATATATGTACCTACGTCGCATAATAAAGATGTTAAAGAAATTTCACAGCATCTGTGGCAAATGAAAACATCAAACAGAAAAGAAAAACTGAAATTTGGAACGGGGCAAGCGACATGCAACCGACATTTCCTGCTGGCAGAGTTTATTTTAGTTTTACAGCAATTTAGGCCTGGCCCAATTTCTAGCCCACTGACACAGTGATTTCAAGCAAACAAAACAAACAAACAGACAAAACAATGCATTAGTTGCAGACACAAATGCGTTGCAGTTGCAAGTTGCACGTTGCAGATACTTTGCTGTCGGGGATTCACATTTCGACACGTACAAAACGACTGCATCGCATTGGTTGGAATTCTCTATCTCTCTCGTTTCCAGAACTCTGCGCACGCAAATGTAAACAATGTGCCACATGTGCGCCTTGTGTGGAGGGTGTGTGTGTGTGTGTGTGTGTGTGTGTCTGGAAAAACACCGCATCACAGGTAGACGTTAATAGGTTTCCCAACACCCGGACACGCACATGTTGATATTTGCGAGGACCAGCAGTAATTGCTTTAGTTTGCCAACTTCTTGCACTTAGTGTTATGAGAATTTCCCACACTATTTCGCTCTGTCTCCCTCTCTCTCTGAGGCATGGCCACTTAATTACCTAATTCGACGAATAGACCTTTCCACATGTGCTCAGCAATTAGCCAATGCATGTGTATGGCTTATAAAGCATTAGGCCATAAAACAAAAATACTCTAAATGAATTTCTTATATAGCAGCAAAAGGGTTGTTAAATCACCTCTTGTTGTCTTCTTCTTGCTTCATTAGATAAATACTAAAACAACAACAAAATAAGCAAAAATAATAATAATAATTTATGCATGCTTTTTAACACAATGCACAAGGGGTAAACTGTACACTGGGGGCACCATGGATAACCGCATGTCGGTGACGAGAGAGGACGGCACTAATTAAACTTTTTGCCCCCCTCCCCCCCCCACTCACCACCCCCAAGGCTACAAGGACGCGAGTAACGAAAAATGAAATCACAAAAAAAAATGAGGTTTGGGCTGTGGCTGTGAGGCGTTTCGTATAATTCCCAAAATAACGGCGCTCACCTTGCAACCTTTCAACCTTTTGTGCGACCGACGTCGACCTTGTCCGCGACGGTTAAAGACCATTCAAAAACAGCGCAACAGCCCGACCACCCATTGATGATGTTGTTAATGGAAAAATCTCAACATCCCTTCAAAACAGCCAAACACACACACACACACAGATACTAACCCCCGCACACACACACAAAACAATGGCGCGTAATTTGACGAAATTTACATTCCTTAATTAATCTTGTTTGCGTTGCGGCAGTTGCCTGTTGTTGACTCGCTAACTCAGTCCGCATGCCACACACACCTCCCATTTCCCACTTGCAATATCACTCTCTCTGGTGTATTGTGTGTGTGTGTGTGCTTTTGCAGTCAGCCAGGCGCTTTGGCAATATTTACTGCGTGCGTCGCAACCCGGACTACTAATACCCCTTGGCAGCAGCAGCTGGAGCAGGAGAATGAGCAGGGAAACACCAGCAACTCTAATGACTTTTAGCGCACAAGATGCTGAAACCATTTTGGAGCAGCTGGGTGGCAGGTAATAAGTGGAAATTCTGCCATCCTGTGACTGTTGTCACTTTAGCGCGTCTTGTGTCTTATTAACCCATATCCTGCTGGTATCCTGTATCCCGCAACCATTTTGCCTAATGAACCCTTCTCCCAGCATTACACATTACCTGTGTGTGCCCCTGCCGCAGGCACTCGTTAACTGTTTCTCAGTGTGTGTGTGTGTGTGTGTCTGCTGGTGGCATTAGCGCGATTCCTTGACTCGACCCGGACTTGGTTTAATCAAGAAATTTAACGCCCTGGCGACATGTGAGAATTATTGAAATTTTAGTTGCAATTGTGAAGTGGAGACAAACTAATCGCAACGTGAGCAAAATCTTAACATGTACAGCAATTGCTTAAAGTTGTTAAAAAAACGCAAAATACACTGAGCAAAATAGATTATATTTCATAAGTTACCGAAAAAGAAATCAGCTTTTGTCTTGACTGATTTTAAAGAGATAATTATTATTTTATTATATATGATTTCTATTAAAATCTTTATGATAATATATATTATTCAGTATGTGATTTCTCTCAGTGTGGAGATCCATACCATATTCGCTATGTTTGCTGGACAGCGATCAGTTTTCAGACAGCGCCTCCCGAGGCATTTGTCATTTTTCACTCACTCGCAAATGATTCATGTGCCGCAGCTCAGCGATATTTGAGTGTGCCACACATGCGCAGCTGTCAGTAACCCCCCCTCTCCCTCTTACTCAAAATCCCTCTACTTCGACTCCTAAGATAAATGATCTGCAGTTGCAGTTGCCGTTGCTCGAGCCACTTGGGAGAAGCTGCTGTTCCGCGCCCACGCAGCATATGGAATGACCAAAGGCGAGAACTTTGGACCGGGATGGGGGATGGCCATGCTGCAGACATGACAGCCTGCCACATGGCTACTGACTGCTGACTGTTGGATGTTGAATGTTGGCTGTTTACTGCTGACTTTGGGGCCAGCTCGCATTCCTTGCTTTCATTCATTAGCTGCGCACAAAATATCCGCTGGCAGCGGCCACAATAATTTCATTGTGCAAAGTTTTTCCATTACGAGTTATGAATATGCACAATTTATATAAATTGCCATATTCATTGTGTGTGTGGGTAACTGCAACTGTCATTTGAGCCAAAAAAAAAAAAAAAAAAAAACGTACTACAAATAAAAGCAACTTGCAACTTGTTCGCTTGCCCAGTGAGCGCTTTGTGCAACTTGATTGCAATCATAATTTATAAATGTTGCCGACAGTTTTGGTCTCCCCTCCAATGTTGCGCGTGTTGTTATTGTTATTGTTGCAATCGTTGCATTGTGGAGCTCTGTCAATGTTGCCAGGATTGAACTTCGTTTCGCTTAGTGACTCCTGCTCCTGCTCCTGCTGCTGCTGCTTCGTGTTCCTTTTTTTTTATATATTTTTTTATTTGGCTTACTTTGCCATTTTTTGTGTGGGCAATAAATAAATAATTTTTGTGACGCTCTGCGCTTTCCGGTCAGCTCGTGAGTCATACAAAAAAATAAAGAAATAAAAATAAAAAAATTGATTAAAAGTGGTCAGCAACTTGCCAAGTTGCTTGGCCAGGCCAAGGCGAAAGCCATCAGCGCAGATTCGGCAACTTTGTCCGTTGCTGAGCTGGCCAAGGAAATTGAATATGAATACTTAAGTGTTATCCCATCGAACTGTACTGCGAGACACAGCATACTTAAATTAAAACCAGCTTAAGAGTTGCAGCACTCCATTTGTGGCCACTAACTGCTGGAACTTGCAACATTGTATTTGTATTTACTTTACCGCATTAACAGCTCGCTGAATTTGATTGTTTTCGTTGGCTGGCGCTATTTTATAGACCTTAAGGGCGGGTTGCGGGGGGATGGTCAGGCATAGTCTCTTCATTTGCCAAGTCTGCAACTGCAACAATGTTTTATTTTTATTTGTATATTTTTTCCAGCTTGTTTTGCAGCAGTTTGGTCAAGTGCTGCGGCCACCATTTGTTGTGGCAGAGCAGAAAACCGCAGCGGCTTTGGGTGATTTAGAGCGGATAACAAAAGGGAACACACATATATATAGAGGGATAAATAGAGAGAGAGAGAGAGAGAGAGAGAGATATATATAGAAAAAAGAGAGAGTGGTCTAAATAGTAGGGGTTGTTGCTTGGGGCGTATGAGTGATGACCATGCATATTCATACACATTGAGATTCATTGTATTTGGTCTGCATTTCCGCAGTATTTTGTATTTTATCCCAACTCTGAACTGCTCTTCAGCTCGGAGACTTGCAGCTCTTCAGCGTTGTTCGTTCTACTTACGAGTATTTCCCATTTGTTTGTCGACTATTCGGTTTCTGTTTTTTATGGCACATAGACTGCAGAATATAGGGTGGGAGGGGGGACGGGTAAAGGGGGTTAGCATGAGTAAAGAGTAAAGATAAACAATGCAAAAGGATAACCCGAAACTGTTGCCTGGCAAATGGAGTTGTGGTTTTCTGTTAGGTTATGTTGCCTTTAAACTGATTTATTTTCAATTAAACAACATCATAACTTGGCTAACAACTTGCCAAGGATTTTACCCCTTCTTCCCCTCTTTCTCTTATTTTCTTTGCTTGTTTCTCTTGGTCCTTTGGCTTTGCTTTTTGTTTTGGCCTAAATTTACGCCACAAATTCAATTTATTTTTAGATACACCTAATCCACAAAAGTAAACTTGATTTATCAACATAAATATTTTGCATACTTCACTTTGCAAACTGTGTATTGTGCGTGTGTGTGTGTGTGAGTGTGTGTGTAAAGTGTATAGCTTATGGCAGGTCCTGTCTGTGTTTTATACCTTGGGAACTATAGTTGAAGAGTGTTGAAGGATATGTTCGTCTCAGGCAAGTGTGTGAAATTGACAAATGTGGGCGATGGGGTGGGCGATGTGGTCAGGATAACTGCCAACCACATTGGCTAGTTCAGTTGGCTCTACATCCTTTTGCGGCCCTTGCAGGGCATCCCCAGGTCGGCGTAATCATGATCATTTGCTCTGTGCTGTTATTGCTGTTGGCTGCTAAGTGAATTTCAATTTGAATGCACTTGAATGGATTAGTTAACTTGATTACGAGCATTTTGCTGTCAGCCCATTAAATTTAATTTGCTATATGGATTTACTGAGTGTGGCCCTAGACATGTGCAAACAATGCTTTTGCCCATTGTCTTGGAGGGTCAGGCAAATAGAGTTTTAAATTAAATATCCAGTGACAGCAGTAATGGAAATATTCTTTAGCCCAGTTAAGGCCGTTGGCCAGCATGAAAGATGCATGCATTTTCGGCCAGGACCCAGAATCAGGACCAGAACATGAATAGTTTCCGAGTCGGATGCAAAGTAATTGCTTAATATTTGCTGCCCCGTCAAGTGCTCAAATAATGCAGATTTGCAGTTAAAATATATTTTCACAGCATTTGCTGCTTTAGCAAAATGAAAATTGTTGGCCGAGTGTATTTTATACTTAGCAGCAGCTGGAATTAGAGTTTGCCCAACAGCTTTTTGAAGCTGCAAGCAGTTGCCCCAAAAGCAAACACACACACACACATTCGCACACCGGCAGCAATTGTGGCATAAATCATCATTTGCCCGACCCTTGTTATGTAATGTGCTCCAAAGGGGGCGCACTTATGTCCTGGCTGGCCTCCAAATGGCGGAAGAGCACAACAACAGCAGCAGCGCGGGGGGAGACTGTGGGAAATGGAGCACTAGCCGCATAGCCGGGTTAGCTGCGAATACTGCCTAATATTAATGTGGACATGTTGGCCAAAAAGAGTTATGGCAATTTAGTTGGCCTGCTTGCCTTAGACCCAACCTACACTGGCCGTGTTTGATGCCATCGGAAAACCGCGAACACACTCGTAAGTCATTGAAAAACAAATGCCTTGTCAATTGGCGGCTGGCCACAAATGCTATAAAGCTGACAAATGTCTAACAAGCGCACCGCCAGAACCAGCACAGACCAGAATCAAACAGAGACCATAGAAACAAGCGGCCAGACTGTCAAGCAAACATGCCACAGATGGGACGGGGGGAGGGGTGTGGAGTTGTGTTGATCACAGGTACTCATAAAACTGTCCAAATGTCAATATTCCAATGCCACATACACTCACACACACACACACACACACACATTGACAAAGCTGAGCGCACTTTTGTGACATGCAATTTGCACGCAAACTGAAAAAAATTGCTGTGTTCAACTTGAAAGTTGACTGATTTTCTACACTGCAACTTAAAACTGAGCAAATCTTATTTATGCCAGCTAACTGTGTGTGGCTCAAAAGAATCGAGAGCTTAATTAATGATATTGTTTGTTAAAATTTATATGCATTGTGTGCGCCACAAAAGGGTATACAACATTTGTGGCACATCAATAAAAACAAAGTACTTTGATTGTCTCTGCCTCTCCCTCTCTCTCTCTCTCTATCTCGCCCTCTCTCTATCTGCCTCTGTTTATGTCACTCTTTTTGCCTGTGGGGGGGTACAACTCAGCAATCGACCAATTTCCAAAAAAAATGTTCGACAGTCGCAACAATGCCGAGCAACGTGCAACGTGCAACGTGGCATGAGCAACGAAAAAGTAACAAGAAAATGAACATGTCAACAGCAACCATTGAAAGCACGCGCGATTTTGCTTCAATTTTTGGTTTTGCTGTCGTTTTTGGCTTTGGTTCTGCTTCTGGTTCTGGCTCTGATGCGGGCACCCCCCACTCCCCTCCCTCCCACACTCCTTCCTCATTGCTGGTTTCAGTGCGGTTCAGGTTCGTTTGGGGTTCAGGTTTTGGTATTTGGTTTTTCGGGGCGCCACATTTTTAGCAACTTTGTAAATATTACAAAATTTAGGTGTCTCGCTTGGCAAGCACGCCAATGAAATATTTATAAAGCCACTGCACAAATACATGTAAAACGTATGTGTCTATGTGTGTGTGTCTATGTGTGTGCATATTTGTTTTTGCAAAGCGGCACAGTTTTGTGTAAATATAAAAAGCCAGCCGCAGACGACAGACAGGAGACAGGAGACAGGAGAAGTCGGACGAGTGGCGACTGACTGAGCTGAAAGTCTGATAAACAGACAATTTGGCAAAGTGGATACGTGCATGGCGCCGTATAATTCTGTGCCGCACACCTGTGCCTAGGCACGTGGCAAGGGGCACAAATCGAGCCTAGACACCAGCTAAGTGCAACAGGAGTAACAGCGCCATTTGGCCCACATTTCAGGCTGCTCAGCTGCTATTGGTTGCTTCATTTACCTAATAACCGAGGAGCTCCACAAATTTCATAAATTGAATTCAAGGTGTGGCATATGCCTATACAATTCTGACATTTGTCTAACATTTAGTAATTCCTGCAATGCCCCAAATTATTGCAAAAACTCACACTACCCCCCGGCCACCTGCACCCACACTCCATCGCATGAGGAATGCAAACGAAATGCAGCGTCTGGTTGGAAATTTTACGATTTAATCGTCGGCAAATTTATGGCTTTCGGTGCGCACAATTTCCCAACAGACGTGGCGGCAAATAAATAAATGGTAACAACAAAAAAACACAAACAGACACAACAAAAAAAAAAGCGCCTATAAGCTAAACTTGGCCCCGTCAGCAGATGTTGTTGTTTGCAGTTGTTGTTGGAGTTGCTTACAAAAAAAAAAGAATGAAAAGAAAACTGGCCCAAATGCGGCCACTGGACGATTTTGGCTGCAAATTGAGATTTGGGCTTCATAATTCTTGCAGCCACCACATAATAAATTCATTTACTCTGACTGGTTTTTTTTTTTAATATATTTTTTTATTTGCTTTGTTTTTTTGTAAGTGGCTCGAGGCCTGGTCAGATGAAGCATCTGATTTATGTGAGAGCACAAAATTAAATTGCTGTTGGCAATTGTCAAATGGCGATGACAACTTTCGATCTGGGCAACAACAACAATTGTTGGAGTCTGTCTGTCTCTGTCTGTTGATTGATTGGCTGATTAACTGTGATTCTTTTTGCTGTACAATTGCAGGTCAATGCGGGCAGCCTTTCGGAGCAGGCTGGCATGCAGCCCGGAGATGCGGTCATCAAGATCAACGACGTTGATGTCTTCAGTCTGCGCCACAAGGATGCCCAGGATATTGTGGTGCGCTCGGGCAATAACTTTGTTGTCACAGTGCAACGGTAAGTAACGGGGCACCAAATTGTTGCTAATGCAATCCATTACAGCAACTTACCCTCCCTCTCTCTCTCTCTGCAGTGGCGGCTCCACCTGGCGTCCACATGTGACGCCAACTGGCAACATGCCTCAGGCAAACTCACCTTATTTGCAGACAGTGACGAAAACTTCTCTGGCTCACCAGCAACAGGATAGCCAGCACATTGGCTGTGGCTACAACAACTCGGCTCGTCCATTTGTAAGTCAACTAATTTGCAATCAAAAACACTCCCAAACACACACACACACACAGGCTATTTGTGTATGTGGCATACATTTTGTGGGGCAACAACAATCATTTATAAAATTTTATAAACTCTAAAACTGGTTGACCAAAAACTTAAAAGTTTTTGAGGCACGTTTTTACAAGCTGGCATTAGTTGGTCCTCCGCCCACAATTACACAACTGACACTGACGTGCTGATGACCAATGATGTTGATAGTTGGTCTCCAGGGTAAAGACTCCTCTCATCACACATTCGCTTTAATTGTGTGTATGTGTGTTTGTGTGTGTTTCATTGTTATTGTCTGTGGGTTTTCATATTCATTCATTTCATTTTCGGTAGGAGTAGAAACTTGTCTGTTTTCTATGAGTTGACAACATTTGCATTTATACGATGTCTGCTCCTTCGTCACTCCCTCCGTCCCTCTGTCCCATAGTATATCTGTCTGTCTGTCTGTCTGTTTGTCTATCTGTCAGACTGTTTGTCCGTAGTTTTGAAAAGTGTCAGAATGAGTAATGAATATGAGTGCTGGGATTATTTGCTGGCAAGAATTAATGTGCAAAGGGCTCACATTCACATTTACATACACATTCACACACACCCACACACATACACACACGCACACACACACACACACACACCCACACACATACACACACGCACACACACACTTACATGTGACATGCATAATAATAACTCTGTTTATATTTGATATGCATAAATTTGCGTACATTTTATTGTTATGAATTTGTATAATAATATTAAGTCCTGCGACAGAGCAGAGCTACCCACAACATAAATAGAAATTGATTTTCTACAATTTATCTGGCGAAAATTCATTTTCACATTTTCATCTATTCCATATCTGGACAGGCCAACGGCGGCGGCGGCGGCGATGGCGGCGTGAAGAGCATCGTCAATAAACAATACAACACCCCGGTTGGCATTTACAGCGATGAATCTATTGCGGAAACACTTTCCGCCCAGGCGGAGGTTTTGGCTGGCGGTGTGCTTGGGTAAGTTATTCCATTTTAACTCCCTCCCCCCCAACCCCCCCACAACACTACTGCTCGACAAGTGTTGTTAGGGGAACAAAAGAATACCTCAAAAAGAAAACATAATTTGGGTTTTTTTTTGGTTGCCCTTCTGCGCGTAGTACATCTGCTGATCCGAGGTATAGCCTACATCCACAGGCATTTCCAAGACATTCATTGTTTTTATACCTCAAACCTAATTGCCAAAGGGTTATGCTCCGAATATAGGGAATACAAGGAGCGGGAATTTTGTCGGGAATGCTGCGTTTTAGCTGTGACAGGCGAATGCCACAAAACTTTTACTTTAAAATTTGTTTTGCTTCGTTTTATTGCTGCTGTGCCTCCTTTGGCAAAATAAAAAAAAAAAACAGAAGAAATAACGGGAAGGTGGCTTGCAACGACCGCACGAACGACCGCCGGGCCACCTTAGTGCCACAGCCTGAGTGCAATTCAACTGAACTGAACGATAGAAGGCCTGGTCTGGTCCACCTAACTTCCTGTCTCCCTTTCTCCATTCCCTCTTCCCAGCACTTCCCGCTGGGCGGCCAAGTGTTTTTTTCAGCCGGTGCCAGTTGTCCAGTTAGGGCTGTTTTTTACAAACGCACGCGTGGGATTTGCACGCTTTCTGCACTTAATTTCTTTGGGGGGATATTTTTTATGTTCTTACAGAGGCCATTTTTATTTTTGTAGAGCACTGAGGCAAATATATTTATAAAATATGTATATATATATATATATATATATATATATATATCAGCATATGAAAGCTGTAATAGAAAGTATCGTTAAAAATAGTTTTTTCTTTTATGCACAACTTTTTTGACTATTAAACACATTTTTTGGTTCCAAACTTATTTATTAAAAATTTACTTTACGCATATATATATATGGTAGGGTATGTAGGCATCGGTGTGTTTTAAATTTTCTTGTTTTTTTTTATTGTTGTGTGTTATCTTGAGTCGCCTTGCTGTGTGGCCAACGTGTCGGATGCGCAACAATGTTGGCCGCACTCATTTTTCAGCAGCATACTTTTGCGCGCATTGTGCCTCGAATGGTGGCAGCTGCAAGTATGCAATGGAAAGTGCAAAAGTGTGTTATCTACTAAATTAGACTAGTTACCAGTTAACAGTTATCCATGTTAAATTTTTTCAACTTCTTTTCTGCTTGCAGCGTCAACTTCAAGAAGAACGAAAAGGAATACCAGGCCGATCGCTCTGAGGTGCTGAAGTTCCTGCGCGAGGAGGAGACTGGACAGTCGACACCAGGTAACCCACCCAACTTTGAACTGGCCCGTTTGCTACTCATCCTTAACGAGGGCGCCAATCCCTTTCTATGCGACACTTTGACCGATTAGTTTAGATGATGATGAGTTGATCCAAATGGACTTACTGTGGGGGAAGGGTGTGGTGGGGTGTAATATTACCCATACAGTGTGGGACAGTCTGCCTTTTGCTTTTTGGCCTATGGCTTATAAATAGCATTTACAGCAGCGATTTTCTTTTTTAAAACACACATTTGAGACCTTGAAACGAGCTTCTTTATTTTACTAAAAATATATATATATATATATATCGTTTTGCATCAGTCGAGCCCTTAGCTTTTTTGTATTAACTTGTATATTCTTTAATGTATTTGTTTATTTGCTTTATCTTTTTTTTTTTTTGTATACTTCTGTTTTATGTGCGCCAAAACTAAGACAATCACAAAGAAATGGATTTTCGTTTCCTATATCTAAAAACGCATTTCTAAGGCAGCCCACACAACACTGAATACTCAATCACCTCTATCTAACGTTTCTACAATTAAAACATAAAAAAAAATTAATATATATATAAATATGTATGCATATAGTCAGTAGATATTATTATTATTATAATTAGTTATTAGGCAAATGCAAAGCAATCTGCAAAGTACATTTCACAATAGAAAACACTTCTGAATTAGGAAAACACTTTTAAATTATATCAATTTGATTACAAAAACAAAAACAAATGTCAAATTGTATTTGGAAATTAATGTTGCTTGTTGCATTTCCTACAACACTTTTTTCTCTCTTTATGTTTAACTCATGTTTTGTGTTTCAACTCTTTTTCCATGCGTGTTACCCACATTTAACCCAACAAACAAACAAACAACAATACAAAATGGCTGCTCATCAAACACTTAAAGCAGCATTCAACAACAACAACAACTACGAGCATGATGCACCACAACAACAACAACAGCATCAACATCAGCAGCAGCAGCATCAACAGCAGCAATACCATCAACAGCAGCAACATCAACACCAACATCAACACCAACACCAACACCAACAACACCAACACTATCCCCAACAACAACAACAACAATTAAACAACAACAACAACGCCACTCGCCATGTTAGTGCGCCCATCAATACACCAAAGCCCCCAAGCACCGGCGGACTGCCAACTGGGCAAAACATTTGCACTGAATGTGAACGTCTCATTACGTAAGTGTTTCAACGATTAAAACGTAAAAAAATTTTGCATTTTTCTACTAACAAAAACAATAACCATAATCATAAAAGTCACATTGTCATTAACACAAACATTAAAAGACTGTCGTTTGGCATTAGGGTCATGGTATTGGAATGGACTCAAGTTGGTAACAACAATTGAGGATGAGGGGTTTTAGGGATGAAGACTATTAGTTGGTGGGGAATTGCTGGGTTTCCAGGGCTACACACACATAACTAGCAACTTACTGTGTAAAACTGATTGAACTTTTGTGCTGTCAACAACAATTTTGGTGCAGAGCCGCACAGCCCGGCCAACTTCTACTGGACGCAGAGCCATGCGATTGGCGGCAACGAGCGACGCACGCCTCTGCCGCACAAACAATTTGAGTCGCCGTCGCAGTTGGCGCAGACAGGTGGCCAGGATGAGCGCATCGGCATCAATTTGCAGCAAAATACATTGGCGCCGGCGGCTACCCACAGGCCCAGTCTGCCTGAGCAACAGCAGCAGGAGGAGCCAGCCGATCCGCGCAACATTGTTATGCCCATATGCCCGGCGCTGCAGGGTCCCGACTACAAAGCGGATATGGATGCGGCTACAGTGGCATTGGCCAGCGGTGCTGGTGGTGTGCGGCCATTGTCCGCCAGCGGACATCCGGCATGTCAATTGTGCGGCGTGGGCATTGTGTAAGGATTTGTGTTCCATGTTCAATGATAATTCATGCTCATCTGTGTCTGCCCGTCGCGTGTGTGTCTGTGTGTGTGTGTGTGTGTGTGTGTGTGTGTGTGTGTGTGTGTGTGTGTGTGTGTACGCATTTTAATTTGCTTTTATTTCGAAGTCAATTGTATAAATTTATGCAGTGTACATGATTATTATGCAGACGCCTCCAACACCTGTGACTGCGGCCAGCACAGTGAGTCCAGCTGCATCTACTGCTGGAGACCAATTTGGTGTCATGGGAATATCATCATTTGTATTAATTTGTATGCCAATTTAATTGACTGCCATTGACGACTCATGAGCTTAATTCGATAATTCATTATATAGATTTAACATACATATTTTATTTTACATTTATTTATTATACCCTGCACCCATTAAAAGCTGATCAACAAAAAAAAAAACAAGAGGAGGGTTTGCCTGAGTTCTCCTTAAAATATTTATAAAATCTGTAATAATTTGGAAAATTCACTTATACCCGAATCAGATCTAGATTCATTCAATTTATCAGCATTACTCAACAGGTTACAGGGTATCTCTGAGTCGGGCACGCTCGACTCGAAAATCAATATTTATTTTTATTTCATTTATCATTGACTAACAGGTTCGTGCTTCAAGCAACCACATATCGAGTTTTCACCACATATAATAATAATTCAATTGTTAATTGCCATTAATAATACATAAATAAAAATGTCAATTTTTTATCGATTATAATTTATTTTTTTTAAATTTATTTCCATTTGAATATTAGTAATTAATATTTGTTTTTATTTTTTTGTTATTTAGCGGTGTGTTTGTGCGCATCAAGGACAAGAACCTGCACGTGGAGTGCTTCAAGTGTGCCACTTGTGGCACCTCTCTGAAGAACCAGGGCTACTACAACTTCAACAACAAGCTCTACTGCGATGTCCATGCCAAGCAGGCGGCCCAGCAGCATCCACCATCTGGCACCGATGGCTATGTGCCAGTGCCCATTCAGCCGTAAGTTTCCTAAAAATTAACAATATTTAAATGTAAAGTTATTAAAAAAAATAGTTTAAATTAAGGTAGATATTTTAGCTTAAAAGTGCATTCTTTGTCCAATTGTAATGCTGGGAATTGAATATCAATGGGAAAGTTAACATGAATATGAATATTAAAATGCAATGCAAATAAATGCATATCTTTTACCAAATGCCCCAAAAACACGTTTGACATTTTGGCGGGGACAGCCAACAAAAGAGCGCAACAAGGTGAGGGAGGGGGGGAGGTGCAACAGAAGGGATTCCCAATATTTTTTGCCTGCTCGCTCTTAATTGTTGCATCTGCTGTGGACATGCAAACTGACAACTGATTGCCGACGTGTCAGCCGCGAACATATTTCTACTCTGTTACCAAAACTATTAGAGAGTGTTCTAACATTCGAGATGATTTTACAGATAGTAAGTGAAATATACATATATCTTATATATCTATTTATATCTGCCACACTACGCAACTGCCACAACTCTTGTTCACCACTTTTCAGTTAGTACCAAAATGATGTCAGAGTATTAAGTAGTCGTTGACATTTGACACTCTTACCTGATATTAAATGCAATTGCAGCGAAACTGCACATATTCGATATAAAAAGATATATATATATATATATATATATATATGCATATATGTGGAGAGATATGGCAAAAAATCGTAGTCAAACAATTTTAAGCAAATAAGAGGAAAAAAATATATATTCATTGGGCTGACAGCAGCTTGTGAATGTCAATTGAGCATTGGGATTTGTTTGAATTTTTGGCCAAATGGCCAAATCGCACTTAATTAAAGGGCTCGCGCAATAAATGGCCAGGAGATGTACACCCTTGGGGGCAATTAAATAGCAGCCAATTAAATTGCACTGCTTCTAAGGATTTTTGTTAATCAATGCCTAAAACTCCACCGTTTGTCTCCCATTCCAG
Source organism: Drosophila longiperda (assembly GCA_035042125.1). Classification (NCBI taxonomy): domain Eukaryota; kingdom Metazoa; phylum Arthropoda; class Insecta; order Diptera; family Drosophilidae; genus Drosophila; species Drosophila longiperda. The sequence goes on from JAWNLV010000107.1 coordinate 13,258,553, forward strand.
GAACACCAAGCTGAGTGCCAGCACAATTTCATCGGCCTTGAACTCCCATGGCTATGGCACCAATGGCTACAATGGTAACTCTGCTCCGGCACCGGCACCGGTAAGTAAAAGTCGCTCTCAACTTGTTAACTGTTCTGTGTACCCTGGCGTGCTAAAAACAATCTTGTCAGACAGATATATACACACAACCACGTACATACACACACACACGCACACACAAAGTAAATGGTTTGAGCCAAGCAAAAAAAAAATGTAAAAGGGGAGTGAAAAATAAAATAGCACAAAAAAAAAATACAAGAAAAACGACCAAAATTGGTGGCTCATACAAAGATGGTCCTCAAGTTGGTGCTACATCTTCTTCTTCGTCTTCTTCTCTGCAGCACTTGCACTTTAGCTTTGCCATCTTGTTTTTACATCCAATTTTATCATATTGCTAGCAAAATGTTTGCATAAATTTCGTTGTATAGTAAATTTCGCTTGCGGCAGACATCCATATGCTAAAACTGTAAAAATCATTTGGCCAGAAAGAAAAATGCAATGCAATGCAGAAAGTTTCAAGGCAAGCCAAAAACCAAACAAAAAAAATTAAAATATATAGAAAAAAAGCAACCAAAGGGAAAAAGAACTTAAAACGATTTCTTTTCTTCAACATTTTCCTTTTGTTTTTGTTTACTCTTCTTTTTCTGGCTAAAAAGTGATAAGACGGTAAAATGGAAAAGTTTATGCATTTCTGTGTTACTGATGTCTTTTCACTTTTGCCCAAGTGTGTGCGTGTGTGTGTGTGTGTGTGTGTCTTTGTGTATAAGTTTCATAATTTCACTTGCATGTTATTATTATCAATTTAAATTGTGCTTTAGCTGAATTGAGCAATGCAAAAAGTGAGTCAAGAGTCGATTGTTGCTATGAATCAATGAATTTTATTTAGTATAATTATGTTGCGAAATGTGTTTGTCAATGTGGCACAACGAACACGAGACAATTGACAATTGAAATTAGGGCTGCATTGACCACCCACAAAAAGGCGATTCTTAAAAATAGCAAGTCGAAACTGTTGCCACTGCAGTAATTTTAAGCTTGCGACAATTTATCGCAAATATATATATATATATATCTAGATATCTATCACATTTGGCTGCTGCAGTGCAATAGGCACTGGCAACTGGCAACTGGCAGCTGACAACTTGCCACTTGCAACTGGCAATTGGAATCACAGCCAACTGTGTGCGCTGTTTTTTGGCTGCTGCTAGCGCAATTTCTAAATGGCCGAATGGGTAAATGGCTAAAAATACCTTATGCCAAGCGCTACTTTTTTTTTATTCTAGCTTATTTTTGTAGCATTTTTTTTTTTTTTTATGCTAGGGCTATAAAAAACACACAGCTGCAATTGTAGACACAGCCACAGCCGCAGCCACCGCAGTGGAATCCGTTGCAAATTTGCGTTCAGTTTGCGTTTTCGACTCGTGTTCGCGGCACGCTGGCAGCAAATGCTGCAAAGTGTAGTTTCGACATTGTTAAATCAAACATAATAACAAAATAAAAGTGTTTTTTTTTACTCCTCAAGGAGTAAAAAGAAAGAAAACGCCGTACAAAGTGTATTTTCCTATCTAAGTCATTATTTATTTATGGTGTCACTTGACAGATTTGCAAATTGAATTTTCTAAGTTTTCAGCTCTTGAATGTTGCATAATGTAATAGGAATATAAATGGTGTATATATATATTATATATATATATATATATACCATATGGACAGTTTATTTTTATTTGATTTGGGGGCAGGCTAAGTTTAGACAAAGAATTGACCTTGACCTATTAGCTATTTTTAGTGCAAACTTGCTTGCATTGCTCATACGCCACATCGCCAGCTGCAATAATATTTTTTTTTTGAACACAATTTAAAGTCACTCACACTGAAACCAGCCACGATGCGAAATTTGTGCTCTGCATTTTAATTAACTGCCTTTATTAACTGTGCATCAATTTACATGCTTGTTTCCGCTACCCGTTCTTGTGTTGTTGCTCACATGCCTGACGGACACACATCCGACCACCCGCCTGCCCGCCCGCTCGCCCTGCCTATTAACACGCGTACGTATTAACACATTAGTCCGAGCCAATGCCAATGCAAGCGCCAGAGCCTGAGAGCAGCAGCAGCAGCAGCAGCAGCAAAAGCAACAACAACAACAACAACATTGAGCTGCCCCTGCCACCGCCCCCTTCACCCACACAGCTGTTGCAATACGAGATCGAGGAGCTGCTGCTGCTCTCGCCCCAAAGCCAGACACAAACCTCAACAGCAGCATCCTCAACCCAAGCCCAAACGCTGCAGCAGCACCAGCAGCAGCACCATCAACAACAACAACAACAACTACAACAACTACAACAACTACAACAACAACAACAACAACACAGTAAACACACACGCACAAATAGCAGTCTCTCATCAATTTCGAGTGGCTCATCGCATACATCGTCGTCGGGTGTGGGTGGCAGTGCTGCACTGAGTCCGAGCAGCCTGGTGGCATCCAGTGCATCGACACTCTCGCTGGACACGGAAAACTCACCGATGCATTCGCGGCAGGCCTCTGGTTCGTGCACATCGCTGGATGTCGGCGTTGCTCAGGGTCCGTTTGATAATTATACATTGTCAATGCCATCACCGCCACCACCACCGCCACCACCACCAGCAATAGCAACAACAACTGCATCCGCATCAGCATCAGGACAGAGGGCCGCACATCAGAATGAAAATGACATGAACACGCAGAATAAGAGCCACAATGCGTATAATCAGCTTCTTAAGCAGTATTCCAATAAGCTGCAGCATAACCAAAACAACATAAATTCAAACACAACAACAACAACAACAACAACACCAACAAAAACAACAGCAGTCACACAAACAAACAGACAGAACAACAACAACAAGCCATTTGCAACAACAGCAACAACTACGGTGCAACTGCAGCCCCATGTGGCAGCATTGACGGCAACCCTTGCTAATCAATTGAAATTTAATTCACATCAGGCAACAACAGCAACAACAACAACAACAACAACAGCTGCAGATAACAGTGCCCCAAATCAGGCACAGTCTGAAATAATGTCAGCCAAAGTGGCCGACGAGCAATCATCAGCCATTTATGGTCAAATCAACACCAGCAACTATAACTATAACAACAACAACATCAACAGCGATGCAGCTGGTGTCACAATTCCCCTAAGCCAGGAGGCATCCTCGGCGCCTGGCTGCGATCAGCCACCGTTTGAGTATGTCACCTTGACCGGAAATGTGATACGCAGCGTGCAGCCGTCTGGTAAGGGTGCCGGTGCCAACTATCGGGTAAGTAATCTCTGCCCCTGCCACTGCCCCTGCACCTGCCTCCCCCTCTCCCTGCCCCCACAGCGCTCAGCTTTAGGCCAGCCCAATCACTCCTGCTAACACCTAACGTTTTGTGCGTTCTTTGTTAATTGTGTTGCACGTTTGCACCAATCCCGATTAATTCCAAAACTTTGCATTTTCAATTTATCGATTTCGTGCAGGTCAATCAGGGCTACGCTCGTCCATACGGCGCCAACCAGCCGCCAACGGCAGCGCCCAAGTCACCGGTGCCGGTCTCGTATCCACCACAGCAGCAGCAATCGCCACGCCCCGCTGGCAATCCGTATGCAACATTGCCGCGCACCAATGTTGGCCAACAACAAGGTAAGACGATGACGGCTGACGATGAGTCAAATCAGTCTCTGTCAGAAGGTGAATGGGTTTAGTCCAGATACAACAAGAAGCATACTAATGTTCTCAAGAAACTACCTACTTATCGGGGTGTGATATATATACTACTTACTATATATATATATACATATATATATAAAATCGAGCAAGTTTAGCTGCTTTGATTTTTAGAGAGATTTTGGGGGTGTCCAGTTGTCCAACACTGGCAACTCTAGTATTAAATGTATACTTTATCTGTTGTTAAGTTAAAGATGATATCAAGTTTTTTTTATTCAAATAAATTTTTTGGCTTATAACTCAAAACCAAAACAAGACCAACTAACAAAAAAAAAAAAACCGTCCCCAAATTTCGCCGCCTGCTTAACTAACTTGAAAACCTTAAAAGCTGTATTTTAAGTGGATGCAAAAGTCTCTGTGTATATATATGAAATGTATATCTGTATGTGTAGGTCGTAATGTACAAAGGTACAACAGCTTCAACAGACAACAACAACAACATCAACAACAACATCAACAACAACACCATCAGCAGCAGCAGCAACAAAAGCAACAATATAGAAACTCATACCCAATTGGATCAAGCGATAAATATGCTAACTTGCCTCAAACTCAGACCCAATCCTACAGCAGCAACTATAGCACTTCCAACAACAACAACAACAACTATAACAATACCTACAATCGAGGTAAACCACAATTGTTGCACTTGCCTCAAACAGCAGATGCCTGCAGCAGCATTTTCTCCATAATCAATTTTGTTGCTCCGTTTGATTTGAGTTACTTGATTGTTGATTGACACACACATACACACACACACAGACACACACACACACACACACACACACACACACACACACACACACACACACGTTTGTTGCTGCCCTTAGGATCTGTTTCTCTTAGAGGAATCGCTTTGCTAGTAGAAACTGAAACTGGTTGCAGATGTTTGAAAAGTCATTTAATCAAGTTAATCAAGAACAGCAAAAAACAAACTCATTCAACATTGCGTTGACAAGCTCAATTGATGATAGGTGAAGGCATTTTAAGTAAATAAGTTATAATACGCCCAGACGGGAAATTAAAACCGACAGCAACAGCAACAGCAGCAACGGCAACAGCAACAGCAGCAACAGCAGCAACAGCAACAGCAACAGAACAACGGCAACCGACTTGTTGTCTTTGGTTGAGAAACTGGCTGGGTGAAAGAGAGTGGAGTGGGGCGGGCCAGAGTGTTAACCATTTCAATGCCAATGCGATTGCGAATGCTGCAGTTGTTGCTGGCTGTTGGCAGTTTTCAGTTGGTTGTTGGCTGTGAATGCCACCCGCTTCCGGCACATTGCTGCATTGCATTGAAAGCCAAACCCGAACCCGAAACCCAAACCCCAAACCGAAACCAAACAAAACCAAACGAACGTTGCGTATACGTAATGTTGTAAAACGAAACAATTCATGTACGGCACGGCACGCATACATACGTAAATACGGGAATAAAATAAATGATATAAAATGTATTTCGGTTCGGCATTGCAACGTTGCAATATCTGCCGTGCCACCCGCCACCCACCACACTCCAACCCTCCACAGACCGCAACAGAGAACCACTTTGAATGCAACGTATATCTCTGTATGTGGGCAGAGAATGGAACATTCGCTGAGACACTGACTGCAACAATTTGGTGCACAGCCACACAAGAAAAATGCAAGCTACCAGTTTATATACAATCCAACCTCATTTGCACACGACCAACAGAAACAATTTTGTTAAAAGTTGCTATTCATTTCCAAGTTTTTTTGAGTAGAGAGTTGCATTTTATTATTTTAAATAATTAAAGCGACTGGTTTAATTTGAATAATTCTCCTGGCACTTTACAATTTGGTTCAATTAATGTTTGATCTTTTTAATGAAAACCAAATTTTGTGTTCTAACATTATTTGACAAACAAGACAAACAAAACTAAATAGCTAACAAAAACATTTAGAAAACTGAAATTTCTATAGAGAGAAAGAGAGATTTATATATGCTTTGCCTTAGAAATACTGCGAGCTGGAAAATTATTGGGTTTTTCATATCCTGGATAAATAAAAGTAAGGTTCTTCAAGTTAAGAAACTCTCCCGATGTAACCAAGAATTTTCCAACTATTGATATTGATATAATTCGCTGTTTTCCAAAATATATAAACTAAAATCAACAAATTAGTATTCCCTCAACTTTAAGCTAAAACCTCAACTTATGATAATAATTTGAATTGCGTGTAATTATTTTTGGCACTCACTGTTCGACTACAAGTCGAATGCGTACTGTTCACACCGATTTTAACCATTTTTCTTTACACACACACAGAGACACACACACACACACACACAGTTGTACATATTTGTGTATGCAAAATAACATACATATGCTGACATATGCGAATGTGTGTGTGTGTGTGTGTGTGTTTGTGTGTTTGTATATCAATTACGCGTCTGCATTGTTGTTGGGTTTCATAACGGAAATGAATTAACTGCAAATATTGCGAACAGCCGTTGTTGCAACAAGTACAACCCGAAATGGTAACAACACAATTTATTATACAACTTTTTTGTTTTTTATCTCTCATGCAATTAAAAATGGAATTTTTACATGTCTAAAAGAAAAAGTTGTATCCGTTTGAGCCGCAAGGATCAACCTTTGAGGCCACAAGTGCTAACGACGATGTGAGCCGCACCATCGAAAAACAAAAATCAATCTCCTAATCAAAGTGAGAATCACGCACAGCCGCAGCCATTATTCGAATTTTTTCTTGACGGGTCGAGGGGAGCACTTTAGGTTTGTGGTTGTTGGCTTGCTTTTTGGCGGCATGCCGCCAGCAGGAGCAGTGCGTCAGAGGCAGCTGGCAAAAGCCGCCAAACACATAAAAACAAATCCAGTTGGCAAATCCCACAACAACACAGAACGTGTGAGCACGAGCGGGGCGGAGTTGGGGTTGGGGGTTGGCAAAAAATGTGTATGGCAAACAAATGTTTGTACTACACATACCAACACGCACGCACGCACAGCCAACCCACCTCTCCCCCCTTGGCAAACCCACACAACAATGTAAACGAAGGCAGATAAATTACCAGTCATTATTATCCAAACAGGCTGACATCCTGTGCTTGCTGCTCCTCTCTCTCCCCCTCTCTCTCTCTCTCTCTATCTGTCTCTTTTGCTTCATCTATCTCTGTCTCAGTCTCAGATTGAAAGCGTGTCGTTCGTCCATGCATCAAATGCCTCGAATTCCACAAAGTTGAGGTGGCACTGGGAAATGAATTGTTCATCGAGCCATCTTGAGCCATGTAATTTATCGTATGAATTTTATGCTTGAGAAACTATTGACTTACATTTACAAACTGTAAATGCTTTTAATTTAGCTTTTATTAATGAAAGTATTGAATTTTGATCAACATTTTTGGTTTCTCTTTTCGCTTCTTTTAGGTTACGGTTACCAATATTCCTATTAGAAAGCCCCCCAAATTGTCCTTGTAGACAAAAATACCAAAAAAAAGCGCAAACCTGGTGAATTTTTGGAAAAATTTATGTTTGCTCGTACAAAAACTATTTAAACATATTTTAACACTGTGTTGTTTTTTGTCATATATTAACAGGAAATTATTGAAATTATACAATATGATTTTTTATAATAAATTGCACACAGTAGTGTTGCACCAATACAAACTTATGATTATATATATATATATATATATGTATTATTTTCTATATGAATTATTTGTGTACTCGTACTCACGCTAAACGCTTTTCGCTAACCAATTTTATTCTATATGCACAGGATATATATATAAATATATACAAGAATATGTATCTTCAATACTAATAGGAATGGCATACTTTTCAATTGGCCCTCGCACATCTTTGCATGCCTCTCTTGCCTATCTGCAAACACACATAAATATACATACATACCTATAGATATATTTATATATATATATATATATATATATATGTATGTAAGTATATTTTGTTTGGGGCCTCTTATTATTGCCAGCAACAAATTGCGACAGTTTCGAAACTTTTTGTTTCTGTTATTGTTTCAGTTTTGTCTTCTGTGTCGACACAATTTTTTTTTTTTTTTTTTTTGTTGATATGATAAAATACTTGGTATTATTTTATTTTCGAAATTTCTCCCCCATCTTTTGTCATTTATTTTATCGTACGCATTCTCATCCGGCTCTGTTGTGTGTGTGTTTTCCCCGAGTTTCTGCCATTTTCAATTTCTGCAAAATTACAGTCAATATGAAATTATGCATAATAAAAAGCAATGACTACCTGTCGTCGCCATTTTGCCTCGGCACAGACGTGAGTCCCCATAAAAAATACTTACACACACACACACACACACACACACATATGTATATACGTGTATATATCTATATATATATAGTCTATGTGTGTGTTTATTGTTGTTGCGCCGTGTCTGAAAATAAGAAATGAAAAATTTATTTGCTCCGGCGCACAGCGTATAAAATGTTCCTGCAATTTCTGCGTCTATCGAATTAAATATTTTTTGCTTAACTTTAAAATATTGCAAGTGATATTTTTTTTTTGCTTATATTTGTGCCAAAAACTTTTCTCATTAAGTTTGAGAACAACAAAAGTTTCAAAGTTGCCACAATTGATTAACTTTTTTTTTTTTAAGTGACTTTTCAGCTACAATTAGCCATTAATTGCCAACAGTCTCAGCCAGTTTCTAGTTTATTATTTGACTGCTAACAACTATTTTACACATATCACACACACATCACACACACCTCAACTATTCGTTGGAAAAACGTTTAGACTGTTTTTTTTTTGGTAACACAAAAGGAGTTTGCTGCTTAACCGTTAAACGAGTTGGCTTATTTGGAATTTGACGTGACTGGTTTGCAAGGGCCGCCACTTGTAGTTAGTTTTTAGCCCGGCTTAGTTCTTTAGTTGTTTAAATCTTTTGTTGTTGTTTGCGCCGCCTTTTGACATCTCAGTCGCCAACGCCTTTTGCCACATTTGCCACACTTGCCACCGCCAACACCTGCGACTCCGACCGCCGCTTTGCACAGTGCCAACGACTAACAAGCGTCTGCATTTATTTCTTTCTGCTCTTATATTTGACCCCCCCCACGTGCCCCCACGCCACGCCCCCTATTTACATACTAACCGAACGCATGCGCATTTCCCCCCCCCACACTTCCGCACTTACCCCTCTTAGCCGCGGAGGAGGAAGGCTTGCAGCCGCAATTTGCCGAGGAATGCTGTTGCGAGGTGGATGTCGAGGTCGCCCTAGCTGCGGCTCGACGTTCGCATGGCTCAAGTTTCTCGTGGCCGCCGCCACAGGATGAGGGCCATGCGGCACCTACCGCTGCCCCACTTTACATAGCACCACCTGAGACGCAGCATGTGGTGGTGGCAAATCCAGTGCAGGAGGTGCCTCCCTTACCACCGGGCAGTGCCACCTCACGGCTCGATCCACAGCCGCAAGCGGAGCAGGCGCCACAACAGCAGCCACTGCAGTGGCAGAGCTACTCGGCGCCACAGCTGACCAATCAGCCAATTAGGGGGCAGCTGCAGCAGCAGCAGCAGACACAAATGGAGCAGGAGTCGAGCTCGGACAGCTACACGTCCACGTCGACCACGACGACAACCACATCCGAGGAGTACCAGCGCATGTATGCCGCGCAGCTTCAGGCCTATCAGATGCAGCAAGCCTACGAGCAGTCCGGCTCTGAACTGGACTACCAGGTGGACTATGGCAGTGGCCAGGACATGCTTGAGTATCCGTCGGGCAGGCGGAGTGCAATGGAATGCGTGGACACGCTATCAGCGCCACTAAGCACGTACAAGCTCATCGATATGGTAAGGGAGGTGACACCCAGTCCCGTTTCATACCCAGAGCCGGGGGCAGCGCCTGCCGCTCGCCACGTGGCGTTCAACGATGAGCCCGAGATCAAGGAGCTGCCCCAGGTGCACACAGAGCTCGAGACGATACCCGAGTCGGCTGTTGAGACCGAGCAGCCTGTGACTGCCTGGGCAGACACGGAGACAGTTGACGATCGCGAGGGTCTCATCATCGAGCAGCGTTGCCAGATACTTGAAAGTGAACGCATGTTTCAGGCAACGCCAGAGATCTGTTTCGAGATAGCGCCAGTGCGTCCACGTCCAGCGCCTTCCAAGATACCCAATCCCTCGCCCAAGGAGTGGATCAATCCGATGATTCGAGTGCTCACCACAGCCCCGGATGTGCCCTTCCATCTGCTCGAGTGTCCATATCCTAAGCCCTGTGGCGATGACTTTGAGGAGTCAGCAGCTGCAGCTGCCGAGGCTGCAGCCAATGCGCTTCCAGTCCCAGTTTCCGTACCTGCTCCTGCTCCTGCTCCACCTCCAGTTCCTGCTCCTACTCCGGCACGTGCTCCTTCCATTGTGGCCGCTACCATGGACAATTACGCCACTGAGCTCCTACGTGAGTCTCCGCCCAGAGGCACACGGTTCAGTCAGGCAATGGCCACTGCACCCGAGTTTGAGGTGCGCTTAGCACCACCCGGTGCGGACGATGTGCCACTCCCCGAAGAGACAGTGCCCTATTTACCACCGCCCATGGACATGAAGCCCTATCTGCGCGAAGATTACCGTGCCAAGAGTCCATTTGTAAGCGCCCTAACCACCGCACCCGAGCGTCCCTTCGAGGGTCACTTCGACAAGGACGTACCCATCCATGGGCTAGACCTGCCCACACCCAAAGAGCACCTGAGCATGTCCGATGCACTGGTGACGGCACCCGAGCGCGGCTACACCCCACTAAATCCCGAAAATGCGACGCAACGCTTCGATGCGGAGCAAAAGCAACAAGAATTGAAAAAATATGAATTTCAGGTGCTCGATCGGGAAGAGGAGCTGGGCATCAAGCCGCAGCCACCGGAAACAGTGCAATACTACACAACTGAGTCCAAGCAGCAGCAACAGCAACAGCAGCATCGCAAGTCCTCAGCATTTGCGGCAATGCAAGCATTCCAGCCGTCTTGTGAGCCACTTTCCTCCTCCTCCACCACGAACACGCCACGTGCCTCCATCTCGTCCCAGTCCAGAGAGCACACCGATCTTGAGTATCAGAAGTACTGCAAGGCGCAGCAGCGCAATCAAAAGCGACTCGACTTCTTTCACAAAAAGGAAGAGGAGTTGCAGACCCAACAACAGACCCAAGTACAGACCCAAAACCACAACCAGCTGATTCACCAACAGCAACAACAACAACAACAACAACAACAACACTTAGAGACTAACTCAAATTCGCTAGTTACCGCTTCCAATGCGACTGCTTCCTCTGACTCCTCTTCCACAGTCCAACAGTCCACCACCAATAGCAACATTACCACCACCACCACCAACTCCAACATCTCCAACTCAGCCTACGTCGCCCAGGCCAGCAGCCGATCCTCCTTTTCAGCCACCACCGCCACCAACCAGACAGCTGTAAATACTGCTTGTAAAATTGAGGCACACGATCTAATCGAGGAAATTGCCGAGGAGCTCGAGCACTCTGAGGTCCTATACCCACCGCCGTCTCCGCTCAGCCATCTCAAGGGTAAAGCCGTACAGTCCGGTCTGCACCGGCCCGAAACCATACCAAAGTACCAGCGCAATTGGACAGTGCTGCCAACCCAGAGTCCCATACGCACACCGGAACCACAAGAGCTCCGCGACAATGTTCCGCTTGCTTTCGTTGATGCTCCCAAGGCCAATGCGGGTGGCGAAACCGTACACAGACCCATAGCTCAGGATATGCGGGTTGCTCCAGCGGCTGCCCGTGACTCGATTGCATCGGCAGCGAAGCCAGCGGTGCAGCCGTCGGTGCCTATTATACTTGAAGATCGCTCGTGTCCAGTAACGATGGCTTTTCAATCACTAGATGAATACGATCAAGCCGACCAATCGCTGATGTCTACCAGGCCGTACACGCCCTCCTCCTTCTCGATGATCAACAAGCCGGCACCGATCATACCCTTCTACCAGACACCGGAGAAGCTACTCTTTGACGAATGTCCAGCTACGCATGCCCGGGATTACGCGCACCTAGCTGCATCACCCTTTCCAGATCGGGCACGCTCACCAGCACCAGGACCGCCACCGAATCCTCTCTCAGCCATCAGGGCGCCACGCATGAAGGAGCCGGAGTCGGCACTACTCCCACTTGGCGGGCCACCACGTTTGCAGGCGGGTTCCATCACCACGGGTCAGAGCTATCAGGGCCAGTTGCTGGCACACACGGAGCAAAGCACGCAGTCGGGCAGTCAGAGCTACACACAGCAGCCAGAGACACTCACCGAGCGGAAGATTGGCAATCTCAGTGTGCAACAGCGGGAGCAATCATCGCAGCTGCAGCAGCAGCAACAGTCCCAAATGCAGAGCCAGACCAAGACACAGATTGGCAACACACAGATCGAACGCAGGCGCAAGGTGACCGAGGAATATGAGCACACGCAGAGTGCCAAGACCATCGAGATTCGCACCGGTTCTCAATCTCAGTTGCAGTCACACTCCCAGTCTCAGTCGAAATCCCAATCGCAATCCCAATCTCAGTCTCAGTCTCAGCTAAAGCAATCAGAGTCCACAGAGCGCCGTCAATCGTATGGACGCACTGGTTTTGTGGCCAATCAGATGCGCCGTTTGTCTGGCCTGGAACAGGAGGTCAGCAACCTGACCACTCAATCGCAGGCCATCAGCGCCAGGGCGTCCACGTTGGGGGAGAGCACCTTTCCCCAGCTGCGCTCGCCCACCTTTGATACCAAGTTCCCAATTCACCCGCCGACAGCTGATGCCGTCGCGCCAATCTCAGCAGCCGGAACACCTGCATTGGCTGCAGCTGCCAATAAGCTGATTGGTCCGCCACCCGGATTCATGAAGCAGCAGCAGATACAACAACAACAACAACAAACACAACAACAGTTGCAGCAGAGGTCCGCCTTTCAGTCAACATCTTCTTCGGTGGTGTCCGCATCTCAGCAGCAGCTGCGCTCCCATGCCACCAACTCATCGCTAACATCAGCATCATCAGCAATTGCATCCACATCGATTGCATCAACTGCATCATCTGCATCTAGGTCGGCGCAAGCCAGTTTAACCAAAGCTTCTGCTATTACTACCACGACTAATAATCAGGCGTGCAACGCCTTTAGGGCCACTGGAGCATCCATTGGCAACACTAAGGCCAACAATAACATTGCAGCTGCGCTGGCCAATCTGCCAATTAATAATGGCCAGCGGCCGAATGCTTCAAACGCAGCTCCAACGATGGCTAAGCCAACTGCTGCCGCTGTTGCAACACCAGCTGCGCCGGCGCCTGCCTCATTTCCGCCAAATTTAAGTGACTTTGACTCAAATGTTGATGGTTCCACAGGTGCTGGAGGCAAGGGCGGTGCATTTGGTGCCACATCGGCGCCAAAACGTGGACGCGGCATTCTCAACAAGGCAGCCGCACCCGGTGTCCGCATCCCATTGTGCAACAGCTGCAATGTGCAGATCAGGTGATCCGAACTTCCCCCTTGTTGTTGTTGTTCATATTTTGTTGTTGTTGCTGATTAACCTAGTCATAAGATTTACAGGCTTACTGATCTACAATATCCAATACCAATTAATCCTGCACTAATTCCAAGCATGATCTTCGCTCTAATCCTCCTAAACAATGTTTGTCGTTTCTCGTTTCGTTTCGTTCTGTTGCAGCTGCCCCTTCCTCGTCCGCCTCTTTTCTTGCCAAGCCCAATAACTTGCATGCTAACCAAAATGCCACACTGCCACGCCCCCAGAAAGCAACTGACACCACGCCAAGTCATCATACGGATGCGGATGTGGATGCCACAGCCATGCTGGCCAACTCCATTGGCAAGATCGATATGGGCGAGCAGACGAATGCTTTTATGCAGGAGGCCGGCAAGATAATATCCAGCATGCTGGAGGCTCGCCTGGCGACCAATGGCAATGGCAATGGTGCTCCACTCTCGCACGCCGGCAGCACATTGAGTCTGCGCAGCAACAGCAACTCCAATCTCTCCAAGAGTCCGATGATTGTGCGCAAGCGTTTGGATCTGGATGATTTCAAGAATGTTGATCCCACACAGCCGGTGGCGCTGCACTCTGTGGTGGCTGTGCCGCCAACGCAGCAAAAGCAGCCAATCCACGAGCTGGGCAATCAGAAGGCGGAGCCACAGGTGGCTCGGGTCGAGTTGACGGCGGAGTTGCCGGCTCAGCATCCAATGAGCAAAATTCTCGATATGTGTGATAATGGAGGCAAGATGCCAGCGACGACGACGACGACGACGTCAACTTTGGCGCAGCAGGCACCCGAGCCGGTGGCCTTTAGAAACAATCTGCGACGCACTGGTGCCACACATGCTGCCGATCGTCGCTCCTACATTGAACCCAAGCAAAGCTCCCCAAACAACAACAACAACAACAATGAAAGCAACATAAACAGCAACAGCAACAATTGCAACAATAGTCAGCCAAATGCGCCCAGTTTCAGCGTTAGCGTTCGAGCTTTGGGCGATGCCCAGGGACCCATGTCCGAGGAGAATGAGAAGGCCGTAAGTCAGTTGCTCAAGGATGGTAAGCGTCCGGTTTGCTGTCAGTGCAACAAGGAGATTACCTCGTAAGTAGCCTGCCTGTGCCTGCGCCTGCGCCCGCTTGCACCTATCCCACTACACAGTGCTGCCCCTCTGTTTTACTGCCTCTTCCAATAACTGTTAACTAATAAAAACCTTTAATCCGCACAGAGGACCGTTCATCACTGCTCTGGGTCGCATCTGGTGTCCCGATCACTTCATTTGCGTGAACGGCAACTGCCGTCGTCCGCTGCAGGACATTGGCTTCGTTGAGGAGAAGGGCGATCTGTACTGTGAGTACTGTTTCGAGAAGTTTTTGGCGCCCACGTGCAGCAAGTGCAATGGCAAGATTAAGGTAATCCAACACACACACACAAATCAATCTCATACAGCTTTAAGCTACATCCTTGTGTTTTTCTCCCGGCTGCAGGGCGATTGCTTGAACGCCATTGGCAAGCACTTCCATCCCGAGTGCTTCACGTGCGGCCAGTGTGGCAAGGTCTTTGGCAACACCCCCTTCTTCCTGGAAGATGGCAATGCGTATTGTGAGGCCGATTGGAATGAGCTCTTTACCACCAAGTGCTTCGCTTGCGGCTTCCCCGTCGAAGCCGGCGATAGATGGGTGGAGGCACTGAACCACAACTATCATAGCCAATGCTTTAACTGCACTGTGAGTACTCTCGATTATACGTTCCCTTTGAGCTATCTATAATCATTTTCCCCTAATCCTTGTTTAGTTCTGTAAACAAAATCTGGAGGGTCAGAGCTTCTACAATAAGGGTGGTCGTCCCTTCTGCAAGAATCATGCGCGTTAAGCGCAGTCAAGGATCATAATCAGATCTAACATGGCTCGACTATGGACTTCAGGGATCACGCACACTAATATGTAACAACAACTACAACAAAAACAACAACAAAAACACCGATAACAAAACAACAAAAACAATCAAAGAAAGAGAAAAAGCGCTAAACAGTTCTCAAAAACTGAGCTTATTATTGCAATTATCAAAGTAAATCAAATTTAATTATTATGCACACTTAATTTCAATTTTTATTTTTATTTTTATTCGTTTTAATTTAATTTTTTTTTTATATTTTTGAATTGTGCAACCAACTGTTATCCTAATTTTAAATAAATAAATGAATAGAAAGAGAGTAAAGGAAAACAAAGAATGCAAAAACTGTAAACGACACTAAATCGAATTAGACAACAGACAAGCACAAGCAGAATTATAATTTATATATATATATATATATCTATATCTATCTGTCTCTACCCATTTACGATTATATTATTTATTCATCATGTCATAATCGAATTATTTACGAGTACCACACACACACACACACCCCTATTATGTATATGTATGTATTTCACAAAAAGTTATTTAGTTCAAGTTTGAAAACGATACGGTTAAAAAAACCAACCAACAAACTAACAAACAAATTGCGCGAAAGGATTTCAAATGGATCCAATCCGACCGATCAACAGGAATATGGCCACGATGGAGGAACGCAGCTTGTCAGCAGTTAATTCATCAATATAAATTTATTAAAGTAAATATAAATTTAATTTAAAAACGCTACATTAATTTATGTTGTAAACCGGATCGAGAATTATCTTAAATTGATTGTTCATTATAGCAAATCAGATTAATAAATTTCGAAATCTTTTTCGCGTTTAATTTGAGTGAGTTTTTTTTTGTTTTTTTTTTACTCTTTTCAACTGTCAGCTGGCCAATTTGCATGGCTATAAAATACGTGTTTAACCTCTTCAAACAACTTGCCATAACTTATTTTTGCCATCTTATGATTAAAGTACAGATTCAAAGAGCGAATTGTGGCAATCGTTGGCATATTCCGGTAAGCTGCTCTCACGTATTTCGTTGACAGTCGAAAAGTATGCAATAGCTTTTGCTTTCTTTTCACACACACACACACACTTACCACACACACACACACACACACATATATATCGACGAAATCATACGCTCCATTTCGACAGCCAAGAGCAATTTCATGCTCAACCAATTTTTGTTGTTTTCATTTGGCATTTTTCGGGGCGATTTACAAACATATCGTGGGGGGGTTTGGAATTGGGGTTTGGGATTGGCGGCATCGCTTTTCATGCCTATTTTGTTGGCCATTGGAATAAGGTGTCAATTTTTGTGTACGCTCCACATTTTTGCGGCATGGGTGTTAATCGTCGAACCACTTAAAGTGCCTACAAGGGTTTGCACGGTCAATACAAATTTACGCTAGATTAAGCAAGATATACGACCATGTAAGTGTGTGTGTGTGTGTGTGTGTGTGTGTGTGTGTGTTTGTGTGTGTACTTTTGAGTAAGGCTGCCACACCACACCTTTTGTTGCTGAAACGCTGCCAGGCAGAAAGAAAAACAATTTGCGGTTTTTGTGGTATTTTTCAACAATACATTTTTGCAGATGTTTTGCTTTTTTTTTTTTTTAGTTTATTTAGCCTTGCACACGGATACAGAGGACTTTAAGTTGGTATTAAGTATTTCTATAGTATATCATTTAATTTTCGTACGGTTCTTATCCATCTTTATCATCGATCTTTCCCAGTATCTCATAAATTTTAACACACACGCATTTACCTTCGCGCCTAGCAACTACAATTTATTCGTAATTAGTTTTATTTTAGGCTTTTTTTTATTAGGTTTTCTTTTTTTATTTTTATTTTTCTTTTATCTATTTATTAATTTGTTTATTTTTTTTTAACGCATTCAGAAATCAGTTTCACTTTCAATTGGATTCATTATTCGAAAATGCGCGCAAAATTTGTCACCGTAGCGTTCCGTCGCGAATTTACATATATAGGGGTTTTTTTTTATATAGTACATAGCTTCATACACACATATATATATATATATATATATATAGGTAGGTATATATATATATATATATGCATGTAAATTGGGATAGGGAAAATCTTTACTTAATGCACTCGAAATTATTATTTACAAATCTTTTAGGGGGTTTAAACCTTCTCTTAGGGATGTATTATTTTTTTTTTATATATATTTTCAATTAGGTTTTTTTTTGGAATATATTAATACTTGTACATATGCATATGCGATAGTTCGTAATAGATATGCTTACAAAAATAAATTCAACACATTCAAGTACAACAAACATATCTTAATATCTAAATGCCGCTTAAAGTAGATATGAAAGTATATATAGAGTTATAGTACTATATAATATATATATATACATATATATATATATATATATATGTATTCATGTAGGAGCAGAGTTTTAGTTTTTTGTATCGTACAAATAAATACCTTTGGGTTAACGAGTGTTTAAAATTATACAAACAAATAATAAACAAAAAAAAAAGGAAATTTAAATGAAAACCCAAAAAAACGAAATAGAAAACTGAACATTGGAAATCCATTTGTATTTGGCAAAATGTTCGCATCATTTTCCGCTTGAGTTAAGATTCATTTATTCGGTTTCTGGGAGTTGGAGCGGGGTTGGGTGGGGGCTACAAGTGCGCCAATATATCGATCTGGTCGAGTGCACTGGCCTGTCCAGCCGTTTGAGATTGAGATGGCACCTGTGCCTGTGCCTGTGCTCGTCCAACCGAATTGCTGCTGTTTGCCTGCGATATGGTCACAATGGTCACCAGATCTTTCGCCTTTGTTGCTGTCGCCGTCGACGACGATGGGCTTTGGGCCTGGCTCTGACTCTGACTGCGATTCCTTGACTCGATTTCCACAATGGCCGATGTGAGCAATGTGTTGGACTGCAGCGCACTGTAGTCGGGCAATTGCTCCGGCGATGGCTCCGGCAAATCCTCATTGGCCAGCAGCCGACCCGATGGCGCCGTCTCAATCGTTCGCTCGCTGTTTAGCGTCAGTGAGGCGGGCGTCGCATTGCGGGAACGGTAACTGGGTGGCAGACTGTACTCGGAGCCGCCCATGCTGCTGCTGATGGTGCCACCACCACCACCAATGCCCGACCGCAATGTGGTCAGAGGTGCTCTGCAACAAGAAGAAGAAAAAGATGAAGTCAGTCAAGGAATGAATTTTGAGATGTCGATGAAATAATGTATGCATTATTTGCGCAGTGGCCAAGA
Organism: Drosophila longiperda; assembly: GCA_035042125.1. NCBI lineage: Eukaryota > Metazoa > Arthropoda > Insecta > Diptera > Drosophilidae > Drosophila > Drosophila longiperda. The sequence goes on from JAWNLV010000107.1 coordinate 13,276,995, forward strand.
CAAGAGACAATGTCAATGCACAAATTTGCATATGGAGTCAATGTATCTAGCAATGTATCTACGAGAATTTATCTATTTATCTACGAGAATTTTTCTATGTATCAAGTCAATGTTGTTGCCGTTGTCTGGATTCGACTTTGTCAAATGTAAATAACAAAAGGCGTTCGGGCAATTGTTGCCAGTCAGTCAGTGTGTGTGTGTGTGTGTGTGTGTGGGTGTACATATGTCTGCCAGTATTCACACTTCAGTCAACAAAATGCATGGCAAATTCCGAGGTCGGCAAAAATTCAAATTTCAAAATTGTATAAAGCAATTTGAAGTATGTAAAATTGCATTTAATTGTTCCCGGCAAAGATTCAATACAAAAGGAAACATAAATACGAAAGGAAGCTGAAGCTCAATCCCTCTCTCTCTCTCTCTATACACATATATATATATATATATATATATATATCTGTACAGCGGCATAACAGGCAATTTTCACAGGCACTCGGCACTTGGGCCATGTCTTTGTTTGTTTAATTGACTTGGCTAACAGCTTCGCCTAGCAATTGTTTGGGCTCTACACTCAATGCTGGGCCTAATCCTTGCCCGGCCTGCCTGACGCAGATTGCCTTTTAATACACACACACACACACAGAGTACATACACACGCGTCGCTTGTTATGCAAGAGAACACCGAGTGTGTAATAGTCTGTGTGTGTGTGTGTGTGTGCGCGTGTGTGTAAATATTTTGCAGAATTTTACAGATTTCTTTGTTGGCTCTTGCATCATTTGAATATGCTATAACACACTGCCTGCCTGTGTGTGTGTGTGTATGTGTGCGTGTGTCAGACAGACTGAAAGCAAAACTGCCTAAAAGTATGCTCTGATTCACTTACCCCTCCGCCCAACACACACCCAAACACACACACACACTTTCCATAAGTTTTTGCTTCTTTGCATACTTCTCTGTCACTTTTTGCACCCTTTGTTTTGCGAGGCGCCTTCAAGCGGGCATATTGACTCACAAATTGATATACAATTTTAATATGCACATTTTTAGCAACACTTAAATGAATTTAATATTAACTCAAATTGTATCGTATCTCAGTGTCGAGCTTTGTTTGATAAGCTTCAAGCCATTTTTCAATTGTTTTCCACTGCTTTAAGCTCTTTCTGGCCAACTCTAAGCTGCTTATATGTATTTTCCAGGAATTGTTGTTGTTGTTGTTGTTGTTGTTGATATGGTTAGTGTGGTTGCTATTGTTGACTTTTGATTTCCATTATGTGACATAAATATTTGAGTGCATGTGGCCTTGTATATTATTACAAGCAAATTAATTTGCCAAACATTTGCATTTTGTCTGCTGTACGAGTACTGACACTCATACTTACACTCATACTTACACTCATACTTACACTCATACTCACACTCACACTCACATTCACACTCATACTCATACTCAGACTCTTTCTTGTTTTTCCACTGTTAAACAGTGCGTAAATTTTCGAGACTCGACCGCAACTCAATATTTTTGTAACGCAATAAAAAGTAAACTTTTCTAATTAGCGGCCATTATGCGATCAAAGCGGCAATTATCCGCCATCCTCCCCCACCCAACCAACGGTTCTGTTACACTTCCCAGACACTCTGGTGTCCTGGTCCTGCTGGACTGCTGCCTCCTCCTCCCCCCTCTGAATTTTCATTACAATGGCGCCTCATCTCGTTGTCGGCGTCATTTCAATTGTTTCAATTTGCTCATTGTCTATCTACTGTCTCCGGTCTCCTGTCGCCCCTCTTTGCTCCTCAGTCCCCTATCCACTGTCTGCTATCTGCTGTCCTGTCGTGGGTGTGGTCATCTCTCCTGTCCTGTCTATCCTCCCTCTTGCTCTTGACTGGCTGGCAATCGGATTGTTGCGTATTTAAATTGTTTGCCATTTCGGCTGGCGACTGTTTGAAGTAGTCGTTCTCGGTGCTCAATTCAATTAACTTGCAAATTCCTCTCCGACGCCCACTTGAAATCAACAAAAAATCATTTGTAAAAAACAAATAAAACCATTGACAGGCTTCTAAAGTTTTTTGTGCTGTTGCCGCATTAAAAATGGCCAAAAGTTTGTGGGCCAACCCCAAGCAATGTGTCAATGTTAGCACCAACCCGGCAAACCGCACAAAGCCAAACCGCTGACGTTTCAGCTGATGCTGCAACCCCCAAAAGCCTGCACCCCTCACTACTGCCCTTGGCCCCTAACCCCCCCCCCCCCCCCCAGCACATTCCAATTCCAACCTCAAACTGTGCGTTGTAAACATTTTGTGGTTGCATCGCTAAACTTTACAAATAACTCACGAGGGGCGTTTGTATTTTAGCATGCCAAGGGCAAAATGGTAAGGGAAGGGGAAAAAAGGAGGGGGAGGGGGTGGTGTGGTGAGTCAAACACTTACCTCAGCAGGCTGCCGGCATGAGATCGATATGTGGGTGGCGGCGAATTGCCACGCACCACTCCATTCTGACGATCGCGGTCCAACAGTAAAAGTCTGCAAATAATAATAAAAAAAAAATAAAAAACAAGCAAATTAAATTATTAGCACAAAAAAATCTATATATAAATATTTGAACATGTAAAAAGATCCATCACAGCACTGACCCAATTATTTAATTAATTAATAAATCATCCACTGGAAATAGCATAACAAAAGAGTTTTTTTTTTTTCATATCTATTTGAGTAATTTTTGCGCTTGTAGAATCATATTTTTAATTTATTAACAAAGAAAACAATTTTTGTTGCTTTAATCAAATTATTCTCACAGTTGATTTATATTGCTGATTCGAGTGAATAAATATAGTTTAAAATATATATAATTACTTTCAGATATATCATTGGAGATATTAAATAAATAATTCCCCAATTTACCCAAACTATACAATTTTTATTTAAGCTACTCGAACTACTTATTTTTATTTCATTTAAATAATTTATAAGATAATTGTTTCAAATTTGAGGGTGCTTCCTGCCAGGATTTCTATTGCTGAACAAATCAGCTCAAGTGAATAAATGTAGTTTAAAAATATATGATTACTTTTAAAAATATATCATTGCAGTGGACATATTAAATAAATAATTTCCAAATTTACCCAAACTATAAAGTTTTTATTTAAGCTACTCGAACTAATTATTTTCATTTCAACAAAAAACTCTGAGCTGCATTTTAAATAATTTATAAGATAATTGTTTCAAATTTGAGGCTGCTTCCTGCCAGGACATATACCACATGAAGGGCAACGCACACAAGGGTTAAAATAGAACAAGAAAAAGGCGATTTTTTTGAGCAGTGCATAATTATATAATGCAATTAATTGCCCAAGGACATGCAAGCGGATGTGGTTAGCCGAGCATGTCCGCCGCTGTCCTCCTTGCTGCTGCCACACACACACACACACACACACACACACGATTTATGCGTCATGCGTTGGTTTTGTACCCACCTCAGACGATACTCCTGCATGCTGGCCTGGTAGGATGGCGGCGGCGGACGGTGCTGGAACTCCGGATAGAGCAGTCCGTGTGGCGCGCCGCCGCCACGAGCGCAGGGGCGTCGTCCGCAGCGTGCCAAATCGACGGTGGTGCCCAGTCCAAGGCAGCTTTGGCCACCCGGCGCTGTCATACGCCAAGCCGCACCGCTAACGGTAACCAACACGACGCCAACTCCTGCAAAGACACAAAGACAGACATCAATTTGAGTTATGTGCAACAAAGTAAAAAACAACAACAACAACAAAGCAAAGCAAATCCATTTGGCGATGAATGGCAAAAGCAATTGTTAAAATGAGCGTCCAATTAAGTGTTTGCTTTTGTAATTGTGCTGTTAAATTTAATTAGACGTCAAACGCTACGTGGGCGTGGCACACAACTACTACTACTGCCAGCCAGCCAGCCAGCCCACTTAAAGCAAATCGAGCGAAGCGGGACACAAATTTCAATCTGAAGGGGCAAAGCCCCATCGACTCTCAGTCTCAGTCTCAGTCCCAACCGACTCTGTCAATCTTGGTTCCAGCATCCACTTTTACTTTCGCCAATCAGGTCCGGTCCGAGTCGAGGCTTTCCTTTTGACAACTGACAGCTGCATGGGGCACGTCTAGTGGCACCGACAGGGGGCAGTGGAGCGTGTCATCATCATCATCAGCCAGACCCCTAGTCGTAGCCGGAGACAACCTGAAGCTTTTTGACCGGCAGCTGATTAAAGCCAACAATAAAGGTAGGCATTATTTTTATTAGACAAAATTGTCGTCGTTTTATAGTTGTCGTTGTTGACGCATATTTTCATGAGCAATTTGCGCTGAGCAACAAGAAGCAAGAAGAAGAAGAGCCGCAAATGACTGCAATTTGTGAGTTTTCGTTTATGAGTGCGACACAAGTCGAGGGGCAGGGGCAGTGGCAGTGGCAGCGGCAAGCTTTTTATTACTAAGCGACATATGTGTATAGCTGAGCCGAGTTAAGTTGAGTTGGAGGCAGTTGGAGGCTTGATTGCCATTAAATTATGTAAAACTTTGCGTTACAACTCAACAATTTTTGGTAATTGCCGGGCTGAAAATGGCGCAATGTCACGCTTCGAGTGCCCCAACTAAACGCGACTGGCAATTGATTAGAGCATCGTATACATAAGTAATGCACTCCGACCCCCCCAGCCCCAGTCGAAAGTTTAAAAAAAGGAGAGGGGAACGGGAACGGGGACGGACGCAATTGCGGAAGTTGAGATTGTGGAGCGCGACGTGGTCGTTTGCACTTGGCCCCACTTTAATGTTACGTGTGCCGCCACTGAACTCTGTGCAGAAAGCGAGAAACAGCCAGGAGAGAACTTCAATGAGTGACTCATGAGGAAAAGCTGCAAAACTTGACAGTTGGAATTAGAGGCGACTACAAAATGTTTACTCTGCACAAAATGAACTCTTTGTTCAAATATGACATGCATAAATAATGAATTTCATTTGAATTAGTTTGTCAAACAATTGTTGCATTGGAAATTATATTATACATATATATTACAGAACGCATATTAGAACGGATTTGATTTAAATATCTTGTTAAAAAAAAAACCATTTTTTTATAGAAGAATTCATAGTTTATTTGACAACTATTAGATAATATAATATTCCGATCAACTTCCAAATAAAGCAAGCAGTCATTAGCTCGACTAGGGATGCATATCTGCTCCATATAATCGGAGACGCCTCCTTCAAGAAAATTCTAATATAAACCCATAAAAAAAACTGTTTCAACTGTTCTTCGCTTATTACAAAACATTTAATTTTTTTCGTAATCAAATTGTGCATAGTTTGTATTGCAATTTGGGCCCAGTCTTAATGGCTAATCGTTAAACGTTAGTCAAGTTAAATGTTGTTTATATAGAGTCGTCTGTGGAGATAAACTATCTGTGAGCATTTCCCACAGATGTGAATAAGAGATAAACGAACCAACCAGGACAACCATTGGACGGACAGTGCCAATATTTGCCAACTATCACAAATGCATAGTGGAGCTGATAAAACTCGTAACCGGAACTAAACTGCTCTTACAATATTGACACATTTTGTGTCTTTACAAATTTGTTTGCTCCTCAAACTGGGTCACACAATCGCGCCAAATACAAAAGGGCAGTAAATACAACAAAAAAAAAGAAGAAAAAAACGAGCCAATAACAGCAAAAAAGCCAGCTATAATTGTAGAAATTGTTTGTGTGGGAACAACAACAACAACAACAAACAACAATAACAATAACAACTATTTCACATACGTAATTGCAACAAATGTGCGACTTGTGTAAACATCATGAAACGGCGATGTTTTAATGCCATTTTTGTGACCCCAATTAATTGTCAGATATTTACACATGTATATAAATACACATACATATATATATATATATATATATATATATATATATAGATAGTTACGTAATCGAATCGTGTATTCTTACTTACCAATCATTAGTAGCGCAGCCGTCAGATGTGAATTTGGCGGACCCGCCAGTCCCGTGGCACCCAATGCTGCACCACCAAGGGCGCACGCCACGCCCCCTAGGGCAACAACGGCAATGAGAGCGCGCAGCGGTGGTCCAGCAAACCATTGCCCGCAGCACCCCTTGCCGGACCGTTCCGACGGCGATCTGCAAAGAATAAACAATTCTTTTGTTAGTTTTTGCTGTGGCAGCTGTAAAAATGAACATTTTTGAGAAAATTTCAACAAACATTCTAACACAAATGGTGCACAAGTCGGACAGCGCTTTAATTGTGCGCAGGTGGACACTCACAGCAAGGACACTTGCCACTTGCCACAAGCCGTAGCAACTGCGGCAGCTGCTCTGTGTTTTCGTGGCGCGTGCAAATTGCTCAAAGAAAAGGGCAAAATAAGCGGCAAAATTTAACAAAAGCGCAGCGCGAACCAAGACAATTGTTGTAAGGTTTTTGATTTATGAGCTGAAAGACAAAAAATTTGCGCACCGAACACAATAAAACAGGCCAGACGACCAGACGATGACGATGAGGATATGAATGAGCTTGGGATGTTGGTTGTGGGATGTGGGTTGTGGGTTGTGGCATGTGGAGTCTGTGGACAGCGTAAAATATTTTGCGCATTTTCCAGCCAGGCATTGAGGAAAGCAGCAGGCACAATTTATGTAACGAAGACGCTGCAGGAACCAAAAAACCAGAATCAAAAACATCAATGCACAGTGGGCTCAATTCGCAAATTATTATGTACAAAATTTTATTGATTACATAAATGCTGTCAAATATATAATTAAAATACTAAATACATGAAATGTTTTTTATTCTTTAATTAGCTTATTTTTAGTTTGTATTTTAAGACCCGAAACCAACAAAAAACATGTTTAAATTATAAGAGAAGTTCACTGAGCAATTAACTAACAAACAACAGTAAAGTTAAAATTTTAAAGACAACAAATTATATAAAATAAGTTGGAATAGTAGTGTTAAATGTATTACAGGAAAATAACTCAAAAACTGCTATATATATCTATATAAGTATATCGAAGATGGAGTTTCCTTTTAGACTGATTATATCTACATTTATCTTTCTATTCTATCTATATATATATATATATATATATATATATATTTCTTTTCTATCTATGAATATAGTATAGTCGTTCTATATAGACAATTTTTTACTTAAAGTCAGAGTCAGGGATGCCTTAAAGCTGAAAGGCAAGTAAGTTAACAAAAAGACAGGAATATATCGATTCGGCTGTGGGCTGATGCTGATTGTAAATACATGTATAATAAATATACAAACAAATTGTAGCAATAAATAAGTTCGAGTACAGTGTACCAGGGTGCAGGACTGACGACAAGGACGACGTGTGTGCGTAAATTCATTAGGACACAGATACAGAGGACAACTCAACAAAAGGCGTGGAAGGGCAAGAGATTCGTTTAAGGATACGGACACTGGAAACGTTTTCTTTATGGCCACAGACACAACTTAACTGTGGGTGTGTGTGTGTGTGTGTGTCTGTGTGTGTTGACAATTTCCTCGCAGAGATTGGGGTTGGCAGAGGGGCAGCCATTGAGCTCGGGGCTTGCCAAACAATTAGACTCCGAAATATTTATAGGCAAACAGCTGCGAACTGAGCCCCAAACCCCAACCCCAACTCCAATCCCAATTTTGGAGTCCCCAACCCGTATCCAGTGGGACGCTGCCCACTTTTGTGTCATCGACGCAATTTAAGCAACCGAATGATAAATTGTTGGAAAATTACGTGCATAAAAAGGCAACCGGCTATGGCCGGAAATTTATGTTTAATAATTTTATGTTGTCGCCGGAGGCTGCCAGAGGATTTTTATGATTCGCCATTAAATGTACACAACTCACGGCGAATGGGAAAATGGCAGCTGGGTAGCAAAGGGTGCATCCGCTTAAGGCCTCACCCTGTCTGTCATCGACTAGACCTAGAGTCACATGAGGCACATCGCGACACGTCTCCCAGGTATAGAATAGAGTTCAGGGGCCGCGGTGTTTATGTTTCATCAGCTGTCATGTCGTGTCATGAAAAATAGGTTCTTCTTAGCGGTGCCATCGCTCACACGCCAAAGGAAATGAGTGCGCAGAATGGGCAGAACAAGAGGTAAAATCAGTCAAGACAATGAAACAAGCGAATTCACTCAGTTTTCATTTCTCAGCTGGGTTGTTTGGGTCTTAAGTGAAACCGGCTTTATCATTGCTATTCTGAAAGCTGATTGGTAGACAAATGGCATAGGAGAAGTCAAAGAGCTACTTAAATTTTACTTCTTCAATGTTTTTTTTTTCTTTGCTTCAATCTGTAAATGCTGTTCGCTGCGTATTATTGCCCTTTGTAGCATAAATGTTTCGATTATAGCTTTACAACTTATTATATAAAATCGATATGATCATAAAATCGATAAGAAAAAAAGTGTATGTATATATATACACATTATTTATCTAAAATGGGTATTTTAAATCAATTATAATCAACTATTTTAATTAAAAAGATAAAATTTGTATGAAAACGAAAGAAAACGAAATAAAAATATCGATTAACAGTCGATTTCAGACATTCGTTTTTGCTCATACTTTAAGAATATTCAAGTTTATAATATAAATAAATATACATCGAAAAGTGGAAAATACGCAGAAGCGCAATTTCAAAGAGTTAAATTTTTCTTATGTATTTCGTTTATTTCAGCTTAGGCAAAATCCCAGACATGTTCGTCCATGTCTGCGGGTGGTGTCTATTATACTCGCATAAATTTTCATGTTTTATTTATAGTTTAACTTGAAACTGAAAGCAATTAGAGATACATTACCACACCACTTTATGGCCATTAAACTTTCGCCCTCGCGAAATCGCGTTGGGGTTTTTTTTGGCTCAATAAATAAACCGAAATTGATGCAATTATTTATCGCATCGATTAGTCGACGCTCTTAAGATCCTAATGGAGCGGCGGGGGGGTTTGCAATTTTATTAATTTATGACTGGCTTTTATTAATCATATATGCTGTTAGTATTTACTTGTGTGCAGCTGTTGTGCTTATTACGCAACTGTTGTGTTTAAAAAATTAAATTTTTAATCAATTTTTGTATTTTATTGCAAAAGTGCTTATCGAAGGAAACTTTACAACAACTTTGGCATTGGCTTTTTGTGTTTTCTCTCGGCAGTTGTTGGGGAAAAACTATAAGCTATAAAATTGCTTAATCAATTGAAAATTGCGCAGTCGGTTGTAAATGTCACGCTGACAACCGGAAAAGCCGCCATTTAAATGAAAACTGTTGCAGCAAAAAAAAGCAACATAAAAAAAAATGAAAGTTTTCATTATTATTTTTTTGTATTTAACGGAGCAAAAACTGTGTCAATGCTGGCAAATTACAATTACAAATTGCAATTAATTAATTAAAAAATAAAATTAAAATGCAGCCGCTTTTAATGATAATGCAGATTGACTGACTTACCGATTGGCTGACTGAACTGAACTGAACTGACTGAACTGACTAACTGACCAACTGTCTGACTGACTGACTGACTGACTGACTGACTGACTGAACTGAACTGACTGAACTGACAGCTACTGCTGTAAGTAGCATTTCAATAGACTTGTTTGCTAAGTTGCCCCTGAACTACTTTGGGGCAGACACATCAAAAACGGCTAAGCTGACGTCGAGAAGCTTACATCTAAATGCGACTAGCTGCCATATCTATCACCTATACGATATATATATATATATATATATATATATATACGATATACAAATATATATAGTCAGCTGCAAACTGCAAATGCGCAATTAGTCAGTTACACAATGAATCTTCGATTTTCTAAGTGCCATTTTAGTTCTGGCTCATTTGCATCTGTATCTTTATCTATATATGTATCTGTATCTGTATCTGTATCTCAAAGTTCAGTATTAGGTACTAATTCTATTCAGTTACTTGCTGTGAGGCTAATTCTACGTTAATCAATCATGTTGTTGTTGTTGTTGTTGTTGTTGTTGTAGCTGTTGAGTCAAAGTGCCAGCGGCTTCTTTGTTGTGCGTGTGTTTGAGTCTGAATAAGTTCTGTGGGAGTGGGGAGGAGGCGGAGGGGTCGTTGCCACCTCGACATGGGGCCCTGCAATTTGAATTTTCTTTCACAATTCAACTCAGAAATCAGTCGCATCACACAAATGTGCTGCGAGTACACTTACAGAGTATGGCTTAACGACAGGGGGTAGGGGGAAGAAGTTTTTTATATACACATATATATATATATATATATATATATATATATATATAGCACGTATATGCAAAGCAAGCTGTGAAGCTGTGGGAAACGCCGGCGCACAGCGAAATTGAATGAGTTTTTGCCACATCAAAGAGAATGATTGACATGAATTCCAAAATGATATTGGAATATTTCCGACAGATCTATGCGGAAAGATATGACTTGCTTAACACGCCCAGTGAAATGAGTCTGTTTTTTTTTTTCCATGATAAATCCAGAAATGAGTAGTCCGAAATCGGCAAAAACAACAGCAACAAGCGAACTGGCTCATAATTAACACGTCTAAAAGGAAAAGTGGCCAACAACACTGTGAAAATCCACAATGAAAACTTTTGCCAGACCACGCGAAATCGAAAGAAGCACTTTGGGGGCGTGGGAAGTGAAACGTAAGGGGCGTGGCGAGGCGTCTGGCAGCAAATAACGTGCAAACAGCAACTAATTAAATAACGAGAAAATTAATTCGCCAAACAGAAAATGAATTTTTGTTTTAAATAAATTAAAGTATTTATTTGTTTGCATTTCACATTTTCATAATTTTCTCTTTCAGTTATGAATGCAATTTTCTCTCTTGCGTAATTCAAATTGAATAAACTTGAAGAAGTGAGGAATTGGCAAATGAATACATACATTTATATATATATATATATATATATATATATATTTGTGCACTCGTAATTAGTTGAAATATTAGCAAGCAGCTACAGATAATAACATTGGCACATTTTGCTAGCCGGCAAATGAGATGTGCAGAACAAAAACGAAAATGGAAATAGCAAATTAAATAATGATTTTTCACAAGAGCTGCCCAAACAGATGAATGAATGGACGGATTGGTTGGATGGACGGACGGATTGGATGGTTGCTTGGATGGCTTCAATTTGAGTTTTAGGCCGCTGACAAAGCATTTTCTGTATTTGTTTCGCTTTTGTTTGCCTCAATCCAGAGCCCAGACCCAGACCCCAACCCAGACCCAACTCTAGACCTGTGCTGAGTTTTGGGTTTAGCATTAGATTGCTTCACTAAATGTAAGTTGTTGTTTATAGCGCGCAAAACCCCAAAAAGCTATTTTCAACTTTCAATCAATGCACCCCCCCGCACGTCGCCACAGCCCACAGAACCTTACAAAAACCTGAAACCATAATTACACCGCGCTTTTCAACTTTACCGCAATTCTGATTTGTAATGTACTTTTTTTTGGTGAGTATGTTTTTTTTTTCTTTTTTTTTTTTTGGTGAGTATGTTTTTTTTCTTTTTTTTTTTGTGTGATGTTTTTTGTTGTTTTTTTCATTGTTTTGTTGTTGGGGGCTTTTGTAATTTGGCATGAAATTAAAGCACCTTGATTTATATATTTCCAAATTATATTCGTAGCTGAGTATGTTTAGCGAATTGAGATGATTGTTGAGCTAAAGTGAAACCGTGACAAGGCTGCCAGAACACACGCTAACTGTGCGTGTGTAGAAATAAGAAATAAAAAAAACACTTTAATCACAGCTACTTTCAAGTCAAAATTGGTCAGTTAAAATAGAGTTAAGTAAGTAATGAGTCAGCTCGACTAGGAGATCACACATGATCAGAATTGTATGACAAGATGTATCCATTCTTAATTGTATTGATTATCGATTTATATCGAAATTCGACAAATTTTTAGAAATTTAGTGATAATTAAACATTGCTGATTACTGATTACTGATTATAAATAACAATTACAAACATTACTGGTGTCAATATGCTTATCCAGCTCTTTGGCTGACTACTGCCACATATTTTATTTATTAGATCACTTTGAAATTGTCAACCAAATAAGACGATTCGCAAGTTGATAAACGTCTTTCTAATTCAGAGACAGTTAATCAAAATGACAGTTTTATTTAAACAAACCCATTAAATTCCTAAACAAGAACGAAAATATATTTTATGCTCTCATCATAACGTGTGAAAACACAAAAATGATCTTTGCATTAATCACCAGGATGTGAACCAGGCATAAAAAATGTGCTCAGGTGTTTTTATTAAATTTCATGACTTTGCGACAACTTTAAAAATTTCAGATTAGACCAGACAGAGACAGAGAAACATACAAAGAATATAATGCCCAAACTTGTCTGTTGATGTCTGGAAATGTTGGTGAATTTCTCTGTCCACAGCTGCCGTAGTCTACAATCTACCTACAATGTACTTACTCATGAGACTGTCTGTCTCTCACTTAGCCGCTCCGCCCGGTTCTGTGGTTCTGGATCTGGTTCTTTTGTGTCTCGGCGAGTGGGGGTAAGCATATAATAAAAACCAGTAGCTACATGTGGACAACTGGTTGAAGGGGAGGGGAGGGGAAAGTAGCATTAGACACTCAGAACATGACATTCACCTAGCATTAAAATCAGAATCGTTGCTCTTGTCTCTCCTCTTGCTGCAGCACAAAATATATAAAAATGAAAGCAACCAGACGGCCATAAAATAAAATACAAAACAAAAAATCAAGTATCCAAGCAAAAGAGACAAAGTCACGTTGCCTTTTGTAAAATTTAAAGAGAGGGTACAAATATTAGAGTAAAAGTAACAATTTCACACATAGGAAGAACAGAAACTTCTGACCTACTAACTCGCCAAGACGCCAATCTTGAAGTGAGCGTCAAAGTCAAGTAGTTTGTAGCCAGTGGGAGAGAGAGGAGTATGCACTGAGGGGAAGCGTTCCAAACTTGGGTAACGTTTTCCCCAAAACTAGACAGCAAATGCTTTGACGCTTGACTGACGCCAAAGCCGAGAGTCGAGTTTGGAGCTGGCGAGTTGAGTTGAGTTCAGTTTCAGTTCAGTTTCAGTTTAGTTTAGTTTGGTTCCAGTTTCAGTTAAAATTGCATTGAATTCACGCCTCACAGTTTAGATTAAAGTGCCGGTGGGCGTAACACACGAGCACACGACTCTGATATACACCCAGACAGCCAGATAAACAGACAGATTGGCAGGCAGACAGACAGACAGACAGACAGACAAACAGACAGACAAACAGACAGACAAACAGACAGACAGACAGACAGACAGACAAACAGACAGACGGACAATCAGACAGACCAGTTGACAGACAATACAAAGTTGAGTTGTTTAGTTGTTGTTGTTGCTGCTGCTGATGTTGCGCTAAATGCTGCATGCCACATGACACTTTGCTAAAAAGATTGCGCTTAAAGTTTGGATTATTTGTGCTTTGTATAAATCAGAAAATCTTGCATGAAGCTGACACTAGAAATTAGAAAATTCACCATTTAAAAAATATTATTCTTAATATGGCACAAAAAACATACTATTGAATTTTAAATTAATTAAATTTCTCTATCTAAAATATAAAAATGTTATATGTGTATTCATAAATATAAATAAACGATTTTTTCTACGTATTTTTTTATATGACGCGAATGCCAATTAATTCAGTAAATACACACAAAAAAAAAAGAAGAAAAAAGATTATCTTTGACATTTAAATTTGTATTATTAAACCGACGAATAATTATTTTTGAAGAATTATGTTAATTGTATTTTAGTCCAAATGTCAAGATCTTGAAAGAGCGCATAACTGGTAAGTTTGGTTATGCTAACCAAAAACTGATTCTTACAAAAAGTCATTTTTAGACTTTTTATTTCTAAGGGTTTTTAATATAATATTTATTGTATAAATGTATGGAGCAAATTCACATGCATTACATAAGTTTGATTTGATTTAGTAAAACTTGACAATAATAATTAGAATTGTCCAAATTTTAGGAGATATACCCGTCAATCCAAGCCGCATAAAGCTTTAAATAGAATCTATTACCACTTTCAGCTGCTGTCATTGCGAGTTTAACAGTTACGAGTTGCCCGTTGCCAGTTGGCCTGGTCTATTTTAAAAGCTGGCCCAGAGAGACAGACAGAAAGAGTGAGCGAGAGAGTGGGGGGGGGGGGAGTGATTTGAAGACTGTGGCACATTGTCTTGCTATCTGTTGGCATTGTGGCAAACATCGCTCGTAAGTGCGCTTAATGTGAGCGTAAAAGATTATATGGCAAAGTTGGCGCTGTTCATCGCCATCGATGGGATCTGGCCATAAATGCGGATAAAGTTTGCCAGCAGCAGCAAACGCGTTTATTGCCAATTTTTTAAATGCATATAACGCAATCATTGCACTGCCAACATCGCCCACACACACACAAGCAACAAAAGTCAGCTGGCAATGGAGGCCAAAAAGGGCGTTGCAGCAAATGGTTGCACGTTGGCATATATAGGGCAGCATGCCAAGTGCAAAGTGCGGCACTGCAGATTTGGCGCATATAAATATACATGCCTTATGCGGCACCCACACACACACACACACACATTTATGTGTCACATATTTAAACACCCACACAGATTGAGGCACTGGGCACAAGTGCCACACGTGCAGCAGGAATGGAACTGGAAAATGAAAACTTCAATTTGTGTGGAGCGTTGCATTGGGCTTGAGACATTTCTAATTTCAGATCCGTTTCTAATTACTGGCTTTCATGTGGCGCTGCTTTGGCTGCCAAGCATCCGGGTTGCCGCAATTACTTTTACATGTTGCCAATGCGGCAACAGCAACAACAGCAGCAGCTACCACAAACGCAGTCAGCATTCGAAAGAACCGCAGCCAATGTGGCGCGTGCACATACACACACACACACACACACACACACACACACACACACACACACACACACACACACACACACAAATAGAGACACACACACACACACACAGATACAAACGCGCTTAAGTAGCTGCGTCACAAGGCTCCAATGTTGCTGCTGTTTGTTGTCATATTGCCTGCGACACATACAGCGGCTAGCAGCTGTCATGGATCGCCCAGTTGTGTGTGTGTGTGTTTGGGTGTGTGCGTGTGTGTGTGTGTATGTACATAAATTAAATTCTTAAATTGCTCGTTAGCTTATCATGAAGTTTGTTCATTCATTCATTCATGCAGTTGTCGTCGTCGTTTCTCTCGCAGCTCGCATCGCTATGATGGGCAACAATAACAATAATCATGCCACCAACGACAACCAACACAACAACAACAACAACAACAACAACAGCAACACTAACAGCAGCAACAAAAATGTTGCGTTTGCTTGGCGCTCTTGGCCATTATGTAGGTCACTTCAATTTGTTGTTGCTGTCGCTGTTGTCGCTGCTGTTGCTGATGTTGCTCATGTTGCTGTGGCCTGCCGTTTGTTTTTATTTTTCTTGCTGTCTAGCTATCCGTCCCTCCCCCCTCTGTTGCTGGCATAGAGATTTCACTTGGATTCTATGCGCTTTTAATATCACGCGGATGGCATCTTCAAGTGATTTAATTTAGCACCAAATGGATTTTCTGTGGCATTCTCTTTTGGGGCATGCTTAAAATATTTATTTGCGCTTGTGGCACACATAAATATAATGTAAGCCAGTGTGCGTTTTTATCGAAACGGAATATTTTAATATAGCAATATACATAATTTAGTACTTCTTAAATATTTTAGGCAAGCACTTAAGATTTTCATTTGAAGCGAATTAATAATAAAGACAAGATTACAACACACTTTGTCATCAAGAATAACTATTAAATTGTTGTTCAAATATGCGCATACTAATCTATATATATATATATTTGAGCAGTATTGTTGAGCAATTCAATAGATATACCCAAATCATGCATTTTATTTGCCTGTTTACAGCTGTGAATCATCAGCATGATTCTGAACTGGACTATCAGAACGAGTCTTTATGACACAACAAAAGGTGTAGATTGCCTGATCTGATATGCAATATATGCCAAATGACTAATCCCCATCCGATTAGGCAATCAATCTACAAATGTTGAGCTTTAATTGCAATTAATTACATTCAAATCCATAGAAAATGTCAACAAGAACACTCAAAAAAATAACAAAAACTTTATTCAAATGCTGATTTTCAAACTAATTCTAATTAATATTCAAAGAATTGCATTTGCTTTGTTATTTGATGTATGTAAAAGTCATTTTCTACACATTAAAACAATTTACATTTTGCAATGCGCATTTTGAATTTATTACGATAATTTTTTCAATGTGTAATTTGTATTTGAAGTGCGCAGTTTGTGCAACTGTTTGAGCATCTGTCTGGGCATACAAATCAACACTTTATCATTAACAATTCCAATTAAAATGTCTCATTTGTTGGGAATATAATGAGATCTATTTCTGGGTCACACATACACAATTTGTATGCTTGATCATTTTTCACATGATGATCTTGTAATTTTTTACTTGAAATTGCTAAAGAATTTCGAATGAGACTGACAAACTTACATGTTTTTTTTTATTTTTGGACCGGCACTTAAGTAATTATTTAATTTGACACTTAAGGGGATTTCACATAGTGCGAAATGTGCACATTTGGCGACGGGGTGAAAGTGTGTGTGCCTGCAACGACAGTTGGCATATTTGCGAACATTTATCAGATGGACTGGAGAACAACAACAACAACAACAACAACAAATGAGAAGTAAGCAGTCAGCCGTAAGCAGTTAGCAATAAACAGTTAGCAGTCAGCATTCAACAGTAATTAGTAAATAGTAAACAACAGGACAAAATCTCATAAGGCCTGCGGAGTGTCGGGAAAATTAATTGCTTGGCAAGCAAAAAAAAAATAAAAAATAGAGAAATAGAAATAGAAATAGAGAAGAAATGCCAGTTATAAAGGAAAAAGCTTTTGTGCAAGATTATTTTGATATTTGAAAAGAAATTGCATTCACTCTTAGCTGCCCAGACCTACGAAGCAGTCTAAGAGAATTGCTAGTTGCGGCTTAACCACAAGTCCAACTAAATGTCGAGCCCATTAACCCCATTTGCGGAGCTGAGACGAGAAAGTCGCAACGCTGAGGAGCTGCCTGCAACGCTATGGCTCTGCCACTTGTGTACCCTCCTTGTGGACCTAAGACGGACTCGCCGCATCTCTCTCTGGGCATCCCAATTAAAGCAAGTAATTTCATTCAGAATCAGCGCGCTGACACTGCCGATTCTACAAATTGAATTTGCAATAAACTGAAGCAGAAAAAAAACAGATATATATGTCTATATATAATATATATATATATAGATAGTCCAAGTGAACTCCAAAAACTCAACACACAAAACCAATAAGAGGGAACAATTCAAATTATGCAAAAACTTGGTTCACAAGCGCAATTTAAGGCGGAATTTGCACAGCGAGCAGCAGGCAAGTATTTTTGCCATTCAAAGGATCCACTCGACTAGCAGAAGCTCTGTAAAACTAGACTTCTTTAAAGTTTCGAAATTAATTTGTTAATTTTTTGTCTGCTTAACTCTACTCGCAAAGGCTTATCACCATCAAACCCATCAAGTTAAGTATTACAGGGTATTTCTGCGCTAGCCTGGCTGACTCCTTTAGCTGGTGGCACGAAGGTCACCCAAAATGGCCAATAAAATGAAATTCCAGCCAATTGCCAATAAAATTGCAACCCATTCGACAACGTTGACAAATCGAACGGTGCGTGGGCAACCAAACAGAGAAAAAGATACCGAGAAAGTGAGGCAGAGACAGAGAGGAGGGGGGAAGAGAGAGAAGGGGCAAAGTTTGCAGTCGTCATTGTTCTAAAAGTGCTTTAGTAGTTTTTGGGGGGCGTGTCAGCGTGACTGCCACTAACGGCAAATGTTATGCGTAACCAAAATAAAAATCTTTTACCGGAAATCGTTCGACTTCAACTTGGACTTTGGGCTTTTTTTTCTGGAGTGTTGCACGGCGCAACGGCTTCAAATTGAGGTTATCCTCGTCTCGATTCTTTTCTGTTCTGTTGGCCATAGCCAATTTGATGTGGCGGATTTGGCGTTTGTTTTTACGACACTCGAGTTGGGAGGGGGGGGTTGGAAAGTGGCTGTGGCAGTTATCGGCAAAGGAAGAACAAAGGCCAAGGCATCCTTCCATATAAAGCGACATTTCTGCTGCTTCCTTTCGTTTTTTCTTGGTTCTTTTTGTTGTTTTTGCTCTGTTGCCGGAAATTGCTGCCATCGATAGCCGGCCAGAGTTGGCAACGCCCACAATCCGCAAATCCTCCCACAGTGTCCATACACTCTACCCATCCATCCGCCAGTGCAGACGACACTTTGGCAATTTATTTCGATTGCGATTCCTTCGTCGTCTCGGAACTTGCTACGGTTTGTCCATTTCGCTTTTTTTCCTCAGCGTGCCACGGCTTTATGCCCCTGCCCCAAAACCAGCGCGCGATTTGCATAAGCGCCATTCAGCCAGCCATGAAAATGACACAGCCAAAAAAAATAAAAAATCTAAAGAATGAGAGTAGAAAAAAAAATGAAGATAAAAACCAAATACAAATCAGTGCATAATTTTTCTATTAAACATTTTCCACTGGGCAGTTTGTTAACTGTGGCAGATGAGTGAGGGAGGGGGGGGGGGGAGGGGTGTGTGAATGTGGACGTGGCATGTTGTAGGTGTCCACCTGAGCCCACTTTACAGCTAGGTCACGTCGCACTTGCTGCCGCTTCGTGGCAGGCGCAGGACACGTTTTATTTTTACGCTTAGTTTTCAATCTGAGCGCGTTTTATTTTCAATTTTTTTCTACACGACTTTTTTTTGGGGCGCTTTAATTTGATGGCACCGCTTAGATTCTCAACTGTTTTGCCCAATTCAGAGGCTTGGTTGGATCCCATTGCAATGCATTGAACACATCCCATTCCCCCACGTGACCGTTGTCATGGTTGCCCAGCCCTGGCAACCTGGTAGTTGCTTCTCCATATGCAAATTGGAATTTTTGGTGCGCGAAAGTCGCGCCAAATGAAAAGCAAAAGTCGATTGAAATGAAATACACGACACAAATTAAATGAAATACGTGGGACAAAATGTTTGCTGATTTTTTTCTGTTTCGGTGTGTTGTTGTTGTTTTTTTTTTTTGTCTTTTATAGTATGGCATACATACATATTCAATAACAGCAAAATGCAAATTTGCAAATGTCTAAAATGGAAAGTGACGACGAAAACGTCAGACGAACAAACAACAAAGGCGACATCGAAGCACGGAATTGGAATTGAGTTGTGTATAACTTTTGCTTTCGAGAATGATCAAAACACGAGTACGAATCAAATGTATATATATATATATAAATATGTATTATATATGTATATATGAAATTCGAACTGAACACTGAACGGAAAACAGTTTGAAAAACTCACTCACAGATTTTGCTAAGCTGGCGCAATTTATATTCATTCTAAAAGAAAGCAAAAGTCAGCTAAAAAGTGCTTGAGCCAAAATGAAAATCACATATTTATTGGTTTTAAAAAATGAATTTTTTAAGGAAAGTGGAAATATGTTAAGCTGTTGAAATGTTACACCTGGCTTAGCATTTGCTCATAAAAAGAAATTCCAATAAATATTTATGTTTCAACTTGAGCGATTCACCAAAAAAATAAAACTACCATAAAATCAATAACCATAAATGTGGAGGTTGGCAAAATGTTTAAACAATAAAATAAAGTCAACAAGTATGCATTTTTCAGAGAACTTCATCAGCAAAATTCAATCATATTCATAAATCGCCACAAATGCAATGAAAAAGCAGAGAAAAACAAAAGAATAAAAATGTTTTAAAGAGGGCCAAAATGGTTTTTTGGCAAATGTGCAGTGCAGTGTCGATGATATCGAATATCAAGTGCCTGGCCATAAACAACTTGACCTTGTGCACGTAGCCACAACGAGCCAAGCAGCCAACCAGCCAACCAAACACTCAGCCAACCAACTGCCGAGAGCTGCTTTTCCATTTGGGCACAGAGACCGGAGCGTGGTGAAGCCATGTCGTCCAGTGGCCATCGATTACCAGTCCACGTTCACACGTTTTGACTTGGTTTATGCCTAGGGATGGCTTTTGCTCATGCTCATAAATGTGGCTAATTTTGCACAATGCACAATGGATTGTGACTCGATTGGTTGCCAACTAGTAACTGGTAACTGGTAACTGGTAACTTGTGATATTTCGAGTACCATCATCATCATCATCATCATCATCAGCAGCAGCACAAGCAGTGCCAACAATTTAGTCATGGCACACTGCTAAGCAGGCAACTGATTGAAATGCTTTTGACTTGGCTAACGTTGCTGACTTGTTTTCATTTCTTGCAGCAGAAGGCTAAAAGAGAAGTCAATTTGCGGCCGGGTCGTGAGTCAGCTAAAGTTACAACTCATAGGTTTACCCCGCTTCATCTCCCCGCTCCTCTTCCAGGCAAAGCCTGACTAATAACCATTGGCCAAAAAATATCTATAAGTGTTTTCGGCACGCAATTCAGCTATTGGCCATTGCCCATTGGCAATCATATTTCATATTTATCTCGGTGAGTGTCCGGTGTGAAAACTACAAAAAGTTTATATTTTTTTTTTCATATATTGCTCTTTTTATTCATTTCAAGTCATGGCCAGGAATTTGTAAGCCAATGCTTAAATTGGTTTTCAGGCAAACAGTTTTTTTTTTTATGATGTGTAGTAAATGCAGCCGGGTTGCAAATCGGGCATTAAAAATGTGGCACACACAGTGGAACACCCTAATGGAAGTGAATGCCCCGCGTGCTAGATTCAACTGGGGCATACGCCCCTTTTATTATGCTCGCATAATTATTATTAATTTTTAATTTAATTTTTTTTTTATTATAATTTGTTTTTGGTGCGTCGCTATTAAAATGCGTTTGGCAACACAAATGGCTTTCATCACACTTAACGGCATAAATACCTGAAATTGGCATATGCCAGAGATCATTAAGTGTCAGTCATTGGTGCATTTGTATGTAAATGCCCCATTAAATGCCCCAGCTCGTTGAGGTAAATCGACTTACCTGAAATGAGAGAGAAACAAAATCCAAACAGTTTTAATATAATTTCAATAATAATTAAATCGATTAAATAGAGCAGATTTATTTTATTTAATTGCAAATGGTTTCATAATTTCACAAGTTCATTTTTAATAAAATAACGAAATGTATAATTAAAATGTTGAAAAAATAGAGCAAATGATTTCCCACTGAAATTCTCTTAAGTTTCTTCAGTTTATAAAATATCGTAAAATGGCTGCCCTTAAAAATAAAACTTTATTAAATTCCAATAGAGCAACCAAATATAAATATAACAACTTTGGTTTGTTGAAGTAAAAAGATTATGAAAAATTTGTATAAATTAAAAAAAGCCGAATGATTAGACTCTTATGCGTAATTGAATTTCGGAGAGGAAATTATATTTTTAAGTCTGCTTTTACTTATTGGTCTTCCTTTTGACAAAATGCTTCAAACGCAAAAAAATTAATTTATGTCCATTAAACGTGGTTAAAACCTTTTTTGTCGAGTGATAAAAATATGAAAACAGGCTAAAAAATCCTTGATAGACTTTTAATAGTGTTAAGAACAAAATTAGAGATAATTATGTAATTTTCAAATTGACATAACGAAACTATAAAAATCAACATGACAACTACATCATTTTCGAGGCTCATTTTGGTATATTATGTAAATTCGAGTTTATTATTTTTTTTCCCCACAATTTTATGGCAACTTAAAAAAAAAGTAAGCTCTTCACTGAAGACTCGATTTTTGAACACATGTGCCACATATTTTGCACAACTTAAATGTTGCTGGGGCATTTATTAAATTGGCTTCAAAAATACATATTAACATGTATTTAAATTGTATGAATATATGTATGTATTTGTGTTTGTATGTATTTATAACACATGGCATGGCAATTACGAAGGCAAACTACTAGCTATGCCTACAATTCAAATTTCGCTCTTTGCCCATTTTGTTGCTCATTGTGGTGGTTGTTGTTGATGATGGTCATGTTGTTGATGGTCATGTTGTACTTGTTGTTGTTGTTGTTGTTGTGGCTGTTGTTTTTGTTGTTGTTGATGTTGCTAATGTGCAAACGAACTCAATTACGCAGATAAAATACAGTTCCAACCACCAACAATCGGCAACACAACACAAGTCATAAAACTGCACATAAAACGCAAAACTGATTGAGAGTTATGTTGAGATAGCACACATACGATTCTCTCTCTCCTCTCTCTCTCTCTCTCGGTGTGTGTTTAGGGACATCACGCCACAGCACATTAAAGGAAATTGACGCGGCAACGAAGCGAATAAAACTACCCAAGAAGAAGCAGCAGCAGCAGAAGCAGCGGCAGAAGCAGCAGCAAAAGCAGCAGCAGAAGCAGCAGATGAAGTAAAAGCGGTCCAGTCAGTAAACAGCAACAGCAACAAGCAATTTACACACACAGAGAGAGTCTGATAAGGACAAGCACACATGCACACACACACATACACACATAGCGATTGCTCACTTCATTACGCATAATTTCCTGGGTGTCTTCATTCTGTATCATTTTTATTTTCTTTTTCACAGTGACACAGCAAGACTGCGAGCCGCAAGAGAGACAGAGATAGCAAGAGGCTGAGAGTGAGTGAGAGAGTGCGAAGAATGCCTGACAGTTTCAGTTGCTGTTTTGGGGTTGGCCTCTGGTCATACGATTTTTTTGTGCTTTATCGTTGCCATGGTTTCTGGCTCTAAATGCGAAATGAGTCGGATAATGGTATATGGGCAAGATATGCCATATGAGAATGCTATATGGTATATACGATATATATATCAGGCTATGGTATATGGCATAAGGGCCATAAGATGCATGTCCACTCGCAACGATATGAGGGTGTCCAAGCAGATAGACAGTTGAGTGGGTTGGGAGGGGGCGGACTGAAAATTATATGCTGATTGCAGTTTGCCGATAAGCGTAACGAGAATTATGAGCCATGCGGGTGAGATATGCGACCAACTTTTGCTGACTAGCGTTCCATTGAGGGCGGCTCTGGGGCTGCCAAAGCTGAGAGACCATTGGATAATGATGTAAACAGAAATTGCGGAAAAGCAGCTAAAGCCAAGGCTGGCAGCTGCTGGCAATGAAACGCATTCGATTTGAGTGAGCTGAAACTGAAACTGAAGCTGGAGCTGTGACTGCGACTGGGCTTGGGACTGCGGTTTGGTGCTGGGGATGCTGATGGGGTTAGGCGCTGCGACAACACAAACTAGCCGCAGCTGTGCGAGATTCGTAAAAGTTGCGACGTTAAATGCAAAATACAGAAAAACAGAAAACAACAAACTGTTTGCATCGTGGTGGTTCGCCTTGAGTGGAAGACCAAAGCCGGGCGAGAAAACTCAACGCAAAAGTGCGTTTAATAGTCTTGCGGTTGGCGGTTGAGGTTGTCCCGGGTTGGGGTGATGTGGTGTGCAAATGTGCAGGGTCTGAAGGGAATAAGACCAGCGACTACACAGCTCCTTAACTTGCAAAGTACACAAAACAACACAACACAACACACACACACACACACACACACACTAGCAAACAACAACAACAAAGTGTGGCGTCAATGACGAAGATGACGACTCAACGTTTAGCTGAAGCGAGATCTGGGCAAAAGAAGGAGAAAGTTTCTACAACTAGCTATGTGTGGCTCAGATGATAGCTGAGAGCCAAAAGCTGAGTGTTGCTGCTGTTGCCGCTGTTGCAATTATTGGTGTTGTTGGTGTGTGTGTGTGTGTGTGTGGTTAGTGTTGCTGTGTTTGCCTTGGCTTTTCTTTGTTTCTCTTCCACTTGTCTATTACTTGTTGTTGTTGTTGTTGTTGTTTTTTTTTTGCTTCTTTTGTTTCTTAGCTGATTTTTGTACGCTCTTAGTTATTATGGCAAATTATTTGTTTTGACTTTAGTTTTTCAACGTCAACGTCAACTTGGATGTCGCTGTTGCTGTTGTTGTCACTGTCACTGTTGCTGTTGCTGTTGCCATTGCTGTTGCTGTCGAGTTACTTCCCAGCTGCTTCAAATTACCGCCCTTTGTCTTCTGCGGTTGCCGGGCGACGTTTCTCATTATACGCTGTACCCATATTATAATAACCAGAGCAGGGTATGATTAGATTGTGCAAGTGTTTGTGACAGCCATAAGAAATCATCATCGAAACTTAAAATGTCTCTTGACTGGCATCGCAAGCCAAGTCAATGTTGGCTCTCGCAAAAGCAACCAACTATTTAAAAAAAAAAATATTTTAAAAGTATTTATTTTATTTTATTCTTCATGCTTATCCATTTCCGATTACAATAAATTACGCAATTTTAAAAATCAGCATTCAAATCACAAAAGTTTGCTGAAATTTTGATATTTTCTGAATTATAAATATACTATCAAATTTGTTTTATGTGAACATTATTTAAGCTGCTAAAAACCAATCGTTTATGTTTAAATATAAGTTGAAGTTTTTTTTTTTTATTTATATTTATAATAATACAAATTTAAATAAATAAATTACAGAGTATCTACGCGTCGAGCGCAATTTGAGTTGTTTTTGAATAGTGCTCAACTCGTTACTTTGTTTTTCGTATTTCGAATTTTGGCATTTGTATTTGTAATTCATATTTTAAATTTTGCCCAGCAGCAGCAGCCGCAGCAGTTGCCATTAGTTGGCCCTTTTTGAAAGTGGCTTTTGGATTCGACTTTGCTCCGAGCACTCTCTAATTATGACCCATTGTGCGAAACGCGAACCCGACCGCGAACCCGTACCCGGACCCGGACCCGGACCCCATCCCCCACTTGACAATAACAATAGTTGGGGTGTTGGCGGTGGTTGGTGCTGAAGGTGAGAGACTTACACAAAATTATGGCAGCAAAATTTTTGGACAATTGACGGGTTTTTTTTTTATGGCAGCAGGGTCAGAGAGGTCACGCTGTGCGCCCCAGTCCAAGACCGATGCGCACGAAGAGCGTTCCGAATCCTTTGTGACAATAAAAACTGAGTCATCTTAACTGAGAAGAAGAAGAAGAAGAAGAACGAGAAGAGTCTGCGTCAGCTCAAAACGTGGAGATACGAAATTATACAACAGTTCTTTTTGTTGTTGCTGCCACAAGCAGTTGCACGTGACTCCAAGTAGTCGAAATCAAGAAGCATAGAATATTACGCATACGCAGCGTACAACGCTAAAAGACAAATGTAACTCGATAACTGTAACTTTCTCTGTTTATGTTGCTCCTTGAAATGCCTGGTGTTTGTGTGTGTGTGTGTGTGTGTGTGCACAGCTGTGTCATGTGTGTAGTCGTAATTATGAGCAATATACACGTAAAATTTTATGAAAACACAAACAGCAACAAATAACAAACAACAAGTTGAGCTGAGCTGAGACAAGTACACCAAAAAGTGTGGCAATAAATTTTGGAATTTTATTTGCTTTGAGGATTATACGAAATGTGTAAAATGCAAGCGACAAAAGGATGCGAAAACCACAACTTGTTGTTGTTAATGTTTTAATTAATTTGCAAAATAAACGCGCTTTTGGCATTTGTTTTGAGCGTATCGCGCCAGATTACCAAAGTTCCACAGAAGCTGTAAAAACTCCAAGCGCAAACAATACAGCGAGAGTTCAGCGTGAAATAAGGGGGGAATGTTGTGCAGAGGGGGGGAAGGGAGTTTACAAGTGACGGGTGTAGCTGCGGAGTATCTGTATCCGTACTCATTTCGATGTGTGCAAAACAATTTTACAGCAGACAACGTACAAATAACCAGCAAAAGCAGCAACAAGGGCCAAAAAATCATTGCACTTTAAATTGAAATCAGTGAGCGCGGCAACAACGCGGAGGTGACCTCTGCCCCCCCCCCTCGCACCCTTCCCCCAACTGCCTGACCTCCCCCCCACCACACCCACTCTCCACCCCTTCCAATTCAGCATTGCTAGTTGATTTTTTGACTCGTTTGTGTTTGGCTGGTTTTTTTTTATTTATTTTTTTTTTATCGCATTTTGCGGTTGACAGTTGACACAGTGTGTTCAGCAGTTGAGCTTGCAACTCTTTGTGGCCAGCAGTTGCCAGTCTCCCAAACTCTCAGCTTCACAGATTATCGCTCTTCCCTGGCAATTGGGTTTTTTTTTCAGCTAAAATGTTGCCATTAAATGCACTTTTGGCGGCTTTCGACTGCTCACGTTACTCATTACAATTGCGCATTTTATATAGGCAATTTGGTATTGCTTTTAATTATTCAAGAGCATTAATTTTTTTTGGGTTTTTTTTTTAAGTTTAGTCAGATTGAAAGTGGCGTCCAAACAAATTGAATATAAATAAGTGCAACTGCAAAATTGATTTTGTGCAAGTGATGCATATGAAAATCTACAAAGTAATTCAAATGCCAAAGTTGTCTCTTTTTTTTTCCAGTTCTTCTCTTTAATCTTTTATAAATGATGTCTTTAAAATGTAGTAAAATACTAACAATTTACATTAATTTGACTGATTGAGTTTTTCTGGCATCGCATTAAATTTAAAATAGCTTTTGACTGTGGAAAGTATTGAATTATATTTGAATAAGTTTTTTATCAAAAGATATTCGAAAGTGCTAAGATTAGGTCGAGTGCTGTGAAGATTAAACAAAAAAAGCGATGAAATTGTTCATTAAAGATGACTCTTGTCAAGCAGGTTTTTAGCGGTCTTTTTAATACCACAAACACAATTCTATATTGTTGCTGCAACAGACTTAAGTAACGTCTGCCTACAATAGAAATCTATGCATATTATTTTTGTTTTTATCATTTCTCCAAATGAATCAAGCAATTATTGCCCAACTGGCAGATGAGCGATTCAATAATGCCCACCTACTGCCAGAAACAGATACAAAACAATCAAAAATGCAAACAGAGAAACAGAAAACTTTCACCCTAAAATGTGGCAGCTACAAAAGGCAATAGATACAAAAAAAAAACTGGTCCGCCAATATTTCTCGTATTACCTCATTCCAAATCAATAGATGGGCGGATTGAAAGGCAGCAACTAGATAAAGACTTTATTATATACCAAATTTCATCAAAAAAAAAAAAAAAAAAAAAAATCCATAATCACGGCTTTGGCATTATGAAACTCCAAAACCTGATTAATGTGTGCATTTCGAATGCAGAAAATGAAAACAATATCAAAAATCATTTTGCTGTACCTGGCAATTTTATTTTTTATTATTATATAGTAGCTGAATTGATTAAAAAACCAAAATAAAACAACTTTTTTTGGCTGCTTACTTGAAAAAGTAAAGTCTTGATTGAAAACATGCGCATTTAAAAATAATATGTTAAAAAGTGTAAAAATAGAATTGCTTTTTATGCAAATTGATTGCAAGTCGATTAAAAATAGTCAACGTTATTGACCCCAGAAAGCCAAACGAGTGCCACACGCCCCGCCCCGTTTTCGAGTTTAGTTGAATGCACAACAAATGCCACAAAAGCCACAAAAAACAGCAGCAACAACAACAACAACAACAAAAACAACAACAATCCAGTAACCAGTCAAAATGTGAGGGTATGCAAGAAGAAGCAGCTGCAACAGCAGAATAAGAAGAAGCATTAGCAAGTGGCATGCGGCATGCGGCAACCAACTCTTCAATGCACAACAAAACAGACTCCGATGCTTCCCCATAACATGAATTATGGACTTTTGTTTAAAACCGCAATAGCCACAATACAAAATACAAACAACAACAAAAAAAAAAGTATAAATAAATAAAAATAAAATGCGAAATAAAATCAAATGAAAAATGGCGGCAAGAGTGAACAGACGGGGGGAGAGTAAGGGTATCAGGGTAAGGGGGGCAGGGCAGCAGGCATTTCATTTCATTTCATTCGAGCATTTGCATTTTGTTTATTTATTATTTATTTATATGCTTATTTACAAATTATGCTCATCTGCTGTTGGCCATAATTCCCGACCTGGTCTGGTCTGGCCTGGGTTGGGTCACCTCCTATTGTGCTTTGTGATGTACAGAAAGAAAAAAATAAAAATAAAATAAAATAAATAATAATTCTCGTAATACACATTTGTGCTGTGAGCGGCTTTTGTGCGAAAATGTCTGATGCCAGAATTCACAATGAGCCGGTTAGATTTTGGGCTTTGGGCTTTGTTCTCGCGCGCCCAAATGGCATTGAACACTAATGGCCTGAACCACAAAACCAAACACAATTTAAAAAACCAAAAATAGAAAAAAATAAAATAAAAATAAAAAGAGAAAGAGAAAAAGTCTGAATTGTTGCCAAAGTTTCGGTGATCATTTTCACAGCGCTCAAGGCCAGTGCCAAAGCAGTTAAAGACCATCTTAAAGCCCACAAAACATGGCTAATTGCACTGGCACAATTCGATGTGACGTTTGCTGATCATAATTTCTTGATGGCATCTGGTTTCTGAGTTTGTGGTTTCTGTGTCAATCGACTCAGCTAACGGCCACAACACACATTCAGTTGTAAACCCAATTTGAATTTCCAATTTGGGGGTGAGAATTCAATAAGCCAGATTTGGGCACAGCAACAGTTTGTCAAAGTGTTGCCTCACTGCCCTTTGGCAATGGCCCCTGAACAATCTCTATCTCTAACTCACTTCTAGCTCGCTCTCTCTCTCCCTCTCTCAGTCTCCCCCTCTCTCTCTCTCTCTCTTGGCTTGTCTTTGACTGTGTCAACTTGTTTGCAGCTCGTGTCTCGATGCGTTTTCTATTTGCTGCGACTGCTGCTGCAGCATTTTGCCGGCTCATTGCAAATTGGCCCGAATGCATTTTCTATACAAACAAACAGCAACAACAACAACAACAACAACAACAACAGCAGCAGCAGACAGTCACATTCTGATTTCACATTGCACAGTGGCCTGAAAAACACTATTTCATTTCAACTTTTGGCAATGCAACTTTAGCATTGATTGATGAAAAAATAGTTTGCGAAAAACTGTCCTTTTGAGCTTGTCACAAATCTGAGTTTACCTTGGGAAATGTTTAATTTATGATGGACATCATTTTGGTTGCAGGAAATCTATTAGCCGTGTTTTAATAGAACTCTTAAAAGTCGCATTTTACTAAAAATGACAGTAGCTTAAAGTTGCACTTAAAATTAAAGAGATTAATCCACTACATTAAGAAATTGACATTATAGGTAAATATTGATAAAACATATTAAAAGCTATTATTACAATTATTAACAGGAATCTTCATATGCTACTCCTTTGCTGTTCTCACAGAATATGAAATGTCAAGTTATGGAAAAAATTTAAATTTATTTGTTATACTTTAAATTTCAGCACACAAATTTTCAGTGTTTATCTGGTTGTGGCACACAGTGTTTGGTGGCTTCGCTTTGTTGTTGTTGTTGTTGTGGTTTTTGTGTCTGCAACAGCAGTCTGATGCTGCTGCTGCTGCTGCTGCCGCATTTGAACAGCGGCAACAACAACAATTTTGTTTTATTGGCTTTATTGACTTTTGTTAAGTTCTTGTCTCGCCTCGTTTTGTTTTGTTACGTTGCAAGTTGCGATTCCTAGTTTTTTAGTGCCAAAACTGACAAGTTATTTACCCGATTTATTTCCACTGCTGTTGTTCTTTTTGCGGCTGCGGTTCTGATGTGGTTCTGGTGGATACAGTTTGTTCACTTATAAAAGTAAATTTAGCCAACTCCGCCAAATCAGTGGAAAAAATAGTGGACTTAGCCAAGAAGGCAGTGTCCACTCGCAGGATAGCCAAAAAAAACAAAAACAAATAAATAAAAAACTGGAAAGTTGTTTGGTCAGTTTTGTCGAGTGTTTAGCCAGCTAGCACCTCTCTATATATATAAATATATATAAATATATATATATATAAATAGTTATTGGCTGCGATTTGAAGTCACTGAATTTATATGGTTGTGTATATAGAGAAAAGTTCGTGGCAGGTTGCTCAAAAGTTAGCTGTAAATGTGATCTAGCTGGAAGAGCTAGACAAAAAGTGTGTCAACTAAACAGGAGATGCGTGCAGCAGCAGCTAGCAGCAAATGTTGAAAGCAGCTAAACTGGATACCAAAGTGCGAGTACAGCAACAGACAAATACAACTGCAACAGCATTAGCAACACACACACACACACACACAGATACAACTTAGATCGAGGTGCTGCTCAAACCAGGAGGCAAGCAGCGCGTTCTGCAACTTGAAACTTGGTTTTGGTTTTCCGTTGTTGTTGTTGTTGTTGTTTCGGGTGAAATCTGGTTTTCAGTTGCTGTCGTTTTTTTTGGTTTTGCTTTTAGCGCTTTTTGCATTTTGAGCGTTGTGGCTAAAGTTGAATCATCCATCGATTTCAGGCGCGTATCTTGCAGATACTTTTTGCACTGTATGCAAATTTTTGGGTCTTTGGACTCTCAATTTGACAGTCGCATACAAAAACAAAAAAAAAACCGGTTTGCCATTTGTTGTTGGCCTGTTTCAGTTTTCAGTGTCAGGCCGCACAACTCAGCGCAATTAGCCAAAGTGGCATAATTAATATGAAATACACGCATCTAATGATCTTAACTGAATTACGTTTTTTTTTTTACTTTAACGTTTTATTTTTGTTTTGGTTTTGCGTTTGATTTACGACTTGTGCGTTTTTGGGTTAGCTTTAAGCCAAAATTTATGATAATATGGCCAAGCACTTCAAGTTTTTAACCTCAAGCTACAAATGCGAAAGTGAAAGTGAACGAATACTTGCACTCTTCACACACACACACACACACAGACACACACACACAAACACACACACACACTCACACACACACTTTGAGGCAGTCGTTCGACTGTTGACTGTCTTTGTTATCAAGCCAAGTTGAAGACAAACTCAAACTCAAACTCAGTCAAAGTATCTGTAGCTGTATCCGTTTGTGCATCTGTATCTGTATCTGTTTGTGTATCTGTATCTGTATCTGTATCTGTATCTGTTTAAGTGTTTTTATTACTGGGCACACTGTTTTCTTTGCTCTTTTGTTTCGCATGCTTCAAAATCAAAATTAAATCCTACACAACAAAAAAAAAGAATACGTTTTTTACAAAGCTGCTGCTGCTGCTGCTGCTGCTGCTACGTTGTTGCCACAATGTAAGTTGTTCAGCATCACGTTTCCTTTTTATTGCCAGCTGTTTTATTTTCTTGTTTTTATTATTAAGTATAGCCGCTGTTGTTATTGTTTTTTTTTTTTTTCATTTTGGGTCTGTTTTTTGTTGTTGTTATTTAATGATTTAAAGATTATGCACGCTCAGCCGGCCAGCGGACGAGCGGACAAACGACGACCCTTTTTTTACTGCTTCAGTTTCCAACTCCTGACGTTCCCCCGACAAAACTTTCGCTTTTTACACCTTTTTTTTTGCGCCCGACTTTTTTTTATCTCGCCAAAATAAAAGCAAATCTCACACACACACACACAAAAAAATTGTGTAAGAGCTTGTGTTAATTTGGAGCCAAGGTTTAACTTGCAGATAAAAAACGTGGTTTACCGATTAAAAAGCAAAGCAACGGCTAAGACACAGAAACGGGCTAAAAAGATGCTGTTCTTTTCTGTGGAATATATGGCTAGAAAAGGCAGGTGCAAATTGAGCAGAGAAAAGCATAAAATGCGTTTCATAAAAGCACTTTAAAATTCAACTCAATCAAATACAATAAAAAAAAGTTTAGGCTGACTTCCAACTTTGACACAATAACAATAACAATAACAAAAACAAAAACAACAATGTCAAGAAATCTAATTTGTTGAACGAACAAATCAACTTGACACAGTTTTGCAATTAAAACAATAGATAAAACACAATTTAAATTCTGAAACACGACAATGTTGTCAAATGTCAAATGTTCAGAGACTTGATATAAAAGTATTCGAATGGGAGATGTTTGCAAAGATACACAGACTAAATGCAACAGCTACAGATACATTGGAGAAAATACGGATACAGATCTAAAATAATTTGTGTGCAATCATGAGAAAAACTGGTTTTGCGATTCTAGCTCAACTTTAGTTAGATATTTATAGTAATGAATGCGTGGGAAAATTACGAAAAAAAAAAAACATATATAGCAAGTCTGTCGTATGTAATCTAGCATATGTATATATATATATATATATATATATATATAACGACAATAAAAATCGCCAGTCAGCTTGCAGACAAAAGCATACAAAAGGGGCGAAACAAAAAGCGCTAAGACACTTTTGTTACCTGGCCAAGCAAAACTGTGATTTAAGATCTGCATTTAAAGATAAACCAAAACTCATTATAATCCAAATGTTTTATAGCCGACATGCCTCCTTCCATGATTCCCACCTTGTGTAAACAAAACATAACAAAAAAATAAAATAATAGTAATAATAACTATGCGAATGCTTGACATAAACTTTAAATTAGAGCTCATGTTTATGTTTTCTATTTCTTGGAAACTCGCTCAAGCCATAAGATTAATTTTTAACCAAAAAAAAAATTAGAAAAAAAAAATGTGGCTAGGCCTGAGTCTGACAAGAGAAAAAGAGAGCCAAATCATGCAAGAAATTTGTTACTGACATTAAAATTACCATCATTATAATGTCTGATGCTGAATGTTGTTGTTGTTGTTGCTGCTGTTGCTGTTGTTGTTGTTGTTGTTGTTGCTGCTGTTGTTGTTGTTGTTGCTGTTGATGTCTGCCTGGCTGCTCCCAGTTGAAACACGAAACAGGAAGACACATGGCCGGCAAAAAGGCAACGGCAACGGCAACAGCAACGGCTAAAAACAACGAATGCCGCACAAACAGGCAAGAAGCGATGTGCGGTAATAGAAAATGTCGAAATAGACATGAAAAACAACAACAACAGCAACAGCAACAACAACAATAAAAACATAAGCAACACAAAATAGAAGAGCCTCACAGCGAAGCCAAAACCAAAAGCTAAAATGAAAAATTATAAAGCAGAGAATCTTTTTAAAGTGACATTAATGCACACCTAAAATACCCTGTAATTAGTAAATTAAAAACATTAACTTTCAGAAGTTAATATTAAATGTAAACATTGAATTTAAATATTTTTAATTTTATTATTTAACTGATTTACATAATTATTTGCCAATAATTAATTGAGGTATTCCCCAAGTAAAGCGATTCTTTCATTTATTTCATAAAAATATGATTAAATATGAAGTGAGCAAAGTTGCATAAGATTAAATAATTAAATAATTGTGTGAAATTTCAAATTAAAAAGCATATTATTTTCATTTTAGATGCAACACTCCAATTTTTGTACTAAATAAAAATAAAATTAGCATAGCAAAATAACCTTCAATTCTGAACGAAAAATTTTATTTTATATGTAATTTTAATTTATAAATAACATTTATATTTTAAACAAAATTATACATATAATAAATAAAAACAATTTCAGTTAGTTTCTAAGTAAATTTAGAGTTCTTATTAATCTGCCTAACAAGCCGATAAATAAAATTTTTACAGGGTAATTTACAGGTATGAAACTTGAGCTCTGAAACATAGAAATGGAAATGGAAATGAGAATTGGAGTGATCGATGTTGCCAGAGGTGAGAGTTGAATCTGAAAACCGAGGCGGACGGACAGCAAATGTTGCACAGAGCTACATGGTGGAGGCAGTTGTAGAAGAAGAAGAAGAACTCACCTGCGCATTATGGGTAACGGCAACGTGAAGCGTCCATCGCTCATCATTGGTGCGCCACCCGGCAGTGGCACCGTCGATATCAGAGACGCAAGCGGCGGCGGCGGCGGTGGTGGCAGCGACAGCGGCAGTGGCAGTGGCAGCGGCAGCGTTTGGACTGCTGCTTGCGGCTGTGCTACTGCTGGTGGTGGTGGCAAAGGTGCCGGCGGTGCAACACCGGCGGACAGTGCGCTGTACGGCGGCGGATAATGGCTGTGCAGAATATCCGGCAGAAGGGCACGTGTCAGGCCTAAAGCAGCCGGATGAGGATGCGAATGCGGATGGGGATGATGCAAGTGGGGCGGTGGATGCGACGGCGGTGAGTGCCGCTCCACGTGCAGACGACGCGGATGGTGTGGGGGCAATTGTTGCTGCAACTGCAACTGTTGCTGCTGCTGCTGGCGACGTTCGCGACGTTCCCGTCGACGTTGCTCGCGTGTGCGCAACTGTTGCTGATGTTGTTGATGTTGTTGTTGTTGTTGTTGCTGGGAGGAGTTGCTGTTGTTGTTGTTGTTGTTGTTGGTGTTGCTTAGATCATCGGTTTGGCATTCGGTTGAGGTGAAAGTGCGTGTTGTTGGCGAAAGATTCACATTGATTACTTTGACACTGTTGTTATCAGCACTGGTCACATTCACACCACTATTATTATTATTATTATTATTATTATTATTATTATTATTATGATTATAGCTAATAATATTATTTATATTATTACTGTTGCTTACACTGGCACTGACAGCAGCAGCAGCATGTTGCACATCCACATTCGTATTATTATTATTATTATTATTATTATTATTATTATTTAGCTTATTTTGTACACTTGCACTAAACACTTTGGCTCCGGGCACACAATTATTAATTGCAACAATGCTGCTGTTGCAGTTATTGTTGCTGCTGTTAATTTTCTTGTTACTATTGGGGGTGTTGCTGATGCTGTTGCTGTTGCTGCTGCTGTTGTTGTTGTTGTTGCTGCTGTTGTAGCTGCAATTCACAACGCAAACACCGTTGTTGTTGTTGACGATGCTCGACTCTTGAGCTGTGGTTGTCGCTGTTGCCGTTGTTGTTGTTGTTGTTGTTGTTGTAACTGTGCTTGTGGGCGAAGCAACACAAACCTGATTCCCGTTGTTAGTACCGTTATTGTTGCTGCTGTTGCTGTTGTTGTTGCTGTTATTATTGTTCACTTGAATCGTTAGACTTGGCTGTCGCTGACAGGACTTTGTTGCTGGCTGTAAAATAGCAATGTTGCTGATGCTTTTGGCCTTGCTGCTGCCCCTGTCAGCATTGCTGAGAAAGACGCTGCTGTTGTTGTTGCTGTTGCTGTTGCTGTTGCTGCTGCCAACTGTTTGTGTTGCTGCCGTTGCAGTAAGCAGTGTCTGCGGTGGCGACGGTGGCGTCTCTGCCACCACATTCAAACGCATCTTACCCACGTCCTTATCGATATCGATATCGATTTCGATATCGCTATCGGTATCGTTATCGGTATCGTTACTCTGACTGAGGCGATGCTCGAAGAGACTTTCACTCGCGCGAAATTCGGCATACAAACGTTCGAGTTCTGCTAAACATTTGTTGGGCAGCAGCGCGTCGCTGCTGCTGTTGCTGCTACGACACGAATTGTAATTGTGGCGCCCCCGCGTTAACCAAGACGACAATGTGTTGTTGTTGCAATTGTTGTTATTGTAATAACCGTTTCTTAAACGCGCGTTCGTTGTATACGCGCCGAACGAACTCGAGAGACTGATCGCTGCCGAACGAAGCTCAATTGAACAACCACTGGCCACGGCAGCTGCAGCTCTCTCCGCTGATTCTCTCTCGCAAGCTGTTCTCTCCGCAGCTGCTCTCTCTGCTGCTGTTGGGCTCGCGCTCACTGCTGCCTGCTCTCTGCGCGAGCGAGTGCAAGAGCGACTGCGACTGAGAGTGCGATAGTGTACCGCTGCTGCAGCACAGGAAACAGGTTGATTGACCTGAACTCCGACAGCGACTGCAACTGTGCCTGTTTCCTCGTTTGCTCTTGTTGTTGTTGTTGTCGCTGTTTTTCTTTTTGCCATTTCTTGCTCATCTTGAACGTCGCTGGTGTATGGGTCCTCGCCTTCGTCTTCGTCTTTGTGTCTGTTTTCATTGATAATGTAATTGGCTCTGCTGTCGATTTGATTTTGTGCACTTTGTTGTGATATAACATTCGTTGCTTTTGCCGTTATTTCAGTTTCTGTGTCGCTTGCTGTTTGCGTAAATAATGCGCAATTCTACAAAGCAGGAGAGAAATAAACAAAAAACGTCAGCTTTGCATTAATCAAATGACCAGATTTAAGTTTCAAATGCTAATTAGTGTTAATTGTTAGGGGAGACTTAGCCAATGGCCAAAAGCAAAAAAAAAAAAATAAAAAAAAAGGTCGCAGCCACAACACAGGACCAATTCAGGATGTGGCAAGCAGGCGCATAAATGTGCGCTTAATTGAATTAATTAAGCCAACGCACAATCATAAAATCGTCACAAGTCTTGTTGTTGTTGTTCCTGCCTGGCGTCTGCATGCTGGCTGATAAAGTAATTGCTGCTCTCTCTCTCTCTCTCTCTTTTTCTCGCTCTCTCTCATTTTCTGTCTAATGTATTAGAGATGAGCGCTTGCCGTGCTTTGCAAATGATTAATCGTGTGTCAGCATAATAACACAACAAGTCATTTAAATCTAAAATCCAAGCGAATTAAATCAAAATTATTTTTTGCATGGTGACTGATAAAATTGTTGCTGTTGTGGCTGCATGATTTGCGCTTCATTTTCTGTTTCCTGTATTAGAGATGGCGCTTGTCGTGATTCCTAAGGAACATTTCGAATGTCAGCCTACACACAACAATTTAAATCGAAATTTCAAGTGAATTACAGTTGAATTATATGTGGTTTTATAAGGGAACCAATGCTATCTGCTTATATTATTCGCATCAAGACTGTTAATCGCTCAACTTGAAACCTAAATCTAGAAGCGACGCCATCTCTGCCAAATCGCTGTCAAATCCTCATCCACATAATGTGGGCTCTAAATAACTGTTGGTGCGTACGTGAGTGCGTGCGCTTTAGTGTGTGTATGTGTGGGTTCTAATTATGTTACGCTGTGTTACTTGCATTAATTACGTCACAGAAATATAATGTGATTTACTGTTAGCTCAACTGCTGCTGTTGCTTTTACTGCTGCTGTTGACTTATTGTTCTAGGTGCTGCTGGTTTGCCTTTGTCATTGTTGCTGTTTTTGTGTTGCTATTGCTGTTCACTCTTGTGCAATGTTTCGTTAGCGATAGTCTGTTGATTGTTGCCCCTAGTTGCAATCATTAGAGCTCCAAAATGCAACTCAACTTCATATTCAATGATATTTGTAATGAGCGGTTTTCTGTGCACATGGCTACATTTCGAGGTTAATTCGTATTATGCGATATAATAGTTTAAGTCAAAATTATCCCCAGGGGATCAATTAATGTGCCACAATATGTGTGTCATTTATTTTCGTACTCAGAACCAGTCTTAAGCTGATCAAATTATGAAATGTTGCAACTTTGTAACAAAAGCTCGAAGCGAAGAAATAATGGGACACATGATAATTTACCCCGACTACCCCTACTCAATTTTCTGTTGTCTACCCCTATCTGCCTGTCACTTGAGGAGGCGACAACCCAGCTCTGTTCGTATCTGCATATGGCACACATCCATATATTCAAATGCACTTGTGTGTGTGTGTGTGTGTGTGCGTGTTTGTTATTTACTTAGTTTAGTTTCGTCTTTGTTCTTTGTTCATTGCTTTGTGGTCAATTTCCCATTTCGCTGGCGCAACCAATAAAAAAAAAACAAAAACAAAATGATGATAGTAGCACAGATATAAAATGTAAATGCATATTTACGAGTCCCGCAGTCTCAATATAACGGAACAACACGACAACATTCCCCGCACGCAACTCGCAACCCGAATTACTCATACCCCTGCAGCACTCTTGAACCGATAGCGAGACCAATTACGATACCAGTGTCGATGTTGATGCTAGGAGACATCTGCTGCCACTGTCTCCCTCTCCCTCTTTTGCTCTTGCTCTTTCTTTGTCTCATTCTGCCTGTCTGTGGCTCGGCTTTGGAATCGAAGCCGCGGGGTGGCACTCAAGGGCCTAAGTGAAACATTAGCTCTTATCGAGCGCTGTGGCAGTCAATCGAGTCGCTCGATAATGGAGCCCCTGATGTCAGCCTTGACATCAAATTTGATGGCGCCACATTAGGAGTCCAAGTGCGCAGTTGAGGGTGTTGCGCCACCAAGGTGACAATTTTATGTGACCCCCGACAGACAGAAAGAAGTGCTGTGTTATACAATACATAAAAAGCCTAACAGCTGCGTAGACAGTTAATAAGCACTAATATCATGCATATATAAAATATTGAATAATCAAATCCATTATGATGATAATGTCTGTCTTTACTTCCTTTGCCTTTAATAAGTGCTATCGATATTAATCGAAACATCCGCCACTCAAAGGTTGTGTATGATTAAAGAGAAATATATATTTCTGAGATTATTCTAGTTAGGCAACAAGTTCCATTTATACTAAAATTCAGCAGACTTTCGTAGAATTTAAAGATTACTTATGACGTTTTGAGAATCTACTTTATAATTCAAATAGCTAAGCTAGTTAAGCTAATCACTTATGAGTGCAATCTTTCACTTCACAATTTTCCATAGAGCTTAAATCGATTTATATTTTTATACAGCAGACTTTGGTCAAATGTAAATAAGCCTAACTTTTTTGATAGCTGTAGAAAAGCTAAGAACTTTTTAATAATTTTGACTTTATATATCAGCTAGTTAAACTAGTTAAACTAATCACTTAGAGCCGGCGATTTATATCGATAGACTTACCTGCGATATGTAATCGTCTGTAAAGGAGCGCACTAGGCGCTCAGCGGGAACATTTGCCGTTAGTTTGAGTTGATCATCATCATCATCATCTTGCTGAGTGGTTTTAGTTGTTGTTGCTGCTGGGGATCGTTGCGATCTATCACATTTTATAATGTTCGGCTGGACGGGAGCCAAGCTTGCCCTGGCCGCGCCCACGCCGGAGACACTCGCCTCGTAGAGGGACTCGTACGAGGGTGGCTCCGTGATGGCCGTAGCCGCCGAGGAACACCATTGGGTGAGTGTGTGCGCCGGACTGCCATAGTAGGATGGATACGAGTAGCGATTCCTATTACCGCCACTTGAACCAACTGAATGGGCGGCCGTCTTGGCCGCCTCCAAGGCGCAACCACTTAAACTAAAATTGGGAAAAGGCACGGGGAGAGCTGCTGCGTCTGCTGGCGGTGGTGGTGGTAGTGGTGGTGCAAGTGGTGCTGGTGTTGGTGCTGCTGTAAGGTGGCTCAGAGCAGCACTGTTGCTGTTGCTGCTGGTCTCGTAGCAACTGTGCGATTTGCGCAGCTTGCGATTGAGTCGCTCATCGTCATCCTCCTCATCCGTAGAGCTGGCCGTTGGCGTTGTTCGCTCATAGGGCGTCCACAGCATCGAGGAGAGCGCCTCCTCAACGTCCGGCGGCCGATGCTGCTGGGCGTTGCGGTGCGAGGGCAAGCCCAGCCCCTGGCTGGACATATTGCGTTCCGACATCGACATCGACATGGACATGGACATGGACATGGACATGGACATCTCTGCTGTGTGGACATTGCTCGCAGTTTAGGCTCCTTGTTGAATCGAAGCAGGCGGTCGATGGTGATGCTGTTGGCCTGTCTCCCTTGGCCGCATGCTGAGCCACCCCCTAAAAAAAACCAATGAAAGAACGGTAAAAGTGTAACTGTAATCGGTTGTCGTGTTAAGGAAAACTTTTAACTAAGCAAATTCGACTGACAAATTAAATGCTTAGAAATTTTGTCCAAATTTTCAGAGAACTAGCAAACTTTTTAACTGGCCAACTCTTGAGCCTTTTATTTTCCAATTTGATAAATTGCGATTAAAGCATTTCAATTCTAAGGAGATGCCAAATAAAATGCATAAGAGAGAAAGAGAGAGAGAGAGAGAGATAGAGAAATAGAGAATTAAAAGCAAAAGACACGAAACATGAAAAACAAGCTTCCGTTTTGTGGGCAAAATATATGCAGAAAAGTTTGCGACGTAAAACTTTTTGGCAGCCTCTTTTGCTAGCCGGGGGCAATACACTCTGCACCCTGCACCCGACCCCTATACCAATCCCTATCCCAAACAACCACGCCACCATTTCCTGTAAAAAGTTTGCCACACACACAGACACACACACACACACACACACCTACGTAGATAGTTGCTGGGATATGTAGGCTGCAGCCAGGGCTGAGACTGCTTCTTATTCGGTTATTCGTATTAGAAAGACTCTTTTGGCCAAGTTTAAAGTTGACTGCCAATTTTCGGTTCGGTGCCAAAAACTGGCACAGAAAATGGCTTAACAGCCAACGGACTAAACGGCCAGACATTGAAACGGAAATGGTTGCCCATAAGCGTCACTCGAATCCATTGCTGTTGATATTGTTGTTGTTGTTGCTTTACTTCTCGATGCTGACTGCCATTCATGCAACAGCAGAAGCAGCGGCAGCAGTGGCAGCAGCATTTACTGCACACACAATACACGAATGTGTGCGGCGTTTATGTGCGGCATATCATGATAATTGCCAGTAGATGATAACAATATCATTTAAATGGAAAACTATATTTTGTAGAGCATATCTATATAGAATATTAAAGGCTATATAAACGTTTATACGTGGCATATCATGATATCACATCACTTATCATGATAATTGCCAGTTGATGATAACAATAAAAATCTAAATTTTAGTTGAGCATAGCTAAAATAAAAAATAAATCATGATAACTTTTTGTCATTGCGCTCAAGTCAAGTTTGTACAGTTATCAGGTTAAGGGTCAGCGCATAAGCGTGCAGCAGAGCAAGACAGAGAGAGAGAGGGAGAGAAAGAGAGACGAAACAAACTGAACCTCCTTGTTGGTTGCTACCAAAACTAAAGTTTTATGTGTTGCATATCCTAAGGCGCTTTGCTGCTCTAATTTTTTTTTCTCCACTTTTCTGTTAGTCTCCTTTTTCTGGGTATTTTCAGTTTGCCACCATTGGATCTGATGTTTTTGTTATGCTTAAATAAAGATTTGTGTTAGTGTGTTTTATTGTGTGGCTGTTGGTGTGTTGCCTCTGCAATTGTTGCTGTTGCTGCTGCTGTTGTTGTTGTTGTTGTTGTTATTGTTGTTGTTGTTGGGGCGCACTTGCCTTGTGTTTGCTCAGCAAGTTTATGTGCATTGCTGGCCTTCATTGTTGTCATTCCCATTGTTGTCGTTCGGCCCAAAAGGGAAGAAGAAAGGCGCCAGCAAGGGGCAACACAAAAGGCAGCCACATTGAAAGCCAGCACACAAATTAATATGTGCAACAATTGAGATTGTGTGCCAGTGTGTGTGTGTGTTTGCGTGTGCGTGTGTCTGTGTGTGTGGGTGTAGTACTTGTTATATTCATGTTACCTACTTTTGTGAGCGTTTAATTAACAACAAGTTTGCGCCTCGTACAATACAAACAAAGTGCCAAAAGCAAAGCCGAAGCCTTGAAATCTTCAACATTTTTAGCGTAATTGCAAAAAAATTTATGAATATGAGCTATAAATTTTGTAGATTATGAAATATTGCCAGGATTACATATAGAAATATATATGTAGACTACGTGACCTGATTTCCTTTGCTGCTTTACTTTAATTTATCTCAGTAATCGTCAAGTTACTCATAAAAATTAAACAAAAAATATTGTACAATTATTCAATTCTATTATTAAAAAAAAATAACATTCTGTACACCGCTGCCCCACTCTTGTTTTTAGAAAATTTAAATGCTTCAACTTTGTGAGACTGTCAAGAAAATCTGTTAACATTTTAAAGAGAATTCCTTACCACAAAATTGTATTTTATGGCTTTCAAGATGCGTCACCTTGTGGAAAAGAAAACTTCGACGGCAAAGGAAAAATAACGCCGTAAATCACAAACGCAAATAAATAATAAAAAACTTGAAAGAAAAAAAAAATATTAAAGAAAAATCAAATGTAAATATTTTTTTTTTACAAAGTTCTGGGCCAAGGCAATAGAAAAATGGCTGGGGAAAACACGGCGCAATGTGAAAAAAATATTACGCAAATGAGCAAAAATGTGGCTCAGCAGGAAATTCAATAAATTAATTTAAGTAAATAAGATTTGAAGAGTGTCCCAGAAAATTTAATATACCCTATTTTAAATA
Organism: Drosophila longiperda; assembly: GCA_035042125.1. Taxonomy (NCBI): domain Eukaryota; kingdom Metazoa; phylum Arthropoda; class Insecta; order Diptera; family Drosophilidae; genus Drosophila; species Drosophila longiperda. The sequence continues at coordinate 13,319,057 of JAWNLV010000107.1, forward strand.
CCAAATTTTGTTTAAATATAATTTTATATACATTTTTTAATAAAGTCGCCGATGGTATTCAATATTTTTTGTGAGGTTTGTATAAAAATTTTGTATATAATTGATCGACTTTAAGCAAAAAAGTCTCATTTGAATATTGCCAAATTTATATTAATATATTTCGATTATTATTAAAATTTTATCAACATCGGAAAACAATCAATCTGGAACAAAAGTTGATTTTCAAAAAACCTTAATTTATAAAGAGCATGAAATCTTCGTCAAGCCAAAGATATATTTTTATTCTTATATTTATTTTTATTTGACTAGATGTGCGTCGCTCAATCAAGTTGCAAAGTGGCAAGGGCGCCGGGATACCGTGTCCAGGAGGAACTTTTTTCCGCTAAGGAATTGAGCACGCAAAAAAGTTGGTGGCATGAGTTGCCATTGACAGCGCTTGTGCCACATACATGGAGGAGGCAAATTTTGCTGCCAGTATGTTTGCAATGCAAACAAACTTTATCTAATTAAAGAAACACGTGTCACAGACACGCCCCTACTCCCCAAAACAGCTTGCCAGCTCCAGCTCCATCCCCAGCCCCAGCCCCTATACACAATCATCGTTATTTGGTTGCCATCTCAAATGACTTCTTCGTCATCGTCATCGACATGGACAGTGCCAGTGCCAATGCCATCGTTAGCTCTCCAGCGACATCTTCATCTTGTGAGCTGCTTTGCATTGATGTCGCACTCGAAATGGCCTTTGATGTGCTGCCCCTCCCTCCCTTCCCGCTGCTTATTTTGCATTTGCCGTCTCGACATATCCCAGTTGCGTATCCTCTGAACGAAAGTGCTTTGCCTCCTCTAGGCCTGTCCTCTGTCCTCTGTCTAACGTCTCTAGTCGCCCCGGCAAAGTCTGTCAAGTCTGACAGTCTGGTTCTGGATCTGAGCTTGGTTCTGAGTTGGGGAGTCTGTGTGAGTGTCGAGTGCCTTTTGAGTTGTTTGTCAATATGTACACCATTATTCAATCAATATATTGACACACATTTCTGTCGTCGTCCTCCTACCACCACATACAACAGCAAGCAACCCCCAACACCCCCCCACAACCCTCACACGGCAGCCAAGTGCCGCTGTTCGAGTCGCATGCACTCACCCCGCACCCCACCATCCTGTCCCATCCCCTTTCTGGCCAAGTGCTAATCGCAAACAAAGTAGTTTTTGCTTGAGTTCCATTCCATTTCGATTTCATTTGACGAGTTCATTCTCCCATTTTATGGCTCATGGCTGTTTGGCGTTTCGTCTTCAATTTCTACCCCTCCCCTGCCCTACACTAGCCTTCTCGTACTTTGACACACTTCCATGCCACGGGCCCCAGGGACATTCATTTCCGCTTAACTATTGTGCTTATTCGATGCGGCACGGCAAGGCCCCCTCAAATTGAATTTGTAGCCCGCTTTTATTTGCACATGCGTCACCAGTTTTCCCCAATTTCTTCTTGCTTCTTGTTTTCTTAATTTTTCTTTTTCTTTTTTTAAATTTATTTCAATGCTTTTCGCTGGAGCAATTGAAAACATTTTCGCTGTAACTAAGACGAAGGCCGTGGAAATTCGGTCAACGGATTTGCCAAAAGTCAATCGAAAATTAACATCAGACTCAGTCAGTCAGTCAGTCAGTCAGTGGAATCGTTTAAGCCATTTAGGCATTGTTTACATACGCGAGTATCATTTAAGCCAAGGACCTGCATCTAATTGAAATCCGTGTATTAAAGCACATTGAGCAAGGATTCGAATTTTAATATTAAAGAAAGTCAAGTCAAGCAATCAAATTAGTTAAATGGATATGATATACATTTAAATTAATGCTTGTTCGATTTATATTTTGTCATGTTTGTCAACAATTTCTGAGCGACTATTTTAGTATAAATAAAACTAAAAACAAAAAAGTTTTATGCCTTTCCACAAATTAGAAATAATTAAATAACATAGATTTTGATAATTAAAATTAAATTGAATTGTTCACATATATTCATTTTATATATGCCAATTATGCCAAAAATATTATTAAAAAAAAATAGCTCAACTTATCAGCATTATAAAATTCATTTTCTTTTTTTTTTAATTAAAATTGAACTGAATTGTTCACTTATATGAATTTTAATAATAATAATAATTTTAATAAACATTAAAAAAATACCTGAACATATCAGCATTATTAAATTAATTATCATATTATTTATTTAGTTTATTTTACGTATTATATTTTCTTATGTACTTTATTTAATATTTTTATTCGATTTTATTCAAATGATTTTATCGTATTTATATTATTTATTTCATTTAATTCCTTTTTTATTTATTAATTATTTAATGTGAACTAAAAAATCACTATTTTTTTACAAACACTTAAAATTCATAAATGCGAAATTCACTCAAACTTTTGCCGGTTGTGTACCAAAAAAAAAAATGAAGGAAAACAACGCCAAGTTCAAGTTATGAATTAACTATAAACAAGCTGGCTAACAGGCAACTAGCAGCTGGACAGTTAAGTGCTGCTCTTGCTTTGGCCGTTGTTCAACTTACCTCAAAACGCAGTCCAGGCAGGTGGCAGGTGGCAGGCGGCAGGCAGGCAGGCGAGCAGATGGGGCACAACTAAGAACTTTAAGGCAGTTTTAACACTTGCGACAACTTACTGCAAGACCTTTCTTTAATATAGGTTTAAGGGCCTTTCTGCAGCCAAAGTTGCCGCTGCAAGTTGGTGCCAGTTGCAAGTACTTGGCTTAATTATGCTAAAAGCTGGCAACAACTTTTGCGCCACCTTCGTGGCCCCTTCGACTAGATAAATGAATATTCACACGGGCGGCAAGCGAGGACAGCAATGTGACAGCTGTGGGACTAGTATGTTGTCAATGCCAAAGCCATTAAGTTTTTGGCACGTTAGCACAAGCACTCGTTAAGTACATATGCAACTTATTGCTTTATATATGGTTTCCCCATTTAGTTTTAACACACAAAATGCAATAATAAAATGCAACGCACAACAAGTTGATAATTTGCCGTATGGTCCAACGCGACGTATGCGTAATGTTTCGATTTTATTGCGTCAATTCGCAGTTTTGGAATATTTTGCGTAGACGCGAACAATTCACACAACGGTTGCTGCAGCGACGCGTACAAACGGACTGCCAAAGCTGGCCCAAACAAAACCGTTTCAATCCCAACAACGAACTGCGAACTTGACTTTAATGGAAGGCCCGAAAAAAACTCAACATAACGTCGCACATTTTGGTGAGTCGACGCAGTGTGTTGCACGTGCAACGGCGGCATTTTCCAGTCTCTGCCACTGCCTGTACGTGTGTGTGTGTCTGTGTGTGGCAAAATGTTTGTTTACATTTTGCAAGCATTTTTCAATCGGCTTTGGGGCAGCCGTGTTTTGCTGCTGTGCCATCAATTTGGTTTTCAAACTGGAAATTGTGCAAAATATGACATGCATTCTGGGGATATCCTTAGACATCTAACTGCCTATCGATATATATACGACATCTATTCCGGTATTTGTCTTAGCTGCTGGCTCCTGGCTCCCAGCTGCTTGTTAACTGTCTGCAGTTTAGATGCAAAATTGAGCAACAAGCTTGTTAAAAATACGTGCAGAATATTAAACAGTTGCCGCAAACAGTTGCACACACTAACAACGCCAACTCAGCTGCTGCTCTTGCTCTTGATGTTGCAACGTGCACAACATGCCACATGCCAGACAACACCTCATACATATTTATAGAGTTCTTAGGGTTTTGCCTGCCATGAATATTCTCACTAATTTGCTGCCAATTGAATTTGACTTTTGCAGATGGCACAACTCATTTTTGATTCGCTCATGAACGTGCCACAATTATTTCAACATTTTTTTTAAGCTTAGATTTTTCAAAATTTACCTATTACAATAAATTCAAATAAATGTTTATTGAATGTGTAAAGAAAGCTGAACAAAAATTACTCTTTTGTAGCATTTTATATAAATAGTTTTCGTTGTAATTTAATTTGAAAAAGTATATAAAATTAATTTTAAATAATGAATTGTTCCACACTATTTAAAAATATAAAAAAATAATATACAAAAAAAAAAAATGAATAAGTAAAAAATTCAGCACGTTTGCAACTTGAAGTATATTTTGGCACTATTTTAAATTGTAGACTGAATGGTTGCTTCTTGCATATTGCCTTTGACACACACAACACACACAGAACACACACACAACACACACACACACACACACACCGCACACACTCTTTCGCTGCAGTTGTTAAACAAATTGAAGCTGCTGAACAGTCGGCACAGCAAATTTTTATTGGCAAAAGTTTTTTAATTATCATTAATGAACATGAAGTGCGCTGTGTGGCATGTGCTGACCGAAGCACCAACAACAACAACAACAACAATAGTAACAAGAATAACAGCAACAACAACAACAAACATTGGCAACTTTCGCAATGCAATTATTTTAATGTTCAATGATGTTGCAGCTTGGCAGCCATCGCAATGATTTATTGCCTGGGACCTCGCTGAAGTTCCCAGTTTGAGTTTGGCTTTGGCTTTGGATTTGGCTAAGGTCTTGGTTTGAGTTTGCGTTTGTGTCTGACTTTGGGTTTGGGCCAGTGGTGTCTTAGGGGGTCTTGTGCCCAGGCGCACGCCATTTATTGTGTGAAAGTTGGCAGTGCTGGCAATTAGACGCTGATCGGACTTGTTGGCAAGGGGACTGGTGGCAAGGGGCATCCAGGCCAAGCTGATAGTCCATAAAACAGCGTTTATGCCTAATGCATTATAATGGCCATGCCACTGAGTACTCGCGCTCAAGTTTTATGGGCTTGGCGTGACAGATTCGTTTTATATATATATTTTGTATTATAATATAAGTGAGCAAAATGTGCAATTTGTCAAGTTATTGAAAGTTTCAGTTGTCACAACAACAAAAAAAAGTCTGATTGCAAATATTTGCTAAGCTTTAACTACTATAATAATAATAGAAAAAAGTTAATGGTTTTTGGCGTTTGCTTAGTTATTCCCTCAATAAAGTAATTTTCCTGTGATTTATGCGCACTTCAAAACAATTTGCCGAATGCTGCCCTCTGCCAACCCACACTTAATATGATATATCATATCGATAACATATAATTTGAATATAGAAACAAGTAAAAAAACACACGCATGAATATCTATCAGAAGCACGCACACACACACTCACACACACACATAGAGACATTGTGCTATCTATAAATGCCACACAATTGCAGCGCACTTGCCGCAAAAACACCATTTTCATTTCCATCTTATTTTTACAACCCTGTTTTTTGTAATAGAAGCAGAAACAGGTCTAAACCACACTAAGAAAAAAAAGAAATGGAAATAAAACAGGGAACCCATGACCGGATCCAGACCAAGACCCAGGCCGGGACCCGTACCATTTATGACATATGCGCGTGAAAAGACACACACAACCCCACACACCCCCGCACACACACTCAAGACCCCAGTGGCACGCATAAAAAAAAAAAACGACGTGGCTTTAAAGTGATTTTGCAGGCGTGTGGCAACCACAACGCTGCCACCACCACCGGCAGCAGCATCAGCTAGAGGCAAGGTTTTTACTTTTACGTTGCCATAGTTGCACGGTAAATGGTTGTATCAGAATCGGTAGCCACGCAACTCTCATCACACACACACACAAACACACACACACACACATACACACACACACACACATTCGAATTGGTTCTTTTATGAGAAGTCGTGACGGCAACGGCTACGGCTACGGCTTTCTGTCCGGAACTTTACTGGCGAAGGTGTACGGCGCCGCATTGGTAGCCGTAAAATAGAACACGGGTTACAAGGCGAACAAGGCAAGGCGAAGCAGCGAGAAAATGAAAGCCAAGAATTGCAATAAAACATAAAATTGCTGACTTCAATTCGTTTGCCATTTGGGTTTTCGTTTCGTTTTCCCTTTTTTCGCTCTGCTGTTTTTCCTTGCTTGGCTTTCCTCAAAATGTCTGCCCCATTGTAAAGACCAAATTTGTGTGAGGGTGCAAGTATGTGTGTGTGTGTGTGTGTGTGTGTGTGTGTTTGTGGTGTTGTGCGTGCTGCTGTCGGCAAGCTGCGACTGCGTTTTTTTTTTTGTATAATATTTTATTAGGTTTTATTTGATTTACACTTGTTTTCTGTTGAAATATTCTGCCCTCGAGGCAAGTGTGTGTGTGTGTGTAAGGGGTCGGGTGTGTTTGCACACACACTTGCTGGCAATCTATAGAAGAAAAGAGCAAGTACTGCACTTAGTCATCTCAAATTGGGACTGCAAAATCAGTTGTATAAGAAATAGTGATCTATGCACCGCAGCAAAAGGCAAATGGCAAGAAATTGATTATGATATGCTTGGGGAGAGTCCTTTCTTCTAACTGTTATGAAATACAGCTCGTAGAGTGTGAACAGGACATAAAGTGCAGCTGCATTTCATTTTGCCAAGCTCAGTTCAGTTAATACCCTTATGGTTGAGCTGACTTTACGAGCCATTTGCCAGTTGCCACACAGCTCACACAGTACAAAAGTAAAGCAGTTCGCTGCGCAAAGCTTAAGTTCAATTAATTATGCACAGACTGCAGGAGAGCAAAAGGATTTTAATTAAATATTTTTCAAAGAAGCAGCTCAAGTGTCTCTATCCCTATCGCTCTCTCTTTTTCTCTGTGTCTCTGTCTCTTTCTCTCTGTGCAGCCGTGCATAATTGCTTTCTATTTTGTTTTTGCAATTTGTTTCATTTTATGCCTGAGCTGCAGTTGTAAGGCTCTTAATTTAAGCCGAAAATTGCTAATTGCAGTTGGCAGTTGCACAGTTGCGGCCAAACTGATCAAATGCCATTTATTGGCCTTGCTTCAATTCCACTTAAGTCTCCTCCAGTGCTCTGGCATCATCACCTTGACACACACTGAGTGCCTCCCAAACCTGACCGGAACTTAAGCTAAGTGCGGCGCTGAGTTGCTTGCCCCACATTTGTGCCACATTTGCCCCAAACGGCGCATGTTGTGGCTAAGCTGGCGAGATAAGCTTTATTAGTTTAGGCACACTGCAAACCAGGTGCGGCTGCGAATCCGGATGAAAAGCATCTGAATGCCGTTCATCAAAATGTGCATGTTTCGCTACATGAAAAAAAGAGGGGGGGAAAATTGTTAAGTCTTTTGACTGCAGGGCCTAACTGCCAACTGGTTGCCAACTCGTGCATAGCTTGTTAGCCAAGGTGTTAATGAGTGCGATAAGCTTGAGATTAAAATATACATAATTTAACATGTTTGCCCGCTTGGACTCGGACTGACTCGGACTGAGGACTGAGGACTGTGTGTTGTATTCAATGAGCTGCTGGTGTTTGCCCAGGCTGGGGCAGGCTGAGGCTCTTGTGTCAAGCGTGCCACTCAATAACAATAAATTCACCTAACTTATGTTTTCCCCAAAAGCAATGCCACAATGCCCCAGGCAACAAATAACCTACGACTTAAACAAACCAATTTCAACTAGTTCCCATTTTGCATTGTGGCTCATTTGAGACTCAATCGATTTATTCCTGAACGCAACTGCAGATTGTAATTATTTATTTAAAACAAACTTTAAAAGTTGACAATTTTAGTAATAAATTTTAGGTGGTAGGAAAAAAGTTGAAACTATTTTCAAATGCCTCGTTACTCTTTGAGATATCGTTCAAGTTTTATAATTATGGCAAAATTTGATTAAGTGTTAAAAAATTACCCAATAAACTTAATCCTAAAGATTTTCTTAGATAGGTGCTCAATTCAGTTGGAATTGGAGAAAAACTAAACAGAACTTTTTTTTAGATGTCTGTTAAAGCAATTTAAACTTCCATTTAAGGAAGCCAAGATAAGTATACAAAAATATGAATATTTATTTTGTCATATTATTTATTAATATTTTGAAACATTGAAATTTCTGAGAGCACAATTTATGTTTTTAGTTGTTTGAATCGTTCTCGTATTTTATGTTTTGCATACAAATTTGCTTATCTACTCCGAAATGGCATTTATTTGAGCACTTCATTTCTAGATTTATTTATTCAGCATGCAGTTCAAGCAAAGCTTTAGAAAATTTCAACAAATGCCAAACTATCATAATATCTACAGATATAACTTATTTCAGAGTAAATAAATGACACAACTGAATAAGCAAAATAATAACGACAACAATAAAATCTCAAAATTTCCACTAAATGGTTGCGATTTATAGTTGCAATGCAAATGAAATGCAACCAATGCAAAACACTCAAAATTTATTGATTATTTAAACGATAAATCAGTCTGCAGACAAAGTTTGGCTTTAAGACCAACGCATCAGATACAAAAAAAAAAAAAAAAAAAAAACAGCATCACACTTTACACAAGACTCAACGGAATTAGGGTCAAAACTATAAAACATGCAAAGCACTGGCAAACTGGCAACTAGGCGAACCTGGTGAACCCGGAGTCTGCAATCCCCGTATTCTCGTGTCCGTCACAGACACCGACACTGGACAGGAGCCCAAGCCAGGAGCTGTAACTAGAGCTGATGCTGGTGCAGTTGCCAGCTAACCTGGTCAGCTGGTGTTTTTATTAGTTTTACATGTTCGCAACTGTTTTGCCAGCTGTTATAAAGAAGAGACTACAGTTAACCGCACACTCAATTGGGTTGGCCTTGTCCCCTCTCCTTCCACCGCTTATTTGACTTTTGCATATGACTCGTTGTCTAGCAACATGACTGCACTCGAGAAAAAAAAAAAATCACACTTAATGCAAGAACATTAAAAATGTTTGATTTTCTAGTTTCTGTTTGGTTTTCTGCTAATTAAACTAATAGTTTATCTATTTAATTTATTAACTCACCTTATTAAGAAAGTTTATATCTAATTTAATATTTTTCTTTTCTTAAGTCCAGTATAGAATTTTTTTAAAATTATGAAAATTTATTTTATATAGAAATACATTATAAAAATAGAAAAAGCCGTTTATAATAATAATAGCAAATATTAGTTTTTTATGACAACACCTTATTATTCAAAAAGTATATTTATACTATTAAAATTTTTAATTTCTTATATAGAAATATATTGTAAAAATAGAAAAAGCCGTTTTTATATTAGCTTTTTGCTACTCAAAATAATAGTAGATTTTATTCTTCTTTTATTCAGAAAGTATATTCAGTTCAGTATACATATTTTTTAATTATATAAAAAAAGCGTTGATTTCTGTTTAAAAATGTACATGGTAATTTATTTTTCTGAGTGTACCTGCTTAGCCTCGGCCTTTGGCTTGCAACTTGGCGCTGGGTGTTCACGCTGTGCTCATAAATAGGCAACACTAAAATGTCCTGGCAACGTTTGATGCTTTTTGCTTGGAACATATTTCAGATGGACCCGGATACATTTTTATTCCCTTGACATTTGCGGTCGCACACATATACACTTGTATGGTGTGCGTGTGTGTGTGTGTGTGTGTGTGTGTGTGCATAGGAAAGTGTGCGTGTTTAGTAGTTTGGCCTGTCTGTTGTCCATTTTGATCCCCATGTTAATAATATAAATGATGATTTATGGCTCTCCGAGGGAGTCGTCGCTTGTCAGCGGCCCCACATGCTATTAAAGGAGCCAAACAGCTGTAGGAGCCGCAGCAAGTCAATCGACTTTTGAATTATTTATCAAATTAAAGACATATCACAGCGAATTCAACATAATTAGCAATTATGCTTTCTTCTTTTGGCTGCCTCATTTGATAGGAACACACACTTTAAGCTGCTGGCAAACGATTTTTGTTTATTTGCATTTACTTTGATTATTTATGCATGACGAACTGACGGTGGGACAGACACAGCGCCGAGAGACTCGCAAACAACATAAACAGCTGAAATTGTTTTGGAAAAAAGACAATCAAAACAAGAGCGATAGAAGGAATTCGCGACCAAGACCAAGACCAAGACCAGGACGGAGACGGAGACGGAGACTGAGACGCCAACTCTGGCTGCCAGTAAATATTTCAGGCATTTGCCGTCACATTAAAATCGAATTTTGCATAGAAAAACAAACATAAAAAACAAAACGAAGTCAACTCGACTGCATAGAACTGGGACAAGGGGCGCATAAAAAAGCCACAGGGCCTCGGTATTGTGAGCCACACAGAGGTAAAACCCATCTTGCAATCCACCACTCCTTTTTTACCAAAAATTTATGCAAACGAATTAAATTGGCAGGCTGACTAGCTGTCGGGCAGACGGGCAGGCGGTGGCTGACTGGGTTGCCTGGCAGGAAGCCAGAATCGCTGGCAGTCAAGGCAGGAAGCCAGGACATCATGCTGATTGCGAGCCCTGGCAAAATATAATTATATTTTTAAATTTAAACATTAAATATTAACATACAAATACACACACCCTCACACACACACACACACACACACACACAGCACTGCTGTCATTTTATCGCGCATAAAGCCATTTACAGTTATCATTTCTGCGTGCCTCAAATAAAGTCACAAAACTCTAGCAAATGGCCATAAAAGCTAAACTTCAGCAATTAGCCAACACAGTGCCACCAAAAAAAAAAAAAAAAAAACATTGCCAAACTGTAGCAGAATCTCTCAAACAAATAGAGTTAAAAATAAAAAGTGAAATAGTCTTCGGGTTGCTTCTTGCAAAATTGAAAAATTTCACAACGATCATAACTCATAATTTCATTCATTCGCATATCCATAAGTCAGCCTAGAAATGCGAATAACAACAGCCAGCAAAATGCCAACAAACATTTATCATTGTTCCAGTTGAGCGTGAATACATGGAATGGGAATGAAAATGGAAATAACTGCCTGGAGACAGCAGTCTAGCATTCTAGGAAATACACCCACAGCTGATATGCTACACTTGAAGATACCTTCTACTGTTTATCTTATATATTTTTGCTTTTATTCTCGAAATTTGAATAATGCAATTGAAATTATTATCAAGCTTATTTGGCAGCTTCTTCTTTCGTATTTATTATTATATTATATATTACGTATATATTACAAAATCATTGAAATCATTCTCCAAATGTTAACTCTAATGCAGTGGGAAGAATATGTAGGAGTATAGACAGAGGTTATACACACGAAAAAATGGTAAGTCTATTAAACTAAACTAAAGTTTTTTTCTGATTTAAAAATAAGTTTTCTTATATTTTAAATTTCAGAGAGAATTTTACGCAAATTTAGCAATAATTTGTGGTGTTTTATTACAGTATTCTTATGATACTTTTCGATTCCATTTATATTTTTTATGCATTTTTTTTCTTATAATAGAAAACTCATTAAAAATAATTAATTGAAAATACTTTAAAATAGATGCATTATTTTCTCAAATTTAAATATTATTTCTGAAGAGCATAAAATGTTTATAGATTTTTTTTTTCATCTAAGATAGTTTTTTTTTTTTTTTGAATTTAGATCGACTTTTTTTTGAAGTGTAGAGTGAGTTAAAATCCATTCAGCAATAAAGTGAATTGTCAACGTTTGGCGGGAGTTTCAAAAAATTGCGTGAATGTGAATATTCTTATATTTTACAAATAAATAGAAAAGTTATTCGCTATGTGAAGTTCATTCATTCTCATACCCTCTCTCGCTCTCTCTCTATCTATCTCTCTCTTTCTCGCTGTGAGACTTCACGTGACTTACTCTGTTGTTCGGCGAATTTTCATTGTTGCCAACATGAAAATATCCTTAGGCCAATGCATTTGATTGTGCCGTCCAACGTTGTAAATTACTCATACATGTAAAAGCCGACACACACTGACACACACACACACTCACACACACACTCACACAAGCACACACCTGTCTGGGCTGTATGTGAGTGAGTTGCTGTGTCGTTTTCTTGACTTCCTGGGGAATTGTTGGCGGGGAACCGTTACACAGTTATTGCATTAAGCAAAAGTTGTAACCTAGATTTAAATGCCATCTCGTCGGCCGAGGCCAGAGACCCATTCCATGGTCTACGATCCACAGCCGGTTTGGCACCCTCTATGCCATATTTCTCCCCATTCCGCACAAACGCATCGTCATTGTTTGGCATTGTCTGAGTTTACGTCTCCGTCTTCGTTTACGTCTCCGTCTCCGACTCCATCTACGACTCCATCTACGACTTCGCCTCCGCCTATTTGCGTGAGTTTTGGTCTTTGTTTAAACATTCTGCATTCATTATTTTCCGCGCTACCCTCCCCCCGCCCGTTACAACAACTTCTCCACTTTGGCTGCTGCATATTTAATAAAGTTTCAGTTAATTTTCGTCACTCGCATTATTTTGCGGCACATGCGTGTTAACAATTTATGCTGGCCTTAATTTAACTATTTTTTTTTTTTACTTGTTTTAGCTCTGCTCTAAATATTTATGAGTAGGTTGATCTTTGAAAGTGAAGCCGACAAAATGGGGGAATAATTTCTGGAATTAATTTAAGGCGCTCCAACTTCCTAAAGCGCTTAAACAATTTAAGACTTAAAGTGAGAACAATTAAAATATGTGTTTCAGGCATTGAGATATTTTTATTTTATACTTACACTTTATTCAATACTTTTCATTATTATATGCGAGATATACTAATTGTTTAGCGAACAATTTAATTAAATGTGTAAGAAATGTGTAATTATTCAATATGAAAATACTTTTTAGTTAGCAGAGTCGATGCTTATATCCATTCTCTATATATATACAAAAGTATATCAACGACGCTTCCTTTATTATATAAATTCAACACATTTTTTAATTGTGTTCAAAGTATTTAAATAGTTAAAACTGATTATGTCAAAATAACATCAGTTGCAATTATTTTGTTACTTTATAAAGCTGAAAACAGTTTGCCACTCATGCGGGATTACGACAAATACATCCTGACACACATGTGCACACTCACACACACACAGACACACACACACACATATACACACGCAACAGGCATTATTTGTCGTGCATATAATTCGCATTCGTGCGCATAATTTGCCATTAAAAAGAATTAAGCCAAATACTCCGCACAATATGTATAATTAAAAGTAGCAATTTGCGGGAAATGTGGAAAAGTGGAAAAGAGACACAGACAGACACAGAGCGCCGGGCGTGGCACAACCATCATATGCAACATATGCCACAGTTGCATTCAGTCAGAAATAAACCAAAAATATGCCAGACATCATCATCCGCTGCCATGTGACCAACTCAAACTCAAAACTCAAACTCTAAACTCAAATAACAAACCAGTTCGAAAAATTGCCATGGGATATTTTTCGAGTAGCCCTTTGAGCAAAATGCTATATTTATTAATTTAGTATTATTTTAATTAAGGAACTGAGCGATATAATCAGCTAGCATCTAGTGGTGACTTGGAAAGAACTTTAAATATGCAGTATTTAATCAACACCAAAATTTAGCTTACGTAGTCATAAACTTCAAAATGTAGCCATAGATAAGACACTTTAGAGACTTTAAACTTGAGCGCAGAATAATTTAAGTGTTGTTTAAAGAAACAAATTTTAAGCAATATTAATTTTCTGTATACATTAACTCTTATAATAAGTCATTTAAATACAAATGAAATGAAAACTGAAGTTCCCTTTAGAATACTTAAAATTCAATCGCTTGTTCAGTTTGAAAATGGTTTTTATTAATTTTTGGGCCTGCTAAAATGATTCGTATGTAGCTGACAGGATTTTTGAAACATTAAAAGCTGACAAAGTCGTTGACGTTGACATAAGCAAGTAAACTGTGACATTGTTATTGTTATTTCTGCTATTGTTGTTGTTGTTATTCCTGCTGCTAGCGACACAAAATCCCATTGAACACTTTTTGACGAAACGTGCTTTTTTGGGTGCAAATATTGGGAGCAGCAGCCAGCAGGAGCAGGAGCGATAAGCAAAATGCGAAAAACGAAAACAATGTCAAACACATCAAAGTCACAGCCAGAGGAATATTTGAATGCGACAAGCGCAGACCAGCGTTACCCAAAACCCGGGGTCCAATGGGAAATGTCAAGCGAATCAACTGAAAAATCACACAAAATATTTCACCAAAAAAAAATAGAGTAGAAATAACGGAAATAGCAAGAAGGAGCCAACGAAAGGGTCGAAAGGGGGAGGGGTGGAAAGAGCAAAGAGGATTGGCAAAAGTAAAAGCAAAATGGTGGAAAAAAAAGTGCAGCTATTGCAAAAATGGAAAACGATGTCAAATGCAAATTGACAGCTTTCAATATCAATTCCAAAACAATCGCAGCGCACGCGACGCAAATGGAAAGGCCAAAAGAGAGGAAAATCAATTTTTGGCATGTCATCTGCATGGAAAATGAAACCAAGTTCAAATTTACAACGGTTGACTTTAAGCGTGACGTGATAGGATGGAACATCAGGTGTACTGATGCTCAAACATTTTGGTATCTATTCAAATGCAATCAAATCGGTTGACAGGTTAAATTAATTACAACTGATTTATGCATCAATGTGTGGCTACCACTGAATCGCCGGAGCAAGCAAGCCACCCAATGGACTGGCTGGTCCAAGTCAGTGCTTTTGATGTGGTCTCCATTTTGACCAGCTGTGTGTGTGTGTGTGTGTGTGTGTGTGTGTTTGGGTGTGTGGTTAAGTTCATTTTGCAAATTACACTTGCGGTACCTGTGAGATTTCCTTTTGGCCTTTTGCCTTTGACTTTAGCCTTTCGCTAAGCATTTGCCTGCTCGCTCGTCAGTTGTGTTTGTTAATGACACAAGTATTTCATTTGAGAGTGAGGCATTTGCATAAATTAACTTTGCCGGCGTATGGCAAAGACTTTATTGCAATACCACACCCCACACCTCAAGAGTTTTAACGGCTTACGCATGCGGCAGCAGTCGGCGTCAATTAACTTGCCCCACATGCCGCCTGCCGCAAGAAATGCAAAGTCTGTGGCAGGAAATCGCATTATCTAAATCAACTCAGATCCGGTTGCTCTCAAGTCTGGGCAAACATATCGAATCAGCCAGCTAAACTCGCAGTCATACCATGTACATAAAAATATATATATATATATATATAATAGACGATAAAATGCAGCTCAATGAGCAAATTATAAAACGAGCAGCAGCAAAATGCGAAAAGGGCCATCAATTTTGCGCATAAATTTCAAAGCTCTGCCGCTGCCCCTGCAACAGCCCCCCGCCACAGCCTCTTCCTCTGCTGGCCTAGCGCATCCGCATTTTTCTCTTATCGGAAATTTTCATGTAAGAAGGCCAGGAAGACTCTCCTCAACAATGGGCAAACGGCAACGTTATAACAAGTGCAAGTGCAATGAACGACTGCTGGATGACCTGGATGACCAAGTCCGGTATTCGGCTTACGTCATCCGGTAATTGGATTACGTCAACTACCGGGTGACGTAATCCAAATACCGGATATACTGTATTGGATATACTTGAAGATCTTTCAAGAACTTCAATTTAAAGAACTACACAAAATATATTTATGCTTTACGAAATCCAGTCTTATTTTTATGCTGTAAAATATTAGTTTTTTTTTTTATAGTTAAGCAACTGATGACATAGCTCAGAAAAGTTTTCATTTGCTTAACTCTAAATAAAATATTAACCATTTTAGAGTTAAGCAAGCCTTTTCTAAGCTATGTCTTCGTTTGCTTAAATCCAAAATGGCTAATATTTTATATCCTGAAAATAAGTTTATTTAAAACACAAATAATAATACTAAATATATTAAATGTTGTGAAAACATTTTGACGAATAAACATTAACATAAACATATCACAACGACTAACTAACAAGTACTTTGTTATATTTCCCTCAGTGTATAAACCTAATATACCCAATTGGGCATTAAAATACAGCGTATACAAATTATGAGCGCACTAAAAAGGGCGGAAAACGACGTAGAGTATTGATTTTTGCCAACAAACCATCCACACACCTCCCTCAAGCCGCATCCACACCCACTCCCGCACCACTCAACCTACCACATTTAGAGGCTGGCCAAGGCAACGTCAAGCAAGCAGTCAGCCATGGATTTGTAATTACGGGATTAGTCCTTCAATGGCAATGCGATTGGCAGTTTTTATGATTTGCACACAAACCAAACCAATGGGGGATAAGCCCACTCGCATCGCATCTGGAATCGAAAAGAAAAACACAGTTTAATGAAGGAACTGAGGCGAACTGCACGTGACCAGCTCTTTGGCCAAATTTGCAATTAGATATGTTGCCGGAAGGACATTGATAACAGCAAAAAGCAAATAGCAAATAGCAAATGCCAAATAAATTAACGCAGCCACAACAAAAAAAAAAAAAACAAAAATTATGAGTGAACGTCAATTTGTTGGCAAATGGCTTAAACAAATCATCAAACGCTTCGCAACACACTGATGAATCCGATCCAAATTAAGTGGTCGCTGACGCACTGCGTCTTGGCTTGTATTTAAAAACAAAAAAAAAACCAAAAAAAATAATATACATAAAAGAAGAAGGAAAGAAAAATAAAAGCAATGCTGCTTTCCGTTTGAGTGCCTCGCGGGCTCAAGAGAGACGCAACCGCCCAGCCATGACGAATGTGGGCGTGGATGAGCGTGGAAGAGGGAAGGGGTAGAAGGCGCTAGTCAAATGGGTGGAGAATTGGGCGGAATGGAGGCTGCTGTCTGCCGTTCGAAACTTCCGTTTTGGCGTAGAAAAATTCAAATTCAACATTGTTTGTGCTACGTTTGCCACTTGTTATTGTTGTTGTTGCTTTTGTTGCTCGAGTCGTCTCTTGTTTTTCTTATAATTGTGCATATGACCCTGTTTAATACAGTTCAGTGCACAATTATGTGTACGTCTTTTGTTTAACATATTTTTAGGCCTTTGACTTAGCCTCGTGACTTTTGAGCCGCATTTGAATTATGACTTTAAGCGCGTTTTTTGCCAATGGGTGGGAGACATTGAATTTGGGGGTGTGTGTGTGGGGAGGTTGGACTGAGTTCCGCAGAAGTCGTTGATTTGACTCGTTAAAATGGTGATTAAATTAATATCAAAAGCTGTGCAAATTGAAATAAATTGACGTGAAAAAAACCTGTGACATTTATAATATTTTTAATTTAATTAATTATTATAAACTCATTTAAGTAAGAAAAATTATGACAATAAATAACTAAAAAATAAATGCTGTGATTAACATTTGATTAAATGGTTTTTTTTTATTAAACATATGAAAAAATTGTGATTTGAGGAAAAGCATATTAAAACACAAATTGCCACAACCACAAAAGTTAATAAAATTTGTTATAATTAAGCGAATTAAATTATTTATGTTTGTACAAATTACTAAAGCAAAAGTTTTTGAATACTTTGGGGCTTGAAAGCAAAACAATTTGTTAATTGACAGCTTAAAATTTCGCCAGCGCCGTTGACAGTTGAGTTAAGGATCACCGTCAAATGACAATTGATGGCTAAATAAATGGCAATTAATTGGCATTGATGGAGCAGTGGCAGTCTCCGACTCAGAATGGCAGAACGGAAGAAGCAAATATGTGGCGGCAATTTGGCAAATTACTTTGTGGCTATAAATCAAAGCATTCAACCATACCCCCCCTCGGAACACAACCACCAAACAAACCTGAGCAACTACCTAAGAAGAGCAATTCGTCTATTGAAACCTATGCGTGTTCCCCGGACAGATGTCAAATTGCTGAGGCAGAAACTTACGACACCTCATTAAATATGCGGCACAGAAGTTTCGGCCCAAGCAACTGGCAACGGCAAACGGCAAACGGGCAACTGGCAGCACATCCTGTCCAGGTGGTCTCACTGCCACAACAGCCTTTTCAATTTGGCCAACTCAGCGGATATTGTTGGCACATTTTTTGCTTCTTTTTTTTTTTTAATCTCATAAGTGTATATGTCAACTTTTTGCACTTGGTTTGTTTGTTTGTTTACGAGTATTAGTTTGGCTTACGCACACCCCGGTGAGAGTCAATGGCGAATCAATAAAGCAAGGAAATTGCCAACAAAAAGAACCCACAACAACAATGGCAACAACAGCAACAACAGCAACAACAGCAACAACAGCAACAACAACAACAACAACAGCAATCAGCTGCGATGAACCCAAGCTCATTTGTGCTGTTTTTCCACATGATATTCTATTATTCATTTCATTTTGTGTGTGCGTGTGTATGCGTGTGTGCGTGTGCGTGTGCATGTATATGTAGGTGAATCCTTCAAAGGTACATTTTTCATGTTTCGCCAATACCAATACCAATACCATCAACTCCCCCGAAAAAAGGTCACTAAAACTTTTTGCCCAGACGAGCTTTTAGCTTTCGCTCTGGCTCTGGCTCTGGCTGTGACTGTGGCACTGGCTCTGGCTCCTTTATTAGATTGTCCTGCCACCCCAGCACATCAAAAAGTTGCCAACGGCTGTTTTTGACAAGTCCCCGAACCACATCGACCAATCCAACCACCCAACGCCACCAAAACCCGCCGCCGGTGCTCATTCACAATGTGAAGTGCCGTCGATTCTGGGCAGGGGCGTGTCATAAACATGACAAACTTGTTGTTGTTATTTTAGGCTTTTTTGTTGTTGTTGTTGTGTTTTTTTTTTTGCTGCTCCTTCCTCTTTTTCAAACTATCGATGGTGTTCATTATGACAAAGTTGCAAACAAAAAAAAAAAAAAATAAACTTATCGGCAGCAAAGTGATGCGGATGTCTATGTTGAAGTCGATGTCACAGCTCATCAAATTTATATTGATTATTATGCAGCTTGAAGTAAGTGCGATCCAATGGGGAATTGAGTAATTAATTATGGAAAGCAGAGAATGAGAATTATGTGTTCTAATCACATTAAAGTAACAACTAACTTGCCTGCATATTGAGGCTGAAATAAATCTGAAATCTATATCTATACATATTTAATCAAGCATAAAAACTTACTCAGCATTTAGCTGAGTATTAGTTAAATTGGTATTAATAATTATGATACCGATTACTGCTCAAATGGACAGACTAAACAAAACTTTTTTTTTTTTTGGCGGAATTTGGGGCAAAGTTAGCTGGGTAGCCATTTTGGCCATGTTATCAGAGAAATGTAAGCCATGTTTGCCCGGCTCGTATTGTCGCTAATTGAAATGCAAATATTGATGAGTGTTAAGCAAACGAGCGAGCGCTAATTTGCACAATTTTCGTTTTGTCGCGCGCCGCATAATGCGCCGCAAAGTATGCCATAAAATGCAATGCAGCCAGCAGATGCTGCCACGGCTGCCACAGCTGCTGCTGCTGCAACAGCAAATTTGAGAGTCAAGTCGATGCGACTGCACTATGGTAATAACATGCACTTTTCGTTAATAAAATGTAAAAATAAGTCAATTAACAAACAGACTTGATTTTTGCCAGTCAATAAATAATAATAAATAATAAATACTTGCAGAAATATAAATATTTAATTATTTATTTTGTATTTAATTCAATTAGTTAACAATAAAACTTGTAGTTTGTATAACGAACAATTGTTTTTTTTTTTTTTTAGCAACAAGAAGACTTTAAAAAGTTGGTTAATTTAAGTATTTAAGCGATTTCTATTTACACAGTTATTATAGTAAAAAGTACATTAAATACTTTTACCAATGAGTTTTAGCCAGAGAAGTTGCAATTATAGTGCATAGTGCGTAATGTTGCCACACAGCACCGCTGTGGGCCAGTGCCTTCCTTAACGCCCAAATGCCGTCAGCTGGCAGACAAATTGCAAACTGGCAACTGGCAGAATGGCAACTGGCAGAATGGCAGCCTTGCTGCCTGGCAGAGACTGGCGGCTAAATGCTTCCAAAGCAGACTCAGCAGAATTTCAAATTTATTCAAATCAACTCGTTGAGCGAAAGGGGGCAATTCCGTCAGTGGGCGTGTCATACTGTCTGTAACAGGCTTTGCGCGTGTATACGTCTGTGTGTGTGTGTGTGTGTGTTTGTGTTTGTGTGTGTGTGTGTCGAGCAATGAGCAACTGAATGAATGATTCAATTAGGCATCAAATATTTACAGCAGACGTTTAAATATTGCGACAGACTCGATACGCCTTGGCTTTTGGCTTGGGTTTGAGTTTGAGTTTGAGTTTGAGTTAAACATGGGCTTGATTTGAGTGCCATTAGATTTACACAGAGATTCAGCTGAGATCCAGCAGCAACTTATCGGGAAAACTTATCTAATTGGCCCCACAAGTACATTAGTACTCAATATGAAGAGAGAGCGAAAAACTTTAAAATCACACAATTCTCATATGCATTGTAAGGGATTACAAAAGTTGCAAGCAATGCGGACTACTTCAAATATGCAGCAGCAACAACCAACAGTGAAACAAACTTAAAGTCAGCCAACAAAAGAGCAGGCAAAAGAGAGAGAGGGATAGAGAGAGAGTAAGAGTGAGAGGGAGACAGTTGCTGCAATTGCAAATCAAGCGGAATGTGACGAGTGCAGAGAATTCAATGCAAGTTATAAATAAATAAATAACTTTGGCATTGTTTCGCTCCCATTGCAAATCTAATTCCAAATCCCAAACCCAAACCCGAGCAGAACTGGCACAACCCAAAAATCCAATGTGGACTGCCAATAGTTTTCAGATTTATGAGTTTGGCCAAAGCAGTGTGTGTGTGTGTGTGTGTGTGTGTGTGTGTGTGTGTTGTGTACATACCTGTGTATGTGCACAATTTCAATAGTTTGATTACAAAAGTTTTTCAATTGAACATTTTTATATTTTTAACATGAAGCTTGGCAATTTCTGCAGCCAGTTGAATCAAAGGGCTTGTTGCATGCCGCATATACGCAATATTTGAGTGTGTGTTGTGTGTGTGTAGTTTGCAGCTGTCATAATATATTTAATAAAATATGAAATTAAACGCAATGATAGAAATCAGCACGACACACGACACAATAAAGTTTCATTTTATTTACAAGATTCTTTTGCTGCTGCTTGCCACACAGAGTTTTGTGCGGCGTATGCCAAGTTGTCGCGTTGAAGCCGTCGCAAGTTGCACACTCTAAAAATATTTTCATAATTTTTATCACGATTGTAATTCTCGCCCAAAAAGTTTTGCATTCAAAAAGTTTTGTATTTGGCCAACTTTCTGCAGAACGGCAACGGGGCGGGGCGGTGAGCGGAGCTGCTGCTGCAAAGGCTGTGTGTGACGAAAAACTTTTTCAGGCTGACAATGAGCTCACAACAGATTTCAGAGTTAATTTCCAGTTTTTGGGCACAACTTTTCCACGACAATAACAATAACAATAACAATTTCGAGAATGCATACACATCGCACGCACTGTTAATAAGCCTAATTATTTTGCAGTGAAACCGCCTGAAATTATATATATAACAGCCTGGCCCAAAGTGTTTCCCCTTCTCCCCACAAATACTGCTAATTGCCGCAAAGCGACTATTTCAGCATCTTCCAAATACTTAGCACTTTATTACTATATAAATGTAAAGCGCTTGGATTGGATTCCTAATGCTGATTTTTTTCTTCTTGTTTTTCTTTTGACTTGGCTGCTTATCAATGTCAAGCTGAAATAGATCTTGTTGACAGTCGAACAATGTCATTAATCAAGCTGTCTCAAGGTGCACTGTTCCAAGTCCCAAGGCACACCCACAGTTTGCTCCTACTTTCGTTATAAATATCTTAAGGAACACACAATCATTGACCAATCTTGGAGATACTCTGCAATATTCCACTTAAAACTTACTGCAAAAGCTGCAAACAAAAACAGACACAAAGAACATTATTTTTCGTCCTGAATCTGAGTTGGTTGAATTGTGAATTGATGCAAATTCGACAGTTAAAAAAATACATTTTTATAAAAGCTTTGACAGAAACCATCAACTAATATAAAATAAAAAAGGACTTAAAAACTTAAACAAATATTGCTAAAGCACTGGGAAAAAAGTTTGTCAAGAAAAAAGAAGAAACCAACCAAGATGATATTTATCCAACTTTTTTTTTTATTCAAAATTATAAGAAATACAAGTGAAAATATATAAACATTATGGGAACAGCGATATCAATAGATATCTGCGCTGCTAGCTTAAAAATCTAAGAAAACTTTTGGATTTATTTTATTTTTTTTTTTAGTTTGATTTTTTGAACTAAAAAGTTGTAAGTTTTTAACACACATGCAACCTTATTGTTATGTAAAGTGCAAGGTATAAAATAGTAAAATCTTCCATAGTCTAACTGTGCTAACATGTCACACACACACACACACACAATCCCGCTGAGCTGTTGTGGCACAGCCCACCTGCCCCCACCCACATTGGCCACATCGCATATGGAGCGACATGTGGACAGTTTTGTGGAGTAAAACCAGCGTCGAAAACAAAAAACCGCCAGAACAAAACATAGCGTTCTTTCCATGTGCTGACAGCGATAAATTCTAATGTCGGGTCATGTTGGGCCACGCCTCCGGGGTGTGGGCGTTGTCGAGCGGCAGCAAGGGCAGTTGACCAAAGACCGAAGCATGAAAAATGCCAGTTTCCGTTTTGGGCTGCTCGTGGTCCGTGGGCAAAGTGGGCAAAGAAATGTGTACGAAAGAATGGCAGTTAACTGGCATTTTTGGTTTTGTTTGTGCTGTGGAAATATGTTTAGCACGTGTTTGCGTACTGCTCCTTGGTCAATCCCCATTGCCTGGCCGCCACCTATATATATAGATATATATAAATATATATATATATATATATGTATTGCCAGAGCCGGCCACATTTGTCACTTTAAATGCAATTTGACTTGTGCCCAATGCACATAAGTTTTCCTGCTACCAGTAATTTGTCGTGTTTTTCTTGGCCGCAGGGACAGCCAGCCAACCAGCTACAGTACCCAAAAAAATATAAAAAACAAAAGGACCAAAAAGTGTAGCACACATTTGGGGACGCTCAACAAAATCAATTTTAAAGCACTGCAGTGTCAAGTCGATCCAAGTGGGAACTTGGCAAATATTTATTGTCTGGCGCACAAGTGGCAATTGCTTTGTGGCACCTCAATTCAATCTGCATACACAAAAACCCGGCGCTAAGCCAATTATATTTGGCTGCTTCTCAGATGAAGAAAAAACAAAAAAAAAACCAGACTGCAAATTATTGGCAGCTAATGAGCAGCTTCAGCTGCAGCCAAGTGTTAAGAGCATAAAATCTGCATCAATTATGCACAGTCGAGTTGACAGTTCCCTTCCAAGTTGCAAGTTCAAATTTGAAGCTGGCCGGTCACATTTTGTTTAATGTGCAACATTGATGGCTTCATTAGTCTGCAGCCCGTTTGTTGTTGCAATACTCTTGCTTTTGGTATTACAGTTGTGTCCACAAATAAGTAACATCATTGAAAATACTTCAACAGACATATAATAATATTTATTTCTCCAACTGCTGGTAAAATTTTTTTTTTTATATTTTGCCTAAATCAAAGATTTTTTATTGTAACAACAAAAAATGCTATTTGATTTGACTTTTAAAATGGCTAACAAATACCTCCTTTAATATTTAGAAAATTACTAAGTTATTTAAAAATTTCAATTTTTAATAAATAGTAGTGTAATTTGTGTTCGGCACAGCAGTATTTTTGTGTTGTTGTTGGTGCTGCTTTGGCGAGCAATGAGCCGGAAATGTCTTCATTATAATTGCATATGGCGCTGGCTGTAAAGTCCTGTGCAAAGCGGAAACGGAAGCATACAAAAATATATTTATTGTTGTTATTGTTGTTGTGGTGAATTTTTGCTTGCAACATTGTTACTTGTCGTTTTTCTTTTCTTTTTTTTTTGCTGTTGTGCGTACGAGCGTGGTAATTTGCTCACTTGTACACAATCTCAGTCAAGCATTGACATAAAACTTCTCAAGCAACCCTCCCCCCCCCCCTATCTTCCCATTGCCATCTTCAGCCCACTCTCACACATTGATTCTGTTCCACGCTACGCCTGAGTGATGACTGAATTCATATCAACTGACAGTTTATTTACACAAGCGCCATCATTACCAACGCCTGTGAGCCTCTCTGGCCCCGGGAGCCAGTCAGCCACACTCACGCAAACCCGCACACACACCCGCTCACACACCCACTCACACACACACACACACACACACACACACACGGAAATTATAGCCGGCAAGCGTACGATATGAAAAATTGACTGTGATTTATGCAATTATGTTAACAAAATATTTACTTGGCCACAAAACTGATTGGCTTAGACACTTGGCACAGCTTGTAAGCGTTTCGGTTGCTTGCCTTAAACGCCCCCCCATATTAAAAAGACATTAGCCTCGTTGTTTTGATGATTAATTAATGGTACACACAGCCAAAACTAAATCGTCCAGCTTAAAGGGATCTCGAAGCCATTACCCAGATCCAGATCCGCTGCAGTGCAGCTGGCATCGCTGATATGGAAAGCTTTAAGAGATTGTCGCGATTACAAAAAAGGACAACGCATTTAAACGCACAAATATAAAATAAATTAAAATTTTATTACAAAACGGATGCGAAAAACTTTTGCCATTTCCTAAACATTGTAAAAGTAACAAGTTTTCCAGCGTTTTTGTTGTGCTCGAAAATTGCTCTTGCTCTGATTCTCAGCACTGTGTTCTGTGTTCAGATTTAGGTTGAGGTTGAGTGGCTGGTGTTGTGAGAAAGCTCATTACCTTATTGCGTTTTGGCCACCAACTGGGCCACGCCTATGCTGAATGTAGGGCGGCGGCTGCTGGCTGCTTGTTTATGCCTCAAATGAACGGAAATGGTGAAACTTTTAATTGAAACCATAAATTTTGCGCGTGGTTTTTATGCCAACTGAATTTGTCGTGCGGCGTTGCCTACTTAGCGGCTCTCCACTACATACAACCACCCCCTCCCCCCGTAACTCAGCCGACAAGCCCGCTTTTTAATGGTTGCCAAGCCCCACAGTCAAATGCAATTAGCGCCAAGCAAGAATTGCACTTTTGACCAAAAGTCCAATAAGTTGGCCAGGTAACTTGCTAAACTTTCACATAATGAGACCAATGCTCCTGCTCTCCACATGCCACACTTTGGCTACACTAGTTTGAAGGGTTTTTTGGAGGCACTCACTTGCCCACTTGCCCACTTGCTGCATTGGGTATTTATATCAAGTCAACTGTCGCTGCACACGCGCTGCCGGAAATGACGAATGATTAAAATGGGCGTGCCATAATTTCCGCTTGACTGATGTGTGGCAAACAGGAAATTGCAACCAACGTCGACAAACATCGCATACACACATGCTACAACCATACATTGGCCAGCTTCAACTTTGAGTCTTCGTTTCATCACAATTCACACTTTGCACACTTGAAGTATGAGTTTTGCTTCGACTGATTCTTGTTACCATTTAATTGAATTTTCAGTCAACAGCGGGCCAATTGAATGAGTCCATTCGCTTTGCCAGTAACTTTGCTGTATTACCACTCCACAACTACTTCACAGAGTTAAAGAGACAGAGACAGCAAGAGAGAGAGAGAGAGAGAGAGAGAGAGAGAGAGAGAGAGAGAGAGAGAGATTCATATCACAGTCACAAATGCCAGCTGCCATTACGCGCAGAGAAGGCTCGTTTCAAAAAATTCAATTTCCTGCACTTAAATGGATTTGCAGCAAACATTCAACAACTGTTGCCACGTTTTGTTGCCACTCGCAATTGGCTGTTGCGAACTGCTTATTGTATCGATGATTGAATGAAAACTATTGTGTTTTAAAAGCAAATCACAAACATTTCCAGCAATTAGGAAAAAAAAAAACACTTTTTTTTATACAGTTAATTAGTTCATAAGGTGAATTCCTTTATATGGTTTCCCATTCATTTGAAAAAACTAATTAAATTTAGAGAAATATTAAATTTTTCATTAACCTCTGCAAATACTAAATTTTTGTAACTAAAGTACAGCCAACAAATCAATGTTTTCCTTGTGAATTGTATTGTATTTTAAACTCGATATTTTTGTTATATTTATCACAAGTCAAAATTCAATCCAGTATTTCATTAAATTGTATTTAAATAAATAACTCAATGACATAACTAAAACACACTGAAATTTGTAATAGAGCCAATCACAAATCACAAGCACACTTTTGGTCACAGTTTTTGGCATTTTAACAAATATAAATTTTTAAGTGCGAACTGTAACATTTTTGAAATATTTAAAATAATTAAAATGGTAAAAATGACAATTTGGCAAATATGTGTAAGTAAGTTGTGGCTATTCGATGATGGTATTTATTGAATTTTCAATTGAAATAGCTGGGAAATGAATTCTATGGTTTTAAAGACAAATTTGAATATTAAACACACACATTTTCTGTGTGCCGAATCAGAACACCATCCACCGCACTGCAAACGAGATGAAACAAAATGAATATTTGCAATAAAAAAATATTTGGGTCTTTGCTAATATTTCAAATGGAAAAGCCTCTGCCTCTCAGTTGGTTGTGTGTGGTATTTTTGTGCTACTTTTGCTATTGATTTTATTTGGCATAAATGCGACGTGTGGTGCTCATTTTTTACAGTCGAAGATCCGCTTTGGTTTCTATATATATATATATATTTTTTTTTTATTATTATTATTTTTTGCTGTAGTTGTTGGTTTTGCTGGGTGCTGGGTGAACATAGCAGCCAATGGCAATATTTTCAATTTGCTAAATGGCGCAGTCATCCAACTGAAATGCCACATATACTATGTGTATATATAACTAAGTATGTTGCAAGTATTTGTGGACAGGCAGAGAGAGAGAGAGTGGAGAGACGGAAATTTTTGTGCCATGCGGAAGAAACCACAGCAGGCATTTCAATAATTCTAATGCGAATTTTTGGAGTTATGAATGGGCTCTGTTTTTCTGAGTTTTTGTTTTTGTTGCGACATGAAATACGTGCCACCGAATCACTAGCAGTTCTATTGATAATCGATATTTGCCAGTCGCTTGCAATGATATGCGGCATTCATTAGCCAATGTCAAAAGGAAGTCGACTTTCACGCGTCCAATGCGAAATGATTTATGGCGGACAATGACTACGTGCAATAATACAGGCAATATCAACAACAACAACAACAACAACAGAGACAGTGACAACTAAACAGGGTCCCTGCAGTTGGCGGGAATCGAGTGTGTTTACTTCCGGCGGAAGCAGACGCCGAACATGGCGGCGCCACAAATAAATTTATGTATATGAAACCGCAAAGAGATCGAAGCAACATGCAAGCTCATTATCATCCTTAGCTTCATAATGAGCTACCCATGGCATAGCTAATGGCGCGAATAATATGCAAGTTTTCTGACTGCTCAGACACACACACACACACACACAGAACCGAGGGTTGCTCGTAAAAATAGCATAAAGAAATTTATTACAAAATGTTAATATGCATGCATTAATTTATAGCCCTTAACAAATTGTACAAAGTTCAACATTATTCATTTAATATGACCTTATCGTGACTTTCTGACCATACCTCGTAAGCACGCACACACACACACACACACACACACAAACTGGATACGCACACTTAATCAGTAAAAGCAAGACGCAGCCATTTTGTTCATATGTTTGAGAGCTCAATGATTTAGTGCGGTAAACGCTTAAAATTTAATGCGCATAATTTATACGTTATTATCAACACTTCATTTTAGGCTTTGAGCACCGCGCGACCCCCCGCTTAAAACACACACAACTCGACGATTTTTGGCAATAAATTCTAAGGAGAGCAAAAACAAAAAAAAAAAAAACAACCCAAAACAAATGAAAGAAAATATAAAAAAAAAGGGATGCGAGGACGGGCAAAACTTTTGTTGCTTAAGTAAACTTGAAAAGTTTTCGAGACATAAAAGTTTCTTGTGAAAGTCACACGAAAGTTGAATGCAATAAATCTGAACGATGCTGCATCAGAAGCAAACCCAAAAAATGTGCAATCCGTTGGCCAAATCCGTTAAGCTTGCTCAAAAGAAGAAAAAAAAACACATAAAGAAATCACACACACACACATGCGGACACACAAGTTAAACTTTCATCGCGCTTTCATGGCTGATAAATGGCCAACTGGATCAGAAAATACAAGCACCGATTCACGATTGCATCTAAAATACGAAAGGATCCCACTCCCCCCAATGCAGTCACATCTGCTGCACTTGACCAGCAGCAGCAGCCAACTCTTGAAATTTAAATGAAACTGCATATATAAATATGTATTTATACTTGCAGCTCCTTTCGAGTGGGTGCACAACTTAAACTGTGCTAATTGAACAGCAATTTGCAGAAGGCAACAGGGTCAAGTGGCACAGGTAAGTTAAAGTACAACTTCGCTTGCAGCTGCATGTGGCATGCAGTTGTGGCAGTAACAGTAAGGAGACCCTTGCATGGGAAATTGGAATTTACAGCTCAACTCTGGCTGCCTGAAACTGAAAGCTGTTCAAGTTCTAGGCTCACTTTCCGAGATATATTTATTTATTTTCTATCCAACACAAATTAAATTATTGAATAACAAAACAAATGAAAACTGAAGTTTAACAAAACATAGATTACAAGAAACACTTAAGCATTTTCCAATATAAATTGCTGGAATGAAAATATTAATCAAGAAATATTTCTTTTTCATGCTTGACTGATTTTAAATTTAAATAAAATGCAGAAATACTAAAATATTGATAACTTTATTTAGTTAATTGAAAGTTGAAGTTTAAAAAAAATTAAATTACAAGAAACACTTAAGCATTTTCCAATATAAATTGCTGGAATGAAAATATTAATCAAGAAATATTTCTTTTTCATGCTTGACTGATTTTAAATTTAAATAAAATGCAGAAATACTACAAAATTGGTAACTTTGTTTTAGTTATTCAATAATATGTAACTTAATCATAGATTACAATTGCATAATGTACCAAAGGTGTACCTCGTTTGAAATGCAAAATGTGACTTTTAAGATTAAGCCTGCAGTTGACAGATCAGATTTATCAAAGCACTCAAATCCATTGATTTTGAACAAAGAATCGCGACAGATTCAGTTAATTGGTGTCTGAAGTTGTTCAGGCCGTGAATGAATTGCATGTTGCTCAAAAGTTTTGTTAGTTTAGAAAGTTTTAGCTTGAGCTCACTGTCAAGTCAAGTCTTAGTATCTGAGTAAGCGATTTGAGCCAATGCTCTAAATGAAAACTTTTGTGCCTTGGCAATTTTGCCAAGTTAGACGCGTTGTCAGCGTAGCTCTGGCTTAGTATTTAAAGGTAGCTGCCGGCTAAGTTGTTAACCCAGTTATTCTGCACTTCAAATACAATTTGGCTGATGGAGCGCGCTAAAAAGTCCTTGTGCCACATGCAAAAAAAAAAAAATAATAAAAAAATAAAAATAAAAATGTGGCGCAATAAAAGCAGAAATGCTGGGGCAGCAAATTATTTTGCGAATTATTTCCACACGAGTCTCAGTCGGACTGCTTAAATATTCCACGTTGGTTTCTTTTTCATTATCACGCTGCGCAGCTTAATTGCAATGAAAGCGCACTTTTCTCCCAGCAATTTGCAGTCGCCATGAATTATGCAGAATTATGACCGCACAGGATTCTGCTGCCTTTTTAGACCTTTTTTTTACTTGTTTTTTTCTTTCCTTTTTTTTTTTTTTTTTTTGCTACCCTGTTGCAGGCTCCATAATCACATGAACGACACAACGGCTACATAAACTCAATCTGTGTGTGAGCTCAGGTGAGTGATTGCAATTGCAAAAAGCGCACAGCAGTTGGGACTTCGGCTCAGCTTCAGCTTCCGACTTGGGTACAGGTTCAGATGGCGACTCAGGTCGAATTCACGTTATGAATGGAATGCATCAAAATGTTTGCATGTATAATGACGCGTGCGATGATGCGTGAGTTGACGCGTGAGTTGACGTGTGAGTTGACGCGTGCGATGACGCGTTAGTTGACGCGTGAATGAAATACATTTCTCAATTTAAAAAAAAAAAACTTAATACGTAAATTTCTCCAATTGATGAAAATTAACGAATATTCAACTTTTGATGCAGATCTAATATAAATGGAAAGGACTTCAAATTGTTGAAAGAAATTTGGACCTAAGTAAATTATTACCGAAGATATGACAGTTTGAATTTGAAACAAAATCTAAAAGGGTACATTTCTCAAATTTAAATAAAAAAAACTTAAAACGTCCATTTCTCCATTTGGTGAAAATGAACGCATTTGCAACTTTTGATGCAGAATTAATATATATAGACAGGACTTCAAATTGTTGAAAGAAATTCGGACCTAAGGTAATTATTAGCGAAGATATGACAGTTTGAATTCGAAACTAAATCTATAAGGGCAAATTTCTCAATAAAAAAAAAATTAAAACGTCAATATCACCATTATTACCGAAGATATAACAGTTTTAAAAATTTAAAAAAAAAAGCGAAAAACGTCGATATCTCCATTATATCTGAAGTTATGACCGTTTTAAAAATTTAAATAAAGATATGACCGTTTTAAAATTTTTAACAAAATAAAGCGAAAAACGTCGATATCTCCATTACTTCGAAGTTATAACCGTTTTAAAACTTTAAACAAAAAAAAAAGCGAAAAACGTCGATATCTCCATTATTTCCAAAGATATGACCGTTTTAAAAATTTAACCAAAAAAAAGCGAAAAACGTCGATATCTCCATTATTTCCGAAGTTATGACCGTTTTAAAACATTAAACAAAAACTAAGCGAAAAACGTCGATATCTCCATTATTTCCGAAGATATGACCGTTTTAAAAATTTAAACAAAAAAATAAAAGCGTAAAACGTCGATATCTGCATTATTTCCGAAGATATGACCGTTTTAAAAATTTCAACAAAAAAATAAAAGCGTAAAACGTCGATATCTCCATTATTTACGAAGATATGGCCATTTCAAAAATTTGAACAAAAAAAAAAGGGTAAAATGTCGATATCTCCATTATTTACGAAGATATGGCCATTTTAAAAATTTTAACAAAAAAAAAGCGTCAAATGTCGATATCTCCATTATTTACGAAGATATGGCCATTTTAAAAATTTGAACAAAAAAAAAGGCTAAAATGTCGATATCTCCATTATTTACGAAGATATGGCCATTTTAAAAATTTGAACAAAAAAAAAGGCTAAAATGTCGATATCTCCATTATTTACGAAGATATGGCCATTTTAAAAATTTGAACAAAAAAAAAGGGTAAAATGTCGATATCTCCATTATTTACGAAGATATGGCCATTTTAAAAATTTGCCCAAAAAAAAAGGGTAAAATGTCGATATCTCCATTATTTACGAAGATATGGCCATTTTAAAAATTTGAACAAAAATGTCGATATCTCCATTATTTACGAAGATATGGCCATTTTAAAAATTTGAACAAAGAAAAGGGTAAAATGTCGATATCTCCATTATTTACGAAGATATGGCCATTTTAAAAATTTGAACAAAAAAAAAGGGTAAAATGTCGATATCTCCATTATTTACGAAGATATGGCCATTTCAAAAATTTGAACAAAAAAAAAGGGTAAAATGTCGATATCTCCATTATTTACGAAGATATGGCCATTTTAAACATTTGAACAAAAAAAAGGCTAAAATGTCGATATCTCCATTATTTACGAAGATATGGCCATTTTAAAAATTTGAACAAAAAAACGATAAAATGTCGATATCTCCATTATTTACGAAGATATGGCCATTTTAAAAATTTGAACAAAAAAAAAGGCTAAAATGTCGATATCTCCATTATTTACGAAGATATGGCCTTTTTAAAAATTTGAACAACAAAAAAGCGTCAAATGTCGATATCTCCATTATTTACGAAGATATGGCCATTTTAAAAATTTGCCCAAAAAAAAAGGGTAAAATGTCGATATCTCCATTATTTACGAAGATATGGCCATTTTAAAAATTTGAACAAAAAAAAGGCTAAAATGTCGATATCTCCATTATTTACGAAGATATGGCCATTTCAAAAATTTGAACAAAAAAAAAGGCTAAAATGTCGATATCTCCATTATTTACGAAGATATGGCCATTTCAAAAATTTTAACAAAAAAAAAGGGTAAAATGTCGATATCTCCATTATTTACGAAGATATGGCCATTTCAAAAATTTGAACAAAAAAAAAGGGTAAAATGTCGATATCTCCATTATTTACGAAGATATGGCCATTTTAAAAATTTTAACAAAAAAAAAGCGTCAAATGTCGATATCTCCATTATTTACGAAGATATGGCCATTTTAAAAATTTGAACAAAAAAAAAGGCTAAAATGTCGATATTTCCATTATTTACGAAGATATGGCCATTTCAAAAATTTGAACAAAAGAAAAGGGTAAAATGTCGATATCTCCATTATTTACGAAGATATGGCCATTTTAAAAATTTGAACAAAAAAAAAGGGTAAAATGTCGATATCTCCATTATTTACGAAGATATGGCCATTTTAAAAATTTGAACAAAAAAAAAGGGTAAAATGTCGATATCTCCATTATTTACGAAGATATGGCCATTTCAAAAATTTGAACAAAAAAAAAGGGTAAAATGTCGATATCTCCATTATTTACGAAGATATGGCCATTTTAAAAATTTGAACAAAAAAAAAGCGTCAAATGTCGATATCTCCATTATTTACGAAGATATGGCCATTTTAAAAATTTGAACAAAAAAAAAGGGTAAAATGTCGATATCTCCATTATTTACGAAGATATGGCCATTTTAAAAATTTGAACAAAAAAAAAGGGTAAAATGTCGATATCTCCATTATTTACGAAGATATGGCCATTTTAAAAATTTGAACAAAAAAAAAGGGTAAAATGTCGATATCTCCATTATTTACGAAGATATGGCCATTTCAAAAATTTGAACAAAAAAAAAGGGTAAAATGTCGATATCTCCATTATTTACGAAGATATGGCCATTTTAAAAATTTGAACAAAAAAAAAGCGTCAAATGTCGATATCTCCATTATTTACGAAGATATGGCCATTTTAAAAATTTGAACAAAAAAAAAGGCTAAAATGTCGATATCTCCATTATTTACGAAGATATGGCCATTTTAAAAATTTGAACAAAAAAAAAGCGTCAAATGTCGATATCTCCATTATTTACGAAGATATGGCCATTTTAAAAATTTGAACAAAAAAAAAGGCTAAAATGTCGATATCTCCATTATTTACGAAGATATGGCCATTTCAAAAATTTGAACAAAAAAAAAGGCTAAAATGTCGATATCTCCATTATTTACGAAGATATGGCCATTTCAAAAATTTGAACAAAAAAAAGGGTAAAATGTCGATATCTCCATTATTTACGAAGATATGGCCATTTTAAAAATTTGAACAAAAAAAAAGGCTAAAATGTCGATATCTCCATTATTTACGAAGATATGGCCATTTTAAAAATTTGAACAAAAAAAAGGCTAAAATGTCGATATCTCCATTATTTACGAAGATATGGCCATTTTAAAAATTTGAACAAAAAAAAAGGCTAAAATGTCGATATCTCCATTATTTACGAAGATATGGCCATTTTAAAAATTTGAACAAAAAAAAAGCGTCAAATGTCGATATCTCCATTATTTACGAAGATATGGCCATTTTAAAAATTTGAACAAAAAAAAAGGCTAAAATGTCGATATCTCCATTATTTACGAAGATATGGCCATTTCAAAAATTTGAACAAAAAAAAAGGCTAAAATGTCGATATCTCCATTATTTACGAAGATATGGCCATTTCAAAAATTTGAACAAAAAAAAGGGTAAAATGTCGATATCTCCATTATTTACGAAGATATGGCCATTTTAAAAATTTGAACAAAAAAACGATAAAATGTCGATATCTCCATTGTTTACGAAGATATGGCCATTTTAAAAATTTGAACAAAAAAAAAGGCTAAAATGTCGATATCTCCATTATTTACGAAGATATGGCCATTTTAAAAATTTGAACAAAAAAAAAGCGTCAAATGTCGATATCTCCATTATTTACGAAGATATGGCCATTTCAAAAATTTGAACAAAAAAAAAGGGTAAAATGTCGATATCTCCATTATTTACGAAGATATGGCCATTTTAAAAATTTGAACAAAAAAAAAGGCTAAAATGTCGATATCTCCATTATTTACGAAGATATGGCCATTTCAAAAATTTGAACAAAAAAAAAGGGTAAAATGTCGATATCTCCATTATTTACGAAGATATGGCCATTTTAAAAATTTTAACAAAAAAAAAGCGTCAAATGTCGATATCTCCATTATTTACGAAGATATGGCCATTTTAAAAATTTGAACAAAAAAAAAGGCTAAAATGTCGATATCTCCATTATTTACGAAGATATGGCCATTTTAAAAATTTGAACAAAAAAAAAGGCTAAAATGTCGATATCTCCATTATTTACGAAGATATGGCCATTTCAAAAATTTGAACAAAAAAAAAGGGTAAAATGTCGATATCTCCATTATTTACGAAGATATGGCCATTTTAAAAATTTGAACAAAAAAAAAGGGTAAAATGTCATTATCTCCATTATTTACGAAGATATGGCCATTTTAAAAATTTGAACAAAAAAAAAGGGTAAAATGTCGATATCTCCATTATTTACGAAGATATGGCCATTTTAAAAATTTGAACAAAAAAAAAGGCTAAAATGTCGATATCTCCATTATTTACGAAGATATGGCCATTTCAAAAATTTGAACAAAAAAAAAGGGTAAAATGTCGATATCTCCATTATTTACGAAGATATGGCCATCTTAAAAATTTTAACAAAAAAAAAGCGTCAAATGTCGATATCTCCATTATTTACGAAGATATGGCCATTTTAAAAATTTGAACAAAAAAAAGGCTAAAATGTCGATATCTCCATTATTTACGAAGATATGGCCATTTTAAAAATTTGCCCAAAAAAAAAGGGTAAAATGTCGATATCTCCATTATTTACGAAGATATGGCCATTTTAAAAATTTGAACAAAAAAAAAGGCTAAAATGTCGATATCTCCATTATTTACGAAGATATGGCCATTTTAAAAATTTGAACAAAAAAAAGGCTAAAATGTCGATATCTCCATTATTTACGAAGATATGGCCATTTTAAAAATTTGAACAAAAAAAAAGGCTAAAATGTCGATATCTCCATTATTTACGAAGATATGGCCATTTTAAAAATTTGAACAAAAAAAAAGGCTAAAATGTCGATATCTCCATTATTTACGAAGATATGGCCATTTTAAAAATTTGAACAAAAAAAAAGGGTAAAATGTCGATATCTCCATTATTTACGAAGATGTGGCCATTTCAAAAATTTGAACAAAAAAAAAGGGTAAAATGTCGATATCTCCATTATTTACGAAGATATGGCCATTTCAAAAATTTGAACAAAAAAACAAGGGTAAAATGTCGATATCTCCATTATTTACGATGATATGGCCATTTTAAAAATTTTAACAAAAAAAAAGGCTAAAATGTCGATATCTCCATTATTTACGAAGATATGGCCATTTTAAAAATTTGAACAAAAAAAAAGGCTAAAATGTCGATATCTCCATTATTTACGAAGATATGGCCATTTTAAAAATTTGAACAAAAAAAAAGGGTAAAATGTCGATATCTCCATTATTTACGAAGATATGGCCATTTCAAAAATTTGAACAAAAAAAAAGGGTAAAATGTCGATATCTCCATTATTTACGAAGATATGGCCATTTTAAAAATTTGCCCAAAAAAAAAGGGTAAAATGTCGATATCTCCATTATTTACGAAGATATGGCCATTTTAAAAATTTGAACAAAAAAAAAGGCTAAAATGTCGATATCTCCATTATTTACGAAGATATGGCCTTTTTAAAAATTTGAACAACAAAAAAGCGTCAAATGTCGATATCTCCATTATTTACGAAGATATGGCCATTTCAAAAATTTGAACAAAAAAAAAGGGTAAAATGTCGATATCTCCATTATTTACGAATATATGGCCATTTTAAAAATTTGAACAAAAAAAAAGGGTAAAATGTCGATATCTCCATTATTTACGAAGATATGGCCATTTTAAAAATTTGAACAAAAAAAAAGGGTAAAATGTCGATATCTCCATTATTTACGAAGATATGGCCATTTTAAAAATTTGAACAAAAAAAAAGGCTAAAATGTCGATATCTCCATTATTTACGAAGATATGGCCATTTTAAAAATTTGAACAAAAAAAAAGCGTCAAATATCGATATCTCCATTATTTACGAAGATATGGCCATTTGAACAAAAAAAAAGGCTAAAATGTCGATATCTCCATTATTTACGAAGATATGGCCATTTTAAAAATTTGAAAAAAAAAAGGCTAAAATGTCGATATCTCCATTATTTACGAAGATATGGCCATTTTAAGAATTTGAACAAAAAAAAAGGGTAAAATGTCGATATCTCCATTATTTACGAAGATATGGCCATTTCAAAAATTTGAACAAAAAAAAAGGGTAAAATGTCGATATCTCCATTATTTACGAAGATATGGCCATTTTAAAAATTTTAACAAAAAAAAAGCGTCAAATGTCGATATCTCCATTATTTACGAAGATATGGCCATTTTAAAAATTTGAATAAAAAAAGGCTAAAATGTGGATATCTCCATTATTTACGAAGATATGGCCATTTTAAAAATTTGAACAAAAAAAAAGGCTAAAATGACGATATCTCCATTATTTACGAAGATATGGCCATTTTAAAAATTTGAACAAAAAAAAAGGCTAAAATGTCAATATCTCCATTATTTACGAAGATATGGCCATTTTAAAAATTTGAATAAAAAAAAGGCTAAAATGTCGATATCTCCATTATTTACGAAGATATGGCCATTTTAAAAATTTGAACAAAAAAAAAGGCTAAAATGTCGATATCTCCATTATTTACGAAGATATGGCCATTTTAAAAATTTGAATAAAAAAAGGCTAAAATGTCGATATCTCCATTATTTACGAAGATATGGCCATTTCAAAAATTTGAACAAAAAAAAAGGGTAAAATGTCGATATCTCCATTATTTACGAAGATATGGCCATTTTAAAAATTTGAACAAAAAAAAAGGGTAAAATGTCGATATCTCCATTGTTTACGAAGATATGGCCATTTTTAAAATTTGAACAAAATAAAGGCTAAAATGTCGATATCTCCATTATTTACGAAGATATGGCCATTTCAAAAATTTGAACAAAAAAAAAGGGTAAAATGTCGATATCTCCATTATTTACGAAGATATGGCCATTTTAAAAATTTGAACAAAAAAAAAGCGTCAAATGTCGATATCTCCATTATTTACGAAGATATGGCCATTTTAAAAATTTGAATAAAAAAAAGGCTAAAATGTCGATATCTCCATTATTTACGAAGATATGGCCATTTCAAAAATTTGAACAAAAAAAAAGGGTAAAATGTCGATATCTCCATTATTTACGAAGATATGGCCATTTTAAAAATTTGAACAAAAAAAAAGGGTAAAATGTCGATATCTCCATTATTTACGAAGATATGGCCATTTCAAAAATTTGAACAAAAAAAAAGGGTAAAATGTTGATATCTCCATTATTTACGAAGATATGGCCATTTTAAAAATTTGAACAAAAAAAAAGTCTAAAGTGTCGATATCTCCATTATTTACGAAGATATGGCCATTTTAAAAATTTGAACAAAAAAAAAGGGTAAAATGTCGATATCTCCATTATTTACGAAGATATGGCCATTTTTAAAATTTGAACAAAATAAAGGCTAAAATGTCGATATCTCCATTATTTACGAAGATATGGCCATTTCAAAAATTTGAACAAAAAAAAAGGGTAAAATGTCGATATCTCCATTATTTACGAAGATATGGCCATTTTAAAAATTTGAACAAAAAAAAAGGCTAAAATGTCGATATCTCCATTATTTACGAAGATATGGCCATTTTAAAAATTTGAATAAAAAAAAGGCTAAAATGTCGATATCTCCATTATTTACGAAGATATGCCCATTTTAAAAATTTGAACAAAAAAAAAGGCTAAAATGTCGATATCTCCATTGTTTACGAAGATATGGCCATTTTTAAAATTTGAACAAAATAAAGGCTAAAATGTCGATTTCTCCATTATTTACGAAGATATGGCCATTTCAAAAATTTGAACAAAAAAAAAGGGTAAAATGTCGATATCTCCATTATTTACGAAGATATGGCCATTTTAAAAATTTGAACAAAAAAAAAGGCTAAAATGTCGATATCTCCATTATTTACGAAGATATGGCCATTTTAAAAATTTGAATAAAAAAAGGCTAAAATGTCGATATCTCCATTATTTACGAAGATATGGCCATTTCAAAAATTTGAACAAAAAAAAAGGGTAAAATGTCGATATCTCCATTATTTACGAAGATATGGCCATTTTAAAAATTTGAACAAAAAAAAAGTCTAAAGTGTCGATATCTCCATTATTTACGAAGATATGGCCATTTTAAAAATTTGAACAAAAAAAAAGGGTAAAATGTCGATATCTCCATTATTTACGAAGATATGGCCATTTCAAAAATTTGAACAAAAAAAAAGGGTAAAATGTCGATATCTCCATTATTTACGAAGATATGGCCATTTTAAAAATTTGAACAAAAAAAAAGGCTAAAATGTCGATATCTCCATTATTTACGAAGATATGGCCATTTTAAAAATTTTAATAAAAAAAAGGCTAAAATGTCGATATCTCCATTATTTACGAAGATATGGCCATTTTAAAAATTTGAACAAAAAAAGGCTAAAATGTCGATATCTCCATAATTTACGAAGATATGGCCATTTTAAAAATTTGAACAAAAAAAAGGCTAAAATGTCGATATCTCCATTATTTACGAAGATATGGCCATTTTAAAAATTTGAACAAAAAAAAAGTCTAAAGTGTCGATATCTCCATTATTTACGAAGATATGGCCATTTTAAAAATTTGAACAAAAAAAAAGGGTAAAATGTCGATATCTCCATTATTTACGAAGATATGGCCATTTTAAAAATTTTAACAAAAAAAAAGCGTCAAATGTCGATATCTCCATTATTTACGAAGATATGGCCATTTTAAAACTTTGAATAAAAAAAAGGCTAAAATGTCGATATCTCCATTATTTACGAAGATATGGCCATTTTAAAAATTTGAACAAAAAAAAGGGTAAAATGTCGATATCTCCATTATTTACGAAGATATGGCCATTTTAAAAATTTGAACAAAAAAAAAGGGTAAAATGTCGATATCTCCATTATTTACGAAGATATGGCCATTTTAAACAAAAAAAAGGCTAAAATGTCGATATCTCCATTATTTACGAAGATATGGCCATTTAAAAAATTTGAACAAAAAAAAAGGCTAAAATGTCGATATCTCCATTATTTACGAAGATATGGCCATTTTAAAAATTTGAACAAAAAAAAGGCTAAAATGTCGATATCTCCATTATTTACGAAGATATGGCCATTTTAAAAATTTGAATAAAAAAAAGGTAAAATGTCGATATCTCCATTATTTACGAAGATATGGCCATTTAAAAAATTTGAACAAAAAAAAGGCTAAAATGTCGATATCTCCATTATTTACGAAGATATGGCCATTTTAAAAATTTGAACAAAAAAAAAGGGTAAAATGTCCATATCTCCATTATTTACAAAGATATGGCCATTTTAAAAATTTGAACAAAAAAAAAGGCTAAAATGTCGATATCTCCATTATTTACGAAGATATGACCGTTTTAAAAATTTCAACAAAAAAATAAAAAAGCTTAAAACGTCGATATCTCCATTATTTCCGAAAATATGACCGTTTTAAAAATTTCAACAAAAAAATAAAAAAGCTTAAAACGTCGATATCTCCATTATTTCCGAAGATATGACCGTTTTAAAAATTTTAACAAAAAAATAAAAAAGCGTAAAACGTCGATATCTCCGTTATTTCCGAAGATATGACCGTTTTAAAAAATTTCAACAAAAAAATAAAAAAGCTTAAAACGTCGATATCTCCATTATTTCCAAAGATATGACCGTTTTAAAAATTTCAACAAAAAAATAAAAAAGCTTAAAACGTCGATATCTCCATTATTTCCGAAGATATGACCGTTTTAAAAATTTCAACAAAAAAATAAAAAAGCTTAAAACGTCGATATCTCCATTATTTCCGAAGATATGACCGTTTTAAAAATTGAAACAAAAAAAAAGCGTATATCGTCGATATCTCCATTATTTCCGAAGATATGACCGTTTTAAAAATTGAAACAAAAAAAAGCGTAAAACGTCGATATCTCCACTATTTCCGAAGATATGACCGTTTCTAAAAATTGAAACAAAAAAAAAGCGTAAAACGTCGATATCTCCATTGTTTACGAAGATATGACAGTTTTTGTTGGAAATTATGTTATTTTAACATTCAATGCAACCGTGCATCAATACTTATGTTAAGTTCACGTTAATCGATAGTTATAATGTTAATGGACAGTCTTGAATAAACTTCGTTTGAGTACACAACGCTGGTGCGACTCAGTTTTATTATCTAGGCATTCCCTGACGCGGGGAAAAGGATTATCGCTCCAACAGGTTATGGGCCCAGGACGCGTGGCCTTATAATATTGATAACGGTTTATTTGACTCGATATCCAGAGTTACGAACTCGGATTTAATAAAAGACAAATCGGCAGTTACGTGTGTGTATTTGTAAAGTGCGTCGCAATAATAGAAACATGAGTGAGTTGTTCCAAATTGAGAAGCTTGACGAAAAGAATTATGATTCTTGGAGCATACAGATGCGAAGCGTGTTGGTACATGCGGATCTATGGGATGTTGCGTCGGGGGATTTACAGAAGTCTGATGTGGGCGAAAATATTAACTGGAGTGCGTTGGATCGTAAGGCATTGGCAACGATCACGCTAAGTGTTAAGACATCGCAGTTGGGATACATCAAGAAGTGCACAACGTCGCAGGAGGCATGGATTAAGTTGCGCGAAGTCCATCAGCCAAGCGGGCCGGTTCGTAAAGTCTCGCTTTACAAAAAGTTGCTCAATTCTCGCATGGAGGAGGGGCAAAGCATGGCTAGCTATTTGATCACATTTAACGAAATCGTGGATCAGCTTGCCGGAGTTGGAATAGAAATAGTTGACGAGCTCAAGGTCATTATTTTGCTTTCCAGCCTTCCAGATATTTATGAGAATTTCGTTGTCGCCATCGAGACGCGCGACAGTCTGCCAGCGCTAGAAATTCTGTGCATTAAATTGAAGGAAGAAGGCGAGTGGAAATAAAGCGCGGAGAAGCAGAGCGATATCGCGCAGGTCTTTACAGTTAGACAACGGCATAACGCTACTGCGAAGGTCACCACAAAGAAAAAATTGAAAAAGATCGCCTGTTACGAATGTGGTGAAACAGGGAATATTA
Organism: Drosophila longiperda; assembly: GCA_035042125.1. Taxonomy (NCBI): domain Eukaryota; kingdom Metazoa; phylum Arthropoda; class Insecta; order Diptera; family Drosophilidae; genus Drosophila; species Drosophila longiperda. The sequence continues at coordinate 13,360,467 of JAWNLV010000107.1, forward strand.
AAGCGAACTGTCGCAGACTAATTGCCAAAGATGATGTAATAGCGACCGGACAAAGGAATTACAGCTTTCTGAACGCATTGGATGAAAGCAGTTCTAAGAAACTCGGCTGGTGCTTGGACAGTGGAGCGACAAGTCATATGTGTTGCGATAAGAAAATGTTTTCAAAGTTTGAGGCGCATACCGAAACGATCTGTTTGGCGGACGCCGGCACCTTGCCAGCAGAAGGCAGAGGTGAAGTGAAAATGAAAACGGATTTGTGCACACTGGTACTACACAACGTATTGTACGTACCAAAGTTGACGGGCAATTTCATGTCGGTGGGACAAGCCGTAGCAATGAAATGCAAGGTATATTTCGATGCAAGTAGTGCACGAGTATTCCAAGGCGGCGAATGTATACTCGAGGCCAAAAGAGTTGGAAATCTGTATACGTTTGAAAGTCATCGTAACAGATGTTATGCAGCTGTTAAGTCGGACGGCGAGTTGTGGCATAACAGATATGGTCATCTCAATTATGATAGTTTGCGAGAAATGGCAAACAAGACGCTGGTGCGAGAAATGGAAAATGTTGACGTGTTGCAACGGGTGTCTGGCAAGACGTGCATCATGAACAAGATTCACGTGCAGCCATTTCCGGGATCAACAGAAAGCCGAGCGGAGGAACTTCTGAAGCTGGTGCACACTGATGTGTGTGACCCTTTCGAAACGAAGTCTCTTGGCGGGTCTAAGTACTTCCTCACATTTATTGATGACAAGTCAAGACGGATTTTTGTATATTTTCTGAAAGGAAAGGACGAAGTTTTTCGAAAATTCGTTGAGTACAAAAATCTGGTAGAGCGTCAAACAGGAAGGATGATCAAGTGTATTCGCAGTGTATTCGCAATGGACGCGAATATGTGAACAAAACGTTCAATGGGTTTTTGAAAACCAATGGAATTACACGGCAATTGACGGTGCCGTACACTCCGCAACAAAATGGTGTTGCTAAACGAGCTAATCGTACGCTTGTGGAGATGGCTAGATGCTTATTGGATCAATCAGGCATGGGTCAGTCACTGTGGGCAGAGGCAGTAAACACAGCGGTTAATTTACGCAATCGTGCAGCCACAAAGGCACTGATCGCGATGACTCCAATGGAAGCGTGGACTGGCAAGAAACCATCGATTAGTCACCTAAAAGTTTTTGGTTCCATTGCAGTGGCACTGGACAAGGATCGTCCGAAGAGCAAATTTAAGCCCAAATGGAAAGAATACCGCATGGTTGGCTACTCAGTGCAGGCAAAAAGCTATCGGCTCTACGAGGCAGAATCCAAGACAGTTGTCGACAAAAGGGATGTCCTCTTTGATGAGGCCAGCTATCTGGAGAAGGCCATGGGCGAAGTAATAACAATTGATATGGCAAATGTAGGGCAACGAGTTTAGGAAGCTGGCGAAGTGGACGATGATGATGAGGTAGACTCCAGCGGCGAAGATATCACATCTCTTTTAGATGCTACGGATCAAAGTAATGCGGATGAAACCTTTGAAAGTGTCAAAGATGACGCAAAGCTAGAGGAAGAGCAGATCCCAACGAGTTGGACCTGGTAGACCGAAATTGCTTAGGACGGGCACACCTGGACGCCCAAAGCAGCAATATAACATACTCAGCGCTATGGTTACAAGTGAGGTACCCATTCCTGCGCTATGCGCGGTTCGCATTCTTCGTTTTGGCAAGAAGCTATGCAAAAGGAGTATGAGGCTTTGATTACGAATCAAACCTGGCAGCTGGCAAATTTACCGAAAGCTCATCGTGCAATTGGTTGCAAATGGGTCTACACTTTAATGAGGGATGCTCACGGTGCGACTCAGTTTTATTATCTAGGCATTCCCTGACGCGGGAAAAGGATTATCGCTCCAAGAGAAACAAAATCTTAAAGGGTACATTTCTCAAATAAAAAAAAAATAAACATAAAACGCATTTTCAACTTTGTTCAATTGTTAAAACAAATTCGGACAAAAGTAAATTATTGCCGAAGATATGACAGTTTGAATTTGAAACAAAATCTTAAAGGGTACATTTCTCAAATTTAAAAAAAAAAAAATTAAAACGTACATTTTTCCAATTGTTATTTTAACATTCAATGCAACCGTGCATCAATACTTATGTTAAGTTCACGTTAATCGATAGTTATAATGTTAATGGACAGTCTTGAATAAACTTCGTTTGAGTACACAACGCTGGTGCGACTCAGTTTTATTATCTAGGCATTCCCTGACGCGGGGAAAAGGATTATCGCTCCAACAGGTTATGGGCCCAGGACGCGTGGCCTTATAATATTGATAACGGTTTATTTGACTCGATATCCAGAGTTACGAACTCGGATTTAATAAAAGACAAATCGGCAGTTACGTGTGTGTATTTGTAAAGTGCGTCGCAATAATAGAAACATGAGTGAGTTGTTCCAAATTGAGAAGCTTGACGAAAAGAATTATGATTCTTGGAGCATACAGATGCGAAGCGTGTTGGTACATGCGGATCTATGGGATGTTGCGTCGGGGGATTTACAGAAGTCTGATGTGGGTGAAAATATTAACTGGAGTGCGTTGGATCGTAAGGCATTGGCAACGATCACGCTAAGTGTTAAGACATCGCAGTTGGGATACATCAAGAAGTGCACAACGTCGCAGGAGGCATGGATTAAGTTGCGCGAAGTCCATCAGCCAAGCGGGCCGGTTCGTAAAGTCTCGCTTTACAAAAAGTTGCTCAATTCTCGCATGGAGGAGGGGCAAAGCATGGCTAGCTATTTGATCACATTTAACGAAATCGTGGATCAGCTTGCCGGAGTTGGAATAGAAATAGTTGACGAGCTCAAGGTCATTATTTTGCTTTCCAGCCTTCCAGATATTTATGAGAATTTCGTTGTCGCCATCGAGACGCGCGACAGTCTGCCAGCGCTAGAAATTCTGTGCATTAAATTGAAGGAAGAAGGCGAGTGGAAATAAAGCGCGGAGAAGCAGAGCGATATCGCGCAGGTCTTTACAGTTAGACAACGGCATAACGCTACTGCGAAGGTCACCACAAAGAAAAAATTGAAAAAGATCGCCTGTTACGAATGTGGTGAAACAGGGAATATTAAAGCGAACTGTCGCAGACTAATTGCCAAAGATGATGTAATAGCGACCGGACAAAGGAATTACAGCTTTCTGAACGCATTGGATGAAAGCAGTTCTAAGAAACTCGGCTGGTGCTTGGACAGTGGAGCGACAAGTCATATGTGTTGCGATAAGAAAATGTTTTCAAAGTTTGAGGCGCATACCGAAACGATCTGTTTGGCGGACGCCGGCACCTTGCCAGCAGAAGGCAGAGGTGAAGTGAAAATGAAAACGGATTTGTGCACACTGGTACTACACAACGTATTGTACGTACCAAAGTTGACGGGCAATTTCATGTCGGTGGGACAAGCCGTAGCAATGAAATGCAAGGTATATTTCGATGCAAGTAGTGCACGAGTATTCCAAGGCGGCGAATGTATACTCGAGGCCAAAAGAGTTGGAAATCTGTATACGTTTGAAAGTCATCGTAACAGATGTTATGCAGCTGTTAAGTCGGACGGCGAGTTGTGGCATAACAGATATGGTCATCTCAATTATGATAGTTTGCGAGAAATGGCAAACAAGACGCTGGTGCGAGAAATGGAAAATGTTGACGTGTTGCAACGGGTGTCTGGCAAGACGTGCATCATGAACAAGATTCACGTGCAGCCATTTCCGGGATCAACAGAAAGCCGAGCGGAGGAACTTCTGAAGCTGGTGCACACTGATGTGTGTGACCCTTTCGAAACGAAGTCTCTTGGCGGGTCTAAGTACTTCCTCACATTTATTGATGACAAGTCAAGACGGATTTTTGTATATTTTCTGAAAGGAAAGGACGAAGTTTTTCGAAAATTCGTTGAGTACAAAAATCTGGTAGAGCGTCAAACAGGAAGGATGATCAAGTGTATTCGCAGTGTATTCGCAATGGACGCGAATATGTGAACAAAACGTTCAATGGGTTTTTGAAAACCAATGGAATTACACGGCAATTGACGGTGCCGTACACTCCGCAACAAAATGGTGTTGCTAAACGAGCTAATCGTACGCTTGTGGAGATGGCTAGATGCTTATTGGATCAATCAGGCATGGGTCAGTCACTGTGGGCAGAGGCAGTAAACACAGCGGTTAATTTACGCAATCGTGCAGCCACAAAGGCACTGATCGCGATGACTCCAATGGAAGCGTGGACTGGCAAGAAACCATCGATTAGTCACCTAAAAGTTTTTGGTTCCATTGCAGTGGCACTGGACAAGGATCGTCCGAAGAGCAAATTTAAGCCCAAATGGAAAGAATACCGCATGGTTGGCTACTCAGTGCAGGCAAAAAGCTATCGGCTCTACGAGGCAGAATCCAAGACAGTTGTCGACAAAAGGGATGTCCTCTTTGATGAGGCCAGCTATCTGGAGAAGGCCATGGGCGAAGTAATAACAATTGATATGGCAAATGTAGGGCAACGAGTAGAGGAAGCTGGCGAAGTGGACGATGATGATGAGGTAGACTCCAGCGGCGAAGATATCACATCTCTTTTAGATGCTACGGATCAAAGTAATGCGGATGAAACCTTTGAAAGTGTCAAAGATGACGCAAAGCTAGAGGAAGAGCAGATCCCAACGAGTTGGACCTGGTAGACCGAAATTGCTTAGGACGGGCACACCTGGACGCCCAAGGCAGCAATATAACATACTCAGCGCTATGGTTACAAGTGAGGTACCCATTCCTGCGCTATGCGCGGTTCGCATTCTTCGTTTTGGCAAGAAGCTATGCAAAAGGAGTATGAGGCTTTGATTACGAATCAAACCTGGCAGCTGGCAAATTTACCGAAAGCTCATCGTGCAATTGGTTGCAAATGGGTCTACACTTTAATGAGGGATGCTCACGGTGCGACTCAGTTTTATTATCTAGGCATTCCCTGACGCGGGAAAAGGATTATCGCTCCAAGAGAAACAAAATCTTAAAGGGTACATTTCTCAAATAAAAAAAAAAATAAACATAAAACGCATTTTCAACTTTGTTCAATTGTTAAAACAAATTCGGACAAAAGTAAATTATTGCCGAAGATATGACAGTTTGAATTTGAAACAAAATCTTAAAGGATAACATTTCTCAAATTTAAAAAAAAAAAATTAAAACGTACATTTTTCCAATTGGTGAAAATTAAAGCATTTTCAACTTTTGATGCAGAATTGATATATATAAAAAGGACTTCAAATTGTTGAAAGAATCGTGAGTTTACGCGTGTAATGTCACGTGAGATGACGCGTGAATGACGCGTGAGTTAACGCGTGAGATGACGCGTGCGTTGACGCGTGCGTTGACGCGTAAGTTGATGGCAATTTCTCTCTTTCAGATTTAAGGCTTGGAGAAGAAAACGTTGACTGGATTGGCGTGCCGCCTCTAGTTACTACCAGCAAGAGTAAGTGCAGCCGAGCAGTACATTCTTTGGCCAATTAGGTGCATTTGAGTTGCAGTTGCAAAAGTTAAACACTTTCACAAACGTAATTAGCTCGAAGGCTTTGCTAAGCTTGCTAACTTAATACCAAAGTTGGCGCTTTCCGGTTAATTAATTTGCCTTTTATTTTCTGTGTAGTCCTGGCTGCGACCTTCACTGCAAAAATTTAATTGAATGCATTGCATAAACAATTAAATATTTACAACAGCAACAAATTGTTGCATTTATCGTTGCGTATGGGTGTTGCCGTTTTGGGAGGTGTGAAGAGGCATTGATAATATTTGTGGCGATTGTTCGCTTTCTGCGCTTTAATTGGAAAACTTTTTCCATTTTAATTAAAACACTTTACTTAATTCAAAATTCAGTCGAAATTATACACAATGTGAAACATTCGCACCACAACAAGAGCAGCAGCAACAGCAGCAGCAGCAGCAGCAGCGGCAACAACAGCGACAACAAAGCCACATCGAAAGTTTCTCCGGGGCCGGCAGAAAAACTATCCAAAAACTAACGCAAAATCTATCGCGCTCTCTCTATCTCTCTCACTCTCTCTCTGGTTCTTGGTTATTATTGAGATTTGAATAGCTTCGCTCTTGGTTTTTTTTCTGCCTACAATTCATTTGCTTGCACATTACTTATACGCCTCCTTAGCCACAATGATTGCGCCTACTTTTTTGTGCCAATTTCGAAGTTGTCGACCTGGTCAGCGGGCTAGTCCAGTTCAGTTCAATTTAGTTTAGTTGGCTCATGCGATTTATGCCAACAAGATAAATAGTTTAGTGCGTAATTTGCTTGTATGTCAAACGAGTCGCATATGTCAAATGTCAAATGCTGTGCGGATTTATTTGCTTTTTTTTTTCTTTTTTTTTACTATTTTGTTGCCTTTTCGCTTTTTGCAGTCGGACATTCGCATCGGAGCCTTCGATGGGAAAAGTTTTTTCCACAATAAATTACTATTACACTGACAATTTTCTTTCACCCTGCTGCAAGCGAAACGAGCAATTTTTTTTCTATACTTTGGTTACATTTCCGTTTCCGTTTTGAGGGAGCTGCTCTTGTTTTAGCCGACATTTAAGCTGCGCTAAGCATTTAAGTTCGAGTCAAATATGTGCAAGATTTGCAGCAGATTACTTGATTAATGATGTGGCTATAACACTGTCTCTTCCTTCTGCCTCCTCCCTTCTCGCGTTCCCTCTTAAATCGCAGCACATGTTCGTTTCCTGCTCAGCTCAACTCCAAATTTAAGGGCTTGTAACAAAAAAATGCCATGTTACTTAAAGTTTTTAAGCTTATAAAAATATAATGCTTAGCTAAACCTGTTTTTATTTAACTTTAAAACATTAAACTAGACTTAATAATTAATAATTGATTGGTTTTAAATTCAGTTAATAAATGTTACGAATTTTATATTCATTAATTAATATATTTCTTAATATATACATATATATCTGTTGCTCTTTCAGTTTTGGCGTCAATGTTCTAAGGAGCATCATAAGTCTCAAGTTCAGCTTAAAACTATTTCAAAAACTTGTCTAGAGCATAAAAAAGAGACATTAATAGCTGGTGGCTTGTGTTAATTAAAGCCAGTCTGCAACATGTTTGCAATGTAAAAACAAAAACCAGCAAAAGTAGAACCGACATGAAGATACCCTAACCAAATTGTGGATAGACAAAGCTAAGATGAGGAATTAGAAATAATTCCCAACTTTCTGAATGCAATGAAGGCCCCTTTATTTAGTTTGAATTGCTACAGGGTATTTATTGCTGGCAGACTGTCTGAGATGTTGTCTGAATTAACACTTGAATTCTTGACTTGGCCGGAAGATAAATAAGAGCAAAATAATCCCAGAAATAAGCCAGTCAGACAGTCAGTGGTCCAGACAAATCGACTGAGAAAAGAAAATATTTTTGCCACACCTTGGACAACCCCTTCACCCACCCCCCCATTCACTGCTCTAATGTCAAAGCTTAAAGTTGAGCAAAACCTGTTCGGACTTTTGGTTTTAATTAGTCAAAATGTAGCCAAAGCAGCCGCCACAACCAATTAAGTAGATGTGAGCGTGGTCAGGATGGAAGATGAGAGCGCGGAGTGCGGGGTGTAGGGGTGTAGGGGAATGGGGTTGCTAAGCTGCTAATTAAATGGATTTGCTATCGTTGCTAACGTAATTTCGTTTCCCGTTTTCTTGACTTAATTTATTAATTTGCACTTTGGACCTGGCATTCGCATTCCCATTTCACAATTCCTATTTCCCATTTCACCAAAACCAATTTGATGTGGGTTTCCAAGTCCGCAAAAACTTTGCGTCAGCTTTTATTTACGCAAACCGAAACATATTAAAAATTTACAGCTCGTTTACTGCGATTTGTTCAATTAAGTCGATACGTTTTACACCCCCCCCCCCCCTCCCACCCTCGAACCAAAAAGTTGATTGCCAACTTGAGCTGAGTTTGCTTCCGACTTGAGCTGCATGCTCGATGTGGATGTGGATGTCGATCTGGTTTGGGTCTCTGCCTCTGCTCGGTTGCCACTTTTAATTTTCTTTAAGTTTATTTGCCCGCACTCGTCTGTGATTGCTGTGTCCTTGCGGCTCCCTTTGCAGCCTTTTCGTTTCTCCTCCTTGTGCTGCTTCATCCACTCCTCTCCTCCGTCTCACTCATCTCTGCTCTGCTGCTTTTCTCTCTTCGTTTTTAATTTTTATTGAATTGGCTCTTGTTGCTGCTTAGACTTTGAGTTGAAATTAAACGAGCGTGGTTTATGCTTGCAGCCTCTCAAGTGCCACTGATTGTGAGACAGAGACGGGTTAAAATTTAATCAAGTTTCTACCACCCCGCAACAACCACACCCTGCCTGCAGTGTGGCTGCAAAAAGGGTTCCACGTGCAGCAATAAGACTTAGGCGCTGGCATCTGTGGTAGAAAGCAAGTCTCAAGTGCTCGACCATTGTTTTTACCAGTACCAAAACTTTACCAGCCAGCCAACCAGCCAGTCCATCACACCAATCCACAGAGACCACCTCAAGGCTTAAGGCACACCCAATCATAATTAAAAAGTCACGAACATTGATGAGTGCCATTTCAATTTTTGCACTTTAACGAATGCGAATAGTTAGTTAGGTAATTATTATTGTGTGTGTGTGTGTGTGAAACCCATTAAAATTGCCTGACATTTTGGTCAGTTAATGGGCAACTTGGCCAAGAGTTAATAACAAGCTGGTGTTGTGTCAATAGAGACGTATCAAAGTAACTGCTATCAAATTGAGCGTAACTTGGCATAATATTTGGCCAATATGGCAAACAGCGTATGGACAGAGAGAGAGAGAGAGAGAGAGAGAGAGAGAGAGACGGAGAGTGTGTGTGTTTGTACACAGAGTGCACTCAGCAATTGGGTTGCACAACAAACAGCAAACTGACTCCACAACCACAAATATGCAAGCAGCCAGCATAGGAAAATTGTTGCTGTTGTTGTTGCAGTTGCAGTTGCCACGTCACGGCCAGCCGCAAACTGAAGCTGTGCACATCAACGTAATAATTGTAATAATACGAATGCCGACACTTGCGGCCAACATGCAACAACGTCGTTCAGAGACCCGAGTGCATTTCAATGCTCCCAAATGTATGCAACTGTCGAGGGGCAAGCAACAACAGCGAGAGGAACGAGGAAGGAGGAACGTGGAACGAGGAACAACAACGGACAAGGCTGGTGTCCTCAGAGTTTAAGGGTCGCTCAACCACAACCTGAACCCAAAAGCAAGTCAGCAACGACGATGACGATGAGCATAATGATTATAATACCGATGATAATGTTGTTGATGTTGACGACGATGCGAACGATGATGCAGCTGCTCGGGCACAAACTTGAAATGAATTTGCATAAACTTTTAACACGGACAATGCTGTAACAAGCACAATACCATAACTGAAAGCCTCGACGAGGGTCAATTATTAAGTTCAACATTTTTTGCATATAAGTTAAAAAAAAAAAGTTGATAGTAGTTTGAAAAATGTTCGATGTGAAATGCCTTTTCCTAGTTAAATGAATTAAAGGAATTTGTATGAATTTATGAATATGAATATACAATTTAAAATGTTTATTTATATATTTTTGTTAGTTAGTTTAACTATCAAATATTTTAAATTTTAACTGTAACTAAATAGCAAAAATAATATCTACAATAAAATTTATACTCCCGTTAAATTTTAAAAGCCTATCTAAAGAAAACGAATTGAAAATAAATATAAACATTTAAATGTATGTTTAACGAATAAGCAAATAAGGCAGTTCCTAGCTATAAATAAAATAGTAAAAATAAATTGATAAATATTTCGTGTGTTTTATTTTGTTTTATTTATTTCGTACATTTACCTCTAATCTATATTAAATTTTTGATGTTTAACGAATAAGAAAATTAAGGAGTTAATAACTATAAATAAAATAATAAGAAAAACAGACAAATATTTTCTGTGTTTTATTTAGTTTTTACATTTACCTATCAAAACAAAAGATTATCAATTTTCTAAAAGAGTTTTCTATTAAATATGGAAACCCTCGCTTAAAAATAGTCTACTTTTTGTCAACTGTCAAGAAAGCTGGCTCAGCTCCTACACCCTTCCCCTACCCCATCCCACCGAGCTAAGATGGTTGTAGTAAATTGAAATATGCTATGCTTCTGCTGCTAGCACATTTGAGCAGCCGAGCAGCTGGGCAACCGGGCAACCGGCAGGTAACGCCAAGCCAATGGGTTAAGGGAAAAGCTGGCAACGTTCATGATGATTTTTGACAAGGGTTAGGACCACGACTGCCTTGTCTTGTCGTGTCTTCTCCTGTCTGGTCTGGCAAAATGACTTTATTTGCAATATGGAAATATTTTTCATTATGCTGGCTGCTCCTTGCTTGGCTCCTTGGCCTGTACCTTTATCTATACCTGTGCCAGTGCCTGTGCCTGCTCCAGTGCCTGGACTCTTTCTCTCTCTCTCTCTCCGTATAACATGTCAATCGGTGTCATTCAACACTTGAAGCTTGTCTTGGCATATTTTATGTCAATATTTTTGATATGCCATATTAGACATAATTTTGTGTGTGTGTGTGTGTGGCATATATATGAATTACCTATTGCAAGCCAATGCAAACAAATCACATTTTAGATGATTTTTGCTTAAAGACTATAACATTTTAGAGTCAAAAGCCACTAAAGTAATCAACGCTTGGATTAAGATTTAATACGAGACGCACATTTTTTTTGTCCACGTCGCAGAAGCAGAATATGCCAGGACTTTGGTGCATGGCATATGCATATTTGCGCAATGAAAAGCAGAAAATAAAAATCTTTGGCATGGAACGTGGAATGTGCACTCGACTCTGCAATGTTTGCACTGGGTGATGATGACTTTATCAGAGCATCAAAGTGGGCCCCAATGAGTGGGCAAACTGAGTGGTTAGGGGCAACTGACAGATGTGTGTCGAGTGGCGGAAAAAGAGAGCGAAAGTTGTAGAACTTGTGCAAACAAATTGCCTGCAGCACCCTCCTCCACTTCTCGCTCATGCTGAATGTTCATTTGTCCGCTGGGAGTTGATTAAAATGCCACATGATAATATGAAAACAATTAAGGTTTTGTTCATTATTAAGTTGTATTATCAAAATGTAATTAAAATAAAAAAGCATATTATTTGCCTTAATACTGACAAATTTCCTGAATCTACCCAGCTCAAATACGTCCAGAAAATCAAAGTGCAGCTTGGTTTAAAGCTAAATATTTAGAATTGTACTCAGAAAAAGCATAAAGGGATAAATGTCATTGATAACACTAACATTTTTCGCACAATTTAATTATATTAATGTCAGTCTTTTAAATATATATTTTTTTTTAAATTAATTATTAACTCGTTGTAAATGATTTTCCTTGTTCACGGAACACCGACAACTGCTGACAAAACGCTCCTCGTTTATATCTAACTTTTCGGAGTCACAAATATACAATAAAAAAAAAATAAAAAACCAATATATAAATGAGATGAAATTTAAGAAAATTCATTGCACTGAAATTGGTTACATGTACGTGAAATAAATATTGAACAAAAAAAAAAACAGAAAAACAGTTACTGGAATGAAATACGGAACACTTTGATTGTCCGGCTGGAGCAAAAAGTTTTTTCCCTACGAAATTTTTATGGCCGCAGTTTTTTATGCCAATTGCCAGGCACGGACAACAATTACGGGCATTATCCTTTCGACTCTGGGCAAAGATGCGGACGGCAGACATGAAGACGGGCGGGGGGGCTAGGATAAAAGCGGGCGCCGGAGTCGAGTGATAACACGGCATTTGCTTAAACAAGCATAAATGCAAACTGCTAAAAAGAAATATAAAAAACAACAAAAAAAACGTTCGGTGCCATTTTAATTTGGCTAAGTAGCTCCAGTGACAGTGACAAAGACAGTGAGTGAAACAGAGAGAGAGAGAGAGAGATAGAGAGGGAGAAAGAGTGTAGGACAGAGTGTGGGGGGGGGGGGGCGAGGGCATCTGTAAAAAGAGTAGCAGAATAGGCAAGGCATGCGGATACGTATACCTTAGCCGGACAAAAAAATAAAAATTGTATATATAGAAGGAAAAAAGCGCTAATTTAATTTTAACTTTTTGCTGGCGTCTGGGCCAACTCTATATACATATTCTGTTGGCTAACTCCCTTTTGTGTTTGATTCCGTTGTCAGCGTCTTTTGGCGCTTTATGCTTGTGGCACACTTTTCGCATCGCATTAGCCCCCTTTTCGTGGAACCCCACTCCTCCACTCCTTCACTCACACTTTCCCAACGGTCGGCAAACAACTGAACTGAGGCGAAAGAGTAAAAGTAAAATATTTGCTTGGCCATTGCAAGTGAGCAGCGCTGATTGCGCCACTAAAATGAAACGAGTTCCTTGTGCGACGATAAGATTTCGAGCTCAGCATTTATCCCTTTGCTTACCCCCTCCCTTCCCCCTTTCGGACTTCTGCAACGGCACTTGCCTTTTCGCACCAACCCGCTCCCGACTTAATCACACTGAAGTTTACGCATTTGCCGCTGGCCATTTCATTCCTTACTTTTTATATCTCTTGTACCAACTTTCAAATGGCTCAAAAGGGGTATACGATTATTTTGTATATCTATGTTACAGTTTCGAGCCAATATTAATCGGATCATCTCACATATGCAATATTGAAGTGTTTTCGTCCGTCTGTCGTTAAAGCAATCAAATCTGACCTTTTGCTTTTTAGAAGACTCAAAATTAACACAGCTTCTCTGAAAACAAAAGCAGTTTTTAATTTTTTTAATAATTATAATACTTTTATATTAATATTAATAAAATAAATACCCATTTTTGGCATTAGCAACACATGCTCAAAATTTTTTAAAATCTCTTTCATTTAATTTAAATTTTAATATACAAATTTAATGTTATTTACAATATGACGAATTTTAATTTTAATTTAATAAATGTTTGTTTTCTTATTTTTCTGAGGTCTGATTTTCTTTCGTCATTTTAAAGCCATTTTTTACATTTAAATTTTGCATCACACGTTGAATATACGTATTTTTTCAGTTAAATCGAGTAATATTCTTTTATTTTTTTTTTTTTAAATCGAATTTTTATATCTTTGCCAATAATACACACTTTCTTTATATTAAAAATCCTAGTTATTTAGATACAAGGTATCCAAAAGTCGATTATTACCAAATTGCTTGTGTCACATTCTTGCTGCAGTTAAGTATATTTTATGGCCAAACTTTGTGAGTGGCTTTAAGGCTGCTGGCACCTACGCCCTCAGTTAGCCTCGGCCCGACAATCGACACCGATTTGCTACGGTTCCCATTCTCCATGCCACATGCCACATCCCCTTTCTGAGACAGAGCAACAACATCCACCCTCACCATCGTCGAAATGCGCACCATTTTTGACCAAATTCGTATTCACAAAGCATCCGATAAGCATAACAGTTGTCGTCAAGTGAGTTCTCGTCGTGCCGCCGGCACACACCTCATGAAGCAGTTTCAAGCGAAGGTAACAGCTGGATCGGCATTGGCAGCCAACGTGCCCGGCGTTTCCAGTTGGAGTTGGGGGCAGCAACAAATCGTCGCCAGCTGCCAACGACAATAAAACGTTTTACAATGTAACTAAGACGACGACATGCCGCTCCAGGAGACGTCGAGGGGTGTGGCAAAATTTCGCCCTTCGGCTTGCAACTTGAGGTTTGCGCTTCGAATAGAAATTTATCGAACGGCTTTCGCATGTGGCAATAATGTACGAATCACTTGGCCCATGTGCAACAAAGTTAATAATTGTTTATTGCCACAATTGACAGCTGCGGACGTGTGGCCAAATCTGAGCTTGGGCAAATGGAAACCTCGATTAAATTGTATAAGCCATGGTAAGAAATATACACCCATACATACATACATATATGTTTCTACGTTTTTTTTTAAATGTTTCCCAAACACCACAATCCAACTTGGACAACTTGGATTGTCGACAAGCATCCCAAAATTAGCTAATTTTATTCTGTCAACAAGTCTTATTCATTAATTATCAGAAATATACAATATGTCATTTAAGTCGTATATAATATATTTTGCAGCTATATTTACAAATCTCAGCTTGCAGATTCTCCATGAAATTCTTTCATGGCCAGCAGAAGAAAACACAGCAATAAATATGGTTAAATCCAGAATTCTGAACAGCAGTTTCTTAAGTTTGTAGAGGGCATTTTCAAATCCTTTTCTGGTCCGAATCTGGTATTTTATTTAATCGATACTGATTTTACAAAGCTTTTCAGAATATAAGAACAGTTTGCTAAATTAAAATAAAAGGCCAAAATGGCAAAATAAAGAAGTATTTCTGCAGTTTCGATACACTTTGTAAGAAATCGATTATCGTCGCTTATCGAAAATCGAGTATGGGCTACATCCCTAGCAATAAGTCTCAATAAGTCGAGGTACTGTGATAGTCGGACTACCGAAATACCCGGTTGCAGCACTCCGTACACCAATGCCTGACGACGCCCAGTGGAATCACTTGAAAATCGCCCTTTCAAAACAGTTGAATACACAAACACAAACCAAAAAATCCATGAAATTGGCAGTAACAAAACAGCAGACCAGAATTATGTGGATATGTTTAGAATCATCAACAGAAAAAACATTTGGTGCTCATTATGAACATGCCTCCAGCCGAACTTAAGATATAAATTGTTGACATAATTTCGGGCTTTGCCGCTGATGAATTAGTATTCATGATATGTGCGCTGGGCTGGCCTACTTTCCCCAGGAGCCGACACTGGATACAATTGTCATCTGCTACATTCTCTGGATATTCTCATATGGGCTACAATAATAGCGTTGTTGGCTGTTGGCTTGCCTCCACGTTTATTTCGTTCGTACATCTCTCGAAGTACCTCGCCACTCATTCGCCTAGCAGTGGCAACTCTGGCCGTTGTTCATTTATTGGCTCTACAACGAGGATTGGTTGTCATCATTCGCGACGCCAATGTTATTCTACTGAAAAATCCCATTTTGGCACTTACTTAAAATAGATTTTAAATTCAGTCAAATACAATAAAACATTTACCTTTTCTAATATAGAACAAGGCAAAACCTACCAAAGCATCATAATTAAACATTAAATATTACGTATATCTCTACTGCGAAATAAATGTGCGCTGAATTCTTAAATAAAAACATCTAAAATATGCCAAAAATTCGTATTTATTGTTTTTAGCGCTCACTAACAGCAATCCACAATGTGTCCACAATGACTGTAAAAGTTTAGCGGTAAACATTTTACAGCGATATTTTGTACACGAAGATTTTTTGCCTATCGACAGTTGTTCATCATTATGGTGTATGCATTTGAAAAATCTAAACAAAAACCAGGTGCAAGCTTACTACGTTTATTAATAAACAAAGCTATACATTTGTTCTGCGTTCATCAAATATGCACCTTCCGTGTGAACTGGGAAACCAGCAGACCCAAAATAAGCGCCTAGTTGTTGCCTTTTTTTTTTTTTTTTTTGTGGTTTTTATTACTATAAATATAAAAAATATACATATACAATGTATATAGACGCGTGTGATGGTTAATTTCACTTAAAATAACAAAAAATTGTTCAAACACAATACGAATATATCGTCGAAGTAAAATGTGCTTAAGCTACTAGGGATTTGGAGTTGGAGTTGGTTTCAAATAATTATATACACATACAAAATTCCAGCAAGCATTGCCGGGGAAGAAGTAAAAATATCATTACTGAGCCTATCTAGTTAGTAAGCCAGTTAGTAAGTTAGCCACATTGGCCATAGTTAGCCATATCAATAATATCGAGTGCGTTTAAATGGCATCTTCTTAGCGAACTAACTTAAACCACGCGTGTTTCATTTTGTTTGCTTCCTTTTGGTTTTGGTTTGATTTCTTTTTTTAGTATACATTTTCCAACATCTTCAGTCTAAGTTGTTGTGTTCTTGATATTTTTTCTATATAAATATGTATATATTTTTTTTTTTCTTTCAGCATAGCTTTAAGAATTTTGCTTGTGCAATTTTTGTAGGTTTCTTTCGATTGTTAATATAAATGGTCGGTTTGTGGACATTCAATACATAGACTATATGGTAAATATGTAAACAAATTGTACATATTGGAAGAGTTATTGAATACATACGTACAATATATATGTGTATTTACGTTGCACGCTGCTCTGTTAACAAACGAACCCCAACAGCGGGATACATACATAAATATTTAACAACAAATTTGATATTATGCACACTTAGACTTTTAAAAATACACATAAATTAATCTGCTCCCAATTACATAATATAAAGACGATGCTGAGCAAAAAACACTTGGAATCTATGAATCGATCGATATACGTTTTATCTATTTTGTACTTATCTAATATATATTTTGGCTATTTAATTTAAAATATCTATAAAAAATTTATTTTTATCAATTCTGCATTGTAGAAACAGTTAATTAACTCTTTGTGTAATTTTTCAACTAAAATTTGAAATCAAAACTAATTTCAAATTTGTTTGTTGCATTGTTTTGTGTGTATTGTGTATTGTGTGTGTATTTGTGTGGGCGTCTTGTTCGTGTCTATTTTGTGTGTGCGTCTTGTACGTGTCTATGTTGTGCGTGTGTGTGTTGTGCGTGTGTGTGTTGTGCGTGTGTGTGTTGTGCGTGTGCGTTGTGCGTGTTCGTCAAGCTAAAGGGATGCAGCACCCAACACTTTCCCCCATTATTATCCATTTTGTATTCATCGCCATCGACGCCGCCACCTGCTGTTCATCATCATCAATCTATTTGGCATGCCCGTTGCTGAGGACAGCGGGCAAAACATTTGCCTGCTGCACAACCGCATTGATCACATCGATCTCCTTTTTGAGAAAGGCGGCGCCATTCTCCTCCTGGCCATTTTCGGGCAGGCTGCTGCCAGATGCGTTAGTGTGTGTGTTGGTGCTGCTGTCATTGTGGGCAGAGGATATGTTGCGTTTGCGCAGGCCAGCAGCAGCGGCATCCACCAGATTGGCCGCACCGCTGCTAACAGAACCGGCGGCTAGCTTTAGTTTGGGAAACTCAATGTCGCGCATCAAATCGTTTTTGAACTCAACGATGCCACTGACGGTTTCGGTAACAGTCTTATCAATAAATTCCTCAATATTTTTGGTTTCCGCTTCAATCTTCTCCTTTAACTTGCTAGACAACTGATCCATCTCGCACTGATCGTGCTGCACGCTAACCGCATCACGAGCGCACGTCTGATGTTGATTGTTTGGCTTTGGACTTGGAGACTGTGGCTGCTGCAGCTGCTGATCTTGCTGCTGTGGGCGTGGTTGGAGTATTTTATTATTCTGTGGCTGACTCGTTGACTTATTGTTGAGTTGCAGCAATAGCTGCTGCTGTGGCAAAGTGTCATTACGTTTTGCGAACGCTTCCTTAACCATGCCGCAGTCCTCCTCATTGTCCTTGAGATCATCATTCGTATTGTTCACGGTCAGCGGATCAGCGGCAACAGCAACTGTTCCTTGAGTTGCATTCATATCGCTGTCCACATTGAGTCCACCGCTATGTCGGCTGGAAAGCTGAGTGCGCTGCTCACCACGAATGAATTTTGGTAAAATAAATATGGTCACTAGTGAAATAAGATGAAGGCACAAGCCAAGTTTCAGGTACAATTTAATGCTGCCCTGTAACGATTAAAAACGTTTGTGAAATTAGTATCACAAAAGATGGGTTGATTTAACAGTTAGGGCACGCTTACCATAAATTCAAGAAGAACAAATGGGAATGTTGTATAGCCCATCACGATGCGTGTGATGAGGCAGGTAAGAATGTCGTAGAAGACGCGTGTGAACTGCGTACTCTGGAAGCGATAGCGGAACATGCGGCGAGCTGTACGCGCTGCTGTCACCACAATTGCTCCCGTGGCAAATGTCAAATAGTAGCCCGGATAGAAACCATGCCATACGGCGCTCAACGCGAACGTCAGCAGTGTGCCGTACTTCTTGGGCACACGCTCATAGACGAGCGTGCGCAGCCAACGATTGGTGCCACAATTCCAATGGTTAATCGCATCCCGGAAATTGGAGGCAAACTGCAAACGAGAAAAGCGCTTTTATTTATCATATCACTTAAAATCGGTCGCATAACTCACCTCGAATGAGAGCACATTAATATTGGATATAAGATCCCATTTGGCATTGCCATCCTTGTCGTACCCGGTGAAGCCTAAACCAGAATTATTGCAAATAGCATCGGCGAGGAGCCAAGCATGATAATACTTAAAGCGTATGCAGGTGGTTGCCATCATGGCATACCAGAATTTGTACAATGTGCCGGTGCCAGTGACAAACTCATCATCCTTCATATTCTTCACTGGATATATTTTCACAAACTTCATGAATATGAATGCGCAAACCAAGCTGCCAAGCACTTTACGTATCACGGTTTTTGTCGGCGACGGCTCTAACACCAGTTCCGTTTTGCTATTGTCCAGATTGCCCTGAAATCGAATAGAGACAAACAAAATTGAAAATCATTTTCATGTAAAAAAAAAGCTCTAAGCAGCAGCACAATTGAAATTAATGAGTCACAGACTACATCAATGTGAGCAGTGGTAGACAGTGGAAAGTGAGGTCAGCATTGGGTTTAGGCCACCCACCAACAAGGTGTGTTCTCTCTTTTTGACTCTCTTTCTCTCTCTCTCTGCCACCCCTCACATGTCACATAGATAATGAAATCACTGCAGTTCTATTATGCAGGTGACCACATAATCATATTGTCTGTGGTTCACTTACATTGCCAGCCGGCCGCTTTAACAGATTGTAGCCCTCCACAAATTCAATGTAGTCCTTGTAGAAGACCAATGGACCGGCCATGAGACCCTGAAAGTGCCACACATACGAGAAGAACTCCAATGCCGATGGCATTTTCCTAATGGCATGATATTGTTGCGCCTTTGTCATGTCCTGCAAAAGAGCAATGATTGCGATAAATATTGTTGATAGGTTTTTTCTGTATAGCATCGCATCACACTCACCTCATCCTTGCGCACGAAGCCATCGTGTATGCTGAATGCCAGGCTGGTCACCTTTTGTGTTATGATCATTAGGGGTCCAGTAATGTCCAGGGCATACGAGCCATAATCGTAGAACTGACGCATCAGATGCACGCACAACAAATATCCCATGGCCACCAGCATCACGCTCCTGTGCCAATGTTACACGTAAGAGTTTTACTTCAATTCATGGTTGTTCAGAATTCAGAATTTAGTATTACCTCTGCACAATGCGCGGATCCTGTGTGCGTATTACAATGTAACATATTGCGGGCAGTCCAGCAATGTGTATGGCCTGCTGGCCAAAGCAAAAGTAGCCAAAGGCCAGGCCAACTGACAAGGCGAAGACGTGACGCACCTCATAGGAGACCTTTGATGGATGCAGCCACGAGCGGAAGAGCGAGGCCAGGAAGAGCGCCAATATTTGACAGATTAAAAAGTTGACCTGCAAAAGTGCAAAGCAAATGTGCCGTTTATTAATTAATCAATATATAATTATTAATCAATAAAATAGAGCCAGTTGTTATTATTTAAGTTAAACACTCTGTAATTATTTTCAAAAAACAAAAACCAGTAATTATGCAGGTTCATTAATAAGATGAAAATAATATTAAAATTATTAAGAGAGCTTTGATTAATAGAGGCGATGTTTGGAGTTTGGAGTAATCCCAATTAAGTGCACCAAGGGCAAAGATTAAAATTGGTTTTTATTAATTTGTTTCGTAGTAAAATATCTGAAAATTCTTTACAGCCTTTGCACCTTATTGTAAATTAATATAGAAAGGGGATGTCTCGGAAATCCAAAGCAATTGCTGTTTATAATATTCAATAAGTAGACCAAAATTAACTTTAGCCAATATAAATATTTAATTTTTTATAATTTATGTATGTTGTTTTTTGCAGGCTTAAGTTTTATTTGTTCAGGTGAAGATTCACAAACAGCTGTGGACATTGAAACTGTTTTCTGTTTAACAACTGGCCGTAAACTGATTATATCGGAGTTGGGTCAGATAAAGTCTAAAATGTGTCGTCTGACAGCAAAATAAAATAAATATAAAAAAAATATTCAATTTATTGCCAAATATAAAATACATAATGATATGTAACAGCAGCAAAAAGACAGATACAAACCAGGTTTTTATCATTATTGCTTTTAAGAGTCTGTTGAAATAGTCCAAAAGGAAACGGATTCATCGATACTGACTATGGTTTTGAGACGTCTTCAAGTTGTTACAATCTCTCTAATGGTTATCATATTACATTTAATTAAATTGCTTGTACTCAAGCACCTACAAATTATATAATTATTATGGCAATTGTTCAACTGCTTGACAAATTAATTAAAAACGTAATATATATGAATACATATTTTTATATATGTGCATTTGATACACATCTCATTGCGGTTAAGATGCATTGTCTATAATTATGATCAGAGATCACAGAACGCAATCACGCGGTCTGATCAATGTGCAGCTATATAGCTGCTATATATAGTTATATATACAACTGCCGCTGGCCTTGGCAATCGTTTGACTTTTGAAACATATATTATTGATTACACTTGAGCACACTTTTGCACACAATTGCATCACGTGCTCGAATTTGTTGTGTTGCCAATTTACAGATACAAATTGGCGAATTCAATTGCAAATTGAAACCCATTCATTATTCTCAATTCAATAGTCACATAAGAAGAAATGTTCTTGTGCATACATTTAAAGCCCTAAAAATAAAAATCATTTATATATTTTTATAGCAACACTCGAAGCTGTTGCATTGTCAAGGCCTGCTCTTCTTTAGGCCAAATGTCAGCATTCTCTTAAAATAAACAAAGTTGACTTGAACCAACATGAAGACAAAGCAAAGATTTTGCTATATGTTATCAATTTGTTATAATGCGATAAGCGAGCAACGCAAAATACATACAAAAGGTAATCAGTTCCATTATAAAATCACAACAAGAAATTAAAGCGACACAACAAAGAAATCGACCGAACAATGCCAGAAGTTTCGTACTTATCAATTACTGTATATTATATATAAATATATATAAACAGGAATGATCGGGCACAATTGATGTGGTTGCAACTTATGCAAAAATATTATACCCGTACTTAAACCACACACACACACTCTGTGTAAAACAATAAAATATTATGTATACAAATAATTATATTCGGCAGCTTATCGCAATAACAAACAAAGGTGAATCGCTATTTGATAACCTATTGAATAAGCTATGGGAACGAGGCAAGTTCAGAAATTATATCCCAAATACACCAAATACGACTCCTGCGTGTGAATAAGCATTTCTTTCTTATTATCAATTTAGAGCAGTTTTTACAGCAATTCCGCTTTACTTGCGATTCGCGGCACAGTTCAGCACCAGACTGCGACGGCGGCACTTGCCCGCCTCGATATCGAACCAGCTGCCATTCTTGCAACGGCGCAACACACGGTTGCCACCGTGACACTCGTAGTATCGACGACAGTGTGCCGAATCCTGCAGGAAAACGCCGTCAGCTCGATTGAGGCAATCCTCGCTGGATAAACTGATGAAGCTCAGCACAGCATTGGGCATTAAGATCCCACCTTGCTGTATTTCTGTGCGCTGCGGAGCACCAGTTGTTGTTGTTGTAATATCTTCAAGTAGTTCACAGGCTGTGGTTGTTATCGGAGGTTCGGGTTGTGCACAGGTTGTGGTTTTGGTTTCTCCACATGGTGGACGGGTTGTTGGAGTGGTTTCTGCAGGTGGTGCACAGGTTGATGTTGTGGCTCCTTCAAGCGGTGCACAGGTTGTGGTTTTGTTTTCTCCACATGGTGCAGAGGTTGTTGGGGTTGTTTCTGCAGGTGGTGCACAGCTTGTTGGGGTTGTTTCTGCAGGTGGTGCAGAGGTTGTTGGGGTTGTTTCTGCAGGTGGTGCAGAGGTTGTTGGGGTTGTTTCTGCAGGTGGTGCCCAGCTTGTTGGGGTTGTTTCTGCAGGTGGTGCACAGGTTGTTGGGGTTGTTTCCGCAGGTGGTGCAGAGGTTGTTGGGGTTGTTTCTGCAGGTGGTGCAGAGGTATTTTCTGCAGGTGGTGCAGAGGTTGTTGGGGTTGTTTCTGCAGGTGGTGCCCAGCTTGTTGGGGTTGTTTCTGCAGGTGGTGCACAGGTTGTTGGGGTTGTTTCCGCAGGTGGTGCAGAGGTTGTTGGGGTTGTTTCTGCAGGTGGTGCAGAGGTATTTTCTGCAGGTGGTGCAGAGGTTGTTGGGGTTGTTTCTGCAGGTGGTGCAGAGGTATTTTCTGCAGGTGGTGCAGAGGTTGTTGGGGTTGTTTCTGCAGGTGGTGCAGAGGTATTTTCTGCAGGTGGTGCAGAGGTTGTTGGGGTTGTTTCTGCAGGTGGTGCAGAGGTATTTTCTGCAGGTGGTGCAGAGGTTGTTGGGGTTGTTTCTGCAGGTGGTGCCCAGCTTGTTGGGGTTGTTTCTGCAGGTGGTGCACAGGTTGTTGGGGTTGTTTCCGCAGGTGGTGCAGAGGTTGTTGGGGTTGTTTCTGCAGGTGGTGCAGAGGTATTTCTGCAGGTGGTGCAGAGGTTGTTGGGGTTGTTTCTGCAGGTGGTGCAGAGGTATTTTCTGCAGGTGGTGCAGAGGTTGTTGGGGCTGTTTCTGCAGGTGGTGCACAGGTTGTTGGAGTTGTTTCTGCAGGTGGTGCAGAGGTTGTTGGGGTTGTTTCTGCAGGTGGTGCAGAGGTTGTTGGGGTTGTTTCTGCAGGTGGTGCCCAGCTTGTTGGGGTTGTTTCTGCAGGTGGTGCACAGGTTGTTGGGGTTGTTTCCGCAGGTGGTGCAGAGGTTGTTGGGGTTGTTTCTGCAGGTGGTGCAGAGGTTGTTGGGGTTGTTTCTGCAGGTGGTGCAGAGGTTGCTGGGGTAGTTTCTTCAGGTGGTGCACAGGTTGTGGTTTTGTTTTCTCCACATGGTGGACGGGTTGTTTCTGCAGGTGGTGCAGAGGTTGTTGGGGTTGTTTCTGCAGGTTGTGCAGAGGTTGTTTTTGCAGGTGGTGCAGAGGTTGTTGGGGTTGTTTCTGCAGGTGGTGCAGAGGTTGTTGGGGTTGTTTCTGCAGGTGGTGCACAGGTTGTTGAAGTTGTTTCTGCAGGTGGTGCAGAGGTTGTTGGGGTTGTTTCTGCAGGTGGTGCAGAGGTTGTTGGGGTTGTTTCTGCAGGTGGTGCCCAGCTTGTTGGGGTTGTTTCTGCAGGTGGTGCACAGGTTGTTGGAGTTGTTTCCGCAGGTGGTGCAGAGGTTGTTGGGGTTGTTTCTGCAGGTGGTGCAGAGGTTGTTGGGGTTGTTTCTGCAGGTGGTGGAGAGGTTGCTGGGGTAGTTTCTTCAGGTGGTGCACAGGTTGTGGTTTTGGTTTCTCCACATGGTGGACGGGTTGTTTCTGCAAGTGGTGCAGAGGTTGTTTCTGCAGGTGGTGCAGAGGTTGTTTGGGTTGTTTCTGCAGGTGGTGCAGAGATTGTTGGGGTTGTTTCTGCAGGTGGTGCAGAGGTTGTTTTTGCAGGTGGTGCAGAGGTTGTTGGGGTTATTTCTGCAGAGGGTGAACAAGTTGTTTGTGTTGTTTCTGCAGGTGGTGCAGAGGTTGTTGGGGTTGTTTCTGAAGGTGGTGCACTGGTTGTTGGGGTTGTTTCTGCAGGTGGTGCAGAGGTTGTTTTTGCAGGTTTTGCAGAGGTTGTTGGAGTTATTTCTGCAGAGGGTGCACAGGTTGTTGGGGTTGTTTCTGCAGGTGGTGCAGAGGTAATTGGGGTTATTTCTGCAGGTGGTGCAGAGGTTGTTGGGGTTATTTCTGCAGAGGGTTCACAGGTTGTTGGGGTTGTTTCCGCAGGTGGTGCAGAGGTTGTTAGGGTTGTTTCTGCAGGTGGTGCAGAGGTTGTTAGGGTTGTTTCTGCAGGTGGTGCAGAGGTTGTTGGGGTTGTTTCTGCAGGTGGTGCAGAGGTTGTTGGGGTTGTTTCTGCAGGTGGTGCACAGGTTGTTGGGGTTGTTTCTGCAGGTGGTGCAGAGGTTGTTGGGGTTGTTTCTACAGGTTGTGCAGAGGTTGTTGAGGTTGTTTCTGCAGGTGGTGCACAGGTTGTTGGGGTTGTTTCTGCATGTGGAGCAGAGGTTGTTGGGGTTGTTTCTGCAGTTGAAGCACAGGTTGTTGGGGTTGTTTCTGCAGGTGGTGCAGAGGTTTTTGGGGTTGTTTTTGCAGGTGGTGCACAGGTTGTTGGGGTTGTTTCTGCAGGTGGTGCAGAGGTTGTTGGGGTTGTTTCTGCAGGTGGTGCAGAGGTTGTTGTGGTTGTTTCTGCAGGTGGTGCTGAGGTTGCTGGGGTAGTTTCTTCAGGTGGTGCATAGGTTGTGGTTTTGGTTTCTCCACTTGGTGGACGGGTTGTTGGGGTGGTTTCTGCAGGTGGTGCACAGGTTGTGGTTCTGTTTTTTTCACATGGTGGACGGGTTGTTGTTGTGCTTTCTTCACGTGGTGCACAGGTTGTAGTTGTGTTTACTTTACGTGATGCACAAGTTGTGGTTCTTATCGGAAGCTCAGATGGTGCACAGGTTGTTTTAGTGGTTTCTTCAATGGTATCAACGCTGACAGCAACGCGCAGGGCCAAGCCCTTAAAGTTCACACAGTTGACCAAGTTGATTAATTTGCACGACTGACTGTTATCGTCGAAAAACTGTCCCAGCGGGCAACTGCGGCGCACGGCTTTGCCGCGAGTACACGCATAATAGCTATCACATCGCGAGGAATCGGCGAGGAGGGTCCCATCGGCCCGACCTTGACAACTGGGGGGCTGGAGCTGACTTTTAACGGCACTTGCATGAGCTGCGGCAAGTACCACAAATGTCACAATAGCGACGAGCATGAGCTTAACTGAAAGGAACATTATAAAGTTGAAGTCGAAGTTTGCCTTCCGTTTCTTGTCTCACTTACTAGATTTCATCTAAGGGTATGTCTGAGTAGAGCTGCTCGAAAGGATAACTAACTGAAATGAGTGTGTTACTTTATCGCTTTCGCTTATTGCAGGTAGGCCAACAGAACTACCACCTTATATACTCGTTTGGTCCATGGTTGAAGAAGCAGAGTTTCATCTCAAGTGCTTTACATAATTTGGTTAATTGGTACAAACCAACAAAAGCAGTTTTTTTCCGTGTTTGGACAATATGTTAATATCGAAATGGTACCCCCTGTTACATAGTTGTTCACTCCTATCTCTAACTAAGTATTATTATATCTACTAGTAGTGCGCAAAACAATTTCAAGTAGAGTAAGTGAAATTCCAAAGTCAGTTTTATTTCACCACAAGAAAGGGCCACGTTCAGAAGTGCGCCACTGCTCAAACAATAAAATAAAAATAAAATATAGACGTGGATCGCCTCATGTCGTCTCAGGGCTGTGCCTAATAAAGATAAGTTATACGATTTGATGCGTTTGACGCAGTAAAATAAATACCTACGACAAATACAAGTTGTAATACCTTTTGGGTTTTATTCTTTTCCTTTTGCAGCCGAAGGTGCTGCGATTTATCAATAAAAATAGACTCAAATCTTGTGAATGCCGAATAACCAGTTTTTAACCAAACATCAACATACATTTTGTCGGCTGAATACGAAATAGAATAAGCACAAATCGTGTTTAATGAGCAAACAGATAGAAACATGAACGAAAGGGAAATCGTGTTTTAGAACAAAAGCAAAAAAGTTTTGCTCAACCATATATTCCTAATCATTATCCAGAACGATTAACGATCAGCGTATTTGCTTGTGGCACATATCAATAAAAATATTACCCTGTATGTATTCACCTCAGTCAAGCAATTGGGTGTAATCGATTGCCGAAAACTCTGTTAGTTACCAGCTGACAAAAGCTTTCCTAAGAGTGTATGTTACGTGTTGCTTACAAATCTTAGAGGGTTCTTAGTAATCTAAATGTCAAGTTTGTTACTCTCTAGCTTTAAAATTGTTCAAGAAATTGAGTTAAGATTCTTCCAAGCTTGTACATTTTAGAGAAATATATGTCGGTATGAAGAATGTTGCCAGAAATCTATGTTCCATCTTTTTTTACTCTACTCTACTCATTTGCAATTATCGATGTTTATCGATTTTAGAACACTGGACGTAGCACCACCATTATATACAGTTATATTTTTCAAGCTTCAAGTTACATTGCTAAAAACCACTAGACTTTCAAACCTCTCGCAAAAAGAGTAAGCAAAGACAAGTACGCGAAATGAAGTTGTCTGCCAGCAGACTGAGAAGTTGGGCAGACGGAAAAAGGTCATAGCATGCACTCAATGTAAGGGTAAAATGAGCTTGCTAAGTCAAGCAGGCAAACAAGTAAAGTAGCCCAGTTCAAAAATAGAACAATTTATTCCATGAAACTGTAGCGAATATGAATATAATACAACATAATCTCTGCAACGATGAGAATGAATATGACTATAATATAAAACTGAGAAAAGGCCACTAATCCCTATAACGATGATGATGAATATAATTATAATATAAATAGAAGATATTACTACGATGATGAATATAGTTATAATATAAATGGAAGAAAATATTACTAACACTATTAGAACCCAGCCCATCCATGAAGCTCTAGTTTATTGTAAAGCATATAATCATGCACATATACAAATACACACACACACACACACACACTTAGCAACAGTGAGAGCTCATTAATACAGCTATAGCATCCACACATATATTTATATACACACATTTGCATATACACACTTACCTCGCCTTTGTTCTGCTTTTCACTTTCTCGGCTTTGTTCTTGCTTCGAGTCTGCTTAAGACTACTCGAAATGTTGTCAACTCCTGTTTCATTCCCAGCGGTTGTCTTAGAATCTTATCTCCTAATCAATCATTCCATGACTTGCTCCTTCTCTTCTTGTTATATACATATACACATGCATGTACATGTGTAGTATAAACAAAACAAAAAATAGCACCCATAAATCATTTAATTAAATACTATGAGACACCCCGTCCACAGAATTGCCGAAACGCAGAACAAAGAGTACGCATGAAGAGGTTATGTTTGCTGGGGGTTGGTGCGGGGGGTCAACAGCAAGCACAATTGCCAAAATATCAACATACGAAAAGGTGGCGTGATGACTATAAATAAATGCAATAAAAGCACAAACAAAGAGACTCTGCACTAAGAGTGATACAAAAAGTTATGGGGTAAAATACATTTTGAAATTTGTTGGGGCAGGCAGATAGGAGCAAAAATACTTTGATTCCCTTACATTTCCGATTGTTTAATATGCCTATAAATATATTAAAAAAGATATACAGGAATATATAGAAATAAGCGAATTTCACTCTTTGCTAGGGTATTTCAATACGCGGTAAAAAGTAAAACAAGTAAAACTCAAATAGCAAGAGGACTTATAATAAAGTGGCGCCACTTGGAGGCAACAGCTGGCAGTTTGCAGCTAGCAAGACGGACATCAACAGCTACAATAACAGTATAAGTCAGCGTAGAGTTAAAGCTGTTTGAGAACTCAAGGTCACAATATCACTTGTGCGTATCAATTCGAAGAGAAATGTAATATGAAAGAATTTATTGCATTAGCCTATCTTTCTCCCTCGCTCTTTCTGAAAAGCTGTTGTTTATATATCTTTGAACACCGGTTCAAGCTCATTTACCCCTCATTCGACTGCGGCGCAAAAGCAACTAACCATAAAATATATGCAGAGTGAGCAGAACGGATTTGTAGGTGGAAATCAGAAGAGAGAGGGAGGGATGTATGTTCTTTATTAATTAACATACTGAAAATTATTAAAGTGCAAGAGCTGACTAAATTTCAAGTACAAACAAATCAAATATTTTATTTTGATTAGCGTGCTAGGCTTGGTTTGGCCTTCTCAAAAATGTACATAATAAACAAATAAACATATTTCAAAATTCGCTGTGCTCTTGATAAGCGACGCTACACCACCACCACCTATACATGCATACAAGCGCATAACGGCGACCTTCTTGCAAATTAAAATGTGTCACACGTTTGACGACAATAGTAAACCAACCGCAAGAGACAATTAAATTTGTATAGTCGTGCACGTGAAACACCCTGTAAGCTCCCCCCGACAACCATGTCTGCCACGAAAACTGACTCATTCAATCTTCTTCTAGCTGATCAGCTGTTGCTAACTTATGTTTACAAACAATCAAAAGAAATACAATATAAAAACAAAATTTTTCAGAAGACAGCAAAAATAAACCATGAAAAGAAACAGGCAGAACGAGCAACTAAAACATCAGTCATTATTGTTTGAGCAACAAACATTTCACAACATTGGCTGACGACATGTGTGGGATTAGATCATCAAAGAGCAAAAATAAATAAATAGTGTCTCTCACAGAACACTATGTTTGTCATTTCACTTTGCTGTTAAATCACTTCTAAGTACTCTCACACACACATGTCACAGACACGTATACGTGCATATATTAGCCCCACTAAGCGCTGCTTGAAATGGATTCAAACTAAAGTCCAATCTTATATTTACAAAACCATGCTTTACGGTTAATCGCAATTTCTCTTTTAAATGCTTTTCATTTATTGCGTTCTCGTTCTTAAGTCCAAGTATTGCGATAAGTATGCATATATGTGTGAGTGAGTGAGAGCAGAATATGTCTCAGTGCAGCAGTCTCAGCTATCTACTCAATTGCCAGAGAGCAAGAGACATGATTAATTTGCACCAAACTCATTCAATTACACTTTTATAAATTTTCAGAAATACACGTGCCCTTCTTAATTTGTATTAATAAAAGCCCAAATAAGCCAGTTTTATTGTACAGATTTAAATTTATATATTTATAGCAACAAATAGTCGGCAGAGGTTAATGACAGCGCGATAAGACGCAATTTGCTAAAGTAGAACAGGAAAATAAACAACAAATCATCAATTCCTTTGGCAAGCAGACAAACAATTAGAGCACTAAACACATTCATGAAGTAAGCCAAACAAAATTGTAAAAAAGCTCAAGTTCAAATTGCAGCGAGACACGCCTCGGGGAGTGCGGAGTCACCCAGTAGATGTAAAGCTAAAATTCAGCCGGCGTTTAGCCTTCACTGGAATTTGACAATGCACAGAGTGAGGCAACTCAGCCTGTTGTGTGCATGTCTTTTCAAAATAAATGGGCGCAGGTGAAGTTGAGAACAATGTGGATACACTGGTTGCATTATTAAATATACTCATGTATGTGTATACACACACATAGAATTACCAACTTCTGGTTAGCAGCAGTAGAAGAAGCAAACGCAGCGGAGGACTGTAAAAACAACTTACCAAATCAACAGAGAGTCCAACCATGTCGGCCAACCAGGTAAAAATCCGGCTGCCATCGTAGCAATCATTTGCAATAAACTTGGGTGATTCCAGCATTTTGTTGTTGTTTATTTGGTATTTTTACTCCTTTTGTTAGTTCCGTTAAAGCTGCTTCATTTGTCCAACATACAAAATTATTGCACTTTATTCACCGATCGCCTCAGACTTTGCTTCACTAATAATTTTGTGTAATTGCAATTAAAATGTGTTGCTCCATATGAATATAAATATTTATATGTGTGTGTATTTATATTTTGTAGTCACACGATGCGTGTCTCAAAATGGCTGTTTGTTCTGTTAACGTTTGCGTTCCGTGTCCAAATTGCTTGCTTCTAACACGATTGAAAGAGCGAATGAAACTGCGGGTAATTCTGATGGAAATGTTGTCACACCAAAAATATAAATGTATGTATGTATATATTTATGGTCAGGTATGTATGTAGAAGTGTGAAAATTAGTATTTGAACATATATAGCTAATTATTGAATGAAACAGCAATTATTTGAAATTGTGACACATGTAGCAATGATGATAAATCTGATTTCGAGTCGTTTAGAAATTTTCGAGTTTCTTTGCACATTGCAACAGCCGATGTGAGATTAACATTTGCTAAGACAATGTTACAGCAGTTAGCTCAATTGTTATTCGCGTATATATGTTTGTATCTCTGTTAATCTGCGACATTTCTGTTAAATATTCAACAATAATTTATCGATATGTGCTGTAAAGTGCTAAGACACGAGTTAAATAAAATCATATGTTATGATTAAGACTTGTTGCAGAACTTTTAATGTGCAATTTTTTTGCTCGAAATCTCAAAGCAGAATTTTAATATTGTCGGAAAAGTATTGAAGCTTGCAATACTTGTGCTCTTTCTTCACTGTTTACTTCTGAAATAAAAAGTTTAAAATTTACGGTGCATTCATATTAAGTTTGTAATGCGGATAAGTATATTTAGATAGTTCATATCTACAAGAAGCAGTGCAAAACAGCCGTCATTCCGAGGGCAAACAACGATATACTAAATTGGTTATTTTAAGTAACAGCTGTTTTGTTGTGGTTACGCCTGCAGCCCAGTCAATAGCTTTTGTATATAAAAATTTTCACTTTTTATATTCACTTAATTAATTTAAATCGTTACGCATCCTATAATGCGCCGATTAATAACAATCAAATCAGTTTATGTTGTGATTTGAGAAAACTGTTAAGAGATCGCTGTTAGTAACATGTAAGTACATGTTAAGGTTTTGGGGTGCCCAGATTCGGAGAAGATGTTCAATCGAGAAGCAGACGAGCAAGAAAACTGTCAACTTGCAATGGCGGGACGCGAATTAGCAACGCCAACGAAGCGCGAGCGACGCAAATCACCTGCAATTGGCTACGGCTCGGATAACAGCAGCAAGCAATCACAGTCGCTTCCAATGTCGCCCACATCGTCTGTGGCGGATACCACCTTTGAGCCCACAATCGATATGATGGTCAACGATTTCGACGACGAGGCGACGCTCAACGAGGAAGAGGCCCTAGCCGATCTGGAGGCGCACAATGCGGACGAGGAGATTGCAACGTTGCGTGAGGAGAGCGAAATGCCCATCGAACAGCTGCTGGCCAAATACGGCAACAGCATGTCAGCAGCAAACTTTGCCCCAATCCGCTCGAGCAGCAGCAGCAGCGGCAGCTCCTCCCGACGACGACGTGCGCCAAAGCGACAGAATCAGGAAGTGATCGTCTCCAGAACGGAGCAGTCAGCGAGCGTAGAGCCAGTTGTGGAGGAGGATGTTTTGGTTGAGGACGAAGATACAACTCCCAGAGTGCTGCTGCCGCCGGAGTTAGCAAAGAAACCACATCGCTCGCATTTACTGGATCTATATCCGGAGAAGTCCTTTGGCAGCAGTGCCCCGCACACAATAACAACTCCCGAGGATCTGGGTAGCTGTAAGTGCATCTTACCCACTAATCCGGTCCGTTCTAATGTAATCTCTGTTTTCAGTTACTCCACTGCAGACGCTCTTCGAGGAGGTGGAGCAAACACGAGGCGAAGAAGAGGAGGAGGAGGACAGCGATACGGATTCGGATGATGCGAGAAAAGTTATCATGGTCGGCCCGGATTACCAAGCAGATATACCCGATGGTCTCTCGCAATACGGCGACATTCTGCCCTATGAGAACGAGGATCAGTTAATCTGGGAGCCGAGTCAGGTCAGCGAACTGGAAGTAGAGAGCTATCTGGCCAAGATTCAGGAGACGCGCTCAGTTGAAGAGGGCGGCGATGCGGCCACGGAGTCACCAGATGTGGATGAGGCAACTCTCGCTCCAATTGCTGCTGCTCCTGCTCCCACTCCCTCTTCCACAAGCAAAACTGCCCATTCCGAGCTGGAATCGGTGGTCAAGGATAATGAGCAGGCGCTGCATCTGCTGGTCCAGTGTGGCTACGATTTCAAGGAGGCACTGCGTCGGAAAAGGCTGAACGTACTCCCATTGAGCAGTGATACGATGAGCAGCTGGTCGGAGGAGGAGTGCGAGAAATTCGAGGAGGGCATTCACAAGTTTGGCAAGGACTTCTACCAGATACGCCAGAATCAGGTAATCGAGATGGAAATGCCAGCGACGGCGGGCCACGATTAATCACAACTGATGGTGTCCATGTGATCCATTTATAGGTGCGCACGCGAACCATGCGCGAACTGGTCCACTTCTACTATCTGTGGAAGAAGAGCGAGCGGCGGGATCAGAGCTTCGCCTTGAATGACACAATTGATCACATGGATGCATTCATTAATGAAGTTAACGGAAACGGAAATCCGATTGGAATAGGGAATGGCAACGGAAATGGGTCTGAAATGGGAAGTGGTCATGGGAACGGCAATGGAAATGAAAATGGAAGTGGGCCTGGAAACAACACTGGAAACGGCAGCTGTTCACCGCACGCTAGCAGCAGCAGCAGCAGCAATGGTCACAATGGAAATGCAGTCGTGGAACTGGTGCTGGAAAAGGAAACGCCACGCAAGCCCACAGCAAAAAACTATTCCATTATGACGGGTGGAATTGGAAATGCATCAGCAGCTACAGCAACTTCTACTGCTTGCAGTCGCAAGCGTGGCGTCTCCCAGGAGCAACAGCAGCTAGAGGAAGAAAAGGAAAAGGGGGAGCTGGAGAGTGTTATCGATAAGTCTAGTTTAAGCTAAGGTTTTGGCTGGTTGTTGAGCCAAATGCGCAGGCGCTTCCATCTGGAGTATTAGACTAAAGAAAATTAAACAAACAAATTCAACATTCATTATAAATACACATATATACTATATACATATATATATATATATATATATATATATATATATAGGATGTGTAGAATATATTGATTCACTAATATACTAATAATAAAAGATTTTAATATCTAAATTAAGCAAAATCAATATTTCAGTGTTTGTGCTAATGTTTTTATGCCAGTTTTTCCGTATTTAATTTCCAACTTTCCAGGCATTCCAATTGGCCTTAGTGGACTGAGTCTCAAAAGCCAATTGGAAATTGTCTGAAAATCTGAGAACAATATAGAGACAGAAATATGTGACTTGAGCTTCAAATTTCTATTATGCATTACATATTTTGTAAAGCAATGCAATTTGAAAAACTGATTATCTACGCTAGTCATTTCAATTAGTGCCACAGCAAAATTCAAATTATTTGCAAATTGGAATCACCTAAGCAACAGTTGAGAATTTACAACACTTTCAAGACTCCTGCCAGTTGTGAAGGATCAAATGTCAGCACAAGACACAGATAAAATAAACCCCAGTTGCTGACAAGTAGCCAATTCTCATATTTGCTTTGCTTGCATTTTCTTAAACACCAACATTCACACACGCATGCACGTAGAGACAGAGGCAGAGTCACGTACACGCGAGCATAGAGAACATACTGTTGATAGGTAGTGGAAGGGAGTGGGGTAGGGAATAGATAGCAGTAACGCAGGCACAGGCGACAAGCGACGATGATCGTGCAAAACGAAGTTTTCGTTCAGTTGAGCTTTCCAGTTGATTTTGCACAAACATATACACATCCACACAAATGTATGCATGTAGTTGTGGCAGCGTTTACGTGTGTATCTTTTCCGCTAGCTTCACTGGCGTAGCGTGAACATTTTACGTTCACGTTCGCTCCATGCAGCCGACCGTAGGCAGAAAAACAAAAAAAAAACCAACAAAAATCCAGTTTTATTTAACATGCACACTACAGTCTGAGCATATTTGTATGGGGTCCTCCAATCAGAACAGGACATCTGCAATTTAAAGTAACAGCACATCTGTTAATTACACACAACACACTTATTTTTATCTCTCTTTCATACATGCACATGTATTTGTATAACAGTAGTAGCAGCAGCGCATTTGTAATTCGTAATAGCCGCAACCGTTGGAAAAAAAGTTATCAACCGTAAAGCGAACACGAGACGGCGACAGCGGAAGCTTTACATCCGGATAGCAGAGTCTGAGTGTGAAGAGCGAGCGCATTTTCTGTTGGGGCTGCTGCTTCTTCTTCTACTACTGCGTCTTCTACTGGTTCTCCTGCTTCTGCTTCTTCTTCTTCTTCTTCTGCTTTAAAGCCTGTCTGCTGTTGAGGCTGCTGCCTACGCCACATCTCTCTATCTCTCTCTTACATACTTTGCGTCGTTCGCACTTCTCTCGTTTCTCTCTTCCGATCAGTCGCTTTTCTTTGCGCCTTCCTCGCCGCCGCAGCCGCAGCCAAAAGGCACGTAAACTGGTTGCTCTTCGCCGTCGTCGTCGTCGTTGTCGTTGCCCGTACAAACACAGTATCGATGTTGGTTTCGTTGTCGTGGTCGGCGTGGCGTGCCCGTAGTTTATTATTTTTTTTGTTTTTGTCTGTTTCTGCTTCGGTTTCTCGGCTGCGCACTGGTTAGTCTTGGTGTAGCGCTTGAGCTGCGCAAGTCGGACCTTCACACGGATTGTCGTAGTCATAGCCGATCATCGTCGTCGATCATCATTATCATGGATCTGGCTTACAATGCGTCATCATCGTCAACGTCGCCGCCGGCGTCGCTGTCGTCGACGCTGCCGCCCGTCTCCTTCAGTTTCACAAACACCGCCAAGCTGCCAATCGAAACGGTTAAGCGGCTCATTGCGGCCGTCTCACGCCGTCCAGTGCTCTGGCTGCGAAATAACGTAAGCGGCCAGAAGCGTAGCGATATTACGCCAATTTGGTTTGACGTTGGTAAGGATGTTCAATTGCCAGGTAAGTTAAGTCACCTTTCACTCTCACGTGCGCCCATTCCTTTCCAATTTCTGTTTGTTTGTTTTTCGTTTTGTTGTTGGTTTAGCTCTGCATATTTACATTAACACTTCGTTAACAGAAAATGTAATAACATAAATAGGATTGTGAATAGCCTTCTAAAGTAAAAAGTATGTGCTAAAATATGTATGTATTTCGCGGCGTATGCAAGGGTGCGTGTATTTGTGGTCACTCAATATGGTAAATCCCCAAATGTTCTTTCAAAGATACAAAAAACTCTATTATTGTTTTCAAGAGCAAGAGCATATATAAATTGAATTAATAAGTTAAGAAATATAAATAAAAACAGTAAATACGAATTCAATGTTTAAAATTTAAAGGGAATTCGTTGTTCATCTTAGCGAGTGTGCACTGTTTCACTGCATAACAAGGCATTGCGGTTTCTTTGGCTTCACCTAGACATGCCAGAGTGACGACGTGATCACGCCACACACACATACTACATACACACACTACGCACACACACACATAACTGTTCTTTGCACTCCAAACAAAACAAAAATTAATAACTTTTCGTTATTCATTTTTTAGCCGACGTTTGCCGGGTAAAATGGGGCCACTTGCGGGACAATTTCCGTAAGGTTTACATACGGAACAATCTGTCGAATGAGTCGCCATCCTCATGGCGCTTCTACAACGATATGCGTTTCATGGAGCACGCCGTGCACGAGAATATTTTGAGGCAGGCGAGGACGCGCGGAGGCGTCAATGGAGGTGGAGGAAAGAAGCATTTGCCACATGTCCATTGGACGGAAAATAATAATCTGATGCTGGACGAGAACAGCAACAGCAAATTCGAGCGGATTGTGGAGGCAACGGAGCCGATCTGTGAGCTGAGCGACAGCTACGATTCGGAGCTGCATCAGCCGAGCTTCTCGGACATCAGTTCGTTCTTGGAGGATGGCGACTGCAAGCGCATTAAGCTGGAGCAGAACAATAGCAATGGCCATGATTATGGACACAGCCTGAAGGATGAGGAGCTGAACGATGATGATTTCGATGAGGATGCCGCCTCTGAGAATGAGGAGGCCAACAAAAATTATGCCGCTAATAGAACACCCGATCCCAGTGTCTTCACCATCGAAGTGCTGGACGATGACGACGAGGAGCAGCAGCAGCAAATGGAGCTGGAATCCAGTTGTAAACAGACCAACTCCAATTCAGATCAGCACTCCAACGGCAACAGCGTGAAAAGCGAATCAGAAACAAAGCTACAGCAAGCAGCTACAGCAGTTACAACTGCCTCAGATTTGCCCTTCAAGTACATCAGCGTGGATGCAGCGACGAATACGGAGTCAAGTTGTGGACAGGATTCACAGGACGATGCCGATCGCATGTTTCTGCTCAGCCTGATGCCGTTTCTGCAGCGCTTGGACGAACGTCGCAAGCTGCGCGTGCGCCAAAAGCTGCAAAATGTCTTAATCGAGGAACTGGAATTTGGCTAATATGCGTATTATCTATGATTAGTTAGTTATTATCTTAGTTTGTAGTTTATAAGCTCAGCTTACAGGATTTACATTCACATTTTATAAGTATGCGACTGAAACAGAAACTTAACATAACATAATGTTAGCACACTTTTCAACATGATTTATTTTGTGAGTGAATTTTAAGGTTTAATTCACCACAGTTAATATCTTCTAAATCATGTGACTGTTATAAAATATGCGACTGAAATTTACATAGTTTAATCAGCTTATATTTTTTTAAATTTCACATAATCTATTATAATGTTAAGTATAACTGTTATATTTACACTTTTGCAAGTGTGCTTACATGCGTTGGAGCTTTCAATCTGCACCACACCGAATCTGCATTGTATAACAGTTACATTAATATATGCAAAGTGTGCTATCATTATGCGAACATGAGTACTTACACACATTATTACATAGAATGTAATTAGTAACACACAGACAAACAAACGCACACACACACACATAGAACACATGTATACATAAATAGCTGTTCAACACGAAAGACGACGTAAGCAGTGTAATTATTAAAAAAAAAAGGATGCCAGTTTAAGCATGTTTACCTGTTACCTGTGCTATCGGTGCACCTGTGCTCTACCTGAGCCGAAGCCAAAATCCCGAGTCTTAGTCTGAAATTCCATGAACACGAAATGTAATTCGTAACTGCTGATAAAAATGATTCGCTAGATGCCAAATGGATTGGCCATGGTTGAGAGACTGTTTCGATTGAAATTTTCAAGCGGTGAATTTTTTGTCAGTGCAGCAGGGCAAGAGATGAAAACAAGTTCCTTAAGGGTGTTGTTTCTGGCGAAGTCAACACCAACAACAACAACTACAGTAACAAGAAGAAGATCAAGAAGAGAACAAGCGGCAGCTCCATAACAACAACCACCACCGGCCATATTTTCGCGCCACCGCCACATGCGCCGTTAGTGAGCTCGAACACTCTCTCTTTCTACTCTCTCGCTCTCTTTTGCTTGCGTTCTCTCTGTGTGTTTGTCTGTGTCAGCACATTCAATTCAATACCAATGCGACTAGCGAATTCTCTACAATACATACAAATGAGAGCGCTATAATAATTATAGTGGTTTTTATGAACTTTAATGATTGATTTCTATTATTTATGATTTTTTTTATTACAGTCTAAAAATGTTAATGATATATGGCATTATTTTCATAAAATAATAATAGTATTAATGAACGTGATAAATAAATATGAATATAAATTAAACTTATTAGCAAGCGCATTTCTAATATTTACAGTGCATTAATTTTTTGTAGACATATTAAACCACCAGTTAACATAGTGTCAGAGACGATGAGAGAGCGTCATATGTACGCAAAGAAGGAAGGGTGTGATAACAAAAAACAACAAGCCAAAAGGGGCAGCAGAAGCACTGTCGGCGCATGAACGTGCATCCAGTTTCATGTTTAAATGCGTGCGTGAAGGTTGGTTATTTTTAAAAGTGCAAAAGGAGCCCTAGTCCCCAAGCGCAACAAACCACAAGAAGTGGGTCAAAAATATTCGAAAAATAACGTACTCTAAACAAAACAACGCCGTACCAAAAATGAACGGCTAAAACCCACAAAAATAAAATACACGCCTAATTTACAGCATTTAAATCGAAGTATGTTTATAGTTTTGCATGTTATTTATTGTTAGTTAGCGGGGTGCATTTTCGATTGCATTTCTTTGCCGCATAAGTGAAAATAAATAGAAGATAAAACAAGCACACACACACACACACGCATAGTTGTAAAATGTGGCCGTGCATGTGAACAATACATGTAAACATATATACATGTTATATGCCCATGCGATAGCCAGAGAGAGAGAAAGAGCGCGTCGAGCGAGAGAGGGAGAACGAGCAAGCGAGAGAAGCACGGCAAAAAAAAAAAATCTAAAGAGCGAAGCGCGCGCAGCAAACATCAAAATCAAAAACGGACTGTGAGATACATTTTGAGTTTATTTTATTTTTTTTGTTTAGCTACATAGATGATGAGCAAGCGCAGCAACAACAAACACAACAAAAACGGACGGGGCAGAAGAAGCAACACAAATACACACACACAAACATATACATATATATGAGCGAGGAGGCATGATTATTATGTTGTGTTTTTAGTCGAATGTATCTTTTAGTCGGGAAAGGAATACACGAATGTCGGACTCGAAACGGTCCACAAACAAATTACGCACGAGATCTCTGCGCTAGCAAAATACATACACATATACATGAATAAATATAAATATATATAAAAGAATCTCGCATTTTCGAAACGCACAAAAAAATACATCAACTGGACTCGTAAATCAATAAATTTTATATTCATAATAATCACAGTTGAATCGAGAACGTTGCAAAAAAATTATAATATATACATACATAAATGTATGTACATACATAAATGTATGTATATGCATATGTGTAATAAAGCAAAGCAAATAAACTATATAAATTAAACGATAAAACAGCAGCAACAACAACAAGAACAACAACAACAACAACAACAGCAGGAACAACAGCAACAGCCAACAACGATATTTTCTGCGAGGCGACGCCACTTTTGATATCCCCATTGAAAGTGTGCAGTTGCCAGCGGCTTGCATGAAGCTGCTAAAAAAGGTGTGTAACAATTCCACCCATCCACCAACTCCCACCATTCAT
The DNA here is from genome assembly GCA_035042125.1 of Drosophila longiperda. NCBI lineage: Eukaryota > Metazoa > Arthropoda > Insecta > Diptera > Drosophilidae > Drosophila > Drosophila longiperda. The sequence goes on from JAWNLV010000107.1 coordinate 13,399,359, forward strand.
TCATTCATTAATAAAACACATATCAAAACAAAACCGAAAATGCAACAAATCTGTTAATCAAGTTTAACAACAAATCGCACAGAGTTGAGGCCAAATAAATATTGATTGCTTTGACAAATTTCAAGATATTGCAATTACATACATACATTGAGAGATTTTGTATATACATACATACATCTACTGTTTGTATGTATCGCGCGCGCATACGCACACACACACACACACACATGCATATATACATACCACCTAGAAACATGTATAAATACATCCCTCATCCCTTGACGTTTTCCGTCGCTGCTTGCACGTACTCCCCACACACACTTAGGCATGCTGCGTGTGTTTGTGTGTATACAAATGCAAAAGGACTTTAACTTCTTGGTCCGTATATATGTATATATATATATATATATATATATATATACATATATATACATATATATATATTTTTTATTTTTTTTCATTCTCATTTTGAGACACGAACTGTTTCAATGGAAATGCTTAAGGGTGACAAGGGTAGTTTCCGCCCAGTGTCTACACGGCCCAAAATAAACCTACATGTGCATCCTTATAAAGGCGTTGCAAATGTATTCATTGACTTAGCAAAAGGGGGAACTAGAAAAAGGGAAACTATAATAGATCCCTTTTTTCATTTGAAATTCGATTATAATTTCCATATGCAAGCAGGCTTAAAATTAGAAATTTATTATTTAAAGATATTACGTATTTAAATTTTTATGCTTTTGCTATATTGAATGGTTTTTAAAATATGATTTCATAATTTTGCTTTTTCGCATTTAACTGTAATTTGTTGGATAATAATATATATATAGTGTTTGCTATTTTAGTTGCATTTTCGTATAATAATAATTAATTTCTTCAAGAAATACTATATTTTTGCTTTATAATCGCATACTTATCACATTTATTTCGAATTTTTGAATAACTTTTGCTATTTTACATTTCTAAACATTTGTTTATTTTCAAAAAGAAATTTTAAGTACATTTTTTTTTTGCTATTTTAAGCATGTTCTAAAATATTACAATTTAATTTACTAAACAAATATTTAACTTGAAATATTTGAAATATGACAATTCTGCTTTAATTTTAATGGAAATATAACAGAGAAATGAAAAACATTTAATTTATAATTAGTTTCACTGTTTGTATTTCAAAGATACTTAATTACAATCGCAAGAGTCAATTGAGTAACTAGTTTTCATTTTTTTTTTGAGTGTAGCCAGGCGTTTACAAATTTACTTTGTCTCGCTGTCGCTGCGTTCGTTACTGTTGTTGTTGTTGTTTTTGTTTCTGCTGCTGGTTTTGTTGTTGTTGTTATTGTGAGAGGGGATGAATGTCTGTCCGCTGTTTGGGCGTATGTCGCTCAATCTTTAAGATGGCAACGAAAACACAACAACGAGTTTATTTTTTATACAAACCAGCTAGAAAATTCACTAAGCAGGACTTTTGGGGGGAGTCAATCGGGGGTGGTTTTTCTAGTGCTATCTGCCCCACGATGTGTCCTACAAATAGAATATTTATTTGGTGCGTAGTTGTATTTTTTTTTTTTTTTTGGGAAAATTATGCATTTTATTTGTGGGTCACACAAAAGTACAGCAGCCCAGCCAAGAATTCAAACTTGGCCATAAATAAATCGCGCGAAACGTTGCAAGCAGCCATTTTGTGTAAAGTAGACTTAAGCGGAATCAGTGCAACAATAGGTTGCAACATAGGGTCTCATAAATAAGATGGGTATCTGCCGCACCAAATTCCAAGACAACAACAACAACAACAACAATTTTGACCTGCTCCCTGCGCCACGCATCTGCTGCTGCTGTTGGCTTGAGATGCATATTCGGGTTGCTTTTCCTTAAGGGATCAGGACAACAATAGGGACGCCTAGTTTTTCCGATATATAAATTTTCGCTACCTACATCTAAATGCAGCTGCACTCACACACACACACACACACACACACACAGACAACCATACACACATAGATATGCAGAGGATTTGAAAAGGTGCAATTTGGGCTACTTAATGCTGAGCATACCGTCTGGTCAATTTAGTTAGCTGCCTTCACGGCAACTGTCAACTTCTGCTTCGTTAGAGAAAACGCGTGTTAAAACTAAAAGAAAAAAACAATAAATTTGACTTATCGCTTTGCAGTTGCCGGAGAGTGTCAAAGGTCACTTCTACAACAACCAGAGTAAAAAGAGCAACAACAACAACAATAATAACAACCACAAGAATCGTGATCTCAAAGTTCAGCTACTACAACTACCACTTCACTGCTTATGATGGAACTCTTGTCAAACAATACGGTTCCACAGCAAATGGCTGGCAGCAATGCGCCCAGCGTCGTCCCCAACACAGCCACAGCCGGCAACGGCAACATAGTCAATGTCGGTGGTAGCGGCGGCAGTGGCAGCGGCAGCATCAGCAGCAATGCCAGCAACTCATCGGAGCGTCTACTCGCAGGCATCCTGGAATCGTTCCCCTCCTGGGATCTCAATGTGGGCCTGCTGCCCAATGTGCAACAAAATAATGGGTAAGTCACAGTTGAACCCAAAACACTCCTTGGAGTCTTGTTGCTTAAGTATTTTCTTCTTCTTTGCACACCTTTTTGCAGGTCGCCGCCTCGCACCGACTTCTTTATCAATAACTTTCTGGGCGGTCTGGAGACACACGGTGATTTCAGCATTGGACCCATTGGCAGCGGTGCGTCGCGCAGCTCCAAAATGTCACCGGAATCGTCGAACAACTCGTCCATAAGCTGTGGCTGGTGTGAGGTGAGCGCCTCGATCCGTTGCCTCGAGTGCAACGAGTTCATGTGCAACGATTGCCTGCGCGAGCATCGCAACAGTCCTTTATCCTCGAACCATTCGATTGTCTCGTTACCAACACCGATTGGCGCCTCACCCACCGGCGGCAGCTCGGGGAACGCACACACGCCGCCGAGTAGCAATTTCATCTGTGACATTCACAACGAGATGCTGCGCTACGTGTGCGACTATTGCCGCAAGCTGGTCTGTCAGTTTTGTACGCTGCACGAGCACAAGGAGCACAGCTATGCGTCCATACAGAACTTTATGGTGGGGTCCAAGGAGAAGCTGGAGAGCGCCATCGAGAGCAGTCAGGTGGGGACGCGCTGCATCAAGAGCAGCATTGATAAGGCGCTGGCCTTTATCCGCCTGATCGAGCGCAACTGCAGCGAACTGAGCGACAATATACGCAAGGCGTTCCGCCAGTTCATCATTGCAATCGAGGATCGCGAGCGTTTTCTGCTCGACTTTGTCGAGAAGTTGCGTCAGCGTCGTCTCGCCATACTCCATGATCAGATGGCGGGCTTGAAGTCTGCGTTGGCCGGTCTGTCGGAGACATCGGACATGCTAAGTAAGGTGGCGGACAATGGATGCAGCATGGATCAAATCGAGTTTGCCATGAAGCTAACGAACGGACAGCGACAGATGGAACAGTTTGCAGGCATCTACAAGGATCTGCAGCCAAAGCAGGAGGTCTTTGCCTTTGCCCCACCCGACTACAGTCTGCTGCAGGATATACGCAATCAGGGCGGGGTCATCCTTGTCGATGACAAAAACATGCCCATCGTCTCGAGCAGCAATGGCATTGTTGCCAGCAATGTGGTCACAGCACCGGCAGTTGTTGCTGCCGCTGCTGCTGTCGCCGCCGCCTCCTCCGGCATCGATATGTCCTTTGGCCTGCCCAGTCTGGCCACCAGCACGGGCAATGGTCCTCTGAGTGTCGCCTCGACGACGGTGCGTCGTCCGCTGTTGCGCGACAACAGCTTTCGCATACCTTCACCCATTATGCAGCCGCGTGGCGGCAGCGCCTGTGGCATGTCCAGTGCTGCACTCGACTGGGAATTGAATGGATTGCGCAGTTCGCCGGGCCTGCACTTCAGTGCACCACGCACCACACAGGCCATACCCGGTTGCATGGATCTGGTGAAGGTGCGCAACTCGAATGCGTTGTCGCTCTCCTTTGCCACCGAGGGCCACGAGGAGGGTCAGGTGAGCCGGCCGTGGGGCCTGTGCGTCGACAAGATGGGGCATGTGCTCGTCTCGGACAGGCGCAACAATCGTGTGCAGGTCTTCAATCCGGATGGCTCGCTTAAGTTCAAGTTTGGCCGTAAGGGCGTCGGCAACGGGGAGTTCGATCTGCCCGCCGGCATCTGTGTGGACGTTGACAATCGCATCATTGTTGTGGACAAGGATAATCATCGGGTGCAGATCTTTACGGCCAGCGGTGTATTTCTGCTCAAATTCGGCAGCTATGGCAAGGAGTATGGCCAATTTCAGTATCCATGGGATGTGGCTGTCAACTCGCGTCGCCAAATTGTCGTCACCGATTCGCGCAACCATCGCATTCAACAGTTCGACTCCGAGGGACGTTTCATCCGCCAGATTGTGTTCGATAATCATGGCCAGACCAAGGGCATCGCCTCGCCACGCGGCGTCTGCTACACGCCCACCGGCAACATTATTGTCTCCGATTTTGACAACCACTGCTTGTATTTAATCGATCCGGATATCAATGATGTAAGTGCATATATCCAATTCCTGTATTATTTTTTTTATATAAATCTCTGGTTTTTTTTTTTTTTTGTAGATTTTGTCTGTGAAGGGACATGAGGGCTCTGGCTTCCATGAATTCAATCGGCCCTCTGGCCTCTGTTGTGACGATGAGGGTCGCATTATAGTTGCCGATTCCAAGAATCAACGCATACTCGTCTTCAATCAGAATCTAGACTTTATGTGGGATGTAAGTATATGCATCGATGATATCTCTATTAAATCATTTTGCTAAAATGTAATTCTGTCTTTTTTTGGCCATAGATCGAGGTGCGTCCCTCCATAAATCCGCTGATGCCGCCAACGCTGGATGAAAAGGATCGCACATGCGATGTGGCATTGATGCCGGATGGGCGCATTGTATTCCTCATAGAACTGTCGCCAGACTCCAAAGAAGGGTCTAACCCTTACAAGCGGTTTGTGCACGTATTCTAAATTAGTTTATAAACAATGAAAACAAAAACAAAAAACGATAGCAAAGGGAAAAATGCATGCAACAAGCAGATAGCAGAAGACAGACGACGTTTTTTTTAGACCATTTACAAGTGCTAAAATATTTAGCAACGAAATCCAAAAGAAAAAAAAGCAAAGATAGAAAAACAAAAACGGCATTAAAATTAGTAAAAATTTTTAGCATAAGTGCTACAACGATTACCTCGATAATGCTTAAGAGTTATTAAACACGGTTAAGATTTGGTAATTTACACACACACACACACAAACACACATATATATTTAGTGAATATACAAGAAAACCAAGCAACCAAGCAACCAACTAGAGAACTAACTAAACTAAAGCAAAATACCAACAGCAGAAGGCTCTGTAGAATTTTTTTTGAAACTAGAAAACCTAGTGGGGAAAGAAAAGCGAGCGAGAAAAATACACTAAACAAAGAAAGAAGAGAAGAGAGAAAAAAAATACACTTTATATCCAAAGAAAGTATAAAAAGGTAAACGGATGCAAAACAAACAAAATTAAGAAAAACAACACACAATAAATACTAGATGAAAATATTATTACCTGTTAGTTCGACTGAGGGGCAGTTTACTAGCTAGCTGAGTGGCATGGAAACTGACAGCAAGAAATTTGGGGGTTGCATTTAAAACAAAGTGAAAAAACAAAACAAGTAACCACTAAGTTTAGTTTTTTTTTTGTTTTTTGGTTTTTTTGTTTATAGGTCTGTTTGTTCTTTTATGACGACGAGTTACACAATAATTTGCTTAGTGGTGGTATTAGAGTTTAAAATTAGTTTAGTTCAGTTTAGTAGTTTTCTTTAAAATTTTTTGTAAATCAATTTTATTTGTGGTATGTAAACGTTTTTTTAAAAATTTGTTTATTATTACTAATTTCTTATAATTGAGACTGAGCAAGTGAGTTTGATGAAACTTTATTCTAGGTAAAGTTAATGAAACAAAAAACAAAAAAAACAAAACAAAAAGTAAAAGTAAAACACAAAAATGAGAAGGATAATTATAAATGAAACCCGCTGACTTTTTGGTTGAACTCTTAAACGAAGACTGATTAACTAAACGGCAATTGTGGAGCCAATTGAAACACCATATATGGTGAGGCCAAAAAATTGCAATGACATTGATAACGTAACGTAACGTAACTTAAAACATAGCTTAACTTACACATATATATATGTACAATATGTACTATATATAAACACAAATATATATATATATATATATATTTATATATATATCTATATATATATATATCTTAACGCCACAAACAGTCACAAGTCACACAACAATTCATAAATATGGGCATAGCTTAAACCGAGTTTAACTGACATACATACATACATACATAAATACACATACAAACATACATACATACATACGTTGCATCACAATGAAATAATTTATTTTTATTTGTCTGTTTTTGGTGTATCATTACTATTATGAATTACTATTGTGTATTATTATTAATTGTATTATTAATTGCGTACAGGTACCGAAAGAATTATCAAACAAACAAAAACAAAAACAAAAGCAAAATAACAAAAAATTATCATAATTTTTGACTTGAATGTGTTCATTAGCATTTAGTAGAGACCTATAAAAAAAAAATGATCAAGCGGCATGCAAATGGCATAGTAAAAAACATATATCCAGAGCAATATGCGCGTATTGAATACATATTTAGGTGACATGTTCCTCGCAAGTAAACAAAAAAGAAAAAGAAAAAGAAAAAAAATTAATGCATATACTAAATACTACATACAGAATACATAGATACATACATATATAAATATTAGCCGAATTAATGACAGCAAGCCAAGTAAAATAGTATCTGACAGATGCACTCACACTGAGATACTGACAAAACTGAACGTAGTTGTAGTTGACTATATAAAGATGCGAGAGGAGAGCATTAGTTGCAATGCGTTTGACAAATGCGCTTAAAATGTATTAGCAAACTAGTTACTTATGATGTAGTTATGTTTTACATATATATATATATATATATACATTCTTTTTACTTACTTACTTACTTACTGACTTAATTAATTATTTAAAAACTCAGCCCCTCTTCAAATTGATTTCGTTTGTCATTGTCAATTCTTATATAAACTTTGTTGTTGTTTGTTCTTAACTCAAACCACTGACCACGAAACGAACGCAAAAGTGTTTTTCGGAACAGATCGAAATTTGAGCATTGAGCATTGAGCTAACACTCCTTCCAAGTAAAAAGCAACACGCATAAAATGCGCAAAACTAATACACAAAAAAACGAAAAAGGAAAAAAACCAAAACAAAATAATAATTAAAAACAAGAAAAATATTTAAAACAATATATATATATATATATTCTATACATATATATATATATATATGTATTGAAATGTGTGCAAAATGCTCTACGAGAGCATCAGCCTCAGATATATGCGTGTATATGAAATGGATACATATACATATATGTATCTTTAATTACGAGTAGATATACTATACATATATATATACATATACATACTGACAAAAGCCATTGGTGTAATTAGTATTAAATTGACAAAAAAAACAAAAAGAGAAAAAAAAGTGTATCGTAAAAACTAAGTCAAGCGATATTCAAGTTTTTAAATTTTACCCTAGCCATTTATACTCAAAATACGATTTGACTTGAACGTGTTCTTCTCCTTTTTTTAGTCGATTACACGATCCAAGTATGTAATTGCCATAACCTCATTTAAATCGAATAACATTCATCCACACACAACAAACACACAACACACACATACACACTTATACCTTAAAGCGCCGTTCATTTTATGTGATTGCTGGTAGCAACCAGATCAAAAAACATCTCTCCACATTTTTCAAAACCATACCATTCATACTTAAAAGTACATAAATAAATAAGCATACATACCATACATATATATATATATATATATGTATATATATATATATGTATATATATATAAAGATATACATTTGTATATATATGTGTATAAGTATATGCGTATTGATGAAATGAGACATACATATGAGAAATGCCATATTTTACTAATATTTCTACATGTGTGAGATTTACTAAATTAAAAAACAAAACAAAAAAAAAAGCAAATACTAAAATCATTACAAATGAGCGCCGTTTTCTAAAAGCCACAGTTTAGAAATTGTGTAAAAAAAACAAACAAAAAAAAACAAATTGTAAACCAAGATTGAGATTTAAGTACTACCGAATGCCATAATTAAAAATAAAAAGCATTTAAGCACATATAGCATATATATATATATATGTACTATATATCTAAAGATTATAAATGTATGTTAAACACAAACTGAAAGTCATGAATACTGAACAATTTGCCAAAGGCTTAAGAATCAAAAACAAAACAAAATATGAGAAATATAAGAAATACATAAATTAAACAAATTCAATTCAAAGTCATGAATATCATACACACCCACACACATACACACACACACACAAACATTCATATACACAGACACTGCTAACATATGCATTAAATAGTTGAATAAACTTTTACAATACATACCAAAAATTAAATTTCAAGCAGGTATTTTTTTTAAATATATCCTATATGGAAAAAACCGAAAATATTCCAAAAAAAATATTGCCCACACTTACAAGTAATGCTAAAAACAAAAAAACAAAATAATATATATATATATATGTGTGCTCATATACAAGTAGCTTAATAACGAACTAAAACGAATCCAAAACTTAAATCAGGTATTCAATTTTTTGTCATACTTACATATATATGTATATATATATATGTATTTAGTTTTAAGTCAAATATAAAACTAATGACTAACAACTTAAGAGCAGCTAACAACTAAATGATTGTAAAAACGATTTTCCCAAAAAAAAAAAAACAAAAACGAAGAAACAAAACAAAAAAAAAACACCTATTTATAAATCAAATTTTTATAAAATGTCGATTAACGATGCTAAAATGAATTCTTCTATCAAAATACAATTTTGAGCAAATTTTTATAAGACGCAAAGATAACTAAATACATACATACGTGCATAAATATGTATTTAATAAATCAATTAGAATTAGCCAATAAAAATAGGTTTGCAACGAAAAATGCAAGCAAAAACAAAAATCATATTGTATCTAAATCCATGTTTCTTTTGGCAAAACAAACATACATAAATACATACATACAAATACATATACATATATAAACATACGCATGCATACATACTAACATATGTAGTAATTATGGAGCAATTGAGTACAAAACGAGTACAAATTTTATTTATAAGCATTGAATAAAAAAAAAATCATAAAAAAACCAACAAAAAAATATACAAAAAAATATGAAAAAATTAAAAAAAAAACACAAAAAAAGCAAAATAAAATGTAGGCCAGCTACTGGTTTCGCATATACATACATAGCTAAAATGAATACTACATATAGGCATATACATACATATACATGCATACATACATAGGTATATACATTATACATATGTACATATGTACGATTAGTTTACCTGCAAATTGCGAATTGTATATTTGTGTAACAGACGACTCAAAAAACAAAATGCTTGGTTCATATAATGGCGACTTAAATGCTGAAGAGATGTGTATTCTTTCTACTTTGAGTACTACTTACATAAATAGAGATACATACGATAGTAACATACATACATATATATACATACATACATACTTACTACTACTTACACCTATGCATATGCAACTACATACATACATAGTAATAACTAAATACTACTCTATAAAAGAAATTAACAAAAAAACATAAAAACAAAAAAAAGAAATTTTTTGGCATACATTTCGATTATTGAAAATATTCATACTGCATTACATATTTACATAGAACAAGCATGTACTAGGTACACATACATACATAATATTGCAGCTATTTTGCATAAGTATATACATACTACATACATACATCCCCATTAATTAATGCATATATATATAAACTAATGTGAAGAACGAAATGCTCTTAGATCAAGGCGACAAATTATAACAATAACGAGTTGCAGTTAAAAATTGTAATTGTGTAATAGTGTGGAAAGCAAAAAAAACAAAATAAACTACAATACTTGAATTGTAATTTTTCTATATACATGCATAAATACACATATGCGTATAGATGTATATATATATATATATATATTATATATATATATATATATATATGTATATCTATAGATGTGTGACAAGAATAAGAGTATATTTTATACGATAAACAAATTTTATAACATATTTAAATAATAAATTATACACTAATAAAATAATACATTCCCTCTTTCATTTATTCAAACAAGATTCAATTTCTTACATCTGCTGAAGATCTAGCAAAGCAATGCCGGATGTTGTCCAAATCAGCTTATTGTATTATTATTATATAAATATATTCTTTAATAAATTGAAACAATCACTTCCGAGGCCAAATTATTGGTATTCTGATACTTGTGAAGCGCTTTAATCTTAAAGTCGATTAGCAAAAAATTATTTTGCCAAAATTAAACCCAAGATGAAGATATATTTGATTATTGGTTCTCTGGAATCAGGTAAGTAAAACTACTTAAATATTACAATGAGGCAAATAAACTTATTTTTTTTTAAACAGCGCCTAAATTTATGCTTTGAAATTGTGTAAAAATTGGTAAAGCTGCGCAGCTCCAAATCAAATGCTGTGAAACAACCAACAACTGCTGGAATTTTTCGAAATTCTGTAAAAATTACACAATCATTGAGTGAATTGTGGAATGTGAAAGTGAATTGATATAGAAATATGGTTGCATAAATAATATTGCAACAATATCACTGCAATCACAAAAAAAAAAAAACAATACGATTGAGATTAGAAACTTTAGTTTTGAACGCTATCTGGATGCGTGCACTATATAATTATATATAGTTCACAAACTAATTTTAATTATCAAAACACTTATGGCTAATTATAATGGCTACTTAATTGCGAGTGTTTTGTAACAAAGCTGTGTTTATATAGCGTTTTCAAATTACGTGTATAATTAATGAATTTAACGAGATTTATATTGGTTTTCTGGCTTGTCACTCACAGTCGCCGCCTGTCTGTGGATCTACGGGTCCAAGTCTGATCTTCATGGTCAATGGTAAATACAATTAAGAAAATAAAAACCAAAAAAGTTTTTTAAGAACCGGTTAGCTTTGCTTGTCGATTCGTACGCGCCTCCGGCCAACAGCTGTTTGTGGCCAATGTAAATAAACAAACGATCGCCAGACGATCTTTAATCTCGGAGAGTGCAGAGGTGGTGTGATCAATTAGCAGCTATTTGAGCTGCCACTTTGTGTGCTTCATACCCTAGAGAAAAGCATTATTTAACTTTGTCTCATAGCTTACACAGATTTATATTTGAGATCTGGTTCTGAAATTAGCACCGAAATGAGTCGGCACTTCGAAACATAATTGTCTCAAATTGCGTTTTATTATTATTTTGTTTTGATGTGTTTCTTTTGTTATTAAGGATAGAGTCCAAACTGACAAAAGGCTAAAAAAGAAGATGATGCACTGAAATATAAATAATAAAAAACCATTGAAAACTAAACTGATGAATTTCCCATTTAATTTCCTTTACCTTTTACAAATATTATTAAAGTAAATGAGCCATGGATTATTGCTAGGGTGTTTCGAGTTCGATGTTATTTATTTTCCCTAATTTTATTTCAGTATTTAAAGTATATATTTGAATATTTTTAAAGTGCCACAGAGTCAGTCGCCATCAGTTGTTAAGGATAGTCAGGTTATTAAAAATATTGCGTTTTATACGGCTTTAATTGTTGTAAACTGACAAAAATTATATGTTTAGCTTAAGAATATGTCGCAAATCGCATAAAACATTGATTATACCAATTAAATCGTTTGAAGTGAGACACAGTTGGTCGAAAAGGTAACTGTCTAAGCCCAACTCAAAGCATAAACTGGCCGTCTGCCCGGATTCGTGCCTCAGACGTGTTTTGAGCGTTGGCGCGTTAAGTGAATCCGCTCGAAATTCAATTCACTGCGGCTACGGACAGGCACACATATTATTTAGTGTTTGTGGGTAATTTTATATCGGTATCGGGGCGTGCTCCAAAGATTTCAATATAGGTTTTCGAATGGTATTTTGATTTCGTCAAGCGGCGAAAGGTTATGCATACAAATTTAGCTTACGCAGCAAATCACGCTCACAATCCAAGTCAAAATAAATAATTTACAAAAAAAAAAAAAAAAACAAGTGAAGTGTTCCGGCAAATCAGGCAGATCGAGTGGACGAGCCACTGGAAACCACCTTCGCAACTGGAATCAATCGAGATTTAGTTGCTGCATATTCGGCTAATTTGGGAATTTGTTCGTTTTATTGAGAAATTCTGGTGATTAGCGTTAATAGACAATAGAATCAGATATAGTATAACAATTCAAGTGCCATTTTTTTTTTCTAAATTATAATTAGCTAACTGTGATGACGTTGCTGTAAGTGAAATCAAACAACAGTCATTGTCATTGGATTGTGACCCAGTGTCAACGACGCTCTATGTTAAGTGGAAAAGTAGTTGGAAAAGCGCTTGTAATGGCACGTTGCCCGGCGCCAAATGTGTCAAACGATTTGCACTACGGATTATGTAATCGGAGTCCATAAAAATGGCTCTGGCTTGGTTGGCCATGCTTGACCTTGAAACCATTCATGGTGGGGTGTTAATAAACTTTATATACATGTACATCTCTACATACGTGTTGACATCAGTCAAGTACGGTGAACTCGTTTCGCGAAACTGGCTTCGTGCCGCCCAGCATTTAATTAAGGCAACAATCAATAGAAATCAATATAACAATATATCAATTTATATGAATATTAAAATAATATACGGTTTCTTGGCAGCTGGCCATTTTTTTTTTTACAAATTTATCATTCTCATAATTCAAACACAAGCTGCGTATTTGGCAAACAAAAGTCGTAAAAAGAAATGACTCAAAATAAAAGTTCCTAAGTGTTTTATTCTCCTAAATATTTGCTTAATTTTAGATTGTGTTGAATTTAAGGTGTATGTGCGCAATACGAAATAAATAAAGAATTTGAACTAGCGAACATGGCTGCAAATCGAGCACAGCAAATAATTCTTCGCCCAAAAAATGGTAAGCTTTATCATATTTAAAATAATATTTTGACGCAAGCAATAATCAATAATAAGAAACTATTTATTCTATGGAAATGCAGGCGATGGAACAACCGTCATTCATATTGGTGAGTAATAACTGATTTATGCCATCAATATGATTGCTCAATCATCGTTAGTAGACAGCATTTGGTAGAACTGTTGACCCAACACTTAAACTGTTCAAATTCATTGCTGCTTATCAAGCAAATTAATTAAGCTGTACGTTTATTAGTACGCGGAAAGTGTTGTAGCGCTTGTACGCGTTATCAATATATAAATATAGAATAACACATATAGAAATGTTATGTGTATGTTTGTTAATACGTACCGAACCTGTTGGACGCTGATAAAATTCGTTGCTTAGTTAAGAAATGGTTGTGCCTGCAATATTTATTCAGTACCAACCGGCATTTGTGCTGATACACTTGAGTTGCTGAGGTAAACCTGCCGAAAAATTTGTATTTTTTATTACCTATATCTAGAGTCAAAAGAGGGTTGGAACACAATTTCTTTCTTTTTTTAAATTCTGTGAACATTTTTTATATTCTACTTTGTAAACTCGGTTATTAATTTGGAGAAACGAGCTTTCAAAATAACGTTACAAACTATTGCATTGAATCGATTAGTCGATATCTGATTGACAATAAACACACGCTATAATCGTTACTCGTACTCGGTAACTAAAATTTATCTGAATTAATTTATGGCAAAACAGCTGTTCGTTGATTTGCAGTTGTTAGTGGCATTTCAAGACAGGTTGGTGAGCGGTGCTTTAGTTTTGAAACGGGTTTAAGAATTGAAAACGATTAAAGCAGCGGCTGTGGCTCAAGTAGTCAACTGCTCGTCATTTTCAATTTTAATCTTCTCGTCGCCGTGAACGTTGTCGGTTGTGCTTTGTTGCCTGTGCGTTGCGCGTCATTTTGTTGAATCCGTTTGCTTGTTTTTCCCCTGCCCCACAGCCGCTTCAAAAGTATATACACACAATTATTAATTATATATTATAAACATAAAAGTGAATGTAATAATCAGTTAACCAGTGAGCAACAAAAGTAAACAAAAATTCATATTCTTATCTGTCTGCCTGTGTTTGTGTGTGTGTTTGTTTTCTTGTATTCCCAGAAGCAGAAACCGAAAGCGAAAACGTCGAGCACGCATCCCAGCCTGACATAATGGCAAACTTCGACGATGTGAGTGTTGTACATAATTAATAGTATATAATACATCAATAATGATATATGCCAGTTGCAACTGCAAATGTTATGTTATGTTTTGTAAAGCAAATCAACAAAATTACTTATATGCCGCATGCAATTTAATGCGGGCGCAACAACAAAATCAGAAGCAACAAGTATTATTAACGAACATTTGTGCACGTAACGAACATTAAGTCTTCTTTTCGTCTGATTTTATTTTATTTTTCGTATTTTTCGTTTTTGTTTTCGTTTTTATTATCTTTCTAAATATATGTGTACATATATATACAAATATGTATATACCTGCGCATGTATTTGTGTTGTTGCACGCAATACAACTTGATCACTGCGAATGTGAAAACTCAACAACAACACCAACAATTGCGATGAACCATTCGCAGACATTGCAGCGCGCCCGGCTCGCATTCGCCAGCGGCAAGACCAGGAACGTAAGCTTTCGGTGAGTAGCTGTAAAACAAAATTAAAAAGCGAAACAACAGCTAAAGCTGCTTTTTTACGGTACAGGTACAAGTACAGACAGATAGTTGTAGTTAACAGGTCGTCAGACATCATCCATTATTGCACTCATATATAAAGTAATGGAAATTACAACTGTTGTCGCAATTTTGCAACACAGTTTTACTAACATAAAATATACACAACATAAATACAGATGTGCTCGAGTATGTTGTTGAATAACAACAAACAGAGCACAGTACAGCCTAAAGATCGTTAACTTTGCCGGACTCGCTACATTGAACTTTGTTTTGTTCGATGGAATTCGAGCACTCGTTGCACTGATAATGAATGTAGATAATATATTTATATATAGCACCACAACGTTTGAAGTCTGAACGGAAAATATACTATATTTTCATATATATATATACATATTTTAATTTTCTTTTCGATTGTTCCTTTAATATATGTGCATATTTCAGAGTCGGACTACAACATTGTAAATTCGGCTGAACTTTGAGCCTCCTGTTTGTGTACTATTCATGAAGCGCAGTTCAACAGAATTCATAAGTAAAAATAAAAAAAAAAATGAAAAATATGTCAAATAAAGCGTCTCGTTAAAGCTACACTAATTACTTTAACTACATAAAGTTAGACAGGTCAGGCAATAAAAAACAAAACAGCTCAATTTAGAAATACATATGTGTATATAACACCCAACCAACAGTTAAAAATAATTATGTTAACAAAAACCATATGTGTATAGTATATAGTAAATAGTTAAATGTACATATATACGAAATGTGTATGTATCTTAAACACAATGTGTGAAACGGAAGTGCGGACGTATCTTTTGGCCTCCTCCAAGGTTGATGGCCATTTAATTTCATGATCTTTTTCTTGTTCAAATAAACTCTTAATAAACGTGTTGAGTTCTGCGATTGTTTTTGCCTTCTAAGCGGCCTCTTCCACTTCTCATACAGAAGCGCATTGAAATATCTCTAAGCTTAAATACATACAATAATACATATATAAATATACAATATATATACACACACATATATAAATATATATATATGCATATATGAGTATGTCACCCAAAGCGTTTCTAAATTATTTATATTGAATATCAGATTTTGTGCCGTATGATTATGCGATTAATAACTATAATTGCTTCATTTATATGCAGAACGATAGTTTTCAATATTTGTATACCTAATCATTAATATTATTCACGACTTAAACAAGTGCAGCTTTAAGTTCGCCTGAACTTAACCCCAATTATTTGGGAACAAATGTATTTAGATCCGCCTATTATATTTCTAGAAATAAAATTAAAAAAATGGCAATTTTCTGATATGTAGAACAAATGTTATTTGCTGACCTTCAAACTGGTATTAACTAAAATTATGAAATTGAGAAGATCATTTTGAATAGCCAAAAACAAAATCGGCGAGGTTTGCAGACCGGTTTTAAAGTTCTAGTTTCACTAGATTTTACGGATATCTCCAATCATATATATATATATATATATATATATATGTATATGTATATGTATATGTATGCCAATGTATGCTATATGGGCAAATACTTGCCAAACGAGCAGCTGATGTCGCCCGGATGCGTCACATACATAAAACGTAGAATCATTTTCCAAAACCAAAAGCAAATGTTGCATTATTTATAATCGAAACGGCAAATTAACATTGACCTTCCCCCAAGTTACTCGGCAACAACAGCAACACTTTAGCACGTACGATGATATTAGATTTCTTGCTATATTTATGATGTTGTCTTGCATTGTAATTAGTTGCCATTTAACTTTTTTTTATTGCTCATAACTTAATCGATCTTAAAGGAAGCATATTATCTTAAACGTGTTTCTAACTGCGCTTTATTCAAAAAATTGCAATCTACATTATTCTAATCAAGTTTGTTTAAGGTCTCGTTTGTATATATCAAGACTTCCACACAAACAAGGTACTATTATCATATGACAGAATTCTCATCAACAACCGATCGAAATTTGATTGTAGCGTGCTTCTCTAATCGCACATTTAATATTAATTAATTATTTATTCCAGTCGCAAACAACTAGAAAATTTGCTACGCTGCTATGAGGAGCATGAGAACGAGATTATCAGCGCTTTGGAGGCTGATTTGCGACGACCCAAACAGGAGAGTATGATTGTGGAAACAGAATTCATGAAGAATGATATTAAGCACATTCTCTATCATCTCTCTGACTGGGTGAAGCCAGAAAAGGTGCGATTTGCCAAATTAAATTCTAAATGTATTTCATAATTAATTGTTAACTTTTCGTTTGCATCGTAGCCGGAAAAATCAATTGTCAATTTGCTGGACGATGTGCAAATCTATAATGATCCCTTTGGCGTTGTGCTTGTAATTGGTGCCTGGAATTATCCGCTGCAATTGCTGCTGGTTCCAGTTGCCTCAGCCATTGCCGCCGGCAACTGTGTTGTGATCAAACCCAGTGAGATAGCTGGCAATTGTGCCAAGTTCATTGCCGAAATCATACCCAAGTATCTGGACAACGTGAGTGAGCTGTCATAATATTGAAATGCAATTGAGTTGATATTGTCTTTGTTACAAACAGGATTGCTATCCCGTGGTCTGCGGTGGCCCGAGCGAAACCGCTGAGCTTCTAAATCAACGCTTTGATTACATATTCTACACGGGTTCGACGCGTGTTGGCAAAATTGTGCATGCGGCAGCCAACAAGAACTTGACGCCTACAACATTAGAGCTGGGCGGCAAGAGGTGAGTTGTCGCAGTTCTCGCACAGCACCGTTGATCAATGATTATTAATTGACTTCATTTGCAGTCCATGCTACATTGACAAGTCGGTTGAGCTGCGCACGGCGGTCAAGCGCATTCTGTGGGGCAAACTGATCAATTGTGGACAGACATGTATTGCACCCGACTACGTACTCTGCTCCAAGGAGATGCAGGAGAAATTCATTGCAGAGGTAAAAGATGTGCTCAAGGAGTGGTACGGGGACAACATTCAAAGCAGCCCGGATCTATGTCGCATCATAAACCAAAACAATTTCCAGTAGTTAACTCGATCGAAATTTATTCTTTTTCAAAAACTTATTGTAATTGGCCTTGCTTGCAGGCGTTTGTTGGGACTAATGAAGGCTGGACGCGTTGCAGTTGGCGGCAATTATGATGCCAGCGAGCGTTATATTGAGCCCACAATTCTGGTCGATGTCAAGCCCGACGACGCGATCATGGAGGAAGAGATCTTTGGCCCAATCTTGCCCATTTACACAGTAGAGAATGCCTACGATGCGATAAAGTTCATTAATTCCAGGTATGTCCATCAGTGTGCCGAGCTGAAAGCCAAGTGTGTCTCAAGTGTTTCAAATTTGATTTCATTTTGCATCAAGAGTCTTGCATTTGTCATTTGTCATATGTCATTTGTCGCAAAACCAAAAAAAACCACAAAACACACACACAAAACATGCAAAATCTCTGCTAAATTGCCATCGATAATAATGTTGAAACGTTTTCAAACTCGCCGTCTGTCTAAAAACGCGTTAAACACCAAAAAATAGAGAAAATCCGCTTGTACTGTATATTTTCACAACGGAAAAAGAGGTTCTCGATCTGTTCGTGCACAGCACACAATCGGGCGGATTGTGCGTGAATGACACGATTATGCATTATGCCGGTAAGCCAAATGATCACAATTAGATCAAACACCAATTATTGGATGTTCAACAACATTTTTTTGGCTACGGTTATTGATAAATATGGTATTTTGCGAGGCGGTTTTCCAATTGTTTAATAATAACCCGATAACGTCTTCAACTAACTTCAGACATTTGGTATGCTACAGCAAATGTATATATCGGTTGTGGTTGCTCGTCTCTTCACTTTTACAACCTATCCACCCCCCGGCCGTCGTTTTTAAGCATGCGCTAATTAATTAGAACTTGTGTAAATGTTTAAAAATCTAAACTTGTAAGAAAAGTGTAAGTTATTAATGTTTGGTGGCGGTACTGTTAACAATAATAAATTTTTTTTTTGAGTTGTGTGTAGCTCCACTTTTTAAAAATATCTGATTGTTATTAAGCCCAATACCACTAAGCAGAGAATATATCAACTGTATACTCAAGCATCCAACTTGTAATTCATCAAATTCATAACATTGACTTTTTTTGGCTTGTGTTTTGTAGTAAATCGAGTTATGTGATTGCTAGTCAGATGATATTGTTAATCGATGTAGCATATTGTATGTTAACTGTTTTTTACATCTTTCCCAACTACCCCTCAAAATAGAGAAAAACCACTTGTTATCTACGTGTTCTCAAACTGTAAAAAGTTAGTTAATGAATTCAAGGCAAACACAACAAGCGGCGGATTCTGCAGCAACGAGACTATCATGCACGTTGCAGGTATATATTTAAAGTTGAACTAACTTGTTCAGTGTGGTTCGTTTTAATTGATATGAAATTATATAGGTAGTTAAGTTATTATGCACTGGAAATGTAACACAATTACTTAAACGTTGACAATCATTTTTGAGTATTATTAACCGTCAATAGAAAAGCACAATTTGCCGCGCTGAGAGCCCAGAAATACGCCAAGGAACACAAAAGCCGTCCAACATCGATCTTCTCAAATGTCAAAATTTATAAGTGCATACAAAATCTGTAATAATTGAGTTTTGTAATCTGGAAATTAACAAAATTGGGGTTGAATTTATTGTTTAATTGGCTTAACTCGAATTGAAATGCTTACTCAATACTTGCTTAATAAACGATTGGGCAAAGTGCGAATATTTTATTAACTGTACATTGTTTATTGGTGAGCAAATACAATAACCAAAAGCAACTTACACAAATAAATAACAAAACAAATAGATTTAAGCGATACAAGCGATTAGTTAATAACATTCTGGATTTCCCATTTTCCCAGTTGACACCTTGCCCTTCGGAGGCGTTGGCATGAGCGGCATGGGCGCCTATCATGGCAAATATGGATTTGAGACGTTCACACACAAGAAATCATGCCTGGCCAAAGATCTGGCATTGCTGGGCGAGAAGCTGGCGTCGTAAGTATACGACTAGTACTCACTTTGTTTATCATCTGGCAATGCAATCCTCGCTTATTTACAGAGCACGCTATCCGCCGTACTCGGATCGCAAGAGCTCGATGCTTTCATTCCTATTGCGAAAACGGCGTCCGCTGCCCAATTTCTATTTCTCTCATATTCTTGCTGCTGGTCTTGGCGTGGGTCTGACTTTCTTGGCCAACTATTATCTTCAGGTAAGAAAGGTAAATTTTGTAGGCAAGCAATTGTTTGTGCCCATTATTAATCTATGTAATTGTTTTACATGCATATAATTCGTTCGAACACTCCATAATCCTGGGCAACAAAACAAACACACATCGCACCAATCAAATATCATCAATATAACAAAACCAAAAATTCCAATTCACACGCAACTAACGTCCACCATTTTAGGGCAAGATGTTGCGTTAGAACAATTACATCAATGACGGGCCTAAATTGTATATCTACATGAGCCATTGGACTTTTATTGGAATTGTTTGCTGTAAATGCGCAAGCATTTTTAGTATTAGAATTTCGTATTTGTTGGGTTTTTGTATTGCACTAACTAATATACTAAGTGGAATACGTTAAGCATTTCCCACCATGCGTTCAGATTGAAATTAACTTGATATTCACACATTCATTCAGCTATAGATATATATTATAATTTTAATGTAACCAATTGAAAACACAAATCAACAACTTAACGTTTATATATTTCTTATTGTATTGTTTGATTTATACATTGTATCTCGATGATCTATATTTTTCAGAAAGAATCAAACTAAATAAAAGCAAGAACTTTTTACTTTTAATACGCAAATCGGTGGGTGATGTAACGCTATTGGATACTCCGCTTTAAAATAGCTATTGTTATTTAGTAAATATTTAATAAAATAAATAAAAATGATAAAAACCAATAAACTAAACGTATTATTTTTTTTAAATTCCATGCAGTGTTGTCTTTCTGCTGTAAGGTGATAACAGCATTTCGAGTCATCGATTTATTTTTTGCAACCATGTGTTGGGCATATTTAGCACTTTATATTTAAATATATAGGGAAGCACTGGCAAGAATAATTTTTTTAGAGTCACAGTGATTTTTTGTCTATCATTATCGTCTGCTTAGCTTTGTATTTTATTTTCCGGGTAAGAAAACTACATTAAAAAATCAATAAAATGGCCGCTCGCGGTGATCTAGTTGCACAATTTATTGAAATTACTGGCACCGATGAGACAACTGCCAAATTTTACTTGAACAGCAGCGAGTGGGACATTGAGGTAATCTTAACTTAAAAATTATCAGCCAATACAGATTAAAATGTAAAACGTTGTTTTGTCGCAATTGCGATATATAGCAATCGCTTGGCAATTACTGGACCACACAAACCGAAGGTGGGCCGTCGAACAACCCGACACCGGAAACAACATCAATTGGTGCCGGCGTCTTCGGTGCAGCTGCCCCCGAAGCCAAAACTGTGCCGGCATCAAGTAGTGCTCCACCAAAGACGTCAGCTGCTAAACCAAAGTGAGCATACATGTTGCTTGGATTAGTATATAGAGTGCAACTGACTTTGTCTTGGCTTTAGGTTTGCCACGCTGCGCGACATGTCCACGCAGTCATCCAGCGACGATGAGCATCAGGCATTCTACGCTGGCGGCTCCGATCGCTCGGGTCAGCAAGTTTTGGGTCCAGCCAAGAAGAAGAACTTTCGCGAACAGCTCACCGATATGATGCGCTCCGCTCAGGAGCAGAACATTGCCGAAGTGGGTGCGGGGCCATCGACCAGCGGCGCAGGGAATCCAAGTAGCGGCAGTGTTTGGGGCCAAGGCATGCGTCTCGGCATGACGGATAATGATCACACGGCGGTTGGCACCAATCGGACTCCACAGTTGTCTGAGAACAAGCCCGTCGTGGTACTTAAGCTGTGGAGCCAAGGTTTCTCAATTGATGGCGGCGAGCTGCGCCTCTACGACGATCCACAAAACAAGGAGTTCCTCGAGACGGTTATGCGAGGGTAAGAAACTATCCATTTACTCCAGCACAATTGACTAATTTCACTTGTTATTTAAGGGAAATACCTCAAGAGCTGCTAGAAATGGGGCGTATGGTAAATGTCGATGTGGAGGATCACAGACATGAGGATTTTAAGCGCCAAGCAGCGCCACAAACGTTTAAGGGATCCGGACAGAAACTTGGCAGTCCGGTGGCCAATGTTGTCACCAACACACCTTCAAACGAGCCAACTGCAGCTGCTGCTGCTGTCGCACCTGAGGATGTAGCTACACAGGAGGCTAGTGCACGTGATGCTTTAAATTTGAATGCGGGAGCTCCTCTGACCACAGTCCAAATACGTTTGGCAGATGGCTCACGCTTGGCGGCTCAATTCAATTTAACGCACACCGTCTCGGACATTCGTCGTTTTATCCAAACGTAATTGCTTTCATAATAAATTACGTGTTTTTTATCAGTCAGTTATTGAATGATTCCCCTCTTGCAGCGCTCGTCCGCAGTACTCGAATAGCAACTTTGTGCTGGTGTCCTCGTTTCCCACACGTGAGCTAAGCGATGACAGTTCCACTATTGAGAAGGCGGGCCTCAAGAATGCTGCGCTGATGCAGCGCCTCAAGTAAACACGGAGGATCACTAATAATACTACACACATACTACATATAACATATAACACAAATAATAATAACACTATTGGATATGGTGCATTCAAATGGCATTCGAAAATAATTTGTATTGCCAATTCGATGATAAATAATTGTCTATTTATTATATTACAATATATAAATCTTGTCCACTGGAGGCAAATTGTCGTGCAAGGCTAATGCTGTTTGCTTTTATGGCAGTCTAGTTGAGTCGAGCTTAATCTAAGTTGGATGCCTACATATACTAGACGTAAAACATTTAAACGAGTAAATCAACCTCGTTACGCAATATATTGATATGGTCCATCTGATCCTGGCGCACGCCACTGCGCCAATCGTGGAGCCCATCCTGTCCCACATGCTGGCAGTCTATGTAACGATGCGCAAAGCCACTGGACAATGGCAGTTCCACGCTCGTCGCAGTCGGCAGTAGCAGCTGAGCCGCCTGCAGCTCTAAACGATACAGAAGCAACTTGTACTGTGCCTTTGCTTCGGAATCGTACTGAACGTTGTCAATAAGCAACTTCTTCCGTTCGTCAAAGCAGACAGCAAAAGTGGCCAGCTCGAAACGGGATGTCTCCGTTGAGTAGTGACGTAATTGGTGTTGCAGCGAATCCTTCGCTTTGCTACCAGCGAATCCTACATTTGGATATACCAGCTCATTGGGTGTCAGGAGCATGGTGAAGCTGGCATAGTGCACATTGCGCAGCAGGCAATCGGTTTGGATTAGCTGTCGAATACGAGCAGCTGTCGTATTTGTTTGAAGGAACGGAAAGTTAAAGGGAAGTCCATAGATATGCATATTGGTGTTGTCCAACAGTCGTACAACCTGTTCCGGCAGATCATCGTAATTGTAGACCAGAAAGTGCTCGACACCCTGTGCCTGGTGGAACAGAAAGAACTGCAGCACTGCATCCGTGTTGCGTGCAAATCGCGAGCTAAAATTAAAGCTGACCAAATCAACGCAGATTGTTGCCGGCAGGGGATACACATGTTGCACCGTTGAAGCTGTGGTCGCTTTAGTGTCTGTCGTCACAGGTTTCAATTGGCGCAGGCGTAACTTGACCTGCCTTTTCGTGGCCGAAGTCGTATCGCTGAAGGAGACATACTCGGGCTGGCCGAAATTGCGGCTAACTTGACAGAAGAAATTGTAGTTGGTGAATGTGGTGCTCTTGTCATTGACCACGCCCTCGGATGCATCCCGTTGGAATCGAAACTTGCCTTGCACACTTCGTCCACCCACATCAAAGCTGCAGCGGAAGTCGACCACGGCTCCCTGCCTGCCCACAACGATTATGTGCGCTTCTCCGCCGGCAACCAGCTCGTTCCGTTTCCTAACAATAATTGTTTAATATTATGGAATGCAACTATAAAACATTTTGCAACATACCAGTAAGCAGAGTAAGCATGAAAGGAGTCACCAATAAGCTGCCAAACTGGCAGCGGCTTGGAAAATACCGACTTGAACATGTGGTGGTCATCTTCGGAGCCTGTTCCATTCTGCAGGCGACGCAAGGCGGCAGCATCATTGCGTCCAAAGAAGTTAACATACTTCAACACATATTTGAGGCGGTTGTTTTCAGTCTTGTACATCAAAAGGATTCCCACGCTGAAGCAGGATAAAAGCAACAGCCCCAGTTGTTGGTACTTTCGCATTTTCGTCGGTTTTGAAACTCCCAACACTATTCCGTATGAAAATGCTAAGTGTTGCCCTATCGTACGATTGTAGATATTTACAAAACGACCAAAATGTGGAAGAACGACAACAATAAATCACATATTTGGATGTTGTGTAAGAAATTTAGCATATATTTATATATTTTTTTTTTTTAACCAAGCACTGATTCATATTGGATGAGTGACTTTTTGTCTTATTGGTATTCACTTGTTGAACTTACTACAAGGGTATCTCAAATTCGATCCACAATTCAGATTATTGTTGGTATATTTTCGTAGGGACACACTGGTTTTTATTATTTTCCTCAACTAAACTAAAATAAAAAAGTACATTTAAAATACATAAACAATGAGTACAAAGGAAACAAAAGCACTGATCAAGGAAATACGCGAAACCATAAAGCTGGCCAAGCACAATGACGCCATACACAAGTGCCAAGTGACTAATTATGCCAAAATGTTGTTATATATTTGTTGTTGCTTATCTGGCGTTTATTACAGCGACTACTCAAAAGTGAGCCAACGAATTATATGGGTTACTTGTTGCTCGGCGCTGCATACCAAAATGTTGACAAGGCCGAGGCGTCAAAATACCTGCGAAAGTCCATCGAATTTACGGATGGACCGGCCACGATTGCCCTCCAGGGACTAGCGAATTGTGCGCCAACGGAGGAGCTTCCCGATATTTATGATCAGCTTCTGGATTTAATACCGTAAATTAATCAGCTACTGCAGTTGATTCCTAATACGTTACACAAATCTTACAATTTCAGGGAAAAATGCTTGGACTATTACGAAAAGCTTTATGCACTGGCAGCAGATGCTACATTGTCGTCGGCCTGTTTAAACATATTCAAGAGAAGAGCGCAAAATCCCGATGACAGCAATCACAATAGAATCAAAGAGTATCTGGGCCGAATATGGCTTTCCACGGATATCGAATTAATGCCACCCGACAGCGATCTTGTAAGTTTATTGGGTGTTCCTCATTAAATAGCTAAGCAATAGCAACTTTATCTTAAACAGTTCAAATCGAGCATGGATCAGCTGTTGACAACAGATAATGCAGTTGTCAAGAGCCTGGTTTATAAGCGATATCTCAAGTGGCTGTACAAGCAACAGGACTTTGAGTCATGCATAAAAAACGCCTGCAATATGACCGTGTCTCATCCGCGTGATGTTTATGGCTACGAATGGATATGCAAGACCTACGTTGAAAACTATGACCAGGCGCACAATGAAACCTGGTTGCGGGAACTGCATGTATCCATTCAAAAGTACGCCGAAGAGCTGCTAATGCTGAATCCAAAATCCAATTTGGGACTGCTCGTTAAGGCTCTCGACTTGTATGACCAGGAGCAGTATGTTACGGCACGTCAGTTAGCTCTGCAAGCGCTGGAATACCATCCAACATATAGGTTTACTCGCAAATTGCTTGCACGCATCCACATGAGATTGGGTGCGCACAGAATGGCGCTGCTGCTGTTGCAAGAGTTGGACGAGCAGTGTGCAGAGTATGCGCTGTGTTTGTCATACGAAAAGGATGCTGCTAAGCTACAGGAAGCAGTTACACTACTCAATGCGGGCGACACAAATATTAAGGATATGGCACGGTCAGTAATTTACTTCACTTTTGCTGTCTTACACAAATTTTTATCTGCAGGTGCTATTTTAAGCTGGGAGAGACGCAGAAGTTGAAGTCTCTGCCTTTGGATGAGGTTACAAGAGCTGAATATTTACTGTAAGCTTAAAACTATGATTTACGGATTACATTTATATATAAGTTTATATTTATAATGCATATTTAGATCTCCCACCGAAGGTCTGCAAGCAATGGCAGGCAATGCATCGTTTGAGGCGCTGCTTTTGTGTGGCAAGCTGCACATAAAGCTGCAGCATCATGCTGAGGCACTCAACTGCATGCTGAGGGCAACGCGACTGCAGCCACATATCTCCGAGTGTTTTGAGCATCTGGGCCGTTTATATCAGACGAGCGGCGACATTTCTCGTGCTCGCAAATGTTTCGAGAAGTGTGTCAGTCTCAATGCGCTCAACGAACAAGCTGTGGACGCACTGAGCTCCATCTACCAGCAGTTGGGCGAGGAGGATCTCAATGAGGCACTGTTGCTAAACACTGTGCGTCACTTGAGCAGCGACGATGCCATCCGGCTGCAGTACAAATTGGGATTGCATTATCTGCAAATCAAGAAATTGGATAACGTATGTTTTTCGGAATGAGTAATAACATAATATAATAATTGATTTCTTCCAAATGTAGGCAATTCAATGCTTTCGTGTTGCCATTAACCATGATTTCAAATGCATGATCTACTGGGAATCCCTGGGCGATGCGTATGCGGCACGAGGTTCCTACAACTCCGCCATACGCGTCTTTCAAAAAATACTCGAACTGTCGCCCTTGAATTGTTATGCACAACTACAAATAGCACTCATTAAGACGGTAACTAAACTATTAACACAATATATAGTTTTGCTTCACATGATATCCTTTTTACTACGGCTTGCAGACCATTCGCATGTATCCCGAAGCAATCAGTGATTTTAACGAGCTGCTCAAGCAGCATCCGGATTATCTGCCTGCCTTGAGAGGGGCCGCTGAGGCGCATATTGGTCTAGCGATAAACATGAAAGTGCAGAATCTGTACGGACTTGCCAAGGATAATTTCCAGCTAGCACTTGAACAACTCCAAAGGTCATAACGATTACCACTCTATATTAATTCGATTGTTTCAAACTTTGCTTCTTAAAACAGCGCCTTCCTGTTACCAAAGGCTCAGGGCATGGTTTGGCTATGGCGTCTTACGGCAAGCGTCATGGTGCAGACGGCACAGCTGCCCAAATCCTTGGCGAATTTGGATGTAGCTGGCAGCTTGGCCAAGCGTGAGGAGGAGATTGCTTACCTATCACGCAAGGATCTGTTGCAGCTGGCGCAAAAGTTTTATTTGTGCGCTTTAAAGCTGAAGCAGAACACGTTTTTGTGGTACGAATTGGCGATGTGCAGCTACTACAGCGCCGTGTACATGCCGGAGGATGCCAAGTGTCATCTGGAGACAGCTGCCAAGATATGCAAGGTGGCCATTAAGGAGAGCAGCAATAGCTGGCAAAACTGGAATTTGTTGGGCGTTATCAATATGCACGCCGCCAGCGAGGATCTGCCTATGGCTCAGCATTGTCTAATTCAAGCATTAATGTTGGAGCGGAAGTCCTACACAGCATGGACAAACCTGGGTGTGCTGTACATGAAGCTGAGCGACATCCGATTGGCTAACGAGGCATTTAAGCGTGCCCAACAATCCAGTCCCATTTATCCAAATGCATGGATTGGTCAGGCTTTGGTTGCTGAGACAATTGGCGATCAAGAGGAAGCCTTTGATTTATTCCGGCATTGCCAGCAGTTCGAATACCATCCGGAGGCAGCGCTCGGCTATGCGCACTGGGTTTGCCAAGTGCTCTCGGATGCGACCCTTCGGGATAAGCCCCATAACAAGCACGCCCTCGAAAACATGTATGCGGACATCTACGCCTTAGATGCCATCAATTGGTCTGTTATTGATACACGAACTGTAAACATTTATTAACTCAGCTCCTTCTCCATCCTTACATAGGTATGTGCAAAATGAGGAGGCGGAGGCCAGCGTATCGTCGCTCACCTTCCAAGGATTCTTGTGCGCACGCCAGAAACTCTATCAACAGGCAATCAATGCATTTACACGAGCCTGCAAACAATGTGAACCGGGTGCGGATCGGGATCGGCTTTATACAAACCTTGGTTATCTGTACTTGAAGCATGGCCAGCCTGAACAGGCTGTTAGTGCCCTTAACACTGTCGCGCATGCTACATTTAAACCCATAATTGGTTTAGCCTTAGCCTATTATCGAACTGGTCAACTGCAGGAATCGTATTCGATTTATGAATCTGTGCTTAACACGGTTGACGATGAGAAAATGGCAACCATTTTGGTGGCCATGGCTTCGATGCTCTATGCCTACCAGGGAGAAACGGATACCAAAACATTACTGTGTCAATGGTAGTCATTATCCCATAATTTTCCATGAAAATCGAATTAAAATTAATTTCTCACTTTCAGCATACAACTGAAGGGTGTGCCAATTCAGGCACTGTTCTCAACTTGTGCCTTGGGTGTGCTTCATGGGGACAGTAATTTGGTCCAAACGATTATGTCGGAGCTCAATTCTTATCACTTCAATGAGATGCACTGTGCCGATATTGCCTTCATTGTGGCTCACTACTATTTAATTAGTGTAAGCACCTTATCAAGTTTGTCAAGTCGAATCTGATTATAGCTATATTTATTTTCTTCCGGAACAGGAGGGTCCTCGTCAGGCTATTAATTACTTACAGAAGCGAGTTCGCATGTTTCCCCACAATCTCTCGCTCCGCAAGGTCTTTGTCAAGTTTCTGTTGGACTATTTACACGATCCAAACTATCAGCGTGTCATATCTGATATGGCTTTGATTGCTCTTAAGTTGGAAAACATTCAACTGGGCACAAGGTATGATCTGCTCTATATTTATTTTAAATAAATTCCATTAATTATTGTAATTATTAGCAGCAGCGCCAGCGAGCAATCGGAATCTACAATTTTTGCAAGTCGTGCTCTAAAGCCGGTGGACAAAGCCCAATCTTTAAAACTCATTCAGAGCGCAATTCGCATGGATCCAGGCAATCAAGAAGCGAGGGAATTGCTCTCAAGCATTACTGCATGCTAGCGTGTACATTATTATATATTATTAAGCAAAAAGGAAATAAATATATTTTTATCAGTAATATGAAGGACATTAATAAAAAGGAAAATCCTTCGAGCCGGAGTCGAACCAGCGACCTGTGGATGTCTATGCTAAAACACGAAAATTTCTCACTACAGTCCATCGCTCTACCAACTGAGCTATCGAAGGCGCGTATCGCAGCGCGGCCAAATATCTTTTAATAAATGGCAAGAGAACGCCAAGCAATTTTTGTCTCACCAGTGCTGCAAAATGCCAACTGTATCCGTGTTGAAAACGTATAGTTGGTGTGGTGACACTGGCTGCCATTCTTTCTGGTCGGGGTTGAAGTAAAACGTCAGTGAAATAAAATCACAAAGATGTGTAGTGAAAATATCAATGAAAGCAACATGCATTCGTATAAAAGTGTAAACGCATTGCCTTGTTAGTTACAATTATTAATTTGCAACGCAACGCATTGCAGACAATTGCAATCAATGCGTTGTTGCAGTGGCAGAACGGCGCTTTGACTCCACCCCTCTCACCGATTATTGCACTAAATACTAAATACCTATGAATGTACACACACACACACAACACAAACGCACGCACACCTATGAAAAAACCTGCTGCCCGTCGGCCGTAAATACAGT
Organism: Drosophila longiperda; assembly: GCA_035042125.1. Taxonomy (NCBI): domain Eukaryota; kingdom Metazoa; phylum Arthropoda; class Insecta; order Diptera; family Drosophilidae; genus Drosophila; species Drosophila longiperda. Next base: position 13,429,064 of record JAWNLV010000107.1, read on the forward strand.
TAGAGTAGACACTAAAATAGCAACACGATCAGTCAGTTTGGTATAGTTAATTAAGCAGCCAAAAGCGATTAGCGAGAGTTCAGTTGGCGGCGTCAACTGCAACGACGACGCCCACGCGCCCTTCCAATTGCATCTATTTCTTGCAATGGAAAACGAATCTGTCAAGTCGGAACACAGTGGACGCTCGCGACGCTCTCGCAATCACAACAACAATAGCAGCGGAGGCGGTGGTGGTGGTGCTGGTTCTGGTAGTGGTGGTGTTGCTGGTGGCACTGTAAACAACGGCTATCATCGAGATCGTTCGCGTCACTCGCATCGTAGCACGCACTCGTCCAAGTCCGCCGGTGGCAAGGGAAGCAACATGGCGCCCTATCAGACCAGCGTAAATATGACGGGTAAGCGAGACAATATTGTACAATTAATTGCAATAAATAAGCTCAATATTTCTCATTTAGGGGACGAGTCGCGCGATGGCCAGGAAGTGATTGAGGTGCAGATTCTGCCGCAGGATGAGAATTGGGGTGAGAATACAACAGCTGTGACGGGCAACACATCGGAGCAGAGCATATCAATGGAGGACATCAACAATATGTGGCATCGTGAGAATGACAAGGGTTTTGGGTTTGCCTGCCGCCGCTACGTGGAGTCGACCTTTTACTTTCTACTCGGGTGTGCGGCATTCTTTTCGCCCGTTGCCATGGTAGTCATGCCGTACATTGGCTTTTTTCCATCTGCCTTCGATCATTCAGAATTATCGCAAACGGTACGCACCCAACTGCTCGCATGCAGCGAACAGTGCAAGGGTCAACTTGTTTCGCTGGCTGCCCGTCTCCTGCTGCTGGCCATCGGCTTGTGGGCGGTATTCATGCGACGTACAGCGGCGAGCATGCCGAGGATTTTCCTGTATCGCGCCATTGTGCTTCTGCTGGTCACCATTTGCACATTCGCCTATTGGCTCTTCTACATCGTTCAGGTTACGAATGGCGCTAAGATTGTGGTTGAAACTGGCGGCGATGCCGTCGACTATAAATCGCTGGTCGCCTATGCCACCAACTTTGTGGACACGCTGCTCTTCATACACTATGTGGCAGTGGTGCTACTTGAGCTGCGCCATCAGCAGCCTAGCTACTACGTGAAGATTATACGCTCACCGGACGGCATCTCTCGGTCCTACATGCTCGGCCAGCTAAGCATTCAGCGTGCCGCTGTCTGGGTACTACAGCACTACTACGTCGATTTCCCCATCTTTAATCCGTATTTGGAGCGTATACCCATCTCCATCTCAAAATCGCAACGTAACAAAATCTCGAATAGCTTCAAGTACTACGATGTGGACGGCGTGAGCAACTCGCAGCAGCAGAGTCAAAGTCGTGCTGTGTTGGCAGCGAATGCTCGGCGACGCGACTCTTCGCACAACGAGCGCTTCTACGAGGAACACGAGTACGAGCGTCGCGTTAAGAAGCGTCGAGCACGTCTTATCACAGCAGCCGAAGAGGCCTTTACCCACATTAAACGCATACACAATGAGCCGGCACCGGCATTGCCCCTGGATCCACAGGAGGCGGCGCAGGCTGTCTTCCCATCGATGGCGCGTGCATTGCAGAAATATTTGCGTGTAACCAGGCAGCAGCCGCGACACACATTTGAGAGCATTCTGAAGCATCTGGCGCACTGTCTGAAGCACGACCTATCGCCGCGCGCCTTCTTGGAGCCCTATCTTACCGAGTCGCCGGTTATGCAAAGCGAAAAGGAGCGACGTTGGGTGCAGTCGTGGTCCCTCATCTGCGACGATATCGTATCACGACCCATTAGTAACGAGTGCACGTTCCAGTTAATACAGAACGACGTATCATTGATGGTCACTGTGCATAAGTTGCCACACTTTAATCTAGCCGAGGAGGTTGTCGATCCCAAGAGCAACAAATTTGTGCTAAAGCTGAACTCAGAGACATCTGTATGACACCATCATCACCATCACCAGCCGAGAACACCGCCAATGATCACGCCCACGCACAGCAATCAAACGCAATCCTCGTATTTGCATGTGTTTGTCTGATCCTTCATGGCAATATGAAAGCGCTGTTTAATCGGTATTATAATTTGTGTTTATTCCAACTAATTGCGCTCTTTATACATATTCGTTTTACAGTGGTCGCTTGCTAGTTTTCGAAAATCGTTTATTTTAACAGTTTAAATGATTTCCTTAGACCGACTTTAAAGAGCTATTGAGAATTTTTTTGCTTTAAAACAATATTGTTAAATTTAAAATTCTCAAAACCCTTTCTAAGTTGCTCTATAGAAATCATTCAATACATAATCAAATGTTTTCAAAACATACAAACTAATTAATGATTCTTATTTGTAAAAGTAATGTTTTCAAGCGATCACTGTGAATATAAATCCGACTAAGCAGCTGCATAAGAATATTGTAAATTGCTGGGCGAATCATTATTCTTAGTTTTCTATTTGTATTTTTTGTAAGTTTTTACTTTATCGTAATCCGATACACTGATATTTATGGTCAGCAGATGTATATAGGATTACGTTTATGTTTACGATGCTCAAGCCCAGTGGAATATCCTAAGCAAACGCACACATATCACACGTCCCTTGAAATGACTTACAAAACTGACTTAAAAGTTCCCAAAGTATTATTCATAAGTATGTTGCTTCGGCGCACCATAAAAACAAGAAGAAAACAAAACAAAATCCATTTTATGATGCAGCTTAAAATTTTACTGCCTTTTTGGTTTTAGCAAGAGTGCATAATTATTATTTTTAGAAAATATCACATAGCTGTAAGTACAACATAGTCCCTAAACAATGCTATTCCATTTGCCAGACGTATGATGGTTGTGGACTACAGAATTTATACATATTTGTGTGCCGATTTGCGCCAAGAGTGTTTCGAAAATGTTTCTTAATGTTGAATGTTATGGACACTGTTGGCGTGACTCGAGCCAACGCTGCAAGAATTCATAAGTAAATTTTAAGCTTGAATATAGACAACACAGAAACCGCTGCCCAATATTCTCCAGTTGTGGAGGGACACTTAACTCAAACTCGAATGTAACTTGTGACAAATACGTTAACTTAAGCAAGAGACTGCTAACAATGTATGCATTTTATATATATATACACTAAAATTGCCAACAAATATTTGTACTACTCGAATATTCTGTGCATAGCAACACTGAAGCACAATATGTTTTAGAACGAAATTAAATGCAAAAAATAACATTTTATTAATGATAAGTACTTAAAGCGTATTCAAAAGAATAACAAAAATTCAAATACGTTCACTTGATACATATACATGCATACATATTTATTGTATACTATAAGCAACAAAAAAACATACACATTACATACAAACTACGTAGAGAACCTTCGTTTATTTTGCCGTCTTTACTAACTTTTCTAGCTAATTGCTTTTTTATGAGAACCTCTTTTGTTTTAGCAATAAATGTGAGCAATTTGAAACTGAATGCATATTTATAGACTTATATTAAACATTCAAGCTGTATAAATAAATGCGAAATTCTCCTTATCACTTTTGTTTACTTTATGAAATCGCTAAGACGACCCCCCAGCAGCAGTGCTCGCGCAATCTATTAATCTTTCACCTCTAATCTGAAGTGTTATCAGAAATAAAATTTGTTTCCGTAATACTCATGTTTGTCGCAATGCTTGTGACTTTAACGCCTGCGAAATTGTATTAAAATTTACCTATATTTGAAAACGATTTTAGTCAATGGCACTTAAAAATTCGATTTTATAAACTCTAAAGATAAACCCTGATTACAACTTTCCCAAGTGCTTAATTATTTTGCTTTTGCCTGGTGGAAAGTTTATTTTTGTTGCTCATAAATATTGTGCTACATACATATATAAATAGACATTCGTTAGTAACGTATAAATATTAATTACTAATTTAACACTTTTGTGCCTACATAAAAATGTTTTTGGTTTGGTGTAGTGTTTCAATCTTGGTGCTGGCATTGGGTTTGTTGTGGCAACTGAGAATTGTTCATATACATAACATAAATGTGCGGTAAAATTCGTTGGCTATATTCATTCAGTCTGTCGACTTGCGTTGTAGTTGATTCTTCTCGGGCTCGTAGAATTCGTTAACAATGGCCTCGACCATGCGATTGAGTGTTGCCGTGAGCGCATCCCAGCATTTATCTTCCGGCTTGCCGCACATCTCGGCATAGTATTTCATTTTTGGTTCGGTACCGCTGGTGCGCAATGTGACAACGAGGCCATTCTTGAAGGTAAAGGTTATCATCTGAGAGCTAGAGCTCACCGGCAGCGTTGCGCGTTTGTCAGCTGTGCAGCTGTCGTAGCCGGTTGTCAAATCGCGAACGTGTTCGATTTCAAATTCACCATTTAGAATGCTCTTTGGATAAGTGTTCTCTTTGCCATTGTCGAAGGTGCGCAGGCGCTGGAAGATCTCCTTGATCAGCACCTGGTCGCGGCAGATGAGATAGGAGCAGATGCTTGTGTGATAACCGTACGTCTCGTAAATTTCTCGTAGTTTGTCCTGCAGTGTCATTTTCTTCTCGCAGCGCAGGTAACGGGCCATTGTAGCCACATGCGCAGCAGCGCTGACACCGTCCTTGTCCACCACATTTGTAGAGACCATGAAGCCAATGGCTTCCTCAAATGCAAACAGTACCTTTCTGCCGGCCAACTCCTCCTCAATAGCCTTGTTGCCCATCCACTTGAAACCTGTGAGTGTCTCGTAGAAGATGAAACCCTCAACGGCAGCCATGGATTTCAGTATCTTTGAGCTAACCGTGCTGGCGATCATAACACAATTCGATAAATCTCCATGTGGCTCCTTCATCTTGTAGATCAGGCGTGACCACCAGCCGAGTAGTGCACCCACTTCGTTGCCGCTAAAAAGCTTATATTTATTATTATCACTGATTTCGGCGACAGCCAAGCGATCGGCATCCGGATCATTAGCCAATATGATTTGACATTTTTCCTCAGTTGCAGTCTTAATCGCCAAGTCCAGCGATTGCTTACCCTCTTCGGGATTTGGCATTGGCGTCGTTGGGAACTCCGGATCGGGTTCAACCTGCTGGGACACAGGCACCAGACACACATTTTTGAGATAAATCTGCTTAAGGGCCTCCTTCACATATGGATAACCAACGCCATGCATCGCAGTGTACGCAAAGTTTAATGGACACTCGTCATTGACTTGTAGAAATGAACTGGGGATAGTATCTTTTAATGCCTCGAAATAGGATGGAACTACTTTATCGTAAGGATTGCTCAGCAGTGGCTCCGACCACAATAACTGCTCATTTACACTCCAATAATCATCCACTGGCTTCAAATTTTTAAGTATGGACTCGTGGATGCCGGCATCATGCGGTGAAATGATCTGGGCAGCATTGCTCCAATAAACCTAAAACATATATTATATGTAAATACGTGGTATACTTCAGAGAAATAAGAGACCGGTACTATACCTTATAGCCATTATCCTGTTTGGGATTGTGCGACGCAGTTACCTGCACGCCAGCCAAACAATTTAGCTTTTTGATTGTATATGGCACAATGGGCGTGACAGCAAACAGCTTGAAGAGATAGACACGGAATCCGCTTCTCAAAAACACAGCGGCCGATAACTCTGCAAAGCGTTTGCTATTATGTCGAGCATCATAGCCAAAAACAACTCCGCGTTCGGACCACGTTGACTTGTCAGGATACTGCTTCTTGATATATTCACACAATCCCTGAGCGGTTCTAAAATTTCAAAAATTAATAGACTTTCAATGGTCTACGTGCACATTTGTTTAGCTAAACGGAAACTTACTGAACAACGACCAAATCGTTCATCGAATCGAACCCGGCTCGCATTTCAGCCCGTAAGCCGGCCGTCCCGAAAGTGATGCGGATACAGAGACGCGATTTGAGCCTTTTGATATATTTGAAATTGTTATCAGGTTTCTGTTATTCGGATTTGTTTGCATTTCACTTACTCATCCCACTCTTTGTTCTCGACGGCCTTTAAAATTTCATTTTTTGTTTTTAAATTACCGTCCCATTGCAGCCAGTTGTTTATTTGTTCATTCAGCTTTGAATCGTCTGAGAGTGCCATATTATTCTGGTCCATTTAAATAGGTTTATACGTCGAAAAATCTAGAAATTATATTAAATCCTTATCAGACGGTGTTTTATTCAATATGTTGTATTAATTTTCTAATTGTTTTTACCAAATATGATTGCAAATTATTTGATTATATCGACTTAAAGCTTATGTCGCTAATGGCAAAAACAATTCACACAAGAACTAATGAAACAAGCGAGTTTAAACTTTTTTTAATTACTCAAACAACTAGTCAATATAAATCAATATATTCTATTCAGCTGTGGTCTGATAAGGTTGACGGCACCAGCAGCTGGTGTAGCTGACGATACACTCTTTCTTTAACGACAGATTTGCGAACAAAATTATTTGTAAATTGAGTGTTATAGCTTAACTCACCCGCTAATTTTCGTATTGACGACCTCCTACGAAGTCAGGAAATTGATTAACATTTTATTTACTCTAAAGAGACCAAGCGATCCAAATTACAAACAGACCAAAATGCGCAAAATACCATTTTGATTTTGTAAAAATACTATATTTTGGAAATGACAATGTTAAGTCAACCATTTTCAAATAAAAACAGCCTCAAAAATAAAGGACCGTATAAAAAAGACCAAAAGCAATATTTTTTTCAATGTTTTAATTTATAGATTCCTTTTGATTTCTTATCTATCGGTTAATTATATTTCCCAGTGTTTTTTTAATTAGCAATAAAGTTTATGCGATTTGAATATACGGGCACATCGTTAGCGACGCCAATATATTTCGTACATACTTTTTTTATGTTTTTACCGGCTAAATATCGGCTGAATAAGGGATGAGCAAGGCCATTGATAAATGGTCTATTCAGTCAAAAGTCGACTTTTAAACTACACAAAAACGTCAATCGACCCTATAGTTCCGCTGAAAGCAATTAAAATAAATATTGAAATAGTTATAATATCATTTAATCAGTACACCTTCTTCGAAACCAAATTTAAGCTGTCATCGATAAATCTCGTGCATATCATTGTTATCGATATTTTTGTTTCTTCGTGTCATCACGGTTTTTTTCTCGACGAATACATACATAAGTTGAGAGCCGCAGAGAGCTGGTAATAAAAGTGCCACTGCAAGGAAAATTAAAAGATAAAAGTGTAGTACACCGTACAACTTACAATAAGTTAAGTGGTAAGTAACAAATATGTTGATTGTTATCAAAATAAGCACATATGCATACATGCACACACATGAAGTGAAGAGTTTTTAATTTTTCCTCACTTGACCCTGTCGTCGACGCTCAAGCCAATCGCCGCCATTTTCTTTTCGCTTTTGAACACTTTATTTTCTCTTGGCGTATACGCATGAATAATGTTTATTCAGATCATACACATTATATTCAGTACATATGCATATGTTTAATTATTGCTCATTTTTCTCTATTCTTTGCAGACTTTGTCACAGAGAATCGCCAAGACGCAATAAGTGATAACTGATTCCGCTCCTGCTCATGAGTATTCATAGAGAAGGAGCTGAACTCGATCGCATAACAATCAAAATTCACAATATGAAACGTAGCGCTTCCCGCTCACCAGGTAGAGGCAACATAGTACGAAACTCTCGCAGCATGGGTCGTGGCTACGATAATGGCGGTGGTGTTCCCGGTGATTCACCCGAACGCATGTCCCCGGAACGCATGCGACGTCGTTTGGATCGTTCACCGAGCCCGCGGGGTCGCTATGGTTCGCCGCATCGGGAGGCGTACATGCGTGGTCCGCCGGCTGCCGAGCGTCCTGCTGGCTATAAAGTACTGTGTGTGAGTGCGCTGCCCCCCAAAGCGCCCGACGAGTTCGTCGAAGAGACATTGTATCGCGAGTACAAGAAATTTGGGGATTTTAGTGTGCGTCTTGCCCACGACCTGGACGAACGGGTTGCCTACGTCTGCTTTCGCACGCCCGAGGATGCGCGCGAGGCCAAACACCACAAGCCGCGTCTCATCATCTACGATAAGATGGCCATAGTGGAGCCTGTTTATAAATCAACGACTAGGCCGGAGTACAGGTAAGTCTAGTGTTAGCTATAGCAATCGCTCGAAAATGGGAACTTTGGAATTCTGTCTATTAAAAGACTTGTAAAATTTCGATTTAGCATAGAAGTATATCTAAAGCTGTGAATGAATTCAGTTATTTGTTTTTATTTAAATTTTTGTTAATCCGGGATATTTTATTAACTTAAGACATACATTCCCATACGATTTTTCATGATGGGTTCATCATAAAATGTATATGTTGTATGTACATAAAAGTATCTTACAGAATCGTTTCAATTTTCGAGCGATGTCTTTAATACATTTAACACATTTGAAAATATATATTAAGCGTTTAATTTATAGACCGCGTCACTCTATTTCGCCGCCGGACTATGAGCGCTATCACTATTCGCGTTCACCGATGGGACCCGGCGTCCCCGTTGATCATCGACGGCCACCTATCGATCCTTATGACCGCTACGGTCCGCCTCTACATCCGCATGCTGCTCACCCACGCGAGTATCGACCCATGCAACACGAGTATCCACATCCGCCACGCGGCCCACCCATGCATCGTGGTCATCCGCACACCCATCCGCATCATCTGCACGGCCATCCGCCCCCACATCAGTATGCACCAATGCGTCCAATGGCACCCCGTCCGCATGTACCGTACGAGAAACCGGAAAGCAAGAAGGATAAGTTTCCCAATTATTTGCATCATGTGCAGCCCGAAGATGATCCGCTCTCCACACGCACACTCTTCGCTGGTAACCTCGAGGTGACAATTGCCGATGACGAATTACGTCGTATTTTCGGTAAATATGGTGTAGTAGATGATATTGATATAAAAAGACCGCCACCTGGCACTGGCAACGCATTTGCCTTTGTTCGGTATCAGAATCTTGACATGGCTCATCGTGCCAAAATCGAGCTGTCCGGGCAGTACATTGGCAAGTTCCAGTGCAAGATTGGCTACGGCAAGGTGACGCCTGCTACACGCATGTGGATTGGTGGACTGGGCGCCTGGACTTCGGTGACACAGATCGAGCGGGAATTCGATCGATTTGGTGCCATCAAGAAGATCGAGTATCAGAAGGGCGAACCGTACGCCTACATTCAATACGAGACCGTTGAGGCGGCCACATCCGCTGTCAAGGAGATGCGTGGCTTCCCGCTGGGCGGCCCCGAGCGTCGATTGCGCACCGATTTTGCGGAGCTACCGGGTGCAACGCCAGCAGCCTCATTCAAGAACTCAAAGCCGTATGACGAGAGTGCCATGGAGTATAGACGACCTGAATACGATCCGTACTATGAGGAGGCGGCTGCTTATGCACCGCGTGGCGGCTACTCTCCTTATCCGCCACGTGGCGGTTACCGTGGACGCGGTGGTGGCTATCGTGGCCGTGGACGTGGCATGTATCATTACCACAACGATGTGCACCGTCCGCCACATCCGAGCGCCATGGGCGGTGTATCTGCTGTGCCGCCACCGGGCGGAGCCGACGAAGAGTGGCGTCGTCCGCCTGGCGAATCTTACGATCGTGCTCGTTCTGGTTCGCGAGAACCGGGTGTCGAACGTTCGCGTTCCCGTTCACCACTGAAGCGTGCACGCTCCCCTGGCTCGGATTCAGACAATTCGACGCGACACACGGATGCACTGGGGTTGGCAACCACAGTGCCGGAGGTGGCGCGCAAATGCAGCACGATTTGGACCGGTGCACTCATACTGAAGAGTTCCTTATTCCCGGCCAAATTCCATTTGACAGACGGCGACACGGACATTGTGGAGTCGCTGATGCGCGACGAGGAGGGCAAACACAATTTGCGTATAACACAGCGATTGCGGCTGGATCCACCCAAGCTAGAGGACGTGCAGAAGCGAATCGCCTCCTCATCGTCTCATGCCATATTTATGGGCCTTGCCGGCTCGACGGTGGACACGGATTGCGATGATGCCAGTGTGCAGACGCGTCCGCTGCGCAATCTCGTCTCCTATTTGAAGCAGAAGGAGGCAGCTGGCGTCATTTCGCTGCTGAACAAGGAGACGGAGGCGACGGGTGTGCTGTATGCATTCCCACCGTGTGATTTTTCCACGGATCTACTGAAGCGCACCTGTCATAGCCTCACAGAGGAGGGTCTGAAGGAGGATCATCTGGTCATTGTGGTTGTCCGGGGCGGCACCGCCTGAGACAATACTGGACAAACTGTGGGCAATCGAAACGATTACGATTAGGATAATTTTCGCCTGCACAGTGCTCGGATGACAACAATAGCCGTAGATTAACACAAAACACACCCCCCCACACACACACACACACTCTCAAAGTAAACCATATACATATATGTATATGTATATACATTGGTAGTAGCCTAATTTAGTCAATAGACACAATTTGACTAATAACCAATTAATCCCCTACTAACATCCAGTGACATGCCCAAACACCCGAGGAGGAGAGACACACATACAGACAGACAGACCGACCCAAAGACAAGACGGTTACTAATAAGTTTACAAAAAACTGTATTAATCAAATTATTATTGTTCTTTTTGCAGACTAATCAACCAATCAATATTTATGGTTTCTGTTCTGTAAATGATTCTGATTCTCTGTTAAGTGAGAGTGTAAAGTTTTTACAGTTTACAATTTTTTTATTTACAATTGTGCCAAAATGTTTCAATATTCGTTGTATATTTAACTTCAATTTATTTTACAAAAAAAAAAAGAATCAACAGTGTAAAGATTTATTTAAAGTTTTCCTCTTATCCATTTAAAATGCTTTGTAAACAAATTTATTCATTCTCAAATGTACAATTAGTGCAAAAACAACAACAAAATACCAATAAGAGAAAAGTTCAAGAAAAAGAAACAAAATAATGTAAATCAGTTTTTGTGTTAACTTTTTTTGTATATTGTGTTAATAAGTCGAATCAGTTTTAAGAGTTATGATTTGATTTTGAGAAATTTTGGTTATGTGATGAACAAAACAAAACAAATCAATACAAATTGTGCAAAAAGTGATTGAATGTTATGGGGCCACCTAAAACCAAAATGTTATTATCTCTGATACGTGGGCATTGTTAAACCAAAAGTGAATCCGAATCTAAAATTACAAAATCGTATGTTTTTAATTTGAGTTGCGTTGTTCTGTTGCCCAAGACATGGATTCCATGTCCCTTTGCTATACTCTATTGATGATGAATTGCCGTGTGTTGTTTTTAAAGTGGCTGAAAAATTTGACGCATATCATTGTGCAGTGAGCTGTTCGTTCCAAGTTTATGATTCTCTCAAAGTATCTGTTCCTCCTAATGTCTATGTTCGTTCATTTCCATCCGAAAAGAGAACGTCGTGTAGCATTTGTTTCAAAATGTTGTAATTGTTCAAATGGGTTTTGCAAATGTTACATCGGTTTTCTTATGGTTGCTCTCAACAAGTTCTGTGTCGTATGGTGTGTGTATATCTATAATACTATATAATTGAATGCATTCACCCCCTCTCAGATGATGAATGCATTATGTTCTTTGTGCGTTGAAGTGTCAACAGTAAAATTATAAACATATATATATACATCTCTATATATATACACAAACTATAATTTTGATGCTCTAATGCTAAATATATAGCTGACAAGTGTGTGTATGTGTGCATGTGTGCGGCCGATATAATCAAATTATATATATATATATATATATATATATATATATAGTATGACTACAATAACAGATTTCTACACAAATTTATAATGCATTGGAATAATAGTTGTCCAGATGTCTAAATACATAATTTAATTGGTTTTGTGAATCGTTTAATGAATAATATACAAAGGCAATTAATTATGCCTAACCATATTATATATATTATATATTTAACTGATATTCAAATAAATATGAACAAACGGAAAACATTTCTAATGTGTGTGATTTGACTAGACATGTGATTTCTAAAGTGAGTTTAAGAAAATTGTGTTTTAATCATGCTGCAACAAAAGTGAATCAGCCAACTAAAATATACTATGTACAATTAATATGTACATGTTGTCTCCGAACAGGTAACAAAATCAATTGGTAACTGTACTCCAGGAGAACAATTAAATCTTACATTCGTCTTATCATCTATTAAAATTTTTCTCATCTTAATTCGATTATTTAATATTTCATTTAAAAAATACTTAGCTATCAAATTACCGTTAAATGCACTTAGTCGTAATATAAATAAAATATTGTGCAAACAGCGAAATAATTGGGGGTCTGAATGGAGTAGGTAACAAAACCATCTTTGTCGGCATCCCACAGAAAGTTCACCATGGAGCAGAGGCCTTGCATAAGCAACTCACCAACGGACACCAGCACCACGTAACGGTATCTGGTAAGCACAAAGATTACAAGAATGCCAGTGATGGATTGATCTGATGTTGCCATCGAACCCACCTATCGAAATCCAAGAGCTTGATACTTTTTTTGATCTCTTCGCTGACCTGGGCAGCCAAGTGGTAGGACTGCTTCGGATGGAACAAGTAATCCTCATTGTAGTTCTTGTCCATAATAATTCGCATGGCAATCTCCAGACGTTCTTTGATCAACGGATTCTTGGGATCCAAGCGATAGGTGGGCAAATAACTAATATTTTCCTGGCATGCAGTAACAAAAACAACAGGAAAGATTACAAAACTGGTATCCACATCATGAGCCTCATCACCACTTACCTTGGGAATTGCACCCAGTGCTGCGACCACACTGGCACACTTGGTCAGCGAATCGCGCTGGCTGCTTAACTGCCTCTGCATGGTGACAAAACGAAAGTGTCGAAACGAAATGGATTATATTACATGCTACATACTGCATGCCACATGCTCCGCAGCCCCATCCCCATCTGCTGGCCCAGCAACAATCATATGCGTGACTTTGACCAATTTCCTTATTTTCCACCCATATTCGAAATTCGGAAAACAAGTATCCGTTTATTAAACCAACATAAAGTATCCATGTTTTTTTATTGGCCCAATGTAATCACAAAATCAATCGTACCTTCTCGCGTTCCTGGCCCAAACAGAGCGTCACCAGGCCCGACCAATTCTTCGCTGCGCTCGCCATTTAATGCCGTGACGTGCTTCCTTCAATTTCGAAAGCCTGAAGTGCGTCGTGGCTTGCCATAAAACCGCAAATGATTATTATTGTATTATGCCACTTGCAGCCAGCTTGACAAAGTGGCTGCCTCCTCCTTATGCTACACTGTGTCGTCCTGGCAATGTTAAATCAATAATTGACACACATTACGCTACACGAGCACGATTGGGTTAACCGACCTTGCCCTGCCTCACCTTGCCGTCGTCTACATGCAACCACTCCCCAATATCATCGTCGGATGACATGTTGTTCTCTTTATTGTGAGACACGTAATTTCATGTAAGCATTAAGCATGTTCTTCACAAAGGTTAACACTGTATACGAAATTAAGGAGAGTTAGCGTGTCTTGGCTGAGAAAGAGTTTCTCTGTCCCTTTTTTTTCAGAAACGGAACGAAAAAAAGAAAAACAGTTAATCGACTATTACAGATTAGTAGAGAATGGGTATTAGTAACATTTGGAAAGAAAGGTAAATTTGGGAAGGCTTCGCCCACTTCTATGCCTTTTCTGTTTCTCAAATGCCAAATGTGGGTGAAGCAGCAAACAGTTCAGTTTGGGATTCTCGCAGAAATTGTAGCACTAGGGTGTGCTTAGATGTGCAATCTGTCTTCGTAAGTAAACCACGGAGCTCGTAGAGCATATAGTGTACAATATATATATGATAAGGGTAATAATAAGGCAGACAGGGATTTATTGCTACACGTATTAGAAAGTCATGATTAATTACAACGATTAATACTTTACACTTTATTTTGTTTCCATATGTATAATAGTTAATATATGTTGCTCACATGGCTTTCGTTAGGTAATTAAGGTATGTACTTATATATATACACACATATGAACATATACACAGTCAGTTACATAAAAAACACATAGACATGAATACATACATCATCAAATTATCGTTTGAGTATATATAAATATTTTATATACCACATATATGTATACTCAATATATATATATATATATATATTTATATAAATAATAGCTTCACATGTTTTGCACCATTAAATGTGCCAGTTATGTTTAGTGCACGGTACACAATTTAACACGGCGATGCTCATTATACACACAATCAATAAAAAATTGAAGTAACAAAAAAATTTTAAGAGATAGTGAAACAATACAATATTAATAGACAAAAAAAATAAAACTGTGCAACGTTTTGGCCATTTGGAAAGCGCTTTAGTCCCATTACTAATTATGTTTGTTTGATTTAAGAAGCACAACATCGAGGAACAATTACATGTGTTATTTTGTTACATATACATATGCATGATAGTTATAAATATATTATAAGATTAGAGTGTCATCGTGCAAATTTTGGTGCAGACTTATGGTTCTTTTTTTTTTAAGTTTTTAAATTGTCTTTTTGTTTTCTAATCGCGTTTTTTTAGTTTTTAGTATTTTGTTTAAGATACTCGTACCAAAGTGGTGATTCTCAGTCGTGTAGTGGTCATGTAGATGTATATGTAAAGCTTTAGTTGCGTACGCTTGACCATTAGCCGTCGCCGTATCGCAGACGTGTATGATTTGTAACTTATCAAGTACATAAATACACGTACATATCTCGTTTGAGTTCATAAAACATTGTTAAGTTTTGTAGTGGACACAGATTCAGTGGGTTTCGTTTAGTAAATGTATATATATATATATAGATTAGTTACTTATACTCTGGATTTGTGTAGGCCAATAAATAGACGCGATAATTTACCTATGTGTGTAATTGTTATATGTATCTTTCTATTGGTTGCTTATTATTTTTCCATTTGATTTTCTCGACATGATTCGTTTTTGTTTTGTTCTTTTGATTTAATGGAACCGTTATTTCATAACGCCACATTTGGTCCAAAGTGTAAATATGTAAAATTCATAGCACAAGGCCTAATCATTCGAACGCACTTTTCGCAGCGAGCCGCGATTGAACTTGCAAATTGACTCGAGCAGCGCGGAGCGCGTGGGCTCATCCTCGTCAGCATCGGTGTCCACGGAGGCTATGTTCGGTGTCGATATCTGTCTCTCCACGGCGGCGCTGCACGCATGCATCTCTTGACGTGGCAACTGTGCAGCTGGCATGAGTGTTGCTGTATCATTAAGAAGACAAAAGTTGCAAGTTGTGAAAATTATTGCCGTAAATTAAAATGAAAATTGGAAAAAATAATCAAATAGCTACATTTGTGGCCAGTCATTGTTGGTTCTTCGGGCGTGCTGTCGGAGCGAGTGATCGAGTCTGCTACGCCTGCTTGGCCAACAGCGACCTGGCTTGTTGATGAAGCCGTAGCAGCCGTCAGCGACAAGCGTCCATTGCTTGCTTGGAGCGAACCCTGTTGCTTAAGCTTCGATTGTTTGTGCTCTAATTTCTAAATATTATACACAAAAGATACAAACAATATGGCAATAATAAATAAATAATAATGATAAGCAAACGCTTCGTTTTTAGAAGTCAGATTTTCCTTTAAAATTAAATGTTATCGATAGTCATATAAAAATTGAACCAATTTCTCAAGGTTCTGCGTAAAATTCACTACGATAAACAGTATAATGCAAATAAAAATTTTAAATTATGATTATCATTTCTGAAAACTTAATTACTAAAATAGTAAAATTAGATGCTACGAACTGCTTTTTGCTTTGATTTGCGCTTCTCCTCCTCGGAGCTCATTAGCTCTTGCACGCGAACAATGCGCTTTTGGTTCTTCACCGATTTTTGCTCATCCCGCAAACGATTTTCGCTTTTCATAGCTGCCTGCCTGAGAAGTTCCTTTGCATTCTAAATATGTAATAAAAAAAAAACAAATTAGGCGCACTGAATGCATACATTATATAACAACATTACCAATGACAACTTGAAGTATGGCTTTTCAGACGTGGCTGGCTCATCTGCAGCATATTGTGTAAAGAATCTGTGACCAAGTAGCTGCTCAAGGGTAGGCAGACCTGCCTTGCATGCTTCCTTCGACAATATGCTCTCCAACAGACATTCTTTAAAAAAAAAAAAAAAAAAAAACAAATCAAAAGCTAAATCATTAAATTGGTTATTAATGAAGTGCATACTTAATGCCTCGGGACATTCGGTGATTTGACGCGCAACCGACTCCTGCAGTGGATAGCCCATGGCCATTTCGAAGAGCACATGGCCAAAACAGTAAACGTCAATTGTTTCCATTGAATGAATTTTGCTGTGCTGAACGAAAAATGGTCGATAAAAGGCCGGAACACCCAACAAATGGTTCTCCACATCCAACAGCTTGACGCAATCGTCCACAATTACAATGTTGCCCGCATGCAAGTGACCTATAATTTCATTTATCTCGTTAAATGTATGTGGAAAATCAAGCAAAGCAGGCAACTACTTACCGTAAGCATAGCCCTTGGAGTGCAGGAATATTAGGGCATCTAAAATCTGTTTGCCATAGCTCGCCACTTGCTTCATGGAGAGAGCAGTACGCCCCTTGGGATTGCCATACTTGGTCAAAAACGGATTCTTTGGCGTTGCTACCATGCAGAGCATATCCTTGAGGGTTCCATGTTTATGGAATCTGTATTTAAGCAAGATAGGCTTAGTAAATATATATATTTAAAATGAGTAATTTAAAACTAATTGAAATTAACAGAAAAAAAAACCCAATAAGAATGGTCCATTGATGGTAAAGATTATGAAAAAGAAAACAAAACCTACTTTCTAATAAACAAGCAACCGTTTTCCGTGTTAGCTGCTAGAGCTATGGCCTCGATGTGTGGATGTTGTAGGCCCATCAGGCTCTTAAGCACACCATTCATTTCCTTCTCATCGACATATTTGTCCGGACCATATTCCAACCATTCTGCGACCATTTCAGCATTGGGATCCGTTGAGCCGGCATCAATTGAAACGGAATGACCTCCATTGCTGCCTGCTGCAAAATGCTTGCTTTGATGTGATTGCGAACCGCTCTTCACCAACTTGTTGCTGCTCTTCTCTGGGGGCTTAGTCGTCACCTTAAAGTAATGCTTGCGCAGCCGCCAGCCTATGGCACCCATTGTGCCCCCGAGTGCCCAAATCGTATCGTTGCGCAAACAGAGTAATGCATGATGCACTGCATGGTCTGCAATAGAGTTGGCTGTTAGCATTCAGGAGCAAGAAAGACGTTCTTCTTAAATTACCATGGAATGATTGCGAGTAGCTTTCAGGATCAACGAAACGCTTGGCTGGCAGCGATGATGCCAATATGGGATTCATTAGTATTGTGTTTATGTATACTTGCAAGGCTTCTTTCCGTTCAGCTATGAAGTCCGGTCGCATATTACCAAATATGCGTTTGCCAGGCAACGGTAATTCAATGCCAGAAATACGAAGACTTTTGTGCAGCTTGCTGAACTCATTGTAGCGACGCAGAACGTTCCAGGTGCAATCTCCGCGCTGCACACGCAGTAAATATTCCTGTGAATATGCATATATTATACTTACATATATATATATATTATATATATATATATATTATACTTACATATATATATATATATATATGTAAGTATAAATGTATAAATTTATCTAAACACACACTGCCCAGATATACCGTCATCAAGAACTTATCGTCGTAGTCGGCAGCGTCGCAGAATATTGATTTTTCATTTGGAGGCACATATACATTTTAAAATAACGCAACACTTACCGTATGACCGTCGATCTCCTCAACTGTTGCGATTTCGCAGTTTATTTCCGTGGTATCATCAATTGGTAATTTTTTTTCATATCTGCTCGCAAATATTGCCATTTGTTGGATGCAAATGCATTTTCAACTTCGCCCAAGCTAACGGCACTGCCTTTTATGTATATGTTTGCGTGTATGTGTGTGTGTGTATACCTAAATCACCCCTTTAAGGACGAAAAAAAATACAGTAATGATTCACAAAAATAATGTTAACTTCACAATTTCACTTTTTTTATTTATGCAGAAGTTAAAAAATATTCCGCGTTTTAGATACAAGCAAATTGTTCATTTTTTTATTATTATTCATAGACAATCTGTTTAACAGTGTTGAGAAAAAAATATCGAAAACTCCAGCAGTCATTATCAATTCGGCGATTACGAGTGAAAGTGTGATTGTGTTGCTGCTTAAAAATATTCAAGCTAGCTAAACACTGCTATCGATTAAAGTTAGCAGCCCTGGGTAAGTAGCAAAAGTAACACTACATGACAAATCAGCTGATCAATGCTACTCTCTGTCCGAAATGCTTAATATTAGCAATAAAATCGCCACCAGCTTGCAAGTAGTTAAAAAGTATGAATGGTTACTGGATTCATATGTATTGGTAAATAAGTTATACTTTTCACAGACAAAAAATATGACACTCTCATATTGTATAGGATTTTTTTGTGGATGATCAGTGGAGCAAACTTTCTGCAAGCTGGCAGAAGCACTTGGAAAACCTGCCAATAGAAGCACTCAGCGAGCTGCTGAAGACTGAAGACGATGTAAGCGGAGAAACTAGCCATGTGCTTTGGCCCTTGGAGCTGTTGGCGCTGCGTCAGGTGTTGCGCTCCTTATGCATTAGTAGGAACCCCTATAAGCAGCTCGAAGTCTGTATAAAATAGTGCAGCATGATTCGACATATTCACGGCATATATATATAGGTTGCTCTGCCGCCTTGTCCGCTGCTGGAGCACCGTAAGCTGAAGTACATGTTCATGAAATGTGTCAAACCCAAGAAGGCGCATGAAATCAAGCGAATGGCTGCATTTTGTGCTCGCAGCTGCAAACAGACGGCGATTGATCTTGTTGTGGACTTTGGCGCCGGCCTGGGACACTTGGCTCGCATTCTGGGCTATGGCTATGGTGTCCAAGTATGTTGCTTCGAGATGCAGGCGGAGTTGAACCGGCAGGCGTTGGCTATCGATTACAAACTCGAAAGCTTAGCTGCAAAACACATGAACGCCAGCGAAAGAGTACATTTTAAAAGACCGACACATCTTACACATCGCCTGACAAGTAACACAAAGCCAGGGGAGTTCATTGAAATCATCAGAGTGGCCTTTCAATTGCCGCTTGATTTTGACTTTCAGTTTGGTATTATTGGCCTACATTCGTGTGGTGATCTGGGCGCCACGCTGATGCGCATCTTTCTCAGTTGTAAGCAAGCGAAGTTTCTGAATTTTGTTGGCTGTTGCTACCAAAAAATGAGCACACAACAAACGCATCCCCAAATGGAACTGCATGGTTATCCGCTTAGCTCTCAGCTGCTACGGCCATCGAACATCCAATCTGACCTCAGCTACGAGTCACGTGAAATTGCCTGTCACGCAATAGAATCCTATCACGATCGCCTCCAAGCTGGTCAATATGAATTCCTCAAGATACATGCGCTGCGTGCGGCTGCTGAGCGCATTATTGCGCACCACATGCCCGATTTGCGACATTCTGCTCTGCGCAATGTAAAACACGCGCCCGGCATGACCTTCAATGAGTAAGCTTTATTAATTATCCTTGAGTTTATCTATCTAACATTTTATCTCCATTTCACCTTAGCTATTTTCAAAAAGCCATCGAAAGCACAGAATTTGCCATGCTTCCAACTGGGAATCCAGACCAAATTGAGGCAGACTTAAGGCATTGGCGTCGCATTGTTTGCTTTTATGCACTGCGCCTTATGCTGGCGCCACAGGGTAAGCCGCCCTAACAAATTTTTTATAATAATTTATTACATATATATATATTTCAGTGGAAAGCATTATTTTGTATGACCGCGCAATGTTTCTGCTAGAAAATGGTATGCTATGATACACATCCCATATAGGTTTGTTAATGCAAGATTTTTATTTTCAAGGCTGCCACGTTAATATCGAGGCCATCTTTGATCCCCGTATCTCGCCGAGAAATCACATCACCAGCGCAAGAAAGATTGAAATTTTAAATATAATAAAAAAAGTATAAAAACTTGGTGGCAATTCAATATACATTTTGAATATATGTATAATGACGCAAGGAGCAGAAAAATTTTTTATTTAGTCTTAATAATTTTTAATAAAAGAGAGGCCTGCTCGTATTTTTTATAATTTCGCACAAGGAACTTTCGCGGCAAATTGATCGATTACTTTGCATCACTGTTGAGAGAATAGGCATAAACTTGCCCTTTTTTGATGCCGTGCTGCTCTTTAAATCTCTTTTCGCAGTTACATTATCGATAGTTGTGCATAGCTCTTGAGACAGTAGGCATAAATTTATCCCGTTGTTTTGCGTTTCTTAGCCTTTGATTTCAGTCGATTCAGTTGGCTTAATGCTCAGGACAAGGCAACAACGTAGTTTTCAGTAAAAGTGCAAAAGAATGATCGGGAACTTGGAACACAGTCTACACACAACAAATGGAGAATACATAAATATTGATAGCGGCCGCGAATTTTACGCGAATCATTACAATACACTCCGCGATGCACTTTACAGCAAATTAAAGAAAGAGGCGCCACTGTCCAAGTTGTTATGTGGACACAAATTGGGCGGTAACTGAAATAATTTTTACGAATGTTCGAGAGCCACGAGTGCAGTTTAGATCGAAGAATGCAACACACTCATTTACATTTGCGATACGCACACTCATGTAAAGTATCGGTGCGGGTGCCGTATACTTTAAATTTTTCGATTGTGCCGGCTAAAATAGGAGCAGATATTGCATTAGTTGGATTATATTACTTGAATTGTATGTATAATAGTCGATGACTCGACCCGCAAGAAGTGAATTGGATTTTTGTCAAAAATATTTATGTTATAGATGTAATTCAATCAAACTTATTGATTGCAGGTTATGTTTTTCGCTTTTACATGTCGGCACATACCATCCATTGATTTACTTTAGTTAATGTGAGATTTTAGAGCTATAGTTATATTATTATATTATCATAAAATATATTTTATGTAGTTTTGTATACAAAAAAAAAATTGTATTTGTAATTAATTATTATGTTTTCAACATATACGTTAGAATACTTATATATTTATCTTTTGTCTACTCAGGAAGCTATGCAGATAATTTGAAAATAACAAAACCCAATGAGTTCGACTTATTGCTTCAAATGAAATTTCCCGAAAACGATAAGATTATTGTGAAGAAGGATCCAAAAAAGCCGGGCAATGTTACGTTGGACATGTCGGTGGTGCTAAGATTGCTGCAAAGTCAGCCGCAACATGAAATCACGTATAAGAAATTGAAAGGATTGGTTACGTCATCGAATTTGCTACTCGAGGATAAGTTGCAGAACATGATAAGTGGTGCAGTTAGACGGGCTCTAAATCAAATGAACAACCAAATTATGGTCAATGGCAAGGTCGCGAGAATCGTATACAAGAGATGTGGCCCAGCACACACGATGTTTATCAGTGAGACGGATATCAATTACTCTGTTGATTTTGTGCCTGCCATTAGACTAGATGCGAAACAGAATATTCTCGGCAAAGAACAATACAAATATTTCGGGAACACTGGATTTTGGGAGGCAATACCCAAACCCATGAAACCCTTCGTTAAGGATAATGTCTCCTTTCGGGCGTCCTACTATGAGGCCGAGATTGTAATGCTCAAAAACAAAAACCGGTTGAAGGACACTATACGATTCATTAAGAAATTCCGTGATAGCCATCAGAATATGTCCAATCTGAAGAGTTATTACATCAAGACCCTATTTCTGTGGCAAGTGAAGGAGAAGCCTGTTTCCTACTGGAGTCAGCACCAGCTTAAGGACATTTTGATCGATGTGAGTGTTATATATATGTAATATTTATACTTCATATGGAATTAAGTTTGTTTCATTTTATTGATAACTATCGCCGTCTGACAAAGAAAGGTTAGAAATCGATTTCACACAGATATAAGATAAGACACACACACATTATACTTTCAATGTATGTATAATATAGCATGACATATTATTTGACAACAGTAAAAATTGCAAAGCTTATTTTCATATTGAACACGTTTAAATATAGACTTAAGACATTATATTCGAACTTTTATATAATGCACCCTAACTAATAACAACCAATTGAGTTCAGGGTATCTTTCGGTCGAGCATTGGAAGAACACTTATATATAAAAATTTAGTTTCCTCAGTTATATCGGAATATAAGATCAAAAAGGGTATTTAATATTTGGCATACCCAGTGATGAATGGCTAACTTGTTAATTATTTTATTTATTTGCTTAGATGTTTCGAGAGCTGAAGAAATCTCTGTCTACGGACAATAGGAATGGTAAACTGCCTTTCTTCTGGGACCCCCAACTGGATTTGTTTGGGGTCTTCGAAAAAAACCAACGCGATAATATGTTCAACTGCGTTGCAAAAACGCTGTATACGCTGGAGAGAGCCGATGGTAACATGACGGATGACATCCTTCTGAAGTTAATATGTTCATTCAGTACACGCCAGAAGCGTGAGCCGGAGAATATTCCCGGAGAGCCGAAGAATGTTGCTGGAGTGCCGAAAAATATTGTCGAACCCAATCGATGTACCATTTGCTAATGGAAATGTCCGAGTGAGTTTCAAGACTTTATTAAACAGCAAAATGTAAAGAAGAATTGGTGTATATAGCTTCATATAATTCGTTGGGGTCTTATTTCTAGAAATGTGCTTTAGATGTAGACGCGTGATGTTTCCTCTCGGTTAAGTAACTTACAGTCCGCCGCCGGAGCGATCGACACTGATCTTCTGCTTGAGATTGGCCGCCTCGTGCTTCTGCTCCTCCAGCTCGGCCATGCGAGCGAAACGAGAATAAGCCACATCGCCCGTCTTTATCGCTGACATCATCTGTTCCATTTTTAAATATATTCAATTAAGTTGTACAACCAAATGTCAAAGATATATAAATAATAATAATAATAATCGTGTGTACACTACTTGCCTGTAGATATTCATCGAGTTCCACCTGGCCGTTCATGTTGGTGTCGATCTCCTTAAGGATGTCGTGCAGTTGCTCGCCGGAGACATCGCCATCACCGAAGTTCTTCAGCGCACGTCGGATATCATTGATAGAGACATATCCCTTTTTGTCCTTGTCGATGAGCTCGAAACGTTTCACATAGGTCTGAATCTCCTCCTTGGACAGTTTGATGGGTATTCTCTCCTTGGATGTGCGATTGATGGCGTGACCCATTTCGTTGGCCAAGAATTCAGTGGCAAGCTGAATCTGGCGTTGTTTCTCGTCCTTGGACCACTTCAGCTCCTCGCCCATAATGTCAACGACGGCTGGCAGCGCCTCCGATGCGGCCTGCACATTGAGGAACGACAAACGCATCCGGCGTGCAATCATATCGACAGCGGTGCAGGCGTATTCACGCACACCATAACGAATCTCCGCATCGATGTAGGGAAACTCTGGATGGATGCGATTACCGATGATGGGCCAACGTTTGCCCGTCAGCGATGCCATCTTGGCAACGGCAAACGCACGATCACCATACGACTTGGCCAGATGCTGGGCAACCTCGCATTCCAGCCCGAAATCCTGCACCAGTCGTATATACATCGTTGGTGTCCAGCCCTGACCGCCCTCAATTTTCAAGTACGCCGTAACAGCATCGGCACGCTCCGGTTTCAGATTGCAGGCTGCAAAAAATAGGGGATTATTTACACTTGGATTAGTTAAGAGTTAATTGCAGGTGTTTCTCTTAAGATCGCAGTCAGATCGGATGAGTTAATTCCATTTGGGAAAGGGATAGAGAGGCTTGGGGACTTGCAATCTGAATTATGGATGACTAGTAGTTACCCTTGATGGCCGCATCCACAGTGTGCTCAGCCATGGCTCTGTAAGTGGTCCACTTGCCGCCAGCAATGGTGATCATATTGGAGGCGCTGACATGGACGATGTGATTGCGCGCCAGAGACTGTGTATCGTCCTTGTTGGGATCGGAAACGAGGGGCCGAATGCCGCTCCAGGCGGATAGGACGTCGCCACGACGCACCTCAACGTCGGCATTGAGATAGTTCTTAATTTCGCTGAGAATAAACTGAATCTCATCCTCGGTGGGTGTGGGACTGTGCGTAATTTCGCAGGGTAGATCTGTGGTGCCGGCAATCGTTTGCCGTTGCCACGGCAGGAAGAAGATGACGCGTCCGTCGGATGTTGAAGGATCGAGCAGACCCATCTGATCGGGACTGTAGTAGCCGGGCAGCACAATGTGCACACCGGAGCTGGGACAGCAGATGCTCTTCACCGTCGGATCGTCCATTTTGCGTATGGAGTCGGTGAAGGGGCCGGTTGCATTGATGATGCACTTCGCCTTCACCGTGAACTCCTTGCCCGAGATATTATCCTTGACCTTGGCACCGCACAGCACCTTTTTGCCGGTGCCATCGTCCTTCTTGAGCAGCTCCTTGACCTCCACATGATTGCATACAGTGGCACCATGGCGGGCAGCCGTCAATGCGACTGCGAGGCACATGCGTGCATCATCCTGCTGGCCATCATAGTAGACAATGGCGCCACATAGCTTGTCCTTCTTCAGCATGGGGAACAGTTCCAGTGCATCCTTCTTCGACAACAGATACGAGCTCTTCACATTGCGATCGCCGGCCACAAAATCGTACGCCTTGATGCCCACCCAGAAATACGGCACCTGCCACCAGCTGAAAACACACATTTATATATATATAATAGTCATATCTAAATCGCCAGTTGTTGCTATTTACGTGTAGACGGGCAGCATGATGGGCAGCGGATGCGTCAAATGTGGCGCCGATTCAAGCATTGTGGCACGTTCCGCCAGCGCCTCCTTAACCATTCTATATTGCTCAAGGTCTAGCTGTAGCGATAATCAGAAATATACAAACATTACTTCTAGCCTAGTGTATACAACTTTAAAAAACTAAAAATATATATATAAATAGGTGACAATTATCTGGGAGTTAAGAGAGCAGCTAAATACAAACTGAATGGGGTTTACCGTCTTTCTGACTTTACATTTGATAAAGTTTTTAGTAATCCGACTCTATATTTTGATTTATACCTAACTTCGTGGGATTACAAGCAGGACAAATTTCGAGAATTAAATGTAAAAATGTGTAGATCTATTAGCAACTAATATTACAAGCAGTTGGATAATTTCCAGGGGCTTATCAGCAGTTCTGTTTGTACTCACGCCTAAAATCGCCTTTTGCAGATATCGGACACCGCCGTGAATTAGTTTCGTGGAGCGGGATGAGGTACCGCTGGCAAAGTCATCCATTTCAACGAGCGCCGTCTTGAGACCTGTGTAAAATTATGAAATTGTATAATACAGTTATAACAAATAATAATGATATATTCAAACCTCTCGTTATGGAGTCCATGGCACAGCCAGCGCCTGTTGCGCCACCGCCAATGATGAGCACATCGTATTCCTCGCCGCTCATCAGAGACTTGATTTGTTCGCTGCGCATGGGCAAGGTGCGCTTCCGCTTGGGTGGACGTTGAACGGCATTGTTGACCTGTGGATGCGATAGTAACGCTGTTAACCAGAGTTTGAGCCTGGTCAGAAGCAAAGGCTTACCACATGTGGCGAGTTCCAACGATCAATGCTCCACGAGGCAATCACAGAGCCCACACAGGCGCTGGCGGCGGTGACGCCGAATTTAAACATACGCGACGACATCTTCTCTCAAGGACTATTGCTATTTAATAATCCAAAATAATGATTCAAACAAAATAATTAGTATGTTAATAAGTTGTTTGCCTTGTGCTCTTTCAAAACACGTTCTCTTTGTTAAAGAGACAGTGAGAGAGAGAGCAACAAGTGAGAGTGTTTAATGTCTAACGAAAAGCTCATTTTGTTGCGAACTTTTCAGCGCTGCCGGCGCGCGCAGCATTGGAAGCATGTACTATGTTCCATTCCAACATACCACAATGCACATAGTATGTGTAAAAAAAAAAAAACAAAAGTATATTAAATCGATATGGGTGCGTTGCGTTCCATGGCATGCCGCCGGAAGAACGCGTAAAAATGACTCAAGCTAATCTTTAAGCGCTATTAGGGAAATTATCAATTATGTTGCCTTTTGAACTTTTCCAAAAAAGTGCTGAACGCAAAAGGGGGGACTCCAGCGCAACACGCAATAAAATCAAAATATAATTTAATAATGTACACAACGTCAACCACAGCGTCATTTATTTCAAAATTTCTTGATTTGATTAAATTTTTTTTTTTTGTCAAGCGTAACAGCGAATGATTACATCAGAGTTTTATACACTTGAATTTTACACATTCGACTCGCGGCGTGCGCTATTGTTGTTGCTGTGTCAGCTTCTGCTTCTGCTTTGAGCTATATCAAATTGTGTATTAAGCTTACCGTTGTTTATATTCTGTTGTTTACTGGAATTTCAGTGTGTAGTCGCAGCTGGAAATCGTATGAACTGCTGCTGCTGCTAGCTGCCCCGTCTTTTCGCTCTGCCTTTGACTTTGCCACTGCCACTGCCACTACCACCGCTTCGCTTGATAGTCGCCGTCGCTCTGTACACTGGCCGTTTTACAGCTGACGACTGGGAGTGGGATGCAACTATGACAATTGCAGCTGTTTTGGCTTAGAGAACATGCAACTTACCTAGCGTTCTACACCCCTTTTCGCTTTATTGAGATGTGCGATGTGATTCGCACTCTCTTCAAATAATTTGAAATACTCTAATTGGCTGCTGCCAAGCATTCGACAACCAAAACGGACAATTTACGAGCTATATTCAGAGAATCGTGTTTGTTTGGTTGTATTCGTGGTTAATACGATGTGATGAGTTCACCTTGCGAATGAACTGAACCGAGCGGGCGTCTTTTATATTATTTTTACCTAAGTGTTCTGTAACTAGTCGAGCGCTATTCTATATTCATATCGCACATATTTTTATCAAACTATGCATACCCTCTAACCAGGCGCACACAGTGGGTATATTATGACACTTAATAACTAATATTGTACCAGTCCATATTTTCACATTTTCTATTCAGCATGATGTTTTCAAAGAGATAGTCAATACCGTTTTATAAAATATTAATAAAGATGATGATTTTAAAGTCGCAGATATGAATTCTAATTCTAATAATATTGTCTATGGAATTTATTTTTAAATTTAAATTACACAAGTAATTAAAAATCCATAAAAGTAATCAGGTAAAGCTGAAAAATAAAGCGCAAACTTCAAATACCTTTCCAGGCATTGTCCATTAAGCAGTATGTTTTTAGATGTGAATTCGAATTTTTTTTATCTTGTTTATTACAATTGCACCCCATGACATGATAATTCAATTTGTTGACGCATTAGTCGGTCTTTAAATACACTATGGTAGTATTTCTTCTATATCTGCAATACATCAAAAAGAACACTGCTGAACAGGATATTTATTAACTTGTTAATTGTAACGAAACATGTTTTAATTTGATATGACAGAGTATTTTATTTATACCTACAACTGTCTTCAAATATTTGAAATTAGCCTATTTGCCCTATATTATATATACATTTTTATTTATTTCAATATAACCTCCAATTCCACTCTATTTAAGTTTCAATAAAATCTATTTGTATGCTGCTCAGTGTATTTATTAATCAGTCTAGTGTCGGAATGATAAGCGAAATTTCATGAAGTGTTTTCCGCATTTCACAGACTACCCCATTTCTTATCAATGAATCATTAGTGACACTAAATAATTAAATTACCAAACCAATGACAATTGACAAAAAAATAAATAAATATTTTTAGTACTGCAAATCCAGTGCGAGACGTCATCCGGGCGGAAAATTGTCGTTCTAGACAGACACTAGACATGCATCAGACGTCATCGGCTTGGGTTAGGTCGGTGAGTGTGGTGTGTGCTTAGTAGCCAAGATACAGGCAGAGAATTCCATAGCTATTTTTAATACCTCTACACCCAGAGCCACAAAGTGCAGACCTACAAATAACCTTCCCAAAATTCGCGCCACTAATTTGAAAACAACATAATAAATGTTGTTGAACCTTAGTTTTGTTTTTGGCTTTTTTACCTACACAATACAACAATTATACACAAAGAATTGTTATAGCATTGGTCTGCTGGTCTTAGCCATTTTGATTGGACGGACATGGGACACGTATATGTTGCATGTTGTTTGCCCGCCCACACATCAAAAGCAAACGAAAAAGCTTAAAGCTTTCGACGGCGACAGACCGGCAATATCGGCAAACGGCAGACACCAACTGATAAAGTTCGCCAAGGCGCTCGATCCACACGTGAACATTATCAACGTAATTCTACGGAAAATACCTAAACACATGTGAATGTGTATCTCTTTAGTTATATATATAAATGCATATTGTTTATCGGAGCACTTTTCGTGTTGTAAAAGCTCAGACATGTGTACATTTAATGGGACAATCTAAATTAAGGTGATTTCTTGGCATGCGTTTTAATTATGTCATTAAACTAACCAAATTGTTGAAATGCTTCACCCAATGTTTTGTTGACGAGTGTGATTGTGTTATTTGCACTGCTTGCGTTCAGATTTGTTTGGCGTGCCTGACATTTGTTGATGTGTTGGTGAGTAAGCAGTATAATCAGTATGCAAACAATATTTAGAAGTTTCAACTTTAAACACACTTAAAGTCTATACAAAAAATGATACGTCTAAATTAATTACATTTAAAAACCTCATCATTTGTTTTATTGGGGTTTTTCAGAAGCACATTATTGATTGTAATTTAATTGTACTTTAAATAAACTGAAACAATAAATTGCTATAAAAAACGGTTATTTGATAAATGTACAAAACATACAAGTTCGATAAGTGAGCTGTTTTTTACTATAAAATATATTTTAAGCGTCAACAAATCCTATTTTCTCAACACTGTATTTTTAGCTCAATACATTTGCTTATGTTTCTGTTTGTTTTCAAATTTGTTTATGTTCATGTATGAATAAAATATTTGGCTTTCTCAAAGTCATTTTTCTTTAAGATCATGGATATCAGGGACATCGCAAAACTTACATCATGCTCTTCTTTAGAGCTTTAGAACTGCTCTGCACTGATTTAACTTATTCCCCATTACCCACACTTGTTTAAAGTATGCGCAATTTCTTCACATATTGCGCGGATTACTTTTTCATTTAAAAATAATCATTTTAGATAAATTTCGAAATTTAGATTTACAGATTCCAGTTTTTAAGGTATTCGCGATGAACATTTTTAATTAACTTCGTGGTAGTTGTAGTAGTTAGCAAGGAAAACAATAGGAGCATTATAATAAAAAATGTTGCTTAAACTCGGAAATATAAATGAGGTTGTATATCAACGAACAGTTGATAATGGCCGCACACTAAATGTGTAGTACATATGTATGCATATGTATGTATGCGTAACAATACTTTGATGCAAGTTGCAACTCACAAATTGGAGGAAGAGTCGGCAGCCGTTTCCGCCGCATTGTCACCATTAATGTTGCCAGCCGCCGCTGTTGTTGCGCTAATGTTGCGATCTGCGCTCGGATTATTGTCACGCA
The DNA here is from genome assembly GCA_035042125.1 of Drosophila longiperda. Taxonomy (NCBI): domain Eukaryota; kingdom Metazoa; phylum Arthropoda; class Insecta; order Diptera; family Drosophilidae; genus Drosophila; species Drosophila longiperda. The sequence continues at coordinate 13,458,775 of JAWNLV010000107.1, forward strand.
TACGCATCAGCTGGCCAATAAGATCGAGGAGCTGCTCATCGCTTAGGCTACACTGTTGTAAAAGATGCTGGAGCAGGGAAAACCTTTCAGCCTCGAGGCGTATTATAGACGGCACCTGGGCCAACAGATTGCTGCGGCAGGTGTTGTTGATCTTCGACTTGGCGCAAATGTACTCCAGCACCGAATTGGGATTGAGGCGATCGCAAACCACCGACGACAGATTCTCGCGCACCGCATGATCCAGAAATTCCTTGGAGTGATTCTCTGAGAGTGTTTCCAGCACATTAGTCTTGAGCTTCTCGTTGTCATTCATTTGATTCGATAGAACTTTGGCCAAATGGAGTGCATTTTTTGCGGGCTTATTATTCGGCTTGGCAAAGAAACGCTCAAGCACAGATTCGAGGGAGCATTGCTCCACGACCAGATCCAACGCAGACTCGCCATCCAATATGGCCAAATCTCGACTGCATATCGCTGCTGGCGGTGTCTCCGCTTCCATTTCTGTGTTAATGCCATCCGGTAATGGCTTCTCCACGCTGCTAAAGCTTTTGTTGTTGTTGTGGGTAATTGTTGTCTCATTCCACTTGAGCGAGACGAATGCTTCATCCTCGACGGGATCATGTGACTTGTCCATGAATTTATCGACAGCTGCACTTCTTTCCGTCTGTTCGTGTGCAAACTTTTCAATTTCAATGATGCTGTCCAACCGACCACGTCGTTTCAATGCTGGCCGCAGCTCCTGTGCTCCTACTGGAGTCTGTGCGAGTTTGTCGAGCAACAGGCAACGCTTTGGTTTGCTGCTGCGTGACTCATCCACATCGCGCAAGTACTCCTTGGTTACGGACACGGGCGGATCATGGAAACTGACCCGTTTACGCTTCTGTGCCGGCGATTCAAAGTCATCCATGCTCTCGCAACGCAACTTGCGCTTCAATATTGAGGCCGATGGACTGGCCGATGGCGATGGCAATCGCTTCGAGAATATTAACAGATCCTTGGCCTGAATGGGCGTCGATGTATGCTCCACTGCGGTGGTCAGCTCGTTCAACTCATTGGTAGGCGTTGCGATCAACTCGGAGCGATCGATTAAACGAGCGCTCGTCACTTGATTTCGAGTCACACCACTCGTCACTGTAGATGTCGAGGCAGAGGTGGAATAGGAGGAATGCGTATACGAGGTGGGCGCACCAGCAGCATCGAGTTTCTTGTTGCGTATCATATTTATTAACTGCGCTCCACGTCCCGTCAAATGGGCCGATGGCTTGGGACGCAGCGTTGGACTTGTCGAGTTGTTTGTCTGCTTGCGATCCGGAGGCGAGTTCTGAAAAAGGACATGATCAGGTTTTAGCATTTATAATAATTAAGGTTGCTGAGTTTGTCCACTAACCAAATTGCATAGGCGCGTATTGGCCTTTCTGGGTGATGACTCCGCCATGAGCTCTGTTGTCATCTGTGTGCTGGCTGGCAACGATTCCTCAGCTGGTTCGGGCGAAGGACTCAGCTGTGTTTCCGGCACACTTGCCACAGTTTTCTTGGCCAGCTCAGACAGCTGTGGTGTTGCAGTTGCAGGTGTAGCTGCAGCTGCAGGTACAGTTATTGGTATAGGGGTGGCAAATTCGGCAAACAGATCCTCGCTCTGCATAGGGGTGAGTTTGGCCTTTTCCTTGACCTTTTGTGCGCTCGGTTTGCCGACAGCAGCTGTAAACAATTACAATGAGTTGAGAAATTGGCTAAACCTGTTTTTGGTTTGAAGTTCTTACTTGGCGCTAGAGCACTGGATGTCTGTTTCCGGGGAGAACGCAATTTTTCAATAGCTTTTGCCGGTAGCTCAGGGCTGTTATCCTTTTGTGCGGCACGTTTGCGCGTCTGACGCACTGTTGTAGCCTCCTCAGCAGCGGTTGATGTTTTGCATGATTCGTCATCTGGTTGATTGCGCGGCTTGCGAAAATTGAATTTCTCTGTGCTGCTGGGCGTGCTCAGTATTGCTTGAGGGGTCAGCAGGTCAGGTGGTGATTCCTCAATGAGAACAACATCATCATTGTTGTGGTCATTCTCATCATTTTCATTGTCCTGCTCACGTCCACCGCTAATTGCCAATTCGGATTGCTTGCTCTTGGCAATCACGACCTTTTTGGGTGTCCAGGGTTTGATGTTGGAATCCTGTGATTGGCTCATGTCGTTGTACAACGCTGGTATGTCAGATTTCTCGGCAAATCGCTCCTTCTGGCGATCGGTGAGCTTATCCGGATTTAGGCTCCACACTGAGGGAATGATGACAAACAGATCATCGCCCTTGAAGAGATCCTTTAGCTGATTGGCCATGCTCTTCATCGATAGTTTACGGAATTGGTCAAGAATCGAGCGTTTCCATTCGTTTAGAAAGCTGCCCTCGCATTTGCCCTTAGTCCAGCACTGGAGCACAGCCACTAGAGTGGGTTTCAGTGCATCAAAAACGACCATCAGTTCGTTCTGGCGCAGCTCCAAAATGACATTGCGCAGGGTGTTCAGGCAGCCTTCGAGCAGCGACTGCGACAACGCTGGTCGCTCAAGGATCGCCTGCAGCAGCCCAAAAACATCCTTATAAAGTGGTGCATCTTTGCAGATGCCCAGTTTGAGCACTGCACCCACATATATATCAAATAGATCTGCAAAATGCGACTCCTCCTTGCTGCCGTTTTTGAGCAGATCAAGCAGCGTCGTCTTAAGCTCAACAACGAATTTTTTGCGCTCATTGGCATTGTGGCCAGCGTTGATAAATTGACGCCACAGCTCACAGAAAGCGCCATCGAAGAAGGTGTTGTGCGTGCGTCGTCCTGCAAAGCTGGCGCATGTCTGCAACGGCCACAGGATCCAGTTGTCGATGAGCGTCGCATTGTGCGCCACACGATATTCGAGGGGATTATCACGCAAATAGTTGAGCAACGCCAAGCTTATCTGTCGCCAAATGTACAGTTTAACGCCAAACGTTTCATAATCCTCCTCATCGTTGCTCTTCATGAGCAGCTCAGCAAAGCGACCAAGTTGACGAAACTCGATTGAGTTGCGTGCTTCCAGCTGCTCCTGTGCATAGATGAGCGATATGCAGCGCTGCAAAATCGCCAGCGGCACCTCTGAGCGAGCTTTGAGACAGAGTTTCATGTATGCCTCGAGCACCTCCAGAGAGTCAACACGTTGCTGGGGCATGGCCAGAGCGGCGCATGCATTGAAGACAGAACGCACAATGCTGCCGTCTTTGCCGGGCGTTAGCTTCTCCAGCTCGTCGCAGCAGGCAATTGTGAAGGGAGCGACGCGTAGCTGGCACATGGCCATCGTTAAATTGCGCAGCAGTAAATGCAACAGTTCTTGCTCCGTCGCAGAGTTGTTCTCCTGCTCGCTGAGCAACTGCATGGCGACAACGGCGGCGGCCAGCATGGGACGCCAATGCTGCTGCAACAGCTCAGCGGTCATCAGTGGCGATGGTTGTCTGAGCACCTCAAGCCGCATATTACTCAGCATGCACTCCAGCGACCGTGAGATCGGCTCCACATTCCACAGAGCCACAAGGCAGGGCAGTGCCAGCTCTCGAGCTGTTTGATAATTGTGCGCGAGCCCAGCGGCATTTCCACGTGCACCGCCACCGAAGAGAAAGCTCAAAAAATGCTCAACAGCATTGTCAAAGGATTTAGGCAGCTCCGTGTCCAAACAGGTGATCAAATACCACCAGACGCGCACTTTAATGCTGCTCACATGCGAAGAACGCGATTGCGATGTGCGCAATGGTATGAGTAGCAAGCGGATACGTTTGCTTGCCGACAGCTCATTGTAGGCGGCAAAGATTTTGATGAGAACGCGCCAGCAGAGGAACGCCTCGGAGCGAACGCTGTTGTCGGAATTCCGAAAGCCCATCTCGACAATGGCAAGGAATTTGTTGATGTATGTGCATCCACGAAGCAGTTCGCTGTCCATGATCTGCACCAGCAGCGTCCAGATTTTGTGCCAATTGTTGTTCTTCGCATCGCGCATCTCGCCGACGAGTGTCGTGTAATTGTTGACAAATTCGCTGCGCACCTGCGGCCAGCACTTGGCGGCATGTATGACGGCCACGTCGAGTGCAACAAGAGCCTCAGCCACGGCGGCCACAGTGCAATTTTGTATATTGCGATCTGTGTCAAACATCAGCGGCAAAATGTCGCCAAGCCAAAACTGGACAAGTTCCTCATTGGTAAATGAGGTGGCTAATAGACTGGATGCTTTGCAGCTGCCGGCCAGCAAGTCTATCATCTGCATTTAAAACATATGAAACATTGTTGTTGTAATTGCGTCAAATGCAAAGCGCAGAAGCACTGAGAAGAAAAAAAATGTACTGCAATTTACTTACGTTGCAATAATGTTGACGTCGATTGTTTTTCAGCATTTCCTTCGTCGACAACTGCACCGTGTGGTACGCCTGACCCACTTCTGCATCTACGTCCATTGCGTTTGATTTTCTGCTTGTCCCAATATATAAACAATTTCAGTTGATTTGTCTGCCACCTCCTACTCAAAATGATTCAATTAAGCGATTAATGTGTGTTTGGAGCAATCATTTTTAACTAAAAGCGCGGGAAACGGTCAGCATAGGTATGAGTAGATGCAATACAAACACTGCTATCGATAGCTGCGATGGATAATATCGGTATAGGGCAATCGTGCTTACCAACACTGGCAGCTGTCAGTAAAACAGACTTATGTCTGATTCAAAAAGTAACGTTTTTAAATTTTTAAATGATATATAAATTTTTTGGATTAAACATTAAAATTCAGAACTCGTACTTAAGTAAGTAGTAAACTAAGTTATAGGAAAATAAATAACATATTTAAAAAGTTTATTTAAAAAAAGATTGCTACGATTGAGCAGTAAACCAATAATTCAATTCCGCTAACAAAATAAATAAGCAAAGTGTTTAATGTAAATTAAGTGTCTAACTTTATTAATATGTACTTAATTAATGTAAGCTAAAATTAAACATTTTGTACGAGTATTATATCGTATAATGCGCTCAACACTTTTTCCTTTTTTTTTTTAACTATTAACATACATATACATATTTAATTTGATTAAATACAGTGACTATATTTCTTTGCACATAAAAGAGAAAAAAGTCCTGAATCAATGCTTGTTCAGAAAACGCATTGTATTATCTGCAAAATATTTACAATTTACTAAATTGTGAAATTTAAAACATTTCCTGAACTGAACATCATATTAACTCTGCGTCTGTGCGTTTTGTGCATTGTTATAAAGCTTACGCACCCAAACAAAATGTGAAAATAAGAAAAAAAAACCCAACGTTAAATAAAAAACGCATGCAGTGAAACTGCTGTATGGCAATCGAAACGAGAAGCAGCGGAAGCCCAAACAGAAAAGACGGAATAAGGACGGAGATAAGTAATAGAAATTTGATTTGTTTTTTTTTTTAACTTTAAACTGTAACGTTTTGTGTATGCACTATGCAACGGGGTTTTGTGGTGTGCATTTTCTAGTGCTTTGGATCCTTGTTGTAGTCCACATAGACGCGCACCACTTCACCGGAATATTTGCGTTGAGACGGCATAAAATAAAAGTCCGGAGTATCGGCGCCGCCATTCAAGCGTGGGTCATCGCGCGAGCGATCATAGCTGGCGTCTCGTTCATTTCGATGACGTCGCTCCTCACCACCCGTACGCTCCCGTTCCCGCTCGCGCTCCTGACGTGCAGCACGACGATCGTGCGTATAATAGCCGGAAGGCTGCATATTTGTCGAACTCTGCTGGTACTGATGATTCTGGCGGGGCAGAGAATAAGCACGCTCCGCATAGCTGCCACGCGAATAGGGACCTGGCGCAGTGGCCACAACGCCACCCACACTGCTCTCCTGCGTCATGTGGCGACCATTGCTTGAGCGACTTTTGGCACTGCTGCTCTTGCCCTGCCCTTGGCTCTGGCCATTGGCCACATTGCTGTTCTCATAGTACATCTGCGATTTGCTGGTGGGTGAGTGTGACATGGGTAAGGTGGTCTGCTGGCTGCTTGTCGAGGAACGATTGCGTGCCTTCTCCTTGGCCGTGGTGCTGCTGGTCATGTGCTTCTCCTCGGTCTCGCCATATGGATCGAAAGCGTAGTTGGTGTTCGAGGCAAACTCCTTCCAGGGTGAGTTCTGTATAAGTTTCTCCTGTAAGCAAGCAGAGCATTATTTATTTATTCATTTTGTTTATGGGTGTGTTTAAATAATTCATTTCTTAACGCTTAACCAGTCAGCATTTGGTACGAGCTCTAATCGTATCACGATCTACTATTAAAGATAGATATAGATTCTATTCTAATCGAATTCGCAACTCTCGATATTACATCGTTTAAGGACTATGTACTATAATTTGCATTTGCAATGTGCCTTGTGCTTGCGCTTTTGCCAAAGGCATTTTTTTTTTTACGAGTAGAAAGCAAAGATAGTCTGCTGAAGATATGCCACCCAAGGGTAAAATTCTAGTGAAGAGTTAGATGAAAATATAAATAAACTACTTTAAAATTGCTAAAAAAAATAAAAATTAAGAAAATAATACATTGGTTTATAGCAGGAAAGTAGTTGAGGAGCAAATTTCCAATTTGGTTTTTAGTAAGAAATACATAGCATAAAACAAATGCTAACTGGTCTGGCTACAAACACGTAAAGATATAGTAAACAGAAACGGAATAGTTATTATATAAGATGTTTTTTTTAGTTACAAGAATGACAGTGTGAGGTAAGAAGATAAATATAGAGCTCCATTAGAAGTGTGAGAAGTTATGTGATAGACAACTAGAACCAGTATTATTGGTTTTTGTGGTATATGGTTAGCAGTTTATAGTAGTAGTCACAAACTTGGTTAATAAATACAACAAAACAAAAAAGGAATTTCAATTACCAATGAATTCTTTATGTTCTAGAATTTTGATAAGCGCGACTCAACACATTGCCGTATATATAGTACATGTACAAAGATATCCGCGCTGCTGTTAGGATTTTCTGATTTGGACTAACTACTTTTTTTTTTTTTTTTTTAATTTTTTGGTTTTTTTGTATTTTTTTTTTTATGTAGTTAAGCAATCTTATTGCATTTGTTCAGGCAGTGAAAAATACATATACGATATATTTATATATATATATCGAATATATATATGTATATATATATAACTATATATATATATGCTTCTTTATAGAATATATGGTGGGTAATTTTTGTTGATAGGTTTTGTTTTTTCTTTTAATTTGTATCATATTTTGCATTTGTTTATAGCTCGCTAGAGGGCTGATAGTAGCGTTGGTGCTGTCGCTGTTGATATATGCGCCATTCATCGGGTATTACGTAAACCAGCTTTAAATAACATTATACAATTGAATAGACATTATTATTAATCGTGTATGAAAAGAACTCATTAAAGATATTTATGTGCGCCACGTATAAAAGGAACTCAACAAACAATTGAATGTTAATGCTAAAAAGTCAATCAAACTAAATTAATTGCCAAAAAAATAAATAAAATGAATATACCTTTGTATTTTTGCTCTTGCGCGATGTCTTCAAAATTGTGCAGCATGCTTGGATCAGAGCGATAAGCACCAGGGCTGCAATCAGACCTAGGACAATATACAAACGTGTCTCGGACAGATCGAAAAAGGAGAGCAACGTATCCTTAGCACTCATATCCTCCGTACTTTTATCTGTTTATATTTACAAATGATGATTTTAATTTTAGTCAGATCTTTCAACAACTTACATTCGAGAGCCTCAAAGTCCAAATATTGTGGATCCACTGTAAGGGAGCCCACCTTGCCTGTGGCTATTTGATCCCGTAGAGCTGCTTTGATGGCTTCCGCATTCTTTTGGACGGCAGCTGCGCTCGTCTTCTCAATGTTGTTGGTGTCCAGAGTGTGCAGTTTCTCCACATCGGTCTTATCGAACATGGCCTGCACCTTGGCCACCACTGAACTGCCCTCCCTTTTTGTAATAAAGTACATAGTTTAATAAGATAAATATAAAATTATAATATCGAAATTTTACGCACTTTTCAAAGCCCAATATTTCGGTTTTATAGTAGCCAGCGATGGGTGAGAGTATGCCATTGAAGGAGTCCGAAATGGTTGCCGCTAGATTGTTAAAGTCGACAGTGCCGGGCTTGGGCGCCTCAAAGGACTCCGCCAAGTTCATTAGCTTGACGCCGACGGCATAGACCAGGCGACTAGGCGCCGGTGTGCTGGTGCCAACGAAAACCGACTCGAGTTCTGCAAAAAATAAATAATATAATAAAAAAAAAAAAAAACTAGAGATTTGGTCCCACCTTTGCCGCAGGACTTGATGCAGACGCGTCGCGCTGAAATGGGTGGCACCTGTTCGTGTTTACGTATCTTCTTGTTGACCACGTTGAAGGCACCGCCCAGCACAGGGAAGAACAGATAGAGGCAGTGATCGTCCGTGAAGGACAAGTCCTGTTCATCGTTGCTGACACGCTTGCGATTGAACTCAAGGATCGTGACACCCTTCTCAATGCGACCAGATGCATTGTAGATGTCCTGGCGTTCGTCTAGCTTGGGCGGAGCATACCCCAGCACCCAGGTGTCCATGAGGAAGGGGCGACCGCTGCGTCCATCCACCCAGCCAATAATGGAATCGGTCTGAGACATGCGCTGATCATTGCTAAAACCAATGCCCGTCCATGTCTGCGTATTCGATGTCTCAATGTGCCAGCGCATCTCATCCCCACGACCGGCAGTCTCCCAGCTGGCGTAGTACTCGCAGCTATGCTCCTGCGGCGAACAGTTCGAGGGATACTTCCAGTGACCATAGCAGTCGTTGTCCAGGACATTCGAGCTCAGATCATTTCTGTTAGTGGCACTGGCTGGTTTATCTTTTTCTGTGTGGGATTTATGAGTAATCAATCAATGATTGAGAATGCAAACCAATGATTTATGGGACTTACCAAAGAAGTTGATTTGGGTGACGCCGCGCTGCATCTTGTGTCCATGGTATTTAAGCTCATCCGGCTGGTAGAAGTCCTTGACGGATGAGGCATCTGTCTCCAAGCCAGAGGCTGGGACATGCACATAACCGTTTGGCTCCTGTCCTTTGGCCCAGATCACGTGCGTCAACGCATCGTCCAAAGTGTGATCGGTGGCATCGCTTGCCACCAGTTTCTTTCGGAATATAATTGTTGTTACACCATTCTCCTCGTAGCCAGTGCCCAACGATAAATCCGATTTGCCGAAATAGAACTCATCGCTGCGCGGCGTGGAACGATCCCGAGTATAATAATCTCCCACTCGACTGGCCATGCCACGTGCAGTACCAATGACAATATCCGTGCAATCCATCGGATTGAAGTCATGACGTGGAGTGTACGGATTAAGCTTATACTTGCGCTCTGTGGAAGTAAAAAAATGGGTTCATAGCAATCCTTAATAGGGACAATTCCGTTTCGTGTGCGTTTTCTGTGTTTTTTTTTTGCTTAACTTGGTTAGTAGATAATAAAGATTTGGATTTGAAAATGCTAAACCGTTACCAAGTCACATGCGTTTACCTGCTGACTCAAGATTTGCAGACTTTTTGGGAGCTGGTTCACTCTTCGGTTCAGGCTCGCTTTTGGGTTCTGGCTCACTCTTGGGCTCCGGTTCGCTCTTAGGCGCCGGTTCGCTCTTAGGCTCTGGTTCGCTTTTAGGCTCCGGTTCGACCTTGGGTTCGGGTTCGCTCTTGGGTTCAGGCTCACTCCTGGGCTCGGGTTCACTTTTCGGCTCAGGTTCGGTAGATGGAACCGGTTCACTCGTCGGTTCCGGTTCACTTGTCGGTTCCGGTTCACTCTTCGGTTCAGGTTCACTCTTCGGTTCCGGTTCACTCCTAGGCTCAGGCTCGCTCTTCGGCTCCGGTTCGCTCTTAGGCTCAGGCTCGCTCTTTGGCTCAGGCTCGCTCTTCGGTTCCGGTGCACTTGTTGTCGTCTCCGGTTCACTGCTTGGCTCCGCTGTGCTATTCGGCTCTGTGTTTTTAGCATTTTGTTTTTGTGGGTCGCCAAAAAGAATAGATTTGTGTGCTTAGTGTTACGTGCGGGATTGAAAGTGTTTTGTGGTAAGCAGAAGCACAACAAGGATAGCAATAACAACAGTCAGTTTCTAGCATGTTTCTCTAGAGGATATGCTGGGTTGTGTGTCTGTGCCACTACATCTTTTTAGCTCTAAATATATTTGTGGTATGTTAAAATAGATAAGAAGTGCAGTCGAAATGCATTTCTTTAAATGCTTACCGGTGACTTGACGGCGACTGCGACCAGGTTTGCTGCTGACACGATAGGAGACACTGGTGGACACTGATGTGACACCGTCAATGTGGGCAAATTCATCCTCATGTTTGGCAACTCGTTTCGTTTTGGTGCTCGGTTCGGGTTCGCTTTCGGGTTCCGGTTTACTTTTGGGTTCGGGCTCACTACTTGGCTCTGGTTCGCTCTTGGGCTCCGGCTCGCTCTTGGGCTCTGGCTCACTTTTCGGTTCCGGTTCGCTCTTAGGCTCTGGCTCACTTTTAGGCTCTGGCTCACTCTTGGGTTCGGGCTCGCTTTTGGGTTCAGGCTCACTCTTGGGTTCCGGCTCACTCTTCGGTTCCGGTTCGCTCTTGGGCTCTGGTTCCGAACCTGGTCCTTCGAGCGTTGTTGTCAAGTCTCCAATATCTTTGATAAGGGGGAAGTTCTTGCATTCCGGTGTCAGGCCACGCGGGCGCCAGCCCAGGCCAACCCAGGAGGTACCGTTAACCTTGAGCACCATCTCGATCTCTTTCTCCTCCTCCAAGAGACGCCAGTACATGTGATAGTCCGGGGATAGCTCCTTCTTCGCATAGGACGTCAGATCCAGGTTGGTTGACTTGTAGGGCGAACGCTTGTTGCAGCCGATGCCATGCCAGCCAAAGTTGCAGTAGCACTGGCGACGAGGCAGCGAGGTGCCTCCCAGATCGATGCACTTGCCCTGACTGGCGCCGCAGTCGGCATTGGTGGTACACTCATCCCGATACTGGCAATTTGCGCCGTAGTAGTTCTTTTCGCACTTGCAGCGCGATGGGAAATATTTTCCTTTGCCAGAGCAGGTCTCCTTGAAGTCCTTGCGCAGCTTGATGTCCACATCCGCGCAGGACCAGAAGCGATAGCTGCTCGACCATTCATCGGCCTGACGCAGCAGACGCAGCGTGCAATTGTAGCACTCAAAATCCTTGGGTATGTTCACCTGATACGATTGGGCACTGTGGAAAGAGCGGATTAGCTGAATCCAGGGGCAGATTAGGGCGTATTAAACTTACGTTACATCCGTGCGAACGAATTCCGAGTTGTTGACGTGCGGTGTCAGATCCAGCACGGGTCTGTCAAGTGCATCCAATAACTGCACACGGAAGCCACCCTAGAAATGTAAACAACAATAACAATGTTAATAAACATGCCTTTAAGTAAATGGTTACGGGTTGTCGAGGGAGCCTCCCACTTGGGACGTGAGGCATGCAGGGAGCAGTCATGTTTACATCTCGGAAACAATGACGGAGCAGTCTTTTCTCATTCGTTTTTTGTTGTTGTTGTTGTTTTCTTCAACTATGGGAACTTCTAACGCAATGCTTGACTTTGAGACAGCGGAACCGTTGCGCGTATTATTTGTGGAATCTAGATGCTGGTAATCTGAGGTGCATGTGTTGCAATGATTACAACATTTGAAACGCTGCCCATATCTGGGTAATTATGCTTGACAGCAAGATAAGAACATGGTCTGCATTATTGTGTATGTAGGAGCAGTCTACGAGCGTATTAATTACCACGCTAATTGCCCAAAAGATCTTACCAGATGAGGCAAGCGTTCCACTTACCTTGTGCGGATAGGCCAAGTGCCAGGTGACATTAAACACGGTGCCCGACAGCAGGGAGGTGCGTATAGATCCTGTGAAAAATATATAAATAAATCATATTAAATAACATATTTAAGTTGTGATGCAGTTAGGTATACGTGTTTGAATTTGAAATGTGCTCAAATTTACTGCAAAAACTAAATTTGCTTAAGAGTAACCAAAATAAGGAGATTAATTAGGCACAGAAGCAATCTATTGGCAGGCAACCCCAATAATTTTCCCTTAACTTATTTTAAGTAACTATATATACTTCAGGAAGCGACTCAAATAATTTTTGACTTTAATATATTGTTATCATCCCAACTGAAACCAGGATTTTCCAAGAATTACTTTAAAAAAAAAAGTTTCGAAAACTAAGCTTGAAAAGAAAAGGACAAGACTAAATAAATGACTGCAAATATGAATAGAAATTTGTACATATAACTACGAATTCTTTGGAATCAATATACGCAAGAAATTTATTGAAATGGGTGAGTGCAAGAAATGGAGCAACGCAATTTCAATAATGATCATTATCAACAAAAAAATGGGTCTGCTTATCAGGCCATGCAGTTGGAGAGCTGATCAGACCTTACAGTTGCCGGGAACTAGCCATGGCAATTGGCTTAACTGAAATATGTAACGCATAATTAAATGTTTTGCCAGCACTCAAGCTGAACTTGTTTTGTGAGCTTGTAGTTCTGCATTGCGTAGCGAATCAAGTCGAGTGGAGTGCAGTGGTGTGGAGTCGAGTCGAGTCCAAGTGGTTAGCATGCAGTGATCTCCACACCTGACCAGTTGAGTACTTGAGTACTTGAGCACCTGCGTACTAAATTCCAACAATTGCATTGGTCAGGCGCAGACATTGCGAATTGCGCATGACGATCGACAGCTGGCCGTGGCGACAGGACAGGACTGGACAGGACAGGAAGCCAGCCAGAGAGCGAGCGGCGCAAGCCCAGCGAGTCGCTACCACACACACATGCTGCTGCCCCACACACATCTTTCGCATTACAAGTTTTTCTTGCTGCAGACAAATTCATATATATGCTGCTTCTGCTGCTGCTCACATTGCATAATTCCAATGAGGTAACTTTGGCCAGCTGTGAAAAATTGCTATCATGAATTGAGCATCAAGTTGGGAGTGGAAGAGTAGGAGGAGGAGGAGGCTGTGGATATTGAAAGGCTATCGTAAGTGTTATAAGTGAACAATCAATGCCCAAGCGTACATCGCACATCGTTGTCAGCCAATACATGCGAAGCGAGTTGCTAATTGAAGCCATTAAATGGCCATAACGATACCCAGTCAACAAACAACAACTAACAACAACAAGCAACAACCGTCAAGCACTGAAAGCGAAAGCAATCAACATTACGGCAAGACAAATAGGGAAGCTATAAAATTATGATTACTCTGCTGTTGCCGTTGCTGCTGCTGCCACCAAATTGTTGACCATCCTCAATAGTTGTTGCATTTGCCATAGATACTAGCCAAATACTTTGAGTACTCTGTGTTAACCACGTGGTTGCAACGCATCCATTTCCCCGCTGTCTTTGCACAATCTGCCCAATATGGACAGACAACAACAACAAACATAAAGACGAACCATAGAAATGGAGTCTGCTATGTTTGATGTCTGTCACGTTGTTGTCAATGTTGGCACTGATTACAAAAAACATATGAATAAAGTTTACTACTCGACTTATAAATACTGTTTAACGCATCAGGTATTAAATAAATGTAAGTTAAAAATCTGAGTTACAAATAAAGATGCAAAATAGCAAAATATACATCAAATAAAATGCATATGCCTAATTTTAATTGGTTACAAATATATATACTGAATATACAAAAATTTGATAAGAAAGTTAATAGAGATTTTATTGAAGTATATACGATGCCAATAGTTGACAATGCATCATAACTGCATTGTTAAATTCGAATATTATTTTATACTTATTTTTTTTTTTGTAGTCTATACGCAATTTCTAAACTGTCTAGTAGCCTTTTGAATAGCCAATTTGCAGGGTATTCACTGCAAAGTGTCTAAGAGACATAACGACGTCTTTTGTAGGTCAGCAATCGAATGCGACTTTTGATTTTAATAGCGTAATTAAAGTGTGTGTGATTTTACTTTGCAATGATTCTAAACTTAATTTTGAACTTGTACTCAAGTGGACAAAAGATTTAATATGTCGCCGAAAAGCGGGTTTTAAAATGCACAAAAAGAAAAAAGTAAATAAAAAGATAAATGAAATACAAAAATATAAACGAATTTAAAGACGCTGAAAATGGGTTAACTTAAGGCATGGATAATATGAAACGATAAATCAATTGTGCCCATTAATAAATCGAGACAACAACAATAGCAACAAATTATATTTATGTATATTTATCTTTTTTTGGGTGGAACCAGTTGCTTAAAAGCAGCACGGCCTGGGTGCTGGGAACTGGGCAGCGAAGCGTGCATCCAAAAATTGGCAGGTGCTTGGGGATTGTTTTCTTATGTAGCCGCCAAAGAAATCGCTCTTGCGCCGTCTCTCTTTCTGTCTGCCTCTCACTCCTCTTCTCTCTCTCTCTCTCTCTCTCACCTGCTCTTCACCTCTGTTGGTCATTTTCATATTTTGTTTCGGGTTTGGTCCGTCATATTTCTCACGAGCGCGAAAGTTGTTCACCTTTGATTTTGGAGGCTGCGTTGCATGAATATCGAATAAATATTGCGCTTGAACTCCGCCGTCTGGCGTCTGCCTCATTTCGAAAGTCGTAGCGAGAAACTGATAAAGATAATGATAATGATTCTCGGCATTTCAAAAGCAAGTGTATTTCCTTTACTCATACTGACTCTTCAAGTTTTCACATGATTTTTTTTTTATTTTATACAATATGTAGATGAATAAAAACAGCATATAATTTGTCAAATTACATATTTAAAATGTCATTAATTATTGTGTAAAAGTTTTTTAATGGACTTTTGATTGATTTCGCCTCAAGTTACCCTATGACAATAAAGAGCTGCTGAAAAGGTGTCGAAATTCCGAGTAATCGAAAGTTATAATGAATAAACATAAACACAGTTAATAAATACAAAAGTTTTTAGTTATTTATATGGTGCAGTCCACCTGCCAGAAATTTCTTTTAAATTGTTTTGATAAAGTCATAAATTATAAATCTATTATAAGCCAAGTCTCCAAAGTATAAAAATAATTTGATAAAAAAAGCTGACAATTTTTTACTTAGGTCAATGGCTTATAGATTAAACAAATTACAAATTTCCGGCTTGCAAAGTCAGTTTTCCCATAATCAACAACGTCGAAAATAGAATTTTTGTGCAATTTTATACCTTCTAGCCCATTAACCAATTACTAGCCAGTAATTTGTCTTATTTTCTAGCCACAATTCACAAGTCGTTCATTATGAAATTCACTTATCCAGAAAGCTGACGTTGATTTTTGGCATAAATTAACAGAAATCCCGCTTAATTTTAATATACGTAGAAATTATGTAATTGTAATAATGGCTATTAAGATAATTTGCAGTTCTTTGCTACGTTCTTTCACTTGGGCAGAATGCTGGCCTGAAAGATAATTTTGAAAAGCGGTCGAAGCCAACTTTCGCAATTGACTAGAAGCAAGAGTCGAGAATATTTTTCGATGGGTCTATACCATAATGACCAGTCACTTATATAAGAGCCGTTTTGGCATCTTTGCATCATTCTTTAATGGTATGCTTAAGCCAAGCAAACGAACCTTGAGGCCAATTCGCTGGCTGAGAATGTAAGTGGAAAAGAATGTGTGCTTGCATGCATTCTAATTGCAGTGCCGCTTGCATGAACATGCGACAGCTGGGCACCCGAGTAGGAGTAGGAGGAGGAGGTGGCCGGTGGGTGGTGGGCGGTGGGAGAATCTATTTGCAGCATGGCTGCCAAATATGGCGTGTCGTTGCAAAGGCAAAGACTTCCGCAAACATATACTCACACATCAGCCGTGCAACGTGAAAAGGTTGACAAATAAACTTGACTACTAACGATGTTTTGCGCAGTGCCATAAATTTTAGGAGCGACTGTTAAGTGAGTGGACGACGGCCAGTGTGGCATGCCATAAAATTAATTTTGTTTTGGCAACCCTAAGACAACATAATGTTGCCACCGTTTCAATGGACGACGCAAATTACGAAGCAACCTGCTTAGGTGGCAAGCAACATTTTCTTTTTTTTTTGGGGCTCCAACTGCAAATGCAACTGGTTGCTGCTTGTCTTTTTGGCCGGCTTGTGGTCAAGGAGTTTTCGCTTAAGTTAATTGCTCGTGACGGCATTTTGGCCAGATCCACAGTTGGCCAGATCCGCAGTCAGCGCCTCTGCGGTTGGTATTTTTGGCATGTCAGTCAATATATGTATCTTATGTGGCACATACACTGAGAAAAAAGATTTTGACGTTAGCGCTTGTCATGGTAAATTAAAATTTAACTGATCTTGAGTTCTGTATAAAAGTTTCTATAAAAGTTTCTAATATTTTATATGCGCTTTAACGCTTAGCTTATATCTAATTAATTATTAAGTCTTTGGTCAACAATTTTAATTGCAGTGATTGAAATTGCCTTAAAATGTATTTATTTTATTTTTCTTTACAAATTAGAAACGCTGCAATCTCAGCAATAACACATCTAAGGTTAATAGTATTTGTTTGATAAGGGGCATGACTGCGAATAATATATATATGTTTTTATATATAAAACCCTCAGCCAGGCACTCAATGTACAAGTTTCTAGTATTTTCTTTTAGTGTTGTCTGCTTGTAGTACATATGATCGTTGCACATTTGCCATTTGATATTTTGTAGAGCGCGCTCTCATTGATATTCTGTGTCTGTCCATATTTATATATGGGGTCTAGTGCAAGTGAATGTCGTTGAGATTCGTATGATAATTTCAATGCGACATTTCAGTCAACAGTCAACAATTGAATGGGCATTTGAAGTTAAGATAGATATGAATGTATACATTAAGTGTTGCTTATACATACAGCAAAAAAAAAAAAAAACTAAAAACAAAACCAATTCAAGTCACTGGAAATGCTGATAAATGGCTCTTGGTAAATGTTATAAATAAATTGAGATGATCAATTTTTAATTGTACGCATGCTCTGAAACCTTGTATTGTGTTTACTTTGTATACCTATTTATTTTTTTATATCTAACAGTCTAAAGTCGAAGTGTAGTTTCGCTAATTAGAGTCTGGTTTTAGTGGCAGACCTTTGAGCAGATGCAAAGTTAAAGTGTGACACAAGCGTCGGACCACAAGTTGACCCCATTAAAGTGAGTAACATGAAAAATTAAAAAAAAAACAAAACAAATACAACAAGTTGAAATTGTCAGCGCAGAAGAAAATCAAGAGAGCCCAAAGACAATGGCACAGACAATGGCTCAGACAATCAGCCCAATCAAAACAAACCGTTTGGCCCTTAGACAGCGCAACGGGTGTTAACAAATTGAGATACAAATGCAAACAAGCGGCAGGAGGTCAACAAATCGTCGGTTCAATGAGGCTGCCACAGACATAAGGTGCATGCAGCTGCACTTGCCTGTGAGGGGCAGCAGACATTTCAGAAATGCGGTCACTGGAAGAAAGAAGCGAGCGTTATTGATACAGTTGTTAACTTGCATCATTGCAGCAGCTCCTCAATAAGCGTCTGTCTTTCTGACTGACTGTCTGACTATCTGTCTGCCAGTTGGTCTGTCTGTGTGTGGCGCAATGGTGTGGCCATGTCTGTACTTATACAAAGTATAAGTGAAAGTTTTTCACTTGCAGCGCGCGTTGCATTTAGTTTGTTGTTTTTTTTTATTTTTTTATTGGCAGAATACATATATCATCATCATCTTCATTAGCAGCAGCAACATCAAGGCAGGCAGTCAGTCAGCCGCGGTTGCAACTATCTGGCCAATAAGCCAATTCGCATTGGCCAGCAGAGCGGCGCCTTGCGCAAAAAAAAAATAAATAAAAAACCGCCGTTAAAGCAAAAAGCGAAAAAGCCACAAACGAAGGCAAAAGTTGTCATGGCCTGAAATGGGTTAAACGTGCAACCGGCAAACACAGCTTGCCACAGGCGGTGCACGTCGCGTATACGCAATGTGCGTACGTTTATAATTAAAAACGAGAAAAAAGAAAAACTGAAATCTATAAAAATGTGGTTGAACAACAATGCAAAAGCGTTCAATATGCTATACTATAAACAGTATAGGTATATCCATTGAGTATAAGTTTTTAAGCAGCAATAATAAATTGATTTCCCATTTGGATGCGACACACGTGCCTCAGTCTGCTCAAGGCAATCGAAATTCAGCGGCTGCTTGTCTAATTATACTATTCATATACATATGCCACTAAAATAAAAAATATACATATACTTGATATTCATTGGACTCGAATGCAGCCACATCAAATGTCAAAAATCTTCAACACAAGGGGGCATCATTTTTGAAAGTATTTGAGGTTATCATAAGACCCAAAAAACCGTAAAAGAATGCTTGAAATAGTAGATTGTACACGGGCAGATGCCCTGTAAGAAGATAACAAATGGATATAATATGAATAAATATATATTGTAATATTTAAAAATTATATAATATCATTTTTAGTGCTTACTTTCATCTACAAGTTTACTTTTATGGATATTTAAAAATTGCTTGTGTAAAATCTATATCTATCTCTGTTTGTAAATATAATCTTCATATTATGTAGGCTCTATTAATAAAGTGAATGAATGAACAAATAATAATAATAATAATATAATCATTTAAAATGCACACAGGGTATTATGAGTATATGGTTTTAAATAAATGAATGATGACCCAATTTGAAATATTCGCCGCAAGTGAATGGCGGCATGGGTACCTCTCCAACATATGCAAATTAATTGGTAACACTTTGTAGACACAGCCACAGCCAAAGCAGCAGCTTCAACAACAACATTAACATCAGGCAGCAACAACAACTTACAACAACAATAATAACAGTTAACTAAGACGCAACCATTGAAAACTTTAAAACTTAAAATAGTTATGCAAGTGAATGCACATGTATGTGAATCATAAAATGCATGAATACCACTCATGAATCCGCGCTGTATGAACATGTATGTATTTCACATAAAAATGAGTCTGCGAATTGAACGTGCATAGCCAATTTAAATGCGGCTAAAATACGTGGCTAAACAAACTAAGTGACTCGTTCAAATATCAATGGATTATGTATTATTTGTACAGCCGAACAAAAAATAATTTAAAATAGTAAAACCAAAGCGTGTCTGAAAAAGTAAACAACTCTTAGTTAATTTTTGATGACTAACTTAGTGAGCGAAAATATGTGATTATCATAAGCAACTATAAATGTACGTGCCCAGGAAGCTATATATATTTTTTTTTGTTCTACAGGTTTTACTGAAGTTATTTTTCTAAATATCATGCATCAAGAATTTTTTCTAAAGCTTTTATTTATGTCTAGGGAACTTTACACTTCTTGGTAAGGTTATTAAATTATTTTTAATACATAAGAAACAGAAGTGAAAAAATTTGCCAACAAATCTTTAACTTTTCTACTCTACTCTATAAATCATTATTATTATTTAAATATTAAGTGCTAATACCTTTTGCAAGGTCAGAAGTAAATTAATTGATTTAAAAGAGATACAATTGTCTGGTCTAATCACCTGAAGAATGAGTCTGCTGCTCAAGTCATCATACACTATCGAAGTACAAACTTAAGTAGAATCTCTATATAAATTGTAGATTAAGGCCACGACGAAAGACTCAAACTTCTGAGAGATGTCAGATACCTAAAACTTGTGGCCACATTTGGTTAGCCAAGTCGGCAAAGTGGCACACAAGGCGCCAGAGCCAGCTGCAAGTGTTGGCCATACAAAATCCATAGACAAAAAACCGGCCATTATTCCCACGGACTGCAAACCAAATATTTCGCCAGCAAAAAATCGAAATACAAATAAAAAATGGTAGTCAAATATTATTATAGAAGAAAACAAAACGAGTAACAGCAAATCTGTAGGCAAATGCAAAAACTGAAGGCTAGGCATATAGAAATAAAACAAAGCATTGACTTCAGTTCGAATTGGCAAGAGTTTTTCATAGACCTAGTTTTATGTATAGTTGCCTTATCAAGCGTCAGACTTACCTTTGGGCATGCCGCAAGGCGCCTTTGTACGTGAGTTATCCAAGAAATCCAGGTCCAGGCCGCGGGCAGGTGGATACGTGAGGGCCACATGTGCCTCGGCGCCAAGATCCAGCTGCAGGCCGCACAAGACCAGAGCCAGCAGCGCCGCAACAAAGAGACGGGTGTTGGCCACGCCCTCAGCTCTTTTATTGATAGACATTTTTATGCTGTTTGTTTTATTGCTTTTTTTTATATATTTTTGGTGTGTAATTTATTTCTTGCAAATGTTGCGTATTGTTGCGTCAAGTCTTTTTCGCATTAGCTTTTTTTAAATTTGTTGTAAAAGTTCGCGTCGAATTGTGTTGTGGAAAAAAATAAAATTGATTTGTTAGACAACAGCCACAAAGATCACACCTGGCCAGCAAAAATTCAAATTATTTTTTACACTTTTCCAAAAAATATTTAACAGTTGTTATAGATGCATGCTTTACAAATTCCGTCACTGCAAAGAGAAGAAAAAATAGAAATGTTCATTATATTTGTTTTTTCTTTGAACGATATGCAAATAGAGTTATTACATAATTTGCTGATATCAGTTTAATTTACCAGGCGCTTAGTGCACAAAGTACTTTTATTTTTTAAACTTGAAGTGCTTGAAATAATTTTATTACATAAAAAAAGGGGCACTACAATCCAAAAACAATGCCATAACATTTTCTCATCACACCAAATGCATTAAAAATATATTTTCATAATAGAGACCTGGAAAAAAATGGGCTACAAAAATGTGTTGAAAGATATTTTTTGGCCCCTGGTGACAGACTTTTACATGGCGTGTAATGAAGCCATAAAGTCAACTCCAGCTCTAACTCCAGCATCTGCTGCAACCTGAATAACCGTCGACAGATTTAGCTATTGGACACAGCACTCGGCTAGCGTTAAAAGCTGCGTGTGAAACGCCGGTTCAATGTACAGTGAACACTGTTCGAGAGACGCCTTCAACCTGGTTGGTAAGTGAAATCGAAGGTCTTTTTTTTTTCTTGCTGCGTTCGTTCAACAGACTAATCAAAGCCATTGACAGCTGCCATAGCAAATGACGTGCTTAACACGGGTCAGAAATCTGCAAAGTTACCGCAGTCAAGAATTATGCACTGCTGGGCTGCTGCACACCTAAGATACCCTGTAAAAAGTTGAAAATATGCAAAGCGAATTAATAATATCAGTCAATTTAGTATTAACTTTATATAACAACTTTTTACTTCCTCTTATAGATATTGGTTGTATTATTTATTTATTAGCTTTAGCCCTTAAAGCAATGTGCATTTAACATCAGTGTTTGTTTTATAAGGACCAACATTTTCAATATATTTTACTATGTATATATTTATTGCTCAAATTGCAACACATTGGATCAAGATCCCAACAAGTCTGCAGGGTATATGTAATTGTAATTTTAGTTGATTTTAAAAAGCCATAAATAAGCTGAATCTAAACTGTGGCAGCTACCTGCAATAAAAAAATATCATTGCGGAAAGGTGGTGTCTGGTGGGCGTGGAAAATCTCAACAAATTTGGCCAACAAATGTCTGCTTAAATGGGCGTCTTAAAATGGGCACAAGCGTTTGTCTTTCTATACCCTGCATGTAAAATGTCTAGAAATTACCATGTCCAAGTCAGTCTAAATATATATTCAAAATATGTATACCAGTTGTAGATCAAGTACACTTCAATTAATTTTATATACATTTCTTATCGTTTTGATAAATTGTTATTAAGTCGATTTCTTTTTCTCTTTTCTCTATTTGTATTTATAGTTTTACAGGGCATCTCTAATTCGGGTACTCTTTAACACTTGGTAAGTCGCTGTGTTATTTTGTCGTGTCTTGGATTGTTTTGATATGGAAAATTGTGGCTCAGTTTTTGACGGCAAATTGCATGTGGCAAGATAAATGAACGACAATTGGTGTTAGTTGGTCGTGGCAACAATCCAAACAAATGATTGGCAAAAATTTCTGCAATTCGAAATAGAATTAGAACACCGAATAGAAGAAGCAGCAGCACGAGATGAAGTTGTTGATAAAGATTGTGTATGTATATGGACAGAGACTTGACTTGACCATTTGCACGTTCCACTTTTGCCTTGTTTTTAGCTGTGTACTCTTTTTTTTTTTGTTAAGCTAGTTTGTAATTAAAGCTGATGCCTGGACACCTATTGCAATAATCTAACTAGTCATCGTCTAATGCAGATATATATATATATGAGTGTGTGTGTGTGTGTGCGACCATATTTTATAAGCCATAACGGTAGCACAACTTCCGAACAGCTGCTGTTGCTTTCGGTTTGACTGCGTTGTTCATCATGTTTTTATTTTCGTCATAAATATGTATATATTTTTTTCGTTGTCTTGCCTCGTTTGCCTACTCTAGAAATTGTCTGGCATTGAGAGCAGCAGCCGCGACAACTGTGACTACTGTGACTGACGACTGACCACAAATTACTTGACATTGAACCACATACAGACACAGCGTGCTCAAATAGCAACAACAAAATTAAAAATAATAATAAAGTCTTAGAAAGATCGCCATGCCGAAGAAGACATACCCTTTCATTGAAGAATTTAGTTTTGGCTTGGCCATTCAACCAATTATTACAATGGCAGCATGCAAATAGCTAGTTATATATCCATATGCCATTAATTAAATAAATTACTAAACTTTTCTTATTCTCAGACATATCAGGTATTCAATCTTGGCAACTGGCTTTGTTTATCCAAGCATGGAATACAGATATGATCACCTACAAAAGGAGACAGAACAGCAGGTGATATTCCTGGTTGGGTGAGTCTTCTACCCCCTTCATAAAATCCGTTGTTTTAGCTGGTAGCTCATATGTGAGCTATTTAATATTAAAGTCGAATTGTGTTCTCCACCTTACGATAACATTTATATACCTATTACTAGGGTATCAAATCTTGCTAAATTCACATGCTAGCGGCAGGTAATCGAGGGTACACAACTAGAACATACCCTGTCAACAGATTTGATAAATTTTTAAAAAAAAAATATAGACTGCAAAGCATAGATATTAATATACAATCCCTTTAAATTGGTTTTATAATAAGGAATATTTGAAACAATTTGCGAATGTATATAAATATTTACTTGACAGTGTAAAAACTATGTTTACTTTGGAAGTCTTAAGAATACCCTTCTCAGCAGCTGTGAATGCTTGCAGGGTATAAGAAGCTAATAAGAAAAGCTAATTAAGATAAGGTAAACACAAAATAAGAAACAGCTGTCAAAGCATTGAAAATGAATTGAAAAAATATTTAGAGCATAGAGCAGCAAGTGGGTTAGAACAAATTGCCAATGTCCGATAGCTTCAGGGGGGCGAATCGCATCGGGGGGAATCCTATGAAATTGTAGCTGACCCGCATCAAATTTGTGCGCACTGTTTGAACAGCGGTTTTCGCTTTTAAGCCATTTCCATGCTGTTTCTGTTGTTTCTTTTTTTTTTTATTGGTAATGCAATATGCCCACATTTTTACTGTTTCATAAATTCACGTGGCTTTTTTTAGCACAGCGCTTGGGCAATTTGAGGCACAGCTGGAACAGCTACATATAAAACAGAAACAAATACAAATGATACAATTTTATTATTTATTTTATTATTTCTTTTGTGTAAGCATGATGTGAGTTGAGAAAATTTCCTTCATTACATGAAATTAGCTTGGGCTGCATGCTGTCATTATTTAACGATTTAATCAATTAGAATCTTGACTTAATTAAAATTATTGTTGCACATGCAATTAAGCAAATAATTCAGCTTTATAGAGGTAAAAAAAACGCGTTCAAATTGTGTGTGTGTGTTGAAGTTCTTCGAAGAAAAACACACACTTGACTTTATTGTGTGTGCTCTTGTTTTTGTTGTTGTTGTAGATGTTATTGTTGCTGTGTATCGATTATAGCCAAGACGTAAACATTTTGGCCACGCTACTCGCTCCGCGGCTTCAACGAACGCTTGCCAGAAAAAAATGCAGTCCAACTGGTTACGAAATATTCGAAAAGCTCATTCATGTTCAGCTTGAGATACAATTTTCAAAATACAACAGCTAAATAAAACGTATACAAATTTGTACCGCCAGCGTAGTTTGTGTGTGTGTGTGTGTGTGTCTGTATGTGTGTGCCCAGTAACCGGTTGCTGGCCCATAACAAAATAGTCAACTATTAATGGTTTTACGATACACACTCACAATATGCGCTCCCAGACGGTAACAAGTGCGACCAAGTGTGGCAAGTATCTATATCTGTATCTGTTTCTCTATCTTTAACTCTAGCTTTAGCTATAGCTTTAGCTGTCGCTGTTACTGTATTAAATGTGGCAGCTTCCAAAGGAAACATCGAACAGCTACAATTTGTGAGCGCGCTCCAATTTTTAACTAGGAATTACCAAAATTAGAAAATAGTTTGGTAAAACGAACAAAAAATTACCAAATTTAAGTAAAAGACGTGAAATTGATTTTAAATTGAGCTTTACAGATTGTGTAATAGGGGCTGGCAGTTAAGAGACAGTTAACTTATATATCAATTGAGCAGGCAGAGTAAAGTGTACATTTTATATGAACTTGTTGTATTATTGATGATTTTTAAGTAGTTTATCATATTAAGCATATTACTTTAAAAACCGAAATAGCCTTCGATTTAATTTGTTTATACTATTTGCAATTTTCGTACCTCCAATTTTGAAAACTTCCTAACTTCTTAATCATAACATATAGAGAAAATTTACTTACTCTTAAAATCAGCTAAAATTGTCTAACAACTAATAAAAAAAACAATTTATAAATTTAATTCAGCAACCTTATACGGCTCAATAGTAAATATTATATTTATTGATTCATTGATTTTATTTTCACTTTTTTTATTGTTGTGTTAAAATAATTAATAGCTTTGTTAATAACATGGTTCTATAAATTAAAAAATATTTATTTAACAACTTTTGAAGCTTTAAAAATATATATTTTCTTTTTTATTTATATATATTTCATGTCGTTAATTTTATTATATATTTTTGTAGCAGTATTGCTTTCATAAGGTATGTGATTTTATTGGCAATTTTGTTATTGTGTTGGGGGACGTGCTTCCTAAGCGTTTGAAAGCCTTATTGTCAAACTTATTGTTATTATTAGCTAATAAAAATTTACAAAAATGATATTCGATGCGCAAACACAAAAACTTTCTAATCACAATTTATTGATGGGTTGCACGTTATATGTGAGTTTTGATAAGTCTGTTTGACGCAAGCTATCAAACACACACATTCACACTCAAGCAAACACACACACACACATCTACATTCCAAAGAAAATATGTGCGTGTGTTTTGGCCAGAGGCTATTAGCGGTTTGCTGCTACTTCAGATTTGTTTCCAACTTACTGACAAGCTTCGAAAGTCGTCATCATCATCATCATCAACATCATCCGCATTATGAACATCATTATGAACTGAACGATTATTATTAGAGGAGAGTGTGATTTGATTTCTATTTGCGCGAACTTGTAATGCCACGAAATGGTAGCCGAAATTGAATTATAGCCGAAGAAATGTGATTGACAAACATTTGATGCCAATTTGGCCCACTATAATTGCTATCAGGCTATTTGCCACTGCCAGCTGTCTGTTTGTCTTTAGGCTTAGTTTTTTCGTGACATAAATAGCGCCATTTGACCAACAACTCGTGTCGTGGATGCGGCTGCTCTGTCGCTATTTGCCTCATTGATTAACAACTTAGCCAAAATGCTCGAGTGACTTTGATTCGCGCACATGTGCAACATTTGGTATTTGGGCAACACGATTGCTTAAGTGTTGCAGCTTGTTAATCAATTCAATTAATAACATAAACACATCGCACAAACAAAACAAAAAAAAAACTGAAACCAAACTAACGGAGTGAAAGTTGCGATTGATAGAGGCTAGTTCCATCGATTTCCATTAATCAGTTTTCTATTTCACTTGGAGATTTTTGGTGTTTTGAAATGCAGCGAAATAAAAAAACAAATTTAATTATAGAAAACGACCAGAGCAAACTGTCAACTGATTAGCCTTAAATAATGCGTCATAATTATAATTGAAATTAACATAAGCCTGCCTCTGGTTGAACTGGTGCATCCAGTTCATGTCTTAAGTATTCCGATTAATGCTTAGCATATTTCTGGACAGGCTTTGCTGTTTTTTCGATGTCACTTGCAAGCGAACGTGATGTGCTCCCCAAACAAATATTCTTTTGAATTTGGATATTTAATTATTTGTCTAAAATAAATACATTTTTCTATGCATTATTTATGTACAAACTTTTTTTATTGACTTTTATTTGTTTTTATCTTATGAACATATTCGCTAGAGCATTTTATATTCGGCACGCCAAAGTAAACAGTTTGTTCTTGCTTTCAAAATTAAATTTGAATAAATTAGCTTATTTTTTTGTTGTTTCAAAAATGCATATATGGAAAGTCACAGCTGTATATATATATATATATTTACAGATTAGCGATCAACTTTCACAAGAATCAAGCCTAACAAGCTATACAAGTTTTGTTTGGCTTTTTATTAGCTAAAAAATATATATAAATTACAGTCAAAGTCGAGGTCAGGGTTCAGATAAAGCGCTAAGCGCTTATTTGTCAGAAGCTTGTCGTGTTTATTGTCTATTAAACTTGATACCTAAAACTAATACAAGCACATACACGCACATACACGCACATACATGCACACGCACACACGCCCAACAATTGCGTTTATGGAAAGTACAAACATTGCCTATAAGATCATATTTCTTCAAGATGGCAAACAATTGTAAATTGATGGTCGTTTTGCCTGAGCGGTTTGTTGGCATTAGAAGGCGATTGAGACTTGTCTTGGGCATCGCACTTGAGACTTGTCTCATCAACTTGTTATGCTATGTTGTTGTTCGTGTTGCTTGTTGTTTGTCTTGCTTAAAGCTTCATTTGAACTCAGGTTCATTTTTTGTTTTGTTTTTTGTTGTGGACCCAGTCCGAGTACAAATAGCAAAGTGATTTGTGGAACGTAAGTTTGCCAAGCTTGCAATTCGTTTAAGAAATCTGCCTACACATCTAGCCTGTTGCCAAGAAGCACCTGTACAACAAAAAAATAAAAAATCATATTAATCAATTAGTTAGTTAGTTTTACACTTTTTGTGTTACTTAAAGAAACAAATATTTATTTGCAAATGGTCGCGCCTTTTGTAAGCACTTCCGAATGATTTGCATTTGCTGCTTACGCAGCAGTCAACCAATTTCGCTGCATAAATTCAATCTGTCGTTATTAGCGAAATTTTGCGTGACTTTTATCTATTTGTGTGGTTTTTTTTTCTTGGGTTTTTGAACAGCCCATTAGTGCAGCGTGCTTTGCTTTGAAAAATGTGTGCTTAAGGTCCGCTTAGCGCAGCTGCTGCTTAACATGCGCCAAACTGATTGATTGTTGGCCAATTGCGTCATAATGAGCGATTACGTTTATGGCAATTTACGCGAGTCGATTACAAATTATGTGCAGCTGCTCCTGCTGCTGCTGCGATGGCATTGAAAACAGTTCGTTAATGCAAGCCAAATAATCAAATGGCAAAAACCAATAATAGCGATACAATCAAGCCGTTTCAGATATTAAGTACACTGCAATAAGTTTAATTGCAAGCATGTCACAAATTTATTTTATGGATATTCCGTAATTTGAAGGTTATTACTATTATTATTTAGAGAGGGGAATAAAAGAAGGCACGTGGGAGGCTTGGGCCAATTTAAATGCTTACATACTTAAAATATTTATATAACTTTAGCTTTAAAGCTGATTTTATTTAGAAGGCGTGAGGAAGGTTGTTGCAAGATTTGACACCAACTCGATAAGTGAATATCCAAATCGAACTCTTAGGAAAAACAGATATGGATTGTAGTTATTTATCAATTAGACCTCAAAAACAAAATTTGCGAGCGGAAATCCAAATACTCATTTAGTTAAAACATAAACACAAAAGACTTAGGCAACGAACTTGATAAGTAAAAGTATCGATTACAAACAGAGGACAGTTTGCTTTGTGGCAACAATTTGGAATGCAATATGTTAATCTGAGTATTGTTTGGATTCAAGTATTATATTTTTTGCTGCGCACTTCACATGACTCAATATTCCACATGAAACATACCACAATAACTGCATAAATATACGAGTCGATGGCAAAGCGCTATTGAAATCTTATAAAAGCTTAGTTGTGACTAGTTGTTGATTAGTATTTTTTGTGTTGTTTTTGTAGTTTGGTTGCTGTTGTTGTTATTGTAGCTGTTGTATTTCTATACAGCAAGCTTACAGAGTGAAGATGCGCCCCAAGGTTTAATTCACTGAACGAATGCTTAGGCAAATCTCTGATTGAGCATCACTCGTTCTCATTCTCTCCTTATCACACCTCTATCTCTCTCTATATATCTCTCTCTGTCTGTGTGTGTGTGTGTGTGTATTTCTAACCAGTTTTCCTAACCAAAACGTATTCGGCGCCCGCATATTAGACAAACCTGACGACTGGTTTCGCTCTCCGCATTTACACATTTTGTTGTTGATACACTTGCCATGAGTACAATAAATTTGTCGTTAAGTGAGTAAAGTATATTCTTGATCAGGTTGCCAGGTTTTGTATATAGCTTGAATGGATGTAATTTATCGAAAAATTTGTTAATTTCAGCTTTTGGTTTGGGTTTTTTTCTTTATGGGTATGCACTCTTCGGTGTGTCAATGATAACAGTTTTGTTCTTGTGTTGGGATTAAAATATTTTAATGGTATTTGGCTTATTGAAATTCTTTGTGTCATATCGTCGTAGTATGATTATTTAGCGTAATGTATGCATGAAGGAAAGCTTCTATTCAAATTGCGTGGTGTGGCTTACATCAAATACTTCTAGTGCTCACTGTGTGTGGGTTTTGGCTTTGTTGGCTCGCTGTTGTTAGATGCATGCAGATGCCATCCGGTTTTGTTTGTTAGCTGTTATTTTGCAGCTGTCAGAGAATTGCCAATGTGGTTCGGCTGCATTCCAGACATGACTAACTCCGAAGAGTTATTACCCTCAAGGTCATTTGTATGTTTGTTTCTGTGTGCGAGTGTGTGTGTGTGTGTGTGTTGTTTTTGAGTTGATTTTGGCATTGCAAGTATGAAAATGACTTGCGATTTATATGATATCGGCAAATCGAAATTCGTTAGCTCATTTGCTTAGGGTTGTAACTTAAAGTTGAATTTCCAGAAATTGCTCAATTAGCTACTCAATTTAATTCTAAGAGGCTGTTAAAGTTTATGTACAATCAGACCATAAAAGAGGCGACTTGCTCAAAAGTGTTGCGAACAAAATCCGCAATTAATTTCGTACACATTCTTTGGACAACACAAGACAAGCGAAGTAACAACAAAGCGGCCCATAAACAATACAAAAAAAAACAATAGTCATTTGTTTAATGAAAGTATTTAAATATTTCTGTTCCTGACTCAGTGTAGAAAAGTTTGCAGCTGCGAAGTCAACATTTCTATTGTGATTAATGATTTACAAGCAGACATCAGAGTTTTTGTCTTTATTTTGGACAATCTTTTGTGTTGTGTGTTTTCATCTTTGCGGTTTTCAAAAGAAGTGCTCTTTGATTTTAGAAATGATCTCATCTCCTCTGAGCTTAGCTCAGCTAGAGTGGGATGAGCATTCATTGCTGCAATCGGCAATGCTGAATAATCACCGAAGAACAATTGTCAAACACTATCCAAAAATGGGATCACTGTTAATTTATATAAATTATATTAAATATATAAATTCATAACAAGAAGGGGCTGGTCTAAATATATAAATACCGCTTTGGCCTGTTTAGTAAGTATAAAATTATTAAATAAATTAAATAAATTAAGACGTGTTTTTGTTTTGAACAAGAGAATTTAAATAAATACAATACAATTTTGATGATTATTAATTTTGTTATATTTATAGGCTGAATCATCTGAGCACCGTTTTTGCTTATTGCTCACCATGATATTCTTCGAATACAAAATCCGTTTAAAAAAAGACAATTTCGTATTGGAGGCGGATACATATGCAGCAGCGAGGTGCAATAACGGGTAAATGTGAATTCCTTTGAAGCTCACCTTCGAAACGGCAAACGGCTGCAAAAATTATGCGATGTAGGCGGCGATAAGTTACGAAAAAAAACCGCCAAGCGCAATGTTCCAAAGGGTGAGCTGCAACTCCTGATGGTGGTGGTGACTGTGACGGGGTACTTGAAGACGAGTCTTGGAACACAGCACAGAAAACCAACCTAATCAAAAGTTACGACACGCACGCGCCTACCGGAGGCAACGAGAGAGAGAGAGAGAGCGGTGGGGCCGCGGGGTTGGCGAGGGGGGTTCGAGCGTAGTACACGATCAAAGTCAACAAAAAAGAAAAACAATTCAGTTGCCGCGGCAGTATTACGATTAAAGCTGCTACTAAGGCAACGGTATGTTTGTTGCACTCCGCACTCTGCAACACCTTGCCTCACCTAACAACTGTGGCAGATTGCACCCACCCACACAATCACTAACACACACGCGCACACACTAAGGCACACTGCTTGCGATGTGTTAATCAATTAAAATCGTATGCGCATCGAATGTACATTTCGTATTGCTGCATTGTATTTGTTTTTTTATTTTTTCTAATAAAATACTTTTCGCTTGATTTATTGCAATGGCGCGTTCTATTCAAGAGGCGGTTGCAGTACGTGCCTTGCTAAGTTCGGCAGTAGAATAGCACATGGGCACACACACAGCAGCACACGTCTGTTACGAAGCACGTCGAAATTCAAACTGACAACTTCGCAGCTCAATCTGGACTTGAAAGCACCTGAACAGTAAACGATCGACAGAGAGAGTGAGAGAGCTTTAAAGCGTTGCCATACATACGGCTGTTGCCGATCTGTTTTTACCTGTATGGCAACATTTCAAATAACTAACAAATTGCAATCAACATCAAAAACCAAGCAACAAAAGATTTTCCGAGAATTATGGAATCTCTTTCTTTCTCACTTTTTCCAAGACAAGGTGCCAAAGAGCGGTACACCCATTCCAAGTAAATTTTGTCATCTGGCTGACCCCCAACATATAAATGCTAAATGACTTGCAAGTAAAATAAAATTAAAATTAAATTCTGTTTCAAAAATGTGTATATTTAATTTTAAAGTAATTAAGTCGATATTTTCTAAACACAATTCCTGGCTCACTGACCCCACACAATGCTTTCAATCCAATCCGTGTAGAGATGTACCTTTGTGTATACGCTGGGCAGTCCCTTGTGACCACAAATCAGCCCATACGATGTGATGCCAATTAGCACCTTGAGGCAATTGTAGCGGGGACTCTGCACAAATATAGGTCCGCCCGAATCGCCGTTGCAAGTGTCGCCATCGCCGTTGCTGGAGCCAGCGCAGAACTGGGAACGTATATTTATTTCAAGTCCTAAACGCTCCTGGCACAGATCGTCATCGAAACGCTCGAGTGTTACTTTAAGTAGATGCGACGATTTCTGGCCTGCTTCGCTGGTGAATCCCCAGCCGGCGGCTGTTAGCTGCATATTTTCATTACCGCTGCTCGGTGGCAGACAGGCTGGCGCCACATACTCATTCAGTGTCGCATTCCTGTCCAGCTCTATGATGGCAATGTCATTCTCAAAAGTGCTCTGCTCATCGTCACCATCATAGAATGGATGGAGTACGTAGTTGACAACCCCAAAATCTTGTGGCTTTGCATCATCATCGCTGCTGCTGTAATCCAGTTCGCCCAGACGGACAACAAATTTGGGCGAATCGAATTTGGGATCCAAACGCTCCGACTTCGTCTCATCGGTCTCCAAGCAATGGGCAGCCGTTAAAACGTATTTGGGATGTATTAAGGTGCCGCCACAGTCCCAAATAATGTCACTGCTGCCCGGCTCCTTAATCCCAATGAGTGCCATAAACGGAAATTCTCGACCCTTGGCCTTGCTACCGCCCACAATGAAGGGCGTGGTGCGGCAAGTCGGTCGTATGTCATTAAAGTTTTTGCATTCTGGTAAAGGTTGAATTAAAATATATATAAATTTATTGTTTGGAAATTACAAATGTTGCAATATATATTAATAATTAATTCTTACTGTCATTACAATTAATGTGAACGAGGTTCTACTGTAATTAACTGCCGACTCACCCTTCTCGAAAGCACGATTTTCATCAACTGGCGCCAGTTTTTGAACATTTAACGGCAGCGGACAGCAGACAATGTCTTCAAACTCATTGCAGTACTTGATGGCATTGCCAATAAGGTGCTGAGTATAGAATAGAGCCGGGCAATCCGTGGGAGTTAACTCCTTGCACTCACCCGTGCCTTTGTCACAGAGCTCACACCAAACACAATTCGAGAATAAGCCAAAGAGGCAAATGAGTAATCCGTAAAGCGCGTGCATTGCGAGCAGCATTGCGAGCACAACTGAAGTGAAGATCAGCTTGGAACTGAGACAAGTTCTGAGCGTTCTCCGCGTATCTTGTTTGAATCAACTCGAACAATGAGAAAGCGACTTTTTCGATTTCATTAAAAGCTATAATTATTAATAAAAATGCATAAAAGTATATTAATGCTAAATAGTTGTTGTTTTTGTGATTGACACTCTCTCCCTCGCTGTCTAGTTGTGACGCATGCCCATGCTTTGCATTTGTTGTTGTTGTTGCTGCTGCTGCTGTTGTTGCATGTGTTGTAAGTACATTTGCTGATTACCGCCGCCGCTTCCTAGTGGCACGCTGGTGGTTGTTGCAGCCACGGGCGCTGTTTGAGCTTGTTGCTGCTGCTGTTGTGGTTGTTGTTGTTGCTGTGGTTGAAGTGGAGATTGGTTAGCATTTGCGTTGGAATTGGTAGTGCTATTTGCATTGCTATCAGCGCTGTGAAATAATAGAAAATATTTTATAAATTTAATTATTTTGCAATTGATTTGTAAGCTGCACCTCTTTTCATTGTGTATATCCTCCAGATTTAGGTGGGTTATGAAGCGCAAACGCATTTGCAGCAGTGGTCGCAGCCTCTTAATAATTGCCTCCGATTCGTTTTTAATAATATTGCCCACGTGTATGTACTTGATGTGATAGCTAAATGAACAGAAATAAATAAATAAATTGTGGTTTACTATATTCACACAATCGAATATGGCAATTGGCTTACAGAAAATCACAAATCTGATCCATATACTCCAGGGGCTTGGGTCCATGCTGCTTGTCTACTACTTCAAGCATTTCGTAGAGAAATATAGCAATGCCTGCAACGGCATTCGGTTTCTCCTGTTCGATGCGCTGCAGGAACGGCCCGAAGACATGGCACAGGTATAATAACTGATGCTCGGTGCGCACACAGGGCTTCAGTTTCTCCTTGATGTACCTTGTCATGGCCGCGAGCTTAAAGGCGCCCATATGATGGAAGACGGCATGCGCCACGGCGAGTACTACGGCATAGCTCTTCTCAAGCATGGCCTCGCGCACAGTCTTGAAGTTGAACAGCTCAAATGCATTAAAACGATAGGTCCAATTGAGCATGCTCGGAGTGTTAAGCATATCCTGCAGGCGATCGTAGATGCCACTCCAGTAGGGCTCGGGAAGGGCGGCCAGAACAATGCCCACCGCATTAATGTAGCTGTGTATTTCCTTTTGCGGTATCACTGCATATCCATCGACAATCACATCGATAATGCTGCCAGCAACCACTGATGGTGCTAGGGGAAGGCCAAGCAGCTCCACGCAGGTAACATAGAGCGCATGCGTTGGCGCATTGGGGAACTCATTGAAACGCCAGTCGGTGGTGTAAAAGACGTTCTTGCCACTGATAGCTAAAAGATAAACAATCTTAAATAAAGCATTGTGGTACAATAAATGGTGTTCTCACTGTCAGCCAGCCGTCGGATGAGATTCATGTAATAGCTCAGTTCGGGCGTCCATAACGTGTCCTGGCCTTGCAGGTAGACTTTATAGGGCTCACTCACACTCCAATTGGCCGGACGAATATCACTAAAAGCGCTTGTTATGGCACTAACCTGTAAGCAATTGTTACTTAGCAAGTTGCCTGTCACTCATTATAGACAACAGCTTACCAGCTTCTTCTTCAGTGGCAGACGATCGCGCAGTATGCGTTCATAATAATGCAATGTGTTATACAAATACGTAATGGGACGATCTGAAAGCAGATAAATAAAACAAGAGTTAGAGGTGATTTAAATTTATGTAATGTATAATTGCTCACCATGAAACTTGTATAGAATACTCAAGTGGTCCAATATGATGCCCAGGATTTGATGAACATTGGGAATGGTCAGCTCAATGAAGCGATGCACAACTACATCGAGAACGGGCAAAAAACGTAGACACACATTGCTAAAATAAACGGGAAGTGGGATCTGTGATGCAGACTCATCCGGTGCAAACTTTTCGGGATAGTTTTGATGGAACGAAAGATGCTTCTCATGCCTACTAGCAAAAGTTTAATGTCAGCGCTGAGAATAGGCTTCAAATATGGTGTACTCGCCAATTGCTTTGCTTCCAGTGATCGGGGTTGTTGTCCTTGCAAAATTCCTGGACACGATTGCGCAACTCGGAGGCCTTTAGCAGTAGGAGCTGTATAATTATCAAGCAAACCTGGGCCTCGTTGCCCTCATGGGTGCGTAGAGCCAAACAAAGCACCAGCCGATCTATGGTGACCACATTGAATTTCCAAATCATGTTGTTAATTGTGTCCACACATTTGTGTATAAAGTCACGGCCATCCGAAGAACTGGCCACTTCAGCGACCAAATAATCGCAGAACTTGCGCAGGTGCGTGGATAAAGCGCGTGCGCTGATTCCTTCCAGGATTCTAATATTAAAAGCCAGGATTGCAAGTTACAAAATGATTCAAAGACAAGTTTTAGTAGAGTCTTACTTGTAAGCGACAGGACTTATGCTCTCAGTTTCCCAAATGATTTTGAAAAGCAGGCAGAGGAAAAGCGGATTTGTGTTGGGCCTCAAAAAGTGGGCAATGATGTCGTTCTCATTGGACATAGATGTCCAATTGCGATACTCTTCCTCTACAGATTTTTTCAGCTGCTGCTTGTTCTCAGCAGGATGATTGTTCTGTGTAAAGTATTCGTTTAAGGCAGGCGGAAAGCAGCCCAACGACTGCAATGGCCACGAGTGCGGTGTATGTTGCATTATGTTGGACAGAAAGTCCTTGCACCAGCCGGCTAATTCATCGCCGCCGCCATGTACATGCATGGAACGCGCCAGCGTCAAAATGAGCACACGATTCAGCTCCTCGCTCTCATTGGATGCAACGCCGCCGGGTGACTTGTCATTCAAATGCCGCGAGAACTGCGACTGAAACTCGGCGGAGCCAATGCTGGTAATCAAACGTAAAGCGGTCGATTCAAAGCTGCAGACAGAGAATATATAATAATTGACTGGGTTTAATATCATAATTGCAAAATTACCATAGATTCAACTGCATTTTATTTGTCTGCGGAACGGATGAAAGCGAGTAGAGCAGCGACAGCAACTGGACCCGATAGTGGGTGGGCACATGGTGCAAGCGATACGAGAACATTTCCATCAGCGTGTGCAACATGGCCCAGGCGTGACTCTTGAATACCGTTGGAAGCAGTTGAGCTGTAAAGTATGTGTATAATATGTGTGTATGTGCATATAATTGTATAAGTATGTCTTGCCAAAGCGGACGGATTCTTTCCAAGAAAGTCGGAGCCTATCTTATCCGATCAAATTGACTACAATTCTCAAAATTCTGTGTACAAAGATAAAGGATATATGTTTTAAAGGTAGTAATCTAATATAATCGACTGTACCGAATAAACTTTAAAGACCAATAGAGTATTCTATGTATATTGCAACAATTTTAAATGTAAATGTGTTAGCAAACACTCTTCGAATATTGGCCACTTCCACCTCCGCAATTAACTCACTCAGAAAACCCTTGATTCCAAGCGACTCGATCTCAGTGTATACCAACAGTCTGGCGTAAGTTTCAATGAGAGCTGGGGCCGGCACCAGAGTCTTGCTCTGCGCCTG
This sequence comes from Drosophila longiperda, assembly GCA_035042125.1. Classification (NCBI taxonomy): domain Eukaryota; kingdom Metazoa; phylum Arthropoda; class Insecta; order Diptera; family Drosophilidae; genus Drosophila; species Drosophila longiperda. Next base: position 13,494,932 of record JAWNLV010000107.1, read on the forward strand.
CTTTAGCATTTGGGTGACAAAGCTGTGAATTAGTGACATTTTGCTGTGCAACGTTAGGCTATCGAGCACTGAAACGGAGTAGGTCACTGCTGGTATTGGTGTGCCATTCGCTGACTTGGCATTGCCATTCATAGCTTCCAGCAAGATATTCATGTGACGCGCAAAATACTCTTGATTCGTGGAGTACGCATTGCAGATAAGTATAATGCGAAAATCGTTGCCCAAGGTGACGTTCATCATGCTATTCGGTGCGACCAGATGCTGTAGAAAGCTGTAATGATTGTGATTATTATGATTTGTGATCTCTTTGAGCTAATTGAAATACATACTCTTGATGATTCTTGAGTGCGATGGGCAGTGGTCGTGTTATGTTCATATTCTCCACACGTGCTTTTTTCATTAGATGTATCCAAATGCAGATGGGCGCCATGTGGCGCACTAGCGATGACTTGTTGTAGTCGGGAAGCTTAAGTGGCTCCTGCTCCGGATAAAGGAGATCAAACAGTCGAAACACAGGGAAAAAGTTGGTGATCTGTGCGAAATGTTGATTAAATGTAAACTGTAATTCGAGGACAATTTGGTTGACTTACTGGATTCTTTTGTATGCTGCCCGAGATGAACTGCAACAGTATCCACATTAGCTGATCGCGTCCCTTGCGCAGCTCCAGCTTCGATAGCTGTAAATATAAAAAAAAAGATTAAACAAACTTATGCCAAAAATTTGATGAGCTCGTTTACCTTATCATGCAGCGCCATTACAATGTGCATAAAGCTGACAAGTTGGAAGAGCACAAAGTAGATCAACTGCGAAGAGAGATGCAGCCAAACCCATTCGTTGGGCGAGATTTGTTCGTCGTATGCATTGAAGCCACTGCCCGCAGTAGCATCATTCGTTTCAGTCATTTCCATCGCATGTATTATCAGATTGACCAGCTGCTCCTCAAGCGCGTTGTAACGTTGCTTCTGATGCTTCTGCAGATTGAGCATGACAGAAACCATTTCCCGCGAATATGGCTGCTCGAGCACATGGCGCAACAACGGTGTCTGATCCTCCAGCAGTTCGGGCTCATATGGAAGACTGCCCTTGAAGTTAAACTTCAAAGTGTTGTGATCCAGACGCCAGGAGTTCATCAAGTGATCCGCATACCCGAAATGCTCAACAATGGGCAGCATGTGGGCATGACCAATAATAGACACCATTTGCGCTGTGGTGCGGAACTCCTCGACAAAATCCGTCATCAGCTGGTTGAGCTTCCAGTGATATGGAAACGGACGCATTATTTCATTTGCTATGAAATAGGCGGGCAGCAAACAATTATTACGATCGAATATGAAGCGTATAATTTCTTCGACAGCCAGCAATTGTGGCAGATATGTGACATTGACATTGAGGGGAAACCATTGAGCCTTGTCACGGCACGCCTTCATGATCTCCCGCACACCTTTATAGTCCACCTGGGCGATGACCTTCTTGATAAGCCGGAAGCTCTCGATCCAAAATGTTTTGCGTTCGTAGTCGAGCTTCTCGCAGGACAACACCTTGTCGCACAGTATTCTATGAATTAACAGATAAACATTAACATACATATTGTAACTGTGTGATGTATTACCTTTTACCTGGCTGTTATTAGATGGGCATCCACCAATTTGGGCAGCGCTCCCATCAGCACCTGCATGTGATAACTGGGCGCCTCGGCAGATCGCAGCAGATATGAGCGAAGCACCTGCTCCCGATTCTCCACATTGCCAAATGCGGTAACTTATATAGAAAAATATGAACATATATTCAAGGACAACATTTAATTGCAAACTTACTCAGACTATTTGTGAAACTGCTCGCTTTATCATCGTCGGACTTGAAAACAATGACGCTGACAAACGCTTCGTCTATGGAGTCAACTTTCTGTATGAAATAAAGCGCAGATTAGCTACTTTTCAATTTCTGTTTTATCAACTCTTACCAGAAAGTCGTTTACGGCGTCTAAAATTTGCGTATCCATTTTGTTTACTTATTTATTTTGCATTTTTTACACAAAGGCAAATTTTCAATGCAAGCCGGCTGACAAACAACTAAGTAAGTAAGTATCGAGTACAATAACTAGACTAATATCGATCATATCCATTTTGTTTTTTAAATATATCGGTTATTTAAATATCGATACTTGGTTTTTTCTATTGACCATCACTAATAGGCTTATCAGCTGCTTGCCTTTGTTGATAGAATACATTGAAATAAAATTATTACAATAATGAAAAGGGTGCTAGTTACAGGCGGAACTGGCCTTGTTGGCAAAGCTTTGCAGGCTGTTATCAAAGCTGAAAAGCCAAGCGATGAGGAGTGGTTCTTTGCCGGCTCGCAAGATGCAGACTTAACGTGAGAATATTTTTTTGTTTAAACAACATTTGGTTTCATATGACTGATTGAACAACAACAGGAATTTGGCAGCCACGCAGGCATTGTTTGAGAGAGTGAAGCCAACGCATGTGATACACTTGGCTGCCATGGTCGGTGGCCTATTTCACAATATGAACAATAACCTTGATTTCTTGGTAAGCTTTTGATGCGGACTGAAACTGTTTATCTACTGAAAATGTATTCCTTCAATTCCAGCGTAACAATTGCTTGATCAACGATCATGTCCTGCAAACGGCACATGAGCTGGGCTGCACAAACGTTGTCTCCTGCCTGTCCACATGCATATTTCCTGACAAGACTAGCTACCCCATCGATGAGACCATGGTGCACAATGGACCGCCGCACGCCTCGAACTATGGCTATTCGTATGCGAAACGTTTGATAGACATACATAATCATGCGTATAACGACAAGTATGGACACATGTACACGTCCGTGATACCATGCAATATATTTGGTCCGCACGATAACTACAAGCCCGATGTCAGTCACGTGATTCCAGGCATGATCAATCGCATGCACAAGCTGCGCACCGAGCAGCCCGAGTTGGATGAAAGCGAAAAGATCTTTACAGTCTATGGCAGTGGCAAGCCATTGCGTCAATTCATCTACTCGTTAGACTTGGCAAAGCTGATGATTTGGGTGCTGAGATACTACAACAGCATTGAGCCCATTGTTTTGAGCGTAGACGAGGCTTCAGAGGTAACGATCTATGAGGTAGCTCAGGCCATAGCCAAGGCATTTAACTTTAAGGTGAGTCGTGAACAAATAGTATTTACATTAATTAACGTATCACATTAAAATTATATTTATTGCAGGGCAAACTGGTCTGTGATACGAGCAAGGCAGATGGACAATTCAAGAAAACAGCTTCGAATGCAAAGCTGCGCAAGCTGTTGCCAGATTTTAAGTTTACAGACTTTGAGGAGGCCATCGAAGCGTCTGTGCACTGGTATACGACAAATTATGATCAGGCTAGGAACTGATTATTGCATTTAAATACAAATTTGATGTTTGTTTATAAAATATAACATCAATAAAATCACACATTTACAACAGATATATATCTAAATAATTTTTCTTTATTTATTAATTAAATAAGAAGCTAAATTTAGATTCATAGACACTTTTTACAACATGTTTAACATATTACATATACATATATACGATTTACGATATAGGAAAAGCTTTAAATAACGGTAAATCTCGGGATCTTGTGCTCTTATGTGTGAAAATGTGCACGGCTATAAGGGGGGGAAATGATCGCTTAACCTAGGTAGAAAAACAATCAAAAATATCTATATTTGTATAATCTCAATTTCTCTGAATAGGGAGTGGCAGATCGTCATTGTTTTTGTTTTGTGGAATTATTGTGCATTGATATTATTGTAACGTTTTTCGTTCGCAATTCATTGAGCTTGTCCGTAGAACCTAAACTTACAATTAAATATATATATTTTACAACTTGTTGGTATAGAGAATTACCATTTAAATAGAATAGTGGAAAAAATGTTCCCTTCACTTATTTGAACTAAAATTGAAATAGATTCAAAAACAGAATTTTCTGGCATTTCAAATAATGTAGTCAGGTCGAAAAAATGGCTCTTGTCGTGAATAAATTAGAAAGTTCTTCGGGCATGCATGAATGAGAGTGGTGTGGTGGTGTTCTGCTGCTAGTGGTGCTTTAGGATATAAGTGGTTGAAAGAATTTTAACAGCAGAGCATAGTTGGCTACATTACAAATAGTTCAACTAAAAAAAAAAAAACGTGCTTGCAACAGTTGAGCTGTTGCCTGAATGGATTCCTCATTATGATCAACTTAATCATCTGATTCGGATTTTTCTTCTGCTTCTGTTTCATCTTTTTCTTCTTAGAGTGGATGGCCAAATCAGAATGCTCTAGAAGCGCTTGAGAAGCAGCGGCTTGTTACGGTCAGCAAATGCCTGATTAATCCATTTGACGTCGGGCTTGGAGAAGCGCACAGATTGATTCTCGCCACAAGTGGACTCGCCACTGTAGATACCCTTGAGTCGGACATTGGAGCCGCTGCCGCAGGCTAGCGCGCTGCCAACATCAAATTCACACGAATCGTATTTGGTGGCACTGCACACGCTCGTTCCATCGGCACCACAATCGCTGCGCGCCTGTGCGGAGGCGTCGGTCACATGCATAATGGCGCCTTCCTCGTGAACTGTATTTTGTGAATTAAAATGGTGATTAGTTAAAGCGTAAGGTTTGCCAGCGAGGGGCATGCTTACTTGAGAGGGCCTGTTTGCCCCAGCCGGTGGTCACACAGTGCTCCGATGCGCCGGGATCCTCATCGCTGATGCAGATGGGCTGAATGTGGGTGGCGAACTCGAAACGTTTGTCCAAACGAATAATGGCCAAATCATTGGCATGGGTCGACGGATTGTACGAGGGATGGACATCAATGGTCTTGGCACCCACCAACTGGAACGGCAGTGGCTCATTGGTGCTACCCAACTCCCATTCGCCGGCCTTGATGCGTACATCGTTAACGGGCACACTAACGAAAGAATTCATTAGTTGTAGTCTACCAGATTCTAACTAGGGATTCGAGCCACAACTTACCCATCCACACAGCTAGCCGTGGTGATCACAAATTCATCGCCAATGATGGCGCCACCACAAAGCAGAGTTTTGCTCGACTCGCGCAGAACCATTGCTTGCCAAGGGATCTCAGCGAAGTTGGCATCAATTTCCTTAACTCCGGTGGGCTTAGTGCTGTCAGAAATTAAGCGAGAAGATTTTAATTGGATTATATTAATTTTAGATTATATATATGCAATAAAATATATATAAAATAATAATGAAGAACTTACCGCTTGTTGCGTGTGGCGCAGACGCCAGCGAGATTGACGGGCCAGGGATCAACGTAGTTGGGATCGCGACAGCACTTGCCGGGAGCACCGCTCTCGGCCACCAGACAATCGGTGAGTGGCACACGGAAGGCAGCCTCCATTGGACTCAACTGGACGGGTGTTTCGCTTAGCACACCGATGGCATTGCAATAGTTCTCAGTGGTGCAGACGAGCGCAGAGGCGCACTTGGCAAAATGCTTGGGCTCCTCAGGAAACTGCGGTGTGGGGAAGATTTGGGGCGAGAGCTGATCCTCTCCGCGGTACACAGGCTTCTCATTCGATGGCTGTGGCACACGGTCCGGCTCGTAACGTGGTGACTGTGTGGGACGTGGTTCGCGGTGAGGAATCTCGTTGGATGAGACGGGCGGCAGGTATTCGTTGGTGGGGCGACGTGTCGGCGCTGCTGTGGGCAATGGGCGGTACGCGGGCTTCGTGGCTGCGGGCTGAGTAGGCTGTGGACGGTAGGCTGGCTGTGTGGGCTGTGGGCGGTAGGCTGGCTGTGTGGGCTGTGGGCGGTAGGCCGGCTGTGTGGGCTGTGGGCGGTAAGCCGGCTGCGTGGGCTGTGGGCGTGGCGGTTGGGTGGCACGCGACTGCGTTGGCTGCGGCTGATAGGTGGGACGACGAGTGGTCTGTGGTGGCAAATATTCGGCAACAGGACGACGAGTGGTCGTCGGAGGCAGATACTCGGTCGGCTGTGGACGATAGGCTGGCTGGGTGGTGCGCACAGCGGGCACTGTGGGATTCGTGGGCAGCGGGAAGGTCTTCTCGGGCAGATTGAAAATGTAGCCATCCTCAGTCAGTGTGGTCGATGGCATGCGGCAGCAAGTCTCTGGTGCATAGCAGCGATTTGGCTAAAATAGAGAGATGTTGATATAGCAAAGAGTCGGGCTAATTACAAATGTTGCAGCGAGTCAATTAAAGCGGGCAGCTGCCACATAAATTAACACCAGGCGTTGCCGCAAACAGCTGAGCCAAAGTAGCCAAAGTCGTGTCTGGGTCGTGCTTCAAAGTCCATGCAGCGATGCAGCGCATTAAATTACAAAAAGCCACAAGCTGCAAGCAACAAGCGGCTTGCAACTCGACTGCTAACTTTTCGACTGCCTCGCTTTGCTACCTGATCATTAAAGTGGCCAATGTTGCCTGCCTGTCAATTGTTTTCTTATTTTTTTTTTTGTTTTTATCTTGCCTCTTCTTTAGTATTGTATGTGGTGTTAATGGTAACCCAGAAATTTGCAGTTTCATGCTGCAATCTTTTGCAGCAGCATTTTGAAATGCAGCCCCACAAACGTTGTTGCTGTGTCAAGTTTGTCGCCCAAGTCATTTGCTCACTGGCAACGCCTACACACATTAGCCCGCACACACACACACACACACACACACCCATATAACAAAAAATTAGCTCATTTATATGCTAAAATCGCAAATAATTATGGCAAACGGAAATATTTTACAAATTCCGTAGGCGGTTGACAGAAACAAACGAAAACAAAAAATATGCTGACTAATTTGTTAAAAAAAACCATATAAATTAAAAACAAACAAATGCAAATAAAATATTTATAACTATGTTTATAAATCCAAATGAATATTAATATAAATGTTTATATAATCGTCATTTTGTCAGTTTCTAAATTAAATTGGCGTCAATTAAAAATTACGAATGTTATGTTAAAAACAAATTGGAAAAAACCCTTTTTACGAAATTTAAATACGCTTTACTTTGATTTGGGTACAGTTAAATAACAATAACTGGTTTTTTTTTTAGCAAACAAATAGTTTTTACGAAATGATAGGTGATAAATATGTATACATGTATATTATATGCTAAGCGGTTAAATTGCTTATATTATATAAATAAGAATTTCGGAAAATAATAACAACTGCTGAAGATTTCAAGCTAAGCGTTAATTACATAAATAATACAACTCTATAAAGAAATAATAGTACTACAAAAACCAAAGATTTAGAGGCAGAGGCACCAACAATGTATGAGACTTTGATAGTTTGATATTTCTTTTTCTCGCAAGTAACAAATTGTTATTGTTTTTTTATTCAACACTTTGGATTAGCATGCAAGCAATAAAAATAATGTTTGTCTCTTGTCGCATTGCTTACGCAATCGCAAATGTTTCATTGGCCGCCCACAAAAGAACAGTGAATTGAGAATTCTGCAAGCAGATTCGAAGCGTTGAACACATCCCAAGACGCAGCTGATCTCAGCTCGGCTCTTTTGGCTCTTCACACGGCTGCGTTGTCAACGAGGGGCGACCTTCTGTTTTATTGTCTCGCGCAATTTGTTACTCATAATTCAAGTGGCAGACGGACGACAGACGGACGACACTGGTGGCTGCTACTGCGGGGCGTGTGAATGCGAGTTGTGAAAAAAAAAGAACGCCGCAGAAGTCAACCAAAATAATGTGCACATTTGTTAAAAATTAAGCGAAAAGTGAACAGCGACAGCAGTCGAGTTTCGTTGCCTGACAAATTAATAATTATAATTGAATGCGAATGCGAATGCGAATCGAGTTGCTTCCGTTGGCTAGGCCTGAGTTAGCCATTGCTGTTGTGATTGTGGTTGTGGTTGTCCTTCTTGACTGCCTTAATTTGTTATCATTATCGTTAGTTGGCCCTCTGGCATCATTTTCATCAATTAAGCTTTAATCAAATGTTATCTTAATGTAGACATCACTCATTGGGCATTAAGTCAAGCGACGCACGCATTAAGTTTTATGTAATACATGTTATCATTAAGACTGTTGCTGCTGCCAAGCAAAAAAAAACAAAAAACAAAACAAGTAAGTGCTCTAGTCGAGTGTAACAGACTGCGAGATGCCCTGTAACCAGACCTAACATCCATTTTTCTGGCTTTTTTCTCTCGCCTCAGCGCATTTAAACAGACCAATTTGAAATTGGTGCAGGGTATTAAAATCAACAGCAAAAAAATATTTTAAAAAATTCAACAATGCGAAACTGACATAATTTGTTGTTGTGGTTGATCAATGACAAGCAGCAGGCAGCGGGCAGCAGCCCTCAACGTCCACCTGATCGCCGATTAAGTCGCGTCTGTTGCCCTCTTGCTTATGATCAATCATTTTGCAGCTTCGAGATAACAACAGTGACAACAACAACAACAACAGCAACAAAAACAACAAAAAACTGATGCTACTTGTACAGCCGACAGCTAAAATATGTAATCGCCAGCAGCAACAGCAACAACAACAATGACGTCAAAATGCTTTTAATAAATTTAGTTGGCCATACAACATGTTGTTTGTTGTTTTTGATGTTTTTTTTTGTTGCCTGTCTCTGTTGCTTCGAGCTGCAATTTGTTAATAATGTTGCAATTACAATAAGTATATGAAATTGTATGAAATTTATTTTAATGCCAGCTGCTTCAAGTCAAATAACAAATGACTTAGGCAACAAACTGACCAAAGGCCGCATTGGTAATGAAAAAACTCAAAATATCAATTACTCTATCTAGAAAATTTGTTAGAAACTAAATTGTGCTTTAAAAAAAATAAATGTGTAAAATTTAAGAAAACGCTTCTATATCCCATATATAAAATGTATATGCCTTGTCCTAGATAAAACTTTGATTTAGCTACAGAGAAAAAAGATCGTTAGTTGTCTTGGACAACCCATTGGTAATTTAAGCTTTCGTGTATACATCCATTCGAAATGTCAAGAGTGTATCTAGCACCTTATGTAAAATCGAAATTTATGACACAAATGTTTCGCGAATTTGTTTTTATGACAGTATTAATGTGGCGAATACCCCTGTATTAAATTTTTTTTTTCTGCTTTGACTGTTTATGGGCCTATAAAAATAAAATTTTTGATTTTCTGTTTATGCTTTTGGCATCTTACATTTGGCCCGGCCCTCGTGTGCATTTAGCAAGCAAACAACATTTTGTTGCTCAACTTTGTCGCTTAAGTCTTTTGTTTATGCATCGTCTTTTTTGGCATAAATAATACATGTCCGAAATACTGTTAATTTATAGCGCAGGTCAACTAGATGAAGAATAAATGAATCCAAATTATTACATGCCTTTCTGATCTATTAATTATGTGCCCAATGGCTGTCAAATTGTTATTACAACCTCATATAAATTATGTGTGTTTATGCGTGCCATATCTATAACAGAAATCATAAATAATGATATGCATGCATAGCCGCTACAAAATAACCAATTCCAAAACACTAATAATTTAGAAGAAAAATCAAACAAAATGAATACACAAAACAAATTGTTAAACGCTGTCAACGCTTGCCTGACAACGTCGTGTTGTCGACCTAGACCTTGAAGTTGTAGTTGTCATCTTCAACTCCACCATCATCATCATCATCATCATCAGCAGCGTCATTATTATTATTGTTATGGTTGGCGTTTACCGCTGATGTGCGCCTCGACATGCTCTGTTTGTTGTGTTAGCCTTTTGTGGTTTTTTTTTCTTATGTTTTGCCTCTATAACAACACAGTTATCTAGCCATACAACTGTCCACGTTAAAAGCTTAAATAACGCAACATTTGAGACAGCAAATCGAGGCAAAATGCCCCCTTTGGCTGCCTTGCGGAATGCTAGGTCAGTGTTTGAATTCATTGCGATTAGCTGGGATATTAATGCGAACAGCAGATATGTTATAGAAATTATAAAACTATTTAGCAGTAATTCATATAAAAAACACTGCTCAAAACACATAAGAAATTTAAAATAACTATTCTGCAACTATTTGTTAAAAACAAAAAAAAAATTATAAATTTTTTTATTACGCGGTGTAAAATGTCAATAAGCAAGTAGCTTAAAATTTGACAAAGTTGTAAGTGGTAAACCGGCTCGAGAAGAAGCAGAAAATTTCGTTTTACATAAATTACATGGAACTGGAACAAAAACTGACTAAAAAATTGAGTTCACGCAATGCGGCATGTTATAAAATGTAAAACATTCAACTTGCAGCAGCAGCTTAAATGATAAATGACCATAATGAAAATACGCGCCATAAACACCTATATTATTATATATAAGTGATATACATTTCAGTTTGCAGCAGGCTTAAAGACATTCTTTCAGTTCAGTTGGTCGGATGATCAATTAAACATAAAACTAAAAAAGGAGCGTTCTCAATCAGCGTGGCAAATGCTGAAGCTTAAAGGTCGGTCAATAGCCGATGTGGGCACAGTGGGCATGCGTCGCATGTGGCATGTGAACATTAATTGATCAGATATTCGCATTGCAACAACTGCTGACCGTACCAAAATCAGAACGAGAGTTACGGGTTGGGCTAGGCCGCAATATGGCCTCTCCCAAGGCGTCACTTGCAAGGCGAAATTGCAATGCTGGACAGGCTGAGAGGGTTGCCAACCAGCCTGCCAGCTAGCCAGTCGAACGACCTTGCAATGTTGCATTCCGCGCATTTTTCACTGTTAAACTACTCAAGTTATTTTTGCCTCTTCGCACTCTTGTAAATTAGGGATACATTGCAGGCAACTGGTTCGTCTATACACACAGCTGAACCGAATGTTATTGTTGTTGTTGTTGCATATGCTGCTTGTTGTCCCCAGCGTGCATTTTGTAGCATGCCACGCAATTGGCGTCAATGCCTGCATAACTTAACGAGTTCGAGGCACCTTTGTGGTGCGTAATCGTCGCTGGACCTGCTCCTCGCCAGCTGCTGAGGCTGAGACTGAGGCTGATGCAGAGGCTACCGCTGCTGTTGATTCGAGGCAAATTATGAGACTGTGGCCCACCAAAATGAGCAGTCACAAAAAAAAAAAAACAAAAAAAAAAAAACAACGAAATAAGAAACATCAACTGACTGCAACGATTTCGGTTTTAAGTGCGTGGTTGCAACTGCTGCAGCGTCTGCAACATAATTCACTTGCTGTGATGATTTTTTGTATTTTTATAATTTTTTTTTTTCTTGTTTTTTGGTTTTTCGTTCAACATGCGGCAACAGGCAACCAGAGCGTTGAGTACGCAACTGACCCGTTTTGTTGGCCATTGCATGTAAACAAATTATGCAATTGCAATGCCAGCACCAGCTCTGTATAAATAGTGAAGAAAAGTATTGCCATCCTGTTCGCTCTAGACTGCCAGAGGCTTCTGTCTCGCTCCCTCGCTCCATCTCTCTCTCCTTCTCTCTTTAACGCTCTCCCTCTCTCTGTCTTAACTGGCTAGTATTCTGGTAGGCCGTAATTTAACACATTTTCGGCTTGAATGCATTTCATGCACATTACTTGTAGGTTCAACTGCATTCCATTGCTTGATTGCCACTTGACGGCATCAAGTTCGTTGCCTGAGTCTTTCGTTTTGACATTGCCACTGACTATGGCAACAACAGCGCAACTTGGGCAATATCATAGTAATACAATGTAAATCAGTTACATTTTGCCCTGTATTCATTTTAATCAAAGCAACAACATATTCTGTTATTTATTTTAGGCTAAAAGCTTAAATTAGTTGGCAAATCGTATGGTTCCTAACCTGTGAACATGCCAAATAAAAACCAAATGTAGAAACAATATTTATTCTAATACTGTATATGTAATGCCGAATTTAAATATGCAGTGAGTCAATATTTTCAATTAGATGTGATGGTAATTTAAGCGTTTCCCATCCCACACTGCGTTGACTCAGCTTGGCAAATTCTACATTTCAAGTCATCTCAAATCAAATTGAAATTTCAGATTGTTAAGACGAACAATTCGTCATCTCGTAGAATTGGGAAAACAAAAAACAAATAGATCAAAAGTTGAGCGCAATTTGCATCTAGTTACAGAAACAAACAACATCAACAATCAGCAATAACAAAAGAATATTTTGACTGAAAATGTTAACTAATTGTGTGCTAATAAGCTGCATTTGTTGTTGTTGTTGTGGGTTTTTTTTCCAAGCTGCTGCTGGCTGTTTTTGGCTGGTTGCTGGTTGCTCTTGTTGTTGTTGTTGTTGTTGCTGTTGCAGTTGTAGTTTGCATTGCTTGTGAAATGTGCTACGATTGCTGCAGTTATCTATGTAGCGCTGCTTTGTTTTCGGGGCATCTCATCATTGGCACATCCAAATGCTGTTTGATGCCGTTGCTGGCTTTTTTTCTAATGCTTTTCGGATGCCCGCCAACAAAACTTATAACTTTTGATACGCCCAGACAACTTGCCGATGCTAATGATTACTTTTTGTGTGTGCGTCCTCTTTTTTTGTTTGTCTCATTTGTGTTGCACAAGTTGAGCCAATTAAGCGGTCTTTTTCCTGACAAATGTAGCATTGAAACTTACCCCCTGCTTTTTGACATAGTTGACGGCGCTGATTTCACCATTGCGGCAATCTTGTGGCGACACACAATCCGAATCACGTGGGCAGGTGGCATACGGCACAGGTGTGGTTGTCGTCGTCGTTCTCCGGGTTGTTGTGGTGGTTGGCACTGGGCGATATGTGCAGCAAATGTTTGATTCAGGATTACAGTTCTGGAAGAATAAAGCAAACAAATTGCATATGAAACACAGTTTAAATGAAAATGCTCTAAAAACAAAATAATAAATTGTTGGTAGAGAAATATATTGTTTACATTAAATTTGTATTAGAATAATATTCAAATAAAACAAAGTATCTGTAGCTAAATTCAAAGCAATTTGCTAAAATTGTTTGTATTTTAATAAGTCTTCTCTAAATTTTGTTTGTGTTCTAGTTTTCAGTGCTGTATATTTCCAACAATTTAATTTAATATAGATATTTTAACATTAGGTTAAAGGCCATAAAAAGGCAACAGACTACTGCAAGTAACTTGCCAAAAGATACGCATATACAGAGAAATCTCACTGTCTAGTTGAGTGGTCGCGTAATCAATCAATGTGTTTAGCAACCGCGTACTTGACCAACAGTGTTAGCCATAAAGTTGCAACTTGTTGGCATCGGCATTAATTAGGCAGCCTAAACGATCGTTGCTTCTGCCACGGCAATTGTTGTTGTCAACTCTGTCGCCTTTGGCAAAAGGTCAGCAACGCGACCATTGCAGTTGCATAAATGATGTGTTAAAATAATGCCCAAGCATTTTCTTGCATTTTCTTACTGAGTCTTGAGGATTTTTTTTTGTGTCTTTTAGCACCTTGATGGCATTGCTGCCAATTTGCATTGAACTTTGCCGCCTTCACTCAATGGTCTTATGGGATTCTATCGAAACCTTCGCAAGCCCGTCGTCCAGCTGGCATTTGGACAATTGCAAATTAATAATGATAATCATGTTGTCTGGCCTCAGGCCAAAAGTTCAAGAATGGCCAAGGTGTTTGTGATTCTGCATTTATTCTATTTTTTTTTTCTGTCTTTTTCATTCTTGCCTGAAGCTACAAAAGAACCACGGTAGTCGGAGGCGTGCTTTTGACGTATATGCAAATCAATTAGCTTCGCCATTCCACATTTTAAATGCAGCATGAAAATAACAAACAATGGTTTAAATATGATGCTATTAATCTTAATTATTCAATTCATTCATTTTTAAACTTATTTCCTTGGCACGAAAACCAGTTCACTGCTCACCTCTAGAACGATATATAATTATCATTCTAATACTGTATCAATCAATCTATCTCCCTTTCTGTGTGTTTTGCAGTCTCACACGTTTTGGGTGTATCGTGAAGATCACATTTGACAATCCCGCACAAAACAAAATTATTTATATATCAAACTAAACGACCTTGGATCATAAAACCCTGATCGCTGGACAACACACTCAAATCGATATTCGAAAACAAGAAATTCTTGTCAAATCACATATAGAACATGCGATTTTCTCATAGACATCATGTGAAGTTAGGAACACATTCGAATCGCAAAGCGCTTAAATCAAGCAAAAGTGAATTGATGAAACAGTTTAATGAGATGAATAGGAATATGTTAGATGTGTCTAAAAGGCACTAGAAGCAAAGCGAACAACGTGCATATTTAATAAATGTCAACCCTGGTTAATCATAGGCATGACTGAAGAGTTAATCAGTATTCAAATGGCATACAATCTACTTAATGAATTAATCAGGTTAAGTATGCAGGTGTAATCGTAAATTCCCAAATTTAAAATAAGCTATGATATATTCTCGTCAAACCGGATGGGATACAAAGTTCAGTTTTATCTTATTGAATCATAGGTTGTTAAACCTATTAGCAAACGGAAAGCTTGGCGAATTTAACGTAAATTTAAAGAAAGATACAAAGTAAATAATCAAAATAATAATCACAAAGCACTTGACAAGCTGAGAATTTTTTAATTGTTTTGCATACAATATTATAATTGCTTGTGTGCGCAATCATTTTTCAAATTATTGAGAAATTCACAAAAAATATTTGGCTTTATTATTGATTTATTGACGCGCAATGTGCTAAAAATAACAGCAAGTTGTAATAAAAAAAAGATAAAAACACATAAAGTAAAAGCTTAAATATTTAAATGTGTAAAGCGGATTCCCTTAAGCGTGAAACTGTAAATTGTTCAGGAAATGCAAACAGATCGAGAAAAAAACGAAAAATAAAATACATTTGGCATAACTCGCTCTGTTGACTCTGTCAGTGTCAAGTTTATACACACACGTTAGCTGGCTACCTAATTTGGCCAACAAACAACTCGCTGACTCAAAGCCGAGGCGAGACGCCCACGCGTTAACGATTTGGCTCTTTGTCAATTGGCCAGGCGCAAATTTGTCAGCATTGTCAGCTTGTAAATATTTGTTGGCCATTGTTGATACAGTTTCTTGTGAGAGCTACCTATTTGGCTATATGATCATTTGATCATTTAAATTAATTTTATTTCTAAATAAACCAAACTAGGCAATTAATCTTAGCTGCTCTTCAGGTTAATTGCTCTAAGCCACTTAAATGAGCACATTTTAACAGCTGAGTATTTCAGCATACCATTTTAGCACGCATTATATTTAGCCTTATTAGAAAAGGTAAATAAACCTCTTTCAAATTTGAAACATGATACACAAATTTGGCTTTAAGACTGTTTATATTATCACTTATATAATATAAAAATAGAAACGATTTTGTTGATTGATTCATTAAAATGCTTGAAATAAATTCCTTTGACGTTAAAACAAAATATGTTAGAGAAAAAGTTAATATATATATGACTGCCATAAGTCTGTGACTAGGGAAGGCAAGAAACTGTTGTAAAAATTCAATTAAGAAATACACTTCTCTAAATAATGTTCTTTTTTCTATTTCTCAATTTATTTCTATCCTAATATTCGGCTCTCCATTTTTAATTTATTCAACCGTTAGCCATTTGCCAGTGTAACAGCTAAAACCCACAGAAACTAATTTGTGCACGTAATTAAATTTGTCATCAATGAAATTGTATTTGCTGTTGTTATTTAAGTAACCAAACTTGTCGTCGCTGGTCAGCGGGTCAAATTTGCACTTGAGGCGCCGTTGGCAACCGCAACAGCACGCATAGATCGTCTCCAATAATTTTTTAATTAAAAAACTTAATTCCGTTGCTTGGTGTTGCAATGTCAGCTCAATATAAAATACACGCAGTTGCGTGTAGATGCGGCATATTGCGGCAAGTTTGTTGCCTAATTCTTTTGTTAGTAGCTGCTTTCAAAGTGAAATAAGCTATGCGCTGGATTTTGAACAGGAATTCAACTTCTGAAATAGCCGCAAAATAATGCGATAAAAGTGAAAATCCAATTGGGGATTGTTTTATCTTCAATTTTATTGGGCAGGCGCTCAATATGCAAAATAAAACATTTTAATAAAAAGTGGGGCGACATTTGCATTTACATAAATTTCTTTGTAGCAAGCGGCGAACTTGGCAGAGCAGCAATTAAACATGAACTTCACTTTTTATTTCACTTGCCAGATATTACGAAATGCGGCAACGACGAAAGGTTGAATGGGTTTTTCTTTTGTTGTTTTTTGAAAACTGACAAACCGGAAAACAACGGCAACTGTGCCAACATAAAAAAATGCAGATCAGATCTGGCTAATCAAGCGAATTGCAATATTTTTAACATTATCGACCGCAGACAGGCTTTTAATTTAGAGTTGCTTTTTGTACGGTTGCCGATCGCTTGTCAAGTGGCTGCCACAATTTTGAATATTGGGTTTAACCGCACCACAATCGATGCGCATTATGCAATTATTAGCCAGTTAGCTCGAGACAAGAGCAAACACCACAACTAAAACAGTTTGTCTTACCTGAATCTTGGGCAGTTGCTGGCTGAAGAAGCCATTCTGGCACTGATCCAGACGCACACACTGCTGTCCATTGGTACACCTGAGCTGCTCCAGCGGCGGCAGATATGTGGGTGCCTGGAATGGTGACGCTTGCCTGCTAATCACCGCATGGTGCAGGAACACATTCGATGCCGGATTCACCGAGAAGTGCGATTCGGGCTGCTCTTTGATATCGTTTTGGTATTGACCATTGAGGAACAAGTTGCCTTGATAGCTGGCATTGCCAGTGCCGTGCATGGCCAGCAGAAGTGGCAGCACCAAAGTGAGTGAGCTTCGAAACCGTGACATGGCTTTTGATTCTTTATTCCAAATATGTGTCTGGTCTGTAAAAATAATAATTAATTGAATATTAAATAATTGTAAAATATATATATAATTAATAAAACAAATAATTTATTTATAAAAATTAAACAAAATTCTAAATGTCTTATATATATGATACATCATTTATAAATAGCGTCCTTTATTATTATTTATATTTATTAATAACAATACAAAGTAATTTACATTCAGAATTTCCGCTTTTTAACTATTTAGGAAAGTCAGTATTATATAGATCCAGAACAATCATGTAAAAAACGATTTCAGAAGCTTTAAGCAATTAGCACTTGCTGACTAAGTCAGTTAGCCGGCTGGCTATAACACCAGCTGGCTATCAGTGTGTGCTGCTGTTGTTTTTGTTGTTGTTGTTCTTGTAATCGGCAATGAAATGCAAAATATCGTGATGACATATTTTCGCAAGAGGAACGCACAGAATGCCATAAAAGTGCACTAGCCGGATACCCTGAAGCCGTTGATAGGAGGCCTCAAGCAGCCTACACGCTGTGCGGATTGCCAGCTTTGGATATTGCAATGAGCCGGCTCCATGACAACGTCAACAACAACAACAACAACAACAACAGCAACAGCAACAACAACCACAACCAGAACAAGTAATAAGCAGCAAGCAACAAGTACTACTACTACAATATGGTTAACACGGCAAATGGCACTTGCTGCTGACAGGCAGGCAGACAGCTTGACTCTCGAGCGGAGTCTCCACTTTGGAGTCCAGTGCGTGACGTTAGCCTTTTGGGCAGATTGTCTACAAGTTGTTTGCGCAAAGGAATTTCAGTGTCCAGCACACAACTGGTTTTGGCCAGAAAGACTTCCGAAAACTTGCAAAAGATATGCCTACATTTTGTGTAGACTTATATATACACATATAATAGATATATATAGATATATATATACAAGTTTATTTATTATTGCCCCCCTGCAGGCTGCTGCTGTGCAATTTGTCAAAGATTCTAAGTCAGATAAATTATGAAGCAGCAGACTGTTGCGCCTGCTCTAACTTGATGTATCTGTTGGATGTGTCTAACTGTGCGTCGGTGCGTCTGTGCGTCTGTCTGTCTGTCTATCTATATCTGTCTGTCGATCTATTCATTAAAGCATTGCTAAGCTGTTTGGCCGCTCGATTACGCAAAGAGGCGTTGTCGACGTTTGGTTAGTTAATTCTATGGCTTCTGGCCCGCCCCTCTTGGCGTTTAACACGGCAATTTCATAATTGATGGCACCTGCCAAGTTAGTGTCTAAATTGACAAACTTATAGTTAATTCATTTGCATAGATCGTTAGCCCAGGCAGGATGCCATCGTTTGTTGGTAAGACCAGTTCATTTGAAATATTTTTTTTTTATATATTTAAATCCTGCATGCTGACTCAAAGCAAACACAAACAATTATAAATAAACTTATCTCGAAAATTGTCAATGCGACAATAGAAAATTAAAAAGCAAATGCCGCCAAGAAATTTGCATATAAAAATAAACACGATATTCGACTGGCGAATCGACAATTATTCAGATGTTCGAACTGAGCCAAATTTGGCAAGATGCGTGCTACATGACTCATTGCTATAAATAGTTCTATTGACAGACAACCAAAAATATTCCCCCAATTAAGCATTTAAAAAAAAAAAAATCGAAATTATTGGTTTTTCCACAATAGCGGCTGATGTTGGTGTTCTTATAGTGGAATTTAATTTGCATAAAATATGTTATGCGAATTTGTTTTGTTAGCTGCGATCATTAAAAACTTTGAATGTGTTGGTGAATTTCTAATACTTTCTCTATAATTCGCTCTGAAGTCAGCTGTCAAAATTTATAATATTTTTAATTTGTATTTTTGTTTCTATTTCCTACTACAGACTGATTGGCAGATTAATAAATTCTTGAGCTTGGAATTATACACAGCCTCGGGTGTAAGTGTCAGTGACACACTTTTCAACGGGAATCGATGAACCTGTGCTCTCTTTTGTTTTGTTTTTTAGACAACGAAACTTATGCGGGAAGCGGATTTGGAGATTTTTATTGTTCAAAATTGCCAAAATAGAATAACTACTAATCATGATTAGTTTAAATTGAAATGCCATTCAGCAAATTAATTCAAACACACACGCACACACACGATAGGGGCTATAATGCTTTCAGCTGGTCATATGTAAATCGTTTGTTGTCGGTGCTGCTGTGGAAAGTGAGGCTTCCGTCTGAACTTGTGTTTGGTTAGCTCTTAAGCCGTTTGGGTTCTGTGACTGATTTTCACATAAATTAAAACTGCAAATGTTGCTTGCGTTGTCTGGGGCTCATCTGGCCAAGTTGCTGCTGTATGCAATTTTGCAATAGCGGCGCAAAGTTCAGATCGCATCTCTAGCAAATAAATTTCAAGTGAGTTAAACACAATGCACGGCCAAGACAAGGCGGGCAGCCAAACGGACAGACAGCAATGCGGTTAGGCTGAACTGAGGGACTGTGTGGCACAGCCAGAAGCAGCAGCAGCAGAAGCAGCCGCAGCAGCAGCAACTGAATCAATCAAACCATCCATCAATCAATCAACCGCAAACGAATTTAATTTTAAACCACAAACAAAACGTCACGGCACAATTTACAGTTAATTTTGGTGGATTGTACAATTGTATAGCACAAGTAATTCACTCTTTAGTTCAACTCTAACAGATATCCTTAAAAACAAATACATATCAAAACATATCCTTGGCGCCTGGCAGTTGTCACTTGGTCACAAAATGTTGCACAAAGTCGTTAAAGTTCACTTCTTATCACTACTAGTACACTGTCTCTTTTTAGGTATTAATATAAGTTTTGTGTACATTAATATATGAATTATTATAATATTGGCTTACACACAGCTAAGTTTTTTTTGTTGGATATGAACTAAACTCGCACAATTATACGCACGAAACGAACAACTTCGATACTTCAATATGATTGTAAACATTTTTAGCAAGTTACTCGTTTTTATATGCGGCCCAGCAAACGTTTGCCAGCGTCGGCGTCAACGTCAGCGTCGCAGCTTCACAAATAAGCAGCACCCAAGCAGCGCTGAGCAGTGTACAACAAACACAATAGCTGGTGTCGACGACGCCGTCGCGAAGATGCGAACAAGTGGAATTAAGCAGAAGACAACAGCAGCACCAGCGGCAGCTACAGCAACAAAATTGCTGACTCTAGCATATGCGACGCTGCGCAGTCTCTGTTGCTGCTCTTGCTCACTTTCGTTGGCAGCAGTTCTCTCACAGAGAGAGGCCAACAAGAAGAGACAGACTAATGAAGAGAGATTAAGAGAGAGAGCTTGCGGTTTGGTTGTATGATAATGCTGATTTTCAGTACAGGTCTGCGTGCTCAGCTGAACAGATCAGTTCAGATCAGAGTAGAGCAAAGCAGAGCAGCTTCTTTAGGTATTTTGGGCATCAGACACAACTTTTCCGAAAGCCCTTCCGCCAAATTCTTCGGTTGACTTGTATTGTTTACCGGTTCGTTCTAGTTGTTTTTTTTTTTATTATGTTTGGGGATAGTATTGTTTTTAGCTTGATTTGAAGACCGGCAGCTAATTGATTTTTTTTGCTTAGTGAATTTTACGAGCATTAGGCAAAGATTTTTTTAGAGCCGAAAACATTTTATGACACTAAACACATTTGCATTTTATGCGGTAATTCTATTTAATGAAACAGGCAATTTGTCAATTATTTTTTTTTGTCACTGGCCCACAGATTCCTCTCTTGTTTTTGTTGCTAAATCATGCAAAAATGTATATCTGGGAAATAATTAAATCTCAACGTCGGTATTAAAGGCAGGCAATTAAACCCCAAACAAATCCGGGTTGATGTTCTAAGCAAAACGTCATCGTCATTTGGCACTGTCATAGCGAAAGCCAAGTTGCTGATTCACAGGGTAAACAAATCGAATATAATACAAGAGGATAGTTTTAAATGTGAATACAATGCACAAGATAGACAAAACAATTAATTAACAAAATAAAATATTGATCACGCTAAAGCAAAAGACCGCCAAAAACAAATAAGTCGAAAGAGTAGCCCAAAAAACATACATCTTATTTAAACAAACCCACAGATTCAGATGTGTTAAAAATCACGTAGCGTGGGGAAATTGAAATATTCGTAATATCGTAAAAACTACATCGAAACCATAACAAAATTGTGTGTTGCAAGCTGAAATTCGACTCTATTTTGATGAAATACAACGATAGCTGTAACAACTAAAGGCCATGTGAATTTCCAAGTGCCAAAATAACCATCATAAACCATCATTTGCAATGATGCTGCAAGTGGCTAGACAAAAATTAGATACGCCTATCAGTACAACTAATGGTTAGTTAATTAGGTCAATTGGTATTTATGGAGCGTTCTGCATAAAATGAAAGTTGGTCAAGGCAGGCGCCAAAAATTTACTAGACTGATTTTGTTTATTTTTTTTGTTCCTTAAAATTTGCAAATCACTTTATTGACACAATTGTTGACTTACTTTGATAATGTCAACTCCAAAGGTTTTTAGAAATACCAATGAAGTGCAAGTCACACATATAGCTTATCATACATGCAATTTTCAAAGTCTATGTGATTGTGATTGAAGAGGTTTTTTTTTTGGTGTTGTGTAAGGTTGCGGTTGGCTTTTTGTTGGGCCAGCCCAAAGGCTGAGCCGCACTAATGCACACTTTTGGCCCCGTAATGAAAGCTATTAAGCATTATTGTGTAATTACTGGCGGGTCAATAGCAGACTGATTCGCGAATCAAATGCACATTATAATAAAAGCATTTCAGTTCAGTTCAGACCAGTTCAGTTTTGCTTTTCACATATTCGTTATATTTTTCTGTATGCTTTATTGCGATTCGATTCGGGTTAATCTTAATTGAAGAATTGAACAAAGCAAGTTCAAATAATGGGTGCATTAGACCATGCTGGGTGAAATTTCCAATCACCCAACTCAAGTATGAATAGCCAAGCAAAAATGATAAATGTTTTAGGCACCGTTCAGACCCAGTCTACTTGGCATTTCCTTATGCCTTCCCGCTTAGTGTTTAATTCGAGACTTTAAATTATTTGAGGTTATTCATAGATTTCAACAAATGAAGAGAAAAAAAGCTAGAAATTCCTGATATAAATTAGGTTTTATATACTCATATTAACTGGGAAAGTGATTAAAACGAGTTTGCTTAAAATATTCAAATCAGATTCCTAAATGGCACGCGAATTATAATTCTTCCCTTTCGACCATTTCGTATGATTTTTGTACAACAATTGAAAGTCTGGCCATATTTAGACCCTAGAATTAGAACTGGTTTTGGGCATTTATTTAACTTAATGAATGCTAAAAATTTGTTAAGTTGATTACGTATTAAAAATACTAATAAAAAATATATTATCTCATGCTATTAAACAAGTTTGCCTAAATTATGTAAATACTAATACATTTTTTTTTATAAAATTAATTATTAATTAAATTGTTTAAAATATGAATTTATTAAAAAATGTCTTCACACTGTTTTAAAAAAGAAAAACAAAAGTTAAATAAGGTATTTCGTAGTTTTGAGTGACCTTTATTTTGTCAAAGCATTCATTCGATGTTATCAAAAATCAATCAATTGTTAGAATAAATATTCGTATTTCGAACTGATTGTAACTGGGTTATAAAATAGATTTGTTATTCAAAGCATCAGCTTTTTTATATTCTGTACTGCATTTTCGACTTATAATATATATATATATTCGTGAACAACGTGCATTTACTGAATCTGTCTGTCTGTACATTTTTCTGTGTTAGAAAGAATATCCGAGTGTTTTGAGAGTTAGATAAAGTTTTCAATATAGATTTTGAATGGCCAAGGCAGTATTAAATTATATCAATAAGTTTATTTATTTTTATTATCGATAAAAAAAAAATCACAGTTTTAAAGATGTATCATTATCAGAAATAGTTTCACGATGAATTTGAAGATATTAAAATCGAAGCTATGCAGATGCAGAGATTTCACAACAATTTATGAATCAGAGTGAATAATTAACTTTTCATAAACTATATTAGCCAATGGTAGCGGGTTATTGAACTACTCAGCAAAGACATTGAAACATTCAGATATTTCCTACACATTTTCTGTGACAAGAATGCATGAGTCAAACGGGGTAACTTTGAGGCCGTAGTTTACTCATGTGTCTTTCTGATGCTGGTTAGCCGCATGCATCAATTATGCCACAAATGTCTACTGACGTCATGCTCAAGTCTCCTTTCACTTAATGAAGGCATCAACAAATTAAGATTGATAGTTAATTGCGAGCATTTATTATATTCCTGTATATATCCCATTCCCCAGCAACAACCAGTAAAAGAATAATTAATAAAGCTTAGCCAGTAGCACAAAAATCATAGAAAATAAGTCGAAATATGAAATATGGGCATCTAAACAATTTGTTGTTTCATAAATATAAATGTTTAAAAACAATGTGGGTGAAGAAAACGTCGAGACAACAAAACTATAAAACCAAATAGTCAATAACCTAGCATCAAATTTGATCTTAGCAGACATTTTTATGGCAAACGGAATTCAAGTCTTTGACATTGTCAGAGATTAGATTTTTTTTTTAGTTGAATGTATTTTTTAAATCTTAATTTTAGTATCTAGAATGTGAGATAATTAAATCACATTTGCAAAAGTCTTTAAATGAATTAAAATCTAAATTAATTAAATAATTAATTTTATAACAAAAAATTTGAGCTTCCCTGTCATTTTTATGACGGAACTAAAGTCTTTGACATTGTCATTTGTCAATTAACTATCGAATGGAATTATTTTGTTATATTCTTTTTTTGTTTATTCCAAATTTTATTGCCAAGAATGTAAGGAAATTAAATTACACGTTTAGGCTAATATTAATTAGAATACTCAACCATTTAACATAAAATCGAACGAATGACAAAATCAAGATGTAGAAAAATTGTAATTTCGTGTGGCTGGTGTTAAAATGCTCATAACTTCTATAAAACTTGTAAATGAATTTTGAATCATGTTTAGATCAAGTTCCAATGCATCTCAATTTATCAGACAGTCTGACAAATGTCTTCAAGCTACCGTATGCCAAACAGAAACAGAACCAGAATTCGGATTTATATATTGAGAATGCTGCTGGGGTATCATCGACTTAAATATAGTCGACTACGTTTTAAGTGTTAAATTTGTATATATTTTTATAAAGTCTAAGGAATGTAGTTGTTTTGCAATAGTAGTATGCGGATAAAAATGGGGTTTCCCAACACTAAGGGACTAAAGAGGTTAATAATATTACATTTTATATATGCATTTATTTTATTTCCAAAGATCAGTGTCCAGCCCTCTTTGTCAAATCTATTTTTTGCTTTTTGAATTCCAGGGTATAATGCGAACCCAATGAACCAAAGCAAGCCCTTTGTTTTGACTGCAGCCGCCAAGCACCCAGCTGTGTTGGAAGACCTAATAAAATGTCGGATATGCATATGATTAGTAGGCCCCAAAAGATCTTAACACTGGGTCATAGATTGTGCAGTTTATGTATCTCGTGATGCCAACTGACGTAATTGGCTGCTTTCGTCTCTTCATCAAAGATCATAGATTAGCATAACTTTATCACAATCAAGTCATTTGATTCTGATTTTCATAACTAGAACAATAGCTAAATAGCCATTGAGAGAGCAATAATATTGAAACTTGTTTTGTCGGCAACTTGATATAATTTTAACGCATTAAATCAAGGCGTAACAAATTGTTGAGTTTTTAATGTTGCATAGCTAAACTGATTTGGCCGTGCACAGAGTATTTTTTAATCATAGTCGTAGAGCTGGCAATAATTATGTGGGACCAAAGCATATTTTGAAACACATACACAGATTTATACTGTAATTTCATCTAGTTTGCGCCCTTGAGGTCTTGAAGTCATCAAAGAGATCTCTTTGTCTTCTGCCATCTGTCTCACTTGGTCTCTTTGCAAAAATATTATGATGCTTGGACTTGCTTAATGGTACACAACTTGATCTTAGTCAAGGCCAGCGTTCCCTTTAAGAACATCATCATGAGTTTACAAGAGTGCAACTTTAACAATTTCAATTTAACCAGTTGGCTACTTGTTCTCTTCTAACTGTGGAATGCAATCTGACTAGTCTGACTACAAAAGCCAGACAAAACATATCCAGAATGGGCTTTTTTCTGACTACCTACATTGGCTGTGATATTCCAATTAATTTCTACTTTAAAGAGTGAAATGAGGCTTATTTTAAACTTTTGCCTTTTGATAACATCGAAAAGTCATTTTTCAATGACAAACAAACGAGTTTGATGTGTATTTTGTTATTGAATTTAATATACAAATATTGCCTTTATAATATTTAAATAATAAAATTGCTCATTGCTCATTGCTCATTGCTCATCGTTTAGCTTTGATATTTACGACAAATGGAACCTTTGATATTATGTTTAATAATTGATATTTGGGTTGTGGCATTTCCATCTCCGATATGGTAAAATATCATTTAATATACACCATTAATTCTACATACAATAGCAACTTTATATGCAAATAGATTTAGATTTTAAGATTCGGTTGATTGATGTCCTGTATCAAAATGACTAAAACTTGGCTTGTGAGCAACACGTGTCCGAATATCGTCTTAAACATACACAAAAAAAAAAAAAAAAATACTACAAATTATTTAAAATACAATCTTATATTCTGATCATTATAATTTGTCTTATGTTATGCGGCAATCATAAAAACGGCAAATCAATCAATAGCTCTAAAGAACAATAGACAGTTTTGAACAGTAGCTCTTCAATTTTAATCCTATCAGGCATGCGCATAAAATCACAATTTGCTCAATGATTTCAACGAGATTATTGTCATTACTAAACATATAAAAGTGCAATAATAACAACAATAGCAAGCACAGTCCCAACAGAACAACAACAACTCAAGCGAATAATGTGATTTAAGTCTTCCGTTGGTGAGAAAAAAAAATATAAAAAAACATGGGATTATATTAAAAGATCAATTTATTATTAAATAATTAATACTGGTTAATGAAAAGTTAAGTTAAGAATCCAAGTCTAAAATATTATAAAAGAAAAAAATTGTTAAATATTTAAAATGCGTTTATTGTGGAATTGTGTATTAAGAGTATGAAAATGAAAGATATTTGATTTATTTAAATATAAAATAGAATAATTATTTAAAGTGGCATTCCAAAGATGTCCTGTTTATTAAAGAAAAACTTTTTATTTGTTGGTTTGTTTGTTACTTACACATAATATAAATCAATAGACTCAATTGCAATTCTCAGCGTGCTGAACAACTATCAAAACGAGTGCCAATAGTGAAAACTCGAATATAAATTAATGAAGCATCGCAGCTAAAGAACAAAGTTAACAACATTTCGACACAAGGCTGCAACATCGCTGTGTGATGTTTAAGTGCTCATGAATCCACAAAAAAAAATACATTAAAAAAATGGTAAAAAATATTATTTGATAAACACAACAAATAATGTTAAACTCTGCAAAATTGACAGGCAACAAAGCGGGCAAAGTCAAACTGCAAATTCTGCTGTCACTTGTTGCAGTTTTATGATTACTCTGACAAATAACAAATAACAGTTAATACGCGCATTAACATAGGTCAGACATGTCCAGTCAGTGTGAATGGCAATCATTATTCAATCTGCCAAGACAAAAGCCTTGGTTGCCAAATGCCATTCGAATGGGCGGTTCTCACTTGCCCGGGCCCTAACACAAAACACATTTTGATTGTGCAAAGAGAATAAATAACGAAATTTTGTGCAATATCTTTACTACTTGTGTATACTATTTCAATTCTCATAAAGATAAGATTGGGTAATTTCCTATAATTAAAAGAGATCACACCGTTGTGGAAAGAAATAATTATAATATAGTATACGAATTTCAACGCGAATTTCCAAAAATTTATTACTTGCTTTAAACAGAACACGTTTTTTTTTTAAATATACAAATATAGAAGAAAATATATATTACAGAGAGTATGTAAATAGAATAAAAAATTTGTGTTTATAAAAAAAATTCATATAAAACTAATAAGTGAACATGAACATGCATAATTTTTTCGTAGTCCAACTCGAAAATTTTTTCTTAACTTCTGTATTTATTGTATGACCGTCATTAGCTTTTAGAGAAAATTTATGATGAGTGCATGTTGCAAGTTTTATACTCTACGAATTAGAATTAGATCTTGACTAGAAAATTTCAGTAGTCTCTATTTAATATTGGTATACATCATAAGTCGTTCTCAAAACAAAACTTATTATCAGAATCATGCCAGTTCTTGTAAGCTAATAAAATTCACTTGTGAATTTGCCATCTTCGGAGTATAGGGTGTAGTCTATTCGGAGACTCTTGTCTTGAGTCCCCTTGATGTAATTTATTAGAGTTTTTTTGTATAATTTGTAATTAAAATGCTGGGCGCACATCGCGATGATTGTGCAATTTTTAATAGGCGCAGCGAGCAGAGTGCAATTTGTTCCATTTTAATTGAGCTGAGCTGCATTTCGAAGCCTGTTCGCACATATAAATGATTGGTGTTAAGGGACCCGGAGATGGACGAGTTTTGTAGGCAATTCCCATGCCTAATGCAGCATTTCATAAATTGAGGGGAATTCAAAGAGACTTAAATGAGATGTGATTAATTACAGCTTTAAGAATGAATCTTTAGTTAAAACATGGCATTGTCGCTTAATGTGCGCTCATCAATAAACGTTTTGCCAAAAGTAGAAAAGACCCACTCACAAATAGCAGCAAATACCATTTAACACTGTTTGCGCCAATGTTCAATGTGGCCAAAAACAACAGCAAACAAAACCCGCTGCACAATATCCAAAATAGATAAAGAGACAGCTGAATTAATGAGTGTGTCCAATATAAAAAAAATCTATTGCCTGTTCTAGCGAAAACATAAAACAAAAACACAACAAACAAAAGTAAAAGTTAACACTGCAACTTGTTTTAAAACAGCTAACTAAAAATGCTCGACTACTTGTTTCCCTCTAAAGAAAATAAGAATATTCTAGATGTACATTTTTTTCTTAAAATAAAAAAATTCTTAAAATAAAATCATTAATATGTTACATAATCTAACACCTATGTATGCAACCATTTATGTTGCTTATCTTTTGCAAAGGGAACAAAAAAGGTTAATTAAATTGATATTGATAATAAAATATATGCTTTTACTTTTGAAATTGAAGTGGGCCATCAATTTAGCGAAAGTAATGTCTGAGAATAAAAAATATTATATTTTAAAGCATATGCGATATTATCTGACTATATATATAATGTTTATAAAATGATCATTTGACGTTTGATGCGCTTTTATAGAATCGTTAAGTTAAGACTTGATATAGCATTATTTTATATTTATTATAAAATTCAATTTTGTATGCCAGAGCATAGAATTGTTTTGTATAAATTAATTGCCCTGACGCTTTGTTTAATCGATTTTCATTTGTTATGGTCAATTCTGCGGCTTTTGTTTGGCTATTTTTATTTTTTGCTAACCATAGCATCAATATCTTAAATATAATATTTCAGAACGCAAAGCGAAAAGCTCAATAAGAAAATAACAAAATTAGCATATCGACTAAATTAACATTTAAATAGCCAGCAAATGAGATCAGACTTTAGATCAGGCTTAAGGACTGCCTACCATGGGGCGGCATGACAAAAGAATTACTTTACGCATGCTTCACCCATTCCCATTGTCATTAGATGCCGCAGTAATAAGAGCGCACAGAAGGTGCGAAATATTATTAAACCAGTTTTTGTATACTTTTTTAAGTCTATTCTCAATGTCGAACCTGCTGTTTTGTTTATATATATATATTTTTAGATTTTTCTTGGACACGCTTCGACAAATTGCCCATAATTCTACACCTTTTGCTTCTTTAAGTGCGTTTGTGTCCTCTGTTTTTCACACGCTAACATAAATTAATTCCGCCTCATAATAAGAAATAATCGCCGGTTCTTTGGAATGCGGAACTGTCCACGCAAAGGAACACTTTCATCAGATTTAAAATATCTTGAGTAATTTAATGAATATTATGACGCTTCTCACACTATTTAATTGTCTTAAGCGCCAATTGTTTACATTTGCATATAAAAGTAAATCACTGAAGGCTATAAAATAAGATTTAAAGTTTTTGGAACATTTTTTAGAAAAGTTTATTGAAGTTTACATACATTCTTTTGGTTTGAGAACTGCTAATTGCTAATCAGTAAATGTAATAATTTAATATAGAAAATAAATAACAGAATTTATCATGATTAAGCTGAAAGAGTTCTGCGCATATAATTCAAAAATTATATATATTTTTATGGATGTGCTGCAAATCTAGAAACAAAATCAAAATACCCTCTATAAGGGTATACAAATTAAGAATTAAAATTACTACTCCCCATTCCGATTTTCAATTCGTATTCGAATTAAAATTTGTTACACTTGCGAGCGCAAGGACATTAACACTCTGCCAAGAAACATATCGAATCAATGTGGCAGTGGCAGTGGCAGTGGCAGTGACTTTGATTGATGAAATGAGTAAACAATAACAATACGCGAGGAAAATAAAGTTAAATATACAAATAATAAAGCTGAAACCGAAAGTGAATTAAATCGCATGAGCAAAGCAAATAATAAATAGCTTATGACATCAACCGAAGCCATTGGAGCTCATCAAATGTAAGTCGTGCAACGTGAGGGGGGATGGAGGTAGGTGGCGAGGCACTGTTGTGATAGTTGTAGGCGTGGATCAGTCATTGGATTTTGGCTGATTTGGCTTAGAGTCAAGCACGTAAACGTAAACGAGGCAAACAGCGCCTGAAACTCAAGTAGTGACAATTGAAATTATTAAAAGTTCAAATGCCTGACAGAATTTGACCAGAGTTGTCACACGCACAGTTCGAGGTGATTTTTGATGGACCCCCGGGGCCCATAGGAAACACATTTATATATCATTTCTGAAATGCTCAAAAAAGTGATCACTTTTTAATCGGCTCCCAAACCTTTCACACTTTAAGCAATGAAGGTCTCCATAGGCAATGCCATCAACTGATTGCTAAGTGATTGCCCTCCAGCTGCTCCCAAAGTTGTCGCATAACTAATTTATGCACTTTATGGATCAAAAGTTATGAGTACTATAGGCATGGTAATTAGGGGCTGGTTTTTGAAACAATATAAAAACAATTTCTAACGCACACTTGGACAATTTGGCAATAATGGAATTATAATGGTATGGCTTGAAAGCAACAAAAGCGTCAATTATAAAAAGTGAAATTTAAATATGTAAAATTGGCAGTTTTATACATATGAACATATAAATATTTGTTTGTGCTTGCTTATAGCAGTATGTTATAAAGGAATTGTTCAGTGAACTCTTCTGAATTAAAAATCAAATATTAAATTAAAATTAAAATTCATAATATTTATAAAAAATCTTTAAGCCTAAAAATGAAACATTTTGATCAATTATTACTATTGCTCAACATCAAATTAATTCTTCTTAGATGAATTAATAATCGAATAATAATTTAAAAATGAATACAAAATAGTTAAATAACTTTTAAAAACACATTTTGCATAAGTCAAATCATAAATAATTATGAATAATTATTGCTATAGCTTATCCTCACAAATATTTGTGGAATGCAAGCAACTTAGACAACTTCTTAGAAGAGACTTATTAAAATTACTCGATTAACGCAAATAAATTGTTTTTTTTTTTGACACCACACAAAATTAGTAATTCATAAAGTGAATAAGATAAAGCTAAAAATGATTACCACACCACCATACAAATTCAAAATGAAAAAATCTAGCCAAGTAAATTCCATGCAATCAATTTCATCACATTTTGTAGAATTAAACCATATTCTATAGACAAACCCGGAGGTTATATCATTCAATGCCAGGCTGATGCTCAAGATGCGGGTGTAGGCAGTCTGAGAAACCGAAACGCCAATGCACTGTGAGATGTGGGAATGACTTCACGCTGGGCGGTAAAATGTATGTGGCTTCTGTGCCAAGATGTTGGCCGGCCTGTATACCATATGTGTGTGCTGTGTGATGTTTATTATGCGTGGAAAATAGGCGATATTAAAATCATGAGCGTATTGAGTATAAGCATCGCGCATACGCCCCATTGCTCGCTGGCGGTCAGCAACATAAAGTTGATCACTTTACACATCTGTAAAACGAAGATTGGCGTCTGCAAAGAACGTTAACGAAAAATCACAGGTACTAGTTAATATAGCCCCATGTCAAGTCAAGTCAAGTCAAGTCAAGGAGAGGGAGAGACAAGCCAGTCAAATATTTGTCGGTTGTTGTGTTGCGACGCGTCGTAGGAATTGTTAGCGTCTTGGTTTCGAGAATTCTTGAGATGTTGTTTATGTTGTTTATGTTGCTTATGTTTTTGTGACTAATTTGCATTGATGTGACTTGAAAACTAATAGATCAGTTTCATATCAATCAAGCATTTTGATCGCTGAGCAATGAGCTGGTTTTAAGTTTCACGCACATCGTCCAAGTAGTAGTCAGTCCAAGAACTCGTTTATGAACGCGTTAAAATAAAAGCTAAAAGTTTAAACAAAATTTTGAGTGTCAAATAAACATTTTGAGAAAAATTCAATTGGCGCCAGTTTTGGCGCCAGCTGCGCCCCAAGAGTTTCGACTACATTGCGTGCTGTTTAGAGTTCATAAATTACTTAAATCTGTCGAATTTCAAATTATCATATTGGATATTTTCAACAGTTTGGCAACACGCATTGACCAAGATACGATATAGTGCTAGCCTCTATCTGACTACTGTGCCGAACTCTGAACTTTGCGTAATTCAATTGAGTAGAAAATGCGGTATTGGCCATAGCCACAGACTAAACTGCAAGCCAAAAAAAGAAAAAAAGGATTTCAGCTAAATATGAACATAAATTGAGTAGTATAATAGTATAAACGCCCGAAAATCCACTGAGAAAACAATTTTTATATATTTTAGTATAAGCATTTGTCCTTGGGAGAACTTTTTAAATTCAAATCGATTGCTATTTTCGCAATAATTTCATATCTATAAATCAATGAATAATATTCAAATTGCAAATGATTTAGAATTGTTAATCGATTTGAAGTACAGAGTACAAAGAAAGAGCAAAGCTTTAATTATATATAAAACAACAAGCTTCAATTATAAATAATAAAATAAGCCAAAGCGCCTAAGTTGTAAATATTATTCCAAGTCTCGATTCTTAAATGATCATAAATAAAAGCAGTATATAAAATTTCTGGTGCTTGGAGCTGTTAAGTGCTTTCAGAGATGTGTTTAGCA
This sequence comes from Drosophila longiperda, assembly GCA_035042125.1. Classification (NCBI taxonomy): domain Eukaryota; kingdom Metazoa; phylum Arthropoda; class Insecta; order Diptera; family Drosophilidae; genus Drosophila; species Drosophila longiperda. The sequence goes on from JAWNLV010000107.1 coordinate 13,527,165, forward strand.
GCTGTGATTGGAACGCAATAAAATATCGAAATGAATTGCTCTGAATAACTGTGAGTCGCATGAGGGTCAATTTGTTGATAGGCATCGCTCGATTCTGTTTATTGTGTGGCTGCAACATGCACATTGGCGTGACAAAATAACTCACTTGCAGCCAAATCGCGAAAGCGTGTGTTGCATTGCATTCCGTTGCAGCTCTCAGCACTCTTTCGACCTCAACCTCAACAACAGCATCAACAGCAGCAGAAGCAGCTCTGCTTTGCGAAGCGACCCGGTCAAGTGGTGGTCAAGAAACGTGTGGCGACTGTTGTTGTTTTTGAAGTTGGTGTGTTGTGGCACTGTGATGTGATGGGTCTGTTGCTGGTGCTGACTGTGCTGGGGACTCATCTTGATGCGCAGCCTTTGCCGCTGGCTGAGTGGCGCTCAAGTTGCTGTGCATGTCACGTCCGACCTTGACGCCTCCTGCTCACAGCAAGAGCAACAGCAACAGCAAAAGCAACAACAACAGCGAAATAAACAAACAAACAAAAGTGAAATGAAACACAAAATGTAGCGCCCGAAAGATTATCGGCAAGCAAACATATAGTGGACAACGTCGCGTCGCAACCATCGCAAATGAAGCCATTGATCCGATCTCTGTGCCTCTGACGTCAACTGAAGTACCAGCATATTCACACCTGAACATAATATATATATGAGACAATCTTGAGTTCAGGTTCGCTGCATGCAAACTTCTTGAGATTACTCATATTCTGACTTAATAATTATAAATAACCACAAGCAACATTTTTTAGAGTGAATAATAATATTTCAATAATTTAAATATCAACTTAATATGACCAATCCAAGCCATATATTTAAGACAATTCCAAACTGAACTTTTATGACCCAATTAAAGCTCACGAAAATGTTAAATACAGCTACAAAAAAAGAAAAATATAAAATTCAATGCAAAAATAAAAACCAAGTTTATAATAAAAACTCTCAACTGCCCTTCGACCGGCGGAGCAGCAGCCAATTAGAAAGGCATGGCATCTTTATGGGCATTAATATCGCAGCACGGAGAGAGACACAACGGTTCTATCATAAATCCATATGACTCCCCAGTCACTTGGTAACAGTTGCTCAACCAAACGACAACGACGACGACCGCTTCCGATAAACAAAACGGCAAAAGCCAAATGTGAACCGAGACCCAGAGACCTCAGATCTGATGCCATACAGTGGGCCAAAAGGCCACATTGTGGGAGTTGCTTTGAAAGATATCATTACCTGAATTAGCATACAAAATCTCAAAGATTATGGTTTTAGTATATATATTTAGTATATTTAATAATAGGTGAATTGCTTCTGTTTATTTTGACATTGGTCATTTATCTTTTAGTTATTCATTTCTGACAGTTCATAATCTTATTCACTATTTAAATTTAATTTTGGTATATTATTAATATTTAAAAAACAATTATAATGCAATAACTATAGGAATTCCAAAAAAAGTTTTTATTATCACTTTTAAGTTTGACAATATCACAAATTGCACTGTTTAAAAAATAGTGAATTGTGGCCCACAGTGCGAAGAGTTAGCCGAAACCTGCGCCAAAAAAATTGCAATGTCTGAGGCGCGTTAAACAAAGCGCTTCCGTTCGGAATGCCTTAAACCTCTTCAGCTGAGGCGCATCGCCAGAAACTGGGCCAACATATAAACCATGGACCAAACCAAACCAACCAAGCAACCAACTAAGCAGCTAGCCAACAACAGAGCCCAAAATAAAAAAAAATAGATAGATAAACTGATGTGTCTTGGGCCTGGGCTCAAGTTCATTTCAACGGCTGGTTGGGCAGCGATCGCAGACCTTCCAACAACAAAAGAAATACTGCACAAACTGTAAAACAGCAACAAAAACAACAACCACTCGTCACATGGTCTCAAATTTATTTGTTCATCTTGATCTATGAAAGCATTAAATTTAATGGATCATTATGAAAGAGTTTTTGGTAGAACAAAAGACGCGCCACAACTCGCAGATCTCCAAAAGCTATTGCAAGCTAGGAGGAGCCATTTAACTAAAGACAATCACGAAAAGAGCACTATGCATCAACAGACATATATATCTTTATATATAAATATATATATATATATATACATATGACAGACAGACAGACAGACTGGACAAAGGCCGGACAGCTGCATGTCAATGCGTCAACTCGGCTTAAGCATCAGCAGCGTTTGGGCCAGGTCTGAAGATTGGACAGGTCTTGCACATTGAACGCATTGTACGACGTTGTTAATTGCACTTGCCAAATGGCAAATGGTCAGGTGACTCCACCCTTCTCTTGGCCCAAACAACGCGGGCAGTCAGCAGACAGCAGACAATTAAAATAATATTCGGCTGCTTGATAATTACAGGCGGCCAGCAACTTGTTGCAGCTGTATGTAACTGCATAATATTAATGCACCCAGCTCCACCCTCTAACCAATTTAAATGGCGCCTGCGCAACAACTTTGCTTGCCGCATCAGCTGTCTACAATCCAATGGGGTACAACAATTGCATATTCAGATTGCCCAGAAGCACCCAAAACCAATATAACTGATTATAAATAATAGCCAAATAGATTTGATAATCTTCATTCAAAACCAATATAACTGATTATAAACAATAGTCAAATAGATGTAATAAAATCGCTTTTAAAGTGGCAATTTATAAAAAACTCAAAATACAAAGCTTGGCTTAACTTTTTGATAATCCAATTAGAAATAACCTTCATTTTCTGATCATCATCAACAGCTTTGTAAATCTCGGAATATAATTTGAATGAATCGTAAAATTGGAAATATAATTGATATGTTATGTTTTACTTTTTTTTTCAAATTTATAATGAGAAATGCCATTTTATCATTCAGATAAATAAATCAAACAATTTTAAGTTATTGATGACGAGCAAAACCCTGAAATAAAAAGAAAAGTAATTGGCTTTAATCTTGATATATGATGTGAAAGCAAAATATATATATATATATAGAAAATATATTTTGATACATGACACATATTCCGTTACATATAAATATAGAAATGGGTGACATTCATATTTTATAATCTTAGCTTTTGAATTTGTTAATTGAATATCGATAATCAGAAATTCCCTGGCAACGCTCCGTAGGCGGATGTGGGTTTTGGGATTTTGCCAACGACAAAAATCACAACAAAAATATAGCTATAAAAAACAAAAATGGAGAATACAAAGCAATAAATGTGGCTAGAAACTTGTTGCTGAGGTTGGAAGTTAAAACTAGAATTTATGAGCGGTTGTTGCGGCTTTCGTTGGTCGATGTAAATTGTCTGTGACTAAGACTGACAAGAGGAGAGCAACTGAAACGCTCTTTAGCTAATTTTGTGCTAATTCAAATGACTTTGGGCAACCAAATTCATTCCCAGCAACACGTGTAAAGTGGGTTTGAATTCAGCCAAGATAGAGACGGATCCAATGGTCCAAAGAGGGTCAGCATGAATCACAAAAGATACTGACAACCCACAGTCTATTCACCAAGTAGACACTTTTGTCGGTTGATTGAAGTCATCGGTTCTTGAAGTTTATTGTAAGCAACTGGCAGATGCATAAATTATACAAAGACAGTGGTTCGATGACTCGCCAATGACTACAAACACAATGCCCAACTGTAATAAATACATAAACATCAAAATCATACAAAATATGTAAAAAAAATAAATGTTGAGATTGCCAATCAATAAACCACAAAAGGCGCAATTTATACTATCAGCAAATTAGTTTTATGTTCGGTAATCAAAACATATATCATCTATTATAGTAAATAATGGTAAGCTCTTCTCCGATCGCTGCAATTTTTGGGCGTGCAACAGAAGATCTCACCCTGGTAAACCCTACAAGTAATTGATGTTGCCAACTGAAGGTCGTATCTAAAATTGTGCAGGTATCTTAACACTTTTCATATGCAGGTAACAATTTAAGAAAACGATACTCACTTAGAAATTAATATTCCCACTGTCAGCAGCTGTCGTATTGATTTACACGAGAGGTGAACCTCATTACACGGTATATTAATGTTGGTATAATATTGTAATAATGTATGTGTTCTTCTGTGATTCACTTTTGAGGGCGTTCACCTAAAGAGCCAGCCTTGTAAACCTCAATGTGTAATAATAATTTAATAAATAGTTTTTACTGAAGGTCTCCCTAATAGTTTTTTTTATGCTCGCTTTAATGTGAGTTTTATAGGCTATTAGGTGGTTATTGGACAAATAAATTATACAGAAAGTGAAAGCTGTCTATGATGAAAGTAAAATTAATTTTTTATATCTGTTATTATATATAAATAATTTGTTCTCACATCATAGGCTAACTTATTTAATCAGATTCGATGTCTGAGCTTTAAGCTTGACGCAGACTTAAGGTATTAAGATTGTACAAATAAAATCATCATTGTTTAAAATATTTCAAAAAAGTTAATAATACACCAAACAAAAACCTTTCTCAATAAATTATAATAAATAAAATTTTAAATGGAGTTAGTAATGTTTTCAATTGTTAATAAGACATCTCATACACTAGGATTTTTCCACAGCATAATTCTAAACAAAATGGTTTATGTACATTTCATATGGTTAAAATTTTTGATTAACTCTTGCATATGCACAAGAGACCCAAAAAAAATCATATATTCGGAAAAACTTCAACAACAAGCATTTTATTTACAATCCATCGACACTTTTACCGCATTGCTCTCTTTATTACAATATTTGCTCCTCTTTTTAAAGGTATTTTAATATTTATTTTTATTGGTGCATAAATCTTAATGCCAAATTAATTTGTTCGGCACCTACGCCCCATTTGCATAACTTTTTGCAACAATGAGTTAATTTGCTCCATTTTAGTCGCTGTGGCCGCCTCCGCCGCCGCCGCCTCTGCCACTGCCCCGTGCTACGTTTTAAATTTAATGTTCAATTAAATTTTATTGTTTCGAACATAATGAAGAAATAAAATGTGCCGCCGGGCAAAAGCAGCAGCAGCAGCAACAGCTGCTGCAGCATGACCAATCGAGCGACGCCACCAAATTGTGGCATGCCGCGATGATGACCTTCGCAATTGGCTTTTGGTTTTGAATGCTGCACTTGATTTTTCAATTTGGGTTTCAAGTAATACCCGAACCAGCTGCCTTAAGCGGGCATATCATTAATAAGATTCCGAGAGATATATTTTAATCTATTTCTCATATTGATAAATTCATATTAATTAATTATATTCTAAACTATCTTAGAATGAATAATGATAACAAATATATCTTAACAATTATCAATTATATTTAGTTAATTAATAACAGAATTAATTCCTCCAATTTAAGTCGTGTGCCGAAAAATGTATTATATTCGTAAGAAATGAACTATGTTTCAGTTCAAGGCTATCCTGGTTAAAGTTCAGATTGTTTTCGGGTTTTTGACTTTGCCCCCTTGGGCCGTGACTTTATCAATTGTTATACAGATGAAACCATTAAGTAATTTCCAGTTTATAATTGCTGATTTAAATTATCGTTTATCGGCACGCAGTGGTAAATATTGTATTCTTAGGCCACATGGCTAAACATTTCTATTTACTTGTCTAATGATAAATAAATTAACAGCCAAGTAAACAACGCGATCTTTAGGAGAACTGTGAAAGATTAACTAATAATAATTTTCAATAAATTGAGAATGTACTGATTACAGGCTCTATATTTCATCCCAAAAGTTAAATGAATATGGACTTTTCTGTATGTTTGAACAAAACTGTTATTTAACTTTTGAAAATATGATATTTTTCACCCTGGTACTTTGGCATTTCTGCAAACATATATACCATCTGCCAATTTTGGAGTGCTGATATTTTATTGCCATTCATTTGGCAACTCTTTGGAATGCATACAACTTTTTTTCTGGGTTTTCAATTTTTCTGACAGGCTGGCAGGTAACGCCCCTTGTATTTGGATGCCACAATGCAGACAATCATTTGTTAATTATGCGTATTATTTGCAACATATATTGTGGCTAGTAATTTAAAATTCGAGTCGTACATTTTTTATATATAAAAATAACTTAAATTGTATTGGCCTTTCAAGCAAATGGATGAAAGACCAAAATACAAATTGCTAGCGGCGACTTTAATATTTGTACAAGATTAAGCATACGCCGTGTATGTGCCACAATGCTTTTAGCTAAAGTTAACTGTATTTGTATTGAATGTGCGGCGACGGATGCAGTACTTAAAATTATTTCAACATTGTTGCTGATTTCAGCCGATGAATTTAGTCTTTATTATAGGTGTTTTTTGTATTAAACATAGGTCTTTTTGTTTGTCTTCAATATTTCCGGCTACCAACTCGACTCCCCACGAAGCGAACGCATTTTAATGATAACATTTCATAACTTCAATATGATTTGATACGATTTGGTTAATCGCTTAATTGGGTTTCAATTGCGGTCGAGTAAGATTGAACAAAATGGCAAGGACAAGCCAAGCACGTTTTGTCTGCGGCTTCATTGGCTCAGTGGCGCCTAATCATCGATTAATATGCAGCGTTTCGGTTGTCAGCAATCAATTAAAACTGGGCAACAGAAAGACGGACAGCAGCCGTCGTGGTTAAAGCCACCTTAAGCGAAGTTGCTAAATTAATGATCGATTTGCTGACCACCATCTGCACAACTCATAGATATTAAATATCTTGTGAATTGCTGTCATTTGGCTAATTTGACTAAGACCCAAAAAGACAAAACTTCAATCTCCGATTCCGGCTAAAAGACAATAAGTAAACGTTTGTTTTTCGCACATTACGCATTGATTTTTAATTACTGATCTTGAACTTAGCGTTAATCAAGCGTTTATTATATTATCTGTTAATTGTATTATTCCTAACTATTCATAACGCTGACCTTTTCCATTCCTAAGTCTCAGTCAGCAGCGAATGCCTCAAAGACAGAGCAATTATCAAGTTGCCAATGTTAAGTGTAAGTCTTTTGCGTTTTGCTTCTTTGTCTAATTTATTTTTGAGATAAGTACTTTTGGTTTTGGCCATCTAATGATACAATGTCATACAAATCATCTCAATGATAATGATCTTGGTAGCACTGTGGTCATTTGTTATACCCTGTAGTACAATAAGCGTACAATAATTGAAATGATTCTGTTTATTTCTGAGAATTTTTTTTTTAATAAAGCTTGATTCTTGCCAAAAAAAATAAAATCAAATTCTAATGTTATGTTATGTTTCTTGTTAGAATCTTAACAAGCTAATTCTTATTAATTTTTGTTTATTTTAGTGGTTTTTAATGGTATTTATTTCTAGACATGCAAACAATTAAAAGCGATTATATATCTAATTTGTTTTGCTTCAAACAAAAAATGGCTTAAAGATGCGCAAATCACTTTGCTTTAAGGTATATAAATAGTGAGCAAAATTAATAAATAAAGCTATGATGCTTTCGCTGAGTTGTTGTTATGTTTTTGTTGTTGCTGGGGAAAGGAAATCCCCTTGCAGATATTAAAAAGTTTACTTAGCTAATTAATGCGTCCGGCGGGCATATAAATTCATATGCAAATTTATAATCTGAGGAATGCTAAAAATGTAAACATCTCCCGCCCTTCGAGCTAATCTGCAAATAGCCAGTTGGTTATTTCCTAGTTTTTATAATATTTGAGTATTTATTTTAATGCATTTTCAAGCATAAAATCAATCAATATAAATTTTTCATCATCACCCATAAATATTTATCAAATCAAGACTCAAATGTCCCAATCACCTAATTTTAAGGTGAAAGTCTTTTTTCACGTCTCATCTCAATCGTATTTATATAATAACAGGTACATAAGTATATATTATTTGAATTAATTTAATAAATGACCTTAAATTGCCTCTCTTCAAATTAATTTAGATAAGCAGCTAACGATTAGCACATACCCCAGAAAGCTAAACAAATTAGTTTAAGTCTTTCCAAAATGTGAGGGAATATTCGAATGACACTTGGTAAAAATCGAGCTCAAATTCATATTACCAACACAATATTTTCCAACACTGTAACTAATGTAGGTCAAAATAATCTGCTGTTGAAGGCCCATGAAAGCTACAAGCTTGTAAATAAATAAACGACAAATTACTATGCTTTTATAAAACATTGTTATTATTATACTCGAATGAACGAATCAACATTGTTTCTTTTTTGTCATTTCGCTTTTACTTTTATCAGTTTCAGCTAGTGTCATTGTGACTAAGCTAAATTTATGAGCAAACCAAATAACTTTGCTAAAATAAAAGATTGTCAAAAATGCCAGACTACGCGATACTCTGTGTTCAGTCCTGACACATATTAACCATTTTGTTTAAACATTAAGCAAAGGCATTTTGATAAATTTTGGAGAACAGATATATTAGATAAAAGAAAAATATTAAATATATTTGAGGTAAACAAATATGTTTAATCCATTGAAATACGTAGCTAGGTTATGCTGATTTTCTGCACCACTAGAGCACCTCTAGCTTAACCATTCTTAAAAAAAAAACCCAAAAATAAAATAAAGTTAAGTTGATTTCTGGAGCACTTGTGAATGCCAAAAATAGACAGTTCCCTTAGAGCGTAAGTACATAGTTCTTGGTGTGCAACTACTTCATCAACATTCTTGTTGCTGTGTACTTCCGATTGCCCATTTTGAACACAGAACAAAAGACCCGTCTGGCCGGAGTTGGGCTTTAGACATATTTCAGTGTCAGACAGCGAGTTGAACAAGTGCGCAGCTCAAAAGAAGACGAAGCAGGAACCAAATAGCAAAAAAAATAAAATAAAGAAACACATGACATGAGAATAAATATGATAATATTTCGACTCTTGTAGCGCAATGGGACACTTGCCACTTTGTAATGCTAATGGTGGTCGCCCCGTTGGCGGGCATGACTTGACCTCAGCGAGTTAATTGCTCTTTTCCAACCGGGCTATAACAACTGTTAATCTCTGCCTAAATGCGTGTACAGCTTGAGGCTGTCTCAAGTTATTGTTAATGTTAATGTTAATGTGCTAGTTGCCCCTTTTCTTGTACTCGCTCTTGTCTACGCAGTGTCGATGCTACCAAAATGTGGTTGTTGATTGACCTCGCATTTATCTGCGTCCACTTGACCAATTTTCTTTTACGTTGTCCCAATCGTGAGTTTTCCTTTTTATCTTTAAATTTTTGTTGCGGAAATTGGATTTCAACTTCTTTTGTGTATAGTCATTGTGGTTGTTACAGTGTTTGAGGGAACAATTAGAGTGCGCAATGATTACAGATTTATTTTTTATGTGCTCGACACCTAGCAAAGTGGGAGCGCCATCAATTATTAATATTATTAGTTGCTTCACTCCTGTTACAAATTGGCAGTTAAATGGCCAATTGACCTCGTTTGTAATACCTTAGTGTTCTCAAATTATTGCTTTACCCCTGAATTACCCCAATATTGCTGATAATTCATATTTGCTTGTTGCTTCACAAATTTTAATGTATTTTTTTTTAATATACATTTTTTATTTTAATAGATAAAATTTACTTAGGCCAAAAACAATTTAATTTAATTTTTGCATCTATTTTAAACGATAGTTGATAAGCATTGCATACTCTTAGGCTGCGATGTAAATACAGAATAAATGCTCTTCACACATCAGATTGATCTGCCAGCAATTAAAATTCAATTCAGACATGCGACAGACAGAAATGAAAACGAAATAGCTGCAGTTCCAGCTGTAATTATTTAGAATTTAAATTTAATGAGCAAAAATATATCTATACCATATATTTATAAGTAATCAAGGGGTTTATTAGCATATTTAGCAATATTTCCAGTGAATTTTAACGAACGCTGTTTGCCAGCGTTGCCAACCACTGTAAGTTTGGGTTTGTGTACTCGCTAAGATGCACTGGGAAGCAGTAGTGCAGTGCTTTGTTTATGCAAGCAGTGCTACTCTAAGAAAGCAGTTATATGATTTGACATATATGTTGCATACCTTTGGGCTGATATAAAATTAGCAATTGCAATTCTAAGATAGAATTAAGCAATTACTAAGAATTCAACATATTGTGGCATCATTTGTAAACCGATATTTAACATATAAGATCTAACAGTAAATTGACTATTTAAATACATATAGTTCAAGTATCAATTCTGCATATTCATTATACTGCCAAAGATCTTATGTATCAAAACAAAAGGGATGCCATCAATTAAATGAACTGTTTCACTATGGATCAATCTGAATAAACCAATTTTGTATATATTATTAATTTTCTAATATTCGCATCTGGATGAAATTTAAAATACTGTTTTTCTTTTTTTTTAATTGTTCATTTATTTTATTTAAATCTTACTAATGGTATTATTATGTTCTGATATACAAAAATGTAATACTTTAATCTTTGACAGATTTTGCTCTAATTTAAAATATGATAAATCTTTCTACTATGGCATATTTAGCAAGATTCAAACGCACACAAGAGATTTACCTGCACAATTTAAGATTGAAATAGTCGCATCTATTAATTTATGCATATGTGCACGAGCATGTCTCACACATGCAATAATGTTGCACACACACACACACACACACACACACATATGCTGTCCAACTGCAAACCGACTAACGAGGATTATAATGACGCTGTCTAGCCAATTGCAATGGCTTTTGCTTTGATGTAAAGTGCCGACAGCAGAACAAGCCTAAGCGGACTAATACACACACACACACACATGCACACACTCACATACATACACACATACACACACAAACATAGGGAAATCAGTCTAGACGAGACAACAGGCAGACAGCTTAACGCAAAGCAATTTCTTTTTGTCATCGAATATCCTTGAGGCACCGCAAATTGCCGCCACTTAAGCTGCCCTGAACCACGCCCACCACCACCCCCATTGCACCACACCACCCTACAGTGCAGCGCACTAATTAGCGTGAGAAACGAATTCAAATTGATAGGCGCTGCATGTGAATGGCACTCTGGGAAATCTCTCAAAGGCAGGCTTGACTGTAGCACAGGTCACTTTGATGTTTACCAATAATCGGTTTTGTTTGGTCATCCATTTCATTTGATATACGATATGCACAGGAGTCAGAACCAAAGACAAGCTGAGCACTCAGATTGCATTACACTTTGTGTTTGGCCCTTTAAGGGAAAAAGGGATAAATATCACGCATACGCATCGTCTGACCCATTGAGAAAGATATTTTAGTTGCATTTGAATATGTGCTTGCTATAAACTTATTAATAATCATTGATCAGCAACTGATTCATTTCCTGCGACCGCTCAAATGTCAGAGATTGCACTTTGATGTAGCGTTGCATTCGAATTTTGATTTATTTCGACGGCCGGAAATCAAAACAAACACAAAAATCTGCATTTTCAATTATATGGAATGGAAAAGCGTGAATATGGGGAAGGGGGACAGTGCGAAACTCATTCATAAATTAGAAATATTTCATTTGAGTAAAAATAACAAGAACATCAAAGATTGCATACACTTGCATGGCCACAGTTCAGCTGTAATATTTAAATGTTTATTTTTAATTGTAAATAAGAAAAAAACTAACAAGAAACTATGTTTAATTTAATCCCTTAAAGTATCTACAGCTGTTGATTAAATTAAAAAATTTACTCAATTGCTAAAGATATGTATAATGTATATATGTGTTGAATAAACTATAATGCCTGTTCTGCGAGGGTATAATTACGTGGAAATCAAAGAAAACGGTATTGAATATACAAAATTTGGCAATTTCATGGCAATTTCAATGCAATTGTAGGTGTAAACAAAAGTGGGCGGCAAATCCGAATGCATACACAATTTATTTCAATTAAAAATGCAAACGAATGTGTTACATTTCGGCTGGCCCAGCTGATTGCGTATACGTCATGTGGTACGAGCTTGTATTTTCATTATTTAGTTGTTGTTTTTTTTTGCTTTTTTTCTTATCCAAATCTCGACGAAGTTTATGTCAGAGCACACGCAATGCTGTTGATTCTAAATGTGGCAGACACATGCATTGTATTGATGTTCAACTCAATGATAAAGGGCGGCAAACAGAGAGAGAGGGCGAGTGAGAGAGCAGAAATAAGCGTTCGAGCATTGCAGCTGAATCTTAATGCACACGCGACACGCCATTGTCCAATAAAACGCTCAACAACACTCCAGCGAAGCAAGGGCCTACAGCGAGCAATCGTCGTCTCTGTGGCATTGCACATCAAAATTTCTTAATTTTTGCAACAGCAGCTTACAGGTAACTACAAACATGCGGCAAGCGGCAAGCAGCAAGCGTGCAGCGTACGACGTGCAGCTTGTTTTTACAAATATCTGGCAATTAGATCAAAATTATGATACTGTTTGCGCCATAAACAAATAGCTTTTCTCGCTTGCCAGTTAGCAGTTGTCCAGCAGCTGCCGCTGCTGCTGCTGCTGCTGGCAAACAATAGACAGTTAAGGCCAAGCAGATATCTTTATGTTTATGTTTATGCTGATGTTTACTATATGGCCGCAGCATGGCACTTGCTGCATTAAATGAGCCACGCAACTCACACACACACACACATACATACACAAACACAGCCGGAAACTCACATAGTGATGGAAAAATATTAAACACAAGCAGTTAGTTGAGGCATCTTGAATATTATATACCCTGTAATCAGATTTGTGTAACAAAATTATCAAAATCCCATATTCAAAAATGAATTTATCCAAAAAAATATTGTATAAAAGATTGATAAATGCATTTAACAACACAAGCTGTCAATACATATATAAATATATATATTTTATATAGTATTTATTTCTTCATTATGCAAAAACACATATTGCGATCGCATCTGCTTAAAATTGGAAACAGTTAATTGAGTCGAAACTACCTGCATAATTTTAATATGCACTTTTCAGAAATTTTTTATAGGCCACAGGTCGTAAAAAAAATGCAACAAAATTATTTAAGAAACTTAAAAAGCATGGGCAACATCAGCTGTTTTGCGTGTCACAACAACAACAAAAAAAATTCAACTGCAGCAGCAGCAGCAGGTTCCACCAATTACTCTCTCTCTCTTTCTCTCTCTCAATCTGTGTGTGCAACTCGTTCAGTGGCTCGTGCTCTTGGCCACTGCAACGCTAAGCAGTTAGCATATTTAAATTGAATTGCAATTTTTGAACGGCACACTTCAATTGAAGGCAATGCAATTGGCCAAAAGCATTGTAGTCCTTGAGCACGAAGCAACAAGTAAACAACAACAAAACCCACCTATTCTCAAATCAAAAAAAAAAAACCTTGCAAGTTTCTCTCTATCTCATTCTCTATCTCCCTCTCTTTCTTTCTCTCTCTCTCTCTCTCTATCTCTCCCTCTCTTCCGCTGTCTGTCTCTCTCACCGCTGTCTGTGTTTGCTACCTAAACGAGAACTTTAGTTTTCAAAATTCAGTCGGCATTCGACCATCAGTTGAGGCGCACGTTTTTCACTTCGTCCGAAGTCGGACGGAAACACAAAGTTTCCAATGATTTGTTTCGCGAAAATTTGTTAATTTCAATAAATAAGAAACTTAAATTTTGTGTTCCAAAAATAATTGCAAAATAATTTGATTTATATTAATTTTTTCATAGTTTAAAATAAACTTGTCGTCATCGTTTTTGCAAAATTATGTGAAGTGTAAGCATAAAACGCGCTAAAAAGACACATCTAAATACGTCAATTATTGTTTAGCGTAGCAGTATTTTATTTGTTTATTTTGACTTAAGAACTAATGTATTTTAAAATTGTAATCAATCGTAATAAATGTCGAAGGTTTAAAAAATCATTCAGCATAATATGTGACGAAGTTTGTAAAACCGTAAAACATATGGAGAAAATCTCAAAAATCAACGTAATTTAATTATTAAATAATTTAAATAAAAGGAAAACGGTAATAATAATTTGCCTATGACATGTGATTTTTTTGGCTAATCTGAGCCTTAAATATATACAAAAAAAAATCAAATAAAGTTGTTTTGAAAATTTTAGCTAAGACAGGTAAGTGAAAAATAAATGTTTGTATTTACTGTCTCAATTTAAATATCAACCTGTCTAATCATCTACGTAAATATATAGTTTTAAGCTTAAAATTAAAATAATCTTTATCTTTGCTTTGCTATTTAATAAACCAATTGCGCGCTTAATTTCCAAGACATATACAAAAACTAAATATAGCAGAGTTAACACCTTTATGGTTTACCATAAAGGTGTGAAGATTTCATGTTTTGTTTTTATTTAGAAAATTGTCTGCAAACAGTTTCGTGATTTGCAGCTGCAACAGTCGTTTACAAATTTACACTTAACTTCCATTTACCCCATTGCAAATGCAATGCAATGCTGAAAAGATCACAAAAATAATACAATTAAAAAAAAAAACAAATTTTTCCACGTATATTTGCGAGACTCAGACAATAACAAAATTCTTGCATAGTTGTCAACAGACTAATCGAAAGACTCAATATCAGATCCAATTTCATGTGCGACGATATTTATTTTCATTTTGCTGCGACGACGTCAACTTAATGGTTTGTTTCCTTTATATGTTGTGCTCTCCGGCTGCAGACAGTCAAAACTTCCAAATAGAAGAACAAACCCAACTACGAATACAGCAATGAGACTGAGATGGACCCACAGAGAAAGAAAGAAAGATAGAGAGGGAGGTGAAGTAAAAAGTAAACAACAATTTCACGCCACTAAAATGGCAAATAAACACCAACAACAACACCAAAAAACAATCTGAAAAGTAAGAAAAAAAAAGGCTCGCGCGCTTTTTCTAAACTTTGACAGCGGCAATTGCAATCCTGCCAATTTCCTGTTTACTTAAGCGTTGACTGAGACTGTGACTGAGCAGCTGCTGGCGTTAATGAGGCGTTGTTTTCAGCGGTGCTGTCGTCTGTGTGTGATTAGATCACAGCGTTCCAGATACAGCAGCTACAGCAGCTGCGGCAGCACCAATAACAACAACAAATATGTGCCCAGCACTTTGGAGTGTCGACTGTTTTTCGGCCAACGCTGCGTATGTGCAATGCAAACGAACGCGTGACGTTCGAGCGCTAAGAAAACAAACAAGCAAACACCCCAATGGATCACATCCCATAATGCGGCTATATCTCTCTCTCTCTCTCTCTCTCTATAACTGACTGGCCTGTGGGAGGCTCGACTCACAAACACAAACAAAAGCACACACACACATAAAAAACACACACAATACACACGGACACGAGCGTACCCGGCAGTCGGCACTGGCCAACCGAAACGGCAGCAGCAGCAGCGTCACTTTGGCTACTCGATTGACCGTCGTCTCCGTCGTCGTGTGTCTCGGCGGTCGTCGATTTGATTTGATTTGTTTGTTGGTTTATGTATATTTATTGAAAATTTACTGCTTGCATAACAAACAACGACGATGCTGCTGTTGCAGTAGTTGTTGTTGTTGTTGTTGTTATTGTTGGAATATGCAAATTGCGTATGCGTAAGTGGGCGGCATTGGTTGACACACGTTTGGCAGTTCCCTAAGACGGGTAGAATGTGGAGAGTGCGGCGACCCGGACTGTCCAAATGTCATTAATCTCCCGCCAAAAACTTTGGGATTTTACGCTTTTGACGCGTCGTTTACTTTAGCCTGATGAGTTTGCTGATAGGAATTTCCTGTTGTTGTCTCAGACAACAAATATTTCCAAGGAAGCGTCCGTCCCGCGACTGCGATTTATAAAACCAAAAATGTCGATTGACCCTTTTTCGGATTTTGTTTTTCGATTTAAACCAATCAGCGATCCGCAACACAGTTACACAGCGGGTGAGATACATAGATACAGATGCAGATACAGATATAGATACTGAAGCATGAGACCCAGAAAAAGACCCAGATACCAGCAAAAAGCCAGACTCAGACCCAGACTGGGAGCCGCAAAAAAGTGCGACGTGCGCTAAAAATAACTCAGGTCGGTAATCGGAGACTTGGCGACTGTTGTCGGCCCCGACCGCTTTCGCGTCCTCAGCTATTGCGCAATCGCGGCGGCAACTTTGTTGCCACACCAGAAGCAGGAAGCAACTCAAATGCTTTCAGACTTGGGGTTACGACCCGTCAACGTCTTAAAGCAGAGGAATGCCAAATAAAATTTGACATTGTGCGCGTAGTTAAATGGAATATCAATATACAAATATTTTACATTTTCGAATAACAATTCTTGACAACTATAAATTTTAATACTTGACGTAGTTAAAAGAGTTCATTTGAATTTGCTATAAACTTATAGAGCAATCGTTTTGAACATGGATAAAATTCGAATTTTAGAATTCGTAAAGTAAATGTCTAAGCACAGAAAATAGGAGAGCATACACAAAATATTCTCAATAAATAAAAATAATAATTGAGTTCAATGCAAATCATGCATATTTATTAGCCGCAAATATATAATAATAATTCGTGTGATTTTAATTAGTGAGTTGGTTGTTTATAATTTTGTATGTCTTTATTTGTTATATTTAACAATGTTTATATTCGCAAATCTTTTCTAATTGAATAGTTAACTTTGGGCAAGTATTTATGATGTGCTAACGAGCTTGTTTTGGCCACCAAAATGTTATGAGCCATAATATCTTATCGATTTTTCGACTATGCAAGTTGCAAGTAATGAAATTAAGCAACAACTTTTCAAGTGCAGACTCAGCTGCTGCTGGTTGAGCTTCTTCTGCTCTTTAGTTTTTAGGCGTATGATTTTGAAATGTTTGTTTTGAGTGCGCTTCTTTTAGCATTTTCTTGTTTCGGTTGTAGAATATAATGCACTTGTTGCTGAAGTGCAGCAGCAACAGCATAAGCAAACAACAACAACAACAGAAACCAGAGGATGCAATTCAATACAAAAAAAAAAGTAGTAGAAAAAAAAATGTTTTGCGAAAATCCAGAATAAATGCCCAAAAAACATGAAAACAGGTCTTTAAAGTCGACGTCGCGTCGGCCAACGGTCAAACTGCATCAAGCTAAAGGCAGGCTATATAAGAACATATACATACATAACTATGCTCTTATATACATACGTTTATATAGGTACATGTAAGTAGAAATATATAAGTATATATATATGTGTGTGTGTGTGTGTGTGTGTGTTGATATTGGGGTTTGGCAATGCAGTTGCTAAGCTTTTGCCTGCTGTGGTGAATGCATTTTATGCCGTTGTTGTTGTTGTTGGTGCTGTTGTTGTTGTTGTTGCGACTGTTGTTGTTGTTGTTACTGCTACTGCTCCTTGCATTTTTCGTTGCTGTTGCTGCTGTTTCTGTCATTTGCTGTGCTCCTTTAAACCCAATTTTTGCTGCTACTGCTGCTTTTGTTGTTGTTTCGTAAACACTGCGGAATTTCAAGCATTTGAGCGAAAAAAATAAAATGTAAAAATAAAACCATCAAGTACAGTAAACACTCGAAATTTGTGCAAGTTATGACATGCATAAACTAAATCAATAATAACAGACGAAACAATCATAGAAAGCAGTCTCCACTAGAACAAAATGTAAATATATATTTCGAAAAACCCACTGACTGCGCCAGGTCTAAAAATAGCCAAGCGTCTTGCACGAGACACGGCAGGAATGCAGCTCCAATGCAAGTGCGTGTGCTGCACTTGGACGTGGTCCGAGCTTGTGTGTATGTGCGCGCGTGTGTGTGTGTGTGTGTGTGTGTGCGTTGAGTGTGTGTGGATGCAGACAGCGTCTGGCAGGCCGGGGCTAACCTGGAAAGCCACCAGGCGGCAACCGAGCGAGCGACCGTCATATAAAATGTCGCAACGCATGTTAACGCAATAATTTTTTTTTTTTTTTTTATTTATTTTTATTTTTTTCTTACCATGAACATGAACCATGACGCAGTAGGTCATTAATTGTTTACGAGGAAATGTGCAATGTGTCTGGCGCGGCACAGGTAAACGCAATGACTAAAGAAATAACTTGAGTTTGCAGCCTGTTGGGGCTAATTTTGGATGTGTGGCAGCAAGAAGGGTAGCCTGCCTGGGGGCAGATCCACTCATTTGGTTGAATAGACATTGACAATTGCTGTTTTGAGGGAGCTCTCAAGGACGTCGCCAAGTTGGCCAAATTAGGATGCTTGAGTTAACTAACAGCAGCATGCACAAGTCACACTCCAGTCACGTTTCGTTTCGTTTTGTTTTGTTTTGCCTACTCGATGCAATTGTTGCATGTCTGTCTTGGCCAGTGTCGCCAGTGCCGCCGTCTGTCGCCGCTGTCTGAGCCGTCTGCATATGTTGGCTTGAGCACGTCCTTAATGTCATGACGATGACGGCAGCAGCCAAAAAAATAAAACAAATGCCAAACTAGCGCGTCAAACAAACTGCAAGTCACACAAACGCACACACAAACACAAACATAGGCCGCAGACAGACAAACAGACAAGAAGACAGAAAATGCTGGAGCTGGAGCTGAAGTCAAAGGCTGGAACTGGAGACGAAGACTTTGGCTGAAGACAAACGCGACTGCATTATGCGCCAAACCTACCAAAGCTCGCGCACCTGCCTCTGCCTCTGCCTCTGTCTCTGCCACTGACTCTGTCGCTGCCTCAGTTACTGCATCTGCATCTGCCTCAGTCGCTGTCACAGCCGCTGTCTGCGTCTGCTGCGCCAAGGCAACATTGCAGACAACGACAGCAGCGATGACAGCAACAGCAACAGCCACAGCAACAGGTTCTTTATTTTTAGTAGTCGCATTTTGAAAACCGCCTGCTCAATGTCAACTCAACGTTTGAGACTTAATTGTTGCCTCTTTACTCTCATCTTTATACTCTTTACAAAGGAGTATTTAAATTTTAGACATATAACTTTTGTAAATCTACTTGGACAATGTTTTTATATAAAACTGACTGAGTTGACATTTTATTTTTACCTCTAAAAAAGTATTTTTTAGCCAATGCCACAGATAATTTTTGTTTTGTTTGTGTCGACTATTTCAACAGGATTTTCCAAAGAGGGTATGTACTATTCTGCAGCAATAAGATAACGTTTCTTGCTCGATTATTTGTTTTTATACAAAACATTCTTTGTGCTTGACTGGGTGTTTTAGTTGTTGTTTTTGTTGCTGTTGCTGTTGCTGCTGCTGTTGTGGTTGCATTATGCGACTTGAAGCATGTGCTTCATTCAAGCGGCTGCTGCAGTACGTATGTCGTAAGTCTTAAGTCTTGTGCGAATACATGTAGTACTGCTTCTAAAATATTTTGCTAAGTTATTTCTGCATTATTTAATTGAAACTTTTTAAATATGTTGATTTATAAATGGTTTTGTTCTTGCTTGCAGCAATCATCAATCGTTGTGCTCGCCAATTGCCCTGTCATGCAGCTGCCTCAAGCAAACAGTCAGAACAATTTGACATTTCTAAAATCAAACTACAAATACAAACGCAGAAACATGCCGGCAATGCGCGCACTTCCGCTCGAAGCGCGTAAGTCAAACCAATTAGCGACAACTTTGTCAATGACGAAGACGTCAGCAACAGCATCAGCAGCAGCAGCAGCAACAACAGCAGCAGCATCAGCAGTAGCAGCAACAGCAGCATCAGCAGTAACAACACCAGCAACAGCGGTGGCAACAACTCGCCGCAAATGTAGCACAATTCTAAGTTTATTTATAGTAATCATATGGAAAGCTTTGCAAGCAATGGCCAATTGCCTGCGTTATGCCGGCCGCATAATTGCCAATGCCAACGTTGATGATGATAATGATGATGATGGGAATGCGTATGTGAATGCTGCCCATGACCATGACGTCAATGTGGCCGCAGTGAGACAATCCCAGATACAACCACACTCGGATTCACATTCACACTCGCATTCGCATTCATATTCACGCACTACGCACGCCGGCAACGAGAACGACAACGTTGACGCTAATGACGAGGTGTCATCGGCACGTGAACAACAACAACGGCAAAAACTGCAGCAACAGCAAAGACAACACCAGCAGCAGCAGCAGCAACATTTATCTAGTTCTAGTCTACAAAAGAGCAGCTGCTGCACGACAACTGCAACATCTGCAGTAGCAGCAGTAGCAGCAGCAGCAGCAGCAGCAGCAGTAGCAGCAGCAACAACAACAACAACAACAAGAACAAGAGCCATGTTGCCGGTAGCAGGCAAGTCTGGACTTCCATTGATGACTCTGTTAATTGCATTGCTGCTGAGCATGCGCCTTGCATCGGGTAAGTAGCTGGACACATACATTTCACACTCTTGACTCATCCGGTCTGACCCAAAATTAAAATTATTTCCATTAGTGCCACATAAACAAATACACACACACACATACACATATAAGCTTTTATGAAAGTGGCGCCAGTTTGTCAATCGAGCGTTTTTAGTATCTTTTTAGCATACATTTCGGTATCTCTTTTTGTTTCTGTTTATCAGCGTTCATTCACATCGAAGTGATTGAACGATAAATGAGAAACATTGTACCAAATATGACGCAATTTCTCACAATATTCTTCTTTTTTTATTCCTCATGTCAAATCAATCGAAAGCAAAGCAAAAAAATTTGACAGAATCGTAAAAAAGTGCGAAATGAAAACAGTTTCAAGTGGTCAATTTTGGAGCTTGCGAGTCTTATTAATTTTATTTGGAGCTTCTTGTATATATGTATATATATATATATATATTTCGTATTTATATTTTGATATTTTTGTTTTCGGTTTTGATCAGCGTCATATGCTATGTTTGTCTTTTGTTAGTGTTTAGGAAAATGTGCGAAATATTTGTTTTGCAAAAATTAAACACTATTTGCCAGAAATGTTGTTAAACATTAAGTGCAAATTAATGTTTTTATATTCTAAGAATGAGAGAGCGTGATTAAGATGTTGATAATACTTTTATTGCCTTTCCATTTTAATGGATTTTTATACATATATATATATATATATATATATTTATATTTTTTATAAAGCTAAAGTAAGGCTTATCATTTTTAATTTGGTTTAAAAAACCGCAATTAAAATATAGTCTACATCGATACAGGTTTTTAAATTGTATTTTGTTTCAGTGTTTATTAAATGAGCGCACTATCTCAATTGCTCATTTACATATTTTATTTCAAATATCGCATTTGAAAAATGTATTTCATTAATAAATTAAAAAGTAGTACACTGATTGTAATATTATAAATGTATATGTATGCACTCCATACTTTCATATGAATACTTGTATAAGTAGATTCGAATGTGTGTTAGGGCAATTCATAGACTGGTTACACGACCAAAATTGGCAAGGTATTGAATTTCTTGATTTTATTGTGGCAGCTGGCACCTGCTGGCAGACGCATCTGGGCAGCGGGAAATGCAATCAAATATTTTCCACGAACATCACAAAATCGGATTGCTGCGGGGCCAGCCAGACCTTCTCCTACACGGATCGCGAACTGAGCAGCGTCGAGTACTTCTTTGCGACGGCCATTGGAGGCGGCGTCGAGTGTGCACCGTGCATAGGTGAGTCTGCAGCCAGACTTTGGGTTTAGATATGCTACTTTTATGTCTCGAGACAGCGGCAGGTATACAATAAAATTTATTCGATTTCTGGGCAAATATTTCTTGCAGAGAGCTGCAAGGGTTTCAAATGTGGGCCAAACAAGAAATGCGTGAAGCGCAAGGGCAGACCAAAGTGTGTGTGTGCGCCCGAGTGTGGAGCTACACTACGCCGGAAGCAGCAACAGCAGCAAAAGCATCAACAGCAACAGCAACAGCAACTGCAGCAACATCACAGAGCAACAGAGCAGCAGCAACAACAGTCACAACATCAGTGGGCGTCGTCATTGTTGTTGTCGTCGTCGTCGTCGTCGTCGTCGTCGTCGTCGTCAATGCCGACGCGCGGTTCACGTAGTCTAAGTAGCGAAATTACAAACAGCAATTTAGGTTTAGATGGCGCCAAACGCCAGCATAAACAAAGCGACAACAACAACTGCGCTGATAACCAAAGAAAACAAGAACAACAACAACAACAGCAACTACAACGTATGCCAAAGCGAGCAAGTCAACGAAGGGGCGCACAGGGCGAAACGAAACACAGAAGACTTTTGATTATAGACAGCAGCAATTTGCAAGAACAGCCCACTACCAGACGACTGCACATGGGGCAAACCAGCAACAACGGCAGCAGCGGCGGCAAAGTGAAAATGCAGATGAAGGTAGAAATGGAGAGAATGACGCCACCATCGGCCGTGGCAATGCGAACCAGCGAGCGACGCAGACATAGACAAAATAACAGCAGCAGCAACAGCAGCAGCAACAGCAACAGCAACAGCGACAGCAACAGCAACAACAATGGCAAACACTTAACAAGATCAATGACGACGGCAACAGGAGCCAATGACTCGTCCGCTACGCCTGCGCAGACGGCTCAGTCTAGACACAAGTTGGCAAATGCTAATGAACCCGCCAACGACATTAATAGACAGTCGGAACAGCAGCAACAGCAGCAGCAGCAGCAAGACAATGCGCCAGCTCGAGTCAGACACCAACATCAACAACAGCAACATGGTCCAAATCACGAACAACAATACGACAACGGAAAGAAGGAGCAGCGCAGGCGTAAGCACAAGCACAGCTACAAGGATCAGCAAAGAATGGCAGCGAATACCACAATGTCTGGGCTTGGGTCTGGCTCTGGGTCTGGGTCTCAGTCTGGCGGACGTCGTCGTCTCTATCTGCCTGAACACGGAAGTGAAACGGCTGCGTCATCCAGCAGCCGCAGCCACTTGGATAATGCCGATGATTTAGCATTTATGGCTGGAATTTATGAGCCGACGCCAGTGGTAAGTCACACATTTCCGTTGCATACTCTTTGGGGCCAGCGCACATTTTGCAAATGCTTCTTCTACTCATTGCAGCAACAGCAACAGCCGCAACAGCACCAGCAGCACCAACAGCAACACACGAATCCGGTTTGTGGCAGCGATGGTCGCACCTACAATACAGAATGCCAGCTGCGCAAACGCGCCTGCCGCACCAACAACGCCCAACTGGAGGTTGCCTATCGCGGCCACTGTAAGAGTGAGTATCAGTCACAATGAGTATGACTTTAAGAACTATAAATATTTAGAAATATTCCTCGTGCCAAGTTTGTTTTAATTCAATTTCGATTTATTACGACTTATCCGATGTATAAATGAAAATCTATTGCCAGTTGTAATAATATAGATAAATTTAAAGATGTGGCTTTTTGTTGGTCAGTTTCTCGTCGAGCTTCCGCAAGAATGTAAAAATAGTCGTTTTGAAATAAAACATTGCAACGTTTATAATCTTTTGTACAAGTATTCAAAACATAATTATTAACAAAGTCGACATTTAATATATAAATTTATTTTCTTTTTACCAAACAGATATTTCTTTAATCTTGCCATTAGTCCTTAATGTGCTGAACAAAGCTATTCCTTGTATCTTTTATCTCTTTAATACGAAGCGTTGTATTGAACAAAAAACAATTGCTCAACATAAATATAAAACTCTATAGCAATTACCAATATCTCAATATTTGCGATGCTAAATTTCGAACTAATACCAAATTAGCTCTACTTTGCCAGCGACTACTGTAGGAGTGTGAGTTGGATCATTTCGAGTGTACTCGCGTGCCAAAATGCAGCACCGTCTCAATTAGATTAGATGACAAATTATTGCACATTTCAATTACGGCCAACAACTTGTCGCCAGTGGTAAAATCAAGTGAGCCAAGAGCCACTGGCCACTGGACAGACAGACCACTGAGAACATGCCAATCGATCTATGCCTCGGACCTGCCCCCTTTTTGCGAAATATTGTGTAATAATTTAATGATACAGGAAGCACTCGCAAACATGCTCAAATGATCAATAAAAACGTACAAGATGAGGAGCACACTGTATTGCGAGGCCACGCAGAACTTGTTGGATTAGCCGCAAGCAGCAAGTTGCAAGCGGCCTGTCGCTTCTTGTTGTTGTTTTTGTTGTTGTTATTGCTGTTGCTGTTGTTATTGTTGCTGTTGCAGTGTGTGTTGCTGGCTGCCACTGCCGTTTTATGTCTAGCAACAACAGCTACAACAACGTTCTAACGTTGGCGCGTGCCGATCTGGCAGCAATTTTAGCTTTAGCTTTAGTTCCAACTCCAACTGCAACTTTAGTGGAATGTGCAATCGGCAATCTGGAGATCTGGCAATGGCCATGCAATGCAATGCAAATATCTCGGCTACAACTCGCCTCCAATAACACTCAATCGTAATTTTGTTCAGAAAAAATGAATGCAATTTTTTGTCAGTGTCACAGTTGGCGCCAAGGCGTTTCAACGACCCATGTGCAATGATAAATTTGACAGTTTATAGCTATCCATATACAGTATTCTTACACACAAGCACTGCACACACACACACACACACACACACACACACACACACACTCTTGCACATACAGTATGCGGTTTTGGCGCTAATCATAGAAATTTGCAAACAGTTTATTTATAGGATAATCAGCATATATAGTCGTGTATATAGGAACATATGTTACAATGCTGCATAGGCAAGGTAATTTCTAAATACCTTCCTATATAACTATTTCAGTCAGGGCATATATACATAAATACGACATATGTGTAACAAGTTTGGCGGATTTATAGCACATATGTACTAGTTGTTGCCAAAAGTTACATAAATCATTCAATACATTCATTTATTAGCCGTCTATATTAGATTTCTCAGAGGGTCAATAGGATGAACACATGGGTTAAGCTATGGCTGTATACCTGTAAATTCTAGCAAGAGTTTTTTCACATTTTCGGCGTGATTTTTGTCTTCTTTTTGATAAGAATCTTTTAGAACCAGCAACTAATTTCATAATATTTTCAAGCAACTAAAATTTAAAATAAATCTTACTATTTAATTTTTAAGTAATAGAATACAATATAATTAATACAATTTAAATGTTAAATTGAGTATCAAGTCGTTCACTTTAGACAAATTTGTGATAATGGAAAATTAAGAAATAAATATTAAACACAGTAATAAAATAATCAGCTTTTAGCTTAAAAATGTAGTTGTTTTGTTATTTGCATTTAATGAGTATTGAATTGATTTCCTCATTTCCACAGCCAGCTGCAATGGGGTCCAGTGTATGAATGGCCTGAGCTGTGTAGAGGATCAGTACATGATGCCACACTGCATAACGTGCAACATCCAGTGTCCATGGGATGACATAGCTTACGATCTGAATGGCGATGAGAGGCCCGACGAGTCGGTAATTGTTGATGAGCATGCGGTTTGTGGTGTCGATGGCAAGACTTACAGGAGTACTTGTGATATAAATCGTATGATATGCAAAATTGGTCGATCAATTGCAGTGGCATATCCGGGACCGTGTCGAGGTAAGTACATACACATGTTACCAGTTGCTGTGTATAATTTGTACATCAATGATGAATGATAAGCTTAAAATCTCTATCAAATTAAGGCACTTTTCCCGCTGGAATTGCAAGTTATTACCAGGCAACTGCAGTTTTAGTTGTTGTTGTTGTTATTGTTATTCGCTGTCTCGGATGCTGTAGCTGTGCAAACTTAACAACAATCAAAGCAGAACCGCAATTTTGCATTTGATTGACTTGACTTGACTTGACTTGGCTGAGGTTTCGAGTCGAGTCACAACCACAAGTAATTGTTGTTGTTGTAATTGTTGTTGTTGTAATTGTTGTTGTTGTTGTAATTGTTGTTGGTGTTGTTGCTGTCGCGTTGTCGCTGTAGTCGTTGTTGTCGCGCTGTCGTCTGCAACTGCTGAGCCATATCAAGTTACACTCGACGTTTGTTGGCTGAAATTGCTACAGTTGCTTATAGTGCTCCATGATTGCCAGCAATTTGATTAGCCAGTTGCTGTTGCTGTTGCCGTTGTCGTTGTCGTTGCTAGCGTTGTGGCTGCCACAGCTATTGTTGTTGTTATTGTTGTTGTAGCCACTGTCAGCATTGCTCTACTTTAGCTGCGCATCCACAACGACATTGTTGGAGTCTCGGTTTAATTCATGCTTATTAAGTTTGTGGTTTAAAATGCGATTGATCGGCTCCGATTTCCAATTAATTACATGCAAACAGCTGCAGCTGCCCACCTACAATGTTGCTGTTGAGATGCAGCAGCAACAGCAGCAGCAACAGCAACAGTAACAGCAGCAACAGCAGCGGCAGCGGCAATCGTCTCCGCCTTGGTGTCAGTCGCCGCACCAATTAAAGGCGTGGCGGGTGTTGCATTCTCGCGCGCCATATCTGTTGTTGGGCGACAATCAGACAGAGAGACAGAGGGGCTGAGGGACAGACTAACTGACAGACGACTGCCCAAACTGGTTTAGTGTGTCAGAGGCGGCTGTCGGTTGCAATTGCGTGTTAATTGCAGTGTTTTGTTGCAAATAACAGCCTGTAATTAATGTTGAAACAAAATAACTAAAACAAAAACAGAACAACTAAAAGCCAAGTCTCATCAACAGCTGCTGCCTTTAAAAAACAGTTCCGTTTTTTGCCAACCACTGACAACTATAAATATTCAAAACACTTGTCCATTGTCTTTGATTTGCATTTTTCGATTTGCTAGACACGTGTGGGTATAGTCTGTGTATTTAATTGACAGGTAACCAATGCCTAATGAGTTTTATATTTTGCTGAGTAATATGGCATCAAAGCATTTCTTGATTTACGTTGTCTAAAATATATATATATTTACTTCTGTTCAAACTTACAAGTTGGCTAGGCTCCAAACATAATATCAAAAACTCAGATCTTATGTTTTTCTTTAAATACTTTTAAAAATAGAACAGTATTATTCATAAAACCTTTTCATTCATTCATTCACATTACACAGCTGATGTATATTCATGAATGCATTCATTCATTCATACAGCTGCCGACTCTTCAAGGCTGTTGCCCCAACTTCGTCATTAGTTTTGCTGCCTGCACTGCAAAACTCATAAATTTTGCACATTTTTTTTTGCTGTTCTCCCTCCCTCCCTGTAGCAGCACGTCCCTCTCATTGGGCCTGGCCAAGTTGTTGCACGGTAGCCGTACACTAAAATAAATTAACATCATTAACAATTATTCACTTTTGCTTTTAGCACAAATGTGTGCGTCTTCTGCACATGTATGTGTGTGCGTGTGTGCGTACAGTTTGTTTGTTTTTAGATCTTACTGATGATCTTGGCATGCAAAGACTGCTACCACTGTTCCTCTTACTTCTGCTCCTGTTGCTGTTGCTGTTGCTGTTTCTGTTGCTGTTCCTGTTTGTGGTACCTTCGCCTTCTTCTTTCAGTTAGCTTCTGTTACTGCTCTCTCCTCGCTCTCTCTTTCACTGTGGCTCTGTTGATCGTCAGCCGATAAAATAATGCCTCCACACAGCCAGCCCGACATATAACTGCAGTATACCTCTTAGTCTGTTTGTTTTCAAGCATTTTATCTTTATGGTTAGTAAGTTTATGGTTTTCGTGAGTTTGTGTGCTTTCACATAAATATTTGCTGAGTCGCGATCAAGCCAATAAGACCCAAAAAAGACTAGGGACGGTAAGTTAGCCCCAAGAAATATGACTACACGTACAAGCCATTAAAAACGCCATTTTCGCGACGACGACGACGACGAAACGACGACGACGATGGGGATGGTGGTTGATGGTGATAGGAGAGAGACGGCGACGCAAGTTTAGTGATGGCAACTGTCCGGTCCGGTTGAGTCTGTTTCAGTACTTCAGTCCCCCAATCCACCACTTTTGTCTGGCTCAGCGTCTGCTGCGTCTGGGCCGGCTGAAGTTTACGATCGTATTAAAATCACCTTAAGCAACACGCAATGCCAAAATGGCCAGACAACCCAGTCTAGCTAAGGAAACACACTCACACACTCATCTGTATGACCTGCTACCACAAAGAATCTCTTTTCTTCTCTCTTTCTCTCTCTCTCTCTCTCTTTCTCTGTGTCTCTGGCCATGCCATACAATGTTGCAATAAGTTCCGCCAGCCAGCCGGCAGCAGCGACTTAGACGCAATGAACTGGCGGCTGGCGGCTGGCTGCCCCTGGCGTTGATTAAACCACGTCGACATAACAAATTACAGTTGGCATGCATTGTGACGGTATTATCAGGCGATGCAGCCATGCAGCCACGCCGCCGCGCCTCGACATATTCATCGCAAGCAACAAATACAAGTGCGTCGGGTCGGGTCGGTGATGGGTTGGGCGGGACGGTACGGGGCGGTACGGTCTGATACTGCCTTGCAAAGGACTTTCAAGCCTACAGCGAATATTGACAGTGGAAATTAATAAACTTGATCTGTTACGAATTGCCAGACGGTCAAACTTTCAATCAATGTCGCTGCAGCCGGCAGCAGTTCTGAAAATACGATGATATCTCGCTATGATGAACGATACGTTCTGCCCAATTGATTTGCATTTGCAAAATTTTTTCTCAAATTGAAATCCTTCATTTTTATACAAACCATAAATTCTTTAAATTTGTGTCTTTAAGTAATATTATATTGACTTAGTTTACTTGCCTGCGTTTTGCTTTACTTACAAATAGTAGAAGAATTCAGTTTTTATATTGTTTTTCTTAGTTTTCTTAGCTTGAATATATCTTAATCTATGCGTCGGTTTAAACTGATCAATAATATATCAACTTTACATGGACTTGTTTCCTTTTACCTCTTAGCACGAGTTCATTATAAATCTTTCCCCATTTTTAATGGCTGCAGGTGAAAAGGTAATAACCAATTTACATAGAGTCACAGTGCTCAAAAGCACGAGTTACGATTTCCAATTAATGGAGAGCTTTCAAAATTGCGAGTGTTCACTGTATTTGCATCGACATCTGCCACAAAAGTCCCGTCACCGACCCCGCTAAGCAATTACGCACAACATTTGCCGCTGGGAATTCAGCAACATTGTTGCCAAGTACCAAGATCATGAGTAAGATAAATGCATGGATATGTATATATTTAAATATGTATATGTGTAAATATATTTGTGTGCGTGTGCTTGTGTGCAATTGCGGCTGCGCCGCTTGGCTGCCTTAAGTTAAGTTGAGCTGAGCTGAGTTGAGTTGGATTGGCTGCCGTTGACTTGGCTACCGTCTTGCGCGTATAAAGAATGGGGCGGACCCCTCATACATTGTGTGTGTGCACATTCCCATGCCTGTGGTGTGAATAATGTATCAGCTTTGAAAATTTCAGTGTGTGGCTTGGGATACCAGCACAAGCAACACCCAATTTAAAAAGGCAAAACAGCTATGAGCGTTTGAGGAAATGGCCAGAATCAAAGTTACGAAACCGTCAAAAATGTTGAATAAGCAAGTGCTTTAAGGAAGTACGTATTAAGTTAAAAGTCATCTTATCTTTTATGTTAAGAAAACATGACGTCTACTTCATGCATATTTGTGTGTGTATATAGATTTATGTGTATATATATATCATATTCATTTATCCTGCACTTTATCTTCTGTGTATGTTCCCTGTCCGGGTATAAAAAAGAAAAACACACACGAAATTTTTGTGGCTATTCCAGCTGCCTGTCACAGTCAAAAAGAAATCTTGAAGAGCACCTGCTAAGATTCACATGATTTTCGTCCAGGATATGCGCGAGGAGCCATTAAACCACACCTGAAAAGCTACACATAAAAAAGAAGAGAACGCAAAAAAAAAACCTTTTAAGTGGAAGAGCTGCATCAAATATATGACTCGTAAAATTTATTACAGTGGTATTTTTTTGGTTTTTTGCAGCGGACCGTTTCACCTGTGCGGACATCAAGTGTGGCCCAAAGGATATTTGCTTGGTGGACCTACAGACGCACATGCCGCGTTGCGTCTCCTGTCGCTACAAATGCGCCCGCAAGCAGCAGCGAACGGTGAGTGACAGCATTCTGCCATAAACTGAAGAAAGCATTTAACATCTTTTCTTTGGCAGTTCGGAGTGGATAAAATCTGTGGCAACAATAATCACACATACAATTCGTGGTGTGAGATGCGCAAGGATTCGTGCGCCACTGGCTATTATATTAGTGTGCGATCCACTGGCGTGTGTTAGATCAAATTAGCGAAATATATAAAAATCACATTAGCACATATATACTTATATATATAAATATAAATACATATATAGAGCGTATATAGAGCGCATATCTGTGTAGTTCCAACATCCAAAGATTCTCGTTGTGCGTTTTGTTTCAGTTGTAAGGGCCTTAAGCTGCTGCCAACTTTCCACTATTTATATATATCCATATATATATATTTAATTATTTTATTAATTAATTTATGTATGAACATGGCAAAGTATTGGCGCATTTTGTTATCAACATTATCAGAAACAACAAGAACAAAAAATGTAAAAACGTTTTCATATATATAAAAACAATTCTTATGTAATACATCCATGGCAGAAAGAAAACCACATATCTTAAGAGGCTTTTGTATTTAACATATAAACATAAACTAATTCATAATTTATTTATATACAAATTGGTTGGTACGAGCATTTCGTTCTCTTTTGCTTAACCACAATATTTTTTTTTCTATTTCTAGATTTTTAAATATATATATATATATATATATATATATATGTTTTGTTTAATTTTTTTTTCTAATTGTATGTTTTGAGCGAAGCTAAATTAATTAATTGACTGATAGCTTAACCTTATATAGCAGGATTTTCTTATTAAATAATATGTATACGTTTGTATACCTATATCTATATATATAAAATATGTATGTATACTTATGACCGCATAATTTTGAGTAATTGTTAAATAAATGTGTTTCAAACTTAAACATATCTACACACATCCATACATACATTTCAATCGCTTTCGTCAGATGATTCAAATATATCTTTGGCGCGCTCATAACGAGCCTGCGTTATCTTCAAATTGGCCAATTTACGTTTATCAGCCGGCCGGGAGGCAGTCGACGCCAGCGGCTCAGTGCTGCCAAGACCGCCGGTGCCTTCTCTGGCCACCGCATAAAGCTTGTAATGAGAAATAATACTAAAATCAAATAAAAATATTTAGTTTATCATAGCTTACGGGTGTTAACAGTCCATGATTGGCTTTGCCCAAAGTGTCGCCCTTTTGCCAGCCCAGTTTGCTGAGCATTTTAAAGCCTTTGTTTGAGCTGGAAATCTCACTGCATAGGCAAAGATTAGTAAAAACACCTTATATCAGTTTTTTTTTTGTTATGCTTCTAACTTACGTGTGTACGCTGGACACCTCTGTTTTCTCCTTATCCGTGCTGCTGCCCACTTTAATCCGCCTCTGTGCACTACGATCGTTGTAGTTGGGATTCGCATTGCCGCTAGCCTCCACGAATTCTAATTGAATATGAAAAACAATAAGTCAAACTAATTACGCATAACACATTTAAATAATTACTCACTTTCATTCTCCAAACCGTATTTCTTTTGGAGTTTCTTCAGCTGCTCCTTGTGTGTGAGCACAGTAACATTAGCAGTTGATGCAGCTGCTGCTGGGGTTTGCGTCTCAATTAGCAGACCGGGCTCACATAGTCCGCACGTGATGTTGCCTTCGTGCACGTGACATAGCAACTTGGTTTGGCCAATGTTAATGACACTGCCGTGCACCAGATCATATGTCTTACTGGGATCCTTTGATTCGGACATGCGCACACCGTTAAGCACGGTACCGTTGCGGGAACCCAAATCACGACATTTGTAAACGCCCTGCTTTGTGTCATAGTGGAAATTCAGATGGCTTTTGCTAACATTCACATCCGGTATGATAACATCGTGAGCACCTTCGCGTCCTAGCGAACCGCCCTTGTAGGTGATCAGGTGCAGGCTGCCCACAGTCAGCTCCTGCACATTGGTCTCCTGCACAATAATGCGCAGCGAAGGTGGATATTTCTTGGCAATGTCTACAATGATAAAATTTAAAATTCATTCATTAGAGAAATAAAAAGTTTCTTTCTGTGTGCAGCATAAAAACGCGAATTTCTTAAACACCTTGAAAACGGCTGGAGACCTTGAAGTGTGACACACTACTGTCGCTGTTGTTGCCATCCTCGTTACTGGACTTTGAGCTGGAGCTGCTTGACGATTGGGATAGCTCGCCATCCTCCACATCATAAGATTTGCGCGTTCGCTTGTGGCTATTCTCGTTAGCACTGTCATCGCTATCACGAATTTTGTGATGTTTTTTGGACTTATGACGACTCTTGTTTTTCTTCTTTTTCTTATGCTTCCTTTTGGCCTTGCGTTTGCTCTTCTCAGCGCGCTCTTTAAGCAATTGTTTTTTCGTTTTGATTTGCTTTAAAGTGTCTTTATCTGTTATGACGCCGCCATATTCATCGAATTCCACATCGTCGTCCTGGTCATCATCGTCAGCCTGCTGCTTGCCGTCTGTTCCGTCCTTGTTCGTCGCACTGTTCGCCTAGAACCAATGAGAAGAAAAGAAATCCGCGTTTTTATCGCACATTCGAAGCTTCAGCGCTTACCTAATGCATTGCAACGCATTTGGTCTATGCTTAGTTTGCGAAAACGTTCTAACAGTCTACAAGAAATAACGCCTTGATCAAGAGGCTCGCTTAAAGCACACTTGCAGATACGAGGAAGGAGGAAAAAAATCATTGTTAATTAATTTGGTGTCTTTTCATCATCGGTGAAGACCAAATTCTGACTCACCTGCACCTGTACCTGTGAGTGAAACTCGTACGAATCTTTTGCCTGATCGTAGCTATAATAACAGCCCGTATTGCCATCGTAATAAAGCCCGTATTCCTGGCAGATTGCAAAAGTGAGAGATTAAGAAAATGTAATAGAAGCATGTGCGTTGATGCAGATCATCTAGTGATAACCTACAAAAGTCACTAAGCACTGCGCTAAGCATTGCATGACATGGGGCGTCATAAAGATTACGTTGTTGTAAATCACTTACCGCATTGTAGTAGTAGCCAGTCTTGGGATCGTAGTACATGCCCGATGTCGGCTCAAAGACAAAATTGTTCAGGTTCTCTGCGTGTTTGGCCGCCTGACGCATCTCGTCCACAAAACTGAAAGCATCTGTGGCTGAAACTGCAATAAAAAATAAATAATTTGTGCATTTAGTAAACTTGAGCAAATGTCAGCCTTTCTTCCCAATCAAAAACCGGAAACTTTTGTTAATCGGTAAGCCAGGGTATACGGCTTGTGGCACTTTTTTGAAAATAGTATAAGCTCAATAGTAATGCGAATTCTTGCTAGTATTTTGAACAGGTAATTCAAAACATTGTATTCCAGTACTTTCTTATCAATGTGCTAAATACTTTTTGATTAGCGAAAATTACATTTTTTTTTTTTACAGTTAAAGTGTAAAAAGTTATAAATCTTATATGGTAGTTATCTAAGAAGATATCATATCAGGAAATATCAATTCCATAAATAATTTCCTATGGGTTGTGTTCATGGTAAGTTCTTGGTAAAGTAAGAAATAGTTCTTGAAATGATTCTGTCTAATTTAAAAAGAATCTTAAATATCAGTTTTCAAATTAATAAATTATTTTAATTAATTTAAAATAACTCTTATTAAAAAGGATAACAATAATGCTGGGGATTAGAAATTTGGTTTATTTTCTAAAGATGTACACAAAATAATCAGAGTAAATGTTCTTAAGGTAAATAAATATAAAATACCTATAAACGGTGGCAGGTAAATTATTTTAAGTATAATCGTCTCACTATCGGCACTATCAGAGGCTGACGTTTAGCACCGGTTGCGTATTTCTATTAAGTATTAGATTTAGCTAAAAAACTGCATTTGTTGTTTGCCAAGATTGCACTGTTTTTAGATTCTACGACTGGGAAATTGCAGTGCCAATTTCGAGCAGCAGCATTTGGCTTCAGTTAGTCGTTACTCGTTGTTTGAGCCAGGCGGTTGAAGCTGAAGCAACAATTATAAAAATCATAAAAAATGGCCGATGTAGAGCTGCGAGAACTTATGCAACCCTTTGTGCTTAGCGACTATCAGGTGCAAGAGGTGTACACACGATTCTGTTCTGAGATCGCCAAGGGACTGAGACGCAGCACAAACACACAGGCAGTCACAAAATGCTATCCGACGTATGTGCAGGATTTGCCAACGGGCGATGAAATTGGCAAGTATCTGGCACTGGATCTGGGGGGCACCAACTTCCGTGTGTTGCTCGTCACGCTTAAGGGTCATCACGAGGCGACTGTCGAGTCACAGATCTATGCAGTGCCCAAGGACTTAATGGTTGGACCGGGCGTAGAACTCTTCGATCACATTGCCGAGTGTCTGGCAAAGTTTGTGGAGAAGCACGACATGCGAAACGCTTATTTGCCGCTGGGGTTCACCTTCTCATTTCCGTGCGTCCAAGCGGGCCTTAAGGAAGCCATGTTGACACGCTGGACCAAGGGCTTCAGCTGCCCGGGTGTAGAGGGTGAGGATGTAGGACTCATGCTACACGATGCCATTCAGCGGCGCGGCGATGCCGAAATTGCAGTTGTGGCCATACTCAACGATACCACCGGCACGCTTATGTCCTGCGCTCATCGGAATCCTGATTGTCGTGTGGGCGTCATTGTCGGCACTGGCTGCAATGCATGCTATGTTGAGCATGTGGATAATGTAGAGTTGCTCGAAACGGAATTCAAGCGCGATCAAAAGCAGGTCATTATCAATGTGGAATGGGGAGCCTTTGGCGACAATGGGCAGCTCAATTTTGTACGCACCGAACACGATCGCGAGGTGGATAGTAAATCGATCAACTGCTCCCAGCAGCTATTCGAAAAAATGACATCGGGCATGTACTTGGGTGAACTTGTGCGTCTGGCGCTGCTCCGAGCCGTCGAGCGGAATATCATATTTAAGCTGAGCGCTAAGCGAGCAGAATTCGCCGTTGTTTTGCGTGCAAAAACAAATATATTTGAGACGAAGCATATTTCTGAGGTGGAAGCCGACACCTTTCCTGAGTTCTCAAACACTAGACGCATTATAAAGCAGCTATTCGGGCTAGAGAAGTCCGCCGTCGAAGACTGCCAGAAGCTCAAGTACATATGCGAGTGTGTGTCCAAACGGGCCGCCACCTTGGTGGCCATTGGCATCAGTGGACTGATCAACAGAATCAATGATCGCAATGTGGTCGTCGGTATCGATGGCTCTGTGTACCGCTATCATCCAAAGTTCGACGCCTACATACGGGAAATGATGCACAAGCTGGTCAAGTCGGACAAAGAGTTTGACATTATGTTGTCCGAAGACGGATCTGGGCGTGGCGCAGCGCTAGTCGCCGCCGTTGCCAGCAAATTGAAGTAAACATCCAACACTCCGTCAAACATTTTTGTTTCAGCTACTTAATAAAACCTAAGCATAATTGTTAAATAGTTTATCGATCTCGTTTTACACTCACGTTCCTTGCTGGTCTCCTCTCCCTGCTCGTTTGGCATTTCATTGCTTGCCTGCAAATCCTGAGTGCACTTTTCACGTTGCGGTTCTTTGTTCAGCTGCAAGTGCAAAAATTGTTTACATTACTTGCTATTTGAATGAAGAAACGCGAATTGTTGTTGTTGCTCACAAAGTGCTTTAGTTTATGTTTATATGACGCAATCTTTGTGTCGTATTTTCTGATGATACCGTGCAACTTTTCAATGTATATGTGAAGCTGCTTCTTCTCTAGCGCCTCCACTTCGTCCACTGACTTCAAGTCGATGTAATCCTGTGTAGAATCCTCCTCTGTGGATGCCTGTTCGGCATCAGACTCTGCCGTCGACATTGCTTAATGGTTATTACGATGACTTACTGAGGACTTCAATAATTCTGTCATCGCTTATAACTTTCGCCTCTTATTAATATTGTTATTCACTTTACGGCATCCTTTTAACAATTCAGCATTAAATTTCTCACCGGTAACAGATGTTTTTTCTTTAACAGTGCTGGGAAATGCTTCGGCATCAGTTTTCAGGGCTGTCGCAAAATATCGTAACCAATTTGCTTCAATTAATTGTCATTCAACATTTAAATAATTTAATTTAATTATGATAAATAAATAACATTATCATAAGCTAGTAAAGTATATCAGAATTCTGCCGTCTTTAATTCATTTAGCCGCTATAAAATCACATCAAATAGTGGCTTTCAAACTGTCAATCTTTTTGATTTGTTAGCTGAAAACTTTAAATATTTGGTAAGCCGACTTGGTCACACTAGACTCCAGCTAGTATTTTATTCCATCAATTACAATGAGGAACTCAGGGTAAGAAGACTAAAGCATGGCGAGTGAAGCAAATCATAATAAACAGATAAACAGAAAATTGCAGGGAAAAACCCTTTTTATAACGGGTGCGTCTCGTGGAATTGGAAAGGCGATTGCATTAAAAGCGGCGCGAGATGGAGCCAACATTGTCATAGCTGCCAAAACAACTGAACCACATCCAAAATTGCCTGGAACTATTTACACAGCAGCAGAGGAAAGTGAGTAAGTTAAGTTTGTACTCGAATTGGAATTTGAACTTTGCAAGTTTCCTTGATTTTCAGTCGAGAGGG
This sequence comes from Drosophila longiperda, assembly GCA_035042125.1. Classification (NCBI taxonomy): domain Eukaryota; kingdom Metazoa; phylum Arthropoda; class Insecta; order Diptera; family Drosophilidae; genus Drosophila; species Drosophila longiperda. The sequence continues at coordinate 13,563,735 of JAWNLV010000107.1, forward strand.
CAGGTGGTAAGGCCTTGGCCTGCGTTGTTGATGTTCGTGATGAGAGGCAGGTGCAACAGGCCGTTGAGGCTGCAGTAGCCAAATTCGGAGGTATCGATATCGTCATAAATAATGCGAGCGCTATTTCAGTGACTTCAACGCTGGACACCGATATAAAGCGATACGATTTGATGCAGAATATCAACACAAGGGGTACATTTCTGGTGTAGGTGTAACCTTATCTAGAATTTATAATTATTATTTTATTTATGACTATACAAATTCCATAGTTCAAAGACTTGTTTGCCCTATCTGCTGAGGAGCCATAACCCGCATATCTTAAACCTATCGCCCCCTCTGAATATGAAGCCCCATTGGTTTTCCAATCACACGGCCTATACCATTGCCAAATACGGCATGTCAATGTGTGTGCTGGGTATGGCTGAGGAGTTCCGGGACCAGGGAGTAGCTGTGAATGCCCTTTGGCCTCGGACACATGTGAATACGTCGGCGGTGGAAATGCTGCGTGGCGAGGAGGGTGCTTTATACGCCCGCAAGCCGGAGATAATGGCAGATGCAGCGTACGCAATAATCTGTCGCGATGCAAAGGAATACACTGGCAACTTCTTCGTGGACGACGAAGTTTTGCTGGATGTGGGTGTTAAGGATTTCAGCAAGTATGCGTGCTTTCCGGAAAATATGCACAAATTGGAATTGGATGTCTTTTTGGACGATGAGGGTCCATTTGCCAAATTGTAGTCGTTCATTTATATAATTTTGTTTGTTTCTAAATAAATCCGTGCACATTTAAATCAAAAGCTGAAAGTAAGCCTTATATCGATATTGAATTTTTGATTACTGTATGTGGCGCGAAATAATTGGAGAATTATCAATTGAGCCAGTTTGTCTCTTGAACAGACGCTTGCATGTGCCAAAACGAAAACCGAATTTTTTTTGTTTCAGCAAGTAAGCGTTTTTCCCGGAACATATGCACAAATTGCATATGAATGTCGTTTTGGATGATGAGAGCCTATTGCCAAAATGAAGTCGTTGATTTGCCAAATGTTTTTTGTTTCTCTTTAAATAAATTCATGAACATTTAAATCAAGCGCTAAAAGTTTGCCTTATATCGATAACGCATTTTCGATAACGGAATTTGGCGCCAAATATTGGAGAATTATCGAAGGCAAAACTCAATTGAGCTAGTTCAACAAGTGAACAACGCATCTTTATTGTAGACGCTTGCATATGCAAAATGAGAAGCGAATATTATTTGTTTTTGCTGATTTTCGTATCACAAAATGACGCTGAATCGGCCAAGTTGAATCACCCGCGCGTACTGCTGCCCATATTTCAGGACAAATCCATCAACTTCACGCTGGAAGTGGTCGATCCCAACTGCTACAAGTGGTGCGTCTGCCGGCACTATAACCTAAAATAAATATAATGATTGTTGTCTCTCAATTTTCACTTTGCAGGACTTCATCTCGTCAGGACTTAATAACTGTGACGCCCGTGTACAATGGATTCAGTGAGTGCGCCAGCCGGGCGGTCGTCACAGTTCAAACTCGCGAAAGACGACGCAACACGGCGATTGTATTCGCCGAGGAATTGGCCACCGGCGCCACACTTCGCTGCGATGTGATTGTGGACACGATTGATCGGCTAAATGTGCGCACAGCGACTCGCCAACTTTACCTGGAGGAGGCACCGGCCACTTTCGAGCTGCACGCCTTCGACTCGCAGGGCAACGAGTTTTTCACGCTGGAAGGCATTGAGTTCAACTGGGATATTTCGTCCTCTAGTAGTAAGATGCCGCCGGCGTTGCGTTTTCTCACCTTCTCGGACAGTCCATTTCATGTGGTGCCGCCAGCATTGGAGAAATTTGAAGCCGCCGGCGTTAAGGGCTACATGATATTGCTGGAGGGCATCAATACGGGCACCTCCAAGGTGGCCGTTAGCATGCCTCAGCCCGAGTACAACCACGTACCCGTAATGGAGGTGTATATCAGCGTGCTAGCAAACATTATTATTGAGCCATCCGAGGTGACCATAATGGCTGGCGACTTGATCAACTTTCGCATTCTGCAGCTGAAAATGGACAAACTGCACGATATAACGGCAAATCGGCAGTACTATCTGGAGATGGAGGACACCAATATTGCTTATCTGAAGGGCAGCAGTGCAACGGGCTCACGTAACGGTCGCACACAAGTCATTCTCCGGGATCACAACATGCCGCAGGACAGCGACAACGCGGCGGACAAGCCCAAAGGGCCCAGCGCCCTGCTGACCGTTGCCGAACCCACAAAACTGGGTATTAGCCTGCTGCCATATAATAACTGGGTCACAGTGCAGGGCGAACGTCACGAGGTCGCCCTAGATCTGTACGCTGAAGCAGGGCAGAAGATAACGCTGGGCACGCGCTATGCCATCAACTCCGAGCTGGACAAATCACTGTTTACAATCCTGCAGAAGACCCAGAACGGCAGCCGCCTGTACGGCGAGGGAATCAAACAGGGTGTCACCCAAGTCTATGGCTCCTACAAGGATGTAAGTTATTGAAATTATAACATTATAATTATAGATTATGACTATAACTGAACTATATAATTATTTCTTGTAGTTGTCGGTGCAGGCTGAGATGCAAATATTTTCCCGATTGGAGCTGCAGCCCTTGAAAGTGATTCTGCCATATGATCCGAATACTATCAAGCCCCAGAAATTTCAATTTGATGCAACTGGCGGCGATAACAGCTATGTGTGGTTTTCGGGTAATCCGCAGGTCCTCCAAATCGATGGTCAGGGCCTGGCTACAACGGAGATTCGTGATGCGCGCATGCCCGGCGCCTCCAAGGAGCTAATGGATGCCGGAGTGGAGCTGGCGGCACACACCACCGTTCGGGTGGCCCTGACCAAGAACCAGAAGGTGGCTCGCACGGCCCAAATCTACTTTCTGCCACCGCAACGGCTAGAGATTAAACAGTTTAACTTTGAGACAGCCCTCAAGGATTATGTGCGCCTACACGTGGCCGTCTATGCTCATGTGAATGGCAGCTTTGTGCCCTACACCAAATGCGACAATCTTCACTTTCAACTGGAATTTTCGGCTCAAATCTTTCAGCTGGAAAATGGTGCTGAGACGCAGGATGTCCTGGCAGCCGAGGCTTGTCATGTGTTGCGTCTACGCAGTACCGCCGTTGGTAGCACTTTGCTGCGCATTTCATACATTTTCCAGGACAAGGTGCTGCAAGATTCCGTGGATCTTCATGTCTATGAGCCGCTAACTTCGCTGAATCCCTTGGAGAATGAGCTGGTGCTGCCGATTGGCGCATCGCGTAATGTCATCTATGCGGATGGGCCGCAACGCATCTTTACGCTCGAAGCCGATCTCAGCAAGAGTACAAAATTCGATAGCAAAGTTATTCAAGTCTCCGAAATAGAGTTCGACACACAAAATGCACTCACAGCCTTTACGGTGCTCTGCCGTGAGCTGGGCGCAACACAGTTTACTTATCGCGTGCACAACACATTGGCCACGCCCAAATTTTCCGCATACACAGCCGAGATCACGACAAGGGTGCACTGCGTCCGACCACGCTTCCTCAAGCTGTATGCCCGTCAGCAGCTGCGTCAGTCCTGCCCGGTGGAGCTGCGATCCTCGCTGCTGTATCTCAAGGATGACGTCAACCAGTTTGATATTGAAATCGAGGTGCAGGACGTAAAAAATCGAAAGCTGATGAACATCAGCTCGCTTTGGCTTGAATGGGAGTTTGCTGCTGGCGATGAGCGCTATCAAACCGATAGCATTCCACACCAGCAGCTGGTTGAACCGGAGATCTATCATGGCGTTCGTCTGCCCGGGCGAGATGTCCTTGTCCTAACACTAAATGAAGTGGCGCCCAACTTTCGCATCAAGGGCACAGTTGCACACTACAATGACAAATTGCTTGCCCAGCTGGGCATCTCTGCGGAGCGTCCTCCATTTGGTGTTAAAAACGTGAGCAAACCAAATTGCAGGAACAGTAATCCTTTTAATGATAAAGTACTCTATTTTGCAGTTGAAAACGGGAGAAGTAATCAAGCCTGTGATCGAGAACGAGATACGCTTCCACACGGTGAATAGCACACTGCTGCCGCAGGATCATGTGAGCGTGTTTCTGGCACCGTCCCACAGCGAGCGGATAAATATAGACCAGGGCAGCGGCTTCTTTCAGCTGGAACTCTCGGAACAGGGAATCGTGCAGGTAACCCATGACGAGAAGCAAATGCAATTAGTGTTGACACCGTTGCGTTTGGGCCATGTGCGACTGGAGCTAACGGATCGTTGTCTGATGAACGAGCCGGCGCATTTATCCATCTCTGTGGTGGGCATAGGCGCCATAAGTGTGCTAGCTCTGGATCGTATCGAACGTACCAATTCTATTGAGGCAATTGTCCGGCTCTTCGATACCAATGAAAATCTGCTCCATATTGATTCCAATATGCTGAGCGTTTATCAGGTCACCGAGCAGGTCTTCGATCCAGCCATATTGAGCGTCAAGCTAGATGAGCAGCACGACTTAAGAGTTGGAGAGATACGCTTCAGGATAACAGGCAACAACATTGGCGAGACCAAGATCGTATTCCAATCTGGTGAGATATCCAGTGCGCCGCACAATGTGCAGGTATTTGCACCCTTGCGTCTCTATCCGCGCAATTCGACGCTCGTCGTGGGCTCCAGCATACAAATCTACTACCAGGGCGGACCGCAACCCAACACCAACATCGTTTACAGCGTGCTGCAACGCAATGTGGCCAGTAAGTTGAATTATTTGACCAATTGAAGATCATACTAACCGCATGCCCATTTTAACAGCAATGACCTCAGCCATTCTCACAGCACATAAGCTGGGCGCAACGAGAATAACCGGCAAGTGTTTGCTAACGAATCCCATTAGTGGCAAAGACGAGATCGTCTCGGAGGACACGGTGGAGGTGCGCGTTGTTGCTCTGACTGCTGTCCAAGTGCGCACGCCACTTGTACGGATTCGGGCTGGCGCTGTTATGCCCGCTACGCTGTGGGGTCAGCCAGATCTGTCGCCAATGGTGTTGGGCACACTGCAGAACATGCGTATCAGCTGGACGGTCAATCAGGCGGAAGTGATAGAGATCTTCAATGTGTTTACAACAGCGGGTAAGTCGATAGTCCCAACATACTTTCGTATAGTTGGAAGCGTGCCCAGATACCGCATTGTTGCGCAAAGACTTCAGCTCAATGCCCACCCAGTGCACGCATATCAAACTGTTCTTCGATGAGCTTGCATGGTTGAGTTCCAGTGCAGGAACAGATACGGAACATATAAATTACTAATTAATATAGATTTTTCTAATTTCTATATAAATTCATATTTAAAGTAATAAACATTCTTAATATTTGCTATGAATATATTTGCTATAAATAATTATTAACTAGTATTATCTAAACGCAGTAATTTTTTTTTTCATCCTTACAATTATCTTAATCTCACACACACACACGTTCTCACCCTTCATCCGTTTCCCTCGCCGCTGTAGGCATCGAGTATGAAAGCAGCGACTTAATTTCCGTGCGGATACGTGCACTCAATCCCGGCAAGGTCACCATTACAGCCTCCGTGCAATTGGCAGATGGCGTCCAACTGCCAGCATCGAGCGTGGAACTAATTGGTATGTAGTTCAATTGATCAATGAGGGCTCACTTCCGGTCTTAGGCTGCCTTTTTGGTGGTGCATTAAAAAGAGTCGCAAATTGAAATTGTTATCGCACAGTTTTCAAAACACTGGAGCTCCTCGCACCAAAGCCCATAACAATGGACTGGATTTTGGCGGCACCACGCAGTACGCTACAGCTGAAATGTAATATGGATGATGCGGTCTATAAGCTGGATGGGCAGAGCAGTGGAATTGTTTCTGTGACGCCAGATGGCGTTGTCCACACAAAGGATACTCTCGGTCGGGATCTGATAATAGTAAGTGTGCGCCCATCTATCAATGTCTGTGTTGGTGTGAATCTATTTTGGATTGTCCTTAAATCGGCTTACCTCTTGGCGGCAATTGCATTTGATTTGATACGTATTGTTATATATATATATCCTTTTTTGGTTTGTTCCGGGTATACAGGCAAAAACGGTTGACCAGACGCTGCCCATTGGCATTGAAGTGAAGAATGTACAGTATATTTTGGTAACTCTGCAGCCGGACATCAAATTGAAGCAGGTCGAGCATAAAATACCACGCGGTATGAATTTCGTATTTAAAGTGTCCCTGCATGATAATCTCGGCAACGAGTTCTCCCACAACATTGAGGATGTGAATGGATTGCGCTATGAGTTGGCCACCAAGGATGTGGTCGATGCACAGATTGGCAATAATCTAACCATTTCGGTGAGTGCCATACATACTTGTAACTTTTTACGGCTGTTATATTTTTGGGCGGGGTCACTATTCTATATAGATACTTTATACTTAGGACTGGCAGGCTGGCCTGCTGACTTGGCTCGTTTATATGTAAATGTGATCTTTAAACTTTTGGGAAAGTTATTTCAATTTCATTTTTGTGTTGCTGCTAACAACGAAACCGCTGCATTTTAATGCACTCAAAAAGACCTGTCTTGCCACCTGGGCTCTCCTCGTTGGTTCGTTCGTGTCCGTCTCGGAAAATAACAAAAAAAAAAGTAGAGAAATCTCAGTGTCCGGCCGCATGGCACGTCACTTGGCTTGCCTCAGGACTATTTTCGTTTTATTCTACGCTTGCAGCGAGTTTTGCAAGTTTCTTACAATATATGTAACACATTCAATTTATCTCTCAGTTGGAAGGAGTCTTTTGAGAACAATGAAAGTTTGAGTCGTCCGAATCGAATCACAATTTATAAATGTGTCCTGGGAATAATCGCTTTAAAGTTGATTTACTGCGTTAACATCTACTTATATTTATATGTAGAGTTTAAGATTTAATTTGGTATTTACCAAATCGGATCACAACTCAACAGTTGGCGTTTGCAAGCGTATACGATTGTCGACATGCCGTTGAGAATTGTTCTTTTTTACTATTTGTGTTCTGTATTTTACTGGGCTGTGGCACGTTGATGTCACCACATAAAAATGCAACGATGCGTTGTCGCACATGCTGCAGCTTTTGGCTCTTAAAAATTGCGGCTGTCGAGTGACCGCCGACCGCAAACACAAAACTCTTGAAACTCTACAAGCTGCAGCCACAAAACAAGCATTAACTTCAAAATGCTCAAATAAAGCCCGCTGCACAAAACTAAAGATAAAACTTACCCAGGCAACCTCAACAATCCCAAACTACATGCATTTCAAAATTATTCCATTTCGCACACAGTTGAATTTGCAACGGGAGACGAGCAACATGATTGCCATCAGTTTAAAAGATGCAACTGGAGTTAAACATGCCGAGGACTATATCAAACTGTCTGTTGCCGAGTCCCAACTCATTTACCCCACCAAGGTGAGTTCTATATATAAATATCTATATATATATATATATATATATATGAATATATATATAAATGCATATAGCGTCAGCTTGCTACATATTGTTTGGAACTGTGGCACCTTTAAAATTGCAAAATGAGCAGCACAACTAAATTCGCACGTACAACCTGACATGCTCAATCATTGCAGTTTGTAGGTTAATAATTTATGTTATTTTGGAGCATACTGTATATGATTAATTTGTTAACTTCTTGTTGCTAATAAACCAATTTGCAATTGAATTTTCCCCCGTTTTTCACATGTCGCAATCAAATAACTAACATTGGAAAACTGTGTCACATTCTTTTTTTTTTATCGGGATTTGTCAACACACCGTTTGTAAAAACCGCAAATGTCCAAACGACGCCGAAACCAAAATTTGAAATCCCCAATGGATGGTTGCAACGACGACAAAACGCCAACAGACAATTTTCTCTGTGGGTGACATCATTTGCTTCGATTCACCGCTAACATTGTCATCGATTTGGAGCAGCTCCAATGAGCAGATGGTGGCGATTAATAAAAACACAGGTGAGTTGCTTGCACCAAGGTTGCAGCACACTTTCCCCATAGGTTTACACATAGCTATATAATTTTAGCTTTATATTTACAGTCGTTGCCTTTGTAAAGTAAATTGTAAACTTTAATTGGAGTTATAGATTTAGAAATGACACAAATTTATTGCAATTATTGGGTGGGGGCGACCTAGTTAGATCTGTTCTGGCCCCTTCTAAATCACAAGTCTGATGAATTAGGTAAATGTGGCTCTTTCCAGCTTAACAAATATTTGAATAGAACACTACATCTTCCCCGCTTTTATACAAATATTTGAATAGCTCATTCCTCTTGGAAGAGTATTATTGATGTAGTTATGCACATTTACTACATATCTTCTAGTCCTTATTGTTGTTTGCATATTTGAATCGATTATTTTAATTTGATTTAGTTATAATTTGCGAATCGTCATAGTTGGATGCTAATCCTCTATGCAAACAATTCACAGTTTGTATTTATTTGAAAATTAATATATGCAATTTATAAATTCAATACCACTCGTTTGGATGTTTTATTTGTTGGTGCTGTTACAAAAGCGAAGCATAACATTCGCAGCCCCACCCCTACATACACCACACAGCAATCACACACCCAGCACACACCTACCACACACACCCAGTACACACCACACAACCTGCACACACCACACACCCAGCACACACCTACCGTACACTCACATTCATTGATGTAAAAATCCTGTGAATTGCACTATATTTTGCAAACGATTTATTGATAACCCAATTAAGCCTATTTTTCAGCTGTTATATAAACAAACCAAAAAAGGGAGCAAAATCAAGAAAACTGGTTCAAAATAACAGCATCTATTTTGAGGATATATTTTGCGAATTAATTACCTTTAACTATCGTTTGGGGTACGCTCTGTGCTACGGAATTTCAAATTGCAGCAGTTGAAATTTTTTATTACATTTTTCATTTCTTGTATTTTTTTGTTTTTCGGATGCAATGCTAAAAAATATTTACAGAATATTCTGTTGCGCGGAAAGGAGGTGTTAACGTGTGTGAGTGTCCCGTGAGCCTTTGAGTGGCGCGTAAAGTGTTGAGAAATCATTGTCTCGCTTTCTCTACAGTAAATAAGTACTAAGTTCAACTCTATTGCTTTTGAAATTGTTTTATTATTGCGGACTCGTATACCCTGTAGTGTAAATAGGTCATGAAAAACGACTATGAATATGAATACGACAAGAATTGAATATTAAGTGTTGTAAGTAAGTATTGAAAAAGGATTCGCTTTTTATAAGTGCAATTTAAGGTAAATACATTATTTCACTTCATCTGTATCAAATTTTTAGTTAAGGTTATCTTCTGTTCTTAACATTTGTTGAGAGTTATTGCTTGTCGTAATATCAAGTATCTAGTTTGCAATAGTTATCAACACTCCAAGTTGAGCTATTGTAAAAGTAAACTTCTTGCGTAATTCACAACAGAACTCAGTTAAGCGTAATACATTATTCATAAAGTGGCGCCCACCTTCTGCTGCTTGCCACAAAACCCAATCTCCGGAAATACAAAAAAAAAAAAAAAAAAAAATTGAGAAATACAATTTTTCACACTTTACACGTTGCGCGGCGACGCAAAGCTGCGTCTTCTTTGAAAAAAGGATAAACCAAATAAAGGCGGGAGACACAAGCGGCAAACAGCAATCGCGATTATGCAACTTGTGTGTGCTTGAGTGTGTGTGTGTGTGTGTTTGTCTGTGTGTGAGTGTTTGTTGTTCCTAACTGCAACCGAGCATAAAGATAAAGCATCTTTGTATTTCCAAAATATCAATATGTGTTGCGTGTAGCATTTGTCTGTGACCGAAAAATAGGTACAACAACTTGGCGTGCATGCTTCACTAGGAATTTAAAACGACTCAAGCATGACTTGAATATGCACATTTGTGTGTATAAGAGTCTACTTATGTGTTTGTAAATCTATATCTGTTTCAGGCCAGCAAAACTTTGGGCTGTCAGTTTTGAAAATGCTGAAAACATTAGGGCAAGTGCACAACTGAGCAGAGATTGACAAAGCCAGACCGAATACTCAACTTGATAAACTCTTCGAAACTCCGTCTAACTGCATACCAATAATATTGGTACCCATTGCAATTTTCAGTTTCAATTGACAACTTGCACGAATTATTCGAAAAATACACTCAGGAGTCGATTTACAAGGGCTTGTTAAAACACACACGAAGTTGCCTGATTCTTACACAAAAATCGATGAATGTTAATTTGGGTTTGCAAACGATATTTTAGTTGCTCTCCCAACTCCCAACCCAAAGCTCCGGCAGCTTCAATCAGATTATATCCACACACATATAGAGTAGCACAGAACATGCAACATGCACATTTACGGTTAAAACTACTTGACACTTTAAATACTACAAATCAAATTATGCAACTTAATACAAATCATTTTATAAATATTGTTGCTGAAGAGTTAACTTAACTTAAATACTACAAATCAAATTATGCAACTTAATACAAATCATTTTATAAATATTGTTGCTGAAGAGTTAACTATATTTATTAAATTAATAATCAATGTTTATGGGAATGATTGCGGTAAAAAATGGTAAAAAACTCACACACTTTTAAATTAATGAAATTGTTTTCGCTTTAACATCTATTTATGTGTATATTAGTTATATATATATATATTTATATATATTTCTATTTATATATATATTTTTATGTATTTAGATATATATATCGTACGTGATTACTTATTTTTCGATTGGCATTGCGTTCATTGTATGACAACCAACAAGAAATCCCCAAGCAATTTATACAACCAATATTACACACAGCTGCAGATTAGTTTCAGCTGTTGCCTTTGCCGTTGCCGTTGCCGTTGCTGCTGCTGCTGTTGACTGCAAAAGGAAAAGTGGAAAATCAAAGCTGTTTTTTGTCATGGCTGCAAAAGGAAAAAGAGAACTCCCAAAACAATTAGTCTGATGTCGCCTGCAGTGCTTCAAAATTAAATTAATTACATATATATATATATACTTGTATGTTTAGTAATTTAACAATGACACTCAAAAAATTGTCTCTGTATGCGAATGCGTATTGGTGTATTCTGTGTTCACTGTAACGATAACTGTCTGTTCTTCTGTCCTTGTGGTACACAAATGTCAGGAGTGCCTTGTCATGTTGTCGCATAAATTAATTAAAAAGTGCACAACAGCGTTAAGAGCACAATGTAACAACTTTCCTGTTCAACATAAATGCTTAAGCTGTCACATCGATCGCATTGAAATGCAAGCGATACCAACTGGACGAGCCCATACCCACTTCCCTCCCTTCCCTTCCCCCCCCCCTCCTTATCACCCGGAGCGCTTATCATTTATGCTACATTCGTGTAGCCAGATGACCCATTTTAACTAGATGCCAACAGAGACAGTATCTTTGGATGAAGCAGGTTGTGGCTCTTCGAAGACCAGTCGACTCTAGACGAGCCAATTTGACCGGTATTTATGCGTCTCTGAGCGATGTCATTTACTATTCAATGCAGCGCTCCATTTGCAAAGTATGGTGATTAGGATGGGCCAGGGGGAATTACAGGTAAAAAATCATTGAAGCATATTTAATGCCATCAAATATTAATATCATTGTTTGTTTGGAAACTTCTTGAGCGCGCGCACAATTTCAACGACACTGTTTGCATATTTAAGGCCATTGCGTAGATATTTTGAATAAAATCAAAGCTCATTTAATGCAATTTTTGAACACAAGTTTTATTTTAACAATGCTAGCAGCAAAGAGCCATAATTGCTGTTCAACTAAAAGTGTATTTCCTGCTTGTAATTTCAGAACTTTACTTTACTTAATTAATAAAAAAAAATTTATATACTATTATATTATTATATATTACGATATTGGTAATTAGACAGGAACAGGAAACAGGACTGTGGTTAAATAGTTTTTTATTTTTATTTTTCATTAATTTCGTTTCTCAAAAGGCAATTACCAAAACAACCCTTGTTATTAGCCCTTATAATTGAAAGTATACATTGGCAACACCAAATTTTTATCGATTTGAATATTATTAATTGAAACTTTATTGACTTTAGGCATTGCCCGAGTAATGAGTCATCAGCAAAGGCTGGTCGAGAAGGTGGTGGTGACATGTGGTGATAAATCGCGTCGCGGTGGCTTCCTCAAATACGATCTGGAATTGCGCGAATCGGACTTGGTATATACTGCATATTTCTAGTCAAATTCAAAGTCATAACTCATAACTGTGACATCTTTTGTAATTATTTTAGATTGTGTTTGCCAAATCGCTGGACATATTCAGCGGTTCGGAGTACAGCGCGCAGCTGGTGCTGCGGAATCACATGCAAACGGACAAGTTTAGCAATCTGGTGAGTTGCACACAGAGATATAGAGTATAAATATGCAACAGTAAAGTGCATGGCTAATTTGTATATATTATTATTTCAGATTGCCCAGAATATATCGAGGTGCATAAATCAGTTGCACAAAGTCACTGTGGATGCATTTACCTGTCGCCTGGTCGCTAAGGAAGAGTTGGGCCAGAAGTTGCTAAAGCTCTATCAGGTCGAAGCCATTTTTGATATAACCAGCAACCAGTATGCCTGCAAGCTCTTGCTAACGTCCAGCTTTACTGAACTGTTGTCCCTTTTGAAGACAAACAACGTGCATCTTGAGCTCGAGGTACGTTATGTCACAACAAATGTGCACTCAGCGAATGCAATTTACTAAATTATTATTTGCTCTGGTATTAATTGCAGGCGGCTATGCCGAATGGTATTTTCGATACCATGTCGCTGAAACTGGTGCCGGGCATTAAACTGTCTCTGGAGTCGTTGCAGGTGCACGACTTAAAATCGCAGGAGCTGCACATAAGTGGTTTGGACAAGGCGCTGCAAAAGCTGGAGGTGAGTTGGCACAAAAACTAGATGAATGTTGCGTTGATTGATGATCAGTGTGCGCTTTTAACCGCGTTCATTTTAAAGTACTAACTTAACAGAGTTGGTGAAAAATATTTCAAGAAGAGTTTCTAAATACGCAATTGAAATATAAACAATATACATTTTTTTTTTTATAGGAAATTTTATGTGTCGTCAAAAAAGAAGTTTTAATTTTTTTTTTTTTTATAGTATGAAAGTTAGTTTCAACATTGTAAATTGATTTTAACAGATTCATAACAGATTTGCAGCAAAGTCACATTGAAGTTTCCTATTTTGTGCCTATATGGCACATACATATATATATATATATATATATATATATTTATATATATATATATATTTATATATATATATATGTTGTGCTCAGGATTTCCGCCGCTTACAGTTAAATTCTTGAGCTTTACTTGTACCTATTTATTCGGCTGTCTTGAGAAACAATCATGAGTAGCAGCAGCCGCTCCAACACTGGATAGAACATAAGGACGCACATTTTATGTGGTAATAAAATACAGGAAATTGCTTTACAATGTACGCTCCCGGTTCCAGGCATCGCCATCGCCATCGCCACCACCATTGCCATTGCCATCGCCACTGGCAGCAGCTCTTAAAGTACAATATTATGTATGACAAGTGTTGAGAGCGCGTCCGTCCGACTAAGATACTGAAGAACAGCGACTGAGATACTGAGAGTATTCCATGAATTTGAAAGTTCTTGCTTGCTTATGGACTGTCCTTGCCAACCAACCAACCAACCAGCCAGTCAGGATGATTGTTGCAAGTGCTATTGCTTCTATTGTAGCGCCGCAAGTAGTTGCGGCTTCTTGTGCCACAGAAGCAATGGCGGCGGCAGCAGTAGCAGCAGCGGCAGTTGCTTTGCAATGTCAATGTCCACCCCAGGGTTGCATGCTTGCAAAATGCAAAATGACAGCATTTTGCTTGACTTCCGTTTCCGGCTAGCTGCGGGCATTATTATTTGCTTTCGCCCTTCCCTTCGCACTCTAAAATATTGGCTGCATTTCAGCATCTCTAATTACAGTTAAGTGGCACATTTGAAATATGCCGCATAATTTTGCATTAGCTGCAAATTTGCAGTTTGGTCAACAATGGCACTGCATTAATGCTACTGTTGCAATTACAATAGCAACAGCAACAGCAACAACAACAAACTGCCTACTGTGCCAAACGGCATTTCAAGCAAAACGCCAGCCGTCCGAACACGCACGAAACATGCCACACTTAGTTCAATGGCGCATACAGAACGCACTTGAGTGCATCACAAATCGCTCGTTGCAACTTCAAAAGTGTCAAGTGTGTGAAGTGGACATTCAATATGGCCCATTGTCATTATTGGCAGTTTTTTTTTTTTTATTGTTATTTCTTGGCATTTTCAATGTTTTTTGCCATCAAGATTAAAGGGCTCTAGGCTCGAGAACAGTCATAAATACTATTTTTTTTTTGTATTTAGCTCTTGAATTGTGGCATTATATATATTCATGTTTTTATTATTTGCTTTTCCCTATACAGATAAGTCCCTAGTTAAGTTATCACTATTAAAGTACTCTTTTTAAACCCTTCAAGTTTTATTATGTTTCCAATGGCTAGCTGACAACAATCAAATATAAAACGCTAGTAAATTCAGTTTTGGCATAAAAAACTTTTTGATTGCTTGTTTTTTCAAGTTGATCAGAGCGCAATTGTCCCTTCGCATTCTCTGCATTGTATTAAGTATGTTTTCAATACTTTCATCGAACTGCTGCCACTAAAACAAAAAGTATTTTCATGAAAATAAGTGCGCTTACAAACTTTCATAAAACGTTTATTGAGATAAGATTACTAGTTATGTATTTAATGTACAAGGATACAACACGTATTTAACTTTTATTTTTCTGTTTACTATAAGTGGACTTAAAAGTCAGTTATCATTATTTGTTGGTTGATTATCGTAAATTAATTATTTAAAGTTGTTGCAGACCACAAAGAGGCAAATTGTGCGACTGTCAATTTCAGTGCACTCGGCACTTTTATTAAAATTCACATTTTTCTGCAGACAGCAACAGCGACCACACAGCAGATCATTCACAATTTTATATATCATATATACATACATATAGCTCATGCGATTTACATGTGCGACCTTTTTGCGCACTGGTCTGCATAATTTTCAATTAATTATTAAATATTCTTCGTGTATTATCAATGGGCTAATAAGAATTGTTTTTGCCACTGTTGCCTCAGTTGCAGATATGCTTGCGCTTCCGTTTATTAACAATGTTGATATTTTTTCAAGTATTTATTATAACAAATTATTTATTGCATATTTTATGTTTATGCATGCTTATACTACCCTATAATGTATGGCTACACAATGAGCTATCTTTTCTTCATTAGAAATTATAATTCGAACTCGTTAAACTCAGATGCAATTTGCTTTTCAATTTAAATTGGGTTTTTATAATTTTTACTTCTTAAAATGAGGATATCGCTATCAGTCTAGCAATTCCATTTAGAACAAAATAACTAATTATAGAATTACTGTACAGCAATTTGTAGGCTATCTTACAGTCCAACACTTTCATCTTTAGCCTACCTTCTGAATTATGTGTATGTATATTTGTTTTTTTATGTTTAAGTATGGATCGGATGTGTCAGCAGTTGCTCTCCGTGCACATCCGTTTCCATAATGTACGTCTTTGTTTATTTTTTCATTTGTTCGCATTAATTTTACAAACAAAAATGGAAAACAGAAATAACATAATTAACAACTCTTGCGTGAGATATGCTCGACTACAGAGTAACTGTATAAATATATTTAGCTTCAATAAGCTAGAATAATTTATTAAATATAGCAGCTGCAACCAGATACACAAAAAATGGGAATTATTAAATTTCGGTAAAGCTTTATAATATTGCGTATTATTTGCTTGAAATGTATGAAACGTGATTTTTTGATTTGTTAATTTATCGATTTGTATGCAAATATCAGAAAACTCACAATTCCAGTGGTAGCAATGGGTTTTTAAAATCAATGAGATGTGGTCCCTGTGAAAAGAAAACACTTCTCCGCCCTGGACACGCCCCTCGTGTGCAACACGTATTACGCTGCAACTTTGTAATATTGTTCATTGTTTTTCTGCAATCTTTTATATTTTTTGATAAATTTTTAATTTTTATTATTGTAATGGAAATTATTTGAGTAAATTTACAAATAACATTGTAGCATCTAATAAATTGAGCGCTGACTTAATAATTTGATAGCCTAACTTTTATTTCTTAATTAATTCGAAAATAAATAACACACATATTTGTTGGTCTATAAATGTTTAATATCTGCAGCTACTGCTTACAAAATGACATTTGTCAAGCAACCAATGTAAGAATACTTTAAAATACTGCTATATTTGACTGATATTTAAATGCTTAAATAAAAGTAAAAACGCAGCTTACTGAGATTTTGCCACACACACACACCCACAACAAATTAAAAATTTCTTGTCATTGTTTAATACATATTGCTATTGCCATTACCATTACCTCAATTATCAAGCAGATTGGCTTGCTTGTTCTCAACTG
The DNA here is from genome assembly GCA_035042125.1 of Drosophila longiperda. Taxonomy (NCBI): domain Eukaryota; kingdom Metazoa; phylum Arthropoda; class Insecta; order Diptera; family Drosophilidae; genus Drosophila; species Drosophila longiperda. Next base: position 13,580,292 of record JAWNLV010000107.1, read on the forward strand.
TTGTTAAAGTGTGTTACTAATGAGTGCTTATAATATATATGACATGTTTGGCTTTGTCAAACTATCAATATCAATATCAATAAATATGCAAAAAAAATATATTGAATCATTCAATTGGCTTACAGATTAACATAAGCAAACTTACAATTATTTGATTTGCATTTTTGACAAATTAATTAAACTTCGTTTTATTTCTCTCCTGGTGCAGGTCAAAGCATCGGACACCAACTACTTTGCCGTTGAATTGATTGAGCATGCGCATGGCATAAGCAAATATCGGGTGCGTTTTCTTAAAGAATTCCCACTGGAAGAGCATCTATATGTACTGGTGAACTCGCCGGACACGAATCAGAGTATTCAGGTAAGTGCTCAATGTTTCAAGGTTTCGCGCTTGTTCAAGCATTTTATGCAAACACGTTGAATGATTGCATAAAACTAGCTACAAAAAAGCATTAAGTTTGTTTGAATTTGCCATGATTGATTATTGACCTTGAAATCAAGGAATTATCTGGAAGTTGAAAAGCGCAAAATAATAATGCTGATAATGTTTAAACTTATACAACAGATGTAGGTCGATTTTGACACAATTTTTAAGTTTTGGTTTGATCTAAAATAAATATAGCTCTATGTTCATGGTGGTCTTAAGGACTTGTTTTTTTTTAGATTACATGTGTAGGATTTCTACTGGTGTTCCAGTCGAGCAACGCTGCTGTTTTGTACAAATTTGCCTGTAGTTGCTGCTGCTGCTGATTTTGTTTTCTGTTTGCTCCACAATATTTCTTATGCAATATTTGACTGGTGTTTCAATTTCGCCAAATTGTGTTTATTTTTACTTGGCAGGAGCAGCTACTGTAGCAACAAAAAAGCAAAGCAATAAGCACAAATGTAAATACGCTGCCATTGGCATTTTTCATTGGTTACCTGATGCCATTAGATAGTGCAAACAGACTGACAGCCCGCAACCGCAGTTGCAGTCAGTGGCGGAGACGAAGGCGCGTATCAATTTGTTGGTAAAGTTTTGGCCATTTCCTGCAGTTTAACTTCCTGTGCACGTTGCCAACGTTGTGGCCGGCCAGTGGCTGTTGCCGTAGTCGCCAATCGCTGGGCAGTCAAAAGGGCAAGCAAGCAAGTAGCCAAAAAACAATGCAACTACAACAAAAATTGTGCTGCACACATATAAAGCAAAGCGGAATTGCATAAATAAGATTCGTTTATATACCCCAAAACGAATGGTCAGTTGTCCGGCACACTTGCAACAGTAGCTGTAGTTGCAGCAGAAGCAGCAGCATCGGTAACAACAAAATGGCGTATATCTTGCTCAGGCAGCACCATTCCATGTCCATTACCCCTGTCCCTGCTCCCCTGCCATGTACCCACAGCCAAATTGCATAAATTTCTGTAGCGATTGGGAGGCAGAGCAGAGGAGACGCATTCCCTATGGCCAGGGTTCATCTATAAGCGCTATCTCGCATTCAGTTGCACATAAACAAAGGAAAAGTCGTTAAGTATGTGTATTTTCCTCCCTCCACCCCGTCCGCAATGTCTTCCCTACGCCTGTCTTATGGCCATTGTGTCATCGGTGGTGTGCTCATCCAACGCTTGGGGACGCACACATCATGTCAATAAATTCGGTTCCATAAGTCGATCGCTTGTTCGCCTTGGTCGTCTCCCAAGCACCGAATGCTCATTTATTAGCCCCAAAAGCCATCATGGAAAACTCAAAGGCGTTGTAATTGTCTCGCGTCACACTTAAAATATTGAGTTTGAGTTTTGGCAACAAACCGCTTAATTGTGGCATGTATTAATTGCTCAATCCTCCATTCGTGCAACTTTCAGTTTTGCAATTTGCCTCAATATTGCTCTACGTGAAAAGATACTAAAAAAAAAACGTAACAGAATTATTTGAATATTGCCATACCGAAAATAATACTATAAATAAAATATTTAAAAAATCGTACATTTATATGAAAATCTGAATTTAATTTAAAACACATTGAATTTGGTGATTTATTTAAAATATTTTATTTGGTAACAGACTTAAATTTGTGAATAATAAAACTAAAAGTATATTTTAATATGAAAACCAACTTTATGTACTAACAAGCAAATTCGCGGTTTGCATAAAAACATTGACCAAATTTAAATTCATTTTTAGTAGCAAAACTCATTCGAATACACTTTCAAAATATAAATTGTAGTCTCGCTTGTTGTTTTTTTTTAATAAATGCAATCATTCACTTTTCCTTATTTGTTCAAATATCAAATTATGATTTTTGGAAGCAATGAATAAAACAAACTATTTTCCTGTTAAAAAGATTTTTTATTGAAAACAAAATTTAATAAAATACAGGTTATGTAAAAAGTGAGAAATTGCAAATAAAGTCTTACTTTAAAATCGATATTAATTATTACTTTTAATTTCTATTAGTAAAAAAGAGTATTTGACAGTTGAGTTATAATTTTGTTTGTGTTGTTTGATTTAATATTCTTTGGTCTTTTTTCCAAAGTGGCTCTGGGCCTTGGGTCGTAATTTGCTTAACCAAATATTCGAAGTGGCAAGTGAATACTTTGAATGTCAATTGAATGTACAGTTGCAGTTGCCCTTCCTTCTAGTTGGTCACATGTCAAAAACTTTTGGAAATTCCTTGTAATTGATTTCTCTGCACTTTTGCTTGTTTTTTTGTTTTTGTTTTGTCTTTAGCAACTTTTATTCAACTCCCTGGTTTCTGTTTTATTTATTCATTTTGTGTGTGCGACTACATAGCGAATTTCCAACGATCTTTCTCATTCGCTTGCGGCAGACGGAAACCCAAAAAATAAAAGCCATTTGTGGAATAAAGTTTGTACAGCTCTTAACCCTTATGATTGCCCGTTTCATTGCAGGTGCCCATTATTGGCGAAACAACGTTTGCGGGAAAGTGCTCGGGACGTCCGGGAGGACCTCTTGTCCGTCCCCTAATCGATAACCTCGGCTTTATATTAACAACAACTGTCATTGTCATCGGTTCGATATGGGGTAAGTACACTTTCTATCTGTCCAAAATATTCGTAAGCTTAGTATATTCAAAATTTAATATATTCAATTGCGCCATTAATCATGCAAAAGCGCAACAAGGTAAAATGAGGGTGTGGACATTGTTAGAGCAAGAGACACATAAATCATAAGCGCTCTGACCCTGGAAGTGTTGCTGTTTGCAGTTAATCGCAAATTCCATGAATCTTTAATCAAAACCAACGCGAAGCACCAATTTTTTTTGTTGTACCCAATCTGCAGCCAAAGTCCAGGCAGTGGCTGGTATCCTTGGGCGTTATCCTTTGATGCAGACCTTTTTAGTGACGCTTCATGCGACCTGCGTTTTAGGACAACGCTTCGTTAAACTTTACCATTTTCTTGCATTTTTGCACGCTGCTGCAAAACTGAGTGAAGTCAAGTCAAGTCGGGACGACTCCACTCCAAGTTATTCCTAGTTGGGTGGCGAAAGTTTTTGCTTTTTCGGCGCCGACGCCGCTCGTGTTTGCTATTTTTCAATGTTGTCTATTCGCTTTGGTCGGATGGTCGGTGGGTGTTATCGGTACGAAAACACTTTACACCCAATAAAAAAAAAGACTACAAAAAACACAACAACAAAAAACTGTAGCTAACAAAACTTAACTAGGGTTTACCTTGTTCGTTTGCCAACCGCAAAACTGATAAGCAGCAACTTTTCGCTTGGTTGTTGTGCTACGCGCACACCCTACATACACATACACAACCACACCCACACCCACTTTCTAACCCTGTTGTCACTCTTCGTAGACAAACAAATAAAAAAAACTTAAATATAAACAACAACAAGATCTGAGCGACTTGCGACTTTCGCCTTGCAACTTGCGCCTTGCGCTTTGCAACATGCAACTAGCGCCTTGCAGCTTCCAGCTTGCAAGTTGATTAATTGGTATCTACGCTACATGCATGAGTATCATCTATATAAGTTGTACATACTTTGGTCTTCCTTGCAGTAATTTTTTTTTATTATTTCTAATTATTCTTTTTCTACATTCAATCTTGCAGTATATATAACGTTCTTCCAGACGCAGGGCGTCATGCAAGTCAACTCAGAGGGTAAGTTTAATTAATAATTTTGAGTGCACATCAGCAGCAGGAGCAGTAGCAGAAGTAGCAGCAGCATCATCCCCGCAGGCTCTGTGGCAGCTTCTACGCACAACTTTTGCTACACTTCTCTCTATTAGTTTTAAGTTTTTAGTCATTTCGTGCATGAATACCAAAAAGTTTTGGGGCAGCGATAACAGGCCGCAGTCTTTGCACTATCATCATCAGTTGAAGCACTGTTCAACAAAAATCTCTTATTTATGACTTAAACTTTGATTTTTCATTTTTTCTTCTCCATCCTGTGTTTTTTTTTGTGTATACTTCATTTTTTTCGTACTCGTCTATCGGCTTTAGTTTTTGCTCTTGGGAATCTCGCTCAGGCGTGATGTGACTACAATTTTTACTAAGAACTAGCGTTATAAATACTAGATGGTCTCTAGTGAAATAGTTGACCCATTGCCAAATTTTAAATGTTAATCAGCCTTTTGGCTTGCAAGGAGAACAGCTCGCATGCCATGGCAAATCAATTCTATTTGAAATGGAATCGCAATAAGCTGCAAAGGATCTAAGCTGGGCATCAAGTCATTCAAATTGTCTCGTCTGTTGCCATGAAATGCAATTGGAGTGCCAAATAAATTACATAAGCTTAAAGTAAGCTTCAAGCCTTTGCAACTATCGTTTACATATTCAGCGTTTTCAGTTTACGGCTTTTAAGACTTGCTGTTGTTGCTGTTCCGATAAGCGTTGGCTTCTTTAGCATTTTATCAGCAAAGGGCCACAACTTGCTAGCAGTCAAATTACCTTAATTACAAAATTAGTCTAATTACTTAAAATTTGTGGTACACCACACGCGCCAATCCCCATTCCACATCGCCCCTTTCCACTCCAACAAGGACTTTGCTAAGTCACCAAATTGTCCAATGTCCAATGTCCGGAACCTTTCATTTATTTGCTTCTTACTCGCCCATCCGCACGTAATTTTTACACTAATTTTAATAGCTAAATTATTTGTTGTGTGAGTTTTGTGTTGCCAAAATTCTTTGCTGTTTGCCGTTTTTATTGGCTCTCCTCTGCTCATTTCTCATTCCTTAGGATCGTTTTACTAATTACCTGCAAGAATGTCTAAAGGCGCTCTATTTACAAAAAGTAAATTGCTCACGGCTTCACGAAATGACAACAATTTAACCTGAGTATATTTTGTTACAAAATTGTCTACTTTAAGTAAACTAAATACAAATTGAAATATTTTAATTGTAGTAGCTGTATTAATAACCTTATCAATTTTATTAAAACTCATATTTCTATATTAATTTGGATAATACAATTTCTTAATTATATGTTGCTAATAATTTTACTTTTTACTATGCAGCTTATCAGCCGAGAAGAAAAAAAACTTCACGAATTCACAGGAATTCAGCTATCAACAATTCCTTAGATAGATCACAAAATGACTCATTTAATAGTAAGTTTGATAGCATCTACTGTCAAAAATTATTCTAATATTAATATTTAATTACTTTTCAGATACATTTAATCGAAGCGGGCAGCATTCGCCAATACAGGATGACTCCTTTATCTATGGCCATCCCCAGCTAAACAGTCCCAACAGACGTCACAATGTGCGTCCCTTCAATTAGTTTTGACTGAATTCTGTATGCAGCTGCACTGAGTATTTAAGGTAAAAGTTAATTTTGCAAGTGTCGCCAATAATTTTGTAAGTTCAAATTTATAAACGAATTATTTATTAAAACTTGGCGTAAGCTTATGTAACTTATCTAATATTGTTAAATATTACATTTGGAAATGGGGCACAGTTTTGTAAAAAATCAAAGAAAAGAAAATATAAAGACTACATTTTTTTGCAGGCCTTGCTGAAGAATGTTCGTATGAAAATTATATCATTATGCACTCATATTATTAAAATATATTTTTTATTCATTGCTTCTTTCTACGTTTAGTCGGCAATGAGCTGGAATACGTTGAAGAACAGCAGGTATAATTATCGATTTGAGAAGCGGAAAAAAGTACTCAGTATAGTAAGTATCGTTTGTGCAAGAGCAATTTTATTTGAATGTAGCTCTCCAATTTTGAAGCGCCAACACGTGCCAAACTCCAGGAGCTGTCCTAGAAACCTGCTCAATTCAGCTGTCCACGGCGGATTTGCTCTTACTAAGCTCCTAAATGGTTGAAGCGCACGTGTATACCCACTTTAATTATTTTGTCTGACTGTGTGTGTATGTGTTAAGGGTGTTAAGTGCAAGCTGAGCTCTCGAGGACTCAGTTTTGAGCGTATTTTAGAGCTGAGCTGCAGCTGAAATGTATGCTACGTTTTTTTTTTGTTATATGCATTTCTAATTAGAAAAGCATCAAGTCAAGTATGCCATTAATTTTACATTTGCACATTTCAAGTGCGCCAGGCCACGCCCACTGAAAAAAAAATGGCCAAGTACTTGGTACTTGCAACCCCTTTTCTAAAGAACTCGATATTTTCCTTTGTTGTTCTCCGTTATTAATTAGTTTTTTAAAACCAAGCGCTTCTACAACAGGCAATTAGGTCAGCAATTAAATTAGTTAAGCTCCTGTTCGGTTCGTGTCTATATTGTTAATGAGCGCAGGGCTTTTTAGGGCAGCTCCGATTTGAATTGATTTATTAAAGTTTAAGTTGGGACGCTCAGTCAGTTGACGGTAATTTAACATATGTGCGGATAAGGCTCATGTGTGTGTGTGTGTGTTAGTTATGAGGCTCTTTTGCGTTAACACACAACTTCATCATTGTAACGCAATTACCATGGCAGTGGAATGGAAATTTCTATTTCATTCTGACATTTTTGTTGTTTATATTTATATTAAATGCATATACAAAATATACACATATTTCCCTTGTTTCTTTTGCTGAGCTTCATAAATTATAAATAACTTAATCGTGTCCGAGCGTATTGAACTGTGCGGCCCAGGAGTAAAAAGGGCTCAACGATCGAGAAGAAGTTTGTTCAATTTGATGCGGCTTAACGGCTGACAAATGCACAGGCATCATTCAAAATAAGTGTGTTTTGTGTGGATGTGTGTGTGTGTGTGTGTGTGTGTACGCTTGCTTGTGTGTGTGTTTACTGATTAAGATGCTTAGAGTTGACTTCATTCATGTGTTAACATTATACAGCGCAATTTGCAGATGGTGTTGGGTGTGTGTGTGTGTGTGAGTGTGTGCATATACAAGAGTGCGCCATGCTTGATTTGCTCATTTCCGGTTCATTGAATTCCGTTTGTGTCCGAATGTGTTGAGATGCGATATTCTAATCGGATTTGTGTGTTTGTCCAATATATGAATTTTGTGCCCAGCTTTTATGACAACTGTTGTGTGTGTGTGTGAGTTTGTGTGCGTGCCAAATGAATTATTAAAACAACAATTACAAGCGCAAAAATAATTATGTTTAAGCATAATATTTATATACATATATAAAACATGATTGCTTGCTCATTAATACCAATGCATAAATAAATATTCATTGCACACTTTCTGCCGAAATATATTAAAATGCTATTTTTCATAATAAGTCTGCTTTGCACATATAATTATGAACAGCTCGCCAGAAAGATTATGTAAATTTAATAATTTTGGCAATATGGAAAGTACATTAAATGTTGCTATTTGGCAGCAATAATTTGTATTCTTAATAGTGCCATTGACTTATTAATATGTTATTGAATTACTCGATTAAATTGTTTTTAGGAAGTCACCCTTAAAAATAAAAATAGAACAAATATTATTTTATAAAATTACCTTAATAATTTTATGTGGAAAACGAATGTTGCCGCTCAGCCATTGCATACATGCGTAAATTTTTTGCTCCACTTTCGTATTAAGTATGATGTTTTTTGCAAGCTATGATGTTAATTCATTTCACGTATTAATTTGTAAATTGCTTTTTATTACCACTGCACCTGTTACAGGGCACTAGAGATAGAGAGAGAGAGAGGCGGGGCGGTGGCTGCTTCGAAGTGAATTTCTAATTAAATGAAAACCAAAGATAAAGACATCAATTACCACATTGCGCAAGGTTTTTGCTTACAGAGCTTGTTCGACGCTCGCGAATTTGAATCTCTCGCTGATGCTGCAAATTCTAATTAATTATACATAGTCATACGACTTGCACACTACAGCACAGCACACACACACACACACACAAACATATTTAAACAAATATGCACACTTGGCTTTTGCGTATCTCTACAATTTTGTTAAAATTTTTACAACTAAAATGTTTACATTGTCTTCAGCTAATTGAAATTCTAATTATTTTCATGAAGTTGCTTAAGCTGAGGGTGGAGTAGCTGCAAGGCAAGATAATTAATTAAGATTGCGTAGCAGAAAAGCAATATCTGGAAATTACCAAAAAATCGAAGAGAAATTGTTTTACTATACATTTATTTATTATATTTATTGACTATAATTTCTTAATGGATTTTATTGTCAACAGTTTATTTTCTAGACTCTTGAGGTAATTTGGCTTTTAAAACATTCGGGGAATATAGTTTCAAAATGTATTTGGCCATGTTTTTTTTTTTTAATTGTGTTATCTTGAGGTAATTGAGAAATAAATGTTAAAATCATAATAATTACGTTTATCTAAATGTCATAAAATTAATTTACACAAATTGGGGACTCTAAATACAAATACAATCACATAAAATGGTGCCGGGTTGATAATGCTGGGGCACACAGACTTTGGTCGCTCAGTATATATATATATAATTGGTGTTGTTGTTGTTGACACTTATGTCTAGGGGCAATATAAAACTTAATTAATCTATTGCTAATTTCATAATTGAATTACTCAGTCAAACGTTCGATTTGGATGGTCGCATGTTTGATGTGGTACTTGCTGCCGCAGGCCAATTGCGTCGCCATCTTCAGAACCGCATTCGAGTCGCTCAGCAGATCTAGGAAAGATAAGGTATATATAATCACATTATTATAATTCTGGGAGAGGTTTTCATGAGTCTTACCCACAACCAAATGAGCCGTGAGCACATTGTGCTCGTTGGTATGTTGCCAGACATTCAGATGATGCACCGATCTGCTCGGTAAGTAAATAAAGATAAAAATAAATGAAAAACTTTTTGTCCGAGCTGGGTTCAATGACTTACTTGACACCCTCAATGGTAACTAGCTCGCGCCGCAGTGATGACAGGCACACACTGCGGGGCACCGCATCCAGCAATATGGATATTGACTCTCGGAACAGCTGCACCGTGGTCATAATCACAATTACAGAGAAGAGCAGCGTGCACAATGGATCCGCATACTTGGCACCGGGCTGCAAATTAAATTAGCAATGTCAGTCATCGGATACCAGCATATTAATTGAATTGTCTAGAACTCTAGACATTGCTCATTCCACATTCACTTACATAGAACTTAATAAGGACGGCGGCCAAAAAGACGCCAATACTCTGCACAAGATCCCCAATAACATGTATCATCGCTGCACGCAGATTTATATTGAGTTCCACGGTTTTGCTGCACGGTTGCACGTTTGATGTGGTGGAATGGAATTTTAAACATAACATTAAACAAATATTAACTTCAAGCATAACTAAGCACAAATTAATAACTGCAAATCAAGCATAACTAATTCGGCCTTTGCTCTTATGTCGCAATGCAACTTAATTAAATTTCAATTACATGTAATCAAACAATAAACTGCCTGTAGTTAGCAATTGTTGTGCGTTCAAACTTAACTTGTTGTTATTTTTATACTATATATAAACTATACTATACTCTATATTTGTTAACAATGTCCAATAGGCTAGCTGTGGTAGGCACAAAATATATTTGGCAACAGTTAAGCATTGTATGCAAACAATTTTTTAAATCTTTCTGCTTTTAATTAAATATAAAATTTGTTTCCATTTTAATTGAATTTGCATTACTTTACAATATTTTTAGAAATTAAAATAGGGTGTCATTGGTTGCATATTAAACATATTAGATACAAGAGATACAGAGTATTTTGAAGTTGTATTTGAGCCAATTTACGTATATATGCTGCTGTTTTACTACAAATTCAGAAGAGCTTCAACCGCAGGCTATAAAATTGCAACTGGCCATTCAATTCAATATACTACACATAAATATACCAATATCTTTACATGAGTGTACATAAAGAGTATAAGCCGCACATAAAATAAAACCTGGCACTTGGCATACACCTACCCGTTTTGCTGGATTGGCTTTAAGCCATTTGCTATAACAACATTGTGAAGCTCGTCGGCAATCACACTGCCAGGCGATGCCTGGGCGTGGGCGTGGCCATGACCATTTCCATTCTCATGTCCGTCGTGACTGTGCCCATGACTGTGACTGTGACTGTGGCTGTGTCCGTGGCTGTGTCCATGTCCATTTGATTTCATGAACCACGACCCATGCAGCACGAACATCATGCTGTTGCGGACAAAAAAACATTTAATATTTATATTTAATTAAAATGGCAAGCAAATCATTTCGAGTGTGACAAATTTTCATATTACAGAGATCAAAACTAAGTTCAACTTATATTGCATAAAGAGTTCATAACATGTGAACTATAATGAAAAATTAAAATTATTTTTGTCTTTTTAAAATTAAATATTCCATTTGGTCTTTGTTGTCTATTGTTTTTTTTTTTTGTGTATGCATATATATCAATAATTCAGCAAAGTCGAATATGCTAAGAGAATTATTGAAAATTTTAATGAGATAAATCATTTGGGCATCAAAACCTCAGGATGGAATGATAAATTGAAGTAAGCCAGTTTATTTACACTTGTTTGGCCCTTTTGCTGTAATTTTGTTAAGGTTAATAAATTAATCTTTAGATTGTTTACTTACATAATGTTAATGGCAATGCCAATGGCCGAAATGCACATCATGATGTTAACGTCGATTTCAAATTCCTTCGAGTAGATGCGCTCGATGGCAACGACAACAAGCATCGCCGTAAGCAGCCAAATGCCGAGGATGGAGACCAAGGCGCCCAGAACCTCTACAAAAAAAAAAAAAAAAAAAAAACAAAGAAATCATAAAAAGCGCAAAGTGGAAAGCTTAAAGTCTAATGGCTGACTTAATGCACGTGTTGTGCAGGACATGCTCTAATAATAGCCTGAATGATAACTAACATGTTCACTCTGTGCTCGGCACAAATGCAATTACTGTGCAAGTGGATGTGCGTGAGTGTGTGTGTGTGTGTGTGTGTGGGTGTAACAGTGTGAGTTTGAGTATGTAAGTGGTTCGTCTGTCAACTAGTCGTACACTCATTAGCATAGTGTCGGCCATAATTGGGTACTTACCGAAGCGTTTGTAACCAAAGGACATGCGTGCGTCCGGCGGTCGGCCACCCAACCAAATGGCCACAAGGCCGATGACGAAACTAATGCAATCAGATGCCAAATGCGCCGCATCAGCCATAATTGCCAGACTTCCGGCCATATAGCCGCCAAGGAATTCAATGATCTGGCGGTTGAGCGAATTATAGACGCAATTCGTAAGTTATTGTTGTAGTTGTAGACGTTGAAATTTATCATAATTAAATCAAGCATTCAGGCAGATTGTATGTGTGTGTGTGTGTGTGTGTCTGTCTGTGTATATATGTGTGCGTGTGCGCTTACCATGAATATGCAACAGAGCGAAATTGCGAGCAGAATTTTAAATTTCGCCTCCTGCTGCGATTTGCTTTTAAGGTTCGCGCCAAAGCCTGGCTGGAAGCTGTGACAGCCATCGAAAGCTTCGGTGCCCGGTTCCAAGTTCTGCAAACATAACGGTAATAATTGCCTTATAAATATGACAGCCTACATATATACGTGAAGTGCGCTTGTGTGTGTGTGTGTGTGTGTGTGTGTGTGTAAATGGTTGCCGCCAGGGCATGCAAGTTTCATAGCATACAAAATTCAACGCTCGTAGTAAGCACATATTTTAAACCATTTTGTGTTAATATTAAGTAAAATAAGTACTTAAATTAAGAATACGATGCTTAGCATTTTTTCGCATAATATTTCTGCAAACTACTTTATGTTTACATTTAAAATAATGATAATAAAAGAGCACTTTAATTTGATCAGTGGATGAATGAAAAATGCTTCAGTTCACAAAATGTAGGACGAAAGAATAGGGAGATATATGTTCTACATAAGTAAGGCTTACTAAGAAAACAATTTAATAGTTAAATTCGTAAAGATATAAATATGTTTATTTAAACGGCATACAGTGTAAGCCATGCTGTCTCCTGTTGCTTGCATATGCAGATTTAAGAGATATAAACACATATCTACATATATATATATGTATAAGTAATGAAAATGTGTAAAACTTGCCAAATTTGTGCCACTATTGTTGCTGCTACTCTTACGCAACAGTGGAACCTCGAAGGTATGCTCCTCCAGCTCCATGGCGTCACCAGCTGTTGGCACTCTTGTGCGTGCTATCGCATTCCTGTTGCTAGTTTTGCTATTATTGTTGCTGTTGCTATTGTTGTTGCTGTTGCTGTTATTGTTGTTCGTATAGTGGTATTTAGGATTACCATTTTCTATGCGAGTGCTGATATTCAGTCTTGTATTATTGCTGTTAGTGTTGAGCTCCTGGTGCTGCTGCTGTTGCAGTTGCATTTGTTGTTGATTATCGTTCGGATACAGTAAAATAGTTTCATCGTCATCATCGTCATGCGCTGTGGCTGCAAGTTGTTGATATTTTGACATTCTTTTTCGTTTTTTTTGTTGACCCAAGCTGTGGTTTTCAGTTATTTAATTGGTTTGTGCGTTTGTGGTTTGGGTGGTGTGTGTTTGTATATGATTTGAGCTTTGCCGTGGACGCTTATCAACATTGCATTTATCATAATTAGTGCAAGTGTGTCACTCTCCATTCAAGTGTTGTCAGCCTCAACTATATTACCGTTATTATTGTCGAATCCTTAGGGGTACTCTTGCGTCTTTCTGTGCTTGTGTATAAAGAGTATATATCAAAATTAACTTAAACATATTTTATATTTATCTTAATTGTGTGTGTATGTGTGTTGTTTGTTCGTTTCAAGTTTACTTTGCTTATGAGCTCAAAAATGGGGTACAATTTGTTTATATATGTGTGCTGCTGCGTTTCGCATTTGTTTTCTTAAAAATTAGCTTTTGACGGGTATCTACTGCTAACTATGCTCTACTACCTTCATATCATTCAATTTTAAAATTCGCATTGCCTATAAATATATTTATTATAAAACAAATTTGTATAATTCTGACATTCAATTGGTTTTTAGACAAACTTTTAATCAGCCCGCAAGTCATAGTCCAAGACTCATTTGAAGTGTTCTTAATTCACATATCAACGCATTTTGTTGACTTTGTCAGTTTATTTGCTGGTGTTTATTACCCTTTTTTGTGCTATCAACCAGAATAATAAATAATGAATGCATTAAAAGCCAATTCTTATATATGTTTTTATAATTTCATTTGCTTTGCGTTATTATACTCATTTGTTTGCTCGCAATTGCCTTAGGGTCTTGTCGAAGTTACGATAAGCGTTACAATTTTCGTAGTTCTGATTTTTTGCGGTGCCATGAGCTGCTTTGATTAATTGGTGACGCATACAGACATACGCACACATACACATATATATATAATTATTTGATAAAATACAACTGATTAAGAACGCAGTTTGAAACCGACTAAAAAAAAAACAACTGGCACTTGTTATGAGTTGCTTGAATCATTTCAATTCGTTGCTTTTTCTTGTCTTAATTAGTGTGATAAAACACAACTTTTGTACAGATAAGATAAAAACGATATTTATTTAAGAAATGCTGTCGCTTTAATCTTCAATGAGCTGCCAGCACAATAGCCAATAAATATTTTGTGTTCTATGTATAGAAAGATTCTTAGAGCTTCTAATACCCACTGAGTTTTAATAAAAAGTACGTGAGCTTGGCACACTTTTCGCTTGGGAATCTCACGCCCCTCTCTAAACTGATTTAACATATATTTATTATTGACAGCAGAATTTGCGTTCGATTTTGTTGTTGTTGTTGTTGTTCGTGTTGCGGAGATTCTCTCTTTTTATTATTTCTTTTTCGATCGCATTTTATGGGATTTCCATTTATGTCCGTTTATTTATGGCCGCCTGCACTGCGAAGGGGCTTTAGATTTCTTTCGTATTTGTCTATGACGTCTTTTGTTTTAGAATTTCAGCTAAATTTAGGCATTGTGAGCGATATGTTTAATTTCTTATACAAAATCTAAAATATTGAAATTTAAATTCAAATATGTATGATATTTTGCGCACTGAAGCTGGTTCGAGTTAATTAACAAAAGCAAAACACTGCATCAGCGACTCTCGTTGCATTTGCGAGTTTTCTCTGTACATTGACCTTCTCATCAGGTTTTTTTTTTTTGCTATTTTTTTTATGTTCAGAGGCTGCGCTTCAACCGGCAGCTGCATGAGCACGTGAAGCCGGTCGAACGAGAGCCGCCTTTTCACAGATAGAGAGCAAGAGAGAGAGAGATGTAAATAGTAAGATTAACATACAAACAAGAACTTTTAACTCAGCTTTTGCGAACGCATTGAGAGAGAGGCCGTTATCAGCAGCAAACATGAGTAAATTAAAATATAAATTGAGTTGTTTGAATTTTTGTGATCGCACCTTTCCCGTGATTGCAAATTGTTTCACACATTTACATTATTTTTGTTTATATTATACTCTTCTGTACTTCCCGCAATCACACAGTCTGTTTCCTAGCACCGTTATTTACGTGCTGCTTGATCGTTGTTTATCTTACTATTATTATTATTGCTGTTTTTATAATTTGTTACATACAGAGACATGCAATTACACACGCCATCTATTTACTCAGCTACATTTGTCACGGTAGGGAATCACATTTTTTGTATTCAGCATTTAAATATACGTAATCCTATTGTTTTAAAACATTTTAAATTTTATATAAAATCTATTAAATATCACACTTTACTTCCGTAGACACATTTGTGTTTTGTCTCATTGATGCAAATATTCGTTATATTTTATTATCTACTTTTAACAGTAATTTGTGATTCAATTTTTGTATTTGTGCATTGACAAGATCATTGGCACGGCGCTGATTTTTTTATTTTCGCTTAGCGTTTTTGTCACTGTTACAGACGCGCTCGTTGCCAGCGACGCATGAAGTTCAACTGACGGCGGCTACGCCACAACCACAGAACTACAGCCAGTGAGCAGAGCGTGTAAAAGAGAAAGGGAGAGCGTCAGCAAGAGTCTTACTCTCGCTCGCTCACGCGACTGGGAGCGCCGGTTGATACAAATAACTATGTAAGTAAGTATTTAGTTGGATACGTCATCTCTCCGCTGATTAAGTGCTCTACTCCGCTCCTCCCTCCAACAAGTGCTAATCAGCGAGCACCCAAACGAATATTGCTCAGCACAAAGTGAGTGCTTCTGCCATTTGAGTGAATTTCAGTTGACTCAATTGCAAGTGGTCCTCCTCTGATGATGAAGATCAGATCGGTCAGTCTTCTTTCGGTTCTTGTGCGTTAGACCTGTGCTAAAAATCTAGTTCCTTGCTCTTACAGTTAACATATATTCAGTTGGAAATTGGTAAATATACAGTAATTATTTATTGTTAAAGTTTAAATCTAAGTTCCATTTAACGCAAAAATATTTAACTATTTACTTAAATATATATATATATCTATATCTGAATTCAGACAATTTGCGTATTGCCAAAACAAATTGGCTTTAGCCTATTTTGATCGCTTTATAATGAATACAGTAAAATGTTCAAGACAATGAACAGCTGCAAATATAAGTCACGTCCGATTTTGTTTCCATATAATGAATATTTCTCAATCAATAAAATTGTGTTTATCTAAAATTAAATGACCTGAGGAAAAATACCATACTTAATATTCCCACTATATTAACTTAAATGACTATAAAGAGAGTAAGATAAGTTAACTTAATAAACTGGAATCAGGAACTGTATCGATTTGTATGTCTAGAATTTCGTTCGATTCATGTCGATAAGTCGAAGTCATTATATAAGTATAAAAACAGCAAAGATGTCGCAGAAATCTTATTCTGCCGTACTTGAAAAGGAATTAAACCTGATTTTCAAGCTGTGCCACAAACTGGTATATAACATAAACCTGCTTAAAGATACTCCTTTACACTAGAAACTTGTTGCACATGCTGAAGCTAATCTCAATCCAATTAGCGACATACTAGTTAAACAAGTCCTGTCACCAGCAAGTTTTTAGCCTGTACCGAGAGAAAATGTCGCAGCAAATGAGGATTTGCTTATAAAAAATTGATTTTTCTGGCTTTGTGTGTATTCACTATACTAAATCTCAACTACAGTCATAAATATATACGAACATATACAAAATGAATATATATAATGAATGTACAATTGTGTACAAAAAGATCAATTAAATGAATATGGGGCATGCAGCGGTCAATTTATATAGTCTGTATTGAATTAAAATTATATGGAATTCAGAGATCTGCGTTTATTGTATATGTTAAAGACTGAAGTGATTTTTTTTCGATTACTTTATAAGTATGAAGAGAACTTGCGAATCAATATTGAATATGAAGTTCGTTTTATAAATCCATATATAAATATATATATCGATCGCTCTTCTTTACTCTTTTGCTATATCTCTTGTTCTCTTAATTATAATATGTACTTAACAATTATTTAAGCTGCTCAAAAATAGATTGCCACACAAAATGTAATATTATATTCACTTGTACATATTAATATTACTATCATACAAATCGCACTTATTCCTTTACTTCAAATTGTAATTTTTGCCACTTTTGCAATAGATTTTGCTTAAATCAGAATCATTTCCGTAATTTTACTTTAAAACCCAAATGTATCGATTATACTTATGTTCAATATGCCCAAAAACGATAAAATTTCAATTAATATCTAAGCAATTTGTCATCTCCCATCTTCTCCCCCTCTCGCTCCATCTTTTTCATTTCTCAGACGTCGTTATAGAAAGTATATATTAAGTTACAGACAGGCAATCGCAATTCTTGAAAGTAGCTATTTATTGGCAGGACAGGTGTCCTGAAATTGTTGCCGGCATGAAAAGCACATTTCAAGTGAAGCTGCCTCATTTTACTTGCCGCATGCCACATAATATATATATATATATATATATATGTTTGCGTTACTTGTTTAGCTGCGTGCTGCCCTCAGACCGCAATTTTTGAAGGTAAAAACAAACAAATAAAAAAGCAAGTAAAAATTAAATTTTCTTGGAATTTTGCTTTTTCTATTTTTCTTTTCCATTTCTGTCACGCCCAACACTGTTGACAACCGCCTTCCAAATTTGCCCTTGTGTATACGCCCCCAATTCTAAGATCTGTCTGTCTGTCTGTGTCTGCATGAAGCCAAGTCGAATATTCAATGCTTAAGTGTATGAATCGGCGAATAAATATAGTATATATATGTTTACAAAGCGTTGCCACCCATTTTGAATATTCGTAGACATGTCAACTGAAGTTTCCCACTGAACTATTGATGTCGCTGTTGCTATTGATGATGATGTTGATTACGTTTGCTTTCGGGGGGCTGGCTTCAACATTTTCCTGCTTTGCTGCTTTGTGTGTGTGTGTGTGTGTGTGTGTTTTTGTGTATGCCTGTGTGTTTATGCCTAAGTGGTGGGTCGTTTTTCACTGATTGCTAAACAACAATTTGCGGCTATACAGCCGGTTAACGATAACTGACAAACGTAAAGCACAGATTAAACATGAAACATTTTACGTCTGAACCTAATCGCACGCCTAAATGGCATTTGCTTTCAAGCACAGTGACACACCTACACACACACATCCGCGCACACACGCACACATATGCATACACACATACACACACATGATCACGTATTTCTGAGCGTAATTAGAAAGTCAAACAAATTAGATTGATGGCATGACTGTCACTTACCCAGTCAGAAGCAGTCTTTCTGTCCCACTTGCTGCAGCTCAAAGCTGAGTTCGAATTGAAAACCAGCTCACTTTCGCAAACACACACATACGCACATACACTCAAGTACAAGCACACAGAGTATGGGAATGAGAAAAACACAAACGGAACCATCATCGAGCCGCATAACGAACCGAATCATGAAGCTACTTCAATGCGAAAAACTGATAAAAATATCGTTAGGGGTATTCGTTGTGTCCGTTTTGCACTGTGTCGTGTGTTTGTTGGTTTTGGCCAGACACTAAAGGTAGCTCGGCCTCTGCTAGACACCAGACAAGACTAAAAGGTTGCGATGGTGAGAGAGGGGTGAGTGGGTTGGAGTGGTAGGTAGTTGGTAGTTGGTGGAAGTGGTAGAACTGGTAGGTAACAGCAAAGTGAATTTAATACAAAGTGCCTTGAGCATTTCAATGACTGCGTCTTTGGCTGTATGTGTGCTTCTCCGTTGACATTCGCCTGCCAGGAAATAAGGGATACCAGTCCTGGGGCCATAGTGAAAAGCATCAACCTTGGTTGCTCTTCGTTAATGTACTACAAAAGTAACAAAGTGTGGTAAATATTACCTCACAAATAAAGGTATTTTGTTATTGATTATTTGTATGCTATTTTTTGAGTAGTTCAATATTTTTTTGTTTTGGTTTTTGTATTAATGTTTCCATTATGTGTAATTTAATATTCAGTTGTAATTTTATATTGTGTTATCATATTGATTTTAAACGGTTTCCAGTGCAAATTAAATATATTAGTTAAGCGAAAACATTCATTAAATAATATAAAAACTTGAAAGTTCATGTTTTTGCGTTGTTTTGCTTATTAGATTAATGATATTTCTCATTTATATAGAATGTAGAAATTCTTTTTATCAAGGATAATATAAATTATGAGACTAATCAAATGTTGTAGAATTCTAAGCGAAGCAAAGCACATAAAAATCTGGCAGTAATTTTGTTGTTATTTTGAACAAATAAAGCCTAATAAAATAAAAATCATTTTTATACAGGGCATCTTTTAGTCGGTGTTTGTAGACTTATTTATCATAACATGTATTGCCTACTTATTTGTACTTGTCTTCTAAACTCTCAGCACTTGGAGTGTTCTCTAATGACATCAGACTTGATATATCCTCGTTCGATAGGGCATGCCTCAGCGGCATATCTGCTGGGGTTGCTGTTGCGGGGGGTGATGGTGCGATTGGTGCTGCTGGTGCGGGAGGTGGTGGTGCGATTGATGCTGCTGGTTGTTTCATTTACACCAAGGCATTTTTATTTTTATTTTTTTCTTTCATTTATTTTGTGCACAAGCTCAGCGATGGGTGAATGACGACGACGTTGGAACTTAGCTTTGTGCTGCTGTTTGTGTGTGTGGTGCGTTCGTGTGCATTTTGTAAGCTTAATTGAAAATTGAGTGCTTAACTTTGATTTTGTTTTCGACGGAAGCGCCACTTGAACTCAACTCCGTCACCAGCGACTCTGCCATGGATGACTGACTGACTGACTGACTGGCTGGCTGGCTGAGTGCCGCGCCGCCGGATTGCACAGACAGTGTGTGTGTGCGGCTTTTGGCACTGTGAATATTGCACATTGTGATCCAACACACACAAACACACATAAGCTCAGCGGGTGAGAGCCATCATTTTCCACACAAACATAATTTTTTTTTTACACCTCACATTTTTGTTGTCTCACAGTTGCTCGTCGTCGATAGGTTTTTCAAGTGTGTGTGTGTATGTGTGTGTGTGTGTGTGTGTATGTGTGTGTGTGTATGTGTGTGTGTGTTTTTTGTGTTTTGTTCTTGTGTTTGCTGTAGTTTGTTTTAAAATTGACAAATTGACTTGTTGGCTCTGACACGCCCCCGTTGCTATTTTTGGTTCAAAGTTTTTTTCGCCGCGCTGCGGAAAGTGAATTCATTAAACACTTTAAAACACAGCACGCCCTTTATCCACACGGATTTTTTTGGGAAATTTAATATTTGTGCAAATGTAAATCTAATTGCTTTAACCGAGATCTGGCGTCAAACATTTATTAGTGGCTGTGGTTTCAAACTATTATAGTAGTTCACTTTAATTGAATGGTAGCCATGAGCCTTTTGAGCATATATAATTAACAGTGGTCAGCGCTACTCATTAAATTCAATTAGTCACAGCAGCGGAGTTATATTAGGATCACAGATTGACACACTCCACCAATGCAGGTAAAATAAGAGCAAGCAAATATATTTTATCTGCTTTCCAATTAGCCAACTGGCAAACCACCCACTGGGTGGTTATGTGGCTGGTTGTGTTGATATATATGCAAGTACTGTATTTTTCTACTTATTTTTCGTTTTTGTTTGTATTTACTCAAATGTCAGTTGTTGTTTAATTATGCAGCAGTACCTAAACATAATGTGTTTGTATTTGCACTTGCCTCTTGCCCCGTCTGCCACCCAGCTCAGTTCAGTTGGCTTAAGCATATTTGAGTGTCCGTTGAATTCAAGCAGTCGCAGTAAATAAATGGGGCATGACAAAAAATAAATAAGCCACACAAAGCCAAACACTCACTTGTAGTAGTAGTTGCCTATCCAAACATTTGCCAACACTAATTACAAAACAGCGGCAACTGCAAGTTGCGCATTTATCATAGGAATTATGGGTTCCAGTATAAATAATGCTAAAAACCCCAGTAAACAACAAATGACTTCAACTGCTGCAACTCCATGTTAGATAGGAATTGACCACAAAAAGCATTTTACTTATGTGTTTCTGCGGTTGCATTGTCTTTTTGTGGTTGCATTTGGAAAACTAGGTCAGCATTGGCCATTAAATAATATGTTTTATTCCTACATATATATATATATATATGTATGTTATTATTTAAGGAGCATTGAATAGCACTTATGTATTTAGATAAAAGAACAACTGCAATTCTAGTGAAAACAAACACCTGCATTTGTGGGTTATCCATAAACATAAATTTCTTAAAAGAGCATCCTAAATACATGTGGAAATTTGTAAAGAATATAAGCAAACAAGTTAACTAGATCAAGCCAAAAGAATTTGGTATCTTAAATGTTTAAACAACATAGCCATAAACAAAAAAGGTTATAAGAATATTAAACATTTATCATAACTTCATAATACTATTTACAAAGCATTTTCTTATAGTTTAGAGAACAAATCTTAAATTGTTTATATTGAATTCTACGATAATTCATACATAAATTCTATAATTTTCCACTTCTATCACATTTCATTTCAATCTTCTTTAATATAAATGTGCCTATCAAATAATAGCTTCCTGTTAAATCATTTAAATCATTTTTGTAGCTTCGGTTTTGAAACTGCCTAAATGCACACAATGTGAGAATTATTTTCACCACTAAACCGATTTCATGCTCAATCTAAATGAGTAAACAAGCAGTCAGACATACCTTGATGCATATATACATATATAGGGGAATAAATATTCTATGAACGTGACTATATACTTTTATAAATGAGTACACATAAAAATCACAATGCGTACTTTGAAATAGCTAGGTGAACAAATGTTAGAAGTTGACATGCTTGATAAGGTCATCAGGTAATGCCAACAAACAAAACAGACAAAACAGCAACACAACACAGATGACACACATTCATGGACTTTGTGTGGTGGCTGCCCCACCCCCGACAACGTTATCCTTTAAGGCGGGTGGCATCATCGTCATCAACATTAGCAACATCATTGAGAATAAATGCCAGAGCAACGGGCTGCGCATTCAAGTGACTTAATTAAACGTTTTCCTGGCACAGATAAATGTCAAGGAATGTGCGGATATGCGTGTGTGTGTGTGTGTGTGTGCGGAAGAGAGTGTGTGTAGGGAAATCTTAGCAAGCTTACACCTGCGCCTGACGCAGACTAGTTGAAAGCTGGCTCAGACAGTGGCAATGGAATCGTTAGAGTGAATGATAGCAAGTGTGAGTGTGAGTGTGGCACTGTGTGTGTGTGTGTGTGTGTGTGTGTAGTTGTGAGTGTGTTTGTTGTGAGTGAAGCACGTTCTTATAAATTGCACACGAACACAGTTAGAAGGTGCTTGAATCTTCAATCTATTTGAAATTAATGCACGACACAGCACCCCAAGGTCGACTCCAGGTCGTCGTCGTTCAGACTGAATCCAGCCAGAGTCCAAGTGACTCTGGGCCCACTAAGTGGGCTTATAAAACTAAAGCAGTGCGTGCTGCTCGAATCCCTTGCTGGCTGTAGTAGCCCCATTTAGCTGTAGTGTACAGCTACTTCTGAAAATGTGCCACAAACTTTCATCTCTTGTGGAAAAGTGCATTATTAACACTTCAGCACAGCGCAATGAAAGAATATTGTATACACGTTTTGGCTGCTAAACCAAACCAAAACCAAAACCAAACCATTCCATAAATATATAAATGGAGGAATGGACGCCCAACAACGTCATCATCAACTTTTGAGAACTACAAGTATTGGCTACTCACCTTCGATGCACGCCCAAAAGTGGAGCGTGGAGCTGCGATTCCGTAAATCTCAATGCAACTTTTATAATTCAAGTTATGCGCTTGCCGTAGGCATAATTATTTTATACCAAAGTATGTAACACATTTAGAAAAAAAAAGATTAACTTTTTTCAAAATTATCTATATAATTAAGTAATTCAAATTAAATCAAATATTATTTATTTGTTATTTCATTGAAAGATAATATTTAAATTGCCTTTTTTCCTTGTCATAGTATGAATAGAAATTTTTGGAGCGCTTTAAAAATATGTATTTAATATTTCGAACTAATAGTCACTATTTTCTGTTAATTACGAATGATAATTTAAATATAATTTTAAAATTTTCCTGTCAGTTTTAGTATAATTTTTATTTTAATATTTTACAATCCTTTAAAGATATGTATTCAATTTGGTATTCAGATATAAATTCAACTTATTTTTATATTTTTATATAATTATTATGAATCTACAAGGGTATTTAAAGTACGTCAAGGAATTGCTAAGAGTCCTATTCTGGTTTTTTTTTTTATCATGGCGCTACCTCAACTTTTTAACGATAAACTATAACGGCGCATAAAAAGACTGTGCAAAGTTGGCAGCAGCAAAGTTTTTTAGCAGAAATTTTCTGCTAACGATCAAGTTTTCTTCTTATTCGTTTTTTTTTTATTATTTTTTTTTCTGCTAAAGCAGCACGTGGCAAAACTGAATAGGGCCGGAGACTTGAAAATTGGCCGCATTTGTGTATTTGCTGCGATTCTGCACCCACACGGCGTGTGAGTGTTCAGCCATTTCACTTAAAACTGTTTGGTAAAAGTTGTGGCAACAACAAAGCTATGCAGCTTTTGTATTGTTGATGCAACGGTCGATTGTCCATTTAATTTAAATTTTGTGTGTAAATGTTTTAAGAATATCAACTATATATATATATATATAAATATATAATCAAATCAAATGCTTAATGCTTAATAGTTAATGCAGCAACTTGCCAGTTGCCAGTTGCTACTTGCATCTGTGGCAAGCCGATAAGCAGCATTCGAAATTCACTTTTGACACCCCAATTGTGCGCTCTGTTTACTTTGTAGCTGGTAAGCAGCTACAATGTGGCCAAAACTGATAAGCAGCTGTTGCTGAAGAATGCATGGCCCAAGCACATCCTTTCAGCTGCTTTTGATATGCATTATATTAGTTTTTGTACGCACATATAATTGAAATGATGTTGCAACCAAAATGCGTGCATTTGTTGGATAACTGCAACGTGCCCTTAAATCTTGCCACATGCATCTTCAACTCGTGTGTGCTGCACTCGGCCAAAAACTTTTGCATCGTGTGCGCATACCTTTGAAATAATTAAGACTTTTAGTGCGCACAGCCTGCAACTGTGGCCATTACGTGCCACAAGCGACATCAGTGCTAAATATGCTAAGCACTTTTGTTCAGATGGTATGGAGTATTAAAGGGGGGGTGGTGGTGTGGGAGGAGCTAGCAGTTACTAGGCAACAACGCAGTCAATATGCAGTTGGCCATTGTGGGGCCAGGTTAGAGCCTGCCACTGCAAAGGATGGAATACAGCTGCCTTACTTTTTATGGCCTGCCTGCCAGCCTGCCTCACTGACTGTTTTTGTTAACTGGTGTTGACTCTCATGGTTTATTCATGAAGCTGCCTCTGCCCAACTGTCACGTCTGGCTGCCCGGTGTGTGCTGACCAATTGCGTTTCAAAATGAGTCGGCGGTTAGTGATTGCCTGTTAGCATTCGAGTAAAGCACACACATACACACACACACACACACACCATCCCTTTCTCTAATAGTCATTGTGCCAACAACACCCCCGCATCTCCCTTTGATAATTCGCTTTGCACTGATTTCAGTTTTTGTAGAGATTTGCATGAATACAGCTGCTGCACTCTTTAGCTCTCCCATAATTCAGAGTTCCTCTCTAAATGCCATGGCATTAAAGCCAAAAACCATCACATTGCCAGACATTGATAGCCTTTTATTCGATGGAGGCAGCAAAAACGCCATTCGTTAATTCGATTCATACCAGTATCCATTAAAATATTATAGATTGCTGCTCACCCGTTGAAATTCTGCAGCTATTTGAACTTAAAACAGTCTTTTTTGATTTGTTTTTGTCTGATTGCTCTGCGCATGAGATTTATTTGGACATTTGATTGTATGAGGAATGCCAAAAATTAATCCACCAGCTTACCAAGAGAATACACAATTTAAAATGCTTATCCATTAAGTATATGAACAAATATTTTTTTTTGTAAATTATAGTAGCAGGTCAATCGTAATATAGGTAACAGGTAGATAATTAAAATTAAAATTATAAAAATAAAGACAAATAAATATCTATTTGAAGTTAAAGTTGTTTGTATAATATATATAACTGTAATTTTATCTGTTGAAATTACAAAACTAGTCCAATGCAAACATCCGAAATGATTTATATTCAATATAAAATAAGATTGCCTCTTTGGCATCATAAAAGTCAGTTTTTGTTGTTGTTGTTTTACATTAAAAGCGCATGCATTAAATTACATTTATGCTTCTTACTTATAGTGACAATTTTCCTACGCACACTCAGACAGATAAATCAAAATTCATTTTATTTGATTTGATTTATTTACCCAAAATTCACGTATCTTCTCTATTGACAGGGGCGAGCCAACTAAATCCCTGTCCAAATAGTGTGCCATAAATTGAAAATGGCGGCCACGTGACAGCAAGCTGACGAAAAAACAGAAAAACAAAAAAGAAATAAATGGAAAAAAAAACACCGTTGCAGAAAGAGTGGCCAGTAACGAGTACATCAATAGATGGGCCACACCAGGCCCGTAACTAGTTGATGCGACTGTGACCCCAAAAGCCCAAATCGGTCAACGAGCGTGGCTTTATGTTTATTTGATGCTCATAACGCGCTTCTCCCGTTGTTTTTATGGTTGTTCATGCTGCTGTTGCGTTTTGGCTTTGCCATAAAATTGATTGTTCTGCTGCGACACAGTGGCGAATGTCGGGCGTTCAATTCCACGATTTCCTCATTTGCTATTGTTTTGCGTCATTTCTGAATAGGTTTTTTTTTGTTTTTTTTTTTATGTTATATAGCTTTTTTTTTCCATCTATCTGGCTTGCTGCCGTTTCGTCTGCGCCTGCATTTTGCTTTGGCCACTAGAATTTAGTGCTCAATTCCTACAATTGAACTTATGACATGCAATTTGTGCCGATATTAAGACAAATTGAATGCTTACGGCTCCGTTATCATTGCTCATAAGTATTGCCGCTATAAATTGGCAAAGTCCTCGGGCGCATTAAAGTGCTGATTGCAAATCAATGAGGGGGCTATGAACATACATATACTATCAGTCATATATTCCAGGAAACTGCAATCAGTTCTTGTTTTGATTCAGGAATAAAGCGCATTAACAAAACTACCAAGAACACAATTCTCTGAATAACAAACAATACTACTCTATTTCTCCAATTTCCACAATCCTGTTCGCCTCTTCACCTCAAATTTAAATTTTCCATTTTCTGCACGTGAATACAATTTTTCGCAGTTATTTTCAAATTTTCGGGTTTTAAGTGCCTTTGCTGGCTCAAAATGTATCCTTGTTTTATGGTCATCATCGGTGCAATCAAGTTGCATTTCCTTCCCCTCTGGCTGAGCTTCTACTTCTCTACTCTACATTATAAATGGTAGTCGTTTGTGTGTGTGTGTGTGTGTGGCTAACCACCTTTCATTGCTGTGGTCACAGGTTGGACTACTGTTTTTTCGCTCTGCATTCCTTAAATACCCTTCCAATGCTAAAAGTATTACACATTTGTTGGCACTGTTTGTGTGCGAAAATTTCTGTCTTGCAAAAGAGACCACAAATTTGGTTTATGATAATTTTACTTGGTTTGCAGTTAAGACTTGATAGACTCCAGATAAAAGTAAAATAAATAAAGTATCTTCCAGCTGATCAGTTGCTATTCAAATCTGCTCAACTGTTTTAATAATATAATAAGTTTTTTTTTTTTGATTTTTATTCCATTAACATTACATTCATAGTCCTCTATCGAAATGTTCGCAATTTAATTGTATATTTCTGTTGAAACGCTGCGCCATTTGTTTTGTGGTCCCTTTTACGTTTTAATGCCGTATAAACAAAATGCCTGTTTTTTTTTTATGTATTTTAAATTAATTGCGTATATTATTTGCACAAAATGGTTGAAATGAAAATTATAAAAAAAATGCTGCTGAATGTGAAATGTGGAAAATCATCTGTCAAATGGTTTCACATATGTGTATATTTATATATATATATATATATATGTGTTAAGGCAAAAATTGCAGCATTGCAATGTGTTTGTGTTGATAATCCCTGATGCTCGTAATACAGGAGGTGTTCATCATATCCATGCTGAAATGGCACAGACTGGGTGGAAAACAGTGACGTGTTGTGCATCAGTAAGCATGGTCAGATTGCAATCATATCGGAGATGGGAGCGTGTCAAATTTGTTTTTAAAAGGCACGCTTATAAATTCAGATTTTTACAAAAATATTTTATTTGTTTTGTGGGCTATTTTATTTGATACAATTAAATATAATTTAAAATGATTATATTGATTTTATTCTACGATATAGATATATAAACTGTGCAGGTAAGCTTTGAGCAACTGTGGCATGCAAGCTATTAAATTAATCTCAACAATCTTTGAAATACTGAATCTATCAATTTCGTTCGTAAACATTTTCGAAATGAAAAGTCTTTGGGCGCCGTTGTGCGATTTTATTTAATAATCGACATAACAAATGCAGATTGCGGTTTGTTTTAATTTTGCCATGAGAGCATCGTGTTGCATGAACAAAAACACGAAAAACGCTTATAGAGTATTTTTTATTTCACATGAATTCATGAAAAGCATGAATTAAATTTAAGAATGCGATTGCAAATACAATCGGCTTAAAGACCAGACACAGGGAGCAGAACTTGGCGCTGGCTTTGGTTCTATGTTTTTAATGACTCGTTGCTATTGTTTGGCTCTTGCAGTTGTCGTTTTCATTGTCGTTGGCATCGTTGTAGACGTAGCCGTTGGCGTTGGCGTTCTGAGTGGCATGCGTCCAAGTAATTTTAATTCTATTACCCATTATAGGAGAAAATGCTGAAACGAGAGCCACGCTCTGAAGTACAGCTTCTGCTGCTTCTGCTGCTTCCTCCTGATGCTTGTGGCTCCAACTGGAGCTGCACTTAATTTCTATTATAATGATGACATGCCGACTGCAGGGCACTCGCATCTATACGCTGTCCAGCAGTCAGCCCAGCCACGCCTCCAACGCCCACCAAATACCCACACGTAGCCATTTATACGGGCACAGGAATGTTGTCGCTGACGCTGGCATCGCCGTACTATTTTTTTTTCCCTCTATTTTTACGGCGCTCTTTATTTTTGCCATTTGGCGACACGATGCGACGCGACGCTTCCGCTTTTATGAACATTTAGATGCAAAGTTTCTGGCATAAAAATGGCGTGGCAGATAATTTTCATAATTTTCAACTACATTTCATTGTGCAACTGTGTGCAGGCGTTGGCGTTTGGCTACGGGGGCGTGGTTCAGCCCGAACCGGCCTCGCCGTGGCCAGTCGCTTTCAGTTGGCTCGTTATTCTCAGTTTTTATTTTTCTGTGACAGTAAAAGGGAAGCGAAAAGTCAAAGTCGCTGCTGCAGCGTCAAAGTTGGGTTTTATTAGCTCGCTTCTTGCATTTCCGTAAACCGATGCAACTAAATTTTACCCTATAATAAAAGTGAACATAATTGTTTTAACGATTATACTAGCTTTCAGCGTAAGATTGTTACTTGTTGTGCTCATCTCTTTATAATATTAACTTCAGTTAATTATTTTTTAATTCTTTTTAAGGCTAAAACAAAAACAGGAATTGCGGATGAAGACTCCATTTATAATTTGGCATATATTTGAAGCCAAATATTTTATTTATTATTATTTACTATTTATTTATTAATATTTTTTTTTATTTTTTTTTGTTACTTACATAACGATAAAAAATTATTAAGGCCTTTCTCATAAATTTTAGACAGTTTACAGGGTATAACAATTGCAACGGCAGTGGCAGATTTGCTGTAGTCATTCGGACGTTAGACTGTAGACGGAAGTGTATTATATTTTATTAGCTGTGCTGGCAAATTTATGTTATTAAAGGGCTGCCGTTGGCTTTGCAATGACAAATTCTATAAGACGCAGTAGGCAAGAGCAGCGCGCAGCCTGAAAGTATGCTATAAAATTGTGCAACGTGTTAAACGGTAAACACATTTCGCAACACGCATTGTGTGTATGTGTGTGTATGTGTCTCTGCGAATGTGTGTGTGTATATTGTCATAGAATGCTTAGCATATTGCGAGCAAAATGGGAAAAGTAACAGAGTTACGTAAAACGCATTACGTGGCGACATCATACACACACACAGACACGCACACACACACACACACTCACACACACACATACATCCACATATATGTCGATGGGCTGCAGCTGAGTGCTGCATGCAAACAGGTTTATGACCCACACACTTCATTGTCTGCAACTTTTTTTTTTTTTTCTTTCAATTTTTTTTTTGTTCTGTATTCAATTAACTTTTTAGTAATTCGTTGGGCACCTGCAAGTTGACAGAATTAGATAAGATATACGTAAAAAGGGAAGATTGATTGTGTATTGTCACTTCTTAAGAAAAAGCTTATAAAATTCAACTCATTCACATGGGAACTCGAAATGTTTTTCATTGTAAATTAATTTCAAACAGTTATTATTATTTTAAAATTTATTGTTTTGCGTGACTCTAGTTTTTATTTTATTATAGCTAAATATCTTTTAAATGATTACTTCTTTTATAAATAAGTTAAGGCTTATCAATAGATCGATATCAGACGCATGTTTAATATTCAAATCAAGAATTAAGTTTTAATTTTTTAAGCACATTTCAGAGCGAACTGTATTAGTCTTTAGATTTTTTTTTTTGAGTGTACTTACTGTCCAAAGTAAGCAAATACTGCTCTTACAGTATATAATATTTACACAGTTGATATTATTAATTTTAGTTTAGCTACGGGCTGTTTATTCTGCAAATGCGTTCTTGTTTCAATTGCATTGCAATAAACATAATAATAATAATAATAATAAGCAAGTTTGCATTTGTTTCATCAACTATCAGTAAAGTCACAATCAAAATCAACAACTTTTCCTCAATGCCAAACAATTTAATTTAAATGTAAATTCATTTTTCACACATATGCAGCAGCTGTGTGCGAAATGGAGAATGTGTCGAGGTTTTTTTAGGGAGTTTGATATTGCAAAGTTTTAAGCTTACTTATCTAACAATATTTCAGAAGTCTGCTGCTTGTGGTTGCAGTTATAGATTGCCAGGCCGATGAAGAGGGAAGGGAAGTATAAGAGAGAAGAGGTGCGGGCACACCTTTTGAGCCTGGGCGCAAAACTTGGGGCAGTGTCAGTTAGTTGGCAACGCATTTTGTTGCTGTCTTTTTGGCATTGAAAGTGCAGCAAACGTTTCCGCTTATAGAACTTTGCCATATCCGGCATTTGCTTACAATTCAAATTGGCCTGCAAGTCGGACGCAAACAGAGAGAGATAGAATGAGAGGAGTGGAGTCAAAGAGAGATAGAGAGAGAGAGATAGATAGAGACAGCAAAATAGCATATATCTTGATCCCGAGTTTTCGCAACAGAAAAGTTTTCAAATTCAGGTGTAATGTGCGGAAATGCTCACATTCAGTTTCTCAGCTGTGTATACATACTTTAAAGTAAATATTTGTACATTGACTTGACTTTTAGACAGCTTGTCTGTCTCCATCCTCTCCGTCCACTCACTCTCCTTGCCCGTCTCCTTGCATATGTAAAATTGTTTTGCATGCAAATCAATATGCTCCAGCACAAGTGTCACTTCTTTCACCGTTGTTGCACTGGCTTATATAATTTGATTGTGTGTACACCCATAGACAGAAACACACACACACACACACACACACACACACAGTTGATGTGTAGATATTTCATAAACAAAAATTTTCTTAAAAGTTTTATGTTCGAGCAAACTAAGAAGAAATTTTTGCCAATTTCAAATGCATCAGTTGACTTCATTGTTCGTCTGCTGACATTTTAAAATTGTGTAGCAAAATGTTGGTCATATAGATTAAAAGACAAGTGCCACACCATAACATGCCACATATGCCACGTCACATAACAAATACGCATTTCTTATCTCTCTGGCAGCGCACTCGAAATAGTTTCAGTTTGTAAATAAAAACAATTAAATTTGTATTGCTTTGTATATTTTAATTGAAAACTTATCAAACATTTTCCACTCCGACTGCTGCAAAATGCAATTCACTTTTCATTAAAGTAAATCACTCTACCGTAAAGATAATGACCACCAGTGCAAATGCAAATATCAAAAATTAATCTTTCTGCTAATTAATTTTCGCGAAAGCTATCAAGCAATTTAAAAATATATCAAACTTGAACTGGTAGATGATCACAAGCAAAGTTTAATCAAAATAATTATAAATATATGTCTGTAAATCGATCCAAAAATATGCTGATAAGTGTACCAAATTGAAGTGTGTTGATTTTTTTTTATTTTTGAATTATGACGAGCAATGCATTTGTCGATAATACGGTCTGCCTAGATGGTTAACCCCTATGACAAATTCTTCTTAACCGTTATTATTCGTATTAATTTATTGGCCAACTTGGGTTCCTATGTTCTGAGAATTTGACAGACGAAGCAGAGCAAAACATCCTACAATGTTAGTCATAAGTTTTAGTTACTTTACTGGTACAAATATGAAATACCTATGCCAACCAAAACCAAAATCCACTCATCATGGTTATAATTATATTCCTGTATCTTTACTTCACTTCTATTTTTTTTATATAATAATAAATTATTGAAAAACTGTTAAGTATTTGGCTGTTTACTTTTGCTAATTTAGATAATGATGTTTATTTACAGCTGGCGAGACTGGGGCGTCAATGCATATCTAATCTATGCGCACGACATAGTATAACAAGCGTGGGTCTTTTTACCCCC
Source organism: Drosophila longiperda (assembly GCA_035042125.1). Taxonomy (NCBI): domain Eukaryota; kingdom Metazoa; phylum Arthropoda; class Insecta; order Diptera; family Drosophilidae; genus Drosophila; species Drosophila longiperda. Next base: position 13,611,980 of record JAWNLV010000107.1, read on the forward strand.
AGGAACTTGGAATTGCGATAAGAGTATAATTTGCATCACAAATCATTTACACACCAAGCAAAGCCCATTGAGTATTTGATGACTGTTTGTTTTTATTGTCTTTTGCTGGAGAGTTCTCGATTATAAAAGCTTATTTTGCGTCTTTGGTGAAATCAGTCTGGAACTGCGTTCCACATCAAGCAGCAGCATGTTTCTTACAAAAAGTTTAATTTTTATTGCCTTCGTGGCGCTGGCCAATGCCCAGTTTGCCACCAATTACAAGAGTGGACGCAGTGGCATGGTTCACCTATTTGAGTGGAAATGGGATGATATTGCGGCCGAGTGCGAGAATTTCCTGGGCCCCAACGGCTATGCCGGTCTACAGGTAAGCCAGGCGAATTTTCACTTATTGTCTACTTAAATAATTACTAACTTTGTCTGCAATTAGGTTTCACCTGTCAATGAGAATGCTGTAATTGGCGGTCGCCCTTGGTATGAACGGTATCAGCCCCTTTCCTACAAGCTGCTCACCCGCTCCGGCAACGAACAGCAATTCGCCAACATGGTCAGGCGTTGCAATAATGCCGGCGTGCGCACCTATGTGGATGTGGTGTTTAATCATATGGCCGCCGATGGTGGTCGGACTGGTACAGGCGGCAGCAGTGCCGATCCCAACTCAAAGAGCTTCCCCGCCGTTCCCTTCTCCACGCTGGACTTCAATCCCACCTGTTCAATTACCAACTATGCCGATCCCACCAATGTGCGCAACTGCGAGCTGGTCGGTCTGAAAGATCTTAACCAGGCAAACGCCTGGGTGCGTGATAGGATTGTTGATTTCCTCAATCATTTGGTTGATTTGGGCGTTGCTGGTTTCCGTGTGGATGCCGCCAAGCATATGTGGCCCAGAGACTTGGGTGTCATTTATGGACGCATCAAGAATCTGAATACCGCTCATGGTTTCAACTCAGGTTCTCGTCCCTACATTGTGCAGGAGGTTATCGATCTGGGTAACGAGGCCATCCAGAAGTACGAATACTCTGGCATGGGAGCCGTTACCGAATTCCGTCACTCCGACTCCATTGGCAAGGTGTTCCGCGGCAAGGATCAGCTGCGCTATCTGTCCAACTGGGGCACCGCCTGGGGCTTTGCACCCTCCGATCGCTCACTGGTATTTGTGGACAATCATGATAACCAGCGTGGTCATGGTGCTGGTGGTGCCGATGTGCTCACCTACAAGGTACCAAGGAAATATAAAATGGCGTCCGCTTTCATGTTGGCTCATCCCTTCGGCACCCCACGCATCATGTCCTCCTTCGCCTTCAATGACGAGAGCCAGGGTCCACCTACCACCGATGGCAACAATATTGCCTCGCCCAGATTCAACAGTGACAAGTCTTGCAGCGGTGGCTGGGTTTGCGAGCATCGTTGGCGCCAAATCTACAATATGGTCTTGTTCAGAAATGCGGTCGGCAATAACAATATTCAGCACTGGTGGGATAACGGCAAGAATCAGATATCCTTCAGTCGCGGCAATCGTGGCTTTGTGGCCTTCAATAATGACAACTACGATTTGAATACCTCTCTGCAAACTGGTCTACCCAGCGGCACCTACTGCGATGTCATCTCTGGCCAGAAGAACGGTTCCCGCTGCACCGGCAAGACCATCACCGTTGGCTCCGATGGACGTGCCCATATCTCGATTCGCAACTCCGATGAGGATGGCGTTGTTGCCATTCACGTTAATGCCAAGTTGTAAGAATATATATTTATTCCTCTTAACCTACACTAACATGTTGACAAAAAGATTAAAGTCGTTAAGATTATATCGAAGTACAAAAAAGTAGATGACTTTCATTTTGTATGCCTGTTGCAGTGGTCCCAGTAACCCAATTTTAATCGAGTTCTAAGCCCTTTGCCCAAGTGTCTTGCCCAAAACTTATCATCCCAATAAACAGCACAATAAAGCAGAGCATTTATGTGACTTGTCCCAAGTGTGGACTCTTAAAGATGCCAGTGGGAATAGTCGACAAAAAGATATCCAGTTTATCCTACAGAAAAAATAAAATATATATACATACATATATATATATATACATATATATACATATATAAATTGTAGTTGCTATCACAGGTGCTTTCTTTTCATTTGAAAGCTTAAGCTTTTAAAAATATAAAAAATGCTTTTAATTCAAGCCGAATAATTCATCATTTTATGTTTATCATAAATATATATATTTTTAGATTTTATTTAAGATGGATTGATGTGCTGTATTGGAATATAGAAACTCAATAAAATTTACTTTTAATGGGTAAATAAAATTAATTAAATAGCACAATAGCACAGCGCTAGATGGGTCATCAGAGATTAAAGTCCATTACGCTGCTGACAAACGCAGGTGTAATTTCTAAGGTGAAAGGTCATTGGAGTTGTCTGCTGCTTCTGAAGAGGTCGCCAAGCTTAAAACTGTTGAATTAAGGCAATCCATAGGAAAGACTCAAGACTCAAGAATCAGCGTCAGCTTTCTAATGTTGATATATGCAATGAATGTCCATAAAAAACATACATAAATACGGTGCATTATCCGGCAACTTACATGCCAAACATATCGCACAACATTATCATTTGTCAGCACACCCTATCGTTTCTAACCTCTCTCTCCTCCCCTCCACGCCCCGCTTGCTGCAACACAATGAGCACTCTTAGGATTTTTGTAGCAAATTTGTGCTTGGTTATGGAAGTGCAAGCTATATGCATGCATTTAAATCCAAATAGAGCAAATAGACATTTAGCATGAATACAGTAGATGTACGAGATGGCGAGTGGGTATCCTGTGCATCCTGAAATCCATGTACGAATTGGTTGCATAAAAATATGCACTCATAACTTGTGACCATGATATGAATGAATGTGTTCAGCTCTATCAAAGGATTTTCATGTCATTTGCTAGAGGTCAAGTGAGTCAGTCGACAAACAGCAGCAGCAGCAGCATCAGCAGCAGACACAGCAAATACACCAGGATACAGTGAGGACTATGGGTAATGTATATACACAGTCAACTTGGCTTGCATTTTGTGAAAGTTTCCTGCTACCGCTCTAACTTCCTGACACACAGACTCTCTCTGTGTGTGCGTGTATGTTGTGTATTGTAAATATATACAAAACAGCGCATAATTCTTAATATAGTCATAAAATTGCAAAGTAAATCAGTTTTTCTGAGCGAACGCAGCGCAGATAAACTCGTCTTTTTATTACGCAAAACGCAATTTTCATATGCTTCCAGGAAAGATTGTGATTTAGCAAGTCTTTATGTGTGTGTGTGTACGTGTGTTATGTCGTGTGTGCCAAAGCAAATCCATCTGCATAAAGAGGGCAAAAAAATACGAAAAAAAAAAATCACAAGTCGCATCAAACATTGTGTATATACCAAAAGCCGTAGCATGTCTAGATTGCGGTTCATTCTTATGGGACTCCCGACTCGATGACTAACTCCAGGGCGACCAAACTTTGTGGCATACTATACAAACATACATATATATATATATATGTTATATACATATATGGAGTGTAACACACAGAAATAAAATTAATTTAAAATTGCTGACAAAGGCGTGCGCCTCGTTCGTATTTATGCAAAATATCAAAATATGAAGCTTGATTCTTTTTGTTGTCGTTTTTTCTCTTTATGGATGAAGGGCCATTGCTTTTAGCGGCTCACACGTTCCAAGGTCTTTAAGAAATTTGGCTAAGGAAACCGTTTAAAGTGTGAGCTCCATTCGACATTTTCGGATTATCCAAAAATTAGCCGAGACGTGATCATATTTAATATTAACCTTTTATTTATAGTCGTTTTTCACGTCGACATAACTCGGAGCTTTTACCTATTTAAATACACTTTGAACTAAAATTGGCAATGAGGTACATTGGATTTGTGCCAAGCATCACTTCTACTTCCTAATACTTTTTTTTTTTAAATAGGAAGTTTCTCTTAATCTATTTCATTCTGTAAATTCAATTATTTGGCTGACAGCGCATTTCGCTGTCGGGAGTTTGCAACTAGCCATATTGTAAATATTTTGACTGTTCTGTATATTTTCGTTATTTTTTAAATCAAAATACTCAAAAAATGTCTGTCTGTCTGTCTGTCATTCATAGTGAAAACATGTATGAGGAGCGAGCAGTAGCTTTCAATTTAACGTCAGTTGGATAAGACTGCTGCTACCCTTTGCTGGTAAACATATCCTGACAGCCTGTCAAATAAGTTGCAAAACTGACTTTTAAATATTAATGTCATGTTGGACGTTCGTAATGCGGTTGCTGCCACTGGCAAAGTTCATATATTTCTTTTTGGGGGGAGAACATATTTTGAAGTTAAATCATATGTAAACGATTTTATTTTATTATTAGCTCTATAGATGAGTATGATGATAAGCATAATTATTATTGAAAATACAGAAAATACCAGAAAATATCATATCTTCCAATATATATACATCTAATTGACACAGCTGTGAAAATTAAAGTATGTCGTCTGCCACAAGACCTAAAAAAAATGTGGTGTGATTTATTTAAATGGTTTAAAAACAGTTTGCAAAAATCAGCGTTGGCTGCATTCAGCAAGTGCGAATATAATTCCCCAAATTTGCAGTATGAACGTGTGATACATTTATAGTTTTTAATTGCTTGATGGCCAAAAAGAGATTATTCTCACCACAATTTTTAGCGCATGCAATCAAAATCCTAAGGCCCGCTGGAAAAAAAATTGCTGGTGCAACGCAAATGGACGCAGGATATTAGAGCTTTTAAAAATTACATTTACCGACATTTATCTTCAATTTTTTATGCGACCAACTGTGGGCAGACAGAGAAACAAAAGCGAAAAACGAGGGGAACACAAAAAATAAAAAATAAGCGAATAAACTGTGAGTCGGGCAAAAAAAAAAATCAACAACAAAACAGCAAAACAAAAATGAAGCAGAAAAACAATTTGATTTAGCTTCAGGCAAATATTAAATGCATGTGAACAGACACAGATAGAGGGAGACATATAGCGTGAGAGTGTATGAGAGAGATGGACTCCTCCGAGCCATAGACCGTGCCCCTCGTTCAGCGGGACAACATCAAATTCAGCGCAGAACATGGCGAAAAACCAGCGGCGACTGCAGTTAGGACCCGGCCGCGAATTGTAGCCATGCTGACAGGCAGCGGAAAGCACATTTGTAACGATAACGTTCGTTTCTATTTCTAAACTCCCAACTGGGCGTCCTTATGTGTGTGTGTGAGTGTGTGTGAGTATGTGTCTATGTGTGTGACCATTAATTTTGAGCGCGTTTAACATGAAAACTACATGGCACAACTGATTTCGTGCACCCTGTGCAAACACTGGCCACACACACTGAGAAACACACATACTGAGACACACACACACACATATAGATGCTAACATATATAAACAGAGATAGTTCATGCCCGGGAGCCAACAATGAAACAGTTATACTATAAATAAGTAAGTAAGAGGGCGAAAAAATAAAACGAAAAACGAAGACAAACAAAATAAAAGCGAAATAGCAAACCAAATGTAATGGGAAAAGCGCAAAAAGCGGGTCAGTGCGCACAAAATGGCAGCAATGATGATGGCGGATGCCGCCGCCGACGAGCGGAAGCTGACGAAAGAGCAAAAAGAAGCCAGCAACAATAGCAGCAGCATCAGCATCAGCAGCGAGTATAAAATGCAGATATTGCCCAGCTCCAGCACCAACTCCGACTCCAACTCCAGGCCCACCTCGTGTACATCGTACATCAAGGCGGGGAGCGTATTTTACGCAAAATGAAATAAATAAAAACATTAAAGAAAAAAAAAAAATACCCAAAAGAAAAACACAATTTGTGCGTGTGTGTGTGTGTACACGAAATAATATGCAACGCGGGCGCGTCGTTTACAAAACGAGAATCATCAGCGCTAACTCACACACGCACACACGCACACACATCCCCAAACACTGGGACACAAGTTAGGGCGTACGAGGCGTATGCGCTACGTGAAAACAAATAAATGCGCTCAAAAGTATGCAACAAGACGCAACAACTGCCAAATGCGAGTGAAATATACAAACAGTCGCAGACACAAAAAAAAAGACAAATAAACATGTTTTGACCATTTACCTTTCCTGTTACTTCATATTATATATATATATAATATATTTAATATTTGCATTGTATTGATAAGTTAATTAATGATCGTAAATAAAACCGGTCTATATATATTGATTCATGATTTAATTTAGATTTCATATTATTCAGTTTATATATTAATATACCAAATTATAGAGTACAATCTAGTTTATATTTTTACTTTTCTTTAGAGTATTTCATAGTCAAGCACACTCGCCACAAATTTATTTATATGCATTAAACTTTCCTAACTTTAACAGTAATTTTTTAAATGCCACTTAATGTTTGAAGTTTTTACTTGTGAACCTCCTCAGTTTTGTGTGCGTGTTTTTGTTATTTAAAAGTTTTTATGTGGGTGTTTTGTGATTGTTTGTGCTAGGTCAATGAAATGTTAATTGTGATTGTGATTGCCATTTGGCCTTTTTGCTGGCCGACAACAAACCGCTAATTATTGAGGCTCGTCCCGAGGCGACAAGGCAGCTGGCAACAATCAACATCATTAGCATCTGAGTGCATAATACAAAAGCGCATTTGCATGTGTCATAAGTCAGCTGTGACAGCCGTTGAATCTGTCTGTGAGCTCCGAAGTGAGGGCCGAGTCTACAATTGTAAAGGACTGTTGTGCTTGACAGTTGTTTGTAAATTTAATGAGAAATGCGTTGCGAATCTGTTACTGAAGTGAGTTGCAAAACTTTTGTGCGATTTACGTCAATGCCTCAGTTATGTTTTCAAGGTTAATTAGTTGCTTTACAGTTAACAGCTGTAGCCGAAAGGCGGGCAATAATTGATGATAAATTACGCATACGCCAGGTGCGACGGCCGATGCTGTGTTGGCTCTTTAGGCAATTAGGTTAGCCGTAGCTGGCTAGCGGCACTAACCCGTTCACAATGAGATATATGTGTGCTAAGAATGGACAAATGGTTAAGTGGGTGGCGGCGGGGGGTCGGGTTTGGCTGTCAAACACTTTCGGCTGCAAATGTCATTGTCACATCTTGATCAGTTTTTGTGCCTATATGCTGCTGCTGTTGCAGCGTTGACATGGACATTATTAGGTCGTCCTATGCCCAGGACTCAAGTGCTGCATTGCTGATGACGAGTCAACCGACAACGGTACAATCTGCCTGATAAACAGCATTGGCCTCTTCTGTCCTTTCATGTGCTTTCCTGTTCTGGCCTCTCGCCCAACAATGTCAATTACCAGCGCCTCTACACGAACCTCATGTCGAATTATCACTCAGCATCTGCCATTGCAGCAGATTTGCACATCCTTTTTACCTTTTCGGGCTAACATATTTTTTCTTCTTTGATTTCGACTATTTTTATCTCTCGTTTTTCCATGTGTCTTTCTATTTTAAGTGCTATGCAAATAGCTTGACTGGCCCACTGCTGCTGCGGCTGCTGGCTTCCGACTGATTTCGTCCTTTTATTCTTTTGTCGACTCGCTTTTACCAAAAGCCATTGCCATTCATTCAAACTACGATTTGTATATGTGCGGGTGTTTATGTGTGTGTGTGTGTGTGTGTTTAACTTGCGGACAGCTTGTGGTGTTTCTTGTACTAGTGTATGCATTGGTGCATATGTGTGTGCGTCTGAGTATCCTTGTGTATGCGTGTACGCCATTTACTTTTTATTGGTCAAGTTAAGCATTTTGTGTTTAGCATTTGAACACTTGAAATTGTTTGTCGATTTGTTTGCTGTTTGTTCGCAGCCAAATTGCCTGTCAACAGGACAACAGGCTTAAGACGCAAGCTTTGTGGCATGTGGGTTTTTCTCCTTTTCTTTCGTATAGAAATGGGTTTTTGTACTCTCAACGACATTTCAGTTGTCGAAGTTCTACCGTGATTGCAGTTAATTGATATTGATTTTAACTATTTTTTAACAATACCTAAATTTCCTACGAGTAGCTTTCGATAATTTAAAAAATGCATTCAGCTCTGGTTGGGGCCGACTCAATGCACTCGAGCGGACTTATCAAAGCCCATTTATTGTATAAACACAAACCGAATAGTTTTCATTACAATTTTGCACATTGTGTTTTCATTGTTGAATACCTGCCCGAAGCAATGCAAGAATATATTTTTATTTGTCTCCATTTTTATATGGGTATTATAGTTATTTTTTTCTTCTTTTTGATAGATGACAGTTGAAATTCATATTTTGGCTATTTTGAGAAGAGCTACTGCTGCAGGCCGTTATGCAGAAATGCGAAATTCTCTTATATTACATTTTATGGAACAGCAGTTATGTTATTTTAGTTTAATATTTCGCTCGTTGTCAACACAACCGGGGGCCAAGTACCAGGTAACTGTGTGCAACTGTCCATGAGACGTGCCCCGCCTGGCAGTATTTGCATAGTCGTTTTATAAAAAAGCGCATTTTGGGGGCATTTATATTTTTGTTTCCTAGTTGAATTGGAAATTTCGGTCAAATGTGCGCTGTGTGTGCGTGCCTTACAACTGATCAATCAATCAATCAATGCAAAGTGGCGCCTGGATAATTAATGCCAACCGCACACACATAAAGAGCTGAGGCCATTTAACTCCAATGCTTAGCGTTTAATCAAGTGCTCAATTTGTGATTTGTGTGCGAGATTTGTGAGCAAAGCCGCAGCTGACACACTTGCTGATTTGCCTGGCCAACATACTGCAGAGGGTAGAGGAATGAACAAGGCATAAATTAACGCAAAAGTCTCTAACAATTTGTTGGTATTGCTGACGGAGTGAGTGAGTGAGTTGAAATTGATTTGCACCTAATGGCTTATGGCTATGGTTTGGCAGACAAGTTAAGTGGCTTCGAACTTGGCCAAATGCTGCGCAACTTAAAAAGTAGTTAGGATGCTCAAAAAAAAAAATAAAATAAAATACTCAACTATCACGTCTGCTGATAAATTACTCGGCCAGTCAGTCAGCAACAAGAACTTGTATCAACTCGACTGCTCAACTAAATTAAGCCCCACAAGGGGCACAAGAAATGCAAAAGTTTGCAACAGGCGAGAATAAAAAAAAAAAATTGGGGGCACAGTGTGTTATATTCCATTTGAATGCCAACCATGTTCCGGACGATGTGAAAAGTGAGCCTATACTTTAAATGCGGCCCAAATGTTGGAACCGAAAAAAGCTTTCAAGCACATGATAAAATATTTGAAGCATGTGGCAAAAATCCCACAGGCAGATAAAAATATTGTTTAGTAAAATTATAAAGAGCTGGAAAAAACAAGCACATAAACAACAACAACAATTGCCAAACATTTAAGCTTTAAAGGTAATTGAAAAATACCAAAAAAAAAAAAAGGTACAATGAAAGAAAGAAAATAAAGTCACCCAACCAAATACCTAAAAACACCTCTCTTCCGTTGCTCGTTTACTGATTATCTGTCTCGCTCAGCACAAACCTTAATTTAACTTTATGTGGTCTTGGTTCAAATAAACTTCGAGTCAAACTTGCCAAAATCTTGGCATATACAAACATATAAGCTGCTATAAGCCACATCCAATGCAAAAGCACAGCACAAACGCTTAAATATTTGTTTATGCAAATATTGCGCATACGCCACGTTTGACGCCCCAGGTGAAAGACTGGCTGGCAACATTTGACGGCTGTGACATGTAAAAGTTTTAGCATTTGCTTTATATATGTACTGTATAAATCGAATTGGAATTTTCTTGTATGACAGCCAGTGAAAGTCGAGCAGTAAAACACGCGGCGACAACATCGCCTCAAATTAAAATTCAGTTATACTTTAACAGCGTTTTGACTAGACAATGGGTTTATTTTTGTAGTACTGATTTAGATATCTATAAATAAACTATTTCTTCATACTTACCTACCTTAAATTTAGAAACCTGCAAGCAATCTAACAATCACTCAATACACTGCTTAACTTATCATTTACCCAACATAATTTCCTCTTTTACAGAGTAACATAACATTTGCAATCAGGGTGCCTGATTCCCAGTTATGTTATTTGCTCTGCTTGTATTCACCTGTGTGTGCATTGAGGTTGCCAATATATTTGACTTAGCGCACATGGAAATCTAATCTCTAATCGACTTTGCCTCAACCAAATCCGATTTGAAACATTGCTTTTACGCCTAATCTAACGAACGAAATGCTTGGCAGTTAAAGGAGCTTGGCTCAAATACCCTAACTAAAGCTAACATTATAAATATTATAATTTGAATACAATTAAATATATATATATATGTAAAATGATATTAATCGGTCTTTTGGAAAATTTCTGTATTTATTTTATCTTAATTTGACTTTCTATGAGTTTCCTAAATTGTTAGAAATTTGCAGAAATTTAAAGTGTGCTTAAAATAATATATTAGCATCTAAATAAGTTTTACCCTTCTAGCATCAACTTTTGAGATGACAACTTTTTTTTGTCAGCTAACAGTAAAGTTTCCTTTGATGACCTTTTCTATTTTGTTTCTTGCTTACCTTCATCACACCACATTGTTAGCTGTTTTATTTATGTGCAAAGTTGCACAATTAAATTATATTTTACTGCAAAATAAAAATAATTATTTCAACTTGCTGTTGGGCACTGTAATAATTATTGCTGTGTGCGCTATACAATTGAACGGAGTAGCAAAACAAAAAATAAAATAAGCGAAAATAAGAATAATAAAAATGTAAATGCGAAATGTCAGCGAAACTTTGTCGTCTGCTGTGTCAATGCTGCATGTTCTCCAATTTCCGTGACAAAACTTAATTAAAGACAGTACGCAGGACAACAAGCATTTGTCATTTGGCACATTGATTAAGGACATGCCCATTACCCCCTTGGCTAACCTTGAAAATTACTACAGTCACTCGACCAATATAACCTGTGTGCAGATCGAGCATTGGGCAACTATTTACCTAATTTAACGCAATATATATATTTGTATTTATATTTACTGTCAACTTGTAAAAGAATTTAATTAAATCTCGGCGTATATGCTTTCTATCATTTGACTTCTCGTTTTTTATGGGTTCGTTTGAATATAAAATCACAAAACCCCAAGCAATTCAAGCCATTTTACGTGTGTCCCACCAACACACACACACACAAATACATGCGAATTTTAATAAATGTCATGTTTTGCATGCTGTTTGCTTGGAGAATGATTGATTTATGTCACAATATTTGCCGCAAATCCATCGCAATCTGCTTTGAAGCACACACAGGCTACCGAGTCTGACCCTTTGCCAGCAAGCAGGTAAACAACCACAACGAAACCAACAAATCACCACTGTTGTGTATGAGGGTGTGTGTGTGTGTGTGTGTGTGTAAGCGAGTGTGTGATTTACAAACAGTGCTAAATTAATTTTAACAACTCGCCTGAGGAACCATTTTGTATGCTCTGGCTGGGGATATTTCCCCACTTTAATGTGCTTACCTTTACATACTATTTTTTATGAAAAGATTTCTACCATGTTTTTTTTTATGTGGTCAGAATTTAGCTTAAACGACATCTTAAGTTACCTTTTGGAGATACCACAAAAAGTTTAACCAACAAGAAAGTTGTCTTATATTTTTGTCACTCTATCAATTCAATATTCTTCAGATTAACTAAGCAAAAAAGGATGTATTGAAGTAATCACACTTCAAATTCAAATTTTGTTTACTACAACCAATTGTACGGAGAGGAAAACTGAATAAATATGTTTGGAAGGGCATTTAAGCTCGGAATATTCCTCTGATAACTTTCCGTTCACATTTTATTTGATTGTCGCGTAGAACTTAGTTATTAAAGATGTGATTGCTGTAGTTGTCACACAAAAAAGGCGGTAAATACCAAAAAAAAAAAAAAAAATTGTGATATATTTTTGGCTTTCAATTTGTGGTGGCTGGCACAGTGTTTAACGAGTGTATTTCGGTGTGCTCAGTTACCAAAAAGGCCAACTGTCAAAGCATTGCGAGATCTTCAAGCCAACTGTCATAAATGTCGACATCATTAAAATGTCATAAAGTTGGGACAGGCGGCCCACTAACCGCCCGCACAGACATACCAAAAAGCAGAAACTAAAACAGAACCAGCAGCAAATGTAGCAACAACAACAACAACAATAGCGGCAACAACAACTGTAAAAGTAGACGCTCTCAAAAATGTGCAAAAATTTCGCGCACTTCCGTTACATTTCGCATCCTTTTTGGCTGTTTATTTTTTGGAGGCGCTTCCCTTAGACAAACCGCTACGGATGCAGCCGAAACCCACCCAACCACCCACCCACCCTCCCAACACGGTCACCCACTACAATATGAGGCTGCACTTGCTGCAAAGTGACAAAGCAAGTTGCAAAAACTATTTCTCTTAAAGTGAGTGAGACAGTTAGAGAGACAGAGGCAAAGGAAAAAGACAGAGAGAGAGAGAGAGAGAGCGCTAGTCAATGCTGAAGTTCATAAAAATTTCATTTTATGAAAATACTCGTACTTGTAATTTTATAGCACTTAATGTTGCTGCCGCATTGGATGAGTCAGTGACAGTGCTCTCAAATGTGTTGGTATTTAAAAGTTTCGAGTGTTTATGTCATAACAAGTCTATTAAAGCTCCTAATGGCCATGTCAAATGAAGCGTTTACCGCCTTTTTGCTCTGACCCCATACCAAAGTGCATTAATCATACGCACTGTGTTGCAAAGAATAAGCGATCAAGCGAACTCGACTTAACGAATGATACACACGAACACATATATAAATCTCTAGCTAAAACGGAAAAGTAAGACCATAATCGCATTTTCAATCCCGTCAATAAGCACAACTGTAATCGAAGCCATTTAAAATATATTTCGAGGGCATTTTATTTTGAAAGCTAATTAAGTGCGGCCATTAGACGCGGCAGCGTTGTCTTACCAACCAAGCCTGAAGTGTGTGGAATTGGACACAAGGTCGATTAATGAGGCGCAACAACTAGGCAAACACACACCGATTTTCTGCCAGGTCGTGGGAGGGGTTGGGGGGTGGGGCGTGGCAGCAATAGCAACATTGAATTAAAGTTCAATTGGCCAAAGCACGCCAAGGGTCGTTAATAAAGCTACTAATCGCCAGTCCTTATGGTAGAATAAGCAATACAAACAACTCCTTAAATATAGCTCCGGATCAAATTTTATTGCGCGTATCAGGCCCACTTGTTCCTTGGAGCGTAACGGTCTTTGTTACTCGTCCTTCTGCTTCATATATTCGGTTACGTAGGGATCTTCTTATATCACAGAATCATTAATACCAAGTCTATAACTGTAATTAAGTACAATGCATTTTTAGCTCGTGCAATTTCCATTTCAATATTTATTTGCATTTCAATATTTCGATTTGCAAAAATATATAATCATTAAGCCCATGAATACCACAGCAATCGAATAACGCCTCCATCGTTTCAATATCCAAATTGGTATCACCATCATATTGGTATAGTATCTGAGGTTGGAACTATCCAGATGGGTAGACGAATAGACAGATGCCTCATATTCAAGCAGGCCTATGGACATATCAAGCTCAGAGAGTGCGCTTGACCGCAAGTAGATGGAATTGTAAAGATCGACAAGATATATAATGCCGAATCCAATCAATACAACATTGATCTCAAACACAAAACTCGGCGATATACAGCAGCACAGCATCTTGGACATGTCACATCCAATTTATGTCTCTGACCGTCTACTGTTCCCTGTTTTTGCGGTGAGTGGCTGGCACTGAAATGTAGTTCAATGTTTATTTACTTTGAAAGCAGCTGTCGTTTTGAAGTTGACCCCAAAGCCAACTGTTGATTACAGCCAACTCGGATGGCTAATATAAACATTTCGCTGTGCTGGTGCTCTGTGGCCCGCTTCAGACATGTTGCTGTGGTTTCAAGTGCAAATGAGTTTACTTTTGGCCATAAAATGTGGCACCTGTTGCAATGTCTATTACTCCACATCCACTTGCACACTGGGCTGTGCCAAAAATAAAAATAAAAATAAAAATAAAACAGCTACAGCTAGGATAAAAGCAAACAGAAATTAAATATTTGCGTGTCAGCCACCTTGATGTTGATTGCTCCAGACCCACCTACTATTCTACCCCTCTGCCCACCAGCACACGCTCCTCCAGAAAACGAGAAAAACAAGCAAATCCGAGTTGTGGGTAGTGCGTGTTTGTCAACTTGATACCCTGCAAGGCAATCACATTTGAAATACTCGACTTTCATGTTTATTGGCCACTTGCACTTGCAATGGTCCGCTTCAAACTGTTTTTCAGTAAACAATTCAATTAACGCTGATGATTAAACTCTGACAACATGAATATTACAAATTTTATTGCCAGAGTTTTATCGTCGCCTGTTAAACTCCTGTGAATTCTCTTCCATATGCAGTGGATAATTGTTGACTAAAGTTTTGTGTTATGATCCTCGATATTGGAGCTCGACGATATATCATTTTTTTTTAAATATTTCTTTGCTCTTTGTGTTGCAAATTCAAGTTTTGTAACAAAACTTTGTTTAATCTATTAAAGTTGGACGAACATTTGATGTTTTCTGGCTGAAGGTAAAGTTACATCTGATAATGATCGAGTGAGTGAAGTCGTGTTGTTCTGACGGCTTGTTTACAATGTTTTCAACTTAAAATTTCGACTTAACATCTCGAATTTAAAGTGCTTAATTAAAACTTTTCCGTTTAAGTCTGACACCTTTTCGGAACCCGCTCAAAATCTGTCACAGTTTGTTAATTAAATGAACAAATTGCAGCTGAGCACGTTGCCGGCAATGACAATACGTGTTACGAACTGTTTGCCGAGTAGAGAATTCACCTGTCACAGCTACGATTTCGAGCTGGGTGGCCATTAAAGTGCTTAAAGTAAATACAACGATACGTTAAAATTCAGTAATCAGTAATGAACCAAATGCACTTTTTTTTTTATTTTTTTTTTTTAAGTAATATAAGCCTTTATAAACGACAAGCATGTTTCAATTGTTTATGTGCCCCATATGTTAAATAGCAAACACTATGCTAAATAAATATTTACTACAGTTATTGTACAAATAATTTCAATTATTCGCACTTAAACGTTATTAATATATGAAATATTCGCAAACGAGAAATGCGTTAATTATTATTATTAAATACACGTATCAACAATTATGCTTGGAATTTACACCCAATCTATATAAAATAATTGTTACCCCTGCTAAATAGTATGGTCAACGATATAGTAATAAAAACATGAAACATGAAAAAAGTAATGTCACTAAAGGTAATTCGTAGACATTTAATGATTATAACCATATTTTCAATAACTGCACAGTAATTTAACGAATGCTATTTGTGGTTTGAGTAATATGATCCGCTTATAAGTATATTTTAATAGAATTATCGGAGCATTTCGAACCAAATTTAATTACATTATTGCGTTTATTAAGAGCATGTGAGTTGAGATAACAATTAAATATTTTCCGTCTCTTAAATGATTACATATTCACTTTATTTTTATGTTTTATTTGATTAATTAAATAATTACCATTGTTTAACTTGCAGCTTGACTGCGATTTAAATCGCTTTAATCATGCCTTAATGTATGTATTTCAATGTTTAATGTTGTATTTAACTATTATATAATTGCATGTTTCAATTATCAAATTACAGCATTATAAAAAACGTGTATTACTTGTCGGATGACAGGACATAGCAGCAGCGCTGAGAATTCCTTAATTATTTAGATGGTAGTGTAAGTTTTAGCACTTCTCCAAGTATTACTTGACATGTCATGAAAAACCGCAAAGCACAGAATTTGAGGTTATGGCTCATGGAAAGGGGTCTAGGAAGCTTAAAAACTGGCTGATTGACTTTAATTGATTTTAAATAACGCGTTTGTAAGTGCTAGCCATGAATTTTTCACAGCGCAAGTAACTGATGAGTTTATAATCACATTACCAGGCTTTGGGTATTAGAAAGAGGTTATTGAGTCAGAATTTGAAGCAACTGTCTATGGTAAGGGTTAGGGAATTCTAGCTTCCGGCTTTTGGGGAACTACAGGTTGTCATGTCCACGTTATACATTATCCCGGTACTCACTCAAACCATGATTTGTTATTAATTCATTTATTAATAACATACTCAATCAACCACTTTTAAATTTATCCGCAATATTCATTTGCTTAAAGATGGTAATAACCG
Source organism: Drosophila longiperda (assembly GCA_035042125.1). NCBI lineage: Eukaryota > Metazoa > Arthropoda > Insecta > Diptera > Drosophilidae > Drosophila > Drosophila longiperda. The sequence continues at coordinate 13,628,261 of JAWNLV010000107.1, forward strand.
AAAACGCAAACTTAGCTACCTTTAAAACAGAAAAATATAAACATAAATTAAAAATACGATTTTAGAGTATATCAGGCTGCATAACTTACTGTTATGTTGGTGTTTACCGTTATCGGCATAATACCGCCGGCGATAAAAACGATGGGCTCCTGAACATTGTGCAGAAAAATTAGTAGCGTAGACTGATATTTGGAGGTGGATCCTATCCAATTACTTTTGAAGATGTCATATGACAGAGTCTCGCAGTCATCGATAACCAGGTTGCAGATGTAGCAGAAGGGAAACGTCTGCAAAAAAATGACGAAGACAAACACGGCGCAAGCGAGTCCCGTCCAAAGGTCAGAGAAAAATAACAAATTGGTCACAGTGAGTCCAAGCACAATGCCAATAATCAGAAATTGAATGAAAATAGTGCCAGATATAACAGGACGAATAAGAGCGCAGTATCTAAGAAGATAAATAGTCACATAATATTGCCAAGTAATTATCTATGATTTGCTTTACTCCAATATCAGCTTGTGATCCAAGACGCAATTCACCAGCTCCTCGGAGTTCTCGTCCTCAGTCATTTCTGGGTTGGTGCGCAGCTTGCTAATACGTCCGCTGAGTAGTTCTAGATGAGTGCGCAGGATGAGACAATAGACCAAAGCATAGGTGTCACATAACTGATCCTGCTGTGAAGCGCCTATCATGAGCATACATTCAAATGTCGACAAAATCCACAACTTAAGTGTGGAATCATGCCAGTCCAAGAATGGATTATATAGCTGATAGGGAGGATGACCGCTGAGTACGGAGCTGAGATAGGTGGAGACACAATAGCTGCAGTAGACAATACTAAAGATGAGAACGACACAATTACACTGCGCGACAACGCGATGAATCTTCTCGCGCTCGTTGGGGCTGGTGCAGCGCACATCCAACTTGTCTAGTAAATCCCTTGCCTTGAACAGGCGCCAACGCTGGGAGTACAAAATGATTGCCTTCACCGAGCAACCGTACGTATTTATGCACACCTGAAACGACGTTAGAAACTCGCCTGGCGTAAACAACTTAATCTGCGTTATATAGGTGCCCAAAAAACCCAGTGGTAAGTAAGTGGTGCACCAGACAAAAGTCATCAATGTCCAACAGAGATACACGTTGCGGAAAAGACCGTCCTTTGGAGAATTCCAACCAATATACTTCATAGATCGAAACAGATAGATCAAGCCATCCCGGGTAGCCACCTTCTCCGTCAACGGCGCTTGCTTTATCAGTCTGAAGAACATCCTGTTTTGGACAGAATACCAATTGTATCTAATGGCTCTTTGGTGGTGCATTCCTTTATATAGGAGGTAGGCCAGCAACATTTTGTTACATTTTTGAAATCAGTCAAAGGTAGCAATTAAGTTTTATTTTTTGTTAATAATTCATCAAGACAAGACGTTAAAAGAACAACAAAAAACAGTATCTAGAATTATATAACGCATCGATTGACTTTAATTGATTTTAATAACGTGTTTGTAAGTGCTAGCCATGAATTTTTCACAGTGTAAGTAACTGATGAGTTTATAATCACATAACCAGGCCTTGGGTTATAACAAGAGGCAGTTGAGTAGACAAGCTTCATTGGACTGCCGATAGCTTCACTTGCAACATGGTATACTGCATTTTATTTAAGGCACGCGTATTCCAACTTAACGCTATTTTCTCATCTATTCCGCAAAATCTAAGCCTGCTTCACCAAGGTTGGGGGCAGACGACTGACGAAGCCGTCATGAACAACTAAATAATCTATATATTGTATTCAGCTCTGATGGCCTAAGTCGGGACAGGAGGTATTTGCCATGATGGGCAGCTACTTCCAGGATGTCTGCGTCGATTGTTATCCGATCAACTACGTGAACCTTGTTTAGCATGCACGTCTTGCACGACACCCGTTGCAACACGTCAACATCTTCCATTCCGCGCACCAGCGCCTTGTTTGCCATTTCACGCAAACTATCATAATTCAGTTGACCATATCTGTTATGCCATAACTCGCCGTCCGACTTAACAGCTGCATAACATCTGTTACGATGACTTTCAAACATATACAGATTTCCTACTCGTTTGGCATCGAGTATAAATTCGCCGCCTTGGAATACTCGTGCACTGCTTGCATCGAAATATACCTTGCACTTCTTTGCTACGGCTTGTCCCACAGACATGAAATTGCCAAATTGTCAACTTTGGTACGTACAATACGTTGTTTAGTACCCGTGTACACAAATCCGTTTTGATTCTGACTTCACCCACGCCGTCGTCCACCAAACAGATCGTTTCGATATATGCCTCAAACTTTGAAAACATTTGTTTATTTATTTATATATATTATATTTACACATATGTCGCTCCACTGACCAAGCACCAGCCGAGTTTCATGAAGCTGCTTGTATCCAATGCGTTCAGTAAGCTGCAATTCTCCTGTCCTATCGTTATTTCACCATTTTTGGCATTTAATCTGCGACAATTCACCTTAGTATGCCCCATTTCACCACATTCGTAAAAGGCGACCTTTTTCAGGTTCTTCTCTGTGGTGACCTTCGCACTAGCGTTATGCCGTTGTCTAACTGTAAAGATCTGCGCGATATCGCTCTGCTTCTCTGCGCCTTCTTTACTCTCGCCATCTTCCTTGAACTTATGCGCAGAATTTCAAACGCTGGCAGAATGTCGCGCGTCTCGATGGCGACCACGATATTCTCATAAATGTCTGGAATGTCTGGCTCGCCAATTATTTATATTCCAACTCCGGCAAACTGATCCACGATTTCGTTAAATGTGATCAAATAGCTAGCCATGCATTGCCCCTCCGCCATGCGAGAATTGAGCAACTTTTGGTAAAGCGAGACTTTACGAACCGGCCTGCTTGGCTGAGTGCGTTGGATAGTAAGTCATTGGCAACGATCACGCGAAGTGTTAAGACATCGCACAACGTCGCAACTTCCCATAGATTCGCATGCACCAACACGCTTAGTATATGTATGCTGCAAGAATCATAATTCTTTTCTTCAAGCTTTGCAATTTGGCACAACCCATTCATGTTTCTATTATTGCGATGCACTTTACATTGACACACACTTAACTGCCGATTTGTCTTTTATTAAATCCGAGTTCGTAACTCTGGATATCGGGTCAAATAAACTGTAAACAATCTTATCAGCCCACGCGCCCTGGACCCATAACATGTTGGAGCGAATGCCTTTCCCCGCCTCAGGGAATGCCTGGATAAGAATATATAACTGAGTCCCACAAGCGTTGTGTACTCAATCAAAGTTTATTCAAGACTGTTAATAGTTATCGATTAATGATAGACTTAACATATGTATTGATGTACGGTTGCATTGAATTTAAAATAACATAATTTGTTACAAGCTCGACTACGATGTACCCTGAATACAGTTCATAGTCATATTATTATTTTATTGAATAATTTTCTTTTAAAAAGTTTTAATGGACTCAGGTTACAAAAATGTGTGACAAATTAGAATCTGAGTACATTGAATTTTGTATGTAGTTAATAAGAACTGAGGATATTGGGTTTTCAACTATAAAAAGTAGGCCATAAACAGCAAGCTACCCTTCTTACCTTCCGTAACTATCGTGATAATATCCAACACCCTCTATCAACATAAGGAATAGATCCTGAGAAAAACACAAAACACATATACTAAAAAATGGGTTTTTAAGTTAATTAAATATTTATTTTTTTGTAAACCCACTTTGCTATTAATTGATGTTTTGAGCCAGGCACAATGAATCGAGTTTATTTACTTTAAATTTAATTCACATAAATATATCCTCATAAGGGTGATAAGTAACTTATTTCGAAATACGTTTAATATATATATATGGCAATATATATCTTAGTACACTCATATTATTTACAAATTATTAAAACTCATTTGTTTTATCTTCCAATATTGTTAAGAAGTTACTTTATTTATTTCCAGCGTAAATAAATATATTAAGACAAATAATCAACAGCACAGCACGATTTGACACAAGCACACTAAACTACACAAAATTTGGTTAATTTGCTTCGTATAACGGGAAAGTGAAAAAATATTATAGTCTATTAATTAGTTTTAAATTTATCCGCAATATTCATTTGCTTAAAGATGGTAACAACCGAAAACGCAAACTTAGCTACCTTTAAAACAGAAAAATAGAGAATTTTAAACACAGATTAAAATTACGATTTTAGAGTATATCAGGCTGCATAACTTACTGTTATGTTGGTGTTTACCGTTATCGGCATAATACCGCCGGCGATAAAAGCGATGGGCTCCTGAACATTGTGCAGAAAAATTAGTACCGTAGACTGATATTTGGAGCTGGATTCTAACCAATTACTTTCAAAGACGGCATATGACAGAGTCTCGCAGTCATCGATAACCAGGTTGCAGATGTAGCAGAAGGGAAACGTCTGCAAAAAAATGACGAAGACAAACACGGCGGAAGCGAGTCCCGTCCAAAGGTCAGAGAAAAATAACAAATTGGTCACAGTGAGTCCAAGCACAATGCCAATAAGCAGAAATTGAACGAAAATAGTGCCAGATATAACAGGACGAATAAGAGCGCAGTATCTAAGAAGATAAATAGTCACATAATATTGCCAAGTAATTATCTATGATTTGCCTTACTCCAATATCAGCTTGTGATCCAAGACGCAATTCACCAGCTCCTCGTAGTTCTCGTCCTCAGTCATTTCTGGGTTGGTGCGCAGCTTGCTAATACGTCCGCTGAGTAGTTCTAGATGAGTTCGTAGGATGAGACAATAGACCACATTATAGGTGTCACACATCTGAGCCTGCAGTGCAACGCCCATCATAAGCATATATTCAAAAGTCGACACAATCCATAACTTAAGTGTGGAATCATGCCAGTCCAGGAATGGATTATATAGCTGATAGGGAGGATGACCGCTGAGTACGGAGCTGAGATAGGTGGAGACACAATAGCTGGAGTAGAAAATACTAAAGGTGAGAATGACAAGATTACACCGCGCGACAACGCGATGAATCTTCTCGCGCTCCTCAAGTCTGGTGCAGCGCACGTCTAACTTATTCAGTATGTCCTTGGCCTTGATTAGGCGACAATGCTGGGAGTTCAAGATAACTGTTTTTACCGAGGTGCTGTACGCATTTATGCACACCTGAAACGACGTTAGAAACTCGCCTGGCGTAAACAACTTAATCTGCGTTATATAGCTGCCCAGAAAACCCAGTGGTGTGTAAGTGATGCACCCGACAAAAGTCATCAATGTCCAACAGAGATACACATAGCGGAAAAGACCTTCCTTCGGAGGTATCCAGCCCAAAAGCTTCATCTCTCGATACAGATAGATGCAGCCATCCCGAGAGGCCACCTTCTCCGTCAACGGCGCTTGCTTTATCAGTCTGAAGAACATCCTATTTTGGACAGAATACCAATTGTATCTAATGACTTGTTGTTGATGCATTCCTTTATATAGTAGGTGGTCTAGCAACATTTTGATAAAGTTTTTAGCTCAGTTAAAAAGTTTGCTATTAGGTTTGAATACTTAAATAATTCACTTGAGAATTGTTCGCTCTGCCCCTTAAGTTTTATAAGTTGGGCGGGTCGCCAATGCAGCGCCTCTAATTTGTGAGTTGGTGCACATGCTGACTTTCCAACCTGAATTAATGATGCCGAGCAGAAACTTAACCCTTTCGAAACCAATCTCATATATTTTATGAATCTAAATTTTTTTTTTTGTGTTGTTTAATTTTTGATATTGAGAATATATTTAAAATCTCCCAAAGGGTAATAAATTTAATAAAACTAGTCTTTCGGTTGGGGCAGCAGTGAGCGAAAACATATTTCAGATACAGATACAGATACAGATACAGAATTAATATTGCTCTTCTATTAAAGTGTAAGCAAGCAAATTAACTACTTTTAATAATTTAGTTATTGTTTTTAGGGTATTTGCAATTTGAGCCCTTTCGTTTTATTCTTGGATTTTATATATGACTTTCGTAAATGCCCACCGACAACAATGCATCGTTGTAAAATGTCAAGAAATAACACAGTTTGGCTTTCAAGTCTGAGTATATAATAAAATTCAACTGCAATAATTAAATTTGCTGGCTGATAAATAAATACATTTTGCATAATCTGCTTTAAAGTAAGGCTGTATTTGTATTTTTATATGCATATCACCAGCTTGACATTTCAGTGGAGCTCTAATGAAAAATATGTTCGGTGAGTGTTATTAATATTCCTCAGAATGTCTGGCGTTTGACACATGTTTTGTTGTCGGTGTCGTTGTATCTTTTGTTGTGCGTCTCGCAGCAGCAACTGCCTGCTTATACTGCTCATCTCTCCATCCCACTCCTTGTTCCTGTGAACAAGTTGACATTTTTTTTTCATTACTTCAACGTTTCAATAGAAGCAACAGCAGCCCGTCTGCCCAGCTCCGAATATACTCATGTGTGTGTTTGTGTGTGTATGTATGTGTGTGCCAGTGTGCTGGATATTGTGTCCAAAGGCAGCGCGTGAAGTAAGAGCAAGGATAATCTTTTGTTTGCCTTTGTACAGCTCACACTTCAGATCCTTCGGCTTCCGAATCCGCTGCAGGTAAGCAGATGCTTTTGCTCTCTCTCTCTCTCTATCTCTCTCCCACTCTCTCTCTCTCTCTCTCTCTCTCTCTTTAGCTGCGTATTTGTATTTTACTTTAGTTATTTGTTGGCCCTCTATCCGCTACCCACACTTGACTATTCCCAGGTGTTTTGTACGGCACACACAAACACTCGTTTCATATGTTGGCTGACAGAGCAGCTTACGTGCTGACATCTTCCAGAATTCGTTTGGAATTTATGCAGTGTAATAAAGCCAGCGACATTGGCTCTGGTCAAGGAGAGATTGTTGTGTGGTCTCAGCTGTCTGGACACAAAATTCATTTTGCAGCCAAATCGAGTTGTATCAATTAAGCCGTTTAATGTAGCACACTTAGAACCAATATGGCCCAGCTCCTCTCGTACCCTCCTTCAAATTCTTCTCTCCGCGCCGCCCACCGCCAAAAACACTTTAAATATTTGTTGCCCTCTCAACTAATTGCAGTTGGCGCGTGTCATTTTTGGCTTTCATCTCGGCTGGCAGGATGCTGGTATGTGCATTTAATATCATCAGCGAGTCATTTATTATCGCTTGACGTATTTATTTTAATTAACGGAAATTAATGCCACAGTGCGCATCTGTGCGAACATGTTTGCAGTTGCTTACACACATTTCGTTCTGCTGTTCCCCGCAACACCCTCCAACTTAGCAGCTCAGCTCGCAGCTCGACAAACACCTGACGACAGACGCACACATGAACGCACAGGACACTGGCTCGTATAAGGATGCCACACACACAAACACACACACACATACACACACACACACACATACACACACACAGACATACTCTTTGTATGCCGCTCAGTGTACCTTGTTAAAAGCCCAAAACACACACAGGCAAACACGCAGATAGGAGTGTCAATCTGTTTTTGATATGCTGCAAATTAATGGAGTTAACAACGAGGCGCACTTGTCCGCCTTTGACATAGCTCTATATTTGTCATCAAAATGTGTACATTAATGTTTTTTCATATGACTGACATATATTGAACACACAGAAATTGTTTTGATAAGATGGTCACTGCAGTAATATCTTGAGCACGATATAAGAAATAAAGGACAAGCTAAAAGTTAACCAAAAATTCAGCAGTTTTCATTTATTTCTTTTAATTTGCAGCATTGGTATTTTAAAACAGTTAAATTTGTATTTAGTTTTTTAGGTGAGAGTAAGTAAGAGTAAAATGCGAGTTTATCAACTATGTAAAGCAACATTCACCTATCGGCAATATGACCCGAATCATTTTGAAGAGTTGCATCATATTCCATTTGACAATGCAATGACAGACTTAAAGTACCATCAACAAATCAAGTGTAGGAAAGAAAGCAGAACAATATCTTAATAATGAAAAGAAAATGTGATTAGGTGGGACTCAAATTAAAATCTGGGTACAGCACATACTTTTAGCCACGTTTGCTCTCTCTTTTTCTTTTGGTAAAGTTTTGGCTAGGGCCCAGTTGGTTGCTGTAGAAAATTATTCAAAATCACAAGCGTAATAAAAAAATTGTACATAATATTTACTACTAAAAGTTAAGTGTACATATGTATTCAGCATAAAATGCTTAGAATAATTTTTCAGCCAAGCATTAAATTAATTTTTGAGTTTTTTCCTGGCAAAGGGCAAAAAATAGCTCGTATACAAAATGCACTTTGGTTAGCGGGTGCTCTGCTGATGAGGGAAATTCACAACAGCGGCTAGAGACCCTGAAGTACACACAAGCACGCACACACAGACACACACACACACACACACACACACACACACACACGATAACACACACACTCACACAGCTGATGTACAAATGCAGCTACAACTGTTTCGACCAGGGTCATAAATTCTATTATTATTTGTAAACATTGCGACAGCGTGTGCCCCAAATAGTTAACTTGGCCACAAGGTCGCGTAAATAAGCATATGCATGTGAATAAAAAAAAATTAAAAATAAAACTAAGCAAAATAAAATAAAAGAGAACAAAACGAAACATTCACACAAAACATTATATTAGACAACACACAAAACTTTTAATTAATTTACGTCTGTGTGAAGCGCGAGTACTCACATGTGTCTATCTCGTGCTGTGTGTGTGTGTGTGTGTGTGTGTGTGTTTGTGTGTTAACAGACACATTTGCATTTGGTATCGCCATGTGACCAGAGATAGAATGGCTTGACCCAAAGGTAATCAGGTAATTTGCTGAGCAGTGTCAATATTTGCACAACCGCAACGTTTATTTGAAGTTCATAACAATTTTGTAGGTTATTAAATTCACACACACACACACAAGCATAACACATATTGGCACACAAATGTGTACATTTGATTGGCTTTGAGCCTAGCACTGATTTTGCCCCGGGGCACACCTGCACAGTCCTACAACAAGGGACTCCCTCTGATGTGCTATTTAACTACATGTTGCCAAGATAGTGAGTCAATCCGTCACTCAGTCAGTCAGTCAGTAAGTGAGTAAGTGAGTCCATTTGGCTGTCTGTCTGTCAGTCAGCCATAGTTAAAAGGGGAAGCAGAAAAGAGCAACAACTAAAATTGATTTAATAGACCTACATTATGCGGGCAACACAGCAGGTCTATGTTTGTTTTCCTGTCTAAATACTAAAATGTGATATACCTGAAGAGCATTTAAAATGCATTGTTCAACCTGTCAATAGATTTCTGCCTGTTCAGCTAAGCAAGAAATTTATTGGCAGAGTGGAACAGGCATATAATACATAATTACAGCTAGATATCAATATATATATCTATCTAAATTGACAGTTTTGTATAGCAATTTTAAAATTCTTTTCGCATTTTCCTTTGATTGACTTTGGTTCAATAGTAATATTATTTGGATAAGCCTTTGAATATCTTCAATTTGTGCATAGATTTGCCTGTTTTAAATATTTTATTCAATAAGTAGTCTTGTTTATTATTTGTCTGCTAAAATAAAGAAAATTAGCATGACTAAAATTAGTTTTGAATTAATGTTTTGAATATGCAATTCAATTTCTTTCTACTACCATAAGTCGTATCACGACTTGAATGATTTGCATGTGAAATGCTTCCGTTGAACATTAAGATTAAAATTGCATTTAAATATGTTGCATGGTTGCATCCTTTTTTGGTGTAGGCTTGCTCAGGGGTGGATAGTTTGTTTTCTATCCACTAACACGTTTGTACACAATTTGCTTTCAGTTATTTGGTTTTCCTCTCTCTCTCTCCAATAAAGTTATGAGAGTATATTGGAATTGGTATATGGCCGTCTTTTTGTCTGGATTCAAAAATGCCAGAAGATCACATCTCTCAAAAATTAACAGTTTGATTTACCAAACTTGATTTGCACATTCCCCACCCTACCTCAACTATTATAGAGTATTTCGCAGTCGGTTATGCTTGAGTGCAATGTTTTTAGTTGTATTGTGTTGTTGTCGTTGGAGTTACTTGACTGAAAAAAGTAGGCAACATATTTCAATTGGAAAGAAAAACTACATTTCTTTTACAACAAAAACATTACACTCCGATAGTGTCGAATGGGGTCTGTCGTAGGTGTGGGCAGCGGGCAGGGGGACATTGTATTTTGGGCGGTGTTTGCAGGCAGACACGAAATCATTTTGAACGTGGCTGACGACAAAAGTTAAACGAGGTCAAAGTGTATGAATGCGATTCAAGCATATTGACCGTTGACTGAATGGCTGGCAAACATGCGAGCCAAAAACAAAAAAAATAATAAAAAAAAACCAAACAAAAAAAAAGCCAAACACTGTGCCAAGCTCAGTGTCTCCCTCGCTGTGAGTGTGTGTGTGTGTGTGTGTGTTGCCAGCTGCTGCTGCTGCTGCTGAGTGTGATTTGTATCTGTGCATTTGTTTAAGTTTGCCTGTGTTTGATTGTCTGTTTGGTTTATTTATTGAGCAGCGGGCCGATGATAAAATTTCAATAAAATCAAAATGAAAATGCATTTGAATGACTGGCAAATTGTACATCTATCCATCTATCTTTACCTCCTAATCCGCCCCACCGCAACACAATTATGTTCGCTTGTGTTTGGCGGCTTGCAAGTGTTTCTGATTTGTATTTTTTTTTTTTTTGCATATTAGCTCTTTTTGTAATCGCCGCAGCTTCCTTTTTGTAACTACTTCGTTGCGGTCTCCAGCCACCAAAGCGCTCATGCAAAAGCAATTTCCTGAAGTTCTTACCCCACTCTACACACACACACACACAAAAGGACGCGAGTTGTAACGCATTGGCCAAGTTGTGCGGCGCTGAACGACACTCGCCAGCATTCGAAATCCAATACGACTGCGATTATGCGGCTCTGTTAGTCAATATCAGTGTGTGTGCGTGTGTGCGTGTGTGTGTGTGTGTGTATGTGATGTGCCGCGCACTCTCAAACTTACGATTTGAGCGCTGTAAGTAAGAAATCATTGAGGTTGGTCGCCACACTAATGGAAAACGACAAGCGGCATGTGGGCAGCCCACACCGTCCGTGCCTTTTGCTATCCACACTTTACCCTGTGGTTGCAATCTCCTTAATTTGGTGAGCTCCCCACCGCACCGCAGCACCATCTACCACGCACGTAGCCGGATGTTGCTCGAGCGATAGTTGTCGTTGTCAGCTGCGGAGGAGCTGCGGTGTAAGTTTACTTCACGTTTGGGCTTGGTTACCGCAAAAGTTTAACTGCTAGTTGCGAGAGTCTCGCCATACCACCTGCCCCCTGCCCCCTGTCCCAGGCCCTGGTCCTGTCCCGTACATTGGTACGGTGCGTGCAGCAACTTTTCAGCCAGCAAAAAGCATTATAGGATCAATTTCTTTTGAGCACTGATTTGCTGTCCATGCCAGTGAACCATCTGCATTTATATACCACCCATTGCGGTTAGATGGGGCCTGAAATCGGTCATTAATGTTGTTCTGCTTTAATTGTTGCTCTCCCTATCACAATTCCTTGCGGCAGTCAGATAGTCAGCCAGTGAGGCAGTGAGGCAGTGAGGCTGTCGTTCCTTAATTAAATGGGTAACGCAGTAAGCACGTGACATTAGCTAAAGTGAACACATTTTGTGCGTGTTACCAATGAATTTGGAATTTAAAAAGAGAGTGCATCAGCTCCAAAGAGAACTGTTGCACTCTGCAGCTCGCTCTTAACTTGCCTGCGCACTGGAAGCCACCAAGCTGCCACACTACATGCCAAATGAAATCGAATTTTGAAGGCGCTTAACTGACCTGCAAAATTTGCCTCTCGGTTTCCGTGTTGCGCGAATTTTGCGCATGTCTGGCGCTCAGCAACTTTCCAGCTGTCAGACAGACACGAGCACACACAGGACACAGCCTGACAAAAACACACACACTCCTTGTTGTTGTCGTTCTCGTCCTGCTGTTCGTTTTGGTTCTCCGGCTGCCGTCGGGCTGCTCGTTTGCCACGGCGAGGCAGCGCCTGAGCGCCCTTCTCAGTTCACTTCGTATACTCGTTGAAAGCTGTTCACGTTACGGCAGCCACGCACGGCTCTTAAGCCGTAAAACGCCAGCCAGCAATAATAATAATATCCCAACAACAATTGCAATATTTGCCATAACAATAGCAACAAGAGTTATTTGCCAGACTTGGAATCCGGCAAATAGACGCGCAGCGGGCTTTCCGTGATTTATTTTTGGCAATCGAGCCGCCAAAAGTTCAAGTCGCAAGTTCAAAACAAAAGGCGGCTTACACACGTGTGTGTGTGTGTGTGCATGTGTGTGTGCGCATTTGTGTGAGTATGTGTGAGGCGCACATCCTTGCTTATCCTTGAAACCGCATTTGTGAGCACGAAAAGAAAATACTGGGCAAGCCAAAAGCAGCAACACGGCTTTAATTTCGTCCTGTGTCACCATCTCTGTGTGTCCTGCAGCAGCTTGAAATGTTGCTCAGCAAATTGTCAGCGCAACTGTGAACGCAACTAAAAAAGTCGGCACCAACAAGCAGAAATATATATGCAACAAAAATATAAAAAATAAAAGTGAAAGCGCCTGCACCGGAAACGGAAGTTGGCAGCCAGGCAAGGCGGGACCAAAAGCGAGGCACACATCCCATCACATCACAAGTGGCAAAGCGGCAACTGCAATGTGCTGTAGCTGCATTGTTGCGTTGTTAGCACTTTGACCCAAATCGCATGCAACGCGCGTTTGTAACTGTGTCTGTGTGTGTATGTGTATGTGTGTGTATTAGAGTGTTTTAAATGCATGACCGATAAGCGGACCGGTCTCAATGCCGTGACAAAGTTCCGTGTGAACAGCACATAAAAGTCGCGCCAAACAAAGTGAATCGAGCAGAAAAAGAGAGAAAATTATCAAAAAGGATAGCTTTTTGCAGATAAACACAAATCTGTTATTTATATATTTGACGCGTATGTCGAAAGTTCGCCTGCCAACGGGACTTAAGTGCATCTCTGTTGCCACAGCTGTCATATTTCAGACTTTGGATTCAGGATACAGTCGTCGACTCTCACCTGGCAGCTTCTCACATGTGAGTTTTATTTATTTTTTTTTGGCACCTGTGAAATGTATGACTTTTACTTTTACTTTAGCCTCAGCTTTTCCTTCTCCCTCGCCTTCGCATCGATTTCGCTCCCCCCCCACCGCTCTTAGTTGACTTCTTGCCTCACTCCGTTGTGCCAGTCGCTCATCCGTTTCCATACTTGCCACGGATTTGAAAGTTTGACATTCGTTAGTTTATGGCCAGCGGCAAACGTAAAAATGTTTGTTGCCACCTCAGTGTCACAAACACAAACTCCACACTCACCCTAACGAAATTTCACAAGCTCCATTTCCGGTTTCAAATTTTACGGCATTTACAATTTACGGTCGCATAAATACGTGTCTTTATATGACACATACGAGCTGGCGGCAGTTTTAGCATATCGTTTGTTATCATTTACTTTGACGGCCTCCAACAATTTTATGCTGTTCATCTAAAGATAAATAAATTGAATATAAATTTCTTGTCTTACTTTCACATTATTTATATATAAAGGACAATTTTAATTATACTTGACAGTCATCAAATTCTGGATGTTAGTCTAATTTTAGCAGTCAAATCTAAGTTATATTTATTTCTCAAAAAAGTCTGCTTACTTTACTTTATTTACAGCGATCCAGTTGTGTTAATTCAAGCTGGTTATCATATTAAATATATCGATCGATATTAATAGTACATTTTAATTAAATAATTGCATGTAAAGTTAGAGATTATTTACTACACTATTTGTATGCAACATAATTGTTTTATTTTAAGTTTGTAACGGATTAAACGAGACGTCTCTAACCCATAAAGAATCTATATCAATGATTAGTTTCACTAGCCAACTCCATGAAAACAAGAGCTCAGCTAAAAATATATTTTAAATGAATAATAAATTTATCAGAAGTCACTTTATATATATAGATTTGTTATTATTTGTTATCATACGCAAACTTTTGCTAATAAGCATTAAACTAATTAAATACTTTTAATGCAACTGTCATTAAATCTAGGCCATATTATGCAGAGAGCACTGTACCTATAGCATTCATACTTGACTTATCCCGAAGGCAATTATTCATAATTAACGATGGTAACCATGTCCTCTCATTAAAATCCATACGTAAATAGAGTGTTAGTCTATTTGCTTGCCAAGTTTCTCATTAATTCTGTAGCCATCAGATGGATAAAAGTACTAATAAGATCTGGCACAAACGATAATAAATAATAGCAATATTTATTTATCGAAGAAAGCAATTTGTTTGGTATTTTAAATGAATTTCCGTTTCTCATCACATTAACAGCAATCAAATTGAATTCAGCTTCCAAAATTCTCAAATGAAGTTTCCTTCAAGTTAATCAAAATCGGGCATGTTTAACTTGTTTTTCGATTATATTGGTTGAAACTTGCCACGAACAAGCAAATGCGATTATGTCAACTTAACGCAAAAACAGCCGCACGAATAAGCGCTATTAAGGGGAAGTGGTTCTGGAGGGGACGCAGGGGATGGGATGTCATAAATATGCAGATGACAAAAATATCTACAACGGCGGCTTCTTAATGAAATGGCAAAATGAAAACACGGGGAAAATTGCTAGCAAAAGGCAAATATTTGCGTAGGGCCCTTGGAGACACGTCGCTAATGGAAAGTCGTCGACGGCGTCAATGACTATATGGAGATCACGCACAGTGTGACAACATGTGTGCTGGTGTGTGTGTATGTGTACGTGTAATGTGCGTGTGGTAGTTTGGGATGAATATGACAAGGTGACTCTGTGGCTAGAAACCAATTAAATATATTTCCGCTTCGATGTTAAAATTAATGTGTATTTGATATTTGAAAGCTCGCACGCACACGCACAGTGGGGCAAGCAGTAGAAGAAGGGCTTGAGGCACATGATTTGGGCGTGGCAACGGCTCGACTGTCTGGCATTTAACGAGCCCAGCTAACGGGCTGTCACTGAGACGGTCGACGGCTCAGCACCTGGTGGATACAGGTGAACATGTTAAATAAGGCGACGCCTTTGGGGCAAGGTGTCAGTTGTTGCTTGTTGCTTTTTGACTGCTTGCCTCTTGGCTGTTAGCTGTTGGCTGTTGGCTGTTGGCTGTCTGGACGTTGACACAAAATTTAGAAGGCTGTGGACTGTCTCCCATAGGGCAAAGGTGTAATTACTAATGAGTGCGGCGGCGTCAATGTAAAGCAATGTAAAAACGTATATTAAGTATACGCCTGCGATGCGCATTAGGTAAAAATGTCAACTTTGCTGGCAAAACAACTGCTAATCAAATATTTAAATGCGAGCTCTGCAAAAATCGAATAAAAAGCGCAGCTCTTTTTGGTTTAAGCTTCAGATTCTTGTCTTGAATTGATTGTGTACGTATGTGTGTGTGAGTGTGTGTGTGTGTGTGTATAAGTGATCAGGGGTCTTGCTCTGTCTAGTTATTTATGCAAAATATCTACAAGCATAATAACAATGGCAAATAAAAGCAAACAATATTTAAATAAAGGATTATGAAGACAGGACAGCTAACTTGGCCTGCAGCAGCCCAGGAAAAACATGAAATATTGAAATCTTGTATTTTCTGTATGCGTTGCTGTGTGTGTGTGTGTGTGTGTGTGTGTGTGACTTGGCTGACTGCCTGACAGGACTCTAGCTGAATAAAGCTGTATCATTTTGTTGGTGCGTAGACTGGCTGGCAGCCTGCTGCGCTCCATCTGCCTATGTCGCCGCATATTTTATTGTGACTCCATCTATGCCACGGCTTTTGTTTTTATTTTTATACCCTGATCCCATTTGAATAGACTAAAAGGGGTATAATGCAGTTATGCAAATGTGTATAAGCCAACAGAATGAAGCTGCTTGGTTCCACATAAGACCATCGAGTCAATATAGGTAACTTTATATCTATTTCTATCTGCTCGATTTAAAATAGCGAAGAACTGCAATAATAGTTATTTGCCATCGGTGAATTTGATGTCGATATATAATTTGTAGTAATTTCCAGTAAGAAACAATAATTACTACTCTTAATTCGAGTAATACGAAGCAAGCAAAAACATTACATATTTATTTAAATTTATATATAAATAATTGCTTAATCCTATTTCTAAAAGTGTTTGTTATAGAGTATCTAAAAGTTGAACTCACCCTAGTGGAAAATTCTTACTTTGGTTTTAAATTCATTTTTATTCATTAGAATGTGTCCCGCTCATTGCAGGATGATGTCATGTTAACAACAGCTTCCCAGCTAAACTCTCTCTTCGTTTGGCACGCACAGCCAGTTATTATGCTAAGCATATGTGGCTGGGGCTATCAACTTGTACACCCACACACACACACACACACACATATATGATGGGTGTATGAATTTCAAGTGTGCCTCGTCTCGTCTCATATTATATTTTATGCAATCCTTGAGCTTATAAGCATTGTCAGTAGCCCTGCTTTTCATTTTGCTTAGCATACTTTTAAATGATTTCATATGCATAGCTCTGGCGTCGTTTGCCATCTTCTTCTTCTGTTGTTGTGAATGCCAACTTTTAATTTCCATTTATTTTGGCCGACTTTTGGTCCAGCTGATGCCCAAGGCTTATCTGCTGCCCTGCATCCTTTCATCCTTGCTCTTGGCTGCCCCAGCTGTACCCAGCTATTATGGCATTGTGTGCACCAGCAGACTGCTGACTCTGGGGTTGCATTGTGGATCCTGTCTGCAGATATAAATTTATATATATATATATGTATATAGCTACATTTTTAATGCTTTTCCATTTGATTGATTACGGTTCACTCGAGCTTTTTATACTCTTTCTTTGGAGGTCTTGATACGAGATGCTTAACGATGTTCAATCAAGCATTTCTTTATTTGATAGCATTTATTGTAGCAATCAAAACTAAATTACATTTATTTCACAAACTACTTCAGCCCGTTACCTATATTTAAAGAGACCTGCTATATTATATAGATGTTTTTTTTTTTAATTGTCAGCTTGTTAATTAGTTGGTAGTCATAAAATTTGAGAGCCCATCGTTTCATTTTATTTGTCTAGCATAAATATAGTAATACCACCGGGCGAATACTTAATGCTTTTAGCACTTTACATTTAGGCCATCGCCTAAGCAACTCTGGCAAATTTACACACTTTGTAGGGGGATGAAGAGTCTGGGCCAGTTAGTTTAATGACTAAGCCCTATTTTATCTGTGAAGTGAAATGAATTTTAGCAATGCCCATAAACATTTATAGAATAATGAGCTAATTAAATTTACACAACTTTTAAGTGAGCTTATTAAATTAAGCGTGTTCTTTGCATAATCAAAGATATATACCTGATTCACTTATTTATGATGCGAATTGTATCCAAATATATCTATATATATATATACATATATATATAAATATATATATATTTTAATCACACTTAGGTACACAGGCAGCAATTGACATCAACAGGATTTTGTCTTGTAAGTTGGTCAACATTTGGATTACCTTCACCCTCCTCCCCACGCCCATGCACAGATGACTAATCAATCATGTTCAGCCTGGATTTTGGCCAGGTGGGACAATACGCAGGTCGCGGTTGTTGTTAATACCCATTTACCGTTATGTAAGCTAGTTTGACAGTCGAACTTGGTTTGGTATTGTACTTAATTATTGAACACTCGCATCAGCTAATTATGCTAAGAGCCAAAAACTGAGATCGTATTATGTTTGCTGCTTTATTCGGCTTAATTTGTCGGGCCTACTGTTTTACCAACTCGTGTTTGTTTGCTGTGGTAAAGTGTGTATTTGTCTGTTTTACCTTGAAATTCGAACATTCTATTAGCACAAAATGAATTATTAATAAGTGTGTCAGTGCGCTCTGACTAACAAGTTGTGCGTGGGTGCGGATAAAGGATATGTAGGCACACACACACACACACACACAGACACACACACACCTGCATACATATTGTATTTGTGTGTGCAAAGTCATTAAATCCTGTGACAGACATGAAAATAGAAACAACAGGGCAACTTTGGGGCTTACCTTTTTACACAAACACACACACACACACACACATACACATATAACCTCTCTGAGTGAGTAAAACTTAGGCGCTGTTTATTTAGGCAGCATTTAATTGTTCGTCGGCTGTGTGCCGAGATAGTGTCGAGCTGGTGTTGAGCTGGTGTGGAGCTGGTATCGACCTGGTGTCGAGCTGGGGTCTTGCTGGTGTCGAGCGTATAAGCAGAAAATCATTCGTTAAAATACGCAAATATTTCTAACGTTTTTATTAGCCGAGCACAAAGTAATTGCCCACAATTAGGGCTTAAATTGTATGGTCATAGAGAGACTTTGCATTGTCCTACGCATATACAACACACGCTCAACCCAAAAACACACACACACATACACACACTCATACACACACACACATCCACATACGCACACACCCGTAACACAAGCTGAATGAGTTCCCTGGGGATTAAGCAAAGCGTGAATACATTTTACTTGCTCGTTAACTAAAAATTACCCCATGTGCACACAAATAGATATATATTTTTGCAGCAGATTCCTTTGCCACATTTTCCTTTTTCTTTTTTTTTTTTTTGCAGTCCTGTATTTTGTGTTCCATGTCTTTGCATTTGGTTTACTTTGAATTCTTACTATTATTATTGCCAAAGCAAAATGACAGAGAGCGAGAGAGGGTAAGAGTGACAGAGAGAGATAGAGAGAAAGAGCGACACAACTTGAACTGTCTTCTACTTGCCAGCTAGATTTCTCTTCTTTATTTATTTTTTATTTGTACGTTTTTTTTTTTTTTTTTTTTTTGGCAATTTCGGGCCAGAACGATGTATTTCACTTTTATTGTCTGGCATTGTTTTACATACAAATGCGCCTTGGATTTTGTTTTCAGCGTCCAGTTTACTGAAGCATGTTCTTATAAGCTTGTATATATATATTTTTTTTATGTATATTTGTATATATGTATATATTTATGTAAGATATAGCTTTTGTGTTCTGATTGACACTGATTTTGTTTTTGCATTATAATAATGTTGTTACGCCAAAATGCACACACATAAAGCTCATCAAACAAGTAAATAAACAAACAATGAAATATATTCTATATCACACTGATCATTATAAAATAGCTTATAGACTTTTCAGCTTAGTCGTGCGCAATTTTGCTCTTTGTGCTAGCTTATTATTTTTTTTTTTGTTTTTGCTGTTTTTCATAAAACACAATTTGAATATTTCAATTCAATTGAAATTTACGCTTTGCTGAGCTACACTCAACAATTAACTATTGAGAGCATTTAATTGAATTATTAAATGGCTGCCATTTTTGCCCCTAAATGCATTTACTATATTCACGCAAATTCAATTAAAACTTACAAAGTAAATCACGCGCAAAGAGTAACTCACACTCGCCGTGTTGTATGTGCACACACACACACACACACACAAAAAGTACGTTAAATAAATATGAAATATTTGCACACCAACTCATACACACATAGACACACACACACATGAACCTGCTATGGTTGCTGTTGTAACTCGTTAAACAGCTTGCCACGAGTTCAAGGTCCTGTGCCGCAAGGATCAAGTTGTTGCGAGGCGCACAAATAAAAACATGTAAGTGCCAACAATAATAAAAACAATGCCCAGTCAAAATGAGCACAACATCACGATTTTTAACATCAACATACATCATCAAGGCTGTGTGGAGAGCGGTGCGGTGCGGAGGCAAATGAAATGAGGCACAACGCGACGAGTCGCGACAAAAACACTGCGCGAAAAATGCTGGGAAAGAGACGCAAATGAAATGCAGAGGAACGCAACTAGAAAGAAAGCAGCCACTTGACAACCAGGGCAGGTGTAAGTGTGTGTGTGTGTGTCAGCCTGGCCTTGCAACGCCTGCTCGACGGCAACGCAGCCTCACACACACATATAGACACACACACACTTAGGCATACACACAATTCACACTTCGTTTTGTGTACTTCAAAGGCAACGCGCGAAGTGCATTGAGGCTGTAGACATGTTGCCAGTTGGCTTCTTTCTCTTTCACCATTTAACAATTTAACAACGCGTTGCGCGAAAATAAAAGATGCTCAATTTACATTAAGGAAATAAAAATGTTTCACACTGCAGCGGCTTCAAAATGGAGCATTTCTTGTCACTGGAATTCGCGATTCCTTTTCTGTTATGTGATAAGGCTGCAAACTGTAAACTGTCAAGGCTGAATGTAAAAAGCGTGAATAACTTTTTAACACCCCTAAAATTGCGAGGGTCGTTTTGTAAATTATATGTCAGACAACATTTCCAATACTTATCAAATAGTTTAAATATTATCAATACGAAATTGAAACGAGATCGAAATTCGCATTTAAATAATCAGAAGTAGTCTAAAATATTTGATTTTTTTAATGTTGAATTTTTACCATAATTGGGACAGAGTCTAATAATTAGTCATATAGAATATTATGCTATGACATTATAACAGCAATCTTTAAATTATTTCCTATTTAGAACTCCAAATTAAATTTACTAAATATTATTCTGACTTATCTTAAAACATATCAAACATCCCGCTTTGACAGTTTTTGCTCTTATCAAAAAGGGGGCGTCATGTCAAAATGTTTCTTTTGCCTTTTTGCCATTTCTGTTGACGCTTTTGCTGCTGCTGGTGGTGGCGCTGCTGTCGCTTGTAATGTGAGCTCATTACCATAAAAGCGTTACTGAGAGCGACTGACTGCGACAACTGAACGCACATATGAACACGGCCCGATTAGCTCAGAAAATGCAAAAAGCAAAAATAAAAAAACATAAAAAATGAATGGAGTTGAAGAGGAAAAGAAATTCGGAATAAAAGCTGGGTGGAAAACTTATAGATGTCTTCAATTTCAGTAATAGCACTTCGGAGCATGTGGGATTTGTATGGTTGGCTTGAAAAGAGACTCCTTTGGCCAAAAAAGTTTTTAACTGCTGCCTGGTGGATTCTAAAGTGTGTTAGCGCTTTCAGCAATAGGGATCTATCGACCTCCATATCTTTAGCCAGGCGACTCAATGACTAACAGACTAAGCATCCCAGTATCTGATGAAGCAAGTTGTGTGATAGATATCGTACACACACTCACGCACACACACACACACGCACACGAATCACTATAACACACACGCAAACACAAAGCCGAAAAGGCTTCAAAAATATGGCAAATTGTTGCCCGCTAGGGATTTGGCTATTAAGTCGGGGCAATAGAAAACATTACGGCTACTGTTGGCAATACATTTGAGTGCCTACAGCCTAGTGGGGCAGTGGCAGTTGGCAGTCGCAGTTGGCCTGCCAAAGTGGGTGGTAGTTTTGTTTCCATATGAAAATATCAACACATTCAGTTGCTGTTCGGTGTGTGTAGTGAATTGAAATGTAGGTGAAGGCATACTTTATGCAATTCCGTTCACTTTTCAAGCACACCAAGCAACTGAGCGATTTTGAAAATTTTGAGTTGCGTCGAGTTATTGTGCTGGTTTTAGCCTCAATTGCCATATCTGTGATGCCAACTGTTGTTGCTGCTCTTTCTTCTTTGCCCGTAAGTGTGTCATGGGAGTTGCTAACTGTGCACAGACTCTGCCAGCTGGAATCATTGATGTTGGTATAAAGATGCTATTGAGTGTATGCAAGGCATGCGAAAGCTTTTTGGCACATAATGCACAGCGAACGAGTTCTCTTAACACACAAGCACACAAGCACACACACACACACACACACACACACACACACACACACACACACACAGGCACACATACAAAGTGAATTTGTGTGCGTTTGCCTTTGCCTACGCCAACTGTATAGTTATGTCTCCGACCCATCCATGCCACTCCACTCTGTGATCCCATATAGCATTGTTTTGTTCTAGCTCAGACCACAACACAACAACGTATTGTATGTATGTGTGTGGGTGTGTGTATGTGTTTCTGTGTGTGAATGTATGTTTGTGGGCACATGTCCAACACGTATCGCCAGGCAATCGGTTTTATCTGCCAGCAGTTTGTTTGCCTAGCTGTGTGTCTGTGTGTGTCTCTCCAAGAGAGTGAGTGTCCTGGTGTCCGTCCCTGTAGTCATATTTGCCGGCATTGCTTCATTGAAGATAAAAGCATGTATCTTGTGCTTATGCCGTTATCCTTTTATGCTGCATTCTTTATGCTTTCATTTTATTATCTCTTTCACTTTCAACACGAAACTGATTGCCATTAGAGTGGACCCAATGTCCAGTATCAGGGCCTGGTTTTATGTACTGGAAAAAATTGTTTACACATAAATACGATGAAATTGTTTTTATCAGTGTGGTTTTAATTTGCAGTATACACACATAAATCATATTCTTTGGCTTAACTCGGGATTTAGCGTTCTTTTCGGCACCAAGCTGCGGAAATTAATTGTGCAACTAATTCGATTATGAGCCGACAGCCAACTGGTTGACCACCCACAGTTCATGCTAAAACTGCGCATAAACAAGGCCAACACAAAATCGTACTAACAACAAGCGGCAAACACAGCAGGACTTGTGTCCTGTCAATGCATATGCATTGTGTGTGCAGCCATTTGTGATGCTTAATTCATGTACAATAAATAAAATAGAAAAATTAAATAAATGACTAGCACTGCAGCATTATTTGCTTATTAAACACAGTGTGCTACACAATAGTGATTTATGGTTTTATTGTGTATTTTTGTGGGAAGCTCGTCAATTTTTAGTTGTGGCACGCTTAAATAAAATTCTAAATTGAAAATCATAAAACCGTTGGAAATGACGTCACGTGCGTCTAATTAATTATCCACATTCATTGGCGGAGGAAGGTGGTGTCGGATGGCTGTTGGGGCAGCTGCTTCAAACGGACGTAAATTAATTTGACATTTAGATGCTGGCAAATGAGTCGGAAATCAGCTCCATGAAACAGCCAAATTTCTGTGTGCTCCACGAAACCCGAACGGAATTCCGTTGAAATTATATTTTGTGCTTTGCTAGAAATATAAGTAGGTTTTTTATTTCGCACTTTCATTTCATTTATCGATTTGTGCCTTTATGCTCTGATGACTTTATCAGTGGAAATGTTTGCCTTTTTCTCCAACGAGTGGTCACTTGTTAAGCGCCCTCGCAAACACACACATTCATAGAACCACACACACACAAAGCGAAAGCAAACAGCAAATGTATCCACTCACACAGACATACAATTTTACTGTGCATGAATGTCCTGGCTTGGTCTAAGTCCTGGTCCTGATTCTGCTGCTGCTCCTGCTCCTGTTGCTGCTCCATCTGCTTTGGAACGCCAACAGCATTTTGTTTTTGGGCTGCGCATTTAATGCCCGCTCTGTTTTCGAGGCTGGAGGGGGCGTGTATGGCATTTGCACGCTTCATTTGACATAAAGAGCAAATATACCCGCCAGCGCTTTTGTGCGTCTGGGTCTGGACTGTGGCCAGATGCGCAGATTAAGAATACGCCCCGTATTTGTTTTGGCTGCCACGCATTCGTTGCGTGTCCTCGTAAATGTGGTCTCCACTCGTAATATGCATAATATGCAATCAAAGCCAGAATTATCTGCAAGACACAACATCATTTGGCTCTAAACTCAATTACATAGCACATTGTTAGGCAGGTCACATAAGCAAAACGAGGGAATTGACTGTCACAACTAGACTATATAATTGAATATTTTAAACGTACTTTCAACTCTTAAATATTATATCTCTGAATAATAACACTATTTTTATTTTTTATTTAACTCATCAATATTCATTAAGCAGTTTATTAATTATTATAAACATTACTTAAATGCAGACAAGGACCTTAATTATATATCACTTTAAGCTAATTTTGACAACTTAAAAGTGAGTTAAATATTTAATTATTCAATTATCTATTAAAAAATTGATTTAAATTTTTTTTTTAATAATATAGTTTACTGTCGCTCATCGCCAAGCAATTAATATGCAAGCAATATACAGAAAACAGATATATTAAATTCTTGCATTGAT
The DNA here is from genome assembly GCA_035042125.1 of Drosophila longiperda. Lineage (NCBI taxonomy): Eukaryota > Metazoa > Arthropoda > Insecta > Diptera > Drosophilidae > Drosophila > Drosophila longiperda. Next base: position 13,652,428 of record JAWNLV010000107.1, read on the forward strand.
TTTCAATTAGCACTGCACTTATTGTGCTGGTGTTGTAATTACATTTTACAAAATAATACTGAAGTGCATAAATGTGGATATATATATAATATTTGCAGTATTACCAGAGGAAAGTTGCCTACTGGCAGACGTGGCGTGGCGTACAGAGTTGATAGACGACTTTAATTAGTTATATAGCCAGTTCTATAATATGCATACTATATGCATATTTGTGTGCTCAAATCTGTTACGTGTAATATTTATTAAATTTTGCCATCATCAGTTGATGTGGCTGTTGTTGTTGTTGCTGTTTGCAGTTGGTGTATCAATGTGTATCATTTGCAATTTTGTGTACGTGCCAGGGAAGGCAATTGCTTTCAGCAAATTAAATTGACTTTTTATCGTTGGCAACATTTGACTATGGTCGCATATAGTAGATATTTAAGTTTTGTACATTTTCATCTACTATTCACATTCATAAATAAAAGCTTAGCCAGGTCTCATTAAATTATAAATAAATCCCAAAAATAGTTTGTTATTTAATTTAATAATTTACAATATTTTTGTATGAAAATAAGAGTTATTCATGGTGATTAAGAGATTTGTAAGAATAAAAAATGATTTTTAGTAATCTGCTGAAATTCCATTGTTGCCCCTTAATTTGTGTCCGAGTCATGTGCAAAGCTTATGTGTCGACCAAGTTGAGCAGAGTTAAGCAGCAGCATAGAAAAAGGGGGAGAGTGGAGAGTGGGGTAAATGGTGCACAAAGAAAAACCTATAGATTAAATTAAATTGTTCACGTCCCAGTTTTAAACTAAACAGGCAGCAAGCGAACAGCTCAAGCCAGCAGCTGCTTATAGTCGTACATCATAAGGAGTGGCAGGCTGGCAGGCACACTCACACACATGCACACACACACACATATATATGTATATAAATATACACATAAGCCAGCTACTGGTGCATGTCCTGTCGGGTATTCAGCGACCAGAGGAGTTAGTTGCAAAACGCTTTGGCGCAATAAATCACAACATTTTCAGATGCTTACACAAATGCCTTTTTGATCCTTAATTTTCTGATCAAATACGTGACATTAAACACGAGCAGCATGTGTGCATAAAAGAGAAAGAGAGAGATAGCGATAGAAGGACTATTTGGGCGGATTGGGGGAGGGGTGCGCTGACTGGGAACTAACAAATCGTAAAAATGTTGAAAATTGAATGAAAAGTACCCTGAATGCGAGTATTGACATTCTTTGAGCCACAAAAAAGTAAATAAAAATTGTCGGTGATCGACGAGCAGATATTCTGTTAAAAAAATATACAGCATGAACATGAATTCCCATTTGAACAATATATTAGTTGAATAAGTTTTTCTCTGCTGCTGGCAGACTCTGCTGCGACTTTCCACTTTGAATCAATTTTAATGGGTATAGGGTATAAAAATGAAATGTGCGCAGAACAAAACAAAGCGAGTGAAATTTTTCAATCGCAGCTGGCCATATAAAGCATGTTAAATCTGCGACTTGAGGATTTGCTATTGCCATATATATATATATATATATATATGTATGTGTATTTGCACATATGTCGCATTGTATTGTGTTATTGTATATCAGCGGATGGCATTGTTAAGTCTCCCCTTTTATGACTGTCTGCAACTGATAGTCGCCTTGGCATTGCCTACAATGTTTGCGCTGCGACTGCTGCTGCTGCTGTGAATACTGCTGCTGCTGCTGCTGCTGCGACTGCTGCTGCTGCTGCGACTGCTGTTACTGTTTTATTTGCCTTTGTTGCTTGTATTTTACGCTTGCTTTCTTTTCAATTTATTGTGAAGCTTCAAACAAGGAAGAAGGAAGACAGAAACGACTACTCTCAGCAGATACAAGTAAGCGATACATTACAGTCGGAGTAGTAGTTCCATGCTTACATGTGCTCCGGCAATAACCTATTGTGCTGCCCTTTGACAAAATGTCAATTGCAGTGTTGCAAAGTATGAAATGCTGCACTTGCACACATCAAATAGATGGGAGCGAGTAGATTTACCAAATCGAATACCCAGTTAAAGCGGGCAGAACAAGCTATTCAGTACTTTAGTGGGAATTATATATTTTTAGGTGTTGAGTTATGTGACATTGAATACTACACGTAGTTGTTGCGCACTTTTGTTTTTGGACTTTAATGTTATTTTCGAGTTTGTTATTGGAAATGAACCCAAAACACAACATGTTTATTAAGCTTACTCAGCCAAGATAATATTATAAATTTAAGCGCGCATACCTATAAATAAATATTTATCATTTTAGCAGCAATATTTTTTTGTTGTGTTTTTAAGAATATAAATGCAGGAAACATGATTAAACGACTGAACGGCCACGACGAAGAATATATACCCTTATAGTGAAAAGACAACGTTAAAAGACGACATCTAAATTTTAGAAATATTATATTTTTAACAATTATATACATTTTTGTATGCATTCTGTTTTACGATTTGGAACTATAGATGCGACACCTTGTATATTGATTTAAAAGGAAACGTTAAAACGTGGATTCTTTAAACAAAACATTTAAATTTTAACTCATCTTCAATATCTTTCTTCGGAAGCATATAAAATTAAACAGAGTCTGCTTGCAGTTGCTTTGAGTAAATTAACATTAAGCAAAGTAGCATTTTACAATAATTTATGTCTTGTGCCAGATGCTTTTGCTACAGATTTTGCAGTTAAATTTAGTAGTTCCTGACATTTAAAGTAATTTTGCTAGTCATAAATTATTTAACGATAATAAATGCAGCACAAATTTCTATGTAAATAGTTTTAAAAGTATTTAAAAGCTGATAGGTATTTTATATATTATTCAACTTAAATCCAGCTAATGCATGATTGCAATATGTTAAAGCATCTCACACACACACCACACACACACACCACACACAGTTGCACCTTTATGTACATAAAGTAGCTCAGCCGAAGTCTAATTAAATTGAGAAAAGGCTTTTGCTGCCTTAGCGAGCATTTGAAATTTATATCCTTGAGCACTTTTGATAAAATATATAGTCGAATGGGGTTATTTGTTGTTGTTATTTTAATTATGTCAAAAACCAAAACATGAGTAATGCAATATGTGTGTGTGTTATACAATTATTGAGCTTGTCGGGCGGAAGTTCTCACCACATGCGTTAAAATTGTTTTAATTTTGATGAAATTTGTTGAACATGCAGCTTAATGATGTTGCTCAAAGTGAAAATCATCGGGCCTTATGGGAGTGTTAGTGTCAGCTATGGGCACTGGGAGCAACGCCTATAAACGGTACCTGCCACGCATGCTGCCACAAATATTTTGTTAAACACGCCAAAACTTTTTTGGCTAAGCACAACTCTTGCCTTGTTCGACGCACAGCTGTCACAGTCAGCGACCAAAAACCAAAAGCTGAATCTTCTACCTCCGCTTAGCTAAGCATGCAAATATACACACACAATTATAATTATTTTGAAATTTTGAAAATGTTTTGGGCTACAAGCACCACACTCACACCATGTACCAAATATAACTTTGCCGTCAACGGCAGCGTCAGGCCTTCAACACGATTACCACAAAGCCAAATGCCAAACGCCAACGTTGGGCGCCAAACCTGCCCCAAGCCATGCAAATTCAAACCGTCCCTACACGTCCCACAGCACCACAGCTCCGTGAAACACTTGCCGCATTTTCACTTTGAGTGTTAAGGACACTAAGGAAAAGGGTTTCTTTTTTTTGGCATTAGTATAATTTGCACGTGCTTCGGTGGCATCAGCGCAACCGATTGAAAACTGTTGTTTGTAAAACAAAAAAACTAATTTGAGCACAATTCAAATTGTGCGGCCAATTTGACTTAATTAGCCAAGTCGACGACAGCCAGGGCGATTAATAAACTCGTCCTTAATTACGTGACCAACATCAATATTTAGCCAAGTCAATATAAAATGAAGCAAAAACATTCACTGACTGACTGACGGACTGACTGAATGAGTGAGCGAAAGAGAAGTGCAAAAACCAATCAACACAAAATTAAACAAGAATCGCGACTCATTTGGCTACAAAATTAAAAATACCTCGACAGTCGATTTCTCCATTTACCGCTTCAACTTTCTCTTCCCGGCGGCGCCATCACAATCTGAGAATGAATTGCGCTTAACGTTTTCCCAGTCGTTTCCACCCGATTCCAATACCATTTGAAATTCAGCCCAGCCACTTTTCGCCTTCGCTTCTCAGCGGGTTTTCGTGACATTCTTTTTGGCTGCCAAGAAAACAAATTGATCTTTTTTAACATATTTATACTCTATGCGAGCGACAATTTGATCTTATATTGTAACATATATAACATATCATTATTAAAAATTTTTAATAGTTTTTAGAAGAGAATTTTTTGAGACTTTTTCAAGTGAATACAAATAAACAAACTATTTTGTAGTTTTCTCTAAATATTGACAGATTTTGTCATATTTTTCTATAAGTTTGTAAGGGTATATCTCAATTCAGCAAATTGTGTCGTTTTCTTCATTTTGTTGGTTTTTTATTCTTCGTCATTTGCATGCCATTTATTTTGTTAATGCCCGTAAATAAACAAAAACATTTTGGCGCTAGACAGGGGGAGGTGTTGCCGTTGGCGTTGCAGAGCCAACTCCCCATTTAGCGACAAGTCAAAAGCATCAGCAACAACATCAATTTCAATTCTCACACTTGCGAGGAGGCCACAGTAAATTTCGACCAGAAATATGGCAACAATTTATAAGTGATTCGTCATTGTTTATTGGCTTCATCGAAGCGCGAATGAGCCATGGCCAAGAATTATGGCTGACAATTTGGCCTAGCCCCATTCTTGCCATAAATAATGACACCAGGTAAGTGTACCAAATCACATCGGGGAATCAGTTTTTGTTGTTGCCCTGTTTTCATTAGCTGATTGGCCAGCGAGATTTTTTTGGCCATTTGTTGCCCACTTGTCTAGGCGTCAACAGCAAATTGCTTGTGAAAGGTGTGAAAACCAACGCCCAACTGTATGCAATGTTATTTGAAACTTTAATAGCAATATCTGAGTAAATCGCAAGAACTCTTCTGTTTAATATCCTGTATCAAGTTGCGGTTCTGCTTGCTACGGTAGATAGTTTTCTAGGTCTATTCCTGGTTTCAACACTGTTTAGAATACTTTTTACCTATTAAATATTGGAAAGTGGTCTTTTTTTAAATATATAAAACCAAAAATATTTAAAATAATTTTTTCAATACTTCATCATACCCTCCTTCTAGAATTTAATCGGTATTGTAAGACGGCGCAATTCGTGGCATGAGCAAAAAACTTTTCAGCTGTTGCAGTTGCAGGCAGCAAGCGCGCCTTCAATAGATTTATTCAATTCGTAAAACCCTTTTGCAACTCTGACAACTTGCTAAATCGCTGCATTTGTAGGCAGATGCCCCTCGTTCCGTGTCAGGTTGTTGGGACCAAAGCGAGGAATCGACAAAGTGGGAGCCACATCAGCTGCGCAGACGGTGTCCTTGGAGTTGTTTGTCGTTGGCTCGTGCTATGTCTGCTTTAAGGCATTTCGGCATGTTCCAAAACTTTGTGCAGAAAATGCAAATACGAAAGTTAAATGGAATGCAGTTGCACATGCCACATAATGTAAACTTTTTGATTATTTAGTTTTTTTTTTTGGTGTATGTGGTGCATGTGTGTGCCATGAACAATATTAAGTGCAAATTGTTTTGGCGCAATTGTTGTTGATTCTTCTCCAACACACTGTCTGTCACACTTTCTCTTTCTAACAAACACTCTCTCTTTCGCCCACACTCGGTCTATTGCTGGAAATATGTAAGTGTGTGTTTTTATTGTATTATTGTGACCCACCATTTCCACTTTTAGCCAAGAAAGGCTACGTGTGTATTTTATATATTTTATGCACGCTGCGGCATTGGGGACAAAAGCTTAAGTTCCCAGTTGGGCATGGCATGCCCCTCGCATGGACGGCGTGCAACTGCGAGTTGCTAGTCGAGCGAGTGGCAGCAACGATACTCAGAACAAAAACAGCAAGGACGATATCAAAGAGGACAATTTTTGGCAGCCAAAGCGTTTTCCTATTAAAATTTTCATTAAATCTAAAGCAATTAGTGTGAGACGCTGGGAACAAGCTGACATGGCATCCAGTAGCAGCAAAAGCTTCTTACACCCTCCCACCTGCCCCCTCTCCATTCCAATCCCCTCAACAAAATGGTTATTGTTGTAGCTGTTTGTATTTTGATTATTGTCAAAACCAGAGGCGGCAGCTGCAATTTGCGGACACATAAAGAAGCAGAAGCTGTAGCAGCCGTACGATGGTGTGGATGGGTGAGCTGTGATGTGCTGCGATGTGGTGTGCTGTGGAGTGGTGTGTTATGTTGTGTTGTGGTATGGTATGGGTGTGGTGTAGATGGCGTAGATGCCGCCATTCAATTTCCATGAGGCGTAAATTGCGTTGGCGGTAATACAAAAGCCCAGGCGCCATCTAGATCTTACAGCGGTGCCTCAGGCAGCACGAAATTAATTTGCGCCCTGCCTGCAGCATAAATGAATTCGCTTCACCTTGATTTTTGGTCATTTTAAGTGGTGCTGTTGCTGCTGTCAGAGGGTGTGGGGGGGTTGGGGGTGCGAGTGATGGATATAGCTGCGCTTGATTTTTATTTTTTTTGGCCATTTTCATTGTTTATAGCATTTGGCATTTTGTGAGCACTTCGTCTGCTTAGATCACTCAACTAGAAATTGATAGCGCTCCATGGGGCTGACCATTACTTTTGATGACAGCGATTTTGCCAACCAGCCGACACTCGTTGGGCATTTGACGTTGACAGCTGCGCTGCTTATTAAGCAATTTCCGCTCGGCCGTTCTTTATTTATTTTTTTCGGAATTTGTTTCGCTAAAAAATAAATATAAAATAACGACTACCAGCCGCACATAGAGTGTTATTTATTGATATGCCGCAACATGATTTTATGCGCTGTAAGCATAAAAATTGAAATCTTCTTTGATTTAATGGCAATTTGAGAGTTTCTATTCAATCGAATGAAATTTTAGTATTGCAACCACAACAACACATTTAAATTGGTTGTCCTGTCTGTTGTAACAATATAATGTGTCATGTCTCTGTCTCTGTGTTAGCCATTTTAATATCCCTGGCGAAAGGTATTTGAACTTTGACGGATATTACATTTTTGGCACGCAACACGAATTATTTTCCACCTTTCGAGAGCTCAACTTATGTAACGTAAATGTAAAGTGTAAAAAGACGTCGACAGAACTAAAAGCATATTTTCTGCTGCCAGTTTGACTTTAACAGCTGAAATATTATTGAATATGGAAAACGAAGAAGAACGCCCCAAAAATTTCACAAAATATTTAAAGCTAAAATGAATGTACTGGCTGGAGCAAAAGCTTTACCTTTTCGACAGTCTGCCGAATTTTTCAATAAAATTAAAATAGCCACAGGCAAACACACACAAAAACCAAAAACTCTTTGCGTATGGTTAGCATTTCCTTTTGAGCTTTTGCTACGTGTTTGTTTTGATTTCAAAATTTTGCTGTGCTAGCTGGGAAATTATGTATTTGCATGCCAATGATGATATAGAACGCCTGACTGTGCCCAGGGACCTGCTAGCTAAATATACAAATGCATATAGGTATATGGATGGAAGGATGGGGTACAAGTTTATCGAACATGACCGTCAGTTTTGGAAAGTGACACGTTTGTTTTGTGGGTTAAAGTTTTAAAGTCAGCTTAAAGCTGCTGCTAATTCATGGCAGCCACAGCATAGAGCCACAGAAAAGCTGAGAGTATCCCACATGCCACATAGATTCAAGCCAGTAAGGCAGCAAGGCAGCAAACGCTTGGCATGCCACACGCATTCCTTTGATCAATGTCAGACCACCCCTGACCCAGCGCAATTATGTGTGTGTGTGTGTGTGTGTGAATGGCATCTTTTCTTGTATGTATTTCTGGAATTTTGGGAAAGCACACGTGTCCTTAGCTCCGCTGCAAATGGCCGCCGCTAGATGGCGTGTGCGTACTGCCGTTTATCGCATGTCAAATTTTTTTCTTAATTTTTATTGTTCTCCTCGTTTTTCTGCTCAGTGTGTGTTATTTTTATGATGCTTAATTTCTGTCACCAAACTCCCCGCACAAATTGTGCCATTTGCATATTTGATAAGCTTTTATATTTTTGCCTGTTATTTTCTGTTCGTTTCTGTTTCTGTCGTACGAATTGCCTTTCCATGTATCACAAATAAATAAAATATGTATTTACCGAGCGGAGAAATTCAAAGTTTTGTTTCGCGAAATGTACACAAATATTTGTGCCAGTCGGCCCTCATGACTGTTGTCATTATATTTATTTTTTTTTTTTGTGCTGCGTGCTATTTGTGCCTGCAATTCCCCACAAGGATATGCCTACGCAGGAACTGTTTACCCTCCGTCTTGAACTTTATTGAAGTGTTTCGCCCAAGCATTTGTCTTTTGCTCTACACACGTGATGAGTTTTGTCACGCAAGTATCCAGGCAATTATTTTTCCTTTTAGTTCCTAAGTTTATATTTGATCAAAGCCAAACAAAAAATAACTGAAACACGCGCACATCCACACCCACATTGATAGAACGACACACACACACAGCAGGTGTTGATGGAGTCGCAGGAAAAAAAAGACCTTCGGATTTACTAATGGCCTTCCTTGCAACTACATTATTTCGCGGTTGACAGTGACATGCACCAACAATAAAAACTTCAATCACAATAGCAAAAAATTAATTAGATGCGAGCAGCTGGTTGCGAAGATTTAATTGAATTTTGCTTGTAATATTTGTCAGTTACTTCGTTAAACAACGACAAACACTTTCCGCAAATTATGTGATTAATGCCATGCAAATGGCAACGAGATACTTCCGCTGCCAATGATAAGCACCAGGAAACACATAATGGGGAAAGGACTAGAGTGAGTTCCCTTTCATTTCATCTCTAACATCTCTTCTTGTTTTGCTTGGACTTTAAGGTTGTCATTTGCATCAATTATGCTGCTGCTGGCAATTTCAGCGTTTTGTTGCTACTTAAAAGTAAAGGCAAACGACGCACTGAGACGTGCCGCTATAAATTAAAGCGCTGCGACAGTTAAAGTGCCGCAGAAGCTGACATAAAGCGGCAAGGGGAACCCCAGCCAATAATGTATGGCAAATAAAATGCTTAAAACACAAGCGGCCATTCCAGCATTTTACTTATTGGTATTTATTAATGACATTGGCATGCACTTGTATAAAAAAAATATAAAAAGGATCATGTCATAAAGATATTCTATTGAAAAACACATAAGCGTAAATTATGCATGCAGCAAGAAGCGCGTGGCAAAGTTGCAAGCGAGACTAATCGATAAAATGATCAAATATTCTAGTAAGAAGCGAACAAAATAGAACCCTTTAAGAAATTGTAAGTCATTAACATGTATGTTTATGGTTTAGCTTAAGTATCTAATTGTTTACATATAATCGATCATTAAATCGATTTCTATCTATATGCAATCTGCAATTTGCAGCAACTTAACTTTCAACAAATCGCTGTGTTTATGTATGTGTTAAATCTGCCGCACACTGACAAAATATTTATGGTTGAGCTGTAAGAATATATCGATAAGTTGTCTAAACTCTTATGCCAGAACAAATTTAAGCATCCCTTATAACAGCTACTTCCATTCATATTTTTAGAATGCAAGGATTAACACAGTTTATTTATTATCTCTAATTAATGCATTGACTAGCATAATTTGCTACTCTCTTAGTGTTTTCTCGCTGCCACATTAGAAACACATACACCATGAAATTTAAGTTATTTTGTTGTGAACCTAAGTACAAATTAATGAAGCAATCTCTGGCAATTTGCAATAAATTGTGCTCGCCTCGCGCTCTCGCTGGCACGCCATAAAATTGCATTAGAGCCGTTTGGGCCATCATAACAATAACGCAGAAGATTGAAAATACCAAACAAAATGTAGCACAAATTGCAGCAGCAGAAACAGCACCCAAACACTGCACAGCAGAAACGGGGCCAAGCGAAAGTTCAAAATGTCGACAAACGAACAAGCAAAATTTCATTTGCAGTGCAACGTAAATTGAATGCACATATGAGTGCATAAGTGTGTGTGTGTGTGTGTGTGTGTGTGTGTGTGTGTGTGTGTGTGTGTGTGTGTGTGTGTGTGTGTGTGTGTGTGTGTGTGTGTGTGTGTGTGTGTAAGTAAGTGATGTGTATGTGTTTCTAAGTGTAACACAAATGTTGGTATTTGCGTTTGTTTGTATGTGTGTCAATGCCGTTGACGTCGAGTGAGCGTGAAACAAATGCAAGCTATAAAACTCAACAGTTACAAAGCAATGCCAGAGGGGACCAAAGGAATGAAGTGTGCAAAGTGTAGCCAACACAACGGAAAAGGGATGTGGTGTTCAGAAGGGGAGCGAGGAGAGCTTGGCAATGGCAACGACTGTGAGTGCTTATTATACCCTGTAGCCATACCATGTTTTAATAGAGGGCATATAAGGACGGGTGTGCACTGGTAGCCCGCCAACTGCAATGCGATATTTGTATTGTAAATATATATTTATATATATTAGCAAATTTCTCTTAATTGTAATCAAAGAGAAGCGAGACTCATTTCATTATTAATTTTCCATATGCCGAACATTATTCAACAATTGCACTGCAAATTTTCCACTAACTGAATACTCCCGAGATCCGACTATTTTTACTAATTTGTATTTGTAGCAAAGGCAGTGAAATGAGTTCCAATGGCAAATGGCGCAAACTTACACAAATACAAATACACACACAAACACACTTGTACATACTCATTTAAGCTGTGCAAACAATTTGGAAATGGCGCCTGAAAGATATTAAATAAGAAATTAGTAGTTGCAACAAAAGGAACGAAAAACAAAGCTAAGTAAATTTAATTTGTGTTTTATCAACAAAAGTCTTAAGTTTAAATTGCAATACATATTGGAAAAAAGTAATTAGTTATTACAAACATTGAAAACGAAGTTATTTCAAGCGCTTTTAGACAAATTTTTATGTTTTTGTCGACAGATTTAATAAGTACTAGTTATATTCATTCTATGCAACTTTAATATATAATCATTAACTCAACAAATATATTCATAACATTAATATTAATTTTCCACCACTTGATATATGTTGTTTTTCACATAAGTTTACCATTCGCCAATTCTCCAAGTTGTTGTCGTATTTACTTCGCCGCTTATCTTGACGCCGCATGTCAGGCAGAAAGCCCAACGACAACAAAGCGAACAACAATAACAGTGGGGGCATGGAAAGCGCTCTGAGGCGTCTCCAGTCTGCGAGTGTGGAGTAACTTTTCCATTTTGGTCATCCTGGCAACCCTCGGACCTGAGCAGCAATCGTGTAATCACTTGTCAGCTCGCTAAGCTCTGACCATACGCCATCTGCCTTGAGTATCGTTCATTTATCCCTTCTACTTCCTCCTCGGCCGACCCTTTCCCAGCCCAACAGCTTTGGGGAGATTGCTTATTTGTAAACACTCGTCAGCTAATGTTTTGTGGCACATAGACACACATACATAAAACATACATTTGCAGAACGGGAGGGAAATTCGTACTTTTGCTCAAGTGCTCGAGTTTTTCGACAGCTGACAGTTTTCGGTAAATATTTTGAATCACAAGTGGCCAAAATTCATTGAGCTGATAAATTTTGTGTTTTGTCTGCAGTTTGCTGCCTGTCGCTCATCGAGTGAAATTTATATGAAAAGTTGTTTGCCTTCTGAATTCTGTCAAAAGGTTCAAGTTGAAAATCGCAATATAAATTAACTTCAAATGTTGCCAGCGATAAAATGGCAACCGATAAGCGGTATTTGACGCTGCGTGGCAACTTGAGTGGCACCAATGGGACCAACAGCTGCGCCTGTTTATATACGTTCCTCAAATATTATTCAGCAACTGTGAATGCAAATTCTTAGCAAATAGGAAATGCCTACACACATAGTTTGTTGCATGACTTTGGCTCATCTGTAATTAGCAATGTGTACAGACACACATACACAACATGCAAATGCCGGTAAAATAATATTTAAGCTAATCCGCATAAGGTTGGCTTAAATTTAAATTTTATTGCCTTTAGCGATTCGCTGGGGAAAACAGTTTTAATACTTTTAATAGAGATTGCAATAGAAACGGGTGTCATGCAAACTAGCTGCAAAGCTGCCAAGCTTTGGAGAACGCTTTTCCTTAAGTTGCTAATCGGGAATAAACAATGTGTCGAAACAAATTTTGGCTTGACAAAATTTCTAAGAAATTTAGGTGAGTACCTTAAAAATCGAAGAATTGCTTTTCAAAGAATCGAAATTAAATTGGCTTAGAACACAAAGACAAAGTTTTGACTGTTTCGGCGAATAACGGATAAAATGTAGACGACTCAGTAATTATAGGATGAACTGGGAGTGGTTCAAATTTCAGATATAGGTTCATTAACTTTTCGATGTGAAGTGCAAACAATTTTAAAGGTACGTTGAAACATCAGAAAATTTCTTAAAGGGTTTTTTAATAATAGTTAATGAAATTTACCAACCCGTTCTGAATAACTTCCAATTGTAATTGCTTAAAGTAAATTTTTTATTTTATTAAAATATATTTGGTATATTTCGGCCTTTATATGAACAGAAGCATATCTCATCAAATTCTATCAAACAGAAGAATATCTCATAAAATTCGCATTTACTTAAAACAGTTTAGTTTGTTGAATTAGAGTGGATAAATTGTGCTCAGACATAAATTTGAAAGCGTTATTTAAATGGGCAGCTTCATTGAATGTTTTTGTTGGTCAAGCTGGTCGACGAACTAACATTGGCATTACAATTTGATGTCCTGTCAGTGGGAGCAATAAGCGCAAATATTTGCACATAATTATAATCATTATGATCCTTTTTCCTGCTTTTGGTGTGTGTGTCTACACTGGAGCGGAATATATTTTGTGCTTCTGTGGAAATGCGGCGCAGGAAAAGGTTTAAATATTTATGAAATTATGCCAAAGTTTCAACAAGTCATAAATCTCTGTTGATGTTTGACTTTTTATGCAAAATTTATTTCATTTGCATAAAAATGGCTGACAAAATATTATGACAGCCGCTAACAACAGCAGAAATTGTTAAGGTTGGGAAAGGTAGGTGCGCTGAAGGGGCACAGGCACAGGGCCAACAATAACCAAAGAGATGCAAAAAGTAAAAACAAACAAAAAAAAAAAAAAATTGAAATAAATAAATAAGAAACAAAAGCCCAAAATAAAGAGATACACGAAATTCAAACAATCAACTTAAATAGGATCCCGCAACTGCTCACAACTGCTGAAACACCTGGAACCTAGAAGTTTGTATGCCCAGCAATGTTGTTGTTGTTGTTGTTGTTATTGTTGTTTTTTTTTGCTGTCATAAACAGGGAATGGAATTTGCCCAAAAACTTTACCACGTAATCAATCACGCTTCATTTATTGACACGCACAAAGGATGATGGGCCTAGCCGTCGGACAAAACACACACACACACACATACACACACATTTCCTGGACAGGTTTCCAATTGCTTGTTTGGGTCTCTGTCTCCCTTGGTCAGATGGTGGCAAAAGTTTTGCATGCGCATAAATCCGACACAAACTCGACTGTTAGCCCTGACAGCTCATTTGCGGTGCTCCTTTCTACCTCCTCGTACCGCGTCCCACTTATTTGCTGAATGGGAGCCAGCTCACCTGCTGAGCGGGCTCTGTGGCAACCGAAAAAGTGCGAAGGATTTATGACAGAAAATTTATGAGCGCCTTGGCGACGGCCAACACTCATACGCCATGTGCACTGTCACGGCGACCGCGAATGAGGTTGACAAATATTTACGAGCTCAAGGACACACACACCTTATCAACCCACTTACACACACATAAGCACTAGATTAATAGAGGTGTGCTTCTATCATTGCCAAATTCGATAATAAATAGACCATTAATCCCATTTGCTACGGTTGGCTAATTTATCTTTTGACCAGCTTGGTAACTGCTTAACAAAAAACCACAACCACAACTACCCAAGCGATGATGTGTTCTCTTCCTTCTCTATTTTTTCCACTTTTGCGGTCGCCTGTCGAGTGTCGACTGCTGATGATTTAAGCCGTTCTCGAGCATCCAGATGATTGGCAGCGCATAGGGGATCATCGTCGAGCTAGCACTTAAGTGAAATTCATTTCAGTATTTGCTCTTTGATATATTATAGCTTTCGCTTTTGCTGTGGGCGACTGTCAGGGTCATGAATGCTTTCATTTTTATAATAGTGAAATTACAAAGCCGCTGTTAAACTTGCCAACTGCCCCGTCTGTCACAATTTTACAACGCCAAAGGGGCGACGGGTGTCTGTCGTTGGAGGACAGGCCAAGCTGTCAGCAACTATGCAACATTTTTAATATTGCAACATTTCTGCACAAAGCATAAAGCATATGGAATTAATTGCACACACACTTGCTATCGCCAAGTTGCCATAGTAATCAAAATGTGGTGTTTGTGGGCGAACATGTGTTGTTAGTTGCCACGACTTGCTGCAACATGTAGACAAAACCACTGATCTATTTTAGTTAGTGGTGCACAGTTCTATTGGTGTTTCTGCATTACTGTCAATTCCAATACAAATTGTTGTTTAAACTGATTATGCAACGTAGTGACAGCAAGGGTTGTAGCAGCCACATTGTGGTTCAGGTGCCACACTCGCACACACAGAGAGAGAGAGAGAGAGAGACAGACACGCACTAGTAACTGTCAGGCGTGACAGTTGACGTTTCGATGCAGGCCTTTGCCGCTGCTGGGAGTGGGAATTCGATTAATTTTTGATGAATCAATGTCAACTACTGCTGCAAATCTGTGAACTTTCAGCGTGCTGGGCGCCGCTCTTGTTGGCCAAACAAAAGCCACTGTCGCCGGCAGCTGACATTGACGCGGCGCGTTGGCTGTAAAGTTGAGAGTTTCGAAATGGATGGGGTCGAAACATACACGTAATTTCACACACGCACACACCAGCACATATCAATGACATTTGTTAATACAAGGGCAAAAAAGGTGCGTCTTCAAATATGACATAATTTTACAGTGGCAGCAGACGAGAGAGAGAATTGGAGCAATACGTGACTGAAGGCAATCTTTAGTTTTTAGGAGAGAAATTGATATATAGCAGTGCGTTTCCCTATACACATCAAATGAATCTGTTATGCCCCCGAACAAAAAGGCGAGCAAGTGGCGAAAAGTATGTTCAATATTTTTCAATCAAATTTCGTTAAATGTCACGTATACGCAACGTCGCTTGCTGTACTTATTAATAATGCCTGTGAGCCAACTTCGATCCAAGGAACGCCAGCAACCGGCACTCTATATAAGCGCCAAAAGATGAAGTCTCCTGTGTGTGTACAAGGAACACAACCCTCACACACGCAATATGAGCAAGTGTCAAGAATATTACACTGAAAAACAAATACCGATACACTTTGTTTCTCAAAATTAAAGAGTTGAAAATTCAAAGAATAATTAGTTAAACTTGTTGGGTTTTTGGACTCTTTTGTTTAGCTTAAGTAAATTAAACTATCATAGATATGTCACAAATTTTTTAATTTTTTACGTCGTCAAATTAAGCTTCATCCCCTATTTCAACCATTAAGCTTACACTATTAATAAAATACTAACAAATATTTATTAGCATTTCCTACGACATTTTAATATGTATTAGAAAATCTGTTTATAATCCTCAAATCAAACTTTAACTATCCAAATTTTCGCTGAGTGTACTAAGTTTCAACAAACACACATAGCGCCTAATGTGTGTGTGTGTGTGACAGTACGTGTGTGTGTATGTTCCGACAGGACCTTTGGTGTCTGCACATTAAACTTCATTCGGCTGTCGTTGCCAGGATCTGTACCACATTTATTCCCATTAACGGAATTTTGAGTACAGGAATCTTTGGCATCTTTTGGGCGTTGCGTCTCAAGCTAAATATTTGATGAACTCAACATTGCCGATGACATCGAAGCGTGTGAATTTCATAACAGCAACCGGGGCAAGGACCGTGAATGTTTTTTTTCCTCTTGGGCTCAAGAATAATGTAAATTAATAAGAAGTCGTTGTAGATATTTTCGACTTGTTAAGCAGCAGCAGTAGCTAAACAGTTTCGAGCAATTTCATTAATAAATATTTTACTCAATGCTTATATAATTGAAAAAATATATATGTATATTTATATTGATTTCTGCTTGGTTTATTTTGCTAGTATATTTTAAGCAGCTTTATTGTGGTAACAAATTGTGTGAATTTTCACATTTAGAAATTGCGCAAATATCTGGCAAATTAGTCTATATTTTATGTGTCGTTTTATTATGCATGTGCCCCAAAGTGTGCACCATATTTCAACTGCTGCTTTACGGGCATTAAAGCGGCACCCAAATAAATTCTGTAAAAGCCCATGTGTGTGTGTGAAAGGTGTTGTGCGCGTGTGTGTATCGATGCGTAGATAAATAAAGCTTTATCCAAGAAGTGCCACAAAAAAAATGCCACTCGGGGGCCTGTCAGCACCTTTGTCATTTATTTATAGTTATGGGTGCGTCATTTTCTCATCCACCTTACGCAATGTGTAAGTGTGTGTGAATTGTGTGTGTGTGTGTGTGTGTGTGTGTGAATGTGTGTAGCATTTGTTTGTTACGCTGAATGAGCTCGTAAATAACAACTACGAAGACACATGCCACTTTATGTCAATTATTTTGACAGATAACAAGCGCAAATATGCAGCCAGGTCGAAGTTATAATATCGTACTTAATGCGCCCATTATGATTGAGACATGTGGCATGTAACACTGGCAACACCAGCGACAACATTAGGCCCACTTGGCATGTACCGGACCAAGTTACCCTTTTTCTTTATAATATTTTTGTTTAATAAGATAATTAAAAAGAGTTGCAATTCAAAGAAATCCTAACAAAAAGTTTTCATTTTTGGGGAGTAACAGTTATTTTATACATTAATAAATGCAATTAAAATTACAAATATATTAAAAATATATATTCCAATTTCACTTTATATTAAAACTAATGACTTTAAAAGTAATTCTTGTTTACGTGGCGAAGAGTTTGCTCAAGCTTAAAGAATTAAGCATGCTCATTAATATAGATTTAAGGGAGCACAATTGAGCCGAATTAATGCTGACCACAGGCAAAAGCTGAAGTGGTTTTTAACCAAAGTATCTGCCAGTTACATATCTCAGTGACGTGTCGACACATACATACATACATACATACATACATACATACATACATATATGCATACGTGTATTTACATTTAACTACAAAAAGACCGATATTGTAACGAAATTATGTCATGGCCTGTGCGCCCATTGGGGCGTGGTCGTCAACCCGGGCACCAAGTTGTGCTGTGCTGGCCATATCAAAAGGCTATTTAATGAAATTACAGTCGATATTAATCACTGTCAGAGCTAATTGAGTATGAAAACAAGCAAACGACTGCAGCAAAGAGGCTTCGGACGACACATTACCAAAGAGATGTGGCGACACTTCGTGTGCGTCTCCTGGCAGCTTCTGTTCGGCTCCTGGCTGACTGTAGCTTCTGTAGCTACAACATGCTGTGCGTACTCTGTGAATCAGTGTCATTGTTCATTAGACGCGGCTTTTAACAAAAACGCCACTTGACAGCTTAAAAGGGTTTGTCTGCCTCTCGCACACCTCCCAGCCCCTCAATCATGTGTGTCACAGCGAATTAGGTGTTGGCGGCATACTCACTGCTGATGAATTGATGCACAAGTTGCGGCCTGACTGACATGAATTATGCAATCCTTAATACAGGCCACAATCTCACGCTATTCGATCCGCGATCTCTCTTAGGAATAGTGGCTCCTGTTGCTACTGTCCCTGTTTGACACGCGCATAATTTGTATTATTTTTGATGGCCAACGACTGTTGCTGCCGGCGCTCATTTGTAATGTTCCAGCTGGTATTGAATTACAATTGTGAACATTGCTTCATCCCTCATACAGAGAGGGGGGGTAGGTTAAGGCAGAGGAATAAGTCGCACATCGTTTGTCAATTGTAAATTGTGCGCTGACAAGGACAAATGGCATTTGAAGTCGATTTTATTTGCTGTCGCTGGCGATTGTGGCAAATGAAGTGGAACCTACGTTTTTTACGACTTGTAGATACACCAAAAAGTGAGAGTGGGTGTACCACCAAGACATTAATACCACAACTCGCCGCAATCAATTTGTAAGTCAAAAACTAAACTTTATTGTAGTCAAGTGTGGTAATGCTTAATGTAATCAAAGCTAATGGCGGTCGCAACAAAAACCCATGTAGCATGCCACATGCAAAATGTATTTAAGTGCAACTGATATTCAGAAGCTGGGCAGCCGGCAGCCTGTCAATCAGCTCTCGAACCGAAGGCCAACATTAACTTATTGAATTTTAGCCAATTTAGACTGGTTAGGCACTTAGCTGATCACCCGTGGCTGAAAGAAAAACACAGATAGAGAAAGAGAGTGATATGTATCTAGGAGGAGGATGAAAGCTAGCTAAAATTACCCGTGAGCTATGGATATGCTGCCATGTTGCACGTTGCATCTGCACGTCAAGTGGTGCCAACGTTTGTTGCGCTCCAATTTAATGTGGCAGTTCACTCGGCTTTGGCCAATCTCAAAGCCAAACTAAATCAAGTCGTTGCCACTGGCCACTGCCACCTGTCAAGTGCATGTAGATAAATTTCCAAGCTAATGGTGCCGAGCGCTCGGCTAACCGCAAAGAAACGTGGCCACTGCCCCACTGGCTTAACTTCTGGATATGGCTGTGATTGGGATTGGCTTTAGCTCTGGTTTTGGTTTTGGCTTTCGGTGTACAGCATATATATAAAAAAAAAAATATATATATATATATATATATATATAGTGTGTGCACAAGTGCAGCCGGCAGCTGCTTAAACTGCTACAAAAAATACAGTGAGCCTGACAGCGAACAACTCTCTAGCCTGCCACATTCCCCACTTCCACTATTTTCCCCCTCGGCCACTCACACTCTCTCGTTCAGTTAACTTAATTGAAAATCACAAAAATTGGTCATTCCGGCACAATGAGCAAAGCAACTTGGCAGCCGGCAACGATAAATGTTACCAAAGTGCATGCCAGGAAGCACAATAATAAAAACAAAACAATATCCAGAATGCTGTAGGCGAACTTTCACTACTGGTAAATATCACTTAATACTAACTAAAAAGATTTTCTACAAATAAAAACATATATGTAGATTTCAATTGTAAAATAATTATTTAAAAAATAATTAAAGTAAATTCATGAAGAACTTAATGACATTTTAGTTACCTTAAATTTTTGATGCTGTAATTGGTTTTATAAATATTTAACCTTGTAATACCTCAAAAAATATAAAAATAGGACTTTTTCAAGCAAGCAAATAATAGAACAATTATTTTTACAATTAATTTAATTAGTAAACTACAACTTCTCAACTACAGGGTATATATACAACAAATTCGATTCACCAAATTCCCCCTTACCCACCACTTGAAGGCCTCGACGGTGAAAGCCTTTCACTTTGCCCCGCAATAAAGTAAATTGAAGTAAAGTAAAGTTGGCTAAGCAAAACATACACATTGCACACTTTTTACTTCGTCTCCGGCTTTGTTTATGTCTGTTTTCAATTTGAATGTTTAGAGAAAAAAAACTTTGTTTTAAAATGGAACCCAGAGATGCGGCTCAATTGCGGCCATTGCCATTGCTCCGTTCCGGTGCTTGCTTCGAGTGAGAAGGCTGCTGGAGCCGCGAGACTCGTCTTTTGTGCTATACAAAAAATATAAATAATCACTGAAAATACGTGATTCAGAGCGAGAGAGAAAGAAAATGGGAGAGAGAAAGAACGCCACATTAATTCATTTAATGTAAAGCAAAGTAAATATGGCACACAAAAAATGCTCTAAAATAAACACAAATTAAAGCAGCCGCAATTTTAACTAATACACACACACATACGAGCACACACTTGCACACGCAGAGTACATAGAAAATCGATGTTGAGCATACGCCGAGTGGTTCAGCGCTTTAGCTTTGGCTCTGGCCCACATGCAGCCAAGTGTTCATAATGCCATTACAAACAATTTTCAAAGCGAGCGAGACAAAAACGACCATAAAATGTGAACCTAACTCTACGCTGATTACATAAGTATAAATAGCAAACACACCCACACCCATACACACACACACACACACACATTCACCAAGTGGGCGTAGCAATGTGCAAACCGCCTTTTTTAATTTGCCTCGCATTTCAATAGATTGCCAGCTTTTGCAGCAGAAAAGGTATTTACAGGCATTTAGCTAAACGAGAGAATTTGCTTGCCAAAAATCCTTAAAGTCCAGTCACGTAAAATTTATAACCCAGCTTAGTGGCGCTCGTTTTCGGTGTTCTGTATGTATATATATGTATTGGTATATTTATGAAGGCAAAAAATTAAAACATAAACTTGTCAGTCACACGTAGAGCACATAAATAACAAAACAGCCGCCTAGACTAGCCTAGACTGTGCCAGAGCAAGGCTGGAATGCCTAGTAGATCAAGCCCATAAAGTTCAAAGAACTTTAAACAGTGAAAGAGATTCCGCACTAGTCCATAATAATTTTTAGATGCCCAAAAAATTCATGTTGGAAGTGCACTAATTTATGAGCGTATTCTAAACCTAAGCCAGAGTTATCCAATCCTAACCTATAACATGAGGCGTAAGCGACATAAATAAAATAAGCACATTTATATAAAAGGGCAGACGGCGGTTGGGTGTTACTTGTGTGTGTGTGTGTGTGTGTGTGTGTGTGGGGTTGGCGCAATTCAAATTAAATTGAGCATGCCTCTGATACGAATGGTCAAGGATCTGTTACGGGCTGCTCCTTTTTTTAAATAACAGTATACTCAAAAGTGCGCTCATGCGTGAAAATTAGAAGCTGAACCCATGGAAATTCCCCCCTACACACACACACACACACGCACACATACATAAGCACTGCGGACACTTTTTGGGTCTGTGCGGTCAAAAGTTTGGCAAGGACATGCTGCCGCACAATGTGTGTTATTTTGAATAAATTAAATTTATCTGCAGCTCGGCATAAAGAGCATTTCTGTGGCATGCTGTGTACTGTGGGGTTGCACTGGGTTGTCCGGCAGTTGCACGCTCCAATAATTTGATGACAATGATACTACAGTATTGGGTCCGCAGCTAATTAGGCGTTTTAAATGTCAACCGGCTAAAAAAACGATCTTAGGCAAACATATGCTGAGGGACCCAAAGCTGTAAGACTACAGTTACAATATGGTCAAACAGCTCAATATGGCTCAAATAATAGTGGGGAGTGAGACACAAAGCTGGCCATTAATTATGCATACATACATGTGTTCTGTTAGCATATGTCTATATGCACACTTAACACACACAAACAGGACAAAGGGACAGTGGGATGGTGGGTTGGCAAAACGAATCACTCAAACTGTTGGCCATTTAATTCGCTTAATTAAATCAACAAATAGGAGCGAGTTTTTGGAAAAAGTCGCATCAAACTTTCATGGAAAATAAAACAATAAGCATGTTACACAAAAGCCAAACACGGCTGATACATATAAAGATGTGTGCTCCGGGTGCTCCGTTGTGGATTAGCTGGCGGCTAATTAGCCACGTTTTGCGGAACAAAAGCTGTGCTCCATCCGACATTATGCTGAATAATGTATAACGTAATGTAAATAAAATTCAACGCGTGATATTAATGAATTGGAAATATGTCAGCAGCTTTAGGTGCACTTTTGCCTAATCGAATATTTAATTAATTTAATACGTTGGCAAATGAGCTTGAAGATTTCCATCAAAAAAAGGGGGCCAGGCGAACATCAACAAACAACAGTCAAATATAAACGCCGAGTGAAAAGTCAAAAGAAAAGGTCAAACTTCACAGTTGAACCCAGCGCCTGAGCCCAGAAACGACCTCAAATACAAGATTGAGAACAAGAACTAAATTTCTTAAGTGTTTTCATGTGCCAAGTCAGCGCACCATCCCCCAAAACAGCCATCAGAGAGATGGCTCAGAGACTCAGCTTCAGCATTTCAATTGACAGTGCCCTCGCCGACGAGTGGCGGAACCCTTCGTCCTCTGCTTTGCTTTATTACACTTGAATCTTTTTCAAGAGTCAACTCGGCCGTTGTGGAGCCAAAAAAAAAAAAGAAAAGGGGTTTGCTAAAACAATTTGCAAAATTTATTTTCATTAATTTTAATTCGCTGAAAAGTTTGGCTTTACCCCAGCGCCATTTGTACATCGATGGCGGCAACGGGTTGAGGCCTGCTCCAAATAATTACTTTTTCAGATTTGGCCAGCTCGTCCCTTTTTAATTATTTGCTAAAGGCTTGTCGCTAACTTCCATAGCGCTCTGTCAGGCGAGCATAATTAATTTATTTCCATCTGGTTTTTTCTTCTATTCAGTTTCTGTTTTGTTTTTGTTTATTTTGCACTTTGTTCTTACTTTCTTCTTCTTTTTTTTTGTCTAGAATTGCCAATAATTAATTGAAACTCTAGCGAAACACTCATATTTAATATGGCGCGCAGACTGCGCACTTAACAAGATTTTCTATACCCCAAAAGCATGTTTAATAACTGTTAGAAGGATTAACGCTTCATTCGCAGTCCACAAACCCGATGACAATGCAAAACTCCATTCAAATTCCGAAATGATGATGAATGTGAGGCTATGGGGGGTGTTAATGATGACGATGATGATGCTGCTGCTGATGTGGATGATGGCAGTGATGGTGTTGTCAATGGGTGGGCGTTCCGTTGATTTAGAAGCTCCCAGCTCACTGACTTTGGCAGCATTGATTGCACTTAAGCCCCAGCAAAGGCACAAAACAGATTCTGTTCAGATTCTGTTTCAGCTACAGATTCTAGTCTCTAATGTCAATAGCATACGATCTGATGCTGATGTGGATGTGGATACTACTGCTGTTAACTTGGCTGACTCAGCAGGCGGTAATCAACGGGCTGCTTCTCTTCTCCTTTAGCATTTAGTTCAATGTCAATGTCTAATGCGAGTGTGTTTGTGTGTGTGTGTGTATGTATTTTTGTTCCACTTGTTTGTTTTGCATGTGTGGGCACAGCACCCACCGCTCAGGCCTCACGGGCAGACACAACAAGCAGCAAGAAAAACGCTGTGGAAAGCAAAGAATTTTTTCTATATACTTTTACCAAGTTGTATGAATTGCATATTTTCATAACCCTTTATTTATTAAATATTTATTGTTTATAATACAGCTTATTTAAAAAAAGTAGTCGAAAAATGCTAAATATATGTTTTTTGTCAGATTTATTTTATTTTAAAAGATATATATATATATATAAAGATATTTAGGTTACTATGTACTAACCTAAATTTTAAGGCAATAGTTTCGTTTTAATTAGTTGTAAGATGGATAAGAGCATTTATACACGAATCATTAATCTTAAATTTTTTGGTGTTACGATATCAAAGGACTCGTTTCCCTTTCACACTGGTAAAAGAGTATTTCGCTGTTTTTCGCCTCTTCATCATTTACTTGTATTTGTGTTGTACTTTAAACTGTTCCTAAGCTGTGCAAAGTTTACCGTAAATATGCAAATTTTTTTATTTGTAAATTTTGTTTTACTTTCAGCGATTTAACGGAGGAAACTGTCAGCTTTGAAAGGGGTGAGTAACGTAGTTGCTTATCTAAGCCATTTGCCATGTTCAAGCTAATCCGAGTTTAAATTTAAGGCATGCCAGGGTAAAACTGACGCTGAATAGCGCTAAATCATGATTGACAAAAACTGATATCGCTGTTAATTGTATCAGTCGGCGGTTTTTGGGACAAATTGCTTGGCACATTGCGCATACGCCAGGTTGGCCGGCAATGCACGTGCGACGCGGTCATTTGTAAAAAGAGGAGAATTCCCCGCTTGCATGTGGTTGCTTGTAAAATTGCTGGTGTGTGTTTATGCGTCATTAGCTCTGGTATTTAGCAATTAATGGCACTGCCTTCGGTTAATGAACTAGTTGAGCAGAATAAAATGAAATAAACGAAATAAAATATATATAAGGCAAGAAGCATTCAGCGGGTCATGACATGGCCCTGGCGTAGATAAAAAACAACTACAAAAAAAGGACAATTTGCAAGAGTGACGTCAAAACAATTACGTGCAGAAATACGCTTGATAATAAAATGAAGTGAACCTCTCTCTGCCCAGGTGCTGCTCAAATGCTGAAACGTGCTTAAGTGTTGACTTTTATAAATTGTGCAGTCGTTTTTCTTACCTGGCCTCAAACCATACCTCAGCCTCCACTGCTTTACCATCCGCTGACCTGCCTGCATGGGAATGTGTTGCCTGTTTGGCTGCCGCTCAACTTGCTCAGCAATTAATTACACACAACGACTGCAAGAGTCTGTCGGTCTGTCAGTCTGTCGGTCTGTCAGTCCGTTGTCTGTAGGCCAGTCGGTTGCTTAGACAGCAGTTCATCAGTTGTCTGGCAGCTTTAAAAGCGCATTTAAGGCCCGAATTTAGTTGGCCCAATCAGCATCATCTCTGAACACTCCAGCCTGGATCCTGAGATCTCTCAATAAGCCGCGTTGTCGTTGCCACAGATTTATATTTGGTTGCCACGCTTCACTGGCTACGAATGACACTCAAGTGGATGCGCATCTGAAAAACGCTAAGAGCTCTCTCTCTCTCTCTGTACAGCAACTGAGGGGCTAGATGAGGGGCTAGATGAGGGGATTCTTGGTTAGTTTATCTCGCTGGCTGAGCGTTAAAATAATTTCAGGCTTTCTTTCCATTTGACGCCCCACGCTTTGCGGTTTACTGCAGCCTTTGCCGCAATTAATGCCAACAGATTAATTATACGCATCGCTGCATAATTTGCTGTCTGCCTTTAAATTTATTTTTATTTCTATTTTTATTTTTATCTGCTGTCCTCTCGCAAAAAAATGTGAAGCAATGCAGCACAGCCACAAAAAAACAAAACAAGTTAAAATTTTCTACTTAAGATTGACTTAAAATACCCTATATACAACCTGCTTCGTGATTTCTTAATTAAACATAAATAAAATTGTTAAAAGTTTCTATATAAATGATTCCATATTATTTTTTTACGCTATATTGATTATTAGTGTTTTATACTCGAATTTAACTATCTTTGCGATGGCAAACATAAATAGAGATGAAGTGCAGGGTATACTAAAAAAAAAAAGGGGACTGGTTCTAATGAGTGCACATTAGCTGAGCTTGGAGTTAAGCAGAAAGCGGTCATAGAACCTCAATTTGTCGGTATAATCAAGTTGCTCAAAGTCGTTATGTATATATAAATAAATATATATGTTTACATACTTTTTGGAGTGTGGGTATAATATAAAATATAATAAGTTATCGGGAGGCTGGAGTCAAAGGCGCATATTTTAAGTGAGTGCAATTTGGAATTGATAGCTCAGCTGATAAAGCAGCAATTGGGTGCGGTATCAGCAGGCGGCAGCTGTCACTGACCTATTATTTATATGACTTTGTTTAGTTTGGACAGCAACTTTTTTCCTGTTGTTCTTTTTGTTTGGGTTGCGTGCCATAAATCTTTCCGTGGCGCTTGTATTAATGTGTCAACTGCAGGCCAAGCAGCGCACAGAGGCCTGAAATACACTTCAAATAGCTTCAATCATGTGCAGACCCACCGACCGTAGAAGAAACAGAGTCGAGTAGTTAAAGTCGCATGGGAAAAGGCGTTGAGCCGTGTCAATGATAAGTCGCACACGAGCCAAGTTAAAGGATATGTTAGTTTGGATATAGGGTATTACTAAGGAGTTCGAGCGAAAGTGTTAGATACTGACATTCATGTTGATTTATGTGGCGCATGAGGCGTATGATTTATACGCACAACTGTCGCTATTGTATTTATTAAAACAAAAAAATATGCCAAAGCCGGCATACATAAGCGTACAAAGCACATTAATTGCATATTAAAACACATTAAGGATACATTACAAGGACACTATCGGGGCACCCCAAAGTTCCGCAAAATTGCCATAAACAGTTTCCTCGATTGAGAATGCCCGGGAAAACATTCTATGCAGCTGCCAGCTGCCAGCCAAGGCGTCAATTTGTGCCAAGAGTATTTGCTTAGCCATATTAAGCAATAAAAGCGTTGTAAAAATCATAAAATGAAAGTACAAAACTGTCAGTGTGCACAACTGACTGCCTTCCTGGGGGTAAACAGCTTTGGCTAGCCTGGGTTTGCAATGGCGTATTAAATATTATAAAAGGCAATTTGCAAATCCCATATAAAAGCCACACGGCATAGAACGAAATTCTTACTTCGACCCACCCACACACACAACTAGGTAGGTTGGTGGGGGTGAGACAATCATTAGCAACAAAAGGGCCGTAAACAAACAAAAGCACAAGTAAACAGCATGTTTTGCGTGTTGTTGGGGGCAACCGCAGCCCGAAAAGGCCAAAATGCCGTGCGCTACAAGCTGTTGCCACGCCTTAAGCACGCAGGAGGCCAAGAACAAGAGCAAAGCACAGACACTTAATTCCATATGGTAGTAGCTTTGATAATTGTGTCAGAAATAAAAAGATTTAAAAGCAAATCTGTTGCCTTTAGACCCCATTGACGGCATGTGAAATACTCTTTTAGGAATATTCAAATATTATTATTATAAATTGTATTCGAATATTTATTTTTCGATGATTGGTGCTTATCAGAGTACTCCAGTTTGTTTTCTAAGTAATTTATTTTATTATTTTAATCTTTTCATTGTTCGTTTTTAACTAAATATATTTAATTTTATTATTTAATTGTGACAGTCAAAACCAAATTATATTTCTTTCACAAACATGTTTGCTGACTTTTTTTTATTCACAACGCTTAATTTCTTCTTCTACATTAAGATGATGATCACAAAATTGATATCCATGGATATCGATATATGTTATTTTACAGTCTTAATACTCCGCTTGTTATCTGTGTGTGTCTATCTCTGCTTTTGTATTGCAAGGGTATATGTCATTCGTTCTGCCTTCGATCGGTGTTAATTGTATATATTTCTTTTTTTGTATTTTCCGCGCGTCTCTAATTAAAGCAGCCCTTTGTGAAATACCAGAACCTTTGCTTGCCACTCATTTTGATGTCTACAAGAACTCAGAAGTTTCTCTTTGGCTCCCATATATTCGTCCTTTACCTGCAGGTAATTAACATTTTTATGTACTTTTTCAGTAGAGCGCCTGCCTGACTGCCACATAATTAAAATGTTGATTTATGAAACAGATAATAAATTCAACAATGCCACAGCAACCGTCCCACTTCCTTCGAGTGCAGAATGCAGAACTTGCCTCCATGAATTTGTTGTTGTTGCTGTTCTTGCTGTATTTTTATTTGTATTATTTATTCGCATTTTTATTAACAAGTGCGGGTATGTGTCGCAGTTTATGTTGTATTTATTTTATCGCTGTTTCGATAACGATGCTTAAAAGCATTTTTAATAAACCATTTTCTTCCGCTCTACACATTCACTCAAAAACGTTTGTTTATTTTTTTTTTACTTTTAAAACGCTGATTAAATTTGCGAGGAGAGAAAAAATAATGTACATCGGATAAGCAACGACAACTTAATGTCCTTGCTGAAATATGTCACTGATTCATTCTTTAATGTATGTCCTTTAATTCATTTATGTTGTTTGCTTTTATTAAATTAACAATTTTTGCCTGCGTTTCGAAAGCATTTATAAATTATTTATAGTATATGGCATGTATATTTTTGCATGACCATAAACGAATCAAGACCTCTGTAGGGTAAATTTTATGCAGCCAGTTATACTGTGGTCATTAAAATTGAAAATTACTAACTGCAAGCGAAGCGTAGTTTGCCAAGATTGAAATAACCCAAAGTCAGAAACAAACACACACATACACACACACACACTCATACGCATGTGTATACTAAATGCCTTTTTGGGCTGTATCGGTTATTGATTGAGTTCTCTCTCGAAGCAGCTCTATTAATTTTTAAACATTTTAAAATTGCGCCTTTTTGCCGTATGCATTTTTGATTTATGGTCCCAGAGCCGACATTGACGTCAATCAGTTTTCAACCAATTCTTTTTTTTTATATATATTGCATACCAACAGTGAAATTGAGCAATCCGGGGTGGCAGAAGCATCAGCAACGCCAATCAAACTTTTCCAATAAAGTCTTTAGCCTAAAGACAGCGGATAAATCAAGCAATCAGGTCGAAAAGGGCTATGCCGACAGCTCCGAACATAATTTATGGCAAGTCCTTTAAACTTGCTACTGCCCAAAAAAAAAAAAACAATGCTCCTGAAAACAGCGAACTGGAAAAAGAACGCCGCTGTTAATATGCTGCTGGGCCAAATCAAAGCCAACAAAGTTTTGTGCTGCAAAAGTGCGAAATTTAACTTTGCCGATTACACCGCCGAGACCGGACAAAGCCACATTGCGTATACGGAACGCATCGTATCGCATATACCATAAACATAATCACCACCCAGCCCCAAAAGGAAAATATATAAAAAAAAAGGTAGCCAAGTTCATAGTTTGATGCGCAGCTTTTTCGAGCTTGTTTATAAAAAAGGCTAGTCGGGCAAATGAAAATTCTATTCGTGGCTGGGGCAAATTGACTTAATCTAAAATAAAAGTTTAGTGCGTTCACCAACACATACACACACACAGTCACAAATTGATAGAGCGATGGTGTGAGTGTCAATGAGTGAATGAGATAGAGGAGGAGAGAAAGAGAGGGGGAGAGAATGATAGGGCAAAAGTTCACAAACGATATTTTTATTTCGATGTGCGTGTGTGCTGACGATGAGGTAAACGAACCATCAACGACATACACACGAAAAACATACACACAAAAACCAGCAGATGTGGAGCGTAGGGGAGGCAGTAGTGGCAAACGTGGGGGAATGTTAATTTCCTAGGAAACGCACGATAAAGTTGAATGCTTTTTCGAAAAACTATTTGACTTTGAGCAAAGGGTAGACGGCTTACAAATACCAACACAGAGTCTTGTTACATTTATCACAATTTGGGCATGCATACACACATATGTGTGTGTGTGTGTGTGTATGTGTTTGTGTGTGTGTATGCATTTACCTAGCACATATGCATTAGCTAACTGTTGAAATCGAGATTGAAAACGGAACAGAAGCTGAGGAAGCACTGCACATGCGCCTGAATTAAATCAAATAAAAAAGTTTTAATAAGGAAATAAATTTTGTGCAAAATGCCGAGAAGGCAACAAGATTTACGATGCACAAAAAGATAAATTTACAAACACATCCTTACTGAATTTCACGGACCCATATGCTAAATGGGCATTAGAAGAGCGGAGTAAACATGAACTGCAAATGAAATGGCAATTCGTTTATTGCCCCCAACTGTATTTATGGCAATCAAATAACTATATACACAAACACTCACACACACACATACACATACACACACACATATACATATACATAAAAGTAAGAGAATTACATTTAAAAGCTCATAAAACAATCGAAGTATTTGAATTGGCAAATAAGCCGCTAAAATGCCAAGCAACCAGAAAGCGATTACTATTTAAGTGCATTCGAGTTTAGCGATGGAAATAAAAATGAACATATATCGAAATAAATACCAATAGTAACTAAAAAAAAAAAACATCAAATTTAAAAGAGAAACTGGTGAAAAGAAAAACATATTTAATTTCCGCAATATACACACAACTGACTTGTGATTATTTCCATATATATAAAAGCTGTGCAATTTTTGGCATTTTATCTGCAGCACGCTGCGTAACCCAACCAAACATGAATACTAATATCACGCACACACACACACACACACACACACACATGGGGCACACACCATCCATTCATGCATGTGCACAGCTTGCGACAATTTTGCAACTTTTGCATTTTTATTATAACAACAACCACTTTTGTATGTTGTATTTTGTTTGCCTGGTGGATTCATGTTATTCATACCCACAATTGTTCATTTGAGTAATTTGTCATTAGTATTTATGGCTGCGAGCTGGGTTCCATAATGACATAGTTTGCTGATTGTTTGCCTAAAGACATAAAAAAAAAATAATAATATATATATAGTACATATATACTCGTATATATCAGTGTTAGCTTTTATAATTTCTTGTGTAGTATTTGCTATTTGTTTTGACGGTTTTGCAGTGCGGCCTCATAATTAATTAAAATATTCAAAAGGTCGAATGGGCGTATGCAAAAAAGCGGCCTGCTTCAGAAGTGGTTCCCGCGAGCACTTAATGGCTGACCCTTGGAGTTTATCATGATTTGCACCGCATGAAAATGACTTCTTCTTTAGAATATTTGACTATCTGGCATGAAGAATTTTTTTTGTTGTTGTCCGTCTTCGGGCCTTTTTCTACCCTTATCGGGTCGTCTGACTTCAGCTTGGGTTCTGACTTTGGGTTGCTCGCTAAACTCGACTGCGTGGGGGCGCCGTGTGAGCCTTCATTTCTGACAAGTGCCTGACTTGAATTTTGCTATAGTTAACTCATCCCCCCCCCCCCCAAAATACCCGCCTCCAAGCGCAAACTCGCAATTTTCATGGGCTGCTCCCGAGTGTTTTGTCAGCTTTATAATTAAAGCAAAAGTTAATTTTTTTTGCAACTGTGTCATAGTGCGACTCGTTTGTACTTCTGCAATCCCCTAACCATTGCCCTCGTTTGCCATGCTGCTGGTGCGCGTTGTTTTGCATGTGCCCTTGCTGGGAAACTCATTATTTTTTAAATGAAACTCCTGCCAACTCATACCAATGCCCCGCCAGCTCTTTGCCACAACTTCACTTGCCTTGCAAACTCGTGTGCTTGTCTCCGCCATTGTGCTCATGATGATCCCAGTCGCAATTAACTGAAGAAAATGATGTTGCGGCAATGACGAGCAGAATTGTAATGTTTTCGCTCCTTTTCTAGCAGTCAGAAGAACCACCCTTCCCTTCCCCCTGCATAGCACACATATCCAATATGAGCATGTTGCATTTGTAATAAGCATGTAAATGAAAATGAAGGTTTAAATTTGGAGCTGAAATTGAAATTGGCAGTGGAAATGAAAATGAAGATAGAGATGGAAATGGAGGAGCTGAAGTTGGAGCTTGTTTCCCATCTCATTTGTATGCCAATTGCATTTTGCCGCTTATTTTAGCTGAGTTGGCGTTCGTTTTTATCTGGGGCAAACTATTTGTGCATCGCATGCCACTTGACGCTGTTTTATTGTCATGCAATAATTATAAATTTTGAAAATGCGAATTCTTAGAGGACGCATTGACATCGTATTCCGATGCGGAGCCAAAGCAATTCACAAAGTTTGCCCTATGTGTTGGGGGGAAACTGTTTTCCTGCTGCTGCTGCTGCAAAATGCTCTTTGAGAAAATGTCGCGCAGGTGAGGGTAATCCAAATGTATTTGAGGGCATGCGGGCAACATTAACAGCAGTTTAATGAACTTTGGCATGCATGCGGAAGGAATTCGACTATTATGGGGTATCACACTACCTCAGCACTCTCTACCCCACCACCCAAACCCACCTTCTTGGCACACTCACACACAGAGTCTCTTGGCTCATAAATGCTTGCATGCTTGTAAAAATTGCTTAGCTGGGATTTGCTTAATTTTAGCACCACAACTCAACATTCCAGAACACACACATAGACACACATACACACACACACACGTCTTTCTTTCATCTACCCCCCTTTTTCCAACATCACTTTCAGCTTATGACTATCAAGGGAATTGCGTCACACGCGTCGTATACGCAATCGTTCGCCTCGTTTTTAGGTTTGGTTTTGTAACATTTGATTTTTATTTCGCTTGAACTCGTTACTCATGCAAATGGCGACGGATGTGGCCACTTGTCAGTCAATCAATAAAATGCAAATATTTGTCAGTTTCTTCCCATTGTGTGGCGTATTTGCCGCATGTGTGGACGCTTTTTGAAGCGCCATCGCGTTTGAACTTCAAAGTTCTGCATAAACACTTCACCAAATTCAATGACAACTCCAATAAAATGACACTCAAATGCCAGCTGAGACCAGTCTGCGCTCCAAGTGGGTGTGGCATACATAGACAATCCGAGAAGCCGCCCACACACACACACACACATTTCCACAGCCGGCATTAGGTTGCCTGTGTGGCAGTTGTGTTTGAAATGTGCGCCACAAATTGCTTTGATGGTCTACACCCGGCCAAAAGTCACTCAGAATGTGGCCTGATAAGTCCAATGTATCTCGTTCCAAGCTCATTATGTGCTTTTCACTTAATTTAGCAGAAAATTAATTAATTTTACTTTAGTGAACAGTATGCGCATCTTTAAAACCCCTTCAAAATGTCTTAATGTTAATCAATTTTTAATTCTTTTCAAATTTGTGCGCTGCATTTAGTTTTTATTAATGAATGACATAATAATGCTGGCATCAATTAGCTAACTTTTACGAAGATTGTCCTCGTGACCGATGCTGGCTTATCTCTGTCCTAGATTCCAAGCACAACCTCTACCTTGTCACGCCCAATAATGCTCTTGGCTTATACGCACACATAAAAACGGAAGGGATGGGGGAAAAAAAAAAACAAAGATAAAAATAATACCCATCATAAAATGCACAAATTTGTGTCGTATGGGGAGCATTTTACATGATGTGGCAATATCGAAAATCCAAGTCGAAATCGAATCCTCAAGCTCCGCATGTGACCGAATATTCAATACTCGCCTGCCCCGGCCCTGGATGACCAGTGCGCAAATCCTTTGAGGTCAGCCAAAATGCTGGGCAAAACTTTTGCAGCCGCACAAATGTGCACATAAACTAACATACCCACACACACACACACACACATACACACACACCACACACACACACTCTGATGGAGAGCACTTCGATTTCTATTATTTGAGGCGCACTTCAACTACAGCTTCAGTTCAGCCGCAGTGCATATGGAGGCCACTTTATGGTCTTCCACTGATTTGGTGGGCATTTCGGAACGGGTTTTTGTTTGGTTTTGTGTTTGGCGAATTTGCAGCATACAAAAGTGTATAAAAATCGTTAGCCGTGGTTGTTGCGCTTGTTTTGGTTGGCATGGAAATCGCCTTAGAGAAAATATTGATGCCGCCGGGTATAATACGAGACTCACACCCAAACCCAGTACAAACCCAACCCAAAGTCAAACACGAACACAAACTCAGTCGCAATACAGGCCGTAGTAGTAGCTGGGCCATGTTTTACTGCAGTTTTTGTTTGGAGTTTTATATGGCACATCTATGGCTCTGCTCTGCTGTTGTTGTCTGTGTAAAAGCAGCCAACGACAAGAACAGCCAACAACCAACAACAAACAAGCAATAACAAAAGCCCCTGGGCATATTTCAGAGTGTGCGCTGTAAAAATCATTTTATGAGTTTGCATAAAATTTTGTGGTTTTCACGCCCATGTTTATTGCAAGCGGCCGCATATGTTGGCCATTGTTGGCAACCGCTTCGTCTATTGATTTTATTTTTTTTGTTAGCCGCATTTCAGCTTAGCTAAAAACCAGCCAAAAACCAAAGTAAACGACTCGCTTCACTGTTCCACCCAATTTGAAAGCATTTCTTCTTTTTCTGCTTTTGCTGCAGTTTGTGACTTTAGGTTAAAATGCGTACCATATTGAAAACGTCGCGTTGAAAGCCTTTAAAGTAAAAATTATATTCTTGACCATAAAAAAGATCCAAATCAGTTAAATATTTTGTGGTTTTAGATACACCATTTCGACAGATTTTTGTTATATGAAAAGATCACATTCAATTTTAAAAAATTTATTTATTCGCCAGAGAATTTTTTCATTTATCTTTTGTTATAACTGCCAGTATAATCCCCGCCTCATCTTTTATACACATATAATTTCTTTTTCAATAAATAAATTTTATACAGATGATTTTCGATTTGATGTAATATTTTAGTGTGAATACAGTGCTTAAGCTAAACGTGTCATACATCAATAAACAATAATGTTTAATTATAGTTATTATCCAAAGTCAAATTAGCTGTGGCTCAAAAGGCACGCACTTTCCCTCAATCAATTAAGAGCCACTTTTGGGGGCAGCAACTTTCACATATTCTTGGCATTTATTGATTTCAACCCAAATGGTAAATGGCCTAAACGCACAATGCGGTTCATTAAATGATTTGCTCATGTCAAATGGCCATCAAATTTAATTTGCCAAAAACTAAGGCCAAAGGCCAAGCCGTGGAATTAAATGCGCAAAACGGCTCAACACCTGCACGCAACAAGGTGGTCAGTCTGCACCCTCTGCACTCCCCTCTGACACATCTCCCCACACGCTCTTCGGGCCAAGCCAATTTCCGGCCGTTGTAATGACAACCAAATTTTAATAAGCATGCATTAGGGCCAGAATCTGGCCAAGGCCAAAGACAAAGTAAAAGCCAACAATCGACCCAAAAAGTTGGTGTTTTTGGTAATTACCAAAGTAAGAGCGGCAGAAAGTCACCCTTAGTTTATCTAATCGAGCCAGTTTTAGCTGCTTTTGACGGTGCTGGGATTAGGGTTCACTTGGCAAATTGTGGCACGTATTTGGCGATTCTGCGGTTATAAAAATACCACTTATATCCAGACAACGAGAACGCTGTCCGGCGGCCAAAGAAAAACAATTAATATTGCCGTATGCAACAATAACCTTTTGTTTTTAGTGGCAAGCGGCAGAGTGTTGGTCGGAGGAGGGGTGGGCACCACTTCAAATCCGCATGCATACAGGCCGCGGGACAGAGGATTCACGGCCTGCCCTGCAGGTGAAATAAATTATTATTTATTACGGTCATTAGGGCTTAATGGCGGCAATGATGTCCACCACGCACAGCAGCAGCAAAAAGCAGCAACAGTGGCGAACGCAGCGTTCTTGCCACGAACACGGCCTCAGTCGACTGCCACGGACTTCCGGCGCTTAATCGAAAACGAAAGAGAAACATTTGCGGCCGGACAACCTTTGACTTGGTTCGAGTTTTAGCAGTTTGCTGGACCCTTTTTAATGGCAACCGGTTCCCATTATGCGCGTATTGTCCTTGAAAATGCTGAGCATAAATAAAGAAAAAACCAAAAATAAAAATAATAATAATCCGGCGGGTAAGGCGTTTATCGTAAATTCCGACCGTTATTATCTCTGGCTGGGCGT
Organism: Drosophila longiperda; assembly: GCA_035042125.1. Classification (NCBI taxonomy): domain Eukaryota; kingdom Metazoa; phylum Arthropoda; class Insecta; order Diptera; family Drosophilidae; genus Drosophila; species Drosophila longiperda. The sequence continues at coordinate 13,687,770 of JAWNLV010000107.1, forward strand.
GTGAAAATATATTTATGCATTAGCAAACTTCTGGCCTCAGCCGTCATAAATGTGTATGTGCGTCGAAAGGGCAAAGACCGTCGCATAACTTAAGCACTTCAAACGCAGACACACCAAAACACACCAACACACACCGACACACAGTCACAGTTACGGCATATTAATGGTGCTCCCAGTCCTGACACGTTGTAAATTCAAATGCATTTCTCTGGCAGCTGTGACTCAGTTCACACACGCATCAAGAGTTTCGGGGGTCTGGTAACCCTCCAAAAACAATGGCCCAAAGCTTTTACCGCAAAGTGAAAGCAATCTATCAAAATATGCATATGGGTTGGGCTGCAGAATTAAGGAGGAATAAGGAAATGCAAATGGAAATTAATTTCATGCATTTATGACGCATTCGCCATGACGACAATATTTCCATAAACCATGCCAACCAGATTATTTTTCATGCCACAAAACAAAAAACGTAAAACGCAAAACTGAAATGGAATGAAATGAAATGAAATCAGACGCAAAATATCAAGTATACGCCGCAGTGACTTTGCAAGAATTGCAATGTTCAACACTGATTTATTTACCACGCGAGTATTACATTGCTTTTCTTCTTATTATTATTATTATTATTCTTCAGCAGAAACCAACTTCTTCGACTCCAACTTGGTAGTTACATTTTCTGTTATCGCACCATGCTTTTTACATGCATGTATGTGAATTTCGCACAAAATTACTTGCACTCCCGTCTATATATATATGTATATATATATGTGTGTGTATGTGTGCATTCACTTGCACCAGTTTCTGTTGTCGCCGGTCTTCCTTTGCTCCTCTTCTGCTCGCAGAGCTCCTGTTGCTTTGATAAATGCGCATAATTTCAGTAGTTTTTCTTGAAGTAGTGCAGCAAAAAGTATTCCACGCTGTTGTACATGTATGTGTGTACATGTGTGTGTATGTGTGTGTGTGTGTGTGTGTGTGTGTGTGTGTGTGTGTGTGTGTGTGATGTGTTTTATTGTTCACAGCGCCGCGTTAAATATTATGCCAGCTGGGTGGTTTGTCTTGGCGGAATTATGAAGACGATTACATGACTTTATAGGTGAATATATGTTAGATATATAAACGTGTGTGTGTGTGTGTGTGGGTGTTGGTGTATGATGGTGTGTATATATTTATGAGCAGCGATGCACTGCGATAACATCTGACGCTAGTTTAATGAAATACCTGCCAAGATTTATGCGCTAGTTGAGTAAAGCGACAAGAAAAATGTCTGCAAGTGGAAAATGTTAAATTAATTTTCCATTAGTTACACAACCGTCGCTTTTTTTTCGAAATATGATATGTAAAGTTCCAAGAAAAGCAAAAATGTAGCGAATAAATTTAATTAACTCAACTATCAACTATGCCTGGCTCCTGTTGATAAAATGCTTAAGACGGATAGTATTTCGTGTTAAAGAGATTTTCTTCAGAAATACTTTACGCAGCATAAACTTTAAAATTCAGCAAGCTTATTGATTTTAGTCGAGTGTTGCACCAAGCTTTGGCAGGTGCAAATATTGTATTTCTTACCTGTAAACCAAGATACATATTTTAAATATTATTTTGTTTTATTCGTAAATTTCCAACTGCTGGCAACGCACAAATGTGTTGCCATTTAGCAAACTGTGTTTGTTTGGTTACGCATGTACCCGCGCCAAACAACAACTAAAGCAGCTTCTCTTAATATTTAACATGTTGATAAGTTATGCTCTGCGCAGCATAAGAGCGAGTTAACGTAACGGTTGTTTCGCATATGAGAGATAAAATAGTTTAGTGGTTGCTCTCCGTCTGGGAGCAACAGCACCAGCAGCTGCAATTCGGCAGCTAATCAGTTCTAAGTGATCGATCAGAAGTTCAAGACGCTGCGCGGTATTCGACATCGCCTGCCTATTTGATTTTAGCTGCAATTCGGCAGCTAATAAGTTCTGTTTTATCGATCGTGAATTCAAGTCGCGGCGCGGTATTCGACATCGCTTGCCGAAATATACATTGTTTATAATTTGCTCAACTCGGAGCTTACAATTAACAATTCTAACTAGTTTAAGTTTGGCCACGAAGGCAAATAAACTCTATTTATATTAATGCAAATTTCGGTGCATTTTTATTTTGTTGAAACTTTTGATAGCTATTGAAAAAGCTCAATAGCTCAACATTTGGTGACCCCGACGTGATTCTTTCGTTTAAATAAATACAAATTATTTAAACGTATAGAGTTAATAAACCTCGCGCACGCGCTCTTTCTATTCTCGTTTCGTTTTGTGCTCACTTTCGGTTCAGGTGTTTGACCTGCATTGGCGCCTGCGCAGTCGATTCGCTTATCGCGTTTGCATAAACAGTTGCAGCAGCCGTTTCTGCATTGTTATTGCTTTTCCGTTTCGTTTTGCTGGCGCTTGTGAAAAAGGGTTATTGCCCTCAAATTGACATTGCGTTAGTCGAACGTGTGTGTTACATTTGTGAAAAATTGACTGACTCCTGCAAAAACATTTAAAAATGCATAATTCTGCTGCCGTTCAGTCTCCTGGTGCCCCGTTTTACAAAGCCAAGGCCAAGGCTATTGATGAGCAAGTAAAACGGATGGCCAAGGCAATTGCTCCGGAGCAAATTGTGCATCTCAGCGAACAAGAGTTGGTTGTTCGGCTGAAGGCGTTGGAAAGTGCTCAGCAGACATTTTACAGAATGCATGACGCATTGGAGGAGCTCGATTATGATGAAATCGGGAGTGAGCTACGGGAATGTTTTGATGACTTCTCAATATTAGTTTGAAACCGCCTTGCGACGCGAAATTGACAAGCGAAAGTCATCATCGCCGTTGTGTTCTACTATGAGGCAAGATACATGTGGTGGCAATAACACATTGTCTCAAGGCAGAATCCGGTTGCCTGAAATCAAGCTGCCCGAGTTTAGTGGAGGGTATACAAAGTTTGCAGAGTTCATAGCGATGTTCTCTTCAATCATTGATGCGGACTCAGGACTTTCGGATGTGGAGAAGTTTCAGCACTTGCGATCGTGCTTGAAAGGATCAGCTTTAGATAGTGTTTCTTCGTTGGAAATTAGCAGCGCTAACTATCCAGTTGCATTGGAGCTCCTCAAAAAACGGTTCAACAACAAGCGTCTCATGTTCCAAGCACATGTCACGGAGATTTTGGGATTAGATTGCATCGAGTCGTCGTCAGCAATAAAACTTCGAACCCTTTCGGACACGGTAAACTCCAACATTCGCGCTCTACAAAGCCTGGGCAACGTTGAGCAGATTGCGGGCTTCATTATCGTGCACAGTTTGCTGCAGAAAGTGGACAAGGCAACGCAGATCAGTTGGGAGGAGACAGCACCGATGGATACAATTCCGACCTGTGAACAGTTCATGGCATTTCTGGATCGACGATGTCAAAGGTTGGAAAACGTGGAACACGCTATGGCATCGTATACGCCTAGCTCTAACGTGGAAAAAAGTAATAAAATCGTTAACAACAGTAGAAAGATCTTTGTTGCTACAAACTCCAACACAAATAAATGTGTGTTTTGTGAGACCTCTGGCCACTTAATTTACCACTGTTCCCGTTTTGGAAATCTGTCTCCGCAACTGCGTCTACGAGAGGTAAAGAAGCTCAACCTTTGCATCAATTGCCTGTGTAAAGGTCATCGGTTAAAGGAGTGCAGCTCCACTACCTGCAAACGTTGCAAGGCCAAGCATCATACGCTTCTGCATTTTGAGAATCAGATTGACGGTTCTCAAGTTAACGTTGCTCCGCATCCTCCTGCTGCAAACCCTTCTGCAACACTCTTAGCCCAAAATCTTAGTCAAGACATGGTGCTCTTGGCAACTGCTGTAATCAACATTAGAAGTAGTACTGGAGTTTTAGTACCATGCCGAGCGCTACTTGATTCTGGCTCGCAGGTGCACATCATTACGTCTCGTCTAGCTCAGCATCTCCAGCTGCGAAGGCATCGCTCACCTACTTTGATTTCTGGATTGGGAGAGTCTACTGTTGCCTCAGATGGCTGTTCAGCCGATATAAGTTTTCAATCGCTAGCATCTGGGTACTCTGCCAACATCTCCGTTCTCGTAGCTCCATCTATAACTGGAAATCAGCCTAGCTACGACATAAGCCCTGAGCTCTGGAATATACCATCAAATATTCGCTTGGCTGATCCAGAGTTCTTCAAGGCGAACAAAATTGATTTGTTAATTGGAGCTGGCCTGTTTTTTGAATTGTTGTGTGTCGGTCAAATCAAAATCGCTCCTGGTTTGCCCATTCTTCAAAACACTCAATTGGGCTGGATAGTGACAGGAGGAATTTCTTCAGCGAGCCCTGCCTCATTGATGGTCACTAGCTCGGATCTGATGCCAAATCCTAGCCCAGATCACACGCTTGATGAAAAATGTTCGTCGGTTTTGGGAGGTAGAATCGTGTTCTCGTTTAGTCAACGAATCTACCAAGGAGGAACTTGATTGTGAAGCGCATTTTAAACAAACTTTGGCTCGTTTGGACACTGGCGAACATTCGGTTCGCCTTCCAGTCAAGCATACTGTGAATCTACTTGGAGATTCATATCAGCAGGCACACCCGAGCATCAAAATTGGTCGTGCAATTCGTGCACAGCGTAAAGGCGCCGGTTCCGTCTTCAAGGCGCACGTGAAGCAGCGCAAGGGAGCAGCCAAGCTGCGTTCTCTGGACTTTGCCGAGCGCTCTGGCTACATTCGTGGCGTCGTCAAGGACATCATTCACGATCCTGGTCGTGGTGCTCCTTTGGCCGTCGCCCACTTCCGCGATCCCTATCGCTACAAGGTCCGCAAGGAATTGTTCATCGCCTCCGAGGGCATGCACACCGGCCAGTTCGTCTACTGTGATCGCAAGGCCACTCTGCAGATTGGCAACGTGATGCCTCTGAGCCAGATGCCCGAGGGTACCATCGTCTGCAATCTCGAGGAGAAGACCGGTGACCGTGGCCGTTTGGCGAGCACCTCTGGCAACCATGCCACGGTGATTGCCCACAACCAGGACACAAAGAAGACCCGTTTTAAGGTGCCGTCGGGCGCCAAGAAGGTGGTGCCATCGGCCAATCGCGCCATGGTCGGCATCGTTGCCGGCGGCGCTCGTATTGACAAGCCCATCCTCAAGGCCGGTCGTGCCTACAACAAGTACAAGGTGAAGCGTAACAGCTGGTTAAAGGTACGTGGTGTTTCCATGAACCCCGTCGAGCATCCCCATGGTGGTGGTAGCCATCAACATATTGGCAAGGTCTCGACAGTCAAGCGTAACACATCTGCCGGTCGCAAGGTCGGTCTCATAGCTGCCCGTCGCACTGGTAAAATTCGTGGTGAGCACCCTGCAGATCTGGAGCAACGGTCCAAATGGAGAACATCATACCCGGGCGTTCACATTAATGATGTGGTCCTTGTAAAGGATGAAAACTTGCCACCTCTTAAATGGCCACTGGCTCGTGTGGTCGAGCTTGTTGCTGGTGCTGACGGCGTTTCCCGAGTAGCTGTTCTCAAGACGTCAACTGGAATAATAAAGAGAGCTGTGCGCAAGTTGTGTGCGCTTCCGAAAGAGGATGCTGTTGAAAGCCCGTGTCTTTCAACGGGGGGAGAATGTTTGGTTACGCATGTACCCGCGCCAAACAACAACTAAAGCAGCTTCTCTTAATATTTAACATGTTGATAAGTTATGCTCTGCGCAGCATAAGAGCGAGTTAACGTAACGGTTGTTTCGCATATGAGAGATAAAATAGTTTAGTGGTTGCTCTCCGTCTGGGAGCAACAGCACCAGCAGCTGCAATTCGGCAGCTAATCAGTTCTAAGTGATCGATCAGAAGTTCAAGACGCTGCGCGGTATTCGACATCGCCTGCCTATTTGATTTTAGCTGCAATTCGGCAGCTAATAAGTTCTGTTTTATCGATCGTGAATTCAAGTCGCGGCGCGGTATTCGACATCGCTTGCCGAAATATACATTGTTTATAATTTGCTCAACTCGGAGCTTACAATTAACAATTTCTAACTAGTTTAAGTTTGGCCACGAAGGCAAATAAACTCTATTTATATTAATGCAAATTTCGGTGCATTTTTATTTTGTTGAAACTTTTGATAGCTATTGAAAAAGCTCAATAGCTCAACAGTGTTTTTTTTTTATGGTGCAGTTACAGTTTTCATCGAATTTATTTTTGGGTGTACGCTTTTCAATGAAACTGGCGCAACGGCAAACTGTTATCCCGCGTTTTCCTGTAAATAATTCAACTGAAAAATTCATAAAGCTGCAACATTTTCTATGGCACATCCACGAGTCTGCAACGTGTATTTCCTACTCGCTGCTGGCCACTTTTTGTTTTTCTTTAATTGTTTAGAAAATAAATCACTGAATCCTAAAATAAGTTGACAACACTACATGAAATAAAAACGAGCCAACGATTCTAACTGGAACAGCGAGCGCTCCACGTAGCTGTAGGTGATGCAAGCCATGGCGCCGAGCGGAAACGGAACTAACAAAGCACAAAACGAGCAGAAACAACAATAAAACTACACAGAAAAAAACGCGGTACACCAAACTAGAAGAAATATACAAAAAAAAAAAATTGGAAAAAGAAAAATAAGTCACGAAAAAAAAACGGAAAAGCAAAATTGCCAAACTAAAACTTTGCTGCAAACACGCAAAAAAAAATATAATAAAAAAACTCAGTAGTCGGGTAAATATAGCAATACACATTTTACTGAACCACACACACTCATACCCTATTAGGGTATGTGGCTATGAGTTTTTGTGTGGGTTGGTGTGTGTCTGTGTAAAAGCTGAAAACAATTTACGAAAATTTGTACAATTTCGAAACTTAAATAAACACCGAGAATGGTTTTATTTTTATTAAAACTGCCACCATTTCACTTTACACACACACACACACACAAACAAATATAGGAGGGCTGAGCTTAATCAAACGACATCTTAAATATTTTGTGAAATAGTTTTGGGCAAACTGTTAACTTAATGAGCTGTTGACGTTTTGGCCATTTCAATTAGGGCCAGTCCGCAAGGTACTTACACACATCCATGGCTATGGATACATTGAAAAAGGACACGCTAACAATTTTGGCTAAGACTCAAGTTCAACAAAACTGTCGAGACGGCAGGCAATGACACGAATTAATTTAAATGCCGCTGGAATGCCATTGTACTTAAAGTAGTAAATTTACAGAGACACACACACACACACACATAAATACACACAGCATGCAACACGAGCTGATGGGGTGATGGGCGGTGGGGCAAAGGATAGGTGGATGGAACTGGCTTAAATTGAAAAACTTTTGCAACTTGCAAGTTTCTTGAATAATTTTTTTTCTCTTCTTGTGCGTTGCTATCAACTTGGTAGGGATTCATTGCAGCCCGCCAGGCAGCCAAGCAAACAGGTCACGCACACAGACACACATTCTCACACACACACACACACACACACACGCAAAAAATGCATATGCGTGTAAGCAAACCATTTAAAGGAGCTTAAGCCGTGAACACATCGTATACTTAACGCGGCTGAAATATAGCAAACTGAAAACTACTAATGAAATTAAGCAGAACTAAACTGCATGTTGCCAAGTGCTGATAATTAAAAAGACAACTTATTTATTTTAATAACACATAAATGTAACAGAGACTGTGAGAAAGATTAAAGCTTATCTGCATTTGTGAAAATTAAAAAAAAATCAAGTTGGAAGAGAAAATAAATGTTTTCACATGAGAATATATAAATGATAAGACATCAGGAACGGGTTCAAATATGAACATAAATATATAAATGTGAAGTAACTTGCTTAATGTTATTAAATAAAATTTAAAATATATATATTTTATACATTTATAAAACGCATGGCAATTGATGCGGCGAAATGGCCACAAGATTGTGAATAAAATGGCATAAATTAAAGTTATTCAAGTGCAACGCAGTAAAAATCGGAAATGGGCGCAAAACAATTACGTGCGTGTGAGCAAGCGAGAGGGAAATTCGCACTCGCTGCCCGGATATAAACTGGCACTTCCACAAACGGGCGCATATGTAGATACAAGCACATTACAACTACAACAACAAAAACAAAAACAAAAAAACATAAATGTCTGGAACTGGAACAACAATAACTAGGCAACACTTTAAGGGAGAAATTTATATAATGCGCATTTTTATGCTGGCACTCACAAGTGCAATCAAAATGCGTTACGCGCAATTTCCATTTAAAGCTGCAGAGCTGCAGAGCTGAGGCTGGCAACGCTATTGTGGCATCCACAATACAGGCCACAAAATGGACATTGTTATGGCCGTGCATATTTATGGCTATTGGCAATTGTTTCGCTACGTTGCTTTTGCGGCAATTGAAATGCATAAAACTTGTGGCTAATGACAGAATCGAGTACAAAATACAGACACAATTTTCAATTCATGATTCATGTGTATTGCTCAATAGTTATCTACAAAAAATATAATTTGACCGACATATGTAATTACCCGAATTAGTAGCGCTAATTAAAAAGCCAACGTCTGCGGGTCACAAATTGCGTAGAGCAAAAAAAATTTTGTGAAACTCGATTTAACAGTGCACAACAATTTCCAATGCTGACATGTGCGGGCTCTGACCACGCCCCAAAAAGGGCAACAACGCCCACAACGCACAATATGTCCTTAACAATTGTTGCTGCAGCAACAGCAACAGCAACAACAACAACACAAAAACAACAACAACAAAATAAGAAATATTCGTTTAATCAACGACATTTGTTTCGTAAGCTGGCAAAATAATAAATATAAATAAGGCAAAAGCGATTTGTTTGGCTTTAGCTAACGACTCCCCAATGCAATTGGGGGATCCATCATACGCCGTGTGGTCCGGCTTGCCGTCAGTTGGCTGTGTAACTGTTTCTTATATGTGCGCGCCTAACTTATATCTGCAAATCCCCAAATAAACATTTAAATAATTTACTACGACCTCTCTCTCAATTACTGTCAACAATAATACGGCACAGCAGTTGCATATGAAATATTTATGACTGTCTTAGTGTGTGTATCTGTGCAGTGTGTATGTGGGTGTATGTGTGTGTGTGTGTATGCTATGTGGCATGCCGTTACATTTCCGACAGCGACAACGACAGCAGGCCCAAACCCAGTGCATTATGCAACAACAAAAACCTTCGCATGCCATGACAAACAAAAGCTACAAAATGAAGTATGAGGTCAGCATATAACAGTAGCAACAGCAAAAGCAGCAGCAGCTGCAACAGCAACAACAACAGCCAACAGCCAACAGCCAACAGCAACAATACCAATCGCAATAACAACAAGCAACACTAAACGAAAGACAACAACAGCAAGTATACAAAAGAAAAGCACATGATTGTCGCTTGAAACTTGAGCCACAGCAACTAACCTCATGACATCAGCTTTTTGGTTTTCAACTTATTACAATTTCCATATAACCTCCAACGCGCCCCGAGGCGCCTGCAGCAGGACATGCCCGAGAATAAGGGGACCATGCCACACCACACCACACCACACCACCGCCCCTGTAAAATGCAAACAAATGTGCATATGCGAGTGCGAGTGCAATGAAAAGAAAGCACAAGCACAGCACAAGGAAGAGGGGAGCAGAGGAGACGCGCAAGGGGGTCAGAGAGGCAAGGAAAGAGACAAGGCACAAAGACAGAGACAGGGCGTAACTGAGGCGGCGGCGGGCTACACAGCAAGTGGGTGGCAAATGGCATGTCCTTCATAGAGCTATTTCTTTCTCTACCAATTTGCCCCTGTTGCCCCCTATGCCAGTGTTGTTGTTGGGCCGGGTAAAAGGCAGCGGCAGCGGTAGTGGCAGCGGCAGTGGCAGTGGCAGCAACTGCTGTGGGGGTCTTTAAGTTTTATGGCACCATTGTGTCAAGATAATAATATGTACGTTTGCTCTGTGTCACAGTGCTTGAGAGTGTGCATGTATGTGTGTGAGTAAATACGTGACTGCATTTAAGTGCATAGTTGTGTTGCTTATACACACAAACACACACATACACGCTCACACACAATCAGACATTGGCACATAAAATAGCATTCAACTTGCATGACATTTGCCAGCGAATTACTCTAAACTGCTGCATTTGATACGAAAGTAGCAAAAGTAGCTAAACAAACCAACCTTACCACCCTACCCTCCCTCTCCTCTCCCCTTTAGCCAACACTAATGCTCTGCCAGCTACCATCAGCTGCTTTTATCAATTTAAATGAATTGCACACGAGTGTGTCATAAATTCATGCCACATGACATGCAAATAAGTTTCCATGGACGCAGCTTAATTAAATATAATAGTAAACTTTGACACACACACAGACTCACACACACATACACACACACACACACACACACACACATAAAGTTGTTTGCCACATTGTATTGTAATTAAAATATGTAGCGGCCGTTTTCGCAATTTTGCGGTGAAATTTCAATTTGAATTTTCGCTCACGTCGCTCTCAAATTCATTAGTATTATTTGCTTAGCTATGCCAGGATGAAAAAAAAAAACAAATTTATTCCAGTAGACTAGTAACACACAAAGTTGACCATAGAGACAGCGCTTAGGGACAACAAATTGTGCGCTGGGATATGTTATAAACCAAAAATAAAATAAAATGAAAAAATATATATAAGCAAACAAAGAATAGCGTCACAAAAAAAAAAACAGATAAAAATTACGAGTTTGCTCAAAAACTTTTCGACCAAATTACCAAATTTAATATTTTTTACGCGTATAAGCATAAAAATGTTGAAAATACTTAAGTTCGTCGTGCGTACAAACAAATAAATAATAAATTATGGAAAGAAGAAAAACCAACAAGCAAAGAGCGGCATCAGTCATCATTTTCTCCAGAATCTCGGGAAGCACTTTATGCGTTCTGACCTCAACAGTCGTGGAGCAATTCATTACTTTGGCGGTCCATTTTGCATAAACTGTGGGGCATGTTTTGCGGGTGGTGGTGGTTTCTTCTTGACCTATAAATAATGTGGCAAATTTGCTGGCACAATAAATAAATTCCATTCACTATGCAAATGAATGAAGAAGCTTAAACTTTTGTATACACACAATTAGGAATGATTGTAGGGCACTGCGGAAGCTGGCCAATTACAATGCCAAATGTTCTATGGAACAGCAGGCAAATCAATTTATTGCAACTTTAACAAATCCGCTCATAAAGAGCAGGAAAAGAATAACAAGTATTGGTATTCTAATTGGGTAAAGTTGACAGCATACCAGCAAAATGCAAATGTGAAGAAATTACAATTTTTACATTGATTCTTAACTTAAAAATCACACCAAGCCTGAATGGAGTATTCCGCATTTTGATTTTAACTTGACTCACTCTTGGTTACTCTTGAATTAATTTATTTTTATATTTGGCTACAAACCTTTCTCAAAGTATAACGTTTCTCATTCGAATTCATTTTATATATATATCATATACTTATTATATACTAATGTGAGATTGTTTACATTCGTGATTTACAGAATGCCTTGACTACATGGGACAGCAAGTACTTAATGAGAGAGCAGTCCAAACAGCTAACAATTCCAAAGGCGGAAGACGGAAAAAGATGCTTTTCGGAAAACACATTACATTAAAAGCAATTCATCATCGACGTGACGCGTGACGTGTTGTTGTTGTTGTTAGGAAAACAAAGAAGGGAAAAAAAAACAAAAACAGCAACTACAGCAAATTGAATGTAATTTCATAAAAAGCGGGTGTTAATTTTTTTGTGCTGTGCGACACAATAGCAACACTGAAGCACGACAACAGCAACACTACAACAATAGCAACAATACATACTCGTGGCTTAATGTGCTAATGCGCAGTGACATGAAAAATGATGGAGAACATGCAAGTTTTACCCCGTCCTCGCTCCGTGGAAGGAGCAAACTAACCAACTTCGAGTAAAGAAAAAGAGCGAAACACAACCAGCTGCAAATTGGATACATATATAAATATATACATATATAAATATATACATATACAAATATATATACATATATAAAGAGCGAGGGGGAGCACAGTGTGCTGCTGTGCTTGTTGCTATCGTTGTCACGGCAGTTGCAAATAGCGCAAGGAGCACAACAACAGACACAACATTGACAAGCGACAACAAAGCGGCACAACAAAATAGCGGTAGCAAAAAGGGCTACGTTGCACCAACGAATTAAACTGAGCAGCGGCAGCATCATTTATCAGAGTATCAGGCCAGAGAACAACAGCAGCAACAACAACAAGCTAAATATCAGGCATATGTGTGTGTTAGTTGGCGATACCATTGTGCTACCATTGCTGAAAGGAAACGGCGCGTTCATTCAAAAAACCATTAACACTAATAAGCGACCAAGAAAAGCAACGCCAACACCAACACCAACACACCAACATCGATGTGCCATTGTGTGTGAGGAAGCCAGCTAAGTAAAAATACTGAGGAAGAGCAGCCACAACGAGCAGTAAACTACAAGAGGGAAAAAGTAGAAAGTGAACCTGCCACAAATGATGCCGCCACGACTGTTGCGTTTGGGGCTACTGCGTGTGCCGCTGCATTCAATGGAACTGCGCATTCTGCTGCTCTGCCTGCCAACGCTTTTGCTGGCGACCACGCTGGAGCCAGGTGAGTGAGCTTGGTATTTAATTAATGCCACTCGGACAATTTCTGGAAACGTTTAGACGCTGGCTAATAGCCAGTTTAAGTTGCCAGTTTTGGGTTTAGTGGCCTGACAATTGAATTTAAATGAGATTTTTACCGGCCCCTTCAAAATAAGCGCCAGTTTATTTTATTGTTGGCATAAAGTTTGGAATGAACTGTTGTGCGAACTGCTGCCACGCCCAACAATTAAACCCCTAAGCCAACATGAACGCAACTTTGCCAATTTACGGATTTATTATTCTAGCCAAATTTTATTTGGCCAACCGCGGCAGCGTTAAATTCCAACACTTTGGCGCTAAGTAGACACCTGCGGCTCAAACTTTTAAGCTACAAAAATTTTCATTAATAGCTAAAGCGACAAAAGACTCTGCAAAATTGTTGTTTTTTTTGTCATTCGATTTGGAATATGCAGCGAGTGAAGTCAGTTTGAGTTTTCTGTTTATAGCCAATCGTTTGGAGCAGGTTTATTTTTGGCCTAAACTTTACGGTAGATAAGCATTTTTAAGTTAACGGCGGCAATTGCTTGGCAAACAATTATTAATTTTTCATTAAGCTCACGCAGGATTTTGGTGGCCTCAGTTCGCAGTGGTTTTTTTGTTTTGACCTCTTGCTAATTTGGTTTAAATGGACGACAGCGCCTAAAAGCATGCCACACCCCTGGGCTATTTGCTTATTGGGTGTGGATTTATGTGTGTGTGTGTTTAGGAGTATGTGTGTGTGTAACACTCGCTACACGGCATCACGTATACGCATCGTTAGCCCCTCTAAGTTATGGCCAACACGTAACATTCACAAATAATAAGGATAATGAAAAATACACAGGGGAGAGATTAGCGCTAAGGGGCACCTCACCATTTGTTTTTTGTGGTTGTTGTTGCTGTTATTCTGGCCGCGGCCGCAGTTCTTCTAGTTGCTGTTGTTGTTGTTGTTGTTACTGTTACCGTCACTGTTACTTTTGCCCTTGTGGCTTTGGTTTTGACCTAAAAGAACCCTGAGCGCCATTGCCTGCTGCTCTTGCTTTTTGTTTTACTTCTTCTTTATTTTTGCGTTGGCTTTTTTAGGCTTTTTTTTTTTTTTGGATAGCCAACGCGTTACGCATAAATTATTAAGGCAGCAGTGGCAATGGCGACACCTTATCGGTTCGCGGGTCGCTCATTACGCAGCCTCCGGGACACAGCGTCGAGATGGTGGATTGCGGCAAGATCGCGTGACATTGCCAAAATTGAAAATTTATTGCCACGCCTTGTGGCTTAAAAATCTATGCAGAACCTAAAAATAAACTTTTTTAAATTGACTTTTGAAGTGCGTTGTGCCCAAGCAATTGAAAATGTGAAATATGCAAATAATTCCAACACAACACAAGCACAGTGGATAATGCAATATACAACTCTCCACTGACAGCAAGCAACTCCTCAAGAACGTTCCGTTTAAGTTTAAAAAAAAAATATATATATATTAAAGCCGACTTTCGTTTATATATTGTGTATGTTAGCTGGCGTCTGACTAAGTTATGGCCAAAACGCACAAAGAAAAAAATTTTCAGTTTAGCACTTTCCGCTGACAGTCAGGCAACAACAACAGCAGCTGACACACACGTGTCAGTTTCTGTTGCCTACACACACATTGTTTTCCTTTCCTCTTCTCTATCTTTCTCTCTCTCTCTTTATCTTTCTCATTCTCGTCACTCGACTTTCACTCTTTCCCTTTCTGCTTGTCTCTCACATATTTGCCTGCGTCAAGGTCGTTAGGGCAGCCTCGCACTCGCAGAAACACAATCACACACACCTTCACACACACACACACACATTCGCATTTTTGCAGTGTTTCATTTTCATTCGCGCCTTTGACTTTGTTTGCGCTCACGCTCATGTTTCAAGTGCAAATGAGTTTTGCCATTGGATGCTCTTCTAATGCGCTGTAAAATTTCACCTATTTTGCAAATTTTCTTAGTGGTTTTCATATTAAGCTGAAGGCATTTGTAACGCTAGATGCAGGATCTTCAGCTTACGGGGCTTGAGCTCAGGTTAAGGCAGCTGGCAGGTGGTTGGTGGCCCGTTGAAGGCAGCGCACCGGAAGGGACACAGCTTAAAAACTGCTAAGCACTTTGGCCATGTTGCCAGGGAGCGTTGACTTAAGCAGCTTTCTGGCTTAACTGGAGGCAGACAACGCCAACATATTGGCAGGGCATTAAAATATTACGCATCCGCCGTGAGGATATGTGAGAATAGCGGACTTAAGTATAGGGCGGGAGGTGACAGATAAGTAGTCGATGGTCTTTGGTGGTTCGTTGGTTTGGGAAAGTCAAAGAAGACAGATAAATAATCATTTTGGAAAACATGACAAGTGCGCACAAGGAGCAGCACCAACAACAACAACAACAAAGCAATATTAACAATAACAAACGGAAAAAGAAAGAGAAACGAACGCTATCAGCTGCCATGTGTCGTGCTCTGGGGCCATAGAACTTAAACGTTCGCAAGATTGACAAGAAATATTTATTATTAATAATAAACATGCAAGCCACGCCAGTCGCACTTGCTGACTTCATTATTTATCGCTTTTCAGTTGCTACACCCCCCCCCCCCCCCAGTATACTTATATATATATATATTTATTCCTCTCCTGTATGTAGGGAAAATGGAATGAATAACGAAAAGCCAACAGTTCCACGACTACCTCATAATTTGTATACCCTGTAACCATTTATTTGTTAGGAAAG
Organism: Drosophila longiperda; assembly: GCA_035042125.1. Taxonomy (NCBI): domain Eukaryota; kingdom Metazoa; phylum Arthropoda; class Insecta; order Diptera; family Drosophilidae; genus Drosophila; species Drosophila longiperda. Next base: position 13,703,210 of record JAWNLV010000107.1, read on the forward strand.
AGTGAGTTGGCGCTGTGCATGGGCATGTCGCAGACAAGTGATGTATTTATATTTAAATATGTATTTATATTTGTGTAAATTACAATTTTAAATATGTATACGAAACAGCAAAAGTTGTACTGCAGAATATAAGATGATAAAAGGGGAAGAAGGCTGGTGAATCTAACTTGCTTTCAGAGAATGTTTTTTTTTTGCTTGTAATATAAGTGAAATTTAATGAACATTTTCCATTTAATGTTGGGTGTCAATTTCTTTTCAGCTAATTTTTACTTTTTTACAGGGCATCTACTTGTCGCGTTTTGCCCCCTTCTACTTATTTGTGCTGTTTTTGCCATTTTTGCAAGACATCCGGTTGCGGGCGGCCATTGGACGAGCGCCTTCGCCGGTCGCCATTTCTATTGCTTTTTGCGCAAGTTTTATTACAGTTGCCTACTTTCAGGCATAATATATAATAATTCACACGCCTAAGCCGCAGGCAGCTGACATGCGCACGTAGCAAGCAGCAGCAGCAGCGGCAGCAGCGGCAGCGAGAAAGCAGTGAAAGAAAGCGACTCGTTGAAATACGCGACTTTTAGCCATTTTATTAGCAGTGCGTGTTTTTTTACTATTATATCGTTTGGCCCCACACACACATATGCAGATATTATATCCATAGTATACTCATAGTGCGGCAGGCACTTGACCTTAGTCCCTGCTGTGGGTCTAGGCGTGAGTTGACTTTTTGTGTTTGTCTCTGAGCATTTACATTCCTCTTAAAATGCGCAATATATTTCGAATTGCGACTCCATGTGTGTGTGGTCGGTTTTTGCTGTCATGCATACAAATGCAAAGATAAAGAATTTATACTTCTTCTGATTCTGATTTTTTTGTGGCTCTTCGGCTAAAAATTTGTTAGAATCAGCCATTTATCTTCAGTATATATAAATGTTTTTATTTCATTTTTTTGTTGACCACCAACATCGACCTGACCCGTCATAAAGTCTCTTTTCCTTTGTCCTGCTACTGCCATAATTTGCGATATTAATGGTGCATTGTTATTGTCTGCAGACAATTTTAATGTCCTTACATACAAATAAATAAACAAATTTAAACTCAATGCAGCGTGACCAAAATCGAGCAAACAAAGAACCAAAACACCAAAGGAACTTTGACGTCATTGCAGAGCAGCGCTAATAAGGGAAAATGCGCATGTACTCCACAACGACGTAAACGAATACAAATTCAATAACAAACTCGAGTGCACAGTCAAAGACGCTCAGACACACGCAAGGACACACACAAGCATACAGACAAACACACATGCGATTGGCTAAGGATGTGAGCAGAAGATTCTGAATTTCGGCTATTGCATACGCATGCCTAAAGTATGAACTATAAAAATTTACGAGGCAATAAAAGTGCGAGCTCGCTTCGCTGTGTTTTATAGTCAGCAAGGCAGACAATAGGTAAAGACAGAGTCGGAATAAAAATGGAACGGAAATACTGCGCAATGCTTCGATTTTTCATTCTCACACAACCAATTTGCCAAGCAGGTGGACTGAATAGGTAGGTTTTGGCGCCAAGGCCAAACAATCTCTCATGCGTGGCTGTGTCTGTTTAAAAGTTTTTCCTGCACTACGCACTTCTGACAGATAGATTGATTGATTAAATTGCTTTTTTCAACGCGGCTATATGTTTATATTACACTAGCCCAATCTCAATTTAATAAATGTTTACTGGGCTTTGCCTACCTAACCTGGTTAGTCATATTCCAGCTGCTTGAGCACGCAACGCATTAAAAAGTACTAAATCAAGTAAAATACTTGACTCGGACGCAACGTGGCGGAAACTTAATTTGGCTACAGGTTGGCCACTCAGGCTGCCCCGGCAATAAAACTTTCCTAATTAAACTCAAGATTTGTAGTTGCAGTTGTCTGATTTAAGTTTGCATGATGCGTATACGTAATAAATTGCATACTAAACAGCAGCAAGTAATCGCCTCATTGGCAAGTAGCTGAACAGGAGGCAACTACTCACAATACTTGTATTAAATTTAGCTTCAATTGTATGTAAGCTGCTTATATCGATTCCTGGTATTGAAGTTGTTATTGATGAAATTAATTTGATATTAGGTTCACTAAAGCCCTATTCATATGCATTTCTAATGACCAACCATCAAAATACTCATACTCACTACAAAATTGTATGCAAAGTAACATTTAATTTATGGGTTGGATAGCCAAATGATAGATTTGATACGAAACATTGGTAGTTCACACTATAATTTGATGTTAATGTATGATTGGTAAATAACAATGACAATGGTCAATGTTATACCTTAATATTTAGTAATAGCATAATAATTGAAATGCTACCAATTGTTCAACAACTTATCCAAGGAGTAAGAAATCGATATACCATCCATTGGGTTGTTGTGTCTCGTCTTTTAATCCTCTTAACAATGTCAATTCCCTTTGAAGACTTTGGCCTTGTCTTAAGTCATTTATTTATGCATCGTAATTTGATTAATCTTCTAATTTTTCTAATTGTATCAGCTTGGCTTATTATAATGCCTAAAGTATTGACCCGTGTGACAAAGTTCATCAACTTATTAAATGGTTGAGCTAATTCAAATTTCAGATCATTGAACGACGTTGAAATACGTATAATATTATACAAAAAGGACTAACATGTATGGAAACAGGCATCTTCTGAAATGCTCGTTAGTTTATTATATTGAACAAACAAAAATAATTATATTGCAGGTGATCGCTACATGAAAGAAACTCGAAAAAGTTGAATGAATTTGTTTTCGACTTATAAATTTTGCCCCAAAACATGGCTAATCTAATTCAATTAAATATAATCACATTGCGTGCTCCCAAACTAAACACAAATAAGACAAGGACAAGAAAAAGCAGTTTGTTTTCTGTCATTATTATATTGTGTTTGGTATATTGAGAGCATGTGATAGGGTAGAGAAATCAATAAATGCCATGCAGCGTCAATAATCGTAAATAACACGCTGAGAATTCCTATGTCAATCAATTGCTTTATTATTTCAAGAGTTATAAGTAAATTTATGGAAGAATCAGCAGTTTGAAATGACTGCCTGTTAGTGAGTTTAATAATATTACAAATTTTATTTTCCAATTTGCAGTGCAACCTAGAAAGTTATATATTTGAGGGCGCACTTGCTGATTGCAAGCCCAACAGCAAAATTGCAATTGCAATCGCAAACTCATACTGAAAACTGGCAATTTGAGCTGTAGCTAAAGTGTAACCCAAGTGACCTATAACGCAATTCAGGAGATTGCACCTCGGACTCAGCAACTACCTTATTTGTCAATCAATTGTCAAACGCTTTCTTTTTTACTTTATTTATATACATATATAAATGTATATATATATATATTTTATTGATTGCAGACCAAAAGTCAATACTCACAGATAACGATTGGAAGAAGCTATGGATGCGCGGCGGTATAAGTGCAGACTCAAAATTGGATAATAATCTCGACTCCAGTGACAGCCCCATGTTCGAGGACAGCGAGGTAGGTAGACCAAAAAGTCCAGGTGATTGCTCAAACTGCGACATTGATGAAGTGCTCCGAAAAGTGTGTCTTAAAGTCAATTTTAATTGACTACAAAAAGGTGCTGCTGGTGCTGCTTATGCAATTGCTTTTACAGCAAGTGGCGCAAGTGGCACTTGTGTCCATGTCGAGGGTTCTTCGTGATTACTACAAGTCTTGCCAAAATGTTTCCTTCTTTTGATCAATATGTTCAAACGAAATTGTTTTGGCCAGTGTAATTACTACAAAACATGAAGACGCCCCTGTCTAATTAATCCTTAGTGCTTATATATATTTCATTCGTTCTCGCAACGAATCTAATTATCCAAAAAGGCCACGCCACAACTACTAAGACACAGTGCTCAGATCCAGCATATATATAGCCACATATATAAATTTATATACATACATAGATTTACATATATAATAAATGGCGCTTTGTTCTGCTGACTAATAGCGCGCTGTGGCTCACAGTTTGTGTGGTTATTTTTTGCCCTTTGCCTTTCTCTTTGTATCTTTTTACCTTTACAGGTCGCGCATAAAAAATGAACTTTTAACTTTTTGTCTTGTGTTTTTTTCTCTCTCTCTTCCACATTTCCTTACTTCTCTTTCATACAGCTGATGGCGCATAATACGACCGTCCAGCTGGGTGGCACCGCCTTCCTGGTCTGCAAGGTCACCGGCGTGGACAGAGTGGGTGTAAATTGGGTTTGTTTTTGACTCTCTAATTGTACCGCCTCTTGCACGAGGCCATCCCACTTTCTAGCACAAAAAGTGTATACATTTCGCATTGTAGTTGCTTGCATGCCACAATAGCCGCATTTTACTGGATTTGACCGCATCGCTGAAAGCATTTCAAAACTGAATTTTATATTCTTTTGTAATTTAAGGTGCAAATTTTTCGTAATATTTTCAGTTTTGAATTTTATGACATTTATCTTGTGCCTTTGCCGTTTTGGTGTCTTTTCTTTTTTATTTGAATTTCATTTCGTTCGTCAAATTGGGCACGCAAAAGACCAATTTGTTTGGCAGTTGAGCACGAAATACAAATACGAGCTTAATTTGCAGCTGAAAGCCAGAAAACGTTTGCCATGACATTGTGCACACTTTGTTTGCCATTCAACGTTTGCTAACAAGCAATTAAATGGCTTACTGAGACACGCAATTCAAACCTAGCCACGAAACGCCACGTAACTCAACGCAATCCAATAGAAGACCCCATTATTTGACTAAGTATGTGCCAAAACATCAATTAACCAGAGCCAGAGCAAAATATTTAAAAAGGTTTCACTCAAGTGTCGACACGTGTCTTGCTAGCAAAAGGAAAATCGTGTTTACCATTGCTAAAATATAAATTATAAATTTTAATCTAGCAAAAGTTCTAAAACATGTTCTGGACAAATGTCAATTTGCATGCACTTTTTTGCTGGTAACATTTTACCAACTTTTTGTTTTTAGAAATTTTTTATTTATTTTATTTAAGCAATTGCATTTACTCACTTACTTAAAAAAAAAAACATTATTTTTTGTCAGTGAGTAAAGAAGATTTAAGCTAAATCGCTTTGTTTTCGTTCGATTGCCAAAGTACTTATATATATATATATATATATATTATTTGCCTCAGTTGCTGGTTGATTTACTTAAAACTGACATTTGTGCAAAAGTTATAGTTAAAGTTTCCGCATTTTAAATTGGATTTCAAAAAATTACTGAAAGCAATTTAATAAATCTCAGAGTTCCACTTTGCGAAAACTAATAAATTTCCAAATAGTTATTTTCTTTATTCTTATTTTTATGTTAAGCATATTTGATATTTGCATTTGAGTCATATTAAAGTATAATTAAAAGCGCAAACTGATGTGAACTTCACAGGGCATACAAAAAAAGCTTTTCACAAGTTTTAATTTATGTTAACACACCCCTTTTTAAACACACTCATGCATTTGATATGAGTTTTTTAATCAGATTTATTTGTTATATAATCATAGCCAGATGTGGCAGCAATTGCATGCAAATGTACCGTAAGGAAACTTACTACTTTATGTGGCCTACTTTTATGTGTTTCTCCAAAATCATTTCTTTGCACCTTTGCCTCATTTGAGCCGAACTCTGTTCAGTCGATAATATGATTGTGCTTAATATATACTTGTGTGGCACAGAATCAAATATCTTGGATACGGCGTCGGGACTGGCACATATTATCCTCGGGCGCCCAACTCTACACAAATGATGAGCGCTTTGCGATACTCCACACGCCCGGCTCCAACATGTGGACGCTGCAGATAAAGTTTGTGCAACGCCGGGATCACGGCATGTACGAGTGCCAGGTTAGTAAACCTATATTTATATATATATGTATAGATATATATATATATGTATAAATGGATATTCCATATTTTATGCATGCAATGCAGTTGAAATGAACTAAAGTAGATTTGCATATGCACCATTTTGCAGAGGGCGAGTGCGAATACGCAATTTTGAGGTTTTTTGTGTTTATTTTTTGTATTTTTTTTTGTCTCATGTTTCGCTTATGGCTCGGTTCACGTTGAGTTCCACAAGGCTGTCGATTTTTTACACGGCGCATGATTTAATTGTAGTATGCAAATTGGGGTTTTTATATGCAAACAGCTTCGATTTAAAGCAACCTGCTGGGCGTCTGCGCATCCGCATTTGCATTGGCATCCAGATGCACATCCGCAACCACATCTGAATCCGCATTTTCATGACGTTGACAGGCTCACCGACCGGCACCACCGAAAGCATGTGACTGTCAGGCGCAGACGCTGCGGATGCCAGATAAACTGGACACTGACAAATTTAGCCAGTGACTTGCACACACGCCCCGGATCATGTAGTGTACTTGTGTCAGTGTGTGTGAGTGTGTGTGTGCTGACATGCTTTCAAAGTAATGCAAAAGTAAGCCAGCAGACAAAGCCGAAAGTCATGCGGATATGGTTAAAGGGATTTTTTATTTTTTACCACAAAACGAATAGATAGGTTGCATAAAAAAACACACACACACTCACACACTCAGCATTTGGGGATGTAGGAAAACAACTAACCAAAAAGCAACAAAGTTTGGCAACGTCTGAAATGGACACTTGACAGTAACTCTGTGCAGCATCCGTACAAGTGGTGCTCCGAGACTTGCATTTGCAGAGAGCAGAGAATGAGGGGCGGTCGGTTGGGTCACAAGGCGGAGCTGGAGGAGCTGGCGGAGCTTCAAAAACGTATCTTCAATTTCAAAATTGTTTGCATGCAATTTCAATAAGAGCGAAAGACAGTCCACATGCCAGAACTACGACCAGCACAGAGAGTCTGTCTGCCAACCGGGCTGGTCGAAATAGTCTGTCAGTCGGGGCAGTCAGCTCAGCTGAGGGCTACGAGTCCTGCATGCAAATATGCCGAAATGATTATTTTTCCTTTAGCCTGGCAGTGCAATTGGTGCCCGGACTCAGCTGAGCCACCTTCTCGCCTGCGAGCCAGCAATTTTTTTTTATATTTTTTTTTTTTGATTTGGTATGCAACGTGTAGGAAGCGCCAGCACTTTTCCACTTATATAGAAAATGCTCGTTTTTGTTTCATTTTGCGTGCCAAATTGAAATTGTTTGATTTGCATTTCAATGAATGCAACATTTCTTGTAGTCAAAACGTTTCACCAGCCCAGCATTGGGTGGGGGGGGGGGTTGCTAAGGAATGGGGTATCGGTAAGGAAGGGTAAGGAAGTTGTATAAACTTAATGCTAACACTGACTGGCCATTGCTCAGAGTTTACTGATGCATTAACGTTCGAGTTGATTACGTATACGAATCAAATTTAAACTTGCACTCTTACCTTGTACTTGTACTCAATTGCTGACTTTGCTTGATTTATCACACAGGTCTCGACACCGACTGGTATCATCTCTCACTTTGTGAATCTTCAAGTGGTTGTGCCGGAGGCATTCATTCTTGGTTCCGGTGAACTGCATGTCGACATGGGCTCAACCATCAATTTAGTTTGCATTATTGAGAAGGTAAGAACAAATAACTTGAAAATTGTTTAAAATGTTTTTCGCTAATTTCGCATTAAAATAATTTCGTTTTCAATATTGATCACTTGTCTAAAAGTTGCTATTTGAAGTAAGCAATCAATCTTAAATTATCGGCATTTTATTTAGCTTCAATTACGCTTAATTGAAAAGCGTTATTTAAGTAAGCTTGATATTAAATTACTATGCTTTTTTGTTACCAGAGTCCGACACCACCGCAGTACGTTTACTGGCAGAAAAATGAACGTCTCATTAACTACTATGACTCCAGGCGGGACATATCCATTGAGACGACACCGGGGCCGCGCACCCAAAGCCGTCTCATCATACGGGAACCCCAAATCACAGATTCGGGCAATTACACCTGCTCCGCCAGCAACACCGAGCCAGCTAGCATTTATGTCTTTGTATCGAAAGGTGAGAATCGCAGATGGGCACCAGCTAACCCAAAACTGGCTGGGAGATTAACCAGCTGCTGCCGCACAGAGAATGCAGATGCTCAACTTAAGCATTGCATTAGTGCGCAAATAAGCAAATAGCGGGTCTTGGGCATTAGGGTTCTTGCCGGGTTTTTGTTGCACGTTACGGTTGCATGCAATTTGCATGGCTGCCTCGCGGCCAAATTGAATTTCTTTAGCATGATTTTAGCATTCAAATAGCCATCGCGATAAGAAGTGTAAATGAAAATATGCAAATTATGCGCTCGCCTGCAGCTTATTAAAATGTTAATGAAAATGCAGCGTATCTGTTGCCAGTAATTCTATACAAATTCTAATTCAAATTTATACCATGTCCCTCTCTCACTCTCTCTCTCTCTCTCTCTCTCTCTCTCTCTCTCTCTCTCTTTCTCTCATTCTGTCACTTGCAGGCGACAATATGGCTGCCATCTCACGTCGCAAAACCTCCTCGGCAGATCGCATCACGCACATATTTAGGTCGATGCTGGCGCCCTGTTTGCTCCTGAATACTGTTGTCGTTAGGTAAGTATCTGAATCTGAATCTGAATCTGAATCTACCCCGTTAAATAGCGGTGTTTCGCCTGTAACTCAATGCAAATGGTTTTCTCTGTTAATTTCCTGCTGCAGACGCATTTTCTTGACCTAAGAACCTACAATGCGAAACATATACAGAATTGCAGCGCAAACACAAAATGGAATATATAGTAAAGTATGAGAATCCTATTTAAGCTATTTCAATGTTAGAACTTAACAACACAAAACAAAAAACCAACAAATATATAAATACTTATAAATATCGAAAACAAATTTACATAAATAAATGATATAACAAATAAAAAAAAACACACGCACACACACACACACACACCCTCGACCTAGAGTAATTCTTAAGCTAAGTCCCATAGCAACTGTGTAAAAATCATGTTTAAATCCAAAAGCACACAAAAATCCACTGTGTGTAAACACTTACATATAAAAAAATATAAAAAAAAATATTTATTTATTAATATGTGTGTGTGTGTGTGAGTGTGTGTGTGTGCTTGTGTGTGAAAGGCATTTACAACAACAACAACAACAATATACAGTTTAGATACTCGTTAGTCTCGTAAGTTTAGTTCGAAATCCTTTTACATAATTGTGTACAGTATGTTTAACAAACTTTTTTATCATTTATGTGTATGTAACTAAATATGTATAATGTTAAATGAATTGTTTAAAGTAATTGTAAAAGTACAATTTGAGTTTAATTGTTTTTTTTTTTTGTGTACTATTTGTAACGTCTGTTTATTGTTAATACTTTTGCCTTGCCAAATCAATCATTGGCCGATCTGTGCATCACAGCTAATCGCATTTTAATTTCGTTATGTTTTCTGGTCTGCAGCAGATAAAATCTGCATAGATCCAAACTTTAGACCTATACATATATATGCATATGCAATTACATACATACATATTTATATTATAACGAAAAGAGAAATAACATTAAAAAGTTTTGCATAAGTAGCCAATTTCAGTCCATACAAAAGTATTGAAAACACACACATACCAAAACGTTATTATAACTGTTACTAATTACTAATTGAAAACCAAGGCATAGGCAAAAAAAAAAAACAGTGAAAAAACAACCCAGCAACAACAAGAGCTCATAATAATTAATTAACTGAATTATTATGTTTGTAAATAAAAAAAATTGTATTGCAAATGGCATGGCAAATACGTCGACACAGAAAAAATACAAAAAGAATATTTAATTTCAAGTGTAAATAAATGTGGAAAATGGATAAAATACAACAAAGCAACAGCAACAACAACAAGAACAACAACACACAAATGACTGAATTCAAAAACAAAATGGCATTGTTGTAATCTTTGAAGCAGGATGAGCAGCAGCTACGCACACTTGTTTATGTGCGAGTGGAGTGTCAGTGTTAGGGTGGAGGGCATCATCTGTCGGAGTCGTAACTGTAATTAATTGCACAACAAAAGAGTTGCAACAACAACAACTGATGTGTCAAGAGCAGACTCGTACCGAATGCCGGTTGCAAACAGACAACTTATCTATAGCTCCAATCTATATAAGGTTTAAGTGTGAGAGAAAACAGCCAAATCAGAATAAATCAAATTATTAAAGCGAACAGGCTTACTTTAGATGTTGCTGCTTCTACTAAATATAAATAAAAATAGAACATAACAAAAACAGTTTCAAGTTAGATGCATTACAAATTCGTACAAATTCCTTATGCCCACTTTAATACCATTAACTATGGCAGAAAAACAATCCGAAAATATATATTAAATTTAGATATTTGCCATGTTGGCGTACAATTCCATTCAACATGTAGTATGGGGCATGCCCATAAGAGAAATTTTTTCCACTTGACGTGTACGCTTTCAAATTGAGAAGAGGATACAAAACACCTGAAACCATTACGTAATTAAATATGTACAATTCTCTCGACTGTTTTTTCGCAAAATACTAAAAAACAAACCAAAAAAAAAAAAAAAAAAACCAAACACAATTTCAAAAAATTATGTAAACATATTTGTGTGTTGTACAATCCAAACAAAAAGTTCATTACATAAAATAGAGAAAAATAATACATTCATTTAAAATTAAAATCATAGCAAATAATAATAAAAATAATAATAATAAGCAACTGTTAAGTATTTCATGAAATTTAAATAGATTCATTAGTAAAGGAAAAGCTTATTGCAAAAACTTAATATTATAATAATATTAACAACAACAATAAAAAAAAAAGCGAGAACAAAGCCGACATCATTGCGAAAAAAAGGAATACCGAATAAATACGTGTATATGTGTATGCCTAAAGCCCAATTTAAAGCCAGCACCACTGATTTTATTTTATATTGAAAACAAAACAAAAATATAATAGTATCGTTTGGTTTCCATTGTTATGCATTTTCCCTGTAAATATTTTAAATAAACCATATGGTATGGTTGATAAAAGCCATTAACTAATTAATGGAATACATGCAAATGACATAAAACCAGAAATTAATATAAGTATGTACTGTATCCGGTAACAAAAACTAAGTAAAAAGAAAGAAAAGAAAAACAAACGAAAAAAGCGAAAAATTATTTAAAAAGTTTTCAATGTAACTGCTCGAAGGGCATTAATGTAAAATTTGAACTTAACAACCATTTGATGAATATGAATTTAAAAAAATATATTATAAACACTTTGTTCTTGCCCCTGGGTCAGACAGTAAAAAAGAATCAAATAGCCATGCAATGACTGCATTGATACCAATAAGAAATGCATTGAAATAAAAAAACAAGTGATTATCATCAGAAATAAATGTAATTTAAATAATAACTACATAGCATAATCGAGTTTATTTCTTTAACGATCGGTGGTGGCGGGTCTACCTAAAAGTAGGCTGCGATGTCTGCAACTTTTTACCAATGCCAATCAATCAGCCAGGGGCAATCAAATTGTCGGCTATTGTGCCACATCTTGCGCTATAATTGGACTCCATTGTTGGCATAACTCAACCACTCACCCAGCGAGCAACACACAATTTTATAGCATTTTTCAGCTCCGCGTAAATTATATTTCGACTTTCTTTGTAAGCCGTTGGCAGTTGGCAGTTTTGCAGTTTGCTTTCTGTCAACATTTTATTGAACGCGCCGCCGTTCATTTCGGCAGCAAACATGTTGCACTTAAGCACACACACACACCCCAAAATACACACACACACACAAACAACCAATTCGAAATTCTTAAAGGAAAAAACTTTGGCTGAGCGTAGAAAATCAAATGCATTGAACGCCAACGCCAGAACCAAGAATAACCAAGAGCCAAAACTTTTGTGGCCACCAAAGTTTCGGGCAAATCAAATGAACCTAGAGTAAATTTTCCATGCCCAAGTGCCAGACGGCGGCAAAACAGAAGTAGCTGGCAAAGAGCGTTAAAGTAAAACATTGAACTGCAAAAGTAATGGAGAAATTTCAACAAGAATTACAAACACACACACAGAGTTACACCCAGCAGTAGGGAATTGGACACAGAACGGCCTGCTTTCAGGCAAAACTTAATACTCTTTCAAAAAGCATATTAATTGTTCTTTAAAATGTGTAACTCTCCAAAGATTGTTGCTAATTGACAGAAACTAAAGCAATTTATATAAATATTGTTTAAAAAGTTATCTTTCGTTTTTTACACAAATTAACATATACCTTATCGATTCATTCTAGGACATAACTATTTTATAAGTGTATTAAGTCTTCGACAATCTGACGATATTTCGATAAAACCTTTAACTTCTCGTTTTCTATTTTTACACAAGCAGGCCAAATGGGCGAAATTGGCTGTTGACAGCCTCGAGTTGAGTGTGTCGAAATACTTCGACATTTGTAAGATTGAAAACTTTGCAATTTTCTATTTTCGATTTGCGTTTTTGATTAAAAACTTTTCACACGTTAACTTTAATATGGACACGCAAAAGCTGACAAATAAACTCTGACTAATTTTAGCCAACACATGAATAAAATATTTTCAAATAAAGCTAAACTGAAGCACACTTTGCAGCGTTTATTAACTCAGTTGCAATTTGTGTTCAAAATATTAAATAATCAAATTTTCTAGAGCATTAAATTTAATGGCTTCACATTGCGGCTGGCTGCAAATTTTATTTTATTTTTATCTATTACGGTTATTTGCTTTAACACTTTTGTCATAAATTAATATTTTGATAATAACTTAATTGCTTTTGATAGTTGGGCCGGATGTTTAAGTTAGTATATTAGTAAAAAAAAATGTTTTTAAATTACAGTAAATTATGGCAAAAGCAAGAAACATTTAGAACTAAATTGGCAATAAAGAAATCTCAAAGATTAAATTAATTTAATAAATATCTAAAGTACAATAAATGTACTTTTATTAGTACATTATATCAACCCTGACTATAAATAACTGTCTACAATGACCTTAAACTTAGGCACTTTTGAGAAGGCAGATCTATTGGCTTTCAGCCAAGAAATCTCAACTGCCTAGCCTACTTTGAGCACCCAATCTATCGAATAGTTCAATCAAGCTTATAGAAGCAAAAAAATAAAGTACATTATTCTTGCATTCTATATCCATTGCCTCCTTAACTGCGCCGCATCAATCAAAGTTGAAACGACAAAAATGCATCCAATAAATTTCAAATAACTAACAATAACTGTAATCAGCACATGTGGCAGCAAGGTGAAAGCGTGGCGCGAAAACAAACAGTATGTAAAAACAATCACTCAAATGGCTCACATTGCGCATACGCTTCGTGGACGCACAGACAAACGCAGAGCGTGCCACAGTGGCAGGCAACAGACAACAACACTCAAGTGAGCTGAAGGCGGCATTAAGCTGTCGCTGTCATGTTCTCTGTTGCCAGAAATTATTGTGCATTTGTGGAAATCTATGCCAAGTGGGCGTATCATTTCACCGTGCTGCACACATTTTCTGTAATTGATTGGAAAACATTGAGTCAGCCCCCTCCCCCAAAGTTGTCCTATTTTCCCCACTGCACCACCACTGCAGGCGGCAGCAATTGTTTAAAAGCATTTTTTTTGTTGCTGCCAGTAATATGCTACAATCTGTTGTTGTGTGGCAAAAACTTTTTGTAGCAGAAAAATGCGCGTATCTCATGTTTAGCACTTCATATTTATTACCTGTCGAGTGCACTCAAATCAGTTACACTCGCTCCCAGCCTGGCGTGTTGCCTGCTTGTAACCCATTCCACTGACCACCGACCCACCGCATGGTGAAGGGTAATAGGTAGCCAAAGGGCAGGGCAGGGCTGTTGTTGGTCAGCAGCAGCAACAAAAATTTTGCTCATCGCTGTGCTTTGATAAGCATAATTGATGATGCAAGCGCGCACAGCCATTGGAAAAAGGCGAAATAATAACAATAGCAGCAAACACAAGAACCACAGCTGTACGCCATGAAAAATAGCTAAAAGCCATTTACGTGGTTGCCCACTAACCCCCTCCCATGTTGCCATCCCCTAACCCCCCTCTGAAGAAATAGTTTTGCACATATTTTATAGCACATTTGTGTATTGAGTGCGCAAGTGCTGAAAAAGTTATCATTAATGGTTCGTTGGATACTGAATTGTAAGTGCATCATCATCATGAGCCGCTCTCCTGTAATTCACTCTAACGAAGACCACACATCCTTCAGCTAACACATACATAAACACACACACACACGCACACACTCGGACACAAGTAGCACTTCAAGGCATGACGAAGGTCGAAAAAAGTATAAGCTTAATTTTTATTTTCCCTGGCATAATTAAAAAAGTTAGCAACATGTGCAACGGTTTTTTTTTCACTGCTGTAAAAGTGAAAGTTGAAAGTATTCTTTAATATGATAAAACTTTTAAGCAAAAACTAAAACACAAATTTGCCAATAAAATACAAGAAAATAAATCATTTTTGTACAATAAATTGAGATAGCTTAATCACTAATAACAAGGTAATTTAATTTATTCAGTTAAAATATTTGCATATTATGATGCAGGTAAGAATTTATTACTGATTTATGATAGCCATAATTAAAATGTAGAAACGAAAAACAGCTGACATTAAGCTGTTATTGAGTAAGTAAATATAATATTTAAAACAGTTTTTGTTGAAAAAAACCTACTGTTTGCGTATCAATTTACTATTTAATTATTTGCGTTTTTCTTTCAAGGCAAAGTTTTTAAAATTTCAAACTTTTCTAATAAAAGTTTGCCAACTATGTGCACATATATTTTTATAAGTTATCTATCAAATGTATGTCATGTTTAAATTAATTGAATATTGCTTAAAAATACACTAATACTATATCTATTGATGGTCTATACTGCGATCTGTCTAAATCCTTACAAATTGTATAGTCGGGTCGCTGGGCATTGCGACTTTTGACATTGAGAACTTGTCGAAACAATTAGGCTAAAAGCAATACAAGTCGAGTCAAAAGTCATTGCATACTTAGAGGCGCTCCCAGTTGACGGAAACATGATAATACGCCGCATTTGACTGCACCGGATGCATTTATGCATATATTTGTTTCCTAATATCCAATTCTCATTACAGTTAAGTTCACCGCATCAGCAGCCTTGAATATGAGTATATGTTAATGTGTGTATGTGTGTGTGTCTGTTTGTGAGGCATCTATACTATGTGCGTAGGTTAAATCGAAATCATTAATTTTAATGAACAGGATATGGTAGGTGCATCACATTGGGAATATGCAGCGGAAAACCGACTAACACACACACAAACAAACACAGATACACACACTCGAAGATGTGATATGTCGTCCACTAATGAGCGTCTCCTGGGTGCAAGCATTGCATGTCGCTTTGTGTATGTGCGTGTGTGTGTGTGTGCATGCGTGTGTGCCACCCATTTGTAGATTGCATGTCGCCTCGGAACATAATTGACGCGCTCAACCTCAATGTCAGAGCACAGAAGAGCTGAGCCGGGTTAAGCAGTTGAGCCTTTAGTTTGACATTTGTAACGACCTTGCCTCAGCTAACATCCAGCTGACTATGTAAAATAGCTAATAAGGACTTAAGCTTAACTGGCTTAAAAGCCAACTTGCATGCTTCCCGTCTGGCTGACCAATTGCCAAGTCATTGAACCTGTTCTTAATGACTGATGCGGCTGCTGACGTTTCCACAGCCGGCAGCTCCAAGTTGGGCTCATTGTAACAAAAAACAAACAAGCCTGTATCCTTGCATTTTTTTGTTCATGAGTTTTCCCGACTCGGAACGTGTTTGTTATGTAAACAAGTTGGGAGTATTTGAGGCAGCTGCCCGCACACAGCAGGAAGGCTTCGACATGCGGCACTTATAATTTGTTACAGTACGTGCAAATAAACAACAATATAACTGATTATATATGTTTGAGTGTGTGTGTGTGTGTGTGTGTATGTTTGGGGGCGTTTTATAAGTGACCAGCTTGGCAGCTGAGTGGTGGACGCAGTCCAAGTAGCCAAAGGCGGTTGCATGCAACTTTTATCAAATGTTTTGTGACATGCAAGGAGCTCTCATTCTCGTCTTCCCAATCGCTCCTTCTGTCCAATCAAATATGCAGGAACACACATGCACACACAGTAGCAAATATATATTCACATGCAATGGCGTTTCGAATTTCCGCTTCCGGCTATTTTAATATTATAAGCAAAGGCATTTTATGCTGAACGCAGCAGCAGCTGACGTCGGCTTGGAGTCGATGTCGGAGCTGAAGTTGGAGTCAGCGTCTGTCATTTGCCAAGAAATCGCATGTGTTTGGTTTTGGCTGGAATATACATAAATATATACACATACACATATATATTTAAACGCATATTTTATATGTGAAATTTTATTTTTTAGCAAAGAATATGCCTGTGCAAGCAAAGAATTAAAGAACTATGGATCATAAAAAAATCCAAGAGGATATCAGCAATCGAGACAGTCCAATTTCAATATACTTTATTTAAAATGTGAACAATAAGAAATTTTATTAATTCGTAAAATCTTGGATGAATTAAATATATATATGTTTTGTGTCATCAAGTTGGCTTTTTGTTATTAGACATCTGCCCTCTGCAAGAAGTGTATTACAAATTTGGATCGCTCTTTCTGTTTGCCAAAGTTGTTTTTGCGCATTTTTTGTTTTCGCGTTTAAATTAATAGGCCGCTGGGCATTTGTGTTTCATTTGTGCATAAATTGCTGCAGTTGAGTAGAAAGTGCCACGCCCGGCTATTGTCTGCGCCATCGCCCCTCCATGTCGTAACGCCCATTAATTACGAATGTGGACTTTCATTTTATGTTTGACGGAAAAATCCACTTTGCCGTGATATCCGGACGGGGCGACGTAAAATTAAACAGCAGCACTTAAAAAATTCGCGAGCACCAAAGTAGTTGAAATTCATTGCAGCGGCTTTTGCTTGCGTTGCAGTCCAAAATTTATGGCCAGCAAGTGGGAGTGTGAGGGGGAGTGGGAGGTGGTTGAGGTCAAGTCAACGTGGCAGCTATTCGTATGTGGCACGTAGCCGAGGTGTTAAATTTGCCATTTGCATAATTGATAAAGTTGATGGTTGTCGGTAAGAGTGGAAAGGGAGGTGAGGCGTATCCGGGCTTAAGCTGTCCAAACGGCTGGTCATGGGCAGCACTTACCAGGTGGAGCACCAAGCTGGCGCCACAGTGCTTAGCATGCTGATTTCTGACCTATGTCGGATGTCCGCATGTCATTCCCATTGCTTGCCAAACGACTAACTATGAGACGCCCTTGTCTTCTATCTTCACTTCGCATTTTCCTTGCATTTTGCCGCATAATTCAGATTTGAGCTATTATGGGCCACAAACTTCCGGCGCTTTACCTGTGTGTGTTTATTGGATAGTGTGTGTGCGTCTCTGTGTGTGTGTGCTTGTGTGTGTTGGCATGCGGCGAGTGCATAAATTCTTAGGACTTTTTCTCACGTAGCGACTGCAGCAATCGTCTTAGCCAGCCAGCCAGCCAACCAGCCAACCAGTCAGCAACTGGCCCTGGACATGGAGCTGATTTCTTTAACTTTTTGATTTAGTGTCGAGTTGGAATTTAAGTTGCATTTATACTACCCCATACGAAACGGTTAGTACTTGTTTTTTATGCCGCTTGCCGCAAACAAAGTTTTATTACTTTCTGCATTGTTCAGCTGCCTTATAGTCCTTATAGTCCTTATAGTCCTTGCGCTTTGCGACTGTTTAAAACTGTTGAAGTATTTCCAAAGAAATCAACCTCTTTTCGTTTGTATTACCCAATCGCTTCTGATGAAGCTTTAAATGCTAAGAAATATTACCTTTTGCAGTAGCTCAGTACTAAGAGGCGTCCAGTTGGGTGGTTGAGTAATTTACTTAAATGTCATTGACTAATGGTTAAAAAAAAAAGAACAAAATTAAAGTCACTGATACAAAGTTTAATTAGCGGAGTGCGTAACATAACGCCAGGTTCATTTTAAAGCCCTTCAAAAACTCCACGTTAATTAGCCTAATTATCCAATAAACCCAACGTCAGCTGACAGAAAAAAGCCCTATGGAAAACGAGATACAGAACGAAATACACAGCATGAAGCGGAAAATAGATGAAGGCAACGGCAAAAAAAAAAGGAAGAAGAAAAACAACAAAAAAAATACTCCCAAATGAGTCATCAGCACAATTCATCATCTCTGTCTGTCGCTGTCTCTGCGGTTCAAAGAGCGTCTTGTCGACACAACCAGCATCAGTATATTTATGGGCGCCTTATGGGCGTGTCCTGGTGTCCAGAGAACGCATTAAAATAGACTGTTTATGCTAGAAGATTACGCGCTGACAGCAGCAAGAAAGGTTAAGGCACAACACAAACGTACAAATCCACACATGACCAATAAAATAAAATCCAAAACTGACCGAGTTTTGTGGCTCAAATTGGGAATTGAGAATTCTGCGAGAATTCTGGGAGTGTATATGACTACTAAAGCCCCTAATTTACCGTGGAATTTATTTCATTTATTTAATCTAACTGTAAGCTTGCTGGGCAAGTTACAAATAGTCATTGAACAACAGTATATGTGACTGCTTACAGCATTTTCATTAAAACAGGGTTCCAAATTTTAATATGACACATAAAAGCAAAATCCTTCTCAAATATTTGCCAAATTCAGTTATTACATTTAACAATGGTATATTTTAGAATTAAAAAATTCACAATTCTAACCAATTTTGAATTAAAATCTATTTACGAAAATTTAAATTTGTTGTTAATTGACAATTTTTTTTTTAATATTAATTGAATTAATTAAAAATTAACTAACCTTTTCTTTAATGATAACCAAGATTATGTTTGCAACCAGTCAATAACTAACCTACGTCAATCGGCATATGTCGTTATGAAATTATCAAAATTGAGTTACCCGATGCCAAAATTTTGCTAAGGACAATTTTATGCAGCTTATTGGTTGTGTGTATGGCTGGTGCGTGCCGGCGCCTAATAAACTTCACACAGACACTACGCAGAAGTGAGAAATTATGCTGACTGCTGAAATGTATGCAATAAAAATTTTTCAGCTCACGCACACACTTGAGCGACCCTCGGCGACCCAGTCCAATGATGGCCGCCATGGCGACGTCTATGTGAACTGTGAAAAATGGCTGTCAAACTGAAATAGGGCCACAGGCGTGTTGCCTGGGGCAGGGGGGTAGCACGTTTTTGGCCAAAAGTTATTAATTTGCAAGCTGAATTTAGATGCGCTAAATGGTGCGAGCTGCTCGACGGTATTTAGATATACGCACGGCACAATTACAGTTCTAGATAAAAAAAAATAGAAGAAGAATAATAAACACACACAAACACACAAAGCACTGCAGCGCCACACAAAGCAGCGCACAATTTCATACTTAATCTGCGCTCGGCGCTTGGAAATTTAATTTGCTGCTGATTGATTACAAGCGATTTTGTGTAATGTGCCCAAAGGACTTAGGGCGGAGAGGTTGGGTATGGCATTGGTTTTGACTTTGTGTGTACGGGTTTGCCACTGCTGGACCATCGTCACCATGGCCATATTAGCTACCACTGCTGCTGCTGCTCCTGCTGCTGGCATTGCTCATTGTAATGGTTCTCGTGCGCGGGCCATTTGACTTTGAACTGCTCACTCTTGCCTCATTTGGGTAGAGGGTATTTGGATGAGAATGTTGGCTGTTCGTTGTGAGCTGATTGAATGCTTTTTTGCTAGCAAAATGAACATTTATTTGCTTATTCAACTCCACTGAATATGCGCCAGATCTTTGTTAGCTGCTAAATGCAGCATGACAAGTGTCAGAGCAAGTCACAAACTGCCCCCCTTGCAACATTCCACTTCATGTTCTCTGCATTTGCTGTTTGTACTTGTGCATTTTCTTTAATGACAATGCCTGAAATTAAATTCCATGCAGCGCTTTCTCCCTCTCTATCTCTCTCTATGTATATCTCTCTCTCTCTCATTTATTGCAAAGCCCCTATTAATTTATTGTCTTAAAATCTAAGGGCATTTATCCTTATCTTAAAGTTTGCCAAGTTCTTGTCATTCATGACATGACTTCTATTGAGTTATTTCTTGGCAATGAATGAATTTATCGATGATTGTGCAGCGACCAGCGGCATTTGTTGCTGCTCTCTTTTTTAATCTTCATTTTATTTCATTTTATAAATTAGCTTTCAAATGGTAGAGCTTATGCATTCAAGTAAAAGTATAGCCTTAAAACTATTCCAATAATTTAGCGACTTCGATGACAAAAATTCGGAATAAATGAGCAGTGACACAGATATTAATTCTGAATTTTATTATTGATTTTGCCCAATTCCCTCGGCACTGCCAAATTAATGCCAACCGAAAGTCATAAACTTTAAATTAGAATCCATAAAACGAGCAATCAAAGAGAGTTCATTTCCATACAACAAATTGCCATTTCAACCATCATTTACGATTCTGTTGTCCCAAGATAACAATCTTATGTAAGTTTACTCTACATACAACATTATTAATTGCCATTGCCAACAACCTTAAGACTCCGGGTTCGGTGTGCACTTTCAGCAGGAGAAACTCTCAATAAATCTGTTTGCTGGACATTGGGTATTAACAGTAGCCGCTGAGTATTGCCATTGTGCGAGCAGAAAGACAAAAAAAAAAATTGGTACTGATGTCTGGGTTATATTCGTTGGGTATATTATTTAACGGAAAATTCAGGCAGTCCTTTTGCCATATCCATTTGTGTCCAGTGTCCTGCAAGCTGCTCTGCTCTTAATAGGATCAGAACGTACTAGCACTTGTCTGCAATTACTGTTTAATTAACCTGGCCGGAGCATCTCTCAATTACTCCGTTGAAGCTTGCAAGAGGCAGCTTACTAGCTACTTATATACGATATTTATTTACTTATTAATAAACAAAATGATCGATTCAATCGGAAAATAGATATATATATTAATTTGGTTATTAATATCATGGCAACTCTTTTGAACTTGAATAAGCATATACAAATAATACATAAGCTAACTTTTTATTTATATTCCGAGTATTTATTACCAGCAAATCATTGCTAAATCTTATAATTTAAAATTTGAGCAACTACAACAACTACAACTTTACAATATTTAAAGTTACGTATACTTTTAAAAATTTTTCAAATCAGTAAGCAACTTTTATGCTCATGACTTGCTGATAAAAAAAAATGCAACGAATGCTAAATAAATGTGATACTTCCTGGAAAATTGTGTGTGTTTGTCTATGGAAAAAATAAACTTTGCGAGAAATACTCGCTTTGTGAATTATTTTGTCCCTGGCTGTGGCATAAAACTGTGTATTCGCAGCCATAGAATGAAGATGAGGATGATGACGAGCACTCAATGCTTAAGGAAGTGGAAAAACTTGCTTGTAACTGGTCAAATAGGTAGCAGGATAAGTAACACAAACACAAATCGATTGCCATGGAGCTGCATTTGACAGATGCAAGTTTCAGGTAGTCAGTTGCCGGTTGCAAGTTAAGAGTTGCTACCATGCTTAATTGACATAGACGTCCATTTAAATTTACCTAGCTAATAGCTGCATTCAACCTGATCACACGGCATGGCATATATATATATATATATATATATATATATATATATATATATATATTTAAAATGGCAGCACCAGCAACCCTCAGGTAACTGACATCAATCTGAGCTAACAAAAGCTCGCTGCACACACCAGAACATGTGAGTAGATGAAAGGCATACGGCATGCACTAATTACGACCACTATGATCCAATTGCCAGAGCGTTGAGGCCAACGCCGCACGGCCAGCTGCCAATCAGGTCTGTTTGTCCAAGTAAAGGTACATTTCAAGGCAGCTCTGTAGCAGCTTTGCGGCTTTGTGGTCAGCAAAACTCTTTGGGGGCGTACAGAAAAAAAAGAGGCAAACTAGAAAATAAAGAAAAAATGCAGAGCGAAAAAAAATCTGAAATCAAGTAAGCGGTTGCCTTTTGAATTGAGGCGAGTTGCCGCATTCTATGCTTTTCATTTAATTTTTATTCATATATATATATATATATATATTCCAGTATATACATATAAGTTATAGATCAAAGGGGCCTGCAAGGCGTGGCTCTGATTTGCCAGCATGCAAAATGCAATAAACATGAATTTCAGCCCCGTTGCCATTAAACGAGCGATGCATTTTTGCTGCACCGACAACAGCAATAACAAGAAGAAAGAGAAACAGAGAAGCAGCTGCAGAAGGGCAGCCACGTTGCAAGAGCAAAAGAAAAACGCAGCTGAGTGCCGGGCTTTGTTGTCCATTTACGTCAACAATTTCATTGAAGCTGCAGTTACAGTTACAGTTACAGATACGAATACAAACACAAATTCAAACACAGGCAAAGCAAAGCAAAGCAAAGCAAAGAGCCAGCTTAAGGACGCAATGCTGGAGCCGCAACTAACTGAAGCTATTTGCCAAGTAGTTTCAGATAGACACATAGATAAAATTGAACTGGGATTTGGGGATTGCACAAAAGTAACTGAGCAAATTTCCGCAGCTAGTTGAGCTTTGTGCGCTGCTGCTGCCTCTTCTACTAAAAACGAAGCAAATTGAATGCTGTTACAACTCACAGCAGCAGCAAACCAGCCAAAAAGTTGGCCAAAAACTATTGGTGCACTGCCTGTGAATTAAGGACTCGCAATGCGTTCAATTTAAAGCGGACTTCGCCATGTACCCCAATTAAAGGTACAGTAAGAAACACAACCAATGCAGCTGATGTTGCTTCTGCTGCCGATGCTGCTGCTGTTGCTGCTGCTGCTGCTGTTGTTTCTGCAGCTAAAGCTACTGCAATTTACAGCAACAGGAAATTGCATATGGCACTCGACGCTAATTCACACCGGAAAACAGCGACGCACAAGCTGATGTCCGCGCTTGCTTACCCACACAGACACACAAACACACAGAAACACAGAGACAACAGTGGAGCAGAGGACATCTTATTCAAGCTGGCATTGTCCATGAACTGTATGCTTACTGGGCCACACCCACACACATAAGTCCACACACAAAGAGAGGCACAAGCACATGCATGCATAAATTGCAATCTACACGCGCAGCGATTTCATTTATTAATAATGCATTTGCCAACTACTACGGAGCTGGGTTGCCTTTGTGCTCCTCGAGCGCAGTTTGGTGTGCGTTTTGTTTTCATATGAGATTTGCAGCATCACTGGCCAGCAGCCACCTAGTTGCATCACCACCGCCACAGACACATTCATTTGCCGCAGATGCAGCTGCTTAAATCTTCATTAGTCGTGATTTTAAGTCTCAAATTAGCACAGATTTTTCTCCTTTATTCTTTTTACGTATTTTCTTATTGCGTTTATTTTTCACACGGCAAACGTTTTCTGTGCGGTTTTTAGTGTTGACTAACACTAATTAGAAAATAAGTGAACCAAATGAACTAACACAAACGCAAACCGAATGGTAAAGAAATCACTGATTTTTAACGAATATTGCATAGCATATAAATGACATTTAAAGGCCATTATAAATATATTATATATATTATGTTAAACTCCTGCAGCTATATCGATTTACTCTAAAGCAATTAAACTGAGGAAATATTTCAAACACTCTACGAAAAGTAAATCCTTATTAAAGTACTGATATCAAGTATTTATGCTATACCCAAATAGAAATTATATATTTATTGCACAATTAATTTTAACTGATTTAAAATGTACAAATATGCAATAATGTGTGTAAAATATGAAAATAATAAACACACATATGTATAAATGAATAGAGTGCAAATCTCAGTAGTAATAACTATGTAAAATATTTATTAATATGTATATTTAAAACATTACCACAACATTTATACAACACATTCGTGCTGGTAAAAGGTGTCAAGCTGGGCTTGTGGCATGAGTATCTGTATATGCCACACTGCATATATCAAATGCAGTTAACTTGCACTCATATAAATTATTATGTTGCTAGTATTTTTGACATTTATATGCTTTGAGGTAGAGCCAAGCCCATAAAATGGGCCACCGATGTGGGCGTAAGAGACCCCAGACTTGGCACACACACACACACACACAAATTTAATTGGAAGTAGCCCACAAAAATCAAAAACAGATACATGAACTCACCCCAGGTGAATCACTGTCAGTGAAGACTTATGTCAGTTGCGGCTTATCAATTTAAGCAATCCGCAAACAATTTTGACAGCTCTCCAAAAACTCTTTTCATACATGCAGCATAGAGCTTTGTTCAATATTGGACTATTTTAGTTTTTCATTTATTATAGAATTAATCGGCTTGTGGCTGTTTATGCTGATTTTCACTTTTCGCCTTGGTGCACAACTAAAATTAACCCCGACTGCCATTTAACATATAATCAAATGAAGCGTAGCCGCAACTAATCTCATTTAAGTTTTGAATGCTTTTGGCCTGAATAAAATGTGCGTATTCTTGTTTACGATTTTATTTCAAATAATGCCGCATCACATATTTTTTTTTTTGTTTAGATGTTGACCATATATCAGCGAGAGTGTGTGTGTGGTTTTTAATAGTTTGTGTTTCACTTTTATTTCGGTTTGTGCCAATCGATGGCATTAGTGGAAAATCAATTGAGCAATGGCAGCAATCAAAGCCGTAAGCTATGAAATCAAAACCGCACATCAGTTGTTATAGCTGTTCAATATTGTGTTTACTGTTCTTGTTGCTGCTGCTGCTGCCAGTGGGTGTGTTCACTTGGGTGTACATGTGTGTATGTGTGTGTTTTGGTGTGTGCGTTTCTGTTTGCGTTTCAGCTTAAATTGCCTTTGACAGCTTGAAATATACGATTTTTATTCAATCTAACACTTATGCATTTTGTTTTTAGCTAAAAATATGTACAAGCAAACACACAAATAAATCACACATAAGCCCGCTGGACCGGATAAGCACTTTGGTTAAGTGTTTTTCATATTAAATTATAATTAAATGACGCTTTAGCGTGCAACGATATAAATGGGGCCTGTTTAGCATTTCTGATGAGGCAACAGGAAATGCGAAATTATGAAAATTTTAATTAATTAACTATGCACTTTCAGTTTCAGTGACCATTTTGTGGCACCCACCCAGCCATTAATTTCGGTCTTTACACATTTCTCATGTCGTCGGCCATTGACAACGAAGTAGAAAAATTGGTAAGAGACAGAAGCAACGCATTTGCATTAAGTTTTTCACTTTTCTTTTTTATTACCAAGTCGCATTTACCTTTCGGTAGCAGTTTCTGTTATTGTTGTTGTCATGTATTAAATTACGTGCAACTATTTTTAAATGCGTTGTTCGGCTTTGTCTTATTTTATTTTATTTTGTTTTGGTTTTTGGTGAAAATTCTCACTGCGTATCGCATAAAATTTATCACTTTCATTTGACTGAGTTCCAAAAAATGTGGCAATAAATTGAATAGTCCACATACACATAGAAAAGGAAAGCTGCATGCAACTTTAGACTTTAGGTCATTATGAACAACAAACTGACCAGCTGATGGGGTGAATGAACTTTTGCTCATGGGTTGCATGCATTTATGGAGCAGAAGTTATCTGAACTTATTATTATATTTTTTAAGAATCATAACAAATTTAGATGTTATTTATTAGAACACATTATGCGTTATTCAGAAAGTTATCTCATTTCACTGGCGTAAAGTTTTCCAGTTCATTATAATAATTGTTCTCAATAGTTCTTTATTAACGCACATATTTCGCTCATCTACATTCATAAAGCTGGGCAAAGCTGACAAGCGAGCAACTAGACAGTTTCACAACCGACTGTTAATTTATTTTAATAAAAACACAAAACACGTTTCTATGGTACTGCAGAACCAACGGCAGCGACTCTATATGAGAATGGCAACAAAAAAAAACCCACATAGCTTAAGCCCTCAGAAAACAGAAATACAAACATGCTATTCGCGCACTTAACATTAATTTCACTTTCTTTAACGCACACAGACACACAGCTTAAATAGTATACAGAAAGCAAAGTATATATATATATATATATATGTTTGATATCAACATAATTAGTCACGTAGCTGTTATGTTTGTTTTAATGTGACAACAAAGGCGTTCATAATGCGGCATTAACATTATGTGAGTAGCAGCAAAAGCCGCAGAAGCAAGTTCAGATGCGTGAAGTTAGCATCAAGTCCAAGCCAAAACATATTACAAAACAAATAAATTAACCATAAAGATGTACGTCCGATATAAATAAACATATAAATGAGTATGCAAACGATTTTTACTTTCAAAGTATTACTGACCGCAAAGCAGTAAAATGCATTGTCATACACATAATTTATAATCAATTTGTAATTATGATTAGACAAAAATGAAATGTCGCTGCGGGCCTGTGAAAGTAGTTTGCAAAACATGCGAAAGTCAATTGAAATTGCCTTTGAGTGTTGAGAGAACATTTTGAGCATTTTATTGCGATAATTATCATTATAATAAAGCGGAGCATAACAAGAACAATGCTCATATTGTGGGAAAATTTGCAACAAGAGTCTTTAACTAGTCAAAAATAAATGTATATATACGTAAAGATATAAGAAAAAGATTGTATCTACGCGCTACACAATGTAAAGAAATATGTGGAAGATTTATGCAGTCGTTTGGGCCACAGAACTTTCACAGAAAGTTCAGAGCAGCACCAACAGCAGCAGCAACTGCCACAATTCAGACAGAAAGGTAGACAAATGGACTGTCAGACAGACGGGGTACGTGAGGCGCATGCGCATGTGTCTGGGACTCATATTTGGAGTCCAAGTGTAAAGCTGGGGCACCACACAAATCTGTTGCTCTTGCCGAAAGTAAAATTAGCTGCAGCTGAAAAGATGTGAAAATTGCTGCGTGCTTCTTTTCCTAGAGAGAGGTAGGGGCCGGCGGCGGCATGGCATTTTAGGTAGAATAATGAATGTCGAGTGACTAACAACTTCAAGTTTTGCATGCGGCAAGTTGAAAAGCGCGGCGAGCACGTAATTTGTGTCGCTGGAGCAAAGTGTCTAGCTAGTTGCTACACAACAGAGAGCACA
Source organism: Drosophila longiperda (assembly GCA_035042125.1). Lineage (NCBI taxonomy): Eukaryota > Metazoa > Arthropoda > Insecta > Diptera > Drosophilidae > Drosophila > Drosophila longiperda. The sequence continues at coordinate 13,730,339 of JAWNLV010000107.1, forward strand.
GCACCAAAAAGCGAACGTTACTTATGAATATGCGGAAAGCGATTTAATGTGAGAGTGTGCGAGTGTGTGTGTGTGTAAGTGTGTGTGTGAGTATGTGAGGGTGTTTTGCCATACACAAGAACCACTGCTATGCAGCTGACCTTGCGCTAGAAAAGTGTTTTTTGTTGATTGGAGTACTGGGGACTTATAGATGGTCAACTTCACTTATTTTTACCTCAAATGGGCGAAAGCTGAATGGCATTTTTGGTGATTTTCACCCACGGTCGTCAAATGTGCTGCTTCTCAGAGTGACTGGCTGCCTGGCTTAGGTCGATGAAAGCGCCGACATTCAGTTGCTGGCCATTTATCAAAAGCTGCAATTGAAATGCCCAACGCATTTGACTTAGAAAACAATTCATACGCAAAGAAATGCGACTCTGCACGTAATGACACTGACTACGAGATGCCCTGTTCAGATTTTTTTTTTAGTAATTGAAATATAAGAGTATTGAAATCAGCATAAATTTGCTGAATAATGACAGCAGAACATTGAAGGAATATTTATTTTGTTTTCCTGAAAGGAGAGCGATAAAAAGGAGTAGAAGACGGATAGAAAGTGTCTGACTCATACATATATTATCTATATTAGTTCTACATTAAAGTTTATGGACTAGCCAGTAAAGAGCTTGAGAGAAATAAATAAAATGGAATCGCTGTCGAATAAAAAGAGTAATCGCCGCTGGGTAGATATAGAGTGTAAAACAGCTCCAAGGAAGTATAGAATATCCTTCAAGCTATTTAGATAAATAAGTAAAGTATATATTTTTTTTATTTGTTTTTAATATTTAGTAACGCACATTTATATTTACTGATACCGAGAACAGTAGCTAATAAAATTATGTCCAATTTGCTAAAGTACTGTTGCATAAAAAACTATACAAGTAAGTTTGATAATCAGCTGACTCAAAGTAGTCGTTTACACGGAGCCTGTCATAAAAAGGAAAATATCTCAATAAAAATAAAATCTCAATTATTGCAGACCCTTGGCACACACACACACGCGCACTCATACATTGAAACTCTAATGTAGTGAAATAATTTTCGTTAATCGAAAGTTGCGGCGCACGTTTAACAACTGCCTGTCAGGGCCAGTGACACGCTGCGCTCATAAAAAGACAATAAAAAAGTGACATTTGGCCAAAAATACAGTTGGCCATAAAGAGAAGCGAAGGCGAAGGAGATGTGGGAAAAGTCAGCGGTCACACAATCCCACAAAAATCAAATCAGTGTCGAAGTGGACAAAAAAACAACAGCAACAACAACAACAGTAACAAGAGCAAATGGCAAATGGCAATATTGTCAATTTATGGGACTGCCAACTTGAAATGGAATCTTTATTTGGTGTCGCTGCCCACACGCAATGTGCAAAACAAATCACAGTGTGTGTGTGTGTGTGTTTGTGTGTGTGTGTGTGTGTGTGTGTGTGTTTGCGTGTGTTTTGTGTGTGTTCCATCAAAATCCAACTTCAGTGGCACCGACAATTCAACAAAACGAAAGTAGTTCTATGTCAGCCTATTAAGCTGGAGTTTGCTGCCCAAATCAAAACATAATTACATGGCCAACAACATACAGCAGCACATTCACTCTCGCAACAGCAGCAAAAACGGCAACATTTTCATAATGCCAAAATCAAAAAAAAAACTCGCGCCATGTCAACAGCCTGTGGCAGAGTTGTCGTCACCGCCATTTGTCCGTCCGCTTGTCCACTTTGTCCAGCTTAGAGAACAGCAGAAGCAAACCACACGACACGACAAGACAAGACACGACTCGACGTGTCGCGTAGTGCTTGCTTCATTAAAGCCGCATGAAGACATAAAACTTAACTGAAGAAGATTTATTTAACAGTAACAAAATTCGCAGGCAAGTGACAAAACTTTGCTAGAATAGCAGTTGCAATTATTCCAGAGAAACTGCCGACTGTTTGATACTCTGTTAAAAAACAACAAAGCAGTTAGCCCAGCCTCTCATGGATTTCAAAAGTCAAATTATTTAATTCTATGCTGTATTATTTTTTTATGACAACACTTAAGAGCAATTATATATATATTTACGAATTTAATTGTTGTTATCTTGAATCATTAACCTAATATGCTCTCTCACATTTTCTGGGAACAGCATACAAAAAACTAGCCGTCGCTTTTGTTTGCCAGTTTTCGTTTGGCTTAGATTCTTTCCGCTGTTTATTGTTTTGTCTTTTGTTATTGTTATTGTCTTTTCTTATTTTCTACCATTTTTTGTTTTTTGTCAACACACTTTTGTAGCTATTTCTATTTTCCATTTCTTTAAATTTTCTTTATTACTATTTAATATTGATGTTGCTTTGTCCAAGAGCTTATAAGAGTGTTACAAATTTTGGTCATTGTCTCTTTTCAATTTGAAATCTGAACAAAAAGTGGTAGAAATATTTGTTAATGAGAATTTATAATAACCTTAAATCGTATTAAATTTCATGTAAAATTAAAAATGAAGTCAAAAGTTGTGTTGACAGCACTGAAAATTCGCTTACAACATTTTTATGCAAATTATTTTTACTTTATTTTACTTTCTTTTAAACTTTTAAGAGCATCTGTGCTTCGTTGCTAAGCTGTCCAATAATTTCTGAATACTTCTGTTTTTCGCTGAAACTTTAAGCTTCTCCTGTCGTTTGCTCTTGGATTCATTTTATTTGTTGTTTGTGCGATTTTTTTTGTATTAATTTTGTGTTTTTTAGGTCAGTTCCGCAGACGGAAGCAGTTTGACCAGAATACACTTTTTTCACTTTTGACTCTTTTTTTTTGCACACCGCTACAGCGGCTCACACATACTCCGATACGCTTTTACACACACACACGCACACATATTCATACAAGCACTTAGATAGCCATATAGCGAATCTATCTAGGCGCTTTTGTTAGCGGCTTTTCTTAACACATTATTTATGATGTTATTTTTTTTGCTCACTTTCTTTGTCAAACTATTTTCGGAGGTAAAAAGAAAGAAAACATCTCAAAGAAATGAGTTATTTGGCCTGAACAATAATTAAGCACGTGTAGACAGTCATTGTGTGTTTCTTCTATTGAGTAGAGTTTACAAAAAGATATATCCATTGAAAAGGTGTCAGATTTGTTAGCGATTAATGCCACGTATCCAAAAATAATATGATAACAAAATAGAAAAGTAGAAAAAAAGGCAAATAAAGAGAACAGAGCAAATCGAATTGAAACGAAACATTGTTCAATTGCTGCTGTGCGAATAAAATCAATAGCAATAAAAAAAATGGCTCCAACCAGCACAGAGTGTAAGTGGCAAAATGTATAAGCCAAGAGCAGTGGAGCTCAGCTCAGACAGACTGCAGTTGCTTCCCTTTTGAGGTCACAAAAAAAAATAAAAATAAATAAAGAAAAAAGCACATTGACAAAATAATTAAATAACAGCCCTGGGCGCAGTCAGGCGTTGCAGTCGCCGCGCAGAGTGGAAAAACTAATAGAAGCATATTTTCCCTCTTGGAAAAAAAAGGCAGCATCAACAAACAGCAATACGGAAAATGTCCAAGCGGACAGCAAAACCAGCAAAAGCGACAGCAAAGCCGCTTGGCTTTTAAGAACAAGCAAAAACTATATATATTATACGTATATAAGTAGTTAGTGCTATGTATGTGTGTCTTCTTTAAAAGAAACATGAATAAATAAAATTAAATGCAGCAAGCCCACTTAAAAGATGAGCATGCAATTTTAAATAAGAATTAAAAGTAGCAAACAGTTGAGCAAAGATAGCCAGGCCAAGAGTCAAGGGGAAGCAAAAGCAACAATGTTCTAGGGGATAAATAAAATTCTGTGTCAGTGTTGAGCATTCAGTATTCACTGTACTGCATTTCATGTCGACCATTAAATCAAGTTCTGATGCGGCCACTCAAGAGACAATAGTCGTAAACGGACAATCTCTAACAGCAGCAGCAGCAACAACAACAGCAACAACAACAACAACAACAGCAACAGCAATGGAAACCTCCAGTCGAATGTTCAATTACAAAATTGATTACCATTGAAAATTGAAAATTAAGTACAGTTTTGAGTTTTCAGCATAATTGCAGTTGATTTTGTGTGTGCCAGGCATCAAACGTAAGAACGGCAAAAAGGGGCGGGAAGGCGTGACGGCTTTTACAGAACTTGCAGTGTCATTAGAAGCAGCTTGATTAGGGGTCTGCTTTACTGTGCTTTTGTGTGTGTGTGTGTGTGTGTGTGTATATTTGATTTTCAGATGGTACTATAAATGATTAAGTGAAAAAGACAAAGTCACTTGTGGACCGACATTGCTTGGCCTCTAGAGACCCAATCAAGCCGAACGTCAGCTTAATTTTATTTAACGTTCAAGTAGCATAATATACAAAAGCAACAACAGCAACAACAACTACAATTGCCTACTTGGACGCTGGCCAACTGAAAGGCAACCTGAATGGATATAATCATATTTAATACCCTCTAGTCGGGATTAGCTTAAGCAATCAATAAAATCCACGATAGATGTAAATGTTTGAAAATCAGCTTTGAGTTGCTTCATTTTGTTATCGTGAAATTTTATAGAAAATACTTTTTAGCTAACCCAAACATGAGTTCATTAATATGCTGTGTTAAGCCCTCATTATAGGGTATTAACAAAAATTACAGCCTAAAGAGGAAGGAGAGGCAAAACGCAAATTCGTTTTGCATTATTTCGTTTCGTTTTTGGGATGGATTTTATTCTGTGATTTTCAGCTCCGTTGTACTTGGTTCTTTTTTCTGTTCTGCTGGTTTGGTTTATCATCAATTTTATTGTCACTAGGCATTTACGAGCGATTATTTTAGTTGTTGGTTTTTATGGCCGCTGTCGTTTGTCGTTTGTCGCTGTTGCTGTTGATGTTGCTGTTGTTGCTCTGTTGTTGTTTATCGCTGCGCTATGTCTATGATTATCTCTAAAAGCTGACTTCAAAAGAGGGTCTAAAGCAGGCCTCGTTGGCTCTGGTATTTAATTTATAGTTTAACCAAACGCCATCATTTGATTTATTGGTCAAAAGGTTATTGACCATTATCTATCGCATATAACTCAGTTATAATATCTGTTTAGATATTTCGCTGTTATCGTTGTTGTTCTTGTTGTTGTTGTTGTTGTTATGATTTTAGTTGTTGATCAACACAATTATTGGCGAAACGTTGACAATTGCCTGGTTGCAGCCTGTCGTTTGCTGTTGCCGCCGCTGTTGTTATTGTTGCTGCCACTGCTAATAAATTTTCAGAGCCAAATGCATAAAATGTTTACAAAGCCAATGCTGGGCGATAAATCAAATTATTGAAATGACAATTGCATGCAGAAATTGCATAAGAAGGAGTTAAATAAACGGCTACGCAAATACCCTAAATACCTTTAAAAAAAAAAAGAAAGGGTAACTAAAAGCATGGCTAAGACAGCTGTGAAGTAAATATATAATAATATATGAAATGTTTATGAAATTCGGAAATTGTTCTCTATTAATACCCATTATTAACTGAACTCAAAGTATAAATGTAATATTTAAACTAATTTTTTTATATTGCGATGTATTTTAATGTAGCAATTTTATCCAGTTGTAAAACATTTTATTTACACACATAAAAAAGCATCGATATATTATCACATTATTATTGTAGGGCTTACAAAAATTCATATATAACTTTGAATTTATTGATTTCATAATTTTTATAAAAACAATTAGCTACATTTTTTTATGTATTAAAAATGCATAAATTAGAAATACAAATTGAGTGTGTTTTTCTTTTCTATTTTTATAACGAAAAAACAATTTGATAAAATTTATATGAATATATAGCTATGTACTATGTAACAAATGAACATATGAATGGATGCTGCAACTTATTAAATATGCATACCTATCTATATTTGTATGTGCCCAGCAATTATATACGTATCATAATAATCGCTGTTGGTTAAATATCTCATGAGCTGGCGTGAAGTGTTGCCTTCTCATGACACACTTTTGGCGGACATCTCTCGGAGAGTGTTGTGTACAAAACAACAACAGCGACAACAAACAAAAATCATAAGAAAAAAAAACAACAGAAACAGCAAACTCTGCAAGCAATTGTTGCGCATTTCTGGATGTGATACCTTAGCGTTCTTTCTGTTCTGCTGCACTCACAGATTGCGGTTAAACATGCCACAACAACAGCAACAACAACAACAAAGGCAAGAACAACAGAACGAAGAACCATGTGAGAATGTTTAAGGCCTGGCCCAAACACGCACAGTTGCATGCTCAAACGGTAAAATGCGTGCTCGCATGTGGCCAGGTCGGGAGTATGTGTCGGAGTTGGAAGCTGGGAGCTGGGAGTGTGTTTTTGGATGCTGTCTGCATCTGTATCCCCAAGAAATCGAGTCACACACAAAGCGGGACTGTTGGAAACTTTTGCTTATTTAACTGTAACTGTGTTTCTTTATGCCAAACAACAAAAAAAAAAAAAAAAGAAAAAAAACTAGCAAGCTGGTTGCTTGCTTTGCTGCCAGAATCACAGAGTGAGAGCCACTTAGAACGGGGAATGGCTGCGCAGGCGCAACATCATTTCATTTTTCAACAGTCAATGGCAGTGGCAAGTGTGGCAGCGTCTCTTCATCTCAGTAGTTTACTGTAACAACAGCGGCGCAAGTGCAGCGACAACAACAGCAACAACAGCAACTGTTGCCCGCTTCAACTGTTTGCTTCAGGCGGAGATTGTTAAACAGATTGCTAACTGCCAGACTTCAAATTCTTCTCTCTCCCTCTCCTCTCTCTCTCTCTCTCTCTCTCTCTCTCTCTTTCTCTCTTTCTAATTCTCTTTGACTTAAGCGATCTGTCGCTTTGTCTGTCTTCATTGTGATTGAAGTGTAGCGTCGACACAAGTGCATTTCACTTCTGCCACAACGCGTATTCTTGCAGGAAATTAAATCCATTCAACACTTGCCCCCAGGGCATTAATCATGATGGCTGCTGATGGCTGCTGTTTAACCAGCATTTAACTTAAGCCGATTTACGATTTATGTGAGAGAGTTAAACAAGTCAGCGCATACCTGACGGATACCGCAGACCCACAGCAAAAACCCTTTGTTGTCTCAACTCATCTCCGCCCCACTCTCTCCATCTCTCTCTCTCTCTCTCTCTTACACACACGCTTTGTTTATGCGTCTCATTAGCATGTGGGTGCCGTATGTGTGTGTGTGTGTGTGTGTGTGTGTGCTCTTGACGATTATGCTGGCTAACAAAACTGACCGTTGACGGTGTCCACCGCTGATGCTGCTGATAATGATGACCAAGCTGTTTATGTCAGCTTTGAGTTTCCTTAGAACTCCGCCGTTGTATAATAAACTGAAGCTGCACGGTCAGCAGTCAACAGTCAACAGACAAGCGGACAGCCGACAGACGACAGCAGCAGTTGCATTGTCGATGTATCTGTAACGGTGCCTCTAACGGTGAGTAATTGAAATGTCACTGCTGCTAAATAGCAGGGGCGTATGCGTGTCAGCGAGGGCGTGGGCGTGAACGTGGCATGGCATGAATAATCTAAAACCAAGTTCGGTAGTTGCAACCAAAGCAACAAAAACAACAATAACAAAGATACGCATATTAAATGCACATCCATTACGTGCGACTACACTTTGGCCAAAAATCCAATTATTCGGCCAAAAGTGGAAACTGGCAACAGGCATCAGAGGCATCAACTTTATTGGGCAAGCGTTGTTGGTCAGGTCAACATGTTATTATTGACAAATGGAAATGTCAAAATAAAAAAAATTAACTGAAAAATCAACAGCCAAAACCCGGCAGAGGAGCTACCAAAACAACCAATGACAATTGAAAATGTCAAAATTCGCGAGCCCAGCAACATCGACAACACCAACAACAAGCTCGACATAATGGGCAAAAACTGGCAGCATATGCATAGCTGCCAAATGGCCAAAAACATGGGCGTAATGGGGCTGCTGTTGCTGTTGCTACTGCTGCTGCAGTACAAGCCCTCCTCCCCTCCCTTAGTCGTAGGTTTTAAAAAAATTCGCTGGTAACGAGAGTGGCAGGCAACAAATTTGACACCGGCCAGCGCCAAAAGACACAAAAACAACAACTTGCTACAATAACAACAGAAGCAACATAACAGCAACACTTGCTGGCGTTGCCTGTCGACGCTGACCGTTGTGGACAATCGACGCGACATTTGAATGGCGACTGTGCCGCCTGCCACATGCCACATGCCCCGGCATGCATTCAAGTTTCTGCTGCCGTTGATGTTGCTGTTGTTGTTTTGGCAATAACCACTTGATAAATGATAAATTAATTGAGTACTATTGCCAAATCGTTCAGTTTTCATATTCCCTATTCAAATCAGTTAGTTCTGTTAACTCCATTAATATGATTAATGATTTTTTTTTCCTGAATAAGAAGCTTTGGATTCGCGCAACTTGCTTAATAAATAATTAACTATTGAGTCAAATTTTAACTACTGAAATATGAGCTCTGCAAATTCATTAAGTTCTGTCAAAATTTAAAAAGAAACATAAATTTCCCGTAGTTACATTTATTAATTAAAAAAAAAAACATCAACTACGCATAATTAAAATTTAATGCGTAAATTAAAAAAATTAATAAAGAGATATCCGAAACGCATAGAATTCAATTGAAATGTATTATTATTTTTTTATTGCTTCCTAAAAATTTTTCCAATTCATAAATTATGTATATTAAAATGTAATTTAATGAAAGTTAATTATTATAAAATTATTTTTTTTATAGTGTATTTACACCTCGCATTATTCACAATTATTTGTAACTTATAAATTTTGCATATGGGTGGTAAATGTTTGCTTTAAAACGCCGCATTTCGTAAGTTTTATTTTTCAAACATTTTTGGCTGTGGGTCACAAGGACGTTGCAAGTATTACATGTAAATACAATCTAAATCTGATGTTGCAGATGGCAAGGTTTGCTTTGCGTCAACCCGTTTCTCACATATAATTAGTGAACTTGCATTTGCAACTGTTGCAATCATTTGGCCGAGTTGGCTGAGTTGAGAGTTGGGCGTAAAATAAACATGACTTTGTCCAATTACTTAAATTTTCGTTTCTAGATTTAAATAAAAAGCCACATTTTTTTTTAATTTGATAATGAAGTAGCAAATTGCAAGCCATGTGCTAAGCAAATGAAAACCAAGCCAAGCTAAAAGAAAAAAAAATAAATAAAACAAAAAAGAAATGCACAAATATTTGCATAACACTTCATGTTTAGCAAATGCCATAGAAATATATACAAACACACACACACAAACAGAGAGAGTCCTAGTCAGAAGTTGTAGCGACAATCTGTTAAATGTTACTTATGTTGATCAGACTGTAGGCGGTAAAAGGGGGAAAGAGGTAGAGAATGTAGAATGTGTTTCTGGGTAACAAAATCAACAGAAATGCTAAATTGTTTAATTGAATTTACCGCAGATGTGCTTAAGTTGGCAGTAATTTAGCAAAGCCATGTAGTGTTCTCTAACTGTATCCCACAGTATTTGTATCTATATCTGCATCCTTGTTGCTTGTTGGCATTGCTATTGGCAATGCCAGCCAGGGACGTGCCAGCAACTCAAGCACATGGTCTCGATTGTCGTCGCAAATACAAATACAACATGGCATAGAACTAGAAGCAACATTTGCAATGCAATGAAATGAAATGTATCTATATGCCACACACACACACACACGCCAGTTACACGACACACTATCCGTCTGTTGTATGCGTGTGTGCTTGTGGCAAGTGTTTTCTTCCTGAAACTATGCATTAAATTGAAAACGGCAAAGAAAGTGCAGCAGAGCACCGTCTGAATTGCTTCGATTGCTGGTCGGATTCTAGATTTCTCCCGGGCACAATTATGCGAAGCGTTTGTATGCTTTCATTTCTCAATTGGCCAGTCTTGAAGCTAGAGCTGACATTGCTCAATGTATGCTTAATTCTGTTGATATTTAAGCTTACGATAGTTTCTGCCTGCTTGCCCCTGCTAAATGTCAAAGTTCGCCTTGTTACCAATTGCATAATGCATCTGCATAACTCGCTGCTAATTAATTTGCTTTCAGTTAGATTTTTGTGTTTACTTCATTAGTTGCAGTCCATTATTTGGCATTTTGAGTAAACAGCATAATTATTTAGCATTGGCAACACAATTTGGCAACTCTTTTGTATACCCTTGCATAGAGTACTAAATATTTTTTTATGTGTTCTTTTAAAGTTTTTTATCAACTAACCGGAATAGTAATTTCAGTCACTTTTTGTGCAAACTAAGCACTACATTTTTATCGATCCGTTTTATTCTCTGCTGTTTAAATTTTGTGAACCGTTTTTTTTTACTTATAAAAATAATTACCTAACACCAACTTAATTGTAATTGTAACATTTTAACAAAAAACATATCAGCATTGATATAAAAAATCATTTACAAACTATAAGTAAATACCTTAGTCAAAGACCATTTCTATATACATATTAATCTTAACTGTTCTTAGCTATTTTTAAAATTAAATTGTTTGTTTGCCTAACCTATTGATTCTGCGTTGTTTTCTGAGTAACGGTGATTTATTGTTGTTCTTTGCAACACTGTCACACACAAGCTGTCAATGCCTCAATGTCTCAAGTGCTCGCGCTCTCTTCGTTTTTTCTAAGAGAGCGCGTCATCGAGCTGTGCGCATGTGCAGCCGGCTAAAGCGCTCTTCCGAACGCTCAACTCGCTCTCACTGCCACTCTCTCTTATCCGCGCTCTCTCTCTCTGATTCTCCGTCTATCTGTTTGTTACGCTCTGTTGACTGCTGCCTATTACATGTCGTCGTCGCCACGATCATCATCATAATGATGATCATCTTGACCATTTGTGTGTGTGTTGTATTGTGGCTCTTTGGCTGGGAGCTTCCAACTTTTCTTTCTTGGCTTTAACTTCTTGGACTTTCTTGCCAGCATGTTTAAAAGTCTTTTGGAAGCGCCAAGACCACATTCAGTACGATTTGTGCGCTGCAAGCGTTTGGTACGTTGTAACGGAAGTGTTTTTTTAACCACAAAAACCAATCAAGCCACATTCAATACGTAAAGGCCTTGGCCAAAGAGGATGAAAAAGGAATAACGTTTTAAAACTGCTACAAGCAAACGTGCGGGATTTTTTAATTAAAACCCACAGTAATTTAATAATACCAAAAGATCAAATTTAAAATAAAAAAAACAAAGTACTTCATCAAAAATTAAAAAGCGAACAAATACAGTAAATAAATCAAAATTACAGCACGCCAAATAAAATATAAATAACAAAAAAAAAAGCTACTGATTGCGAATTGCCGCTCGCGAGTTGTTGGAAAAGCTATCGTTGTTGTCACTTGCTATTGTTGTTTATGGATTTGCTGGATTTTTTATTTTATGCATTTGCGCTCTAACACGTAGCAAACGACAAACTCTGTTGCAGTTGTTGCTGCAGCTTCAGGCCACGAAGCGCGGCGCCGTCAACAGGTAAGCCTCGCATTCAGAAAGGATTAACTTTGCTTAAACTGTTGAAACAACTAAAGCGACAGCGGACAGCAGACAGCAGACAGCAGACGGCATATAGCATATAAAGCTGAGCTGCTAGACAGATCCACAACCAAATTTCCGGCAATCACACAACAAGCACAATGCCAGGTCATATAAAACAATCAAGACTTGGACCCGGGTCGAGTGTCGACAAAGCGGATTACTATACAAATATTTACAAGCCTTGAATTATTTGTGTATGTGATTGTGTTTGTGTGTGTGGTTGTGTAGTGTACGTGATGTCCTTTTTTAGTGCGCATATTTCATATTTTGTTTTTACCGCTTAAGTTTGTGCTGCTGATACTAATAACATACTTAGTTTCCCATAGTTTGGCAATCATAAAATGCAGCAGCTGCGGGAGTTGATACAATCTGCGTTTTGGCAACAATGTAATACGTTTTGTGGCCCAATACTAAATAGTTAAAGAACAACAGCAAACAGGTGAAAAAAAAAAATGAGATGAAGACTTGTCTTTAATTAAAGAAAAGGAGCAAAAGCAAAGTAGCCGCCAGAACCAGCAGCAAACTGGCGCATAAAAAAAAATACAACAGAAAAACAAGTGCAACAGCAAAAGCAACAGCAGCAACAGAAACGAGTAACACGCATACACACACACACACACAGTCACATACACACACACTCACTTACTGTGTGTAACTGAAAACAAGTTAAAATGCCTCAGCTACATTTGGTCAAGCTTACATTGAGCCCAGCACTGATGGAGCTGCAGGTTTTTCAAAACTGCTTTGTGTGATTTTAATGAACCCACTAAGAACTTGACCAACTAGACACAGCCAAACGTCTCCATCTCCGTCTCCACAAAGTCCACATAGTCCAACAGTCAACAGTCCCAAAAACTCAGCCAGTCTAACATAAAGCAGCTTGACTTAACCAAAATTGTTTATTCTGTTGCTGCTAATTTTGTTGTGCGTCTTCTTCTTCTTCAACACTATACTATATTATAAAAGCAGAAAACAATGAGCAATATTTATGCAAGCATTAACAGGGAAATCCTGTACTAACTATTCGCCTTACAGTCTCACAGTGTCTAGCTGTGTCTCTCAGCCTCTTTCCTCCTCCGTCCACCGTCCTCTGTCCAACCGACAGTCTGTTGGGGTATTATGCTCAGCTTGGTAACAAACTTAAGCTGACAGCGGCTGGTAGCAAACGTATCTTCATAGTTTGAGTTACTTTCTAAATAGCATTTTACGTTTTGGCCTGGCCTGGAGATTAGTGCAGAGCGCGCCGTTTTGCAGTTGCAGTTGCAGCTTTGCCGTTGCCGTTGTTCTTATTGCGGTTGTTGTTGCGGTTAAATAAATATGGCAACGACGTGCTCATAGTTTTGCCACAGCTCAGCAAATAAGAAATTGCATTGCTGCCACTTCGGCAACAAAAACAACAACAACAAAAAACAGCATCTTCTCAAATGTTGTTGGGAACTAATAATGCAGTGTTATTATAGATGCGTTCTGCTCGCTTTCCAACCCACTTCCTTTTTAGTTGCTGCCCATAATAAATGTTATAGTTGTTGCACTGCATTGTTGTTGTTGCAGTTAATAATTGCCAGACAGTCAGTCAATTTGCAGCACTTTAATCAACTCAAGCAGCAATCACACACACACACACACACACACACACAGAGAGAGAGAGACACATGTAATAACCGCAAGATAGCGGCTCATCTGTAATTTGAGCACTCGCACGAGTATCTTTTGCGCACCCAAAGCTGTCTTTATTATATGGCCAAAACGTGCAAAAATTTAATTTTTTTTTTTTTGCACAATTGAAGTGTCTGAGGCTTGGCCTAAGTTCGACTAAAACTATTTAACTTAGTAGTTGCATATTGCCAAAATGCCAGAGATTCATCCCAAACACGCAAAATCGTTACCTCTCTCAGCTGACATAATAACCAGTTAGCCAACTGTAGATAGGTCAAAGTGGACTCTGTTGCCTTAAAATCTAACTTTCAAATCAGCTATCATAATTGTGCATACTTTGCATTTTCATCTACTAATTTAATATTACAAAACAAGCTGGTACTGAATAATGTGGCAATTATCAGTATATGGAAAGAGTACAAATTTTGGTATAAAATGAGAAATCAAAATAAATGTGAAAGAAAAATGTTACAAAATTTGAATATGACCTGAATTTGAATTGAACTTTTTACTAGGCTATATTAATAGAGGACATGCTTAATTTTAGCTAATACACATAATACTTTCAAATTCATAGTTTTATCTGCTACAAAAAACAAATCATTCCCAAAATAATCAGAAACTTGCTTAAAATGTATAATCAAAATTAATGAATATAGATTGCATTTGGCACAACTTGTGCATTTCCCAACGATATGACGACAGTGTATTCTATATGCAAAGGCCCACTTTTAATTTGAACATTTTGTGCTGGCTCTTTGTGTTGCCAACTTCCATTATCTGAGCCAAGTTAAACATTGTGTTGCACTAGCTTTGGTGCAATTCAGTTTTGTATCTGCGCAGGCAAACGGAGCAAGTTTTTGCAACAACTTTTCTCTCAGACAACAATTTTCTTTTTTGTTAATTAAACGAAATTCTATTTATTAGTGTAGTGCTGAACGCATTTACATCTACACACTCACACAGACACAATGATAAAAAAAAATACAGATTCAGATTGAAATAATGAACGTGGCAGAGGAGGAGGCGTAGATCGCGTAAGCCAGTTTGTTTAGATAGTTATATGCTGGCTGTATAATTGGCAAAAATTATTTAATTATTATAAAGTGCAGTTTCCAAAACTCGAGAAGAACTGGTCAAAACTTTCCCAGCCTCCAGACTAGACAGAGGCAGAGTTTGGCCAACAAGTTTTGTTATTATTATTATTGTTGATTCTGTTTCATTTATTTGTTTGTTGTCATTTTTTCTCAAAAAGTTTTGCTTTAGCCGCTTATAGCCTGTCTATGTCTGTCGTTTTAGCTCTTTAATTTGCTTTGCTTATTTCATTGGATGCAATTTCCTCAAGTATTGTTGCATTTCCAATGCCATAATTAGGTAAGATCTAATTTGGAAATCGCACGCTTTGCAAAGGCAAACAAACCCCAGACTTGCATTAAACAATGATGCACTACTGATGCTGCTGGGGTTTAAAGTTTGTGGTTTGGATTTTGGGTTTTATGGTTTTGAGTGCTGGCACTTTGGGTTTACCACCCGCTGCTCACTGAGTGCCATGTAATTAATTTGTGGCGCGCATTGTTGTTGACAGATGAACATGGTAGTTGATGCTGCCACCGCGCGATTGCTGCTGCTGCTGTTGCTGCTGTTTCAGCTGTTGCTGCTGCTTCTGCAGTTGCTGCTGCTTCTGCTGTTTGTTAGCTTGATTAATTAAAATGTAGCAGCTTTTAATGGTAACGAGCCGCATAGCGTGCACATTTGCCATAAAATTGTTATGTGCAAGTTTACCATCTGCTTATGCAATTTATGCAACATCTTGACTCATCATCACAGAAACCCAAAGATTTTGAACATCATCAGGCAGGAAATGAAAGACTTCTGTTTAGAACAGCTAAAAATAACTTTTAAACAAATCAGTAAAAAGATAATATGTATAAATAACTTGCTGCTTTGCTACTAGTTTCTTTTTTAAATTTACTTTTTCCATATATTCTTTTATAATACTAAATAAAATAATACTAATACTAAAAAGCATTATTTTTGCAGCCATTAAATTGAATTTCAAACTGAAAAACTATTGTTTCATTAAAGCGAACATTTTAAATGTGAAACTCTCATTTTGCATAGTTTAATCCAAACTCAAGCTAGGAACTCGGTTGGCCATCAAAAGCAGCAAGCAGAGTATATTGCAACACGAAATTTTGCAGTGGTGCACGTCAGTGGCAGGCAATGAAAGTATGTTGGTTGCATAGTTTTTGGCTACAGGTTAATTTCAAAGCATCTAAGTTTTTGAGGTGCTCGTTTCAGCAGGGGCAAAGACTCTGGCAGCAGACTCATAGCAGCCAAAGTCGCTCACCATAAGAGTTGTTGCCTGATGTTGGCTTGTGACCATGTTGTGCAGCAGGCAAGCCTGACACACACACGCACACACGCACACACACACACTGTAAAACCAACACACATACACACTGAAACCCACACAAGAAGTCAGTCAATGTGCCACATGTCATGGGAACTTTTAGCCGACGCGAAACGCTCAAATAGTTTGCAGCCAAATAAGTTGTGAAATCATGGGAGTGAAATATTTTACTCGTACTTTGTTCATTGCATATTTATTAATAAAGATTTTCCTTTGTGTTTGTTTCTTTATTCGTTTGGCTGCATTTTTTTTTCCGTATTGCAACTGCACAAGCTTTTCACTTGCTTCGAATGAATTTTTAATTTAATTTATTTATTGTATTTGATTCACGACACGACAACTGAGCGCCGTTCTTGCATTTGCAGCTTTTTCTACTCGCGTGTGTTGGCCAGCTATTCTTTTGGCTTAGCAGAACGCCAAGTCATGTCAAGTTAAGTCGAGTGAAGTCGAATAAATTCGAGTCGAGGCGAGTCGAGTAAGTCAAAGCAGAAGCACGAATATGTATCCGAACTTTAAATAATTCATGCGCATATTTGTTAATATTTTGCTCTTGCTCTTGATGCTCTGTTGCTGTTGCTGTCAGAGTTGAGAGTTATCCCTTATTTTAACCCAACCAATTGGAGCCAATTCAGACATGAGGCCGGGTCAGTTGCCGGTTTTTGAAGGCGCATGACTTTGAACTCTTGACACATTTGGCATTTGTCTGTCATAGTTGGATAAAAAGGGGTAATAGGTCACTTGGGAGCTCTCCAGCTATTCAGCTCATAACACATACTTTTTGTATGTCCCATCTTGAAATGCTGTTGTTTAACATTTTTGGGTTGTGTACTCTCTCGTGTTTTTAGTTTTCATGACCTTCAACTTCACAATAGCAACAATTGACTGCCGATCTTTGTACACTAAATCGTATTATCATGCCTTTTAAGCGCATTATTTAGTTTGCATCAGGTAGTCATGATTTATTTTAATTTGTTTCAATTGTTCACTTTATAATGGGTTTTACAATTCATTTTAAATTGTTAAGTTTAAATTGCAGCTGCGATGCCTTTCAATATATATAAACCCATTTATTGTAAATTTATGTTTATTTTGTCGCACGTGGAAAAAGCGCAGACTATTTTCATTGGCTTCAATTAATAATAGCAATTTTTAACAAAATGCTGATGCACACAAACACCAGTACAAGTAATAATATATAATATATAATTTTCAATATTTTTTCAATGTTTCTTTATCAAATTTTATGCAATCACTTTCACAATCCATCAAAGGGTTAGCAGTACAATAAGCAAATTGAATTTTCAGCGATAAATACAATTAATCATTGTAATTGAGTTGGCGCTTTGAATTTTTGTTGCTGCTATTAAATACATATATTGACTCCCATCAGATATTCATTTAATAAGTAATAATTATTATTATTTTTTTTTTTTGAACAACAATTAACATTTTCAGACACATTTACGCTGTGCGTCAGAGATAACAAAAATACTTAAACAACGTAATTAATTTGTTAATGTCATTAAATGTGCAGTTTATCATAGATTACTTACATATTTATTACATGTATGTGTGCTGGTTTCTGACAGTGTAATAATATTCAACATGCTTTCAACATAATCATGAAGTATTCATGCAGGCAGCTCAATCAGCACTTGAGAGCTCTTTGCCAACCATGTCCGGCAGCCACAATATGCCAAGCTGAACGCTGAGTGCTGTCCATAATCCATTAGAAAAAGTAACAAATTATGATTTATTGCACTTGGAAGTATAAATTCATGAAAAGGCGCAAAGTGTGCCCAGCTAAGTATGCAGCAAGTGCAAAAGTCTTGAACAAAAACAAAAAACGCTAAGCACATATTTTCTATGCGAGCTTCTCACAAATGGAGTAACAAAACCCAAAAAGTTTAGATCATAAAAAAAGCGAAGGAGTAGCTGCCAAATGTAAAACTCTTGTAATGAGACTTTGGCTACTTATTTATGGCTGTGCAACTTTTTGAATACGTTGCGGCACATTGACGGTTAAATTAAGTCGTCGCCGTTGCTTTTACATTGATCAAATGACCCAATTATTGCTCTATTTATGACAGACTTAAAACATCAGTTTCAAAAGGTCACCTCGATGGCTCAATTATACGCATGAGTAATGAATGCGTTATTATTTTGTGTGGTTTGGATTGCTTCTTTAGTTATTTCTCCATTTGGCCATGATTACTTGGCATTTAGCTTCACGCCTAATAAACAACAAACTGGGCCAAGCTTTTGGTCAACCCTATTGCGATATGAATGCAAGAAGAACAGCATTCAACATTCATTGGATCACTCATTTACATGATTATTGTTGGCTCATGGGGTTTATGTATAGCTCCAGTCCAGAGCAAACAAAATGCCACTTTAGTTAATAACTTTGACCGCAATACGAATAAGGCAACTCAAAGAGTAAGAACCATAAGCATTTGCTTACCAAATAGAACCAGAACCAAATACCAAAAACCAGTTATATTACGTTTGACAAAAGAAAAAAAATAATAATAAGAATGCTTTCGGCCCGTTAAATGGGTCAAAAAGATTCCCATTGATACGGAACTTCAATTCATTAACACATTGCAAATCTAGTCAAAACTCACACTGTGATTATTTTTCTCCGCATTAAGTTTACTTTTAGTTTTTTTTCTCAATTTTTTACTTTTCGCTTAGTTTTCACCACTTAATATAATTATAAGCAATTTTATGTATTTCACACGGTTAATTAAAAAACAACAAGAACAAACTAATTAAAGCTAAGAAAGGTGTAAGAACTGCAGCTAAAGATGAGAAAGGAGCACGCACTGTAGCTCTCAGCTATATATATACCCATATATATATATATATATATATATATATATATCCATATGTATATATTATGTATATAAACGAATCTTCATATATGTTGCTGTGAATTGAATGATTCAACACAGCGTGTGCCGGCGGTGTTGGCGGCGAAAGGCGCATTATATATATACCATAATGACAAAATTACGGTATTGAGTATGCTAAAAATCGGTCAAAGTGTCAGTAGGTTGTCAGCAGAGCTGCCTTCATTAGCAGCACACGCTTACACACACACACACTCGACTCCAAATATCATTTTGCTCTCACTTTATCCAAAAAAAAATCGCATGCGACAATCGCATGATATTGCAATTTTTGTATTTAGTTTTTGTTTATTTTATTTTTGGCATTAACTTCGTTTCACCTGAAGATGACAAGCTGGAACAGTTGTACAGCCTCCGGTTAGTGTCTGCGGCTGATACTGCGTGACCAATGGATGAAAACATCTTTAACACGATTTATGAGTGTATTCAGAGCCCGATTCAGTCAGCTGCTGCTTCTTCTTCTTATTCATTTCTAGCCAAGCAACTTTCATTTTTGCTGCCGTAGAATATCAATCGACAGATTGATAGAAAAAAGCGTATCGAGCATTTCAATAGGTTATTGGCATATTTGTCTGCACGTGTATTTGTGTGTGTGTGTTTGTGTGTATATGTATATTTGTTTTATATCACTTTACTTAGTCCGCACAGCGCACTTGACAAGTCCCCTCCCTCATAGCCAAACAACTCAAGTGATTATGTGCTGCGGATGGATCAGCTTGTTGCTCATGTTTGTTGTTCTTGTTGTGTTGTGTTGTTTTGTGTTGTGTCTAGTGTATTTTGACGCGCTCAGAAGTGTGTTCTCCAGTGTGTCTGAAGTGCGGCAATTGCTATAGGCAACAGCATGGGAAGCGCGAGTGCCACACATTGATGCAAGCAGTCAGTTGCAGCAAGTGTAACTGATTAGCTTTTATCTGGCTGGCTGTGAATGAGTATTGCATGTGGAACTTTCGAGTGGAATTCTCAAGCACACTCAGAAGCCAGATCGCAAAGCAGATCATCTGGTTGCTCAGACAAGACATGAACAGAACCAACAAAAACTCGTATTTTAATTTGAAGTCTTTGATGATTCTGTTCTTCTTTTGTTGAGATTTTTTTCTTATTTTTAGTAACGTTATAAAAATTGAAAGCAACGCATTCAGGTGACCCACATTTGTCCGGCAACAGCAACAGCAACAGCAGCAGCAGCTGCTGCTTATCTGTCTTGTTTGGCCGTGTTCTTTGCCCGAAATATCTGTCGATGTTGTTGGACCATGTCAAAACAACAACACCAACAACGACAACAACAACAAGAGCAGCTTAAACTGGCCGCTAGTTTTTTTTTTTCTTTAACATCGCTTGTTGCTGTTTGATTCTCTTCTTTTTTATATCTTTTATTTTTTTTGGCATGAAATCAATCTCTTTGCTCATTCTCAAGCCGAAACCGTTGCCCCGTCTGCCCCCCCGCTATTTGAGCATTTCAATTCTTGTACTTTTTTTTGCTGGTATTTTTTTTTGCACGCGTACCCGTCTGGAATTTTAAATAATACATTTGACGCTTTCATTTTAGCTAAAATGCTGAAGGCAAAGCGCAATTTTATTATCGCCTACCTCTTATATTTTGTGTCTTCCGCATCCACTTTATCTTCTTCTCTTTTCGTTTTTTTGTGAGTTGTTGATTTGTTGGTGGCATTTTTTTAGCGGGTTTTAATGTCATCATTAACTTTTGCCCATTTTTCCATTGAACTTCAATTAGCCAAGCCTGACACTCACTTGGCAAGCCGGTTACTGTACCATTTATTTATTTTATTAAAGAGTGTCGCAATTAAAAAATAATTGCCAATAAAATAATTAAATAAAGGCTTGCGGTTAGCTTTGAGTGGCACGTACAGCTAAATATGTTATTGTGGCAAATTAATTTACTATAACATTCAAATATTCCAATTCCAAATTAACAATTTGAACTAATGGGAATTGCATTTTCTTTGCTTTTACAGATGCACGATTAACTGTTGAAATGTTTCTCCTGTTAAACAATTAACCGCATTCGGTAAGTAAACACTCACATTAAATTATACAAACCCAGTACGCAAATAATTCATAATGTTAAATATATATTTAATATCCAAAGCCACATCCATTGCCATTTCAATTTAACAACGTTTTATAATTACAAAGGGTATTAATAAGTCAATAATGCAATTCTATATCAAGAGTACTTGTTTAATTATTTACAAACTTGAGCAAATATTGTTTGTTTTGGCCAGTGCACATTGCTGGCAATTATTTGGCTTTAGTCAAAATTGAACGTTTGCCAAATATGAGAAATATTTGCCAATATTGTATATGAATTAAAGATTAAATGGTTAGAAGCAATATAGAAAATTTAAGCTAAATGGAGACCAGTAAATGCTCTGACCCCAGAAGTACACATGTAAACTATAAAGTAAATCCATTTGTAGTACTATAAAACTTTAAGCGGAAAAACTAATTAAATTTGGCTTAAGCTTATGTGTTTTTCAGATGCTTGAAAGTTCAGCTGTTTCTAGTTGCTCAACATATCTGTTTTCAAACAAAATACATATATACATAACAACAATACAGTTGGGCCTGGCCTGCAACTTTTTTTTGTTTATTTTTATTTGAATTGATATTTTGCGCGATGCCAAACATTTTTCGGTAGCATTCATAGTTTTTATTGAAAAGCAACGAGCAGAAACTTGGCCAACGAAATAATTTGTAAATGCCAGTCGAGTAAAAAAACAAGCAAATACCGCCTCTCCCCCCAACAAATACCAATGAAATACAGCTACCAATACAAATGGATATGTACACACATACATATACACAAAAGTACTTGACAACAAGGATGCCGAGCAAAATATTTAACAAATTCAAACAATATTCGATTATTGAGCTTTTAAGCCGCTAAAAGCTGAATACTGAGCACAAAACTCGAACTCTGAGCACTAAATATGAAAACACAAGAATACATCATTTGTAAAGCATATTGATATTATTTTGATGTGTGGAAAATATAGCTGAGTTGAACCATAGATAAATATGATTTACAGATTCCTTAAACATACCATTGATTTATAATCAATTGTGTAGAGCAGCAAATGCTATTTGTAGCAAATAATTCAATGCATATTGGGCTGATTTGTTGTATGCGAAGGATAATTAAAATCGAATTTGGTAAGCATATTTAGGCATTTGCAATGTATTTTTAATATTAACATGGAGTACAAGTAAAGTAACAAAAAAACATTTCACAGAAATATTCCATTTCTAGATTTTTGTAAAGAGAAAAAACTTAGTGAACAACCAGAAATTATATAGAAAAATGTTGCAGGAATGTTTGACTGTCAGACATCTTTCAGCTTTTTAATCACACATAGCAAATCATAAATAAAAAAGTAATTAAATATATATATTTGCGTAGACTATGTTTTTATAAATATTTAATACAAATTCACACATTTTTAGGGTATACAACCGTACTTGATTTGTGTGTATTGCAGCTGTTTTGGGCTAATGAATCTATTAGTTTTGGCCTTGTTATTGACCAGTCATCGCCCAAGCTAAATTTTTTGTTGTGGCCCTTTTTAACCATTTTACTGGCAGTGACAGGAAATGCCCATTTTCCGCAGGCTCACAACAACAAAACAGAAATTTCTTACTTGATTTTGCAGCTTATAACAACACAATAACATCAACAAAAAAAAACATAAACACAGCAAAAAAGAAAAAAAAAACACAAAACTGAAAGTTTATAGGGAGCTGGAAAGTTGATGCCAGTTGGCTGATTTCTGTAGCATTTCCGTTGTGTTTCATTTTAATTTTCATACTCGGAAAGTGCTTTGACCATTTTCCGTTGATGGGGCGCCGAGAGAATGTAAAGCGAATTCGAATGGAATGAAATAAAATAAAATGTTTGACTATTGGCGGAAGTGCGCCATAAGTTTATTTCTTGTGCGCCATTTTGTTTATATATATATATATATATATATATATATATTTTTTTGCTTGCAGTATGATTTCAGGCTCACAAACATATATATGTGAACATGTTTAAATATGTGTGTGTGTGTGTGTGTTTGTGTGTTTGTTAAGCTTTGCATTTAGTTTTGCGTTCGACAGTTGGCGCTGAGCCCTTGTATTTGTGGAGCTTATTGACTTTTATGCGCCATAATATAACGGAAATTGTTCAACTTTTTAAAGATATAAATTTTTAATTCAAATGTCGCTTTACTGCAATCCCCAATTTCCACACACCGCTCGCCTATATATCTAGTTTCGAGTTAAACTGTTGCTCCACAGCTCAATATACTGTTCACAAGTTCCCAGCTAGCTGGCAACGATGTTCCACTTTGTCCTCCAGGATAAACCCAGAGCGAACACACCACCAGCAGCTGCCAGGCAGCCATTAATATTTTTCAACTATTTGCATAAATTAATGTGCTCACAAAATGTTGCCCAAAATATGCTTGCAGTAGTGCTAACAACTTATGAGTGTCGGTGTGGGCACAACGCACACACCAGTAATGGGTGGGAGGGAATTGTGGGTCCTGTGGGTGTGCCACAGCATGTGGGTCAGTGGTGGTGAATTTTTGGCTGGCTGTGCGCGTTTTAATAGCGCTTTAAAGCGCCTCCATTTGAATTTCAGTTAAGCATGCCCAAACTTTATCCCTTATAAATTTGAATTGCAATTACACATCAGCCTCGAGCGCATATTACTTCAGGAAAGTTTATCCAACATATTTTAATACCACATGCACATATATTGTATACCAAAAAGTGGGTGGCAGCTAATTTGCAATTAGTTACAAGCCGCCCAAAAACTAAAGGTGAAGCAGGTTACCAGATCAGCTTTTACTGCTTTTACCTGTTAAATACTGCAAATTCACAATACGTGCGGGCTGCCATGATATAAAGTTTTGGCCAACTCTTTGATCATTCCTTAACGAGTGCATAGAATTTGTAATTTAACAAAAAAAAAAAAGTTTGATAGAAACTAAACATTTTATTTAATTAAACAATTACATGAACCATTTTTGATAAGTTGAATTTTCATATATATAAATTTATTTCGACTTTAATTATTTCATATTTTCAAAACATGGCTTATCTATTATGAATTTGCACACTTTAATGAAAAAACATTAATAACACTTATTTTGGTTTTTAAATTACTATAAAAATCCTTTTTCAATTAAATAAACTGCTGCATAAAAAAGTCAACTCATTTTCAATAACACTGATTTTCTAAAACGTTTTTAAAGTAAATTAAAATTCTAACGTAAATTGAATGACGTAGAAAATTGTGTGTCTTAATAGAACTTAAATACTTTAGATTTGTAATGTAAGAATTCAATTAACACCCCGCACACATCCGCAACGGTATATGTGGTAAGCTATATGGTTGTGGGTGCGTGTGTTTGTGTGTGTGTGTGTATGCTTGAAAATGAGTTGACTGGTAATTGAGTTTTTAGTAGCTGTTAGCGGTGCAACACCAGCTCTTTGCGCCACTTAGTGGCTGAGATGCGCACATACACTCAAACACATACACACTCTCTAATTTATATGCATGTGTGCATGTGTGTGTGTGTGTCTTGTTAGACCAGCATCACCAGCAGCACCCTAACAGCAGCTGCATTCTAGCGAAAATTAACTGCATACATACACACACACATTAGAGTGTATGCACACACGCACACTCAAACGCACACACACGTACATTGCCAAAAATCAGGCATGCAGCAGAGGCAACAGCAGCAGGAAAATGCAAGTTAAAGTTTCCTCAGAGGCGCAACCAAATCAAATTTGCACCAAAAACCAAAGGTAAACTTTGAACGGCAGTGGCCATTTGTTCGGCACATACATACATACATATACATACGTTTGCAAATTCAGTATCCGCGTGTAGGTGTGTGTGTGTGTGTGCCGCAACACACTCATGCAAATTCTCACGTCGCTTATTTGGTAATTTACGCGAGTGCGAAAATGCGTTGCATGTTGGCCTAATATACACATACACATACACTGCACGGCTAACATCTGCATACATATACATACATACATACATACATACATGTGCTCTGTATGTGTTGGTCTACTCTAAAGTTCATAAACTTGTACATACACATGTAGAGATACACACTGCATTAATTAAGTTATCAAGACATTTTTGGCTCAAAGATTGCGGTCAACGCAACTGCAGTTTGCGTCCACCGTAATAAATTCGCATAATAAATGGCCAACGTTTAACTATGTCAACAGCAGACTCTCTACAATGTGTGTGTGGTGTGTGTGTGTGGTGAGTGTGTGTGTGTGTGAGTGTGATACCGTTTCCATCTGCAAATTTGGCATGCAAAACTGCATAAAGAAAGAAAGAAAAAAAAAATATATATATATAAAGCAGCAGCAGCAGGCTTCACCTGCACGTAAAATGTTAAACAGCAGGCTAATGTCCAAAGAGATGCAGAAAAGTGGCCAAAATGCGCCACAGGCTAAAGGACCCAGGCAGCCTTGGACGTCAGCAGCAGCAACAGCAGCAACTGAGTATAACAAAAATTATGCTAAATAGGTAAAGCAGCTTTCACGAAACTGAAACTCAACAGCGAGCACTAAATTATGGTTGGGTAGTTGGAGGATGGTTTGGTGTTTAGACGGATGCGTGGATAGAGGAGGTTGGCCAACTAAATTGCAATGTCAATGCGGGTCAGCAGCAGCAGCCGCAGCATGAACTGTTTGTTGCCAACAAACTAAAGTACTCACTGCAGCGAATCATGAACTAGTTCAAAACTTGAATAGACACTGAATGATCTGGCAACGCTCAAATGCAGTACAAATTTAATCGACATGCTCGAAATTGATCAAAAACAGACCAAATTGAAAACTTTAGCTTGTGTTATAATTAAAAGACAACACACAGAGGGGCACACCGTGGGGCACAAAGTGGGGCACACAGTGTGGCTCACAGCGCAGTCTCAACTCAGGCTACTTTAAAGAGCACATCATTTAAAGCCATTGTTGGGTCGGACACAAATCTTCATAAATGTTCGTTGGACTCCTGCTCTGCTGCATTGTGCTAGGTGCTATCTATGTCAGTGAATGATTATGTGAAGGGAGGGAGGGGCGGTAGAGTTTCCCCCGTGTGGGTATTTGTCAACAGTTGCCAACGACGTCGGCAGCGACAATTGTGACAGCAAATAGAATCTTATCTGCGGCGCACGCGTTTAACGGCCATTGCCAGGGCCTATTGGACAGCAATGGCATCCAGCTTAGCCAAATGTTAAGACCAGTCGACTATAGTCGCAGCCGCCACAGATTCACATGAAAAATGTTCGCAAATACCTTTTTCGCCTTTGGCTCAAAAGCTGCTGACTGTTAGCACGGACGCTTGGCCCGGCCAACTGGTCGGACAACCATGCTTTGCATCTGGTTTTGTTTGCTATCTGTATGTGTATGTGTGAGCAGCTCGTCCTGCCCGAGTATGTGGCAAAGAGGAAACAGCTCTTCAAGCAGGCATCCCCTTTACCCACACCCACACCCACACCCGCATCCGCACCTGTCTTTCATTTTATCTTGCTTTCTGTATGTGCTTGCTCATGTTTAATAGACGCCTCTTACAGGAGGGAGACCGGTTCCTGCTGCTTTCGTGGGGCACGCAGCTTGGAGTATGTACTGTATGTTACTGGCAAACTAACTGCCGCTGGTGCAAGTGTAGCATATTTTTAACTGCTAAGTGATGCTGCTGTCCTCGTTGCTGTTGTCGGTTGTAGATTGTGGGTTGTGGTTTCTTCATTGTTGTCGGTTCTTGTCGCTTCAAATTTCAAATGTTAAATGCAATTTAATATAGATTTAACTCAACCTGAGCGTCGCTAATTTACTTAAATTGCCCAGCTTCATATACGTTATGATAAGTCTGGGCCATTCCCTTAATTAACATGACTTATGCACTAGCTGAGTCAGACCTAAAACAACAAAATAATAAAAAATATATAAAAAAAAGGTTAAATCTACCGTTAACTAATGATCTAGTTGCTAATCAGCAGACATGTCACAGTGTTTACGCCCACAAGCGCTCAGCTAAAACTAATTTAGAGAACACAAAATACACCACTCACACACACACACACACGCACAACAAAGCACACTCAGTAGATAGTGCCAAAGAGAAATTGTGCTAGTCATAACTCAGGACTCATCAGGACGCGGACTATTTGAGCGCAGCGCGTGTCTGCATTATGGTCATCATTCAGAGGCGTCATCGCACACCATGGCTAAGAGCATGAGTATAATCATAAAAATGTTGGGATACCTAATCCTTTCACACACACACACACACACACGGACACTTTTTCACACAGCCACTAACTCTCACCAAGAAAACGCATTTACCCATGAAAGGACGACTTTTTTTTTTTGTTGTTACTGCTGTTTGCTGAATACGTAAAAAGGATTTTGCGCACCTTTCAAAATCCCTTTCGTTTTTTACAGTTTTTTTTCTCTCCTAGCTAGAATGAATGCATGAATGCATGATGATTGAATGAGTGAATGTGCCAGGGCCAAGGCCCACATACATACAAAACCAAAGAAAAAAAAAACCTAGAAAACATATAAAACATATAAAACTGAGAAACTTTGAATGTGTTAGGGTCACCGGACTAATCAGCTAGTCCAGGACATTTTCCAGCCCTTCTGGGTCTCACTTGTTTTGATTATAAATTGAAAACTTTGCTGTTGACCAAATTTTCTAGCAAAATCAAAGTGTTTGCAAGGAATTTTTTAATTTTTTTATTTTTTTACATTTCTCTGCTTGTCTCCTTTTGGTGCTGTGCACCCTTTTATGGCATTTTCATATGTCGCAACCCGGACAGGCGGTCAAGCGCAAAGGCCGTTCGTCCAAGTGGAAGTGGAAATCGCAGGCCTTTTAAGATGTGAAAAGGAAGTGGTGGACTGTGTGACATAAAGGATATGCTTGTTAGTAACCAAATTTGCAACAATGAAAACCAAACACACAAAAACACACACACAGACAACACATAACGAGAACGAAGAAAAACTTTTTGACACTTTCAAGTAATTTGTGAAGTGTACAGACAGATAACTGGTAATCTATTTTTGTCAACTTTTGCATTGAAAATAGTCATGTTCTTTGAAATGTGTTGGTTTTCCAATAAGCAATAAATTTCAAAAAAATATTTTACTAACTAGAAAATGAAAAAAAAAAAAATTTAATCTGGCATCACTTCCAATTTGCAATGTTTAGCCACCTTGTTTGCATATTTATATATATGTATATATATATATGCATGATTTTTACATATATATATATGTATATATATAAATATAATTGACAGTAAAGTTAACGAAAAATGATTTATCTTTCATTTAAATTATAAAACAATTTGTTCAGAATAGCTGGTCCTATTAAAATGATGTCAGCACTGCTAATTAAGTTGTACAACACTGGCTCTGTGTCAAATCAAGTGCAGCTAACTTCACACAGCATTCAAGTGTTTTCTTTGCCATTTGATTTGCAACTCAATGGAAAATAAGAATTGCGTACATGTCGATCTCAAACTATCAAAGTCTAGCCGAGGTGCATCTGCAACCACTGGTACTGTTCAAAATTATCGGCGCCTACGAACGTCGGCCCACATTGGACGATGGGACTCTGGGCACGCTTTTGGGACGCCGCGACAGAAGGAACGGCACTGTTGAGATAACAAATACCTTCATGATGTTCTACAAGAGACAGCAGATGGTTCAGCAGTTAAAGCTGGACAAACAGTACGCCGCCGAGATGTACCAACTGCACAAAATATTCCATCCACAGGATGAAATCATTGGCTGGTACAGCACCTGCAAATCGCTGTTGCATTACTCAGCCCAATTGCAAGCCTATTATGCCCGCGAGTGCGGGGATGCACAGCCTCTGCATTTGTTGGTCGATCTGAAGATGCACGGTGGCAGGCTGAGTCTCTATTGCGGCGTACCAATTGGTGTGCCAGGTGGCACAAGTGGTCTGATGTTCACGCTGCTTCCAGTACTGAGTATGAGTACGATGATCGTCGACTCAGGTGCGCTGCGCCTGATGCAGAAGTACGCTTTGAATCCGGGCAAGCAGCACGGCCACATTCTGCTCGAATTGGCGAGTGTTTTTGAGATGACATTTAAGCTGGAAAAAAAGCTGGATCTGGTGTTGCGCTATATAAATGATGTACTTTCTCGTAAGCGCCTGCCGGATAAGCATGTAGCACGTGCTGTGTACGTGGCTCTAACTTTGGTGCCGATGATGGATGCAAACTCATTTCGCCTCATGTTCAATGCTAATGTTAGCGTTATAATTTTAGGCATTACACTAGCCACCATGATGAAGACCCAGCTGCAGCTTTACGAGAAACTGCCAATTTTTGAATACAATTCATAATAAATCATTATCTCCAAGAAGGAAACATTAATTTTGTTTATAATTTGTTAAATTATCTCATTTAATTACCAGATATTTTATTTTATTCGCTATATATTTTACTGATGATATTTCGTAAAATTCAAATATTGAATATATTCTACAATATGAATAAAATTATAAATTTACTGATTGTCTTTCAAAAATCATATTTGCAATTTGAGAAACCTTGTAATATTCCTCTAATCTTATACATTTATATGATTTATATCGACTATTATGTATATGCATTATTTACTTAGCATATATATCCGATTTTTAAAATGAAACCAAAAATCTTAACCGGAAAAATTTCTGATATTACTTATGTATATACATGTTTATCTGGGAATAAAGGCTTTGCGTTGCAGTTGTCAACGCTGCCCACCATAAATATGTTACAAAAGTGATAATGGCAGCGATTGCATAATGGATTAAGTGTCAGGCCTCTGGTTGGGAATTGCCCATAGCCAATGGCGATGGCGATTGCGATGGTTATATCGATGCCGCTGCCATTGCCCGTTGACGTTTGCTGTTTGTCGTTATATTTAAGCCATTATCAATGTTAATACAAGCGTAACCACGAATGCCACATGACATACAAGGCTTGCATGAGCTGTGTTTGCACATTTGCTTTATTTAAAGCGATTTATTAACTTTTTTAAAGCTGTGTTGTGGCCATGATTGCAGCTGCTTTTCACACTCTGTATGCCCTTAATTAAATCTGTAATTTTATTAAATTAAATTCGTAGGGAATGTATGCCAAATCATAATACAATCCCAAAGCGAATACAAAGCCAAAAAGGGGTTAGATCCAAATGCAAATTTATTAGAGCAGTGCACGCGTCATTTTGACAAATGATGGCAATCAAAAAGTTGCATGTTAGAGCTGCATGTTGCGGCAACCTGCAGCTACCAGCCAAGTGAAATTGTGGCACAGCTCACGTAACTTACGTTTGTCTGGCTAAGACACGGTAACTTTTTGCTAATTAATGTCACAAATGTTATATATTAAAACTCTTCAACCAAGTTTATGCCACGTGTTTAATCCCCTGCACGATTGGGCATCAAAACTTTGGACAAGTAAATGTTGGCTTGATCCAACCCTGTAGCTCAGAAACGTGTTTGTATATTCTGCGCAAATCAATGCGACAATGTGAGATTTGAGTAGGTCTTAACGCTTATCACATCTCCACCAATTCTCAACACCCACGCAGTTTATTGTAGTCAAACAAACTTGAAAAACTACGAATATAGCTTCGGCAACTCACCGACAATTTGTGTTAAAGTTTGTGCGCCTTTGTGGCCACAGTTTAGGTGTCAGTTGCAGGCCAAGCTGCGGTACACAATATTACGAGTGTGACCGAAGCCAAACCAGTAAATAGAGCCTGCCAAGTAGCATTTTGGCCATGCTGCCAAGCCAACTCAGCAATTGCCAAAGACGCCCACAGCATTTCCACACACAATCACATTTCGCAACCATAAAATATTCACACATATTCCATAACACATACATAGAACCCAATAAAAAATATACAAGTAAACTGAGAAAAAATAAAGTAAAAATGTTAGATATTATAATAGACATGCTTCATGTGCCGCGCAAAACAATAATAAGGCTTCAAAACCAACAAACAAAAAAGTACGAAAATAGCAACACAAATGTTTGTCTGGGAAAAAGCAAACTAGAACATAAAATAGGGTTTCCTAAATTGAAATACTCTTGCAAACTTATGAAACTTGTATTTATCCTTTTAGAAATGTAACATTTTGATAAATATTGAATAAATTCAGTGGCGATTTCTAAAAATTAAGCGATTTAATATTCAAATATAAATATAACAATTATAACCGACTCATTTTCATTGTTTAAAGAAAATAGAAATAATTCAACATTTGCTGATTTTCACTTCAATGCGTTACACAGAAGATGACAAAATGATGCGACTCTTCGACAGTCAATAAATATGATGTGTTATAACGAATACATACTCTTAGTTACATATAGAAATACTAGACAGCTACATGGGTAAGTGGGTAAAGAGAAGAAACGAGCTTAAAAGTTGCAGAGTAAAATAAAGATTGGCATAGATATGCACGTGATTGGAATGTAAGTGGCTCCTGCGGCGCCAAGGAAACCAAAGAAAGTAAAGAAATCTTTTCTAAAAACAATATATGTCATACACAACACGCTGTTGACTGGTCACACACATATACACACCCGCACACACATACACATACACGCAAACACACACAGCGAAATGGCCAACGAATTGAGTGGCGCAGTGGCAAAACGGAAAATGAAATGCACATTAGCACAGAAAGGCAGAAACCCAAAAGGCACCAAAATGGCAGTGGCATAAGTTGAGGAAGCGATAGGAAGGAAATTGTTACGTAGGCCAAAAGCGCAGAAAAACGAGCAGCAATAAGCAACATCAAGTTGCCACAAAGAAAGCGCACAAATCGAAATAAATAAATAAAATCAAATGTTCTGTGGAAAAACTTTGACTTTGCCGAGCTAACTTAGGTAAAAGTGTGCAGCACCCCGCCCGACTCTCGCACAAAGCCCAGAAATTACCTCTTATGAGCGTCTGGAGGTTACGCTTTGGGGAGCGACCGAAGCGTAACGCCCCGGACCCATCCTAGTACGGAGTATATGTAACGCCAGCGTAACGGAAACGGAAACAAAGCGATAAACTTTTGTTAGTGTAGCCAGCGCCAATCCACACTCGAGGCCCACGAGAGCGTAAAAGTGCGAAAGTGCGCGCGCCATTGCGACTTAGCAGCAACGGCAACAGCAACGGCAACAGCAGTGGCATTGGTGGCAGTCCTAGATGCTATTCCTTTTCAAGTTCTGTTGCCTTTGGCCTCGCCGTCTAAGACACAAGCATGGACTGCTTTCAAACGGAAACAGCACAGCATCAGTACCAGCAATAACAAGAACAGCATCAGCAACACCAGCAGCGTGTAAATGTCGGCTAACACTTGGCTGCGTTTCCTAACTCTAGTCAAGAAAATAGTAAGCAAGCTTCTGTTGCGAGTGCTCGACCAACAAATGCCTTGTAACAATATTTCAAAGGGTGAACAAACATTTTGTGTTGCGTTTTCATAAAGTACTTCCCATTACTTTTTAAGGATTACAGGGTAGAAAATAAATGGCAGAGAATCATACTCAACAGCTTTACTGAGACTCAATTGAACTGCGAGTGGTATGCAATGAGAATTGGGCATTGCTTACAGACTCCAATGACTGCAGTATTGGTTGTAATTCTTGCTCTTTAAAGCATCAGCGACAATAACTTCGATTAAAGGTCTTTGTCCAAATGAAAGTCTAATGCAATTTGCTTTAATTTTCAACCGCAAATGAACACTGATTGAGTACAAGTCCAAGAAAATCCAATAAAATAAAACTCATTGCAAAATCAATGCGTAACAAGCAAAAACAAACTGAAATAAGTTTAAGTGAGTCAAAATCTTAATTTTCCCCAACCGAAACGTGACACATTTTCGCTGGCCAAAAGCAGCCACCGCATGGACAAAACTGTTTTTCAACTTTATAAAGGAGTTGTTGTGTGTGTTCTTGAGTGGCTCAATTGATTGTTGCTTGTTTTGATTTTCTCATCCGTTCAAAAGCAATCTCTTTTGTATTTTCATCACACGCAACATGGAAATTGTTTGGTTTGTTTTTTGTTAACAGGTAACTTAAGTGGACTTTAGTCTGATTATCTTTAACAGACGATATCAAATTTGTTATTGTGTTAAATTTGAGCATAGACCTTTATTTGATTGATCAATTGGCATTTCACTTTTTTGCAATATTCAATGTCATGATTAATAATTAAATATTTAATAATTCAATCCCCAACGAGAGCATGAATTTGGCAGTTAAAATATTAGGTAATTTCAAAAATTACTCAAACTTGTTCGCAAGTTCGCTGACCAAAATATATATATATTTTTATACAACATATTCTTAGAAATAATTAACCTAAACCGTAGCATTCGTATAAATGTGCAAATTTAACTTTTCGGTCTAATTTTGCGTACAGCAGTGTGGCTTTTGGGCTAAACAAAAACTGTCAATCGCATGGCCCAAAATGTCATTTCGACCAAAAACACCTTTTTCTTTTGTCATTTCATTACGCAAAAGTATTTGTCATGTGTGTGTCGGGCATATACGATACGTAAATGTCTGGCTGATTTGTTTAAACAAATGTTCAGAGTGATTGCGAATGTGTGTGTGTGTGTGTGTGTGGGTGTTCGCTCTGCTTGTCCCTACAGCTGTCAGGTTCAATCTTGTGCCCGTTGTGTCCTTAACCCAGGCCAGAGCGACCGCACTTTCTTCTAGTGTTTGCTCTGGTTTTGTAACTTTGAATGTGCGTCACTGTGTGTCTGTGTGTGCGTATGTGCGTGTGTATGTGTGTCGTCCACTTGTCATGTCACTCAGCGTCATTGTCATGCAGACAATGCCAGGCAGTCAGTCTTCAATCTGCTCCCTTCTGTTCCACACCCTTTTTATCTCTATAACGGAACAGCTACTTTTCGGTTCTTGCATTTCATTGACATTTTCAATGTCAGGTGGAGCTGTGTAACATAGGTTGTCTCGCTCGCTCTCTCTCGCTCTCTCTCCCTTCTAGCTGTAAACTTCAGACATTTCGTAATTTACCGTTACAAATCAATTGTCAGGCTGTGCCCTAGACGTTTCCCTTTTTCCTTCCCTCTTCTCAACACTGTCATCGCGTGGCATTGCGTTGATATCCTTGAAATGCCCAAGGAGAATTGGCAGTTGCCCAAAGCGTTTCTGAAAATACTTAAACGTTATGTTGAAATATTTTACGCACAATTTATGTTAATTCGGCCACAGTTTGGCCATAAAAACGTCCTGCACACACACACAACACACACACACCCAACATATTTTTATGGCCTTCGTCGATATTTATGCAAGATTTTTTTCGCATTGGACAAAAATTGTTTAGCTGCTTATGGTTTTTATATATAAATATGCGAGTACGTGCTGTGGCAAAAGTTGTGGGGTTCAATCCGCACACACACACACACACACAGCTTACACACAAACATGTATGTGCTGAAATTGTGTTAACATTTTGACAGCAAAGGCTTAAAGTTGTCAGCGCGTTCTTTAGTTATATTATTGGTATAGTTGTTGCTGTTGTTGTTGTAGTTGGTTTTGTTGTTAGCGTTAGCGTTGGCGCTTATTAACATATTGTTGTTTTTCCCATGTCGCGTCATTGACAATTCATTTTGTTATCACCACACACACGAAGGCTTAGTAACATAACCTAAAAACAAAACCCAAAACTTTACAACGACAAACAAAAATCCAATTCTCGCGGGTGGAATAAACTCGACTCACTGCCCTAAAAGATACAGTATCAGATAGCAGTTATGTAATGTTCAACAATGTTGGAAACAGGATCTATAAGTCACTTTTTATACAAATATTAAAGTCCTTAACTGAGCAAATGTTTTTCATGTTTGCATGAGTATTTCTAATAAATGCATATAATCTATATTTCGCTTTATTTTCTAATAGTCATAGTTTATCAAAATTCTAGATTCTATACACATGACATATTTTGATGTAGAAACTCCCTGTATTTCTCCCATACAGGGTATAGAAATGATTTGGCCAACAAAGTATTTATATTTGGCATGTAAAAAACTTTGCTGTCAGCCCGAGATTTGCGAATGTGATTTGGACTGACAGTTGAGCTGTGCAAAATACATACATATATAAATAACAAGCCCCAAATGCCATTCAGAATGATTAAAGACTAGATTAAAGTACTGAATTATGCAACACACACACACACACACACACACACACACACACACACACACACACTTGTATGCCAGGAGTAGAGTGCAACAGCAGCTGCAGTGTATATTTACAAACAGATGTGAATATGCATGCGATGGCTTCTTATGTCAAAATTGCCGAGCACTGCACTCCACAGGGGGCGGGAGTGCTTTTGGGAAGGAAGCTGGAATGGAAAGCACGCTTAGTTGCAAAGACGTCGCGTTTCAGGTGCCTCTTAAGCTGCACACACACTCATACACACACACACACACATACTGAGTGCTGGTAGTCATGTGGCTGCTCTGTATTATTAGCATAATTACAGGCGCATTAGCGTACAGCGGATCTGTGCTTCAGGTGACTGGGCAATTGGCTTGGCTGCCTAATTATGATAGCTTTAAAGCATGCCACAGGAGGCGAAACTCCACTTAAAAGCCATCTTAATATTTCAACCATGTTGTACACTTTATATACATTTCCATAAATACATTCCACATAAATAAATCTCATTTCTTTAAATGTGTTGGGGCGTTTTGCTATCTTTTCATTTTCATTTTCATTTTCATTGCATTAATTAGCTTTTTGTTTTCAATTTATTTTACAGCTTCGCCTTCCTTCATGTTGACGCAACAATTACTTCTCGACTGCCCACATTAAACAGCGCGGACTTTGCAAGGTCACACGGTGAAAGAGCTAGAAACTTGAAGCCGGTTTCTTTTTAGATAAGCCCAAGCTAGAAACAAATTCAAGCGCACCAAAACAGAGAGTCAACAGAGCACTGAAGGGACGAGGTCTTGGACTTGGACAAGCAGGACAACAACCATGCGTTGCCTGCGCAAGTTGCAGCTGTTCGGGCTGTGCCTGACGCTGGGCGCCATAGCTGTGGCAGCCTATCCCAATAGTAACAGCAACATCAACAGCAACACTAATAGAAAGAGCAACAGCTACACACACCAGCAACAGTCGAATCAGCCAATGTACACCTATTTGACCACATCGAGCACGTCTAGCCACAGGAATGACGCTCCTCCCATGCAGCCAGCTATTGTGTACGAAGCTGCAATGCCAAAGCAAGAGCAGCATCCCAACAGCCCCACCAACTACCACACAGCAACAGGAACAGCAACTGCGATTGCCTCGCCGGTTGAGGCATCAAAGAAAGTCATCGGTTCCAGGTGAGTTCACAGTCTCTTTGGCTAACGTTCGCGATCTTAACTTTTGCAAACATTTCAACTCTCACGTATACCCTGTAAACACATTAAATGCCTAAGAGGAGTATCAATTATCGATCCCATTGAATGCAAGAGCGAGGTGGATCTTTATGACAGCGTCATCTGTGTATAAAAATTATCGACCTTAATCTTTAATATTAACAAGAAATTCGTAAAAAATATTTGAGCATTGAATATCCCCAAAAGCTAAACACTTAATTCTTGGAATGCCGAATGTTATGCCTTAAACAAAAAGATACAACAAAATTTAATTATTATTATTAAAATTAAATATCAAAAATCAATTATTTATTGAGAACATTTATTGCCTGAGGCGTCCAATTGGCAGCACGGGCGTTTCAGTGCTGGGTACAGGATGTGACCTAGTCGGGAACTGTTGAGACGAGATTTGTTACTTGTTTTTACTTGGTATTTGTTTGCGTTTGTTGTTGCTATTGTTTGCTGTTTGTTAGTGAAAAGTCTTTTGTTTGCCTAGGGTTTTTGCAATTTTTCCCACTAATTGAAATAGAATTTCCCTTTTGTTGTGGCGCGGGTGCGACTGGGTGCCTGTGAATCTGGTCAGTTGGCAAATTCTCTAGTATTTTTAATTAATTTGCTCAACAGGCGCCACAGCGGCGGCCACTTGACGGGTGCCCCCATCAAAACACTCGGCATACCTTGCGGCGCTGCGTTTAAAATCAACAAATTAAAATTAGAAGAAAAAAAAAAAGGAAAAACAGCATCACAATAACAAGCCTGCCACAAATTAAGTGCTCATTAACTTCAAATCAATGCTAATCAGTTGCTCTTCTTGAAGCATTTCTGTTATGTTTTGGTTTCCTTTCATAGCTGAAAATGATTTGGGGCAGTCACGTGCTGCGGAGTCGCAACCCTTAAGCAGCTGCCTCACAAAATTTGCACAAGCACAACGAAAATTAATATTTTTTTTTTTTTTGTTGTTTTTACTTACATTCCGCACACATTTCGCTTGCTGCGAGAAATCCCAAGTTTCTGCGTCGTTTTCATATTAATTCCGGCGCGTAAACAAATTCACAGACCCGCGGCATATGGCAGACAGTTGTCGGTTAAAGCTTGATAATGAATACGAGCAGCTGACGACAATTTTGTTGTTGAATCTCAACTTGGGATAATGCTGCAAGAAAATTTTTTTTACTTTTTCAATCTGGCATGTGGTTTCACTTTATTTGCCTTGCATTTTATATTAAGTGTTTGCAAATTCAGCAGCATGGCAATTACAGCCGAAAGCTATCTTTTATAGCCAATCCATTTAAATTCTATTTATTTCCATTTAAATTCTACACATTTTTTTCCGCTTTACCCAGTGCAGAAAATAATTTATTTTAAAACCAGTTGGAAATACAGAAAAAAAAACAATCGCATTAATTTTTAAAGAGTTTTAAAGGGAATATTTAATATATGGATTCAATATTAGTTTTTTTTTTTTGCAAATTAAACAAATTAAACCGCAACTTTTTATATGCGAAAGTGTGAGAATATCGTGGCAACAAGCGAGGCACACAGATGTTAGAAATGGAGTTAAGTACACAGTTGCCACAGCAGCTGCATATGACAAAGCACGCATCTCTCACGTGCTTAAATGTTAATGATGTGCCATGTTAAATCTAGTCTGAGTGTCTGTGTACTATATACGATACGTGTAGATATGTTAACTAACTACTACTAGTACAACTACTACTACAACTACCACTGGCAAATGGGGAAATGCAAATGCAGTGCGAGAACATCCACGGAGCGTGACTGGATGACTTTCTAGCAGCGATTCAAATTCTATTGAAATGCCTATGAATGCCCCGCCAAGTATGCAGCATGACTTGCGTTGAGAATGTAAATTTCAAAACTTAATCGCATTTATTTGCCATTAATCACTGTGCAACACTCGATAGCATATGTTTGGGAACGTTTTAGATTGGTAGATAAGTAATTATATTCCACAACAGATGCTCAATATTTGGCTAAGATATATTTCAACCAACTGTTTCTTATTTATATTCCCTATCTAACTATGCAGTTTAATAAGATATGAATATATATATATATATATATATTAGAGTCTTCCTGTGGCCTGCATAATTTAGCAACTTCAAAATACTCCGTTGACCCATTTGGTTCGTGGCATAAAAAAGTTACTTTGGATTAAAGTGTAATTTATTTTTATTTACTACAACTAATTGATTTGTCTACTTTCCAGTGTGATTTCGTCGGTATCCGTTGTGCTGGATGGTAACGAGCCGCAGTTTACAGATGCAGTGGGTCAGAAGGTGCCCAAGCCACAGCCATCGCTGCAGGTGGCCAGCCCCATAGATTTGCTCAATCCCGATCGTTACGAGTTCTACACCTTCGATGAGCATGGCGAGCTAATCAAGCGTCTAATGACCATGCAAGAGATCCAGAGCATTGTGGCCAATGGTGATGGCGAAGGACCCTCTATAATACACACAGCACCGTTGGCGGAATACGAACCGGAGAAGAAAGTTCAGGATATTGTAGACAGTGTGCAACATGTGCTCAACAAGGAGGTGGCCAGCAGCTCATCGAAAAACAGTTCCGGCGAACTGCTGCCCATACTCGATACGCCCGATGTGTCCTCTTCCTGGTCGCTAATACTACCCGCCATCTTCGGCAATACGGGCGGTGACATCTTTCCGCAGCAGAAGCCACAGCAAATTGTTATGACTCCCGAATCAGAGCTGGTGGACACTTCGACACGTGCCACAGCAACATCGACGCAGCGCGTGACCAAGAAGCCGAAACCAGCCAAGCGGAAGCCGGGCAACAAGCGCAAGAATAACACCACAACTACCACAACCACTGAGGTGACACCGCAGGTGGTGCAGGAGGACTTGGATCCTTTGGAATCCGTTTATACGGGCATACAGCAATATCAGCAGGCGGCAGCCAATATGCATGATTTTGACATGATCCAAATGCAGCCGATTTACCAAAAGCTTCCTGGCTCCACCGCCAAGCCAGAGACCACAACGCGACGGATCTTTTACAATAATCAGGAGTTCATACACACACCTGTTTCTTTCAGCAGCACTGCTGACTACTCGAACACCACTGAGAAGATCACTTTGAACCAACAGCTGGCCAAGAAACCAGGCAGTGTGCATCGAAAACCCACCCAGCCACACCGGGTCAAGAAACCAATTAACACTAGCACCACCAGCAGCACCGCTCATCCATCGGCTGGTAAGCAAAAGGTAAAGAAAAAGACTACCACCACCACCACAACCACTACGACACCAGCATCCAGCGCATCCACTACACCTATCTCAACTACAGAGGCAACAACATCCGCACCAGAGACAACAACCACCCCACGTGCGCCGGTGCCAACAACGCAAAAGAAGAAGAAACGCAAGCCAACACGCACACCTGGACATACAGGCACCACCACCACAGGCGTCAACAAGCCTAGTAAGCCCAAACGCAAGCCAACCACGAAGCCAAAGCCACTGCAGCAAATCTCCGAGCCAGAGCCACAGCAGCAAGAGGCTATCACACAGAAACCACAACGTCCGCATCGTCCTCACAAGAAGCCCAAGCCGACAACAACAAAGGGCAGCACCACCTCCACCACTTCCACCACTTCCACTACCACTTCTACGACCTATATTCCTCCACCTTTTGCAGGTGGGCCAGCAATACAAGAAGATCCAGAAGCAAGCGCAGAGCAACCCATTCCCCCATATGCTATGCTTGCACCACAGCAATATACACCCGAGAGTCCCACATATCAGCAGCCAACGGCATACACCACAGCAGAGCCCAGGACGACTGCAGCACCAACAACATCCACTACAACCAAATCTGAGCCAACTACAACAACAACTGCATCGACAACAACAACCATCAAAAATAACACCAAGCGTCCACCTGCATTGCATTATCAGAAAATACAGTTAGTGCCCACGTATGACAGCACCACCAGCGGCACACACACCACAGAACACCAGCATAGTAAAATACATGGAAAGCCAATTCACAGCGCGGCTGCCACTGAAATCAGCCAAGCTGAAAGCTATGGATACATCAATGCTGTACCCACTAAAGGACCAACAACCACAACAACCACTACCACTAGCACCACTCACGCTCCGTTGTATCCCGTTCCCAATTACGATGCGGAAGCCACTGAAAATCTGCCAACAGTTATCGACGGCAAGACTGAAGATGATAGCTATGAGAAGCGACTGCCATCGCTGGCGCTGTTGCAACAGCAAATGCAAGAACAAGACGCACCGTCCACGTCAGCAACCATTCCTCAACTCTCAGCGGATCAGATGCACTCAGTTGATCAGATTATGCAAAGCCTGACGCAGGGACTCCTTGCCAGCGATAAGAAGGATGAAAGCCAAAGTGTTGAGCCGGTTAAATACGACGTCGCTGACAACAAAGAGCAAATGGAAATGTTGGCTAACAAAAAGAAAATAAGCATTAGCACAACTACAACAACAACTGCCAAGCCGACAACAGCAACTCCCAAAATATCAACAACCATTTTGAATACACCTAAACCATTAACTGCTCACTATGGTGGCAGTACTTTATCGACCATGCTGGATGAGAATGAGAACACAAGCACAAATGAGGAGCCACTTGACTCCACGGAGTCCACAAACTACAAGAAGGGTACAACGCTGAGCAGCATGGAAATGGAACCGGAGGATCCAACAACTGTTGTTTTGATTACTGCAAGACCGCAGTTCTTTGCGGGCACACCAGCACCACCAGCATTGCAAGTGAAGAAGACAGAGAAACCACTGGAGGAGCCAGAGACCACAGAGCTACCATATCTAACACAATTCCTGCTGACCACACCTATGGCGACGATCGACGAAATCGAAGCGGAAGCAGACACGGAGAGTGAAGCCTATGCTGAGGCAACAACAAACAAACCCATAGATGATTCTAATCATGTGGTCAAATTTGAGCCATTGTATGCAGATGTGCCGGAGGCTGTGATTACCGAGCTAAGCGAGGAGGAACCAACCACCATTGGCTACTATGAGCAGCTGTCAGCAAACACGGAACCGCCACTTGCTAGACTTCCCGTGACCCAGAGCACAACTGCCGCTTTTTATGATGAGGATAGCACTGAGGTGACGCCAATGATAGCTAATCTGGTTCAACAGCTTAATATGGAAGTGCTTAAGCCAACCGATCAAATCTCCATGTCCAACTTCCAGACACAAGCAGCAACTGTTGCCTCCACCCTGGTGGATGGCACCAATACCCTGGTCTCCGATGTATTTATGAGCTCTAATGAAACAAAGGATGAGCTTCAGTTCCTCATGTCCGATGTCATTCAGCAAATTACACAGGAACATGAACACGTACAGGAGCCATCCTACCAGCCGGCCACAGGTCAGATAGGCGATTCGCATCGCCTCACCAATTTCGCCCAGCTGAATACATCATTTTTGCTACCGCCAAAGCTGGAGAAGCCACAGCAGAAGATAACCTCGACGTCAACGGAAGAGCAGCTGCATGAGCAGAAAGTGACCACCATAATACCAAGCAGTGATGAAGTCAACAAACCAGAAATTGCTAATCCAATTGAGAGCACCACATTCAGGGTGCCGGTTTTATCGCTTTCACAAATCTATGCACAACAGCAGCAGAACGAGGATGATGAGCAAGAAGAGTTTGAACAAGAGTCCATAAAATCAACAGAAGACGCAGTCAAACAGGAAGTCAGCGCTGAAGAAAGGAAAGAGGAACAGGAGCAGCAGGAAGAGACGGCATCAACTGCAATCCCAGCAGACAGCACAACATCCACAGAGCAAGTGCAGCAGCAGTACGGAGTGACTAGCAAGGAAACCAATGCCAGCGAGGAAGTGACAACGGCGACAAGTGTCGAGCAAGAAAACAGCTACCAGCCAGACGAGCAAATGCCCGAAATGTTGACAAACGGTTACAATGAGCAAATCCAAACGGAAGCCAACAAAGACCAGGTGGAGGTGCAGACAACGGCTAAGGCAGAAACACCAGCGGTATTTACAAATGTTTATCAAGAAGCTGTGGAGCAAACATCAGTGGAGCAGCAACAGGAACAACAAACGGAGCAGAGCGCAGAAGATGCACAGAAGGAAACCCAAGAGGATGTAATGCAAAGTGTCGAGGATAGCGCCACCAATGCGGCACAGCTGCAACCACAGTACAGCGAGCAGCCAGCGGAAGAGCAAACAACAGTCCTGCAGCTGGAGAAGCATGAGCCGCAACAGAAACAGCCGGAGCATCAATATACAACAGACAGCGAAGAAATTGTGCCTACGGAAATTCCAGGTGATATGACCATTGTATCATCCGAATCGGATATGTCACTCAGCTCGGAGCAGGTGACCGGCAAACTCGAGCTGAGCACTGTACCATCCATTGAGCTGGACGAGGAGGTTTCGGAGGATATATCCGACGAGTTAACGGCAACTCTAACTGATGAGGAAACAACAAGTCCACAAAAATATGAAAGCTTAGACGATGAGGATCCGTATATAAAGCTGGGCGAGACAACAGCCAGTGTGGTGAAACCCCAACAGATTAAGCAGCAGAATCAGGAACAGGAACAGAAGCAGGAACCAGCGGAGCACAACTACAAGGTCACGCTGCCAATAGCCAGCTATGGTAATGAGCCTGTTGACCAGGCGGATGAGGAAGATGAGGAGGATCAGAATAGCTATCAGCCATTGGTGCTGCCCAGCAGTACAACGGAGAAGGCAACAACAACAAGCACCACTACCACCAGCACCACCACCACAACCACCACCACAGAGCCACCTACAACAACCAAGCGACTGCACACACTAAAACCAGTTTCCTATTATGTTCAGCCTTCATTGCTCGGCGGCTACAATCAGTTGGAGGCGCCACAGCCACCCAAAGGGCTACCCTACAATGCGAACAGCAACAGCAACAGCAACATCCTGGGACAGCAGCACTCACAGCAGCGACCCATGCATCGACCCGCCTCGCTAACCAATCTGATGGCTACATCAACTCAAGCAACGCGACCACCAGTTAAGCTGGAGCCCAGTCCTCTTACTTCACATGGGTTGGAGGCCTCCACAGAGCGTCTAGATGAGGATGTACAGTCATTTGCGCAACTTTGCAATGAGTTGGCCTTTAGCTACTGGAAGGCAATCACATCGGAGAAGATTAGCTCTGCAAGAAGCCTGGTCATCTCACCATTTGCTCTGACCTCAATGTTGTCTATGGTGTTTTTGGGAGCACGCGGCAGTACATCGGGTGAAATGAACGAGATACTCAAGCTGGATGATATGGTTACATTTAATCCACATCTAATCTTCCGTAACATTACCAGCTCCGTGGAGCAGTCAACGGAGAGCGAGATTGCAACTGCAGCATTTGTTCGAGAGATCTTCAGTGATCGGGCTAATGGTAAGATTCTTCCCTTCTTTAAGGAGAAAACCCAACAATTGTACGGGGGTCACGTTGAGGAGGTCAACT
Source organism: Drosophila longiperda (assembly GCA_035042125.1). Taxonomy (NCBI): domain Eukaryota; kingdom Metazoa; phylum Arthropoda; class Insecta; order Diptera; family Drosophilidae; genus Drosophila; species Drosophila longiperda. Next base: position 13,773,907 of record JAWNLV010000107.1, read on the forward strand.
TCCATGTGGTCAACGATATTGTGAGGCGTCGCACAAATCTCCTGGTAAAGCGCCACACCATGGGCAAAGTGCTGGAATATCTGCGCACGAATAGTGTTTGGGTAAATGGTCCACTGGCCACCGTATCCGCGAATCTCTTCCAAACAGATTGTACTCGGGGCTCGACAACGGATCGTGATGGCGAGATGTTCTTCCAGGTGCATCCAACGGTGCGTCAGCGTCGTTTGGTGCCTATTCCAGCGGTGCTTTATCGCAGCGGCTTTACGGCCGGCTATGAACCCAAACTGGATGCAACAATTGTGGCCTTTGGACGCATACAGGATACGGTGAGCACCATCTACGTTATGCCCGGACATCAGAGCTCAGTGTCGCCAACGGATAACCTGGATAGACTCGAACGCCAATTGGTTGAGATGGCATTTGGACAGGAGAATGCATGGAGCAAGCTGCTCACAGCGCTTATGGATCGCCCGGGCATGGAGGTGCAACTGCCGCGATTCTCACATCGCTCCTTTGTCAACGCCTCTCTGGGTCTGCAGAAGATGGGACTCAGGGGTCTGTTCAAGTCAGACTTTGCCGATCTGCGCGGACTTACGGGTGCCGGCAATCGCGATATCTTCTTATCGGACATGATACAGATCAATACGTTTAGCACTTGCGGCGAGGAGAAGATATCGGATCATCATCACGTCGAAATGTATCCGGCACCACCGTTGCGCAAACGCAACAAGGATATGGATGCAACGGATGATGATGCCTACGATTCCTCGGAGGCGATTATCGACTTTGGCTCGCTGGTGCAGGAATCAGCCCTAGGTCGGGGCTTCTACGATGATCTGCTGGATCCAAAATACTTGGAGCTGCCACTGCCGTTGCGTCCGCGACAGGCACGTGTGCCGGATGCTCCCCGGCTCCGTTTCGATAAGCCGTTCCTTTATTTTGTGCGCCACAATCCAACAGGCATGATACTCTTCATGGGGCGCTTCAATCCGCGCCTGCTGCCATGAAACACACACACCCATACACACACACAAAAAAATCACGCACATCCAACTTTAAGTAAGCCAAAATATCGACTATATAAAGACATACATACATAAATTGTTAATTACCCATTTATTGACACGCTCCCCCCCCCCCTCTTTGGAGAGGCGGTCGATACAATTAAATAGTGAAATTAAATGCCTGCAATTAAGTTAATTATATTTTTAATGCCAATTGCTGTGCCTTAATCCCGTGTCCTGCCACACCTCCCGGCAATGATACGAGATTGACGTGCAGCAAAACATGTAAAAGAAATATATTACAAAAATAAAAAAAATTAAATATATATATTTACTATTCGGAATTATTATGCATTCCCTTCTATGCACGCACAAAAATATCCAAATATTATTTTTTTATAAAATCCAGCTTTTTGGTTTGCTATACAATTATTTTCATTGTTTTAGCTTGCATATTTTATTTGCATTACAATTTTTACGTGACGCAAACAAGGCTAACGACAACATCAACAAATAAAGTTAAGTAAATTGGCAGCGAAATGAAAATGCAATCAAAAAGTGCGTCATGTTTTGGCAACAGCAGCAACAAGAATAACAACACCAACAACACAACAAAAAAAAAAACACCAACACAAACTGTAATTTAGTAAAATAAACCCAAACAATACACAAAAAAAAAAATAAAAGTTATGTATGCTATTATGTAAGCTTAATAAATCTTAATAAATATATAAATGAATAAATCAAACAAAAAACAAAAACAAAACAAAAAGAAAAATCTCTAAAATATTTAAAATTGAATTTTCAGATCAAAGCTGACAGCACCATTGTCATTATTCAACAGCTTGTGGTTACTCCAAACCATGTAACCCGAACCGGATGTGTTCATGTCTTCTGGTTTTTTGGCAGTATTGTGCAGAGCTGTCCAATAAACCACGTGACAAGCTAACACGCATTTCCAGTTAAGACGGGAAACAACAACCAAACAGTTGACAGATGAAACTTGCATTTCCCTTGAAAGGTAAAATTAGTATGATAACGTAACCAAATGGAACAATAAAGGATAATTTAATTTTAAATAAATTTAACAAGCTCGCAAAAATGAACTTAATATTTTTAAATCCTATAAAAAAAAATTAAGTCGAGCAGATAACAAAAACCTTCAGTGCTGGTCATCAAACTGAAAACTAACAAAAATGCCGAACAAAACCAAAGTTTGAGAATGCTTGGAAATTCATTTGAGAGAAAAACAATTTAATCTAAACAAACTTATCTAAGGAATGGAACCAAATGACTATCATCCGAGTTTAAATGTCGGCCAAGCCAATGATTTTTCAAATATCTGTACCATACTTTCTAACTATTAACTATACATATATATAATAGTAATGACAATAAAAGAGTATTTACATTTTCCCATAGGGCACAAAAAGCAAATCACCAAACCCATCCACAGAAAATAGAAGAAACAACAAGAGAAATACATATTTTAATTAATATTTAACAAGAATACGTATAAGCGATGCTTATCATAAAATCTGAATAGGTTTGTGTATGTTTTTGTGTGTAAAAAGAGACAGTGTGTGTGTGTGTGTGTGTGTGTGTGTGGGCGTGTGTGTAGAGTTGTGTGGGCGGTTGGTGTGTGTATATGGGCATAAACTGACTGCCTGCAACTTTGTGAAACTTTTGTATACACGATTTTGTTGCTACATTTTTCCTGTGTTTTGTTGTTGTTCTCAATAATGTTGCTGCTGTTGTTGTTGTTGCTGTTGTTCTTGTTATTGTTGTTGTTGGCCTGCGGTTGCGTTGGCAACTTCGACGTCGACAACTGCGGACGGCTGCTCACTTGTATGTCGTTGTCGGTTTACGTTTTGCTCTTTTTTTTGTGAGTTTTATGCGGTTTTTTCAGCTATCACGTATGTATGCATGTTTTGTTTGTGTATGTGTGGTGTGTGCGTTTGTGTGTGTGCGCTTGTACGTACGAAATCACTGAAACAAGTAGCATACTTTGGGGCCAAACAATTGCCACCCCTCTAACAGTAGCAAACTCAAAAAACGCTGAAAAACACAACACTGGCAAAAACAACAACTGCAACGCACTAGAAAAGAATCAGCACGACTCACATCTAACGACTGTGGACTACCACAAAACTGGAAATATGTATATGTATATATATATATATATATATATATATATATATGCATACACATGGAGTAGTGTCAATGCGCGGCAATTGTGTCTGCCATGCAATATAGTAGCAGAAATGGAGCTTGTTCTCTTAATCTACAAACACATTTTAGACAGTTGCATAACATTATACTCTAGACCAATTTTTAAAATCCTATAAAAAGCATTAACAATGAGAAAAGAAAATGTTTTTAATAATTGCAAAAAATGTATGTTAAATAAATGTATGGAAAAATTGGCTTAAAAAATATTTAAATCCGAGCAGACAAAGCAAAGTATTTAAGCTGTTATCAAATCTAACTTAAAGCTTAACCCAAATAAAATGTGCAAAATATTAAAAAAAAATAATAGCTACAAGTCTATTTTAAATTGTGAATTTCTATTCTCATGCTTAGCGCTTCTTCTCTTGGAATGAATTCTTCATATATTCAAAACCAATAATGATAGCAAATATATCTGATAAACTGTTGCATTCCTGTGTTTACAGGGTATCTGCTAGCCTAGAGACATATGACATGTTTTCAAAATTTCATGTGTTAAATGTACATATATTTTACACAAAAAAAAAACCGCAGAAGAATTGCGTATTATTCTTATAGTATTGCCAGAGTGGACCACTTTATTATGCTGCTAATTTGTCATGCAGCTGCGAGTCGCGACATTTTATGCACTAAATAATACTAAAGTGCAACTAATTTGCAAAAAATTTGTATTGCTGTCAGTTGCTGGTAGCAACTATTACTTTTGCTGTTGCAATTGTTGCTTACAACGACCGTGTCCGTTGTTGTCGTCTTTTCGTTGCAAAGTCGCAATTTATATCCGCACGTGTTGCGCCCCGACGACAAGAAAAACGGAAGACAAATCTGTCATTGTACGCAACGCTTGTAACTATTATTATTATTATTGTATTGTGTAATAAGAAAAGTATTTTTGTTTTTTTTTTATTTTATTTGCTGTTACACTCTTTGCTGCTGTTGCTGCTGCTGGAACAATACGACAGCTGTACTATAATGTCCCCACAGCCCCCCGCAGAAAAAGGAAGAACCACCCACAACAGCCGCTCTTTGTAATTGTTGTTCAACGAACTTTTTCGTTTTCCGCTTTTCCCTACTATTTCTGTTGCTTTTGCTGCCAAGGTTCTTTTTCGGTTTCGACTTTTCCGCTGGTTTTTCTTTTGTTTTGCTCAACACTTTATGTGAAGTGTCGCATTTTGCTTTCATAGCACCTGTCGAAATTACGCAAGTGTCACTTAAAACGGGTTACGGCAACAATAACACAACAAGTGTAACAGCCAGGCAACAACAGAAACAGCATTGTTCTTGTCTTTAATCCTTTCAAGCACAATGGGCCAACTGGGAAGGTGTTCTTGTTGTTGTTGTTGTTATTGCGGAGTTGATATTGTCATCGTGTTAGCTAATGTTATTTGCATTTCATTTGACGCTTTTTGTTTGTGCTGACCTTTTGAACATCTCCATACCAACGTGTCGTATACTTAATGGATTTATTTTTATTTTTACCTTTGACCGAGCTCTAACGAACTGTTCTTTTTATATTTACATTATTATTGCTCCGATGGCAGAAAAAAATAAATTCAATATACGATCCCTAAATTTGTACACGTTTACATCGTATTGTGCTGGCTTAGAAGAGCAAAAAAAACGTGAAAACTTTGTCGTTTAATGAACTAGTCACCGCAACCACTGACACTGGGGTTAGAGCTGCTAATTAATTTTCATTAGCAAATTGCAAGCTGTTAATTGACTTTTATTGGCATTTGAACTGCGTTGCCAACAACAACAACAAGGGCAATCAAATTTACGCTATTAACTTAATGTTATATATAGTATTTATTTATACTTATGCTAAGTTTCAAGCTAATCACAATGGAAACACCACTTTTGTCAATGTGGCTTAATTAGAAAGCTATCAGCGCCAGAAGGCAGTTTCAAATGTGGCCAAATTCAAAAATATGTATTTAAGTATTTATTTGAATTTATACAAATAACATGATATCAAAATGATCAACATTTTAAAAATACAATTTGGCAATTATATATTTAAAAAACAAAGATAAATTAAATCTTCTCATTAAAATTAGTTTGAATTCCTTTCATATTCTGTGCAGCTTATATATCGTACAAATAATGCTATTTTCTAATATTCAATTAATTGCACAAATGGCTTTGAGCCTTACAATTCTTCTATTTGCCCAGTTTTGTTGAGATAAACATGTTTCAATCGAGGCCTTTACACAATCAGGCACAAATAATTCAAATAATTCAGAAGCCACAAAACTTAACTATGCCAGCAGCCAAGTATTTGCGAAAATTTTGTTATTTTCATTTGTTAAAATAACGCTTGAAGTGTGTTTACTTAACATGCAACGAATTTGCTATTTCCACTGTTGCAAGCCAGTGTTTGCCTGCCCTTTATTCAATTTATAACCGAAATTGTGAATGCAACTGCTGCAATCAGCTTCAAGGGGAGGAAGGATGAAGGGATTGTCTGCCCACACACACAATGCAATTTCCATGGTAAGTAGTTAAGAGACTTGCCACATTTGTCTATACAACTGGGGAACGATAATTTGAAGAGGCAAAAGCGAAATGCAGAGCAAAAGTAAAAGCCAGCAACACTCCAAGGATTAATTTGAGCGCGAAAAAGTGAAAGCAATGCCCAAGCTTGCCCCAGCAGCAGTGGCAGCATCAGCATCAGCAGACGCATATTCAAAGGCAAGTTGTGCAAATTTATGTTATATATTTCAAAAGTTAAGTATTTGGCTTTGTGGCTGGGGACTAGCCAAATGAGAGCACGCAAATGCTATAGCTAAATCGGAGAGTCGGCGAATGCGAGAGGCTTTAACCTAAAATTGAAATCATTAGCTTGTCGCTGGAGGTGGAACTGTCCAGTTGACATGCCATAAATATAGCCAATAGCCAGCGGCCAAATGGCGACAAAAGCTGGCCACAAGAAAATGCCAGACACGACTCAGCATGCACATACCCCATGGGGCAAACACACATACGCACACACACGCACACACACACACACACACACAAACAAGCTGATATGTGTGTATGTACACAATTTTAGACAGCAGCACGGCGTGGCGCCAGCAATGTGTCCCAGCCCCAGCACTTCGGCAACCCGAGCACATGTCCAGGCGACTCCGTCGGCAACCTGCCATCAGTGCGCGCGTGTATGTGTTCGTGTGTTTGTGTTCGTGTGTGTGTGTGTGTGTGTGTATGTGTGTGCTTGTATGAACAGCCGACAGTGTTGCCCAACGATAAAACAGCAAACGAAACAAACTACAACAAAAAGGAGCCCAAAAATGGTAGCTTAACAAGTTTTGTTATCTACGCCTGCTTCGTTTTTTGTATCGAGTGTTTATAAATGTTTATACCAAGTGCCCAAAATTGGCATAGGGTATATATAATTCGAACTATTTTTAAACAGTGTAAGTTAAATTATTTGGACTTTATCGATGTGTTTTACCAAACTTTGAAATGCTTTAAAAAGGTAACGGCATTTATAACTTTATTTACTATAATTAATAGTCTTACATTTATTGTTAATCTATTAATTAAGTTCTTTACATAGGGCATATTATATTCGAATGCCTTCAACTGTGAGATACTCATATGAGTGTTATTTTGCTGCATCTCTTAAATGTATGCGTAAATGTTTAAGTGTGGGTGAGTCTTGCATGTTTTGCGCTGGACCGCAAATTCTGATTTAATTTTTTTACTCCTGTTTTTGGGAAAATTGTAAACTGCTCCTTTTTGTGTTTGTTCGGTGTTCCAACGCTTGCATTTAAAATTAGTCGCTTGTAGTCGCTGCGGTTGTCAAATTGTTGTTGTTGTTGTTGTTTCTACTGCTGCTGTCTCTGCTGCCGAACTGTTTTCATTTGCAACTCTTTGGCAACTTGTTTATGCGACATATATAAAGTAATTAAATTTAACAACCCCGACAACAGCAGACGCTGCATAACAGCAGGCATGCAATTAAAAAGTCATGTGAGCATTCAAATTTAATTAAATTGCCATTAAAGCATAATCCTACATTGGTTTAAATAGTATTAGGTTAAGTAATTATTCACAGCTCTTAACATATCCATCAAGCTTAAATTATTTATTTAGTTTTAAATATTTATATATATATATATGTATATCTACAAGACTTTGACATTCTGTGTAGTAGTATTCGTAGTGTAATTAGTTACCTCGCTTGGTTTGAGTATTAAATAGTTTTCAGATATTATAGTATTTTCCAAGAAGACAAATAAATATTGACAACAACTTTGACCATATTCTGTCCTCCACATACATTCTACACTTATTATTCAATTTCCTAGAAATACCATATTTAAATATTATATATTTGAACAGCCTCTTGACTTAAGAAAACTGTTTAAAAAGCAATGAAAACTTTAATAACCTCTATTATATATTTAAAAAAAAAAAAAAAAACTCTAACTACAGCTTTAATAACCACTAATATATATTTAAAAAAAAAAAAAAACTCTAACTAAAGCTGTATTTTATCCGCAACAATCTTGGCTTATTAAATAAGGAAGGACTTTAATCAAACGCATAATAACACACCAAAACATACGATAGTTAATCACAGAAGGCATACATAAACATAAATCTGTGGGGTGTGTACCAAATTTATGTGTGTTGTTGTGTTGTGTGTGTGTGCATTAGCTGTTAGCTGTTAGCTGTTACTGTGCTGCTGCAGTTCTGACTGTTTTCATGCCAAATAAGCCTTCGTAAATAATGAATAGTGGCGGTGCGCGGGGAGCTAAAACTGCGACCGTTTTTAATAATTAGCAACAAAAACAACAGTAAAAACCAGTAAACCAGCAAATCCAACACCAGGCAGCAAAGCGTACACAAATTAGTAGCCAAGGATTACCGGCAATTATTTTCATTGTATGCATTTGCCGCCATTATTTTGATTGCTTCGTTTGCTTTCGATGCCAAGACCACCCTTAAAGAGGGGATTGTAGCGAGTTGGTTTTAGTTATTGCCCCGCTGACTGCCAACTGCTGCCTGTTGGCCCGTTGGGTCAACTACAAGCCATTTTTCACAATAGCCATTGCTCGCCGCATAACAACAACAACAAACACACACACACACACACACACACACACACGCACATACAACAACGACAGCAACAACTACCCATGATTGCATATGTTATGAAACGTTTATTTATATTTATGAATTCATCATGGTCATACGGTAGTTATGCACTCGCTGAACAAATGTAAGCATTGCCATACTCTTCGCCCTATTTGTTGCGGCCAAATATGTATAAAAATCATGCATTTCAAAACATTGTATTGTATTGGTTGGTTGTTGGTTGGCTGAGGGGGCTATACTTGATATTTATTTTTGTTGGTCATAAATCAGGCATCATGAGAAATGCATCTACTGCTCTCTCTGATATTTTGTGTTCATTTAATCATTTTTAAGCAGTGCTGCCATTGCAAATAACCCAAAAGCTTTATTTTATTTGGCCATTGAATTTCAACAATATTTTCGCCGATTGAAGTAGTAAAGCTAAAAGCATTCGACAGGTTTCTTAGCTGCAGGAACTTAACGCTTTATTAAAGTTAAAATAATCTTTTGATAACTTTCAAAGTTATTAAAATATATATATATGTGGAGTATGCTTATTCTTCTCATGGCAAATAAATAAATCAGATAATAACAAGCAGAATAGCACTGCAAGGATAATAAATTACATGAGGCTTGAAAGAATAATCAAATTATAAAATTTTGCCTCTTTCAAAGAGGTTAAGTGGCTTTGTCGATGATTTATCATTTACAGTTCTCATTTGTTGCACTCCCACTCAGCTTATCATAGTGATAATACCTAAAAAAAAAAAAAAAAAATACTAACAACTAAAACTAATTTGTAACTAGTTGAAAACTTTTTACCGGCGCCTTTGACATGTGCCTAAAATACGTTAACTAAGTCCTTTAGCCTCAAGCTCAACGAACGGTCGTCTGTAATCTACAGGCACACACATACAATCACACACACACACCAACACACACACACACACACACACATCGACAGACGGCGCAAGCAGATTAAAAAAGTTTCAAATTTAAACCAAGCGGCGTATTAATTTATTTAAGACCCTTAAATTATATCCTTTGATGTAGAGCATACATTTCTTTGGTTCGCTTGCCTTTCGCCAACTTTTAGTCGTTATTTTATTTTTTTTGCCGTGCTTAGACCAACCCCAATTCAAGCCGTGCAACTACTTTTGGCGTATGTAATTACATTTTTTCCACATAAGAAACTCAAAAAAAAAAAAAAAACAAATTAAACACAAAAAAAAGCAAATGGCAGCAACAAAAAACTAGATGCCGCCTACACGAAAAGCGTAAAAATTACACATACAGCATTTTGCTGGCCTTTTTATAGACAAAAACCCGAGAAAAAAAAATAACTAAAACGATTAACGACGAGTTACTACTCTATATGAAAAAATCAATAAAATTATAAAAAGTCTTCGATTTTATATATAAAATTTTATTTAATCGAAAATTTTAATAATAAGCTTATAATTAGAAATGTAATCGCAAATACAAAACCATTAGCTTTAATGAACGCCGTTTCAATTTTAAATGTTTGTCCTAACAATGACATACCTCACTTAATTAAAATTATTTTATTTAATAAGTTTTGAAAATTAATTTAAACTAAGCGTTTGCACAGCGTAATACATATTTTTTAAAATTCTGTTTTAGCGACAACAAGAAACATCAGTAAAGCACACTTAATCCTGTGTCAGGGTATTTGAAACTTAGCCGGGCAACGTCTGAAGTCAGAAGAGCAAAGCCTGCAAGCCGCAGCTGCCACATACACATATGTGCCCGCGTGTGAGTGTATGGTCACGTGTATGTGTGTGTGTGTGTGTGTGAGTATGGTGAGCAGCGTAGCGGAAATAATGAAATTATTAACACTTGAGCAACTTCCGGCTAAAAAACAAAAGCGCTGCAACAGCAACGTCGTCGTCGTCGTCGTCGTCGTCGTCGACTGCCAAACAAAAAAAAAAAGCGTCAGCTGCAAGACAAAAAGGCGAAAAAAAAACTGGCGAAATACATTAAATGAGCGAAGAAGGCATGTAAACGGCCACAGAGAGGCGGAGACAGCGGATTGTGGGATACGGGTAGCTGTCCAAGGTGGAGGGAGATTCTATGGAGGCGTGCAGCAATCATAATTGCAGTGCAAACTTGGCTACGGTTTGCCACAAAAACAAATACGAACGCAAAACTGGAGTAAAACCGAGTGAAAAATGCGCATAATATATATATATATATGTGTGTATGTGTGTGTGTGTGTGCAAGCAATATAAAAACGCTTCTTCCATTTTGAGTAAAGCAACAGACTGTAAATTTTTGAAGAAGTCATAATAGAGCCGTTGGTAAATTTTCTATAAACGAATTGTGGCGCTCTGCTACACACATGAAGCATACGTCTCGTTGTGCAGACAATAAGTACAATAAAGCACACACACAAAAGAGTAAGGTGGCAGCGGACCAAGGGGGATGAGGGAGTCGAAAAGGGTGTACAAAGGTCTGTAAAGAGGGACTAAAAAAGACCACATGCTCTTTTTGACTTGACGTTAGATGCGCCTGCATGAATTTCAAGTTAAGTTGTATAATTAAAAGACAGTTGACTGGTTGACTGCCCAACTGGTTAACTTGCCGTAACTGCTTCCGGCACCGGCTAACACAAACTATCGTGCAAGCTATACTTTGAGTTGCGTTCGCTGGTTATGCCGTTTAAATTTAAACAGCAAAATGCATCGAGATCTATTACACATTTAGCTGCAAGCCAAATAGCGCACTTCGCAGTTGCAATCACCGACCAAACACTTGGAAAAATTTAGTCTCAACACAGCAGAGGAGCAGCAGCAGTAGGAGCTGGGGGAAAAAAAAGTTCAGCAGCTGCGAATCCTTTTTTGTGTTTTTTTACTTAATATATGTATGTGATTATATATGAAGCATATGCGATTTTTTTCTTCTGTCTTTCACACTCACTCAAACGGCTGGCAGTGAGTTGCGTTTTTATATTTTTTCGTATTTTCTGGCTGCTCCAAGCAGTTTAAAACGAACGTGGCTTAAAAGGCGTTCTAAAATGTTAAGCCAGACGTGTAGAGTTTTATGCTGGGTTAGTCAAAGACAAATCTTTTCCATTGCTTTCGCACAAGCGCTGAAAAGTTGTGCTCATCGTCAGCATTTTGGTTTCAGCATTTTTTTTTTTTGTATTAAATATGCGATTTTTAGTTCTTGCTTAAAACACATTTTCTCTACAAGCTCTAAATAATTCATTACAGTATTTATAAATTATTATGATAAAAATTAATGTTATCTATATTAAAAAAAAAATATGTTGGTAAGTTAAGAATGAATTTAATTTAATCGAATTTTTATTTTTCACGGTTAAAAGAATTTTCGCATTTCTTATCGTTGGGAGTACGATATAGCCATGGAACCAGTTGTATCGCTGGTCCAGCAGGAGCAGGAGCAGCAGCTGAGAAATAAAATCCATAAATTACTCATACGCTGTGCATGAACTTAAAATGATTCATAAATAACATTAACTCCGATGAAGTACGATGAAGTCGCCTCGCAGCGACTGCTGGAAAAACAAATAGCATAACTTTCAAAATTTCAGCTCACTCATTTTGTGCGCATTTTCCGAAAATGTTGCAGTTTCTTGTCGCTTCTTGATTCTGTTGTTGTTTTTGCTTTTACATATATTCGAGTGCATTTTCCCGTTGCGCAAAAGTTTTGACTTCCCGCTTGCAAACGCATAAAAATGTTTTTCGGCCAACATTTCCGAACACCACCCCACATTGCCACACCCCCCTCGCTCCATCTCTACACTATGCCATGCTTTGGCATTTGTTTATCTCTTTATATAGCGACAATTTTGTAATGAATTTATTACTATGCCATGTGCCAAGGGTTATGCATAAGGCAACAAAAAACAAAAAATGAAAAAAAAAAAACCAAATAATAAAAAACTCTGCTGAAAATAAACTTAAATTAACTTGCAATGCATTGCCGGAGGACGCGGCTTGCATAAAGTAGTTGCAAGGGGCCAATGGGGCACATACGTATATGGCAACGGATAGGATATTTCCCTAGAAATTTGTCAAGTAACCAACAAAGAACAACTTTTTGAGTGCAGTTCTTCTTTCTTTTTTTTCCCCATTGCATAACTGCATAACAAATTTGAGTTTTTACTCTGCAGTCAAAGTAGTATTTAACCTTATAGCTGCCACAGTTATCGAGGACTTTTAAAAGTTATTTGCTCTTATCATATATCGTAAATGTGGCGAATGAGTCACCTTTTCAAAACCTTTTCTGAACTTTTACATACTCATCATATTTGTAAAATAGATCGCTTATTTAGCAAATTCCAAGTACTTAAAATTCAACTGAAAAATATGTTTTTTATTATGCAAGCATGAAATTTTTTCAGACCGTAAAGATTATTATTCGTGCAACCCAAAGCCATAATTAATTCACTCATAATTATTTAAATCTAAATAAAACATTCTTAAATTTGTGTATTTCATCTTGAATTTCTTGTTAATTGCATGCGTATACTTAATTTGTGTGTAATACATATGTATGTGTAATGTGCGCTCGTTCAAATTACATTAGATTCACTGTTGCTTACAAAACATTGAACAATTTCTGTACGCACCATTTGTTGCAAGTCCCCTCGATGAACTTGAAGACGGGTTCATTATTGTCTTTTTGCACAGCTTTTGAATGTTGGTATTTATATACATATATGCGTGTGTGTGTGTGTGTGTGTGTGTGTGTATGTCATCGCTCTTACACTTAATTAATTAAACGTAATTGAAAATCAAATAAAATGAAAACCAACTGAGACAATAGAAGTGCAAGACAATAGCGTAAAATAGCAATTGATATTGTCATTAAGAGGAAATGAGCAAAATAATGAACTGCATTGACATACACACCGACGACGACATACACAGCCCACACACCCACACACACACTTCATCGAAATGAGCTCGTGTTCACAGCTGCTGCCAAAGGCCAACACATTTGGCAAGTCGCCTGGACAGCAAACAAGAGTGCGACAATTGCATTTCTGTGATTCTCAACAACAATAAAACTTAATATGTACACAAGTGCTCAACCATCTTGTGAGCTCTGACACGACCTGTCCAAATTTCCAACTCACATGAGTTACAAAATCTTTAAACAACCCGAAACTACCTTAAGTTTAAAGCATACAATACAATATAAACAAAAACTTTACACAAAACTAATATTTCGATAAAGGCTTATAGGCTTTAGCATGTTAATCTTATTAGATTGAAAACAAATTATAAATATTATGTTATCAAATTTAATCAAACTAAATCTAAAATTGAAGAAATTTAATTCTTAAGTATATTTTTAATACATTATTTCTGTTTGGGTAACTATAAAAATTAATCAATAAATATTAAATATTATTTTTGTGAAAAATTCAAAGTAATGAATGCCTATTGCACCCAAAAAAACTACTGTACGCAAACTGGCAACAACTGGTTGCCAGAATGAGTATCGCAGCAACCATTGTATTCTAGCCACCGTAATAAGGGGCGAGTGGGCGGTGCATCAAATTTAGCAGCATAACTATGCTGGAGATTGGGGGGATGAGAGGTAGTTTGTTCTGCAGTCACATTGCATTTTACGTTAAGGGCCAACAACAATTTGAATTGCTGTATTCAGCTTGTAAATGACAATGCAAACAATCGCAGGAATGCTTTCGGATGGGGAGTGAAGAGTGGGAATACAGCTGCCACAGCTAGTTGTCTAAGTTGTTAACAGGCCAAAAACTGTTGTTGAAGGAGGTCACATGCAACATTAATGGAACGCATTGACTGCTGATTGATTTAAGCCACATAAAGCAACAGGTAAGCAGTTAGTAAAATTGGCTGGGTGCAGGGTGCGGTGCGGTGGGGAGAACCCACACTTGATTGGCCTGGAGACCGGTGCCCTTTTAAAACGCTATCAGCAAATTGGCAAATGACAAGCGAAAAGCCAAAGAAAAAGCGTATAAGAACAAAAAAAATAACAAAATGGGCGACTACAGCAATGCAAAATTAATTACTAGAATGCAAATTAATTGCTGTCCGTTTGCTTGCTTGTAGCATGGCAAGCGCATAAATCTCCAGTCTGTCTACACAGTCCCGGCCACGATTGGCCATAAAGAGTTTTCAAAGTGGAGCGCGGTGGCGGAGGCGACAGTGAAGGCGGAGGCGGAGGCGGAGGAACGCATTCTGATAGGGTAAAAGCTGTAAGGTTCGTACGAGCATTCAGCAGACAGAAAGTGGCAGTCAAAAGAAAATGCTGCATACATATACACACCATAAAACACACACACACACACATACATGTGTATATGCAATGACAAACAAATTGCCTACCGACAGGGCAACGACGGAGGCGGTAGCCAAAACCTAGTTGTGGTTTGTAGCTGACTCTTTGCACTCCTTATATGGGGTAGAGGGAATGGGTTAGGAGTGGTGGAGTTGTGGGGTCTGGAAATAATGCCAAAGTACGCTCAAATGAATTGCTTGCCAGGCGAATGGTAGTGTCAAGATTTGCACAATCCCTTCACAATTTCCTTCGACACTCTTTCTAAAAACTGCAGTGAATACTTTGATTTTATCGTGCAGCGTGTAAGCCATGAATCGAGACTTAATCATATTTATAAGATAGATTCTTGGATGATCAAGTTGACCTAGCAAAGAAACTTCTTACAAATAATATTCAAATTTGGATGAGAGCAGCTAGACCCAGATCTGGAAGGGTATGTGCCAACGTGCTTTTCATTCGTTTTTTTTTTTCGTCGTTGTAGAAAGCGCCAGTTGTTTGAGATTATTTGCAAAAAACTTGAAAGCAGTTAACCAGACTGATGCAGCTTTTTAAATGGAACGGATTGCCCAAGGGTATATAAAGGTTATATGCAACTATTCTTCTTTGTACTATTATACTAAACTATATGAACTATATTTTAGAATTGTACAATGGCGGTATTATTGTTACACCTTCGGGTTCAGACTTGATTTAGGTGCACGGCTTTAAGTCAGCGCAAATTTGAGCTGACCAATTTAATGCTTTATTTTAATGGTATTTTGGACTTTAATTGATAATCATCACTGGTCAAAAGAATATAAACAGAATGCAGTTGGATAAGTAATAGTTAACAAAAGTTGTATTGCATACTTATATGGGCTGTAAATTTAAATTTGAAATGATTGCTAAAACAATGAAATTTGTACCAAAAACAAACAAAATTAATAGCTCAAAATATTTGTATGTTCATTATGATTCAATATTATATAGCTTATACAATAAATTACCCTCACATAGGCTGGATCTGGGTATGGATATGTAATAAGTATATAATTTGTGTTCATACCTTAATTTTAATGCGACCTTAAATTAACAGAGGTCTTATCATATTATGTGTGGCCATAAACAGATATACAGATATATATATGTATATATATATATATATATATATATATATGCGGGTATATTATCTGAAGTTTGTGATGTTTTTGTCGTTATTGCTGCAGCTGAACCAAAATAATATCAACATTTATCCAACGGCGACAAATAACATAAGCCGCAGCAAATTTAAATACACATGTCGCTATTATTGCAGCTGCTGGAATACAGCCTCTTAATGCTGTTGTTGCTGTTGGCTATTTATGTGGCTTAATGCGGCAGTTCTTGTTGTAGTTGCTGCTGAGCGGAAATTGTATTGCGGCCAATATGGTAAATTGCCTTGAATCTACCTTAAAACCATATTTCAACACTAGATTACACAAACAGGCAATGCCGTGGTTGTAGCAAGAGCAGCAGCTGTTCGTGTTGCTATTGTTGTTGTTGTTGTTGTTGGTGTTGCTTATGTTGTCGTTGCTACACTGCGGTACGCCATTACACCAAAATACTATCATAAAATTTCGCGCAAGCGTGTGTCTCGGCATTTTAACCAACAGTTTTGGGCTAAAGCAGAACGACAGCAAAATCAGCAGCAGCAGCAGCAGCAACTCGCGTCGAAAACACACACTCTCACACACACACACGTACATGCAGTATATAAAATGCACACATGCAAGCCGTACCCACACACTAAAAAAAACACTCTCACACACACACACATATTTATGTAATTTTGGCCATGCCTCGTTGTTGCAGGCTGCGGTTACGCTTAAATGTGTCATTAAAGTAACAACAACAATGCAACGGGGCAAAACAAAGAGTGCCTCACTCCAAAGCTTAGATTTGAGCAGTATCCACTATAAAAAAAGTAACCTGAATGCGGCTTTATAAATCAAACGAATCGCTAGCAGCATTCGAGAGCAGTTTCGCTTTTTTTTTTGGTCTGTGCAATATCTTTCATGCGGGACCAAATATGAAAAAAGAGAGGAAAAAACAGTCCGAATACCGAACAGAAAATATGCAGCATAACAAATGCATCATTAGCATGTCCCCAGTTTCAGTTGTGGACCAAGTCCCTGTTCCCGTCTCTATCAATGTTTATATCTCTGTTCCAATTCTCGAACAACACATGGAAAACGATTTGAACTGCCAAGTCACAAAGCAAAAATTGTCTTTTGTTGCCTTTTCACTCAATCATTCTCGTTTTTCTCTCTATTTTTTTTTTCTTTCTATAATTCATTCACTTTTTGTCATCAGTGTTGAATTTTTGCATAGAAAATTGAGCTTTGGCCAAACTAACGATGAGCTAAAATATGCAAATTTATTTAACATGCTCGGCGAAGGAGCGACAAAAGCATAGATTAAGCCAGATAGTCAGCGAGGGTGCAAGGGAAATTGGTGTCTCCTAGACAAAATAACAAAATATGCAGCTGCACGAAGCACTACAGTAAACAATCAATGGAGGACAATGCACATTTTCAACTAGTCTATAGGACAATATTTCATGTCAAAGTAACTAAAAAAAAAAAAATGGTTATTTGACTTATATACTTTTATTATTTGTTATCATTGACTTAAAAATAATGATTATTAGTATTATTATATAATGTTATGCTTTATTCTATTATTATTGCTTCATCTAATATATATTTTTACAATTGAAATGAATTGCAATATTAATTTCAATAAATGCAGTTATGGCGTTTAAAGTTATTTGTATAAAATATTAATTTAGGAACTCATTAAAATATTTATCAATATGTTCACTTGGCTGGTATCGTTTTTAAATTTTGAGATAATTTTTCTTATACATTTTAACAAATGCATTAATCATAAAATCAATTTCAAAAACTTATCAAGCACATAAATTATTAAAACTTTACGAGCTGCAATTAGCGCATCGCAATTGTAACATTTAAAACTAAAATTAGAAATGTGTATATATATATATACATATATATATATATATATATATTATAAATTAAATATATATATTGCAGCAACATATCTAAAAGTGAGATTTATCATATTTGCTTTCATATTAAATTCATCAATTTAAGAGTCATTTTGCAAACGGTTGCGGGAAAGCCAGTAATAAATCTGCTCGAGCTACAGCTCTTTTTTTACATTGTCACCACCGAGTCTTGTGCACCCACACAACCACACACCCAGACAGAGGGAGAGGCAGCTTAACAACGCAACGGTATGCAGCACACACACACACACACACACACACTTGATAGTGTGAGCGTACATGCATATGAAAACCGCTTTCGTTTCCGTTTCAAGAAACAACTTAAAAATGGCGCACGTCACTGCGTCTGCTGCTTGTTTGATCGTCTGTTGTTGTTGCTGTTGTAGTTGCTGTTGTTGTTGCTGTTTTTGTTGCTGTTGTTGTTGCTGTTACAGCCATCAGATAGAGATAGGTGCAAAAAGGTAGCAACTGCGACGTACAACCAGGCAACGAGATGACAATCAGCCAGACACTGCTCGCCAGCAATGCAAGAAATGAAATACAGAAAAAAAAGGAAAAAAGTGAGCATGTCACAATCGGATCTAACCGACGGCGTAATACACTATTCCCAGTGCCAAAAAGATTAACAGTATTCAACCTTATAAATGTTTGTGCTGAAATGGCTGAAGTAAGCATTGCTTTGTGTAGGAATTGATCAGAAAACTGTACTTAAACTCCAACTTCTGTTATGAGAGTAATATTTATGCATACCAAACTCAAAATTATATAGGACTTAAGCAATTATTGGAATCCGTGTATAGTCTATGTCTATTTCGTAATTTTATATATATTTTACTTTGATCTATTTTATGTTAAAGTTTCTGTTTATGTTCGACCTGTTAACTCGAATACACGCAATTGGTTTTTAAAAAAAAAAAAAAAAAAACATTCCAAAGTATTTAGTCTCTAGACAGACTTCAAAACAGACGCAAATTAAAAATGCACTTTTTATTTTACGAACAGAGTACAAAAAAGGGAAATATAAGAAATGCTCGTTCGTGCATGGATGGGAAATAAACAGGAGCACAGGTTTTCATTTGCTTTGGAGTTGGTGTTGCAACTTTTACTGTTGTTGTTGTTGTTGTTGTTGCTGTTGTTGTTTTCATTTTTGTTTTTTATGCTGTCATGCAGGCAAAGTAAATTATGCGACGTGTGAAATCAATAAATCAACACGTTTATTGCTGTAAACGTAATTTGGAGCCGTGAGTCGTTTCGAGCTCTTTGAGTTCGTCAGTTGTATATGGCTTATATAGATTAAATTTTTCGATCAGTTGGCAATGCCCGCAAAGTGTATAACATTTAAATTTGTATAAATTGAAAGCAGATATCGCAGCAGCTGGCATATGCCAATGAATTGTACGTCAGTCTCATGCTTCGTAGCTGGTTCCGCTGCCGCTGATGTTGCAACAGCGCAGCAGCTGCGATTCATTACAAAATACGATTTCCTTTTAGCACCAGCAGTAGCAGCAGCAGCAGCAGCGCGAAAAACTTTACTGCATTTGCTGTACAATTTTCAAGCTCGTTGAACTCGCGCTTGCAGCAAACTTGGCTAAGGCAAAGATAAACACTTTTAGATACCTACCTCTCTCTCTCTCTCTCTCTCCTCCATATATATATATATATATATATATATTCACACACGTGCATATGTATCGTATCCGTAGCGTCGTTTGGCACATGGCAAATGCTGAGTGCTTTATTGTTATGTTTTAAAATTCAATGAATTCTAAAAATCCTTTTGCTTGCTGCACTGCTGTTTGGCATCGCATTTTGTTGGCTTGCATTTTGCTACGCTACGACAAGTCGACAGAATATTGTAGTCATCACATTAACAATATAATGTGGCGCCACATTGTTGCCATTGTTATTGCTGCTTTTGCTGCTTCTGTTGTAGTTTTTAGCTCAAGCGCCCTGATCTGCACTTCATTTGTTTAAAACGTGCGCGGTAGGTGCCAACTCTTGCAACAAGGTCAAACGTCACCTCGGAGGCACTAAAATTGTAGAGAAAGAGGAAATGGAAATGCAAATGAATATGCAAACGCTAAATGAAATTGTGGCAACCAGCATTGATTAAAATCGATTCCAATATCATCATGAAAGTATAACTTATTGTTAAAATACACCCGCATCATCTTAAAGTACCTTGAATTTGAAGCATTCTTAAATTCCTGTAGAAAAATGACCTATAAAGTCATTTCCTAGGGTATGCTGAGATTTGTATTGGGTATGCTACCAGTTCATGTAACAATAACAAAGTGTCACCGCAATCGGTACTTGTTACAAAATGGGCTATACGATGTGAATACGAAAAGAGTTCGTTTTGTACTGGTTTATTTCATGAAGAATGCATGGATTATATACAAATTTCTTAGACCTGAATATGCTGAAACCGCAATCGTCGCCTCCATGTGGCACCTTGCCATTACCAATTAGCTGAGCTTTGCAAGTAAGATTTTCTGCTTTTGAAGAAATCATACAATACCTAAGCCTTAAAAGATTCATAATCATATTTTGTATGCTAGGAAAATTGAAAATTTGTTTCTAAGAACGATTCGATTTAAAACATATTTTTACATTACTCATTTAGGTTAAAATTCATATTAAAAGTATTTCCAATTAAGTAAAATTAATATTATACTTTTAATAGATACTTTGAGTAAATTTAATTGCTTTGAAATGAGATTGAATCATACTGCAATTTACTATATTATTTTACCTTCACTCATTACTCCAATAGGCATTTAAATGCCAAGAGTTAATATCTGCCAGTTAGGCACACAGTGCAAAGTTCAACTCTTTAAATCAAATCAGCCCACGTTGAATACTTATTTGCACAATAGACCACAATTTACTACCCAACCATTGGCATTTGCATAAAAATATGCCGATTTCCCATTCCCGTCAGTCATGGAACATCATAAATATTGGTCGCACAAAAGAGAACGCATCGTATAAATTTGCTCCGTGCTCAGGCAAGGAGTATTTGCTTGTGTGTGTGTGTGTGTGTGTGTGTGTATGTGTGTGTATGCACCTTTTGAGTGGAGTGAGATCATAATAATGGACTGAGAACGGACAACAGCTGCTGCTGCTGCATGTCCTCGACAGCCAGCTGCACCAGCTCCTGCGCCTGCGTATATGCAATATTAATTAAGAACCAAAAATTGAAAGAAAGAAATTCAACGACACACTTATTTGCTGGCCATTGGCATACGCAGCCCAACAGCTAACGACTCTTGATGAGGGGCAGCACGGCATCAGCACGAAAGTGTAGAATTCTCGAGCCATGTAACAACAGCAGCAGCGGTGGCTGCAACGGCAGCAACGGCAGCAGTGGCAGCAGCAGCAACAAGAGATCAACCCGGACAGTGTCTGGTGCTTTTGTGCCTGTTAATTTCCAGCTATTGTTGCTTCAATTGAAAGCGCCGGGAATAAATTAAATTTTCAGCAATTGCTGTGCTTGACGGCACTTGCTCCACTTGATGCGTGGATGTGCCTGTATGCGTGTGTGTGTGTGTGTGTGTGTGTGTGTGTGCGTGCTTGTGAGTGATTGTGTATTCGTTTCTGTGTCCATGTGGTTGCTGGACAAGGTCCAACACAGACACTGCCTCTGATCTGAGTCTTAATTAGAGTTGACTCGATTTGTGCAACGAAATCATTTCGCTTCAAGCGAGTAAAATACGACTTTTTTTAATGTTTCCAAAACTTATATTACTCATTTTTTAATATATATTCAATAATATTTACATTAACATTTGCGAAAGTCTGTTTTTATGTATATGTAAGTATAAAATAATGTTAATTATTTCTTTGAGAAGTATATTGAAAATATTTGATTTTATCAAAATGATTGATAAATTGATTGATTGAGTCGTGACACGGACACATCTCTCATCCATACACCCGACTCTGTACTCTGGCAACACAATGAAACCATTTTCAGTAATGTTGTCCTCAAGTGCTGTTGCCGTGCTGCTGCTGCTGTTGTTGCATCAATTATGTTTTGCAAATTTACGCCCGGCACAAATGAATGTCTCACTTTATAATCGTATCTGAAATACGAATGTGATTACAAGTACATTCTCTGAACAGTAAGGAATATATCAAATTTCATGCATCAATATAATCCACCAACTTATGTGTATGCTAGGGGCAATAATTTTACATGCGCACACTGATTTGGAGCAAGTGCACACACAGATTGGCATTCACACACACACACACACAGGCAAATGTTACACAAATAATAATGAGGGTAACTTAATAATAATCTACTTGCCACAGTCGCTTGCTGATTTTGGGGCTTAATGAAGTGCCCAAATTGCAGCTCTTGCGGTCAAGTCATTAATACAAATTTTGTCTCGGTGGAGACATCCAACTATTGAATCAAACCCAATATTCTAATTTATTTGCCAATACTATTGACAGAAATATGAAAACTTAATTTGTTGCTTCTAAACAATTTTTATTTATTATATATTTAAATCTATTATTAATTTAAATACCCAAATTAGCTGCAGTTTACCAGCAAATTACAAATATTACATGTGGAATATTCTAGCTTTGAATCGATATATTTAAAAAAAAGAAGAAATATTACAACCATATTTAATGGGTAAATACCTTTGTAATATTTGAGAAGCCTTCCAAAAAAATCGATTAGAAATTGGACATTGCATTTTTTGTTTTTAATAACCAAATCCAAAAGTCTTTAGCACTTACTATAAATATAAGATTGGAGTATGTATAAATCGATCCTTTCGTACACCATTAAAATGTTAAATATTTACTCTCTCATGATATTTTCTATTTTTAAAATGATTAGTTATTCAAAAATCTGATAATCTGAATCGGATTAGTTTATGTTATTTAGTTTTGTGACAAATGTAAATTAGAAATAGTCCTACGACTTTCCAGGCAGCATTCCCAAAAGTTCTTTAGTATTTCTGGTTGAATAGTGTGCATATAAATCTATTGTGTGTGTGTGCATGCATGTGCGTGTGTGTATATGTGTGTGTGTGGTGAATGAAAGTGGTCATTTATGACTTGTCTTTGGCTGTTGTCCGCTGTGGGCAATTCAAATGAATTTTTGTGCGCTGCTCAACGGTTTTAATTGAAAAACATGTTCGTTTCGGTTTTGGTTTCGGTTTGGTTTTGTTCTTGGGCTTGGGCTTGTGTTTGCGCTGCGGTTTAAGGATTGACTGGAAGGGAGCCTGAAAAAAAATAAATACTTCCCTATGCCACTCTTCAGTATCCACTTGCCACTGGCTTTACGTTGCTCTGGGACTATCGCTGCGGCTGTCACTTGGCCTGGTTGTTGGGCTTCTCTATGCAGGCTGCCGGCAAACAATTCCCGGACGAGGAGCGTACTGTGCGCACGCGTTCGTGCATAAATTCCGCCAAGTGTCCATTTTTCTGATTTGTGGGCAAAGCTTCGATGTTATTCTTTTTTTTTTTAATTTTACCACGCCTGGCGCTGAGTGACTAACTCTAGATGGCTGCCATGCTGCTGGCCATGTAAATGCCCAAAGCACAAAAATATAAAATGAATTCATTCAAAGAAGAAATAGTAGTAAGAATTTTCTATTACATTTTGTGGCTCCCAGAGAAGAGGAAGAACGAGACAAACTCTGCTCGCGCAAACAAGAAATTAAAATACACGCAAAAACGTTTTAAGAATTTTTAATTAAAATCAACGCGGCGGTCGACGGCCAACAGAAATGCCTACGATTCGGTATAATCAACGTTTAACCACATTGTGGTCCATGCAATACCAGATATATACTTATTATTTACATATATAAATAACGTATACGCAGCATGCTTAATGGCATATTTAGTTGTTGCTTAAATTCAAATTCATTGGTGTTTCAATCAATTTGCTTTTCGGGTTTCATCTCAGTTCCTTTTTCTTTGACGCACTTTTTATCCATCTGGCTGTTTTCGGCATCGTGCGGCTTAAGGAAGTCCACTGCATCCCAGGGCTGCTGGTCAGTCGTGCCCCAAATGATATACACCAAGTTGCCAATGAAGAAAACAATGGCTGTTAATGCGAACACAATTTGCCATTGGCTGCGCGAATTCTGAAACGCAAAGTAGAATTATATTTTAAATCGTTTTTTTCAGGATAAGCTCAACTTACGGGATTGGTAACAATGACGCCCACCAGCAGAGGCGTTAGCAGTGGAAAAATATTGGAAATACCGTTAGCAATTGCCATAAGCATGCCCGAATGGTTAGGCGAGATATCCATGAAGCCTAGAATGCTACCAATGACGCAGCCCACAATCAATCCCGCATTGAGGGTCGTCAGAGCAATGGCCAGTTCCGTCTGGCTCTTGTCCAGAAAACCAATGCCAATCAGCCCCGCTGCCGGCCCCCAATACGCTACCGTATTGATGGACTTGCGCAACGTTGTCAGCGACATCCATTGCCTCCTCATAGCTACATCCGCAAACAGTAGATACACATACGACATACACCACGAAGCCAGGAATGGCAGTGCCGAATATAACGCATTTGTCTTGATATCCATCTCCAGCACGCCGTGCATATAGGAGGGCGTCTGCAGCTGCATTGTAGAGTTCGCCCAGCCCTGGGCACAATGCACTATCAGCAGTGCGTAGAACGGTACTGATGTCCAAATCGCACGCCACGGTATTGGTACCTTCTGTGCGTGAAAGCCAACATCCCGCCGCATGGAACTCTCAATGTAATTACGCTCCAGTTGGCCAATTAAACGTGAGTCAGGAGCATTGTTAGCACCAAGAAGCAACCAGAGCACACACCATATGCCGCACAGTCCTGCCGATACGTAGGATATACCTGGCCAGCCCATGGAGCTATTCGCAATTAGTCCACTTAAGACCATGGCAAGAACACAGCCACAATCAGCTCCCGAGTAGGCAAATACTCCCAAACGATTGCGATCCTTTGGCGGCGACCATTTTGCCAAATGCCCGTATAAGCAGGGAAATATTGGGCCCTGAAAGAGACCCATCACAATTCGAAGCACACTGAACGCCACCCAGCCTCCCCAGCTGATAGTGTAAGGCGTTAGGGCGCTTAACACCGCCGTGGCACAAGTCGGTATGAAGAGGATGATCTTAGCGCCAAAGCGACGAACCAGAAAACCAGAAGGGAACTGGGTCAATATATAACCCCAGTAGAAGCTCGAGAGTATATATGATTTTTGCGCCTCCGTCCAATCATATTCCTGCAAACACAATATGATTAAAAATCTGTTTTAGAAACACATCTCTTGTAATTATACCGGGAAATTCGGGTTAGAGGTATCCGCATTCATCATGGCCACAACAGTAACGCTCACATTGAGCCGTGCAATAAAATTGACAGTAATGGCCAAGAAGAGCAGCGCTGCCTGCAAATGTCGTATGCCAATAAATGGTCCTTAAGAGATGGAGAGAAGAGAGCAACAAATCCAGATAATTTATATTTATATTTATAACGTGTATTTAAATATATAATTATTTTATTACAATTAATAGAAATCAATGCATAGATATCAATCCAAAGACTAAAAGGATATTTTGGTTATGAGCAAATGTATGTAACAGGCAGAAGAAAGCATTTCCTACATCATAAAATATATGTTATTGATCAAGATCTCGATTATTAATAAGTTTCGGTTTCCGATGGAAATAAAAGCCACAGTTTTAAAGGCAAAATTATTTTCTAATTATTGATCAAATGGCAAAATTTCATAAAGATCGGATAAGCAACACCTAAGTTATAGTAGAATATATATTCCCACATTGATCATGTGAGAAAGAGATGACATAATAATCATTATGTTTTGTGTGTAATCTGTAGAAGCCCGTTATCTACTCCGTTATACGTTTGCGTGTATGTATGATGCATGAATATGCACGTGTTTCTAGCCAGCCAGTAAAAGATCTCTTCGGGCTTATGGGAAAAAAAAAAATATGCGCTGCATTTATTTTATATTTACTCTTTAGTGCCTCTACTTCATATAGGAAATTAATTAGCCTGCTCATATCTGCGTGCCAAAATTTAAACAAAATTTACCAAATAAAAATATGAATATTTTTAACAACTAGGTTAGGGTATATCGTAGTCGAGATCGATCGGTAACTTCATTCTTACTTGTTTAGCACGAAGGTGTATTAAGCAAACCGAGTAATTTGGAACAATTCCACCATTTTGGCAAGCATTAAAATTTGATTGTGGTCGAGATAAACCATTTTCATTTTTGATTTATAATAAAAGCAAATATGCAATACATATACACTATTGAAATTTATTTTAAATAATGCTATTTTTTTAAACACAATTTTGTATACGTTTTAGTTCACAAATATAATAATATTAAGTCCACACAAAAACATAATTTTTTAATAATATCGATTTCATTTATAAATGAATTTATCACCAGAGATACAAAAAAATCGATATTTAAAATAGCCATGTCTAATCTGCTGCTGTTAGCATTCACTTTTTACACATGACCTACATAATCCTTTATCAATATAAATATTCACCTGTATTTTCAACAACAGTACTCATATTAGCAAATTAATTAGCTGCGATTATATTGTATTTTATTATACATGAATACACAATATATATATATATTTATGGGATACCCGTTCACAGCCAGACAGTCGACAAACACAAAGCGTCCACACTTGTCAATATCAGAAATACGTCTGAGCGGTTTTAAGAGCCCCAGTCCCAGTAGTTTGTACCTTCTACAAGTGTACATTATGATTACAAATCATTTATTAAAGCAATTAGACTTTCTGTTGGTTGGGTTCTGTGCTGTTGGGCCATTAAAATTGCTCACAATACGTACGATAACCGTTGTTACTTATATCGCGTTGATAAACACATACGCACGAAAGAATTAAAATTGTTTTTAACAGCTATTATCATAACATAAAATAACAGTCAAAAGATTTTTTCACAAAATAGTTTAAATGCGAATTTATTAAGCAGTAATTGAAAAGTAACACATGTAAATATTATCGAACGTGAATCTAAAAAAAAAAATTTTAAATGCAACAATTAAACAAATGGTTACAATATTGCTATTGTGGTATCAATATTCAATCAATCCTGGTAGTCCTTTACGGTCATAATCTTAATTATTTAGAGTCTAACTCAAAAAAAAACAATTCCTTTTTTTTTTTTAAATGATCTAACTCCACACTAAGATATGGAGTCCATCATTTTAATTCTATGATATGCGAGAAACGCGACA
The DNA here is from genome assembly GCA_035042125.1 of Drosophila longiperda. Taxonomy (NCBI): domain Eukaryota; kingdom Metazoa; phylum Arthropoda; class Insecta; order Diptera; family Drosophilidae; genus Drosophila; species Drosophila longiperda. Next base: position 13,800,869 of record JAWNLV010000107.1, read on the forward strand.
GCTTCGTTGGTGTTGATGTATGGTCTCGGTATTCTAGGTGTTATTTGCCCAGATAAAGCGCTCTTTACCCACAGTATAAAAAAAAAACAAAGTTTACTTATCCACTTTCCGTATTTGTACAAATTTATTCACAATTATTAATATTATTATTCAGCAATATTGTTTATATGAATCCGAATTTAATTGAGTTCTAATTTAATTTCTGAACAAAAATAAATTTTTGTATATATAAATATATTATATATATATATAATTATATATAATATAATTATATATAAATAACGTATACGCCGCATGCTTAACGGCATATTTAGTTGTTGCTTAAATTCAACTTATATTGAGTTTACAGCTAATCTGGCTTGTTTGTTTGGTGTTTTAATCAATTTGCTTTTCGGGTTTAATCTCAGTTCCTTTTTCTTTGACGCACTTTTTATCCATCTGGCTGTTTTCGGCATCGTGCGGCTTGAGGAAGTCCACTGCATCCCAGGGCTGCTGGTCAGTCGTGCCCCAAATGATATACACCAAGTTGCCAATGAAGAAAACAATGGCTGTTAATGCGAACACAATTTGCCATTGGCTGCGCGAATTCTGAAACGCAAAGTAGAATTATATTTTAAATCGCCTTTTTCAGGATAAGCTCAACTTACGGGATTGGTAACAATGACGCCCACCAGCAGAGGCGTTAGGCAGTGGAAAAATATTGCCAACACCGTTAACAATGGCCATGAGCATGCCCGAATGGTTGGGCGACATATCGATGATGGTTAGAATGCTACCAATGCCGGAGCCCGCATTCAATCCCGCATTGATCGTCATCAGCGCAATAGCCAGTTCCGTCTGGCTTTTGTCCAGAAAACCAATACCAATCAGCGCCGCTGCCGGTCCCCAATACGCTACCGTATTGATGGACTTGCGCAATGTTGTCAGCGACATCCATTGCCTCCTCATAGCTACATCCGCAAACAGTAGATACACATACGACATACACCACATGGCCAGGAATGGCAGTGCCGAATATAACGCATTTGTCTTGATGTCCATCTCCAGCACGCCGTGCATATAGGAGGGCGTCTGCAGCTGCATTGTTGAGTTTGCCCAGCCCTGGGCACTGCGCACTATCAGCAGTGCGTAGAACGGTACAGATGTCCAAATCGCACGCCACGGTATTGGTACCTTTTGTGCGTGAAAGCCATCATCCCGCCGCATGGAAACTCTCAATGTAATTACGCTCCAGTTGGCCAATTAAACGTGAGTCAGGAGCATTGTTAGCACCAAGAAGCAACCAGAGCACACACCATATGCCGCACAGTCCTGCCGATACGTAGGATATACCTGGCCAGCCCATGGAGCTATTCGCAATTAGTCCACTTAAGGCCATGGCAAGAAGAGAGCCACATTCAGCTCCCGAATAGGCAAATACTCCCAAACGATTGCGATCCTTTGGCGGTGACCATTTTGCCAAATTCTCGTGTATACAGGGAAATATTAGGCCCTGAAAGAGACCCATCACAATTCGAAGCACACTGAACGCCACCCAGCCTCCCCAGCTGATAGTGTAAGGCGTTAGGGCGCTTAACACCGCCGTGGCACAAGTCGGTATGAAGAGGATGATCTTAGCGCCAAAGCGACGAACCAGAAAACCAGAAGGGAACTGGGTCAATATATAACCCCAGTAGAAGCTCGAGAGTATATATGATTTTTGCGCCTCCGTCCAATCATATTCCTGCAAACACAATATGATTAAAAATCTGTTTTGGAAAGACATCTCTTGTAATTATACCGGGAAATTCGGGTTAGAGGTATCCGCATTCGTCATGGCCACAACTGCAACGCTGATATTGAGCCGTGCAATATAATTGACAGTAATGGCCAAGAAGAGCAGCGCTGCCTGCAAATGTCGTATGCCAATAAATGGTCCTTAAGTGATGGAGAGAAGAGAGCAACAAATCCAGATAATTCAAATTTATATTTATAATGTGTAATTATATTATTAAAATTAATAGAAATCAATGCATAGGTTTCAAAAAAAAATATTTGAATTGCCTTAGATTTGACTTTATTGCTATACCTCAAATAATCTCCAGCCAATTTATTACTCCATTTTTGTTTTTGTAACTTCTGACAGAGCATAAATTTTAAACACTTATAGAATTCAAAATTGATTAACTTCGAAGTATTTTTATAGCCAGAACGTATTAAAAATGGCTAAAAGGGTATATTTGATATGAGGATCATAAAGTATATTTTCTTGATCAAGATCAACAGTCGAGTTAATATAGCCATATCTGTTTGGCCGTCCGTCAGTCCATCTGAAAGTATGAACACGCGAATCTCGGAGACAAGAAGACAACTGGGTTAGGGTATGTCGTAGTCGAGATCGATCGTTTACAGCATTCTTACTTGTTTAGCACGAAGGTGTGATAAGCAAACCGATTAATTTGGAACAATTCCACCATTTTGGCGAGCATTAAAATTTAATTGTGGTCGAGATAAACCATTTACATTTTTGATTTATAATAAAAGCAAATATGCAATATATATACACTATTGAAATTTATTTTAAATAATGCTATATATTTCACAAATATAATAATATTAAATCCACACAAATACACAATTTTTTAATAATATCGATTTCATTTATAAACGAATTTATCACCAGCGATACAAAAAAATCTATATTTAAAATAGCCATGTCTAATCTGCTGCTGTTAGCATTCACTTTTTACACATGACCTACATAATCCTTTATCAATATAAATATTCACCTGTATTTTCAACAACAGTGCTCATATTAGCAAATTAATTAGCTGCGATTATATTGTATTTTATTATACATGAATACACAATATATATATATATTTATGGGATACCCGTGCACAGCCAGACAGTCGACAAACACAAAGCGTCCACACTTGTCAATATCAGAAATACGTCTGAGCGGTTTAAAAAACCCCAGTCCCAGTAGTATACACCTACTACTTCAAGTGTACATTATGATTACAAATCATTTAATAAAGCAATTAGGGTTTTCTGGTTAGGTTCTGTGCTGTTGAGCCATTAAATTTTTCACAATTCGTACGATAACCGTTGTCACTTATATCGCGTTCATTACACGAAAGAATTAAAAATGTTTATAGCAGCTATTACATAATATAAAATATATAAATCATTATAACAGTCAAACGATTTTTTCACAGAATGCGATTTTATTAAGCAGTTATTACAGAGTAACACATGTAAATATTACTGAGCGTGAATTTCAAAATAGATTTTTTAAATGCAACAATAAAAAACTGGTTAGAATATTGCAATCGTGACATCATTATTTAATCAAAAAGCTATACAACAAATTATACTATACTTATATTAACTTTAACTTATGTAATTCTGTCGATTTATCCGAGCCTGAAAATTGTACAATCGCCTTTTTTCTAGTTGATAAATTTAGCTTTCTCCTTGGTCAGTATACGACTTTTTCAAACAATTTTTTTAAAATATAATCTATTCTCTCATTACCTCATAGGAGGTAGCAAATATTATATAGTCTATAAAGCAATAAAAAAAAAACTTCTACCTTAGGCATGTCAAAGATTAGATACCCTTACAGACTGGAGTCTACCTACTGCCATATAAATTTAAAATATCTGTTAAAGCCAACAGACTGCTTTTATCAAAGCTAAAAGGTAGTCGATTCGTAGTCGTTCACGTAGAAACAGATGAACAAGAAAGTAAATTTTACTTTAAATGATTGGGGACGTTGTTTAATTTAAATAAAATCTGAGTTGATGGTAAAAAAAAAAAATTTAATTTATATAATATTTGAAAGTTTTTTAATGGCAAGCAAACTAAGAATTGTAAGCTGGAGACAGGTTTTCTAATTTGCAGATAACTTTTCGGATGCCACAAAACAGGACATAAATCAGCTGCTCTAATACATTCTGTAATACTTACATATAATTAAATAGCCAATGTTTGCTATTGTTGGTCTGTGGAGGAAGCCTTTTCAGCGAAGAAACAGCTGCAAAATAAATGTGAATTTCATGAAATAATGGTGCAAAAATACTTGATGATACAGAATGCTTGGTATGGTGGCTATAGCAACACCATTTTCTACACATTTTCATAGGTTTTCTGCCACACTGCTAAGCTGTGCAGCTGCCAATGGCTGTGGATGCTGTGGATGTGGTCCGAACAGCAGCTAAGCGGCTAGCATCTGCCACAATCAAGTCAACAGGAGTCGAAAAATACACACACCCATAAACATGTGCATATATATATATATATATATATATAAAACAAGCATGACATGGTAAATGGACAATGTTCAGTGCCTTTTGTGTGTGTTGTGTGTGTGTGTGTATGTGTCAGGGTCTAAGGTCATTTTCAATTTGCATAAATCATGTATGTCCATGTGAGACCCTCTCTGCATTAGAGTGTACCCTCAAATAAAACCACAACAATTGCTTTGTAAATAAAGCTCCGGGTATACTAAGACAGCAGCTGCATTAAATTTCAACAAATTTATATATATATATATATATATATATATATACATATGCCACATATGTTTGTACTACATACATATCATATTTTATAAACAAATTTAAAGAGACTTAGAAATGCAGTCGTCGCTGCGCAACAAGAAATAATATATTCACCAATTTATTGTGATGTTATCGTAGAGAACATATATATATATAATTATATTTAGAATGCACCGGATATACTACTGCATATCTGTGTACATAGCAATTTTATATTATAGCCATATATCAGTTGTTAACATAGATATTCCAACCAACTAGGCGTATACGCATCGCCCCAAAAACACTAGGTTATGGCAATCAAAATTTAGACTAAAAAAATTTTATGCCAACTTAGCAGTGGCAGTCACAAAGTCAACAGCATGCAATGGCACTGGTACTGGCCATGGCCAACACATCAGCAAAAAAAAAGCAACAACAAGAGCAACAGCAAGTTGATTTATAAGACTTTCATATGACGACGCTTAGTTGGTGCGAGCTGTGCCCGGACACTCGTCTGTTTTGATCATTTGTGAATCATGTGTAGCTGTTTTGACTTTGATTTATATGCTGTGCATATGCATAAGACCGACCACAGGCCCAATTGCGCGATGCGCTAGCAACTACAAAATGCCGACAAGCCCGGAAACGTGTATGGCAGCGGTTAGCGCCCATAACGTACTCCACATGCACACACACACAAACACGCACACACACACTTCACAAACGACACAAAACGACAAATTCTCGTAAAATGCAAATGGCGCCAGCAGCAACCGCCCACATCCTCCACATACATGGCCACATCCAAATTCACATTCACAAAATGCCAATGCTATAACCCAAATTATTTGATTCAACCAAAAATACCATTGCACTTTGAATCGACTAGTTGGTCAGAATGAGGATTACCATAGAAAAAGGGATAGAGCACAAGAAGGGGGTGCATGTTTGGGTACGATTTGGTTAATGGTCGGTTGGCGCCGCACTGTAAAATTTACGTAAAACCGCTTAATTGGGTTGAAATTATTTTGTTTACACGCGCAAAAGCGTGTGCCAATTTTAAATAAAAACCGCCGATATAAAGGCACAAAGCATTCAATTGCGGCGAACAAAGCACAATTTAATATAATTACAATATAGTTGAAAAGATACATGATTATTGAAGACAGGACTTATGTAAATGTTGGTAACTAAACCTATCTTTTAACCTAAAATAGCTCGATACATTTCTTGCTGAATTTCAACAGAAATATTCAAATCTTTAGAGATGTAATATTGATCATTTGCACTCACAATAATTTTAACAATCTAAAACAAAAACAATACAATACAATTTAAGATTTTTAATGCCTAGTAAAACTTATTATTTTGTGCTTTTTAAAATCGTATTAAACTTGGCTATGGCGGCGTTGGGATATTTTTCGTTTTCAGCCAGATCAGATTTGAGCAGCGTTCGCAATTCCTGTAAATTTGGCATGCTACGACAGTCGCGTACATTCAGCAGCGTCCGGAATATGGACTCCCATGTCTGACAATGGAAGTAACGTGGAATTGCCATCTTTGGCATCCAAACACCGCCGGCCTGACGCTGCGTCACTTCCATGTAACTGCCAAAGAGCAGCACATGCATCACTCCCACCAAACCAAATAAATCCAGTTGATAAGTCCAGCGGCGTTGGGTTCGCATCTCAATGCACTTAAAAGCATCCTCATTGTTCACATAGTCGAATGTCTGATTGGGCGGAAAAAGTTTGGTGTCAATTGCCACACCAAAGTCAATCAACTGCACACTGAGCTCATTTGGTTGACCACTCAAGCTGTAAGGAGAGAATGGAAAACCAATCTTTAACTTGATGTCACTTCAAATTTAAATTAAAAGAAAATATTTGTGATTTTTTCGACCTCTAGTTCAGAAAGATATTTATACCTAAAATGTAAAGCTTTCAAATCTAAACCAGATTCAAATTACTACTTACGGTCTCGTGATTAGAAAGTTATCCGCTTTTATATCGGCATGAATGATGCCCAAGGCATGCAAATGATCGACAATCTCGAGCAGCTGACAGCAGAGGTGCATCACAATATACTCATCCAAATTCTTGTTGGTGTGCTTCTTGTACTTGTTGCACACGCAGATCAGCGAGCCGTAAATCGAAAGTTCCATTATATAAACGCTGCTGTTATTACCCACCAGAGCATAATCGATGTGCATAAATGCGGCTAGCTATAGAATATAAAACAAATCAGTTGAAATACGATTATTAAGCGTCTACTATATATATATTACCATCTCCTCACTGGCCAGTCGAGAGTGTACCTCCAGGCAGATATAATACTCCCAATAGTTTGTAGGTTTCTCCTGTTTAAATGCGACTTTTTTGCCGGTCTTGCACTGAATACCGCTAAATATGGAACCATATGCGCCCTTGCCTATCATTTTGCCCACTTTAAACATGTTGCCATTGACCTCGAGCGTGGTATCTGGCCGTAGCCGTCGCACATTTCCCTGCAGCTGGCAATTTGGCAGCTTCTCAATATACAGCGAGAACTCAATGGAGTCAAGCAGTGAATTTATCACATCCATGCTGAATGGATTCACATTGCGGCTGGCCAACGTTTCGTTTAGCACCGAATCATCAATACTGGCCTTGCGGTGCTCAAAGTTCTCATTTGGCATCGAATCGTGCCAGGAATTGTGGCACGATTGCTTTGGCGTCAACGGAGTTTTCTTGTAATAAATGCTCCTATCATCGAAATCGTTGTCGATGGCTTCCTCTATGATAATCGTCGGTACTGGCAGGTTTCGGACAGGTATTAAGCTGGACTTGCCACTACTTGCCTCGGGTAGCACTGTTGAGTTCTTGATCATGCTGTTGTTGCTGGCAAACATTTCGGTCGCCGCATTTAGCTCAAAATAATTGCTACACTGTTTGTCCGATTCCGTCTGTGAGTTCGATGCTTGGAGAAACTTGAGTTTTGTTTCAACTGTTGAAGTGATGGAAGGCGTTGCGGGGCATTTGCTTAGCTCTGTGAAATCCTTCATAAACGAGGCAGTCAAATGTGCGGGTCCAATGGTCTCCAGCCGCTCGACAACAGCAGCTGCTCCTCCTCGTCCTTGTGTCTGCGTTTCGGGCAGTGAGCAGTCCAATACGACAATGGGCAACGCCGGTGGCATTGGCGGCAATAGGAGCGAATTGGATTCATCCAGAAACACATCAAATTTGTTTGTCGTTTTACTCTTATCCGGGATATGGCAGATGCTTAGCTCCGTGCAATCCTTCATAAACGAGGCTGTTAAGTGCGCCGGCCCAATTACCTCCAATTCCGGTTGAGTTTCCAGTAATGTGCAGTTCATCAGTGGTGGCACCTCTGGCATTTTTTTTTTTAACAGTCGCTTGACTTTTTGGCGGCAACTGCGTCTCTGGCACAAAGGATAAATCAGCCATAAATGAGTCGGCCAATTTGTTAACGCTGGCTTTGGTCACAGGTAGCGGGTACTCCTGATCGTCAAACACCTCAAAGCAATTTCGTTTGGGCTGCTCAGCTGGCTTCTTGACCCTGCTCATTAGCTCCGGCGTGTATTGACTACAAATGCGCTTCGAGTTGGCTGCGTAGAGTGGAGAAGCAAATGTCCTGGACATTGGCGGCGACTGGGCGAACAGGCTGCAAATGTCATCTTCGTCGCTCTGCGTCGGCAGCTGAGGCCCCGCTGGCTGCGCCATCCTTTGATGCAGCGATGTGTTCGGCATAGTCAGTGGCAAGCGGGGCAACGTTTCGGTTTTATCCTCCTGATAGCAGGATAACAATGGGCGCGTCACCGTTTCAGTCTTATCCTCCTGGAATCGCAACGATTTCAGTAACGGCACACTGGGCGCATTCGGTTCCCACACCTCCAGCCGCTGAAAGTTCCCAGCAGTAGCGGGAGTAGACATGGACGGCATTTCCTCGCCCACGATGGACAGTTGACGCTGCAGTCGTGTCGGTCCCGGCGTGCATTCGCCGCCCTGCCATGCCTCCGATTTGCTCGTCATCTGCGAACCAGGCGAAGAGGAGGCATTCGATGTAAGCGTCGATTTGGTGCTGCCACCAATGGCATGCTCCGATGTCTCCAGTATGGTGGAAAGCTGCTTGCGAAGTATGGGCGAACCCACAGGTGCCGCCTCCGACTCCACGTTTAACTCAGCGTTTGGAGTCGGCGGAGTCACCACTGGCGTCTCCTTGAGTATGGTGCCAAATTGACGAGACGACTGTTGCTTCTGTGGCGCCTTGGGCGTGCTGACTGCTTGCGATTTAATAAATATGTTGAACATCTGCGTGGAACACGTTTCATCAGCATCGAAGAATGCGCTCGAAGCTGGCTTTACAGCCGATGGCGGCGGCGGCATCTCCTCATCCTCAAATATTTCTATTTTACGTGTTGGAGGCGCTGGCATTACAAATTGATCCTCCATTGGCGATGCAGCATTCGGAGCAGCAGTTGGAATTGCAGCTGAAATTGGAGTTGGAGTAGGAGTGGGAGTTTGAGTGGAATTTGGAGTGGGAGTTTGAGTTGGAGTAAGGGTTTTAATTGTAGCTTCTGCAGCATCAACCCATATTTGGTTGGCCACTGGCTCAGGTGTTTTGGGCTTAGCAGACGGTTCAGTCTGCTCCTGCTGCTGTATCTCCTCTTCATCCTCCTCCTCCTCCCTCACACACGATATTCTTTGCAAAACAGGTTTTCTGCTAGATCCCGGCTGCATGGCTGGGAAGAAGCTCTTTCGCCGCGGCATCTGTTCACCTGGCAGACACACCGTCTCCTCCATGTCTGCGACGCCTTGGGCAGCGAGTTTCTTCTGTCGCCACTTGACCAACAGCACCTCCTCCAGCTGATACTCTTGCTGCTCCTCGTCGTTGTAGATCTTTTCAAGCAATGTGGTTATAGACAGCGCCACAGGTGGCTTATGGTAGGCATCCAGCTCACCGCGTGCCTGCGGCTTGGAGACGCTTGCAAAGTTCGGATAGCGACGGACACCGTAAGCTGGACCGTTGCTCCACCAGGATTCATTTCGTTGGACATAGGGATGCTGATCGTTTCGACTTTTGAACCAACAATAAGCACGATACTCTTCCGGTGAGAACTCCATGTTGGGACGTGGATACAGAATGCATTTGTTGTAGCACGGCAACGTATTCTTGTCCGGCTCATCCTCAATTGTAACGGGCGTCACCCAAGCAGTTTGAGGTGCATTCCTCGGTACAAAGTTCGGTGGATATTTAAAGGCTTTGATATCGTTGCCGTCGGGATCAATGATGGGCGGCAACGCCTTCTCATCCACATGTATGGCAAAAGCTGGATCATGTGCAGCCGACGAGCCAAAGATCCTGCCGTGCTTGTGCGGTTTGCTCCAACCAATGCTTTCTTTGAGATTCTCCTGTTGCCGTGTCGCATCAATGATTGAACGTATACTCGACTTGCTCTCAGCTGTGGCCTCTGTTTCACTAGCCGCTGGCTGCTCCGTTGACGGAACATTCAAATCGGCATTCTCATCATTGAATACTTCCAGTTGACGGTTGGCAATGCGACTGGCTCGACTTGTGCTGGCTCCAGAGCCCTGCATATTACCGATGAGAGAGAAGAGTTAGCTTCGGCTTGGTAAAGATTAAATGGCCATGCCCAAAACTCGAATAATCTAATATGATAACTAAGATTTATCTCATTATTTTCTGGGAATTTAACTAACCTGCACCACGCCTGGCATATTACTTTTGACAGCAGCTCCTGTCCGCACGCTACCCACTGTGACGGTGTTCTCACGTTTCTGACCACGCAGCGAGCGCAGCGCTAGACGGCGATCGTTGAGCTCCTGAGTGACAGCAGTTACCTCCTCGACCTCGTTGTACAGCAAGCGCTGGGCAACCGTGTAGCCAAAGTGCTGTTGGGCCTCCTTCAGTTCCTCCTGAGGCTGAGCACGGCATTCGATACCGAGTCGAAAGATTTCGTTGGCTTTGCGCATGTTGCCGCTTAGATCGTAGCTATAGCCCCAGGCTATATAGAAATCGGAGAGCATGGTGCCGATTCCGCTTTTGTACATCTGCTGATAGCATTCAATCTGATCGCCCTGGTTACCCATCTGTAGTAGTAAATGTATGATAATGTATAAGTTTTTATGGCAACAATCTGCAGCTTTTCAGGCACACTTACGAATTTGATGAAGAGTTTTATCAGCCTTCGATCCTGCTTATAGCGCTCATCCTGCTCGAAGCGGGTCAGGCATTTCTGCATGACCTTCTGCAGGCCACAATTAGTGCCGCCCGCCGGGTAGCTCTGCTCAATCCAGCATATGTAGGCATACCACGACTCCAACGGATCGTCGCCCTTGTAATTCTTTATATTCAACTCGAGCTGCTTTCGCTGTGCGCTCAGCTCTTGGGAGGCGTCCTGGCAAACCGAGGCCTGCAGGAGGCACACATTGCGCCCACTTGCCAAGGGCTGTATGTTCTCCTTAGCATTATCAAAATCCATTATATTCGTTTCTTGAACTCAATGCACAAAATTTAGCAACTTAATCAAAAATCGAAATGGCGCGAAAACAACTAAAATGACGCTTACTTTCAATTAAATTGCGGCATCACCTTAACAAAAATATCGTTAACTTTATCGATAGATTTAGATTGTAGGATGTGGAGTACGCTGGTAAATTTATTAACGCAGCAGAGCTATCAGCTTTTTTGTATATTTTACAACCTGTTATAAAATAGTACTTATGCCGCTTACGGCCAAGGTGAACGCTTTATTTGTTAAACCATTAACGAGTGCATACTAGAAATAATATATTTAGCATATATATTAATATATAAACAAAAAACTTTAAAAAGAAGAATTAATCGGATCGGCTTGACTATCGATATCTCTGCAGCCCTGGCAACAGCATTTGGCAGACCCTATTCGAATATAACGGTAAATGAGTCTCAGCTGTTCACAAATTAGGCAAAAAATAAATAAATATTAAAAAGTCTACCGTTTTAAATGTTGCCACATTGCGATTTCTACTGTTACGCGTGTTAACAGTGGCATTTTTTTATTAAATCATAATTATAAGAATATTAGATTAGAATATTTTAAGTGTTTTGATTGGAGTAGGCAAGCCAAATATTGTCGTTATCGCCGCCTCTCCCGTAGCTTCCATCACTTCCAAAGTTTCTACCACCATTTCTTCCTCCTCCATTATTGAAACCGCCAAATCCTCCAGCATTGTTAAAACCGCCTCCGCCAATGTTTAATCCGTTGCCACCACCTCCTCCACTATTGTTGAAGCCGCTGCCACCGCTTCCAGCACTACTGTTAATGCCGCTTCTACCACTTCTTCCACTATTGTTGAAGCCGCTGTCACCACTTAATCCACTATTGTTGAAGCCGCTGCCCCCGCTTTCTCTACCACTGTTAAAGCCGCTTCTACCACTATTGTTGAAGGCGCTGACACCACTTAATCCACTATTGTAGAAGGCGCTGACACCACTTAATCCACTATTGTTGAAGCCGCTGCCACCACTTCCTCCACTATTGTTGAAGCTGCTGCCACCGCTTCCTCCAATATTGTTGAAGCCGCTGCCACCAACTCCGCCAATATTGTTGAAGCCACTGCCGCCGCCGCCACCACCTCCATTGTTGTAGCCATTATCGTATCGTTCACTGTTGAAGCCGCCATTGCCGCCATTGCCGCCGTAACGATTTCCAAAACCCCTCGACCGGCCGCCTCTAAAGCCACGACCGCCGCCTCCAAATTTGCCACCACCACCAATTGTAGCTCGATAATCGGCTCCACTGCCATCCCTTGTATCTCTAACATCTCTTCCACCATAACCGCCGCCATCGAAACGTCCACGTTTGGCTGGTCCACCGAATCCGCTATTGTTGTCGCGAAAGGTGCGAGACATAAAGGGCATCACACCCGATTCACGCTGCAGTCTATAATCGCCAGCATTCTGCTCGCAGAGTTCACGCACCACGCTCACCAGGCGAGCGTTGCCGTCATTCAGCTGTAGGACACCGCTGGGATTGTGACAGGCAATGGTTATCAGATCCTCGAGGGCCGGCTTCAGGGCACCAATCTTGGCTGCATGCTCGGGATCCATTTCGAAATTGAGCCAGTTATCCACGCGCACAATGTTATTGGGCGCCAGATCGATTTTGCGTGAGCCGAAGAGCATCACCTGAAGCGGTGTCACCATGGACAATTGCTTGCAGGACACGGCACGCGTGCGAATCTTTTCGCCGAAGACAAAGAATGGATAGGGAAAGGTAAATTCACATTCACAAAATGCCAATGCTATAACCCAAATTATTTGATTCAACCAAAAATACCATTGCACTTTGAATCGACTAGTTGGTCAGAATGAGGATTACCATAGAAAAAGGGATAGAGCACAAGAAGGGGGTGCATGTTTGGGTACGATTTGGTTAATGGTCGGTTGGCGCCGCACTGTAAAATTTACGTAAAACCGCTTAATTGGGTTGAAATTATTTTGTTTACACGCGCAAAAGCGTGTGCCAATTTTAAATAAAAACCGCCGATATAAAGGCACAAAGCATTCAATTGCGGCGAACAAAGCACAATTTAATATAATTACAATATAGTTGAAAAGATACATGATTATTGAAGACAGGACTTATGTAAATGTTGGTAACTAAACCTATCTTTTAACCTAAAATAGCTCGATACATTTCTTGCTGAATTTCAACAGAAATATTCAAATCTTTAGAGATGTAATATTGATCATTTGCACTCACAATAATTTTAACAATCTAAAACAAAAACAATACAATACAATTTAAGATTTTTAATGCCTAGTAAAACTTATTATTTTGTGCTTTTTAAAATCGTATTAAACTTGGCTATGGCGGCGTTGGCATATTTTTCGTTTTCAGCCAGATCAGATTTGAGCAGCGTTCGCAATTCCTGTAAATTTGGCATGCTACGACAGTCGCGTACATTCAGCAGCGTCCGGAATATGGACTCCCATGTCTGACGATGGAAGTAACGTGGAATTGCCATCTTTGGCATCCAAACACCGCCGGCCTGACGCTGCGTCACTTCCATGTAACTGCCAAAGAGCAGCACATGCATCACTCCCACCAAACCAAATAAATCCAGTTGATAAGTCCAGCGGCGTTGGGTTCGCATCTCAATGCACTTAAAAGCATCCTCATTGTTCACATAGTCGAATGTCTGATTGGGCGGAAAAAGTTTGGTGTCAATTGCCACACCAAAGTCAATCAACTGCACACTGAGCTCATTTGGTTGACCACTCAAGCTGTAAGGAGAGAATGGAAAACCAATCTTTAACTTGATGTCACTTCAAATTTAAATTAAAAGAAAATATTTGTGATTTTTTCGACCTCTAGTTCAGAAAGATATTTATACCTAAAATGTAAAGCTTTCAAATCTAAACCAGATTCAAATTACTACTTACGGTCTCGTGATTAGAAAGTTATCCGCTTTTATATCGGCATGAATGATGCCCAAGGCATGCAAATGATCGACAATCTCGAGCAGCTGACAGCAGAGGTGCATCACAATATACTCATCCAAATTCTTGTTGGTGTGCTTCTTGTACTTGTTGCACACGCAGATCAGCGAGCCGTAAATCGAAAGTTCCATTATATAAACGCTGCTGTTATTACCCACCAGAGCATAATCGATGTGCATAAATGCGGCTAGCTATAGAATATAAAACAAATCAGTTGAAATACGATTATTAAGCGTCTACTATATATATATTACCATCTCCTCACTGGCCAGTCGAGAGTGCACCTCCAGGCAGATATAATACTCCCAATAGTTTGTCGGTTTCTCCTGTTTAAATGCGACTTTTTTGCCGGTCTTGCACTGAATACCGCTAAATATGGAACCATATGCGCCCTTGCCTATCATTTTGCCCACTTTAAACATGTTGCCATTGACCTCGAGCGTGGTATCTGGCCGTAGCCGTCGCACATTTCCCTGCAGCTGGCAATTTGGCAGCTTCTCAATATACAGCGAGAACTCAATGGAGTCAAGCAGTGAATTTATCACATCCATGCTGAATGGATTCACATTGCGGCTGGCCAACGTTTCGTTTAGCACCGAATCATCAATACTGGCCTTGCGGTGCTCAAAGTTCTCATTTGGCATCGAATCGTGCCAGGAATTGTGGCACGATTGCTTTGGCGTCAACGGAGTTTTCTTGTAATAAATGCTCCTATCATCGAAATCGTTGTCGATGGCTTCCTCTATGATAATCGTCGGTACTGGCAGGTTTCGGACAGGTATTAAGCTGGACTTGCCACTACTTGCCTCGGGTAGCACTGTTGAGTTCTTGATCATGCTGTTGTTGCTGGCAAACATTTCGGTCGCCGCATTTAGCTCAAAATAATTGCTACACTGTTTGTCCGATTCCGTCTGTGAGTTCGATGCTTGGAGAAACTTGAGTTTTGTTTCAACTGTTGAAGTGATGGAAGGCGTTGCGGGGCATTTGCTTAGCTCTGTGAAATCCTTCATAAACGAGGCAGTCAAATGTGCGGGTCCAATAGTCTCCAGCCGCTCGACAACAGCAGCTGCTCCTCCTCGTCCTTGTGTCTGCGTTTCGGGCAGTGAGCAGTCCAATACGACAATGGGCAACGCCGGTGGCATTGGCGGCAATAGGAGCGAATTGGATTCATCCAGAAACACATCAAATTTGTTTGTCGTTTTACTCTTATCCGGGATATGGCAGATGCTTAGCTCCGTGCAATCCTTCATAAACGAGGCTGTTAAGTGCGCCGGCCCAATTACCTCCAATTCCGGTTGAGTTTCCAGTAATGTGCAGTTCATCAGTGGTGGCACCTCTGGCATTTTTTTTTTAACAGTCGCTTGACTTTTTGGCGGCAACTGCGTCTCTGGCACAAAGGATAAATCAGCCATAAATGAGTCGGCCAATTTGTTAACGCTGGCTTTGGTCACAGGTAGCGGGTACTCCTGATCGTCAAACACCTCAAAGCAATTTCGTTTGGGCTGCTCAGCTGGCTTCTTGACCCTGCTCATTAGCTCCGGCGTGTATTGACTACAAATGCGCTTCGAGTTGGCTGCGTAGAGTGGAGAAGCAAATGTCCTGGACATTGGCGGCGACTGGGCGAACAGGCTGCAAATGTCATCTTCGTCGCTCTGCGTCGGCAGCTGAGGCCCCGCTGGCTGCGCCATCCTTTGATGCAGCGATGTGTTCGGCATAGTCAGTGGCAAGCGGGGCAACGTTTCGGTTTTATCCTCCTGATAGCAGGATAACAATGGGCGCGTCACCGTTTCAGTCTTATCCTCCTGGAATCGCAACGATTTCAGTAACGGCACACTGGGCGCATTCGGTTCCCACACCTCCAGCCGCTGAAAGTTCCCAGCAGTAGCGGGAGTAGACATGGACGGCATTTCCTCGCCCACGATGGACAGTTGACGCTGCAGTCGTGTCGGTCCCGGCGTGCATTCGCCGCCCTGCCATGCCTCCGATTTGCTCGTCATCTGCGAACCAGGCGAAGAGGAGGCATTCGATGTAAGCGTCGATTTGGTGCTGCCACCAATGGCATGCTCCGATGTCTCCAGTATGGTGGAAAGCTGCTTGCGAAGTATGGGCGAACCCACAGGTGCCGCCTCCGACTCCACGTTTAACTCAGCGTTTGGAGTCGGCGGAGTCACCACTGGCGTCTCCTTGAGTATGGTGCCAAATTGACGAGACGACTGTTGCTTCTGTGGCGCCTTGGGCGTGCTGACTGCTTGCGATTTAATAAATATGTTGAACATCTGCGTGGAACACGTTTCATCAGCATCGAAGAATGCGCTCGAAGCTGGCTTTACAGCCGATGGCGGCGGCGGCATCTCCTCATCCTCAAATATTTCTATTTTACGTGTTGGAGGCGCTGGCATTACAAATTGATCCTCCATTGGCGATGCAGCATTCGGAGCAGCAGTTGGAATTGCAGCTGAAATTGGAGTTGGAGTAGGAGTGGGAGTTTGAGTGGAATTTGGAGTGGGAGTTTGAGTTGGAGTAAGGGTTTTAATTGTAGCTTCTGCAGCATCAACCCATATTTGGTTGGCCACTGGCTCAGGTGTTTTGGGCTTAGCAGACGGTTCAGTCTGCTCCTGCTGCTGTATCTCCTCTTCATCCTCCTCCTCCTCCCTCACACACGATATTCTTTGCAAAACAGGTTTTCTGCTAGATCCCGGCTGCATGGCTGGGAAGAAGCTCTTTCGCCGCGGCATCTGTTCACCTGGCAGACACACCGTCTCCTCCATGTCTGCGACGCCTTGGGCAGCGAGTTTCTTCTGTCGCCACTTGACCATCAGCACCTCCTCCAGCTGATACTCTTGCTGCTCCTCGTCGTTGTAGATCTTTTCAAGCAATGTGGTTATAGACGGCGCCACAGGTGGCTTATGGTAGGCATCCAGCTCATCGCGTGCCTGCGGCTTGGAGACGCTTGCAAAGTTCGGATAGAAACGGACACCGTAAGCTGGACCGTTGCTCCACCAGGATTCATTTCGTTGGACATAGGGATGCTGATCGTTGCGACTTTTGAACCAACAATAAGCACGATACTCTTCCGGTGAGAACTCCATGTTGGGACGTGGATACAGAATGCATTTATTGTAGCACGGCAACGTATTCTTGTCCGGCTCATCCTCAATTGTAACGGGCGTCACCCAAGCAGTTTGAGGTGCATTCCTCGGTACAAAGTTCGGTGGATATTTAAAGGCTTTGATATCGTTGCCGTCGGGATCAATGATGGGCGGCAACGCCTTCTCATCCACATGTATGGCAAAAGCTGGATCATGTGCAGCCGTCGAGCCAAAGATCCTGCCGTGCTTGTGCGGTTTGCTCCAAGCAATGCTTTCTTTGAGATTCTCCTGTTGCCGTGTCGCATCAATGATCGAACGTATACTCGACTTGCTCTCAGCTGTGGCCTCTGTTTCACTAGCCGCTGGCTGCTCCGTTGACGGAACATTCAAATCGGCATTCTCATCATTGAATACTTCCAGTTGACGGTTGGCAATGCGACTGGCTCGACTTGTGCTGGCTCCAGAGCCCTGCATATTACCGATGAGAGAGAAGAGTTAGCTTCGGCTTGGTAAAGATTAAATGGCCATGCCCAAAACTCGAATAATCTAATATGATAACTAAGATTTATCTCATTATTTTCTGGGAATTTAACTAACCTGCACCACGCCTGGCATATTACTTTTGACAGCAGCTCCTGTCCGCACGCTACCCACTGTGACGGTGTTCTCACGTTTCTGACCACGCAGCGAGCGCAGCGCTAGACGGCGATCGTTGAGCTCCTGAGTGACAGCAGTTACCTCCTCGACCTCGTTGTACAGCAAGCGCTGGGCAACCGTGTAGCCAAAGTGCTGTTGGGCCTCCTTCAGTTCCTCCTGAGGCTGAGCACGGCATTCGATACCGAGTCGAAAGATTTCGTTGGCTTTGCGCATGTTGCCGCTTAGATCGTAGCTATAGGCCCAGGCTATATAGAAATCGGAGAGCATGGTGCCGATTCCGCTTTTGTACATCTGCTGATAGCATTCAATCTGATCGCCCTGGTTACCCATCTGTAGTAGTAAATGTATGATAATGTATAAGTTTTTATGGCAACAATCTGCAGCTTTTCAGGCACACTTACGAATTTGATGAAGAGTTTTATCAGCCTTCGATCCTGCTTATAGCGCTCATCCTGCTCGAAGCGGGTCAGGCATTTCTGCATGACCTTCTGCAGGCCACAATTAGTGCCGCCCGCCGGGTAGCTCTGCTCAATCCAGCATATGTAGGCATACCACGACTCCAACGGATCGTCGCCCTTGTAATTCTTTATATTCAACTCGAGCTGCTTTCGCTGTGCGCTCAGCTCTTGGGAGGCGTCCTGGCAAACCGAGGCCTGCAGGAGGCACACATTGCGCCCACTTGCCAAGGGCTGTATGTTCTCCTTAGCATTATCAAAATCCATTATATTCGTTTCTTGAACTCAATGCACAAAATTTAGCAACTTAACCAAAAATCGCGAAAACAACTAAAATGACGCTTACTTTCAATTAAATTGCGGCATCACCTTAACAAAAATATCGTTAACTTTATCGATAGATTTAGATTGTAGGATGTGGAGTACGCTGGTAAATTTATTAACGCAGCAGAGCTATCAGCTTTTTTGTATATTTTACAACCTGTTATAAAATAGTACTTATGCCGCTTACGGCCAAGGTGAACGCTTTATTTGTTAAACCATTAACGAGTGCATACTAGAAATAATATATTTAGCATATATATTAATATATAAACAAAAAACTTTAAAAAGAAGAATTAATCGGATCGGCTTGACTATCGATATCTCTGCAGCCCTGGCAACAGCATTTGGCAGACCCTATTCGAATATAACGGTAAATGAGTCTCAGCTGTTCACAAATTAGGCAAAAAATAAATAAATATTAAAAAGTCTACCGTTTTAAATGTTGCCACATTGCGATTTCTACTGTTACGCGTGTTAACAGTGGCATTTTTTTATTAAATCATAATTATAAGAATATTAGATTAGAATATTTTAAGTGTTTTGATTGGAGTAGGCAAGCCAAATATTGTCGTTATCGCCGCCTCTCCCGTAGCTTCCATCACTTCCAAAGTTTCTACCACCATTTCTTCCTCCTCCATTATTGAAACCGCCAAATCCTCCAGCATTGTTAAAACCGCCTCCGCCAATGTTTAATCCGTTGCCACCACCTCCTCCACTATTGTTGAAGCCGCTGCCACCGCTTCCAGCACTACTGTTAATGCCGCTTCTACCACTTCTTCCACTATTGTTGAAGCCGCTGTCACCACTTAATCCACTATTGTTGAAGCCGCTGCCCCCGCTTTCTCTACCACTGTTAAAGCCGCTTCTACCACTATTGTTGAAGGCGCTGACACCACTTAATCCACTATTGTAGAAGGCGCTGACACCACTTAATCCACTATTGTTGAAGCCGCTGCCACCACTTCCTCCACTATTGTTGAAGCTGCTGCCACCGCTTCCTCCAATATTGTTGAAGCCGCTGCCACCAACTCCGCCAATATTGTTGAAGCCACTGCCGCCGCCGCCACCACCTCCATTGTTGTAGCCATTATCGTATCGTTCACTGTTGAAGCCGCCATTGCCGCCATTGCCGCCGTAACGATTTCCAAAACCCCTCGACCGGCCGCCTCTAAAGCCACGACCGCCGCCTCCAAATTTGCCACCACCACCAATTGTAGCTCGATAATCGGCTCCACTGCCATCCCTTGTATCTCTAACATCTCTTCCACCATAACCGCCGCCATCGAAACGTCCACGTTTGGCTGGTCCACCGAATCCGCTATTGTTGTCGCGAAAGGTGCGAGACATAAAGGGCATCACACCCGATTCACGCTGCAGTCTATAATCGCCAGCATTCTGCTCGCAGAGTTCACGCACCACGCTCACCAGGCGAGCGTTGCCGTCATTCAGCTGTAGGACACCGCTGGGATTGTGACAGGCAATGGTTATCAGATCCTCGAGGGCCGGCTTCAGGGCACCAATCTTGGCTGCATGCTCGGGATCCATTTCGAAATTGAGCCAGTTATCCACGCGCACAATGTTATTGGGCGCCAGATCGATTTTGCGTGAGCCGAAGAGCATCACCTGAAGCGGTGTCACCATGGACAATTGCTTGCAGGACACGGCACGCGTGCGAATCTTTTCGCCAAAGACAAAGAATGGATAGGGAAAGGTAAATTCACATTCACAAAATGCCAATGCTATAACCCAAATTATTTGATTCAACCAAAAATACCATTGCACTTTGAATCGACTAGTTGGTCAGAATGAGGATTACCATAGAAAAAGGGATAGAGCACAAGAAGGGGGTGCATGTTTGGGTACGATTTGGTTAATGGTCGGTTGGCGCCGCACTGTAAAATTTACGTAAAACCGCTTAATTGGGTTGAAATTATTTTGTTTACACGCGCAAAAGCGTGTGCCAATTTTAAATAAAAACCGTCGATATAAAGGCACAAAGCATTCAATTGCGGCGAACAAAGCACAATTTAATATAATTACAATATAGTTGAAAAGATACATGATTATTGAAGACAGGACTTATGTAAATGTTGGTAACTAAACCTATCTTTTAACCTAAAATAGCTCGATACATTTCTTGCTGAATTTCAACAGAAATATTCAAATCTTTAGAGATGTAATATTGATCATTTGCACTCACAATAATTTTAACAATCTAAAACAAAAACAATACAATACAATTTAAGATTTTTAATGCCTAGTAAAACTTATTATTTTGTGCTTTTTAAAATCGTATTAAACTTGGCTATGGCGGCGTTGGCATATTTTTCGTTTTCAGCCAGATCAGATTTGAGCAGCGTTCGCAATTCCTGTAAATTTGGCATGCTACGACAGTCGCGTACATTCAGCAGCGTCCGGAATATGGACTCCCATGTCTGACGATGGAAGTAACGTGGAATTGCCATCTTTGGCATCCAAACACCGCCGGCCTGACGCTGCGTCACTTCCATGTAACTGCCAAAGAGCAGCACATGCATCACTCCCACCAAACCAAATAAATCCAGTTGATAAGTCCAGCGGCGTTGGGTTCGCATCTCAATGCACTTAAAAGCATCCTCATTGTTCACATAGTCGAATGTCTGATTGGGCGGAAAAAGTTTGGTGTCAATTGCCACACCAAAGTCAATCAACTGCACACTGAGCTCATTTGGTTGACCACTCAAGCTGTAAGGAGAGAATGGAAAACCAATCTTTAACTTGATGTCACTTCAAATTTAAATTAAAAGAAAATATTTGTGATTTTTTCGACCTCTAGTTCAGAAAGATATTTATACCTAAAATGTAAAGCTTTCAAATCTAAACCAGATTCAAATTACTACTTACGGTCTCGTGATTAGAAAGTTATCCGCTTTTATATCGGCATGAATGATGCCCAAGGCATGCAAATGATCGACAATCTCGAGCAGCTGACAGCAGAGGTGCATCACAATATACTCATCCAAATTCTTGTTGGTGTGCTTCTTGTACTTGTTGCACACGCAGATCAGCGAGCCGTAAATCGAAAGTTCCATTATATAAACGCTGCTGTTATTACCCACCAGAGCATAATCGATGTGCATAAATGCGGCTAGCTATAGAATATAAAACAAATCAGTTGAAATACGATTATTAAGCGTCTACTATATATATATTACCATCTCCTCACTGGCCAGTCGAGAGTGCACCTCCAGGCAGATATAATACTCCCAATAGTTTGTCGGTTTCTCCTGTTTAAATGCGACTTTTTTGCCGGTCTTGCACTGAATACCGCTAAATATGGAACCATATGCGCCCTTGCCTATCATTTTGCCCACTTTAAACATGTTGCCATTGACCTCGAGCGTGGTATCTGGCCGTAGCCGTCGCACATTTCCCTGCAGCTGGCAATTTGGCAGCTTCTCAATATACAGCGAGAACTCAATGGAGTCAAGCAGTGAATTTATCACATCCATGCTGAATGGATTCACATTGCGGCTGGCCAACGTTTCGTTTAGCACCGAATCATCAATACTGGCCTTGCGGTGCTCAAAGTTCTCATTTGGCATCGAATCGTGCCAGGAATTGTGGCACGATTGCTTTGGCGTCAACGGAGTTTTCTTGTAATAAATGCTCCTATCATCGAAATCGTTGTCGATGGCTTCCTCTATGATAATCGTCGGTACTGGCAGGTTTCGGACAGGTATTAAGCTGGACTTGCCACTACTTGCCTCGGGTAGCACTGTTGAGTTCTTGATCATGCTGTTGTTGCTGGCAAACATTTCGGTCGCCGCATTTAGCTCAAAATAATTGCTACACTGTTTGTCCGATTCCGTCTGTGAGTTCGATGCTTGGAGAAACTTGAGTTTTGTTTCAACTGTTGAAGTGATGGAAGGCGTTGCGGGGCATTTGCTTAGCTCTGTGAAATCCTTCATAAACGAGGCAGTCAAATGTGCGGGTCCAATGGTCTCCAGCCGCTCGACAACAGCAGCTGCTCCTCCTCGTCCTTGTGTCTGCGTTTCGGGCAGTGAGCAGTCCAATACGACAATGGGCAACGCCGGTGGCATTGGCGGCAATAGGAGCGAATTGGATTCATCCAGAAACACATCAAATTTGTTTGTCGTTTTACTCTTATCCGGGATATGGCAGATGCTTAGCTCCGTGCAATCCTTCATAAACGAGGCTGTTAAGTGCGCCGGCCCAATTACCTCCAATTCCGGTTGAGTTTCCAGTAATGTGCAGTTCATCAGTGGTGGCACCTCTGGCATTTTTTTTTTAACAGTCGCTTGACTTTTTGGCGGCAACTGCGTCTCTGGCACAAAGGATAAATCAGCCATAAATGAGTCGGCCAATTTGTTAACGCTGGCTTTGGTCACAGGTAGCGGGTACTCCTGATCGTCAAACACCTCAAAGCAATTTCGTTTGGGCTGCTCAGCTGGCTTCTTGACCCTGCTCATTAGCTCCGGCGTGTATTGACTACAAATGCGCTTCGAGTTGGCTGCGTAGAGTGGAGAAGCAAATGTCCTGGACATTGGCGGCGACTGGGCGAACAGGCTGCAAATGTCATCTTCGTCGCTCTGCGTCGGCAGCTGAGGCCCCGCTGGCTGCGCCATCCTTTGATGCAGCGATGTGTTCGGCATAGTCAGTGGCAAGCGGGGCAACGTTTCGGTTTTATCCTCCTGATAGCAGGATAACAATGGGCGCGTCACCGTTTCAGTCTTATCCTCCTGGAATCGCAACGATTTCAGTAACGGCACACTGGGCGCATTCGGTTCCCACACCTCCAGCCGCTGAAAGTTCCCAGCAGTAGCGGGAGTAGACATGGACGGCATTTCCTCGCCCACGATGGACAGTTGACGCTGCAGTCGTGTCGGTCCCGGCGTGCATTCGCCGCCCTGCCATGCCTCCGATTTGCTCGTCATCTGCGAACCAGGCGAAGAGGAGGCATTCGATGTAAGCGTCGATTTGGTGCTGCCACCAATGGCATGCTCCGATGTCTCCAGTATGGTGGAAAGCTGCTTGCGAAGTATGGGCGAACCCACAGGTGCCGCCTCCGACTCCACGTTTAACTCAGCGTTTGGAGTCGGCGGAGTCACCACTGGCGTCTCCTTGAGTATGGTGCCAAATTGACGAGACGACTGTTGCTTCTGTGGCGCCTTGGGCGTGCTGACTGCTTGCGATTTAATAAATATGTTGAACATCTGCGTGGAACACGTTTCATCAGCATCGAAGAATGCGCTCGAAGCTGGCTTTACAGCCGATGGCGGCGGCGGCATCTCCTCATCCTCAAATATTTCTATTTTACGTGTTGGAGGCGCTGGCATTACAAATTGATCCTCCATTGGCCATGCAGCATTCGGAGCAGCAGTTGGAATTGCAGCTGAAATTGGAGTTGGAGTAGGAGTGGGAGTTTGAGTGGAATTTGGAGTGGGAGTTTGAGTTGGAGTAAGGGTTTTAATTGTAGCTTCTGCAGCATCAACCCATATTTGGTTGGCCACTGGCTCAGGTGTTTTGGGCTTAGCAGACGGTTCAGTCTGCTCCTGCTGCTGTATCTCCTCTTCATCCTCCTCCTCCTCCCTCACACACGATATTCTTTGCAAAACAGGTTTTCTGCTAGATCCCGGCTGCATGGCTGGGAAGAAGCTCTTTCGCCGCGGCATCTGTTCACCTGGCAGACACACCGTCTCCTCCATGTCTGCGACGCCTTGGGCAGCGAGTTTCTTCTGTCGCCACTTGACCATCAGCACCTCCTCCAGCTGATACTCTTGCTGCTCCTCGTCGTTGTAGATCTTTTCAAGCAATGTGGTTATAGACGGCGCCACAGGTGGCTTATAGTAGGCATCCAGCTCATCGCGTGCCTGCGGCTTGGAGACGCTTGCAAAGTTCGGATAGAAACGGACACCGTAAGCTGGACCGTTGCTCCACCAGGATTCATTTCGTTGGACATAGGGATGCTGATCGTTTCGACTTTTGAACCAACAATAAGCACGATACTCTTCCGGTGAGAACTCCATGTTGGGACGTGGATACAGAATGCATTTGTTGTAGCACGGCAACGTATTCTTGTCCGGCTCATCCTCAATTGTAACGGGCGTCACCCAAGCAGTTTGAGGTGCATTCCTCGGTACAAAGTTCGGTGGATATTTAAAGGCTTTGATATCGTTGCCGTCGGGATCAATGATGGGCGGCAACGCCTTCTCATCCACATGTATGGCAAAAGCTGGATCATGTGCAGCCGTCGAGCCAAAGATCCTGCCGTGCTTGTGCGGTTTGCTCCAAGCAATGCTTTCTTTGAGATTCTCCTGTTGCCGTGTCGCATCAATGATCGAACGTATACTCGACTTGCTCTCAGCTGTGGCCTCTGTTTCACTAGCCGCTGGCTGCTCCGTTGACGGAACATTCAAATCGGCATTCTCATCATTGAATACTTCCAGTTGACGGTTGGCAATGCGACTGGCTCGACTTGTGCTGGCTCCAGAGCCCTGCATATTACCGATGAGAGAGAAGAGTTAGCTTCGGCTTGGTAAAGATTAAATGGCCATGCCCAAAACTCGAATAATCTAATATGATAACTAAGATTTATCTCATTATTTTCTGGGAATTTAACTAACCTGCACCACGCCTGGCATATTACTTTTGACAGCAGCTCCTGTCCGCACGCTACCCACTGTGACGGTGTTCTCACGTTTCTGACCACGCAGCGAGCGCAGCGCTAGACGGCGATCGTTGAGCTCCTGAGTGACAGCAGTTACCTCCTCGACCTCGTTGTACAGCAAGCGCTGGGCAACCGTGTAGCCAAAGTGCTGTTGGGCCTCCTTCAGTTCCTCCTGAGGCTGAGCACGGCATTCGATACCGAGTCGAAAGATTTCGTTGGCTTTGCGCATGTTGCCGCTTAGATCGTAGCTATAGGCCCAGGCTATATAGAAATCGGAGAGCATGGTGCCGATTCCGCTTTTGTACATCTGCTGATAGCATTCAATCTGATCGCCCTGGTTACCCATCTGTAGTAGTAAATGTATGATAATGTATAAGTTTTTATGGCAACAATCTGCAGCTTTTCAGGCACACTTACGAATTTGATGAAGAGTTTTATCAGCCTTCGATCCTGCTTATAGCGCTCATCCTGCTCGAAGCGGGTCAGGCATTTCTGCATGACCTTCTGCAGGCCACAATTAGTGCCGCCCGCCGGGT
This sequence comes from Drosophila longiperda, assembly GCA_035042125.1. Lineage (NCBI taxonomy): Eukaryota > Metazoa > Arthropoda > Insecta > Diptera > Drosophilidae > Drosophila > Drosophila longiperda. The sequence continues at coordinate 13,826,636 of JAWNLV010000107.1, forward strand.
AGCTCTGCTCAATCCAGCATATGTAGGCATACCACGACTCCAACGGATCGTCGCCCTTGTAATTCTTTATATTCAACTCGAGCTGCTTTCGCTGTGCGCTCAGCTCTTGGGAGGCGTCCTGGCAAACCGAGGCCTGCAGGAGGCACACATTGCGCCCACTTGCCAAGGGCTGTATGTTCTCCTTAGCATTATCAAAATCCATTATATTCGTTTCTTGAACTCAATGCACAAAATTTAGCAACTTAACCAAAAATCGAAATGGCGCGAAAACAACTAAAATGACGCTTACTTTCAATTAAATTGCGGCATCACCTTAACAAAAATATCGTTAACTTTATCGATAGATTTAGATTGTAGGATGTGGAGTACGCTGGTAAATTTATTAACGCAGCAGAGCTATCAGCTTTTTTGTATATTTTACAACCTGTAATAAAATAGTACTTATGCCGCTTACGGCCAAGGTGAACGCTTTATTTGTTAAACCATTAACGAGTGCATACTAGAAATAATATATTTAGCATATATATTAATATATAAACAAAAAACTTTAAAAAGAAGAATTAATCGGATCGGCTTGACTATCGATATCTCTGCAGCCCTGGCAACAGCATTTGGCAGACCCTATTCGAATATAACGGTAAATGAGTCTCAGCTGTTCACAAATTAGGCAAAAAATTAATAAATATTAAAAAGTCTACCGTTTTAAATGTTGCCACATTGCGATTTCTACTGTTACGCGTGTTAACAGTGGCATTTTTTTATTAAATCATAATTATAAGAATATTAGATTAGAATATTTTAAGTGTTTTGATTGGAGTAGGCAAGCCAAATATTGTCGTTATCGCCGCCTCTCCCGTAGCTTCCATCACTTCCAAAGTTTCTACCACCATTTCTTCCTCCTCCATTATTGAAACCGCCAAATCCTCCAGCATTGTTAAAACCGCCTCCGCCAATGTTTAATCCGTTGCCACCACCTCCTCCACTATTGTTGAAGCCGCTGCCACCGCTTCCAGCACTACTGTTAATGCCGCTTCTACCACTTCTTCCACTATTGTTGAAGCCGCTGTCACCACTTAATCCACTATTGTTGAAGCCGCTGCCCCCGCTTTCTCTACCACTGTTAAAGCCGCTTCTACCACTATTGTTGAAGGCGCTGACACCACTTCCTCCACTATTGTTGAAGCTGCTGCCACCGCTTCCTCCAATATTGTTGAAGCCGCTGCCACCAACTCCGCCAATATTGTTGAAGCCACTGCCGCCGCCGCCACCACCTCCATTGTTGTAGCCATTATCGTATCGTTCACTGTTGAAGCCGCCATTGCCGCCATTGCCGCCGTAACGATTTCCAAAACCCCTCGACCGGCCGCCTCTTAAGCCACGACCGCCGCCTCCAAATTTGCCACCACCACCAATTGTAGCTCGATAATCGGCTCCACTGCCATCCCTTGTATCTCTAACATCTCTTCCACCATAACCGCCGCCATCGAAACGTCCACGTTTGGCTGGTCCACCGAATCCGCTATTGTTGTCGCGAAAGGTGCGAGACATAAAGGGCATCACACCCGATTCACGCTGCAGTCTATAATCGCCAGCATTCTGCTCGCAGAGTTCACGCACCACGCTCACCAGGCGAGCGTTGCCGTCATTCAGCTGTAGGACACCGCTGGGATTGTGACAGGCAATGGTTATCAGATCCTCGAGGGCCGGCTTCAGGGCACCAATCTTGGCTGCATGCTCGGGATCCATTTCGAAATTGAGCCAGTTATCCACGCGCACAATGTTATTGGGCGCCAGATCGATTTTGCGTGAGCCGAAGAGCATCACCTGAAGCGGTGTCACCATGGACAATTGCTTGCAGGACACGGCACGCGTGCGAATCTTTTCGCCGAAGACAAAGAATGGATAGGGAAAGGTAACCGACAGATTGCTACAGTTCACCGAAGTCTTGTGGAGCAGAGCCGCCTTCGACTCGGTGGTGAGCACCTTGCGCTTCTCCTTGTGCACACAGATGTTGGGATAGAGACCGAGGCAGAGCAGCGCCGTTGCGACATCCAGCTCGGGATCGTTGACATTGGCATCCACCGGATGGCTCATCATGCACTCCTCAGGAAAGCCCGCTTGCTGCAGTAGATCAAGCAACTGCATCTTGGCATCGTACATCACATTCATGGTCGACATTTGCAGTCCCTTCCAATCACAAAAGCGCGACTCCTCCTGCTCCCCACCATGCTTGGCCTTCTGCCACTGCTGTGAGGCAACGATCATGGCCACATGATCCGAGCACTTGCGCCCACCCAGCGCCTTCTGATGATTGGCCAAACGTCGCTGGCCGATGTCAAAAGCAAACACCTCCGAAAAGGTACTTGAATAAGACGCCATTCCAGCGACGAGATCAGCGCATCCAAATACAGCACCTAAAACCATCATCTTGCCCAGACGCGGCTCAATGGGCAGTCGAGCGAGGAGTTTACCCAATGGCGTCAGATTATCGTTGGCATCCAGGCAGCGCATCTCGCGCAGCAGCACCTCCGCCTCGATGACAGCATCCACTGGCGGTGGCTCCAGTGCCTTGGACAGGAAATGATGTATGGAGCCCAGGCGCAAAAGCTTCACTGTCAAGGCGATCTCATGTAACGGTGTGCGGAACATTTCAGGCGTCAGATTCTCATCAAGCTGGGCGAAGCGTGCGCGTGAACATAGTGTGAAACAGAATCCAGGACGGACGCGACCAGCGCGTCCCTTGCGCTGCTCCAGATTGGTCTTGCTGGCCCAAACGGTCGCGTAGCTGGTCAGATTGTTGTGCGATGTAAATAGCTTCATGCGTGCCTTGCAAATGTCCACCACAAACACAATATCATCAATGGTAATCGATGTCTCGGCAATGTTTGTGGACAGAATTATTTTGGTGACGCCATCAGGCACCGATTCAAACACCTTGCGTTGATCATCGCGCGGTATCTGCGAGTGGCATGGCAAAATGCGGTATTGCGGATTGCCAAAACTGATCGAGCTCTGCAGATACTTCATCAGGGCAAAGATCAGATTCCAGCCGGGAAGAAAGACCAGAATGGCACCGGGTATATTCTTCGATTTGATGTACTTCAGCAAAGACTCGAGTAGCTCGAAGCTGACATCCGATTCGGACAGCATTGCCATGGCATCGCGTGTCTGCTGCGAATACTTGTCCTCGCACACCTTGTTAAGATTTGATTCGCCATCGTCTTCGTTGTTCTTGAGCAGCAGTTGCTCCTCGTCGTCGGCCTCTTTGCGCTTGCGATGCGACTCTGCGGAGGGCACGAAACGGGTCATCTGAATGATATCTTCCAGAAAGAATTGTTGCACGGGAAATGCACGTCCAGGCACCTCCAACACCGGGCAGTCACCAAAATATTTGGAAAATAGAGTCGTATCAATTGTAGCCGACATAAGTATAACTAAAATGAAAAGAATATGTGAATTAATTTTTTTGAGCAGTCAAAGATGATACAAGGATGAGAGATAGATAACTTTCAATTTGAGAACGCACTGTGCAAGTCTGGATAAGTGGCGACCATGTCGCGTAAGATGACCAAGAGAAAGTCGCTGTTCACATCGCGCTCGTGTATCTCATCGACAATAATGTGCGAGATGCCGCGAAGGCCCGCCTCCAGTTTACGCAGCAGGACGCCCACGGTGCAGAAGAGGATAGCGCCATAGGGACGTGGAAAGACGGACTCGAAGCGCACCGAATAGCCAACACTTTCGTTCAGTTGCTCGCAGCGTTCGCGCGCAACGCGCTCAGCCACAGAAATTGCCGAGATGCGACGCGGCTGGGTCACATATATGTTGGCATAGGCACCCTGGCCCGATGTGATATAGTCGTCGAGAATGTATTGGGCAATCTGTGTGGTCTTGCCGCATCCAGTGTTGCCGCGTATGATAACCACGGGACTCTCGTTGATGGCGTTCATGATTTCGGAACGCATGGCTGCAATTGGCAGCTTGTCGCGAAACTCCAAAAACTGACGATATTCGGCAACGTTCTCGCGACGATCACGCAACTGGCGCTCGTAGTCATCAGAGAGTTCATCCAGCGAGGCGGTGGCCAGAGTGCCCTCATCAATGTTGCATGCATGCCAGGCATTCCAGTTGGGCTGAGGCGGTGCCCAAGAAATAACAGCAATATTATCCTGACGCCCTTCGCTCCCCTGATTTAAATCCAAGCGAGTTGGTGTCACCTTATTGCATATAATGCATGGGTTTAATTATGATTCATTGATTCTATTTTAGCTTCAACTACTTACAATTAGAGACATGGGCATGCCATCTTTTTCGACTTTAATGTTGCGTGGATTAACCACAGGCAGATCGAGATCTCTGATGACCTTATCCACATCATCGATAAGGCGTTGGTGCAGTTTAACTGGATATGGCTTGAGTTCCACCTCCTTTTTCTTTTTGAGCGTACCGCCGAATGCATCGATTACTTTCAAGTGGTAGAGTTGACGCACCAGGGAAAGGGCGCAAGATTTGCTCGCCGCTTTCTTGGTGGAGCCCGTCTCACGTGCGGTGACCTTGCGCTTCAAAGCCGGCACAAATATGGACAGCTCGGCCATATAGCTTCTGCACACATAGCAACAGATAATGGTTTAATCAATAACTAAAGCTTAGTGTTTCTGCTACACTTTCCAACTTACGGTCAAAGACATCAAAACTCAAACTGTGCCGTGCGCAACTGAAGCAACTCTCTTTATATCTTTTTGTTACACACGGATGCCAGACTTTCAGAGCTACAATGTGCACATATCTCAATAAATATTTATAAAAATGCAGCCAAAATTATGGCTGCGATTTTGTATAATTGTTGGAGCTTAATGGACTCAAGCCAATCTTATTTTTCTGCAATGTGTCGACGAACGTGTGTTTTGTAATTGTTGTGCCAAGTTGCTCTGAAAGCCCAGCCCAGTCACGTTCGGCACAGTTCTAATCATGTACAGTGCACGCTCAATAAAGTGAACACTCTTTCAAAATACACTAACTACATATCTACAACTAATTCTGTATGGATAGAAAATAGAAGCGAAACATCAGATTAGATTTGATAACATCTAAAAACTAAAAATACATTAAATATACCATTGCTAATTATTATTATTATTTGTTTATGATACTGTATGTGTAATAACTAAATTCTTTTTCTTTGCAAAACATATAAACAAAAAGAAAACGTTTTTCTTGTTTTCACACACCGTATATGTATGCAAGGGTATTTAATCCTCGGCACACCGAAGCGAAGAATTTTTTTTATGCGATTGTTAACAATTTCCAATACAACAAATTGGAAAGAGTCTTGCTTATTTGATTTGTTCACCTTATCGAGCGTGTGCTGCATTTGAATGCAATGCCTGTTTATAAATTGCGCACAGCCCGGCATTTACCGTCATAACTACGAGCTGCGCTCCAGATTTGGGCTAAAAATTGCCAAATCCAGTGCGCAGCTTACCAGACGCAAAAAATAACATAGACTAAAAACAGCAATCAAAGAAAAATATAAACCAAGGCAGTGGAAAATATAGAAGAGGATGCCTGGCGTACACTTACCTGGCATGATTTGGGCCAACGGGCGTAAATTTGTAATCTTCACGAATGTTCATAGATTGTTTATATATATTCAAGCAATCCTTGGCATTCTCTATGGTCCAGTTACCATGAATGGCCGCGTTCACATCAATTGACTCAGCCTCATTCATGTCCTTTTGCTCCTGGACATGATCGAAAAGGCTAAAGCGTTCGCGCCCGCCTACATGGTTAAGTGGACGATATGCCTCGCCTAAATCCTGTGGTCCCTGTGCGTCGCCAAAGACACGACGCTGCTGTGCACTAGGCATACGTGCATTATCAACATCATTGTCAGCGGCAAATGCTGGCGATGCACCTGCGTCTGATGGCACATCCTTTACACTCAGTTTGCCGGAGCGCACCAAATAGTTGACAAAATCACGTGAGGCATTCTTTTCAGCATCCTTCTTGTTTGTGGAGTTACCCACAGCGACATAGGAGCACAGATCAACCCGCACCTCACACAGAAAACGCTGGCGATGTTTTGGCCCTTAAAAACGAAATCAAGACATGTTTCTTGCCGGCTTGTTGTGAATAATTAACTGTGTTGACACTTACCAGTTGGACGCACTTCGAACTTGGGCTCCGTTTGGTTCTTGGCACAATAGGAAAATAAAAATGATTTTATATCCATTTTGTGCAAAGATTTTAATTAGCAAAAAAAAAAAGGATTTCTAGGAATTAATTGATCTGATCTCCTTTCACCAAGAATGCTTGTCAAACGCAGATTGAAAATTGAGAAAATTGCGAACGCTTCTCAATCGTTCGCTCTAAAGTTCGTGAGCGTACCAAGGTTTGATTCACTTATCGAACTTTTTCGTTATCGCGAACTAGCACCTTACACTGATTCAAATATTATTAAAGCCGACACTATTTGAAAGTTAAAAATACTGAATTATACAAAATATAAATGCAATTTGGAGAAAAATTTCTTAAATATGCATAGACTAATTAAAGTACTCATTATAAACAATCATATAGGCAAATTATTCAAAAGTGAGTTCTAAACTAGTTACAGCCCCTAACAGCTGTTAAAATGACAATAATCAACATATGCTGCTTAACATTATTCGATACAAATGTAGGGGTTGCACACCGATTCTTATTTATTTGCATACCTGTAGTTGACACTCATGTATCGATGCTATCGCTGTAGCAGTGCTTATCGACTGTCGCGCAGGTTTTCATCGGGGAGCCATTTTCGCTGCAGCTGAAACTTGTAAATTAAATAACTTAAAAATGTGAAAAAATTGCAGTAAATGGTCAAGCAGAATAGTATAATAATGTATGCATGTACATCAATAGTGTGTCAGTGATTTTGAATTGTTTTATTAATGGTCGCGTCCAATCCTGTTGTTTGGCCACCCAGCATCACACACATACATACATGCAAAAAATACCAGAAAAATACATACATCAATACGCACTCACAACAGAGCGTAGTGTGAGCATTTGGTTTAGTTAGAGAGTAAAAATATACATATAAAATTATACATGTCCAATACATACAAATGCAACAGCAATAAGGCAACAAACAATTAACTGACGACGCGCTACAAACATAGCCGAAATAGCAAGAGAGAAAGAGAGAGATTTATGCCAACACCCCATGTTGATCGCGAGTGAGCAAATAAGCAACAGCAACAATAACAACAAAAATAGTGTGTGCGTGTGTGTGTGTGAGAGAGTGTGTTGTCCCCAGTATAAACAAACGAGTGCAATTGAAGTGTAATTGGCGTGCATTCAGCTGCGTCTGTGTGTGAGTGAAAGTAACAGTTATTGCACACACACACACTCGTAAAACATCATCAACAACACAACTACAAACAACTTGGCTTCCATTCATTGCATTTACGTCATTGTACGTCACAAATCAGTTTGCTTCAGCTAAACAACAACAACAGCTTCTTCCATCTGCCTCATAATGGGCAACTGTTTGCGCACCCAGAAACCGGACAACGATAAGCCGCACACGGGCGATGTACGCAATCCCCTCGATGATCCCGGTGCCAGCATTGGCGTTGGTGTCGGAGTCGGCGTTGGTGTGCCACAGATAGCGATGCCCATGCCCGGTCAGCCGGCAGAGCAGATTCGTCCAGTGCCGCAGATCCCCGAAAGCGATGCGGCCAATGCGAATGCCAAAATCTTTGTTGCTCTCTACGATTACGATGCGCGCACAGACGAGGATTTGAGCTTCCGCAAGGGTGAGCACTTGGAGATACTAAATGACACACAGGTGAGTGAATCATCACATAAAATGGGAGAGTGAAAGAACTCAAAACAGATAGAGGGAGAGAGAGAGAGAGAGAGCGGAATGATAACAAAACTAAGCAATTATGTTTTTCGAATATTATCTTATCAATAATATTTTCGTTTTTATATGTGTTTGAGTGGCATTAATCCAATTGGACTCGCTTGCCAAGTTATGCATAACTTTCAGCTTTGCAAATTCTTCGCGCGACTTTGATTATTGAAGAATTTATTGTAAACCCGTCGCTGCAAGTGTAATCATGAAAACGCTTCTTAGTCACACTTACAGTTGTTTTCATTAAATATTGCTGTAAACGATCTTTCGATTGACTTATAAACTTATCAGAAGTGGAATTCTCTGTTATTATAGTCCTATATGCATATACTACACATTGTTGTTGGTCAGATTTTTTAATCACTGTACATAAATAACAAATTATTGAAAATCAAAGCTAATAAATAGCTTAGATCATTTCATATATATTTCACACAAATAATTATAATTTATTAGAGAGCGCTTCTCGAATTAAATTCTCTATTGCCAACATTTCGAGTCATGCGTCATCTCTCAACAAAAATTGTACAAGTTTTTCGTTTTTCGTTTCTGCACTTTTCTACGATTTTTTGTTTCAATGTCACTGGCCATACACATATATATTTTCTGTTTTTGTCTGGAAAGGGGTGGGGGGGGGGGCATGTTGAGCTGGCATGAAACCAGACGCTGTAATTGCGGCCAACGTTGCCACCACTTGCGACTTGCCACTCGCCACTTGAACCAACTCAAAAAACCAGCAGCCAACAAAACTCAAACTCTCAACTCGAGCCCAGACTGTGCATTTTGTATGCACATCCGTCCGTCTCTTTTGTAGCTGGCTTTTATTTTTAGTATGCACACACTTACTTCAAATAGTCTGTCTACTCAAACTGGCAATAGGAAATGAAATATTTTTATGTGAAGCTAATTACAACATATCCACACTTTAGCCTTCATTATTAAAGTAGCAAGTACTTATTTACTTTTGAATACAGACATACAAATATCGGTTGATAGCAATCCTTTTTTATTTTGATTATTAAATCAAAATGGCAGCAACTAAACTTTAAAAATTAGGCCAACAACAAACGCTATCATCGAAACATTCAAATACTTTGCATATTTTTGGTACAGATTCTATGATTAGCCCCTTGGAGGTCGAATAGCACGATCTAACACCACCACCCGATTTTGATTCTATTGTGACATAAGGCGCATTCAACTCTTTGTAGAAGACGACATATAAAAACACAAAGATCAAATTATGCCATGCATATTTAAAGCGTTTACGTCAGCACTCACAGCCATGACCACCTTACGGCTCTATCCGCTTGGCCAATTGGGAGCGCCTGGCTGACTGCTCAGACAAGTGGCGGCGCCTAAAAGCATGACGTCCACCTTTGGCTGCTGGCCAAGAGTTACGGTCCCACAAATGCGGAATGGCCATTCGGATGATTCTGTATGATGTGCTGGAATTTTATAGCCCCGATTACTCTGAACGCATTCCCAATCCATTAAGATGTGCGTTTCTTTCTCTCCTCTCTCTTTCCCTTTCTCTCCCAATTTCTCTTTCCCTCGCAGCTGCAAACAGAGTAATCAGCCAGCAGCTCGAAGCCGTTTCCGGTAGCTCTGTGCAACCAGCAGACGCGTTTAATTAAAGTATAAATACAAAACCAGCAACAGCAACCAGACTTTCAACTTGTCATTGTAGCAGCAAACACAAACAAAAAATCTGACCATAAACTTCTCTAATCGAAAGTGTACGAGTGGAAGATTATTTATGCTTAGCTTTTAACACTTTATATTTTTATTTTTTAAAAGCATTGCTAGAAGCCTTAACGGAATGTCTCTTATTGTAAATTTATTATATGAATATAATGCTTTTTTTTATAAAATGTGTGCTGAACAATGTTTGCTTCTACCTGCTTAATACATTTTCACTAGCTCCTGATACCCCTTCTATAAAATTTTTGTGTTTACAGGGTATGTAAACAAAAATAAGCTGGCCGACTTCCTTTTGTAATCTTTTCATTACAACAAAAAAAACTTCGCATAGCTCAACGTCATGCATAGAAATCCAAATTGTATATGTTCAAATATTTTCTGGGTGTGCCTCGTCATATTCGTCGTCGCGTCGACTTCGTCTTTGCTCGTCGTCGTCGCTACTGTTCATTGTTATTTACCAACAACACCCAACATACACAACACAACACTCACAGCTCATTCATTTACAACACACTTGCAGTTTAGTCGCCTTGCACATTGCACATTCTTTGGGCTGTCTCTTATACTCGGCGTGCAAGAAGTGAAATGAAGGAAACATGAACTGCTTTCATGCTTTACCCGTTGTTTTTGCAGCAAAGAAGTCGCTTGACTCATTTGGGCTCGGCTCTCAAGCAGCAGGAAGCTCAGTGAAACCCTTCAAGGATTTCCCTCTAGCGAGATTCTACTCTTTGCCTGCTGCATTATGCTTGCAAGTTTCTTTTGTTTACTGTTGCAGCCTCTTAGTCGTAGATTATGCATAGGCTTTTAGTTCTATACAAAGATTTCAGATTATGTCAATGACTATTCAGAACATGCTACGTGCACATAGCTTTTACCAAAGTCAATTCAAGGTAATTTAAATGTTTTCTGTACCGCTAAAACTGTATATTTCGTGCTGTAAGTTGACAATCTAAAAGACAGATAAAATACCCTTATAAAATATTTACAAAATCCCATTAACTTTTTTTTTATATATTTTGTTTGCCTTTGATTTGAAAAGGGATTCAAACATAAGCTAAGTGAATGTCTCGACTTATCTACGAATATGAATAGCTGTAAAATGTGGACCTAACCCAAGTAGAACAGCACTCATGAATATAAATCTGGAGTCTAAACTAAGCTGACAACAAAAACAAAACACATTTGTATTTCACAACATCATGGAAATGTCCAATGAACGCGTATCTAAGAATAAAATCACTTTAATTTTCATTGGAAACAAGGCTAACATAAACTCTTAGTTGTGTACAAATACTTGCAACAGTAGCTACCAAAAGGCAACAACCTATTATGAAATGCACTAGTAAAGTAAATAAAGCACGTGAGCGAGAGTGAGAGGGAGAGGCAAATAATGCAGGTTAGAAAAAGAAACATATTAAAAATCAAAGCAAACAACAAATAAACAATGAACCCTAAAATGTTATGGTACATTGACCTTTTCACAGAGTTTATCGCGCGCCAGGCTAATGCGAAGGCACTTGCCTTGGAAGGGGGGAATTCATGGTGTGTGTGCGCGTGCATCAAGTGAGATGCGTATGAAATCAGCCAACTAATTACAATTTATTGTTAACAATATTGCGCTTAAAGAAACACGTTTTGATATTCCTATGAATACCCAACGGTTATTGTCTTTTATCCCAGCAACGTGAAACCCAAAGTGCTGCACATATTTGGCAAAAGCCAGTTTCTACAGTTGTTATTGTTATGGTTGAGGTTTTCGTATTGTTGTTGTTGTTGTTAAGCTTTTTAACAAAATTCAAGACAGACATGGAAAGCGCGTAAGCGAACTAAACAAACCACCAACCGTCGATCGAAACGATTGTGTAAAGTTTTAAATTAATTTTCAACTCTTATTTTTTCAACTTTTTTTTTTACATTTTCGCCAATGAATGGTAAACTGCACGAATATAAAGCACAATATGTAATAAAAATTGTTCAGGGGGAAAAAAAACACAAATATATAAAAATATTTTTGAACGAGAAGGCTGTGCCCTGTTAAAAAATATATGGAAATTTTTGTATTTTGTATTTAAAATGCACTTCATTTACATAAAGTGTTTACTTTGTAAAAAAAACACCATAATATACAAAGTTTACTTATTTTGAATCAATATAAAAGGCTTTTTAGTTGCCCAACTCTGAATGTAATGTTGTTAGGAGAGAAACACTCTAAATAACCACAAAGCTAGGAATGTTTAAAAAAATTTATGAATGTAAAAGTCAAATAACAATTGACTGCACAGAGAAATGCATATAACCGTTGCGTTACTTGCGGGGTATAACATAAAATATTTGACTTATTGTTGCTATTGTTGCTGTTGCTGTTAGCTGTTAGCTGTTATTGCTGATAGTTGAGTGAGTTTGCAATTTTTTAAACAGCTGGGCCGACGCGTCGCCCACAGTAAGTTGATTGAATCGAACAGCACAATCAAGAAAATTTTGATTAGCCACCTAAACAAATATGAAGAATGTGTTTCCAACTACCAACTACAAATGGACAAGTGCCGCTCTTGCCAATAGCTTTGCCCCTAAAACTGATGGGTCTACGGGTATATATGTATATAACTCTCTATATTATTTAGTTGCTTGGCTGTGGCTCGATCAAAAGACTGCGAATCACGTTTCACATTTGCAAGATCGAAACAATAAAATGAAATTGTTCGAATCTTGTTCATTCATTTCGATTTCGTTTTTATTTTGCTCTTGACGACAGCTAACTTAATTATAGTTAAAGTTTTTGTCTGAAATGTTGCAATAACAACAACAATGGCAACAATAGAAATCAAATCAAACCGGCAGCGGTTGGCGTTGTTAATTAATTAATTACAAAATTGTTAAACATCAACAAAATATACTTTATGAATTCTCATGTGAAATGTTTACGTGTCAGGTTACTGATTTTACCAATCCAATATTTATTGTTGCTGCTATAACTGTTGAGTAATTGATGAATCAACTTATGGCATATCTCGGGCAATTGAGCTTTCGAGTTCTATCTATTAATATAAACGATGTTGATAATAGCAGTAATTTTTCTCAGAATTAAACAACTTCATTTGACTTACTGGCCAGCTTCTAGATTACTTTATCTCACTGTTTTTCCAAATTATAACTCTTTTATATAAATATATCTGTATAATATGTATTGTGTCTTTTACAGGGTGACTGGTGGCTGGCACGCAGCAAGAAGACACGCCAAGAGGGCTATATACCATCCAATTATGTGGCCAAATTGAAATCCATTGAAGCCGAACCGTAAGTACAATTTTAAACAATATATCTTGAATTTATTGCTTTAATATAGTTGACATATATTGCAAATAGATTTGACCTTAAATGTAGCAATTAAGCAGTAAAGTTAAATAATATAAATATACTTAGAATTAAGTTTAAAATAGTTATAAATTAAATTGTATATAATGTAAAGAGAGAAAATAAATTAAAATTATTAAATAAAAGAAAGGAGATTTAATAAATCAGGTAGTATTAAAATGTAGAATGTTCCATTATGTATTGCAATGATTAGGATAATCTAGAATACCACAATGCGAAATAGTTCAAACGCTAAAGAGGCAAAAAAAAAATAAAAATAAAGAGTTAGGCAGGACTGATACAGAAAAAAAGTTAAATCTGGATCTGGATCTGTGTTAACCGCAGTTAAACACGCTAACAGGTTTCCCGGTCATATTTTTGTATTCAACATATCGTTAAAACGGTATAAAATCGATTTTGTTTGGCAGTTTGAGTTTCTGGTAAATATTATTATTTTGTTTCGCTACTTGTTAACAATAAATATTTGTTATATATGTTTGCATACGTATTTAAAATCTCAATTAATTCTGCGCTCATATCTAGCAATGGTTGTGACATCTGCTAAATGAATCGCTGCCTGAATGTATGCAACATTTTTGGACGTCGGTCGTTGGGAAGCAGGCAAATTAAATTTAATACTTATATCTGATTTGCATATTGTATTTAATTTACATTCATTCATATCCATTTTGTTTGCTTATTAATGCTGCTGTTGGCAATTGGTAAATTTTGTTATTGTTTTTGTTGTTATAGCAACGCATGTTATTGCTGTCTTCATATATGCTTTTATGACATACATATTCTTTAATAAAAAAAACAACAACAAAAACTATTTAAACTGACACAACAGCCAATCTTTTTAATTATTTTTTTTTTGTAAACTATGTCAGATTATAAGGAAAAAAAATAAAGCATTGATTCAAATTTTAGAACCGAACTAGGCTGTATTTAAAGAACACGAATAACCCAAAAAATTAACAAATCAGTCAGCTGCGCGTTAAAGGTTCCCATTTGTGAATTTTAATGTCGTACTATAAAACTGCTCCGAATTATATTAATCATCCTACTGCCACCTATTTAAACTAATTGGTTTTCATTACATCATGTGCGACCCTCGTATTGGAATGATTTAATGAGCAACCTTATGAACAGTCATCAAGCCACATATCAATTGTTTTTATCCAAAATGTAAACATTTTGTATACTATTACAACTGTCGGTGAGTCGTTAAATTTATTTATTTTTGTACAATAAGTACAACTATTATTTCTATTTGTTCGTCTCATATTGATTGAAGCATAAGTTCTGTTTGATTTGAAAATTAAACTGAACGTGTGTCAGTGTCAAGTTCAAATGGCTCATGAAATGGCTCAGCTAATAGACTTGACCCAATTTCAAGTCGATTTAAGTCAATGAGAGCTATGTTAATGCTTTAGGATCACTTCTAGAGCCTTTTGACACACATTCCATGCCAAGCAGAGAAGCAGAGAAGCAGAGAAATGCATTTAACAGAAAAAAGCATCGAATTCCAAAAAGAAATGAAACGCACAGCAAAGATAAGCATAAATTAACAGAGAGGGATGGGAATATGCTCTATAGAATGAGAGACAGAGAGAGGGTCATTTAAATAAATGGCTGACATGTCTGGGCGTAGGGAAAAGTTAAAAAACCGGTAAATCGAACGAAAAAAATACACAACACAAAAATCATCATTAATTGAATTTATCTTTTCGTTGCTGCCGTTATGTTGCCCATAACGGTAAATCTTCTCAGACCCAGCCTCTCTTTCTCTCTCCCGCTCTTTGAGCCACTTAAATTGACATGCAACACTTGAACAGCAGACAAATATTTAAAAATATTTTTTAAAATCAAGGAACACTCGAAATCCCCGCCTGAAGGTTTAGGCTCAACTGAAATTTCCAGCAGTGCATTAGTTTTATGCATTTCATGTAACATTTCTTAAGCATTTTCAAGGCCATTTTGTTGGTTGCCTGTTGCTTTTGCTAATATTATTTTGGCCTAATTGTGGCCAATTGTGGTTGCCGCCGGCTGTCGTCATAATTATATGCATAACTCAGCATTAACCAGGCTCGCTTCGTTAATTTCTTGTATTTATTTGCAATGCAATAAATTGTATTAAAGTGTATTCTGACCAGGAACTTTCTACTTTTTAATCATGCTTAACAATTTCTTTCATTTTTTCTTTTTCTCTCTCTTAATTTTTAGGAAATTTACATTAAGAGCTGTGCAACTGTGTGTGTTGTGTTTATTTTGTTGGTTATTTTTATTGCATAATTTAAGCCGTAATTCTGCTGATGTCGTTTTGTTTGTTAAACAATTTTTAGCTCGAATTTTTGAATGAGTTTTTGGAAACTCAAAAATGCTGAGCTGCTTCCGCATTTGTCACGAGACTTTATAAACTGGGTCTATGCATATTAATTGAATGTCTTTGGAAATCTATTGCAAATGGTGCGCAAGAAAAATGGGTAAAACCCAAGCTAATTTGTTAATGCATAAATTTTAGTCTAAATGGTGTAATCTCTTAAAAACTCATAGCGCTAACAAAAGAAAGTCTACATAAGGAACTGCATAAATGTTTAATCTAATCGATTAACGTTCTGGTTGCAAAACAAATCTGCACATATAAAAACAGGCAATACTAACGAAACGTGGCCATTTATCTATGGTCATAATCTGAGTTAACTAAATGGCTCTTGTCATAGCCATTGCCCAACGGGGTTCAGGGTGTGGTCTAAAAGCTGGTTCATGTTAGCAGTCAATTCTCAACCCCATTTTGCATGAATTCGATAACGATAGATGAGCTGATAGTAGGCTGGCCAACGTGCTGCTAACCAGGCGCAGGGTACAACAATTGAATTATGCATATGTAGGTCAAACAGACGGTGCATGGGCAGGGGAGGGAACAACGAAGATGGTGCACTGAACTGCGGCTGACGTCAGTTGCCTTAAGAGTGAACAGCGCACTCGACAAGACCAGGTTAAAACATGATTAAATTCCATGGAATTTTCCGTATATTTAATATTTTTTGGGGGAAATACCTATCAGAGTCAGCTAAAAATATGCGTGCTAAGCGCTTTTGTTTTGTTTGTTTATTTTTTTTGTTAAATTTTTTGTTGACTTCCGTTAGTGGGAAAAACATCGTGAATGCAAACTATTTGCCAATTTGCTAAGCGTTTGAGCCGTAAAATCACAAATGGCCATTATCTGGCCACATAAATCGCTAATAACACGCCGTCCCAGCTGACTGCCAATAAGGCTGGCGATCAGAAGGCATATCCCAAAAAATCGCACATCGGAAGTTCTATAGTGCGTTGAACCCGAAAAAACACTCGTGCTTTAAGCCACCTACAAACTTTAAAAATATCGTACAATGTAAATAACTCAAATTTATAAATTTATATGCCTCATAAATCACACTCTAAGTTATTTGTAACAATACAAACGATAGAACCGCAGTCTTTTTATAAAGATAAATGTATAAAACGCACTCACAACATTTATGCATAAGGTTTTTATTTTCTTTGCAAGTTAGTAATCGTCAGGCGTTTCAATTGAAATGCGAAACTTATTTAAGTGCAAGCTTAAATTCAAATCTACAATTAACAATTGTTTTTGTTTTTTGTTTCGGTTTGCTATCCACATGATAGCTGCCTAGTTAGACGATTGAATAGATTCGCGTTTGTGTTGCGTTTTTATTTTATTCATTTATATAAATATTATTTTTTTATATATTTTTATTTATATATATTTATTTATATATATTTATTTATATCAATATACTGTTTGTATACTTGTGCTTCATCTTCCGACGCGGAAGGTGACGTCACCCGCAGCTGCTGTTTTATTTATTTTTTTATACATAATTGCTTTGATTTTGCTTAGCTGTAGTTGCTTTAAAATTGTCGCAGCGAAATTTGTGTTTGTGCTTTGACGAATGATTTTGGGTGGCCAGTTTCAATGTCAAAAAAAAGATTAATAGTTGGTGTATTAAATTGGCTGAATCTACGAATGGATCCGCATTTGCCAGTTGTCTGCATGTGTACTAAAGATAAAAAGTAATGTTGTATATCTTACTGATCAATGAGAATACGAAACTAACTAACACAATGTATTCTAGTTTTGCACCTAAGGATCTAATAATTAATTAATTAAATTCCGTTGAATGTTACTTATGCGCACATTTACCGAGTGCTGAATCAACTGTGGGAAATTTAACATGAAAACTAAAGTGACTGAAATGCAAATGAATTCTAAGCGAATTGAAATGAGTACATTTGTCATACCATTCAGCTAAATTTTTCTGAAAACAAGTGTAATTTCACAGAAAGAAAATTTGAAAAGCGTTTTCTATTTAAGAAAAGGTTATTCTTATTTTTTTTAATTGCAAATATATTTATTATTATAATACAATTAATCATTTTGGTATGCTTATTTGGTACGTTTATAATTTTGTGTCCGTTGCAATTGTTTGTTATTGAATATGAAATAAAATGTCATTGAACTTTGTGGCGATACCTGTTGGGTTCGGCTTGCTTATGCTTGGCGTATCTACCATTTCATATTTTCCATATAGTAACCAGCAATATAATATAAATTTATATATATTATTAATTTTTATACAGTTTTGTTTCGTTCGATTCGTGTTGCGCTGTTTTGTATTCGACAACGTTGATGACGTTTCTGTCAGACTGCGAAATGTTCAATTATATGTGGCATGTTAACAAAATTCAATAGAATGCCACACAACAACAAAAAA
Organism: Drosophila longiperda; assembly: GCA_035042125.1. Classification (NCBI taxonomy): domain Eukaryota; kingdom Metazoa; phylum Arthropoda; class Insecta; order Diptera; family Drosophilidae; genus Drosophila; species Drosophila longiperda. Next base: position 13,844,372 of record JAWNLV010000107.1, read on the forward strand.
AAACAACAATTGTTAACGAAAATTGTCAGCAGCAGCAGAAGAAGATACTCGACACGCGGGCAATGCTCTTCAACAAGGTTAAACAATGTTTTTTTTTTTCGAATAATATTTCTACAACTTCATTGAAAAGTATAAATTATTTGCACACCAAACTGTTTGATTGAGCTTCCAAAAAATGTCGTAAAACTACCTCAGGAAGTTTAACATAAATGAAACCTGTAAAATCACACGAAACTGTATTTAAAACGATTTTATGAGCTTCTAATACTCAATTTTGTTACATTTGTGTGTCAAACTGTCGTCAAACTAATTGAGCTATCTAATTGGATTGGGGTCTATGTAACAGTTAAAATTTTAACTGTTTCTTTTTTAACAAATTCAACTAGGATTTACATTATGTTTTGGCAATTAGTTTGCATTTTTATTGCTTTCCTGATGACCTCTACGCGCGTTCCGCTAATTATGGGGGCCGATAGCGTTAAACAACTGTTAATTTACGACCAATTTAGTTATTGCCTGTGCGTCATAAATCTATGTGCTATATGGGGTTGTTTCGGGTTTTTTTCTGCGATTTGTTTCTGACTTCCGATTAAGTTATTTGCTTACTTTTTAAGAACTAGAATTAATATACAGCTATAACCAAATCTTTAAAAGCCTAACTTGATTTATGTAATGTTTAATTATTATAATAAATACCTAATCATACTTTATTTATTTAAATACAACACAGTCATACAGTAATTCTGAGATATCTATAATTACATATTATATATTCCTATATTATATATCTATTCTTATATATTCTTTCTTATTTCATTCTAGGTAAGTAATATGTATTATACCAAACTTAAATCTGGAGCATTTTTGAAGACACAATTTTTAAAAACGGTAATTTGAGTCCATTATCATTCAAGTCAATTTGATAATATCCATATATAACTAAAGGTAATAATGTATCTGATACGGTTGTCTCATGCACTTGTGTTACCATAAATTTTCGCCAAAACGTGGATCGATTAATATGCCAGAGGCGGCCTAAAAACACACAACAGCAGCAACACTTCATGTTTTTAGCATTCTTTAACAATTACGAGTTCAATAGCGTTCATAAGAACTCAACAGTTGGCATTTAAAGAGCATAATTTGAAATTAAAACGATCACAGTGATTCGCATATTATAATTTATCCCCTTTATTGTATATTGATATTTTAAAAACAATACAATTGCGAATTACTTTACAAAATGTCAAACAATAAGAACAAGTTAATTTTATTTAGACTGACGTTGATATTTACAATCAACGCACTTTACGACTAATTACACACGTAATTGTAGATTGAAGTCAACTCATTTATCTTGTCAGCACCTGTAAAGAGCACGACTCGTCCCCCAACAAAGAGACAACACAAACGTGTTTGCGACTCTTTCGATGTGCCCAAAGAGTTGAACAATTGAGAGCAGACAACAACAATCAGCTGTTTTCCCAGCTGCAGATCGCAAATCTTGTCGAGTGCACTTAAATCTGACCATTTTGGACAACTTACACATTGGCGTATAAGAGCCGCGACAAAGAGCGCAAACCGTCATCGACTCACGCATACAAAGCCAAAAGCTTGGCTCAATTATAGCTCAATGTGCGCATAGATACACACACACACGCACACTTTAAAGTGACTTTTGTGTGTGTAAGACGTACCGCCGATTTGCCGAGTCGTGCTGCTTAAAACCTTTCTATAAACATTTCATAAACGTATCAGTTGTCTGCGAAGCGGTGCACAAAACGGACGTTAAACGGAAGGTGGCTAAAAGCGCCACAGAATGTGTACATATCTCGTGTGATTTTACAATAAATAAAGTATAACATATATGTATATAGGAAATTAAATATCAAACGCAAGTGCCAATTATTTATTGTGTATTTTAACATCGTGTTCGTGAGTGTTAGAAATCTAGTCTTTTTTTGGATTTTCGCATCACATCGAATCTTGCATCGAAACTGAGCTTTTTAGAGGCCCTGGCAACAAACAACAAATAAAAATACACAACATATACATACAGAAACTTGTTGCACGCGTGCGCGGCATTGTGGCATACTTTTAGCAGCGACTGTTTTTCTTTGTTCAACAGTGGCTGTAAAGTTCGCTCGTACGTTCGTTTCATTCGCGTGTGTTAGTGTTTGTAATATACGCGCGAGTGTGTGTAATTGTGTATATGTGCTTAAAGTGCACTTACTATGTGATATGGAGCAGCAGCACCGGGCCTTCTAGCAACAATTCATAGCTTAGCTACATGTTGCCGCAGCACACGACTTGAGGTAGAGTGAAGAATATGAGCTTAAAACAGAATTACAACTTGACAAAGTGGCAAACGCCACAAGAAGCAAATGTGCAACACAATATGATTATTATAGCTGTTTTGTTTTTGTTTATTTACTGCTGTTGCTCTTGCTGTGGTTTTTATTGTTATCTATGCTTTGCCGCTTTGTCAAGTTGCGCGCTGGCGCAGAACTTTCTATTTTCTTTGCTATTTCGTGTGGTGCTCTTATGGTTTTGTATCCAATGCGAGTACTCAGAAAAAAACATACATATATTTATAGGTTTTTTTAGCCGTTAGAATTTCAATGAATAAGTTTCATAAGCAATTGAGCATTTACCGTTGAAATGCCTGCTGAGAATAATTTTGAGTTATTAGAAACTTTTACGTAATGCCCGAATGAAATTGTTGGTCTCTAGGTATTATATACATATATATATATATATATATATATATATATATATATATATGTATATATATTTACACATATGTATATATATATATATAATACCTATATGTATGTATAAAATATATACATTTGTGTGTGTTCATTAACATCCTCAGCTCTTATCTGCGGCTATGTGCTAAAATGTAAATATTTTAATCCACTTTGCACCAAGCAACAGTTGTGGCGCATTGTTCGAAGCCTGCAAAAAAAATTATATTTTTGTATGCTTGGAAATGCATAAAAAAAGACTCTCAGCTAGCGATATAAATACTTAGTTAATGGCACTTGCGCACATGTTGTTAACTGTCAGTTGTTACTTCATATTTTTTTTTCTTTTTGTTTTTCTACTTTACTTGACATTTCGAATTGGTTTAGTCGATTTTTTCACTGCAACCTGCGCCATATCAATTTTAAACTTACGTGACTTGGACAAATTGCACTATTTTTCACATACAAACATACATTTAAATGGTAGTATATTGTTAAAGTTTTCAGCGGGCTCCACAAAATTGTTGGCATGTTTTGTTGATCTTTTAGTTGGTTAACTTTTATAATTCATGCGATAAACGAAATCGCAATCAACAGATTGATGATGCTTGCATCTTCCTTGATAAGATTTATCTAGTTGTGCTATCGTTACAAAACTCATTACATTTCATAAAGAAAATTATTATTTTTCTGTCTTTAAACCATTCGCTTAAGTTTTACATTTTATTGTTCTACTGTAAAAAAAATACGTATTATTTTAAAATGAGTTTTATGGAAATTCAAAGACTTGTAAAAGGGAGATTATAATTAAAGTTTCTTCTGCTTCCTTCATTTATATTTTAAAGCTTTTCAACATAAAAATTATTTCTTTTAAAACGCAATTGATGAAAGCAACATAAAATATTAAAATTGTTTGATTATGTGATTATCTTAGTTTATATTAAATTTAAAACTGTTCTTTTTAAAACAGATTTCAGTTATCCCAAAAATGTATTTACGTATTTTGTTTTTCTTGGTTCTAGGGCATAACATAGTCGAGTTTCTTATAAGTGTAATTTAAATTCGATATGTTTGGTTTTCTCGAGGGAGCTTTGCAGATTCCCACACACTCCTGTCGCTATCTTTTGTGACTGTTTTGTCAGATACTTTGCGTCACAGTTGGCGTGTGGCTGCTGCGGCAGCTGCTGTTGTTGTTGTATCTTCTTTGTGGTTCGTAAATTTCCTGTCCATGACTCATGCTGTTGTCAGTCAGCCTGTTGACGGTAAACCGATAAAGATACAAAAACTTAAAGGTATTTACTTGTATTTCACATAAAAAGACGCTTTTAACAATGCGTATAAAAAGAGTTATAGAGTATAAAACAAAAAAAGGAGAAATACAGTGTATTTTTTTTTCTTGTTGTTGACTGTTGACATTTTAAAGCAGAGTTATGTGATGACTACATATTTCAGCTTAATGAAGTTGAAGTTTTAATGACAACAAACATAAATTCTACAAGGGCCATACATTTTGACATTGCCAATATTAGTAATGATTATTTTGAATAATAGTAAAAACCATTAAAAATTTTGTAGACTTGCATAATTACTGATAATTTTAAAATATATATTCATATATGCCTCCCATTATAGATATTAAGCTGATAGGTTGTTTCGAAGCATTGTTTTGTCGCTTATTTGATTTAGTGCGAATTTTAAAACTGGAAAATTCCCACAATGACGCTAACTTCTTGGTATTCAACACCAATAAATAAAAAGCTTTTTTCGGGTGTATTTCATGCTGAAGCACAACTCGAACTCCAAACTGGTTGTCGAAGGAGCTTCACTTTTATCTCATACTTGGGGCTTCACACAGTATTCGGTTTTTGTGTAGACCTTTTTGTTTTCTTCTTTGGAGTCTAGCTAAAACAGTTTCCAGTCCATTTACAATAATTACATCCGAGACTGCCAAAATGCGCGTCAGTGTCTGCTGATTTTATATATAAATACATATATGTATGTATATATATATGTGTGTGCATGTGTTTTTTTTTAGGTCTGCTCTTTTTGGGGGCTGGTGAACTGGCTTCGCGTGGCCAAAGTTATTTGGCGCTACTAAAATTAGTTGATGCTCTCGTTACCATTGTGCAATGACCCAAATCAAAGTCAAACTCAAAGTATGTAATATGTGTGTGTGTGTGTGTGTGATTTGTTTAGGTTTCGTGAGCAACGTTGGTTTTGGCCACGTTATTTTAAAACTTTTTGGCTTAGTATAAATTTGCACATGATTGGAAACTGCGCTTTCGACAAAGTCAGAGTCAAAGACAGCCAAACACGGTCAGTTTTATTATTTTTTTTTTGGTTTTTAAGGCGGAGAAAGTATATGTTTACCCGAACATTTTAGCTTTAGTTCGAATTGAGTTTTTCTGTTGTTGTTTCGTAGTCGTGTATCAAATTAGTTGATTATTATTAATTTGTATGGGGCGTGTCGCCTTGACTGACGACAATGCTTTGGGGTTTCATAATTTGCTTGGCAACAAATGCTTGGCAACAATGTTGCGGCATCAAATGGCTCTCAAACGCCACACACACAAAAGACAATATGCAAAAAGCTAACAAAAAAAAAAAAAAACCAAAAAATTAAATAAAAAATCAGCAGAAAAAACAAACCGGTTCAAATTGGGTCGTAGTACTTTTGAGTGCAATTGTTACCTTTGAGCAGCAGCAGCAGCAACTACTAACAACAACAATAATAGCAAACACTTCACTCATTATGGTGGTTATTATGTTGGTCTTGTTTTAGTTGTCTTGGCACGCGCTATCAAGCCTAACCACCAACACACTCAATTCGACTTGGTTTTGTAATGAATTTCGGATTCGGTTAGCATAGGTCAGTCTTCAAGACCCGGTGGGCGAGGCGCGGTGGTTACACCCTTATGGCCTTTTGTCAACTAACCTTGTTGGTTCTAATGCCAACGCATTGGCATTCCATTCCCAAATGAAACAATGCGCTAAAAGACACTTTGAAAACCTAGAAATAAATCGTTTTTTTTTTTTTTCAAAAAAACATCTATTACCGCTCATTTTGGTAATTATTGATTATCTAGGTGATTATCTTGGCTACTGTTGGCCTTTCATGAGAATGCATATTTGTTATAATGCATATAATTTTATTTTATTTTTTATCAAAGAACGACTAGTTTTAATGGCAAAATACAGCCAATTAACACCAACAAATACTTAGAAACACACATAAAACGCAGGGACTTTCGTCTGGGTGTCTGGTTCGACAGGTTTGTGCATGCTTAAAAATTTATGTAAATATTGTTATTGTTGAAATTATTATTGACAGGTGTTTTATAGAAACAGCATGCTCTCATGTGACATTAATTTATTAAAATACACTATTCAAAATCGAAAAGTCTCACAAGTCGGCTTACTTAAATAAATATATCACTCAAGCAGCTAAGTCAACATATTTTTGCCAAGCAAATTAATATATATTTGAACTTGTTTAACAATATTTAATTTGTTTCTTATGGCTTTGTTCCTTACAAATTGCTTAATATTCCAAAGCGGACAGCTTAAGTCAATCAATTTTTATCAAGATGTACCATAAACGTAACTAATGAGTACTGTAAACATTAATCGAATTTATTTATAGCTGACCTAAAAGGGCATTAATGATTCGACCTAATTTAGTTCAAGCGCCCTCTTCAACTCTGCTTTAAGCCAGTTTATTTGTGCCAAATGAGTCATTGCACAACTTAAGCAGCGCTTATCAAACGCTGATAATGGACTGGATATAATAAATTCTTAATTTATTGCCAAAAAAAAAAATAAATTAAAAATAAATAAAACCAGATGCCTTGATGTATTTTTATTGTTGTTTTCTTTTTCGTATTGTTTGCGATTTTCGGTTTCTTTATGGCCTGACATTGACATTTGCTGATTCTGTTTCTCAGCAGCTGTTTATATTTATATATAAATATTTATTTAGCCTCCGTTGCATTGCCCATGTCAACAGTGGTTGGATGGGGGCGGGGCCGTAGGTGTCTTGTGCTTATATGTGTTGTGACTACATCCATTTGTCTCCAGACTGTCTCCCAGGATGTCCACTCCAATGCATGCATTGCGTCTACTGAGTTCCCTAAATCGTTTTGTCTGAAGTGCCTCCCCATTCCCAACTCTATCCCTGTTTTTTTGTTATTATGTTTTCTTTATGTTTGCTTTGTCGGCAAAGTTGTCAGTCAGTCGCCGTAAACTTGAACTGCTCTGCGACTGCTGCCAAGTCCAAGTAGTTTCCATTCCCATATGCGGCACCACAGCCTTGAAGTCAAACTTATTTACATACAAGTACGATTTATATGTATGTACTTGTCTACGCACTCTTATACAATTACATGGCATATATATAAAAAAAAAAAAAAAAAGAAGAAAAGTTCAATGATCAGCTAATGAAGCCCACCTTCAGTGGTTTGCTTCTCTAGATGTCAGTGTGTTTATTGGACGTATAAACTGACATCTCTGCTTTAATTATTACCAATTATTTCAAGCTCAAACTGCCCACAGTTAAAATGTCAAAAAGCTATACAAAAAAAAAAAAAAAAAACAGAACTCATAATTAATATATTTGTAAAATTAACAATGGATATCATAATATTTATTTAGCTTACTGCTATTCACCGCAAACAACAAGAATGATATTTATAGACTTATTTGCTCAGCTGATTGCACACTTCATGTTGTCGAAATCAACACCAGAACGCATTTTATGTGACATCTTTGAACTGGTAATTTCAGCAATTTTGATATTATCTTTAGCTAATTGCCATATCTAACAGCTGTTCAATTATAAACGAGTCGGTAAATTTTGCTCAAATTAAACAGTTATCCTATTATAAATAACATTAAGCTGAATACATTTGTATTCAATGTTGGTTATTTATTTTTTCTTTTTTATAAATTATAAAATCCTCTTAAAAACCTTACCGACCGAAAAAATTAAGATTTATTTAGATGTGGTACTCGGTTATGCCAAAAAAAAAATATAACATGATATAAATTTGCAATTAAGTCAACAGCTCTCTTTTATTTGATATTCCATTTGAATAAATATAACTCGATTGCTTCTCGTGCAAATCCCATATAACATACCATACAAAACTCCATCGTTTTGAATGGCGTCTACACGACAGCAGCATTTGAATTTTGTGTTCAATTTATTTCAAACTAAAAAAAATGAAGAAAAAACAAACAATCACAATAAGTAAAGTGTGTACTCGTATCTCTCGTGCATTCACTGCAATTGTTTTTTTTTTTTTTTTTTTTTGCATTTTCAAGGTTGTTTCAGTAGGAATTGAAGTTAATCTACTGCAAAACTAACAATACAAAAAAAAAATTGATTGAAATCGAAGCACTGTTAAATGACTAATGACTTACTTTGCAGTTCAATTATCTCCAGAAAATGTGCAATATATTAACAGAATAGAGGTGATTTGTGCAAATTGAAAGTTTGTATATAATGTTGGGAAATTTACATATATTTAAAATATTACATGTACAGTTCGGGTATTCTGTAACTCTGGAATTCTGTGACATTACTGCCAGCAAATATTTGTGTGTAGAGGTTTTTAACTGAAACTGAAAACATGGTAAACAAGTAAAAGCACCAAAACACGAAATAGCCAAAGCGAAAACACCAGCAAAGTTCAAGCGAAGTGAGAAAGTTTAGGAGACAAGAAATCTAAATACTCAAGTGTTTTTTTTCTTCTAACAGTTTATTGACCGTTCGCTGATCTCGCTCTCTCTCTCTCTGTCTGGCGGAGATTCAGAAAACACTTGTCCAACTGTGGTTGTGCCTTTGTGGCAGTGCAACCCAAGCAAGATGACCACCATGCCTGTGGTTTGGTGCACTGATCCCAACTCTGTGAACAACAAACCGACAGCCTTTGCCCTGCACGGTATCCAGCTGCAGGGCAATGTGACGGAGAAGCAGGTAAATGCGCTGCGTGAAATGGTCAATGCGGCAGCAGAAGGACGCCTCATACTGCCATCGGATGGCACATTTATGCTGCTCGACAGTGGTCTCAGCATCGAGAGCTCCATTCTGGCCAATGCGGGCAAGCAAACGGCCAGCAATGGCTGCTCCAACGATGCCAGCCACTTGGATAACAACAACGTTAACGGCAGCAGCGGCAACAACAACAACAATAATAAGAATCACAAAAACACATATATACTAATGCCTGTGAGCAATAAGACGGCGACAACAGCAACAGCAGGAGTAGCAGCAACCACAACAAGCAATGGCCAATGCACGCCGGAAGCAATTGCTGCTGCAGCGGCACAATTGGAATTTCTGCTGGAGCCAAAATATTCAACATTGACACCGCCCAGCTCGCCGCCCAGTTCGCTGGCCGAGACCGAGCCGGGCGATGAGATATTGTACGAATTCCTGTGCTGTGCCAAGTGCATGAATGAGCAGCGTGCGTGTCATAACGGCACTTGTGCCAGCCGACGGTTGCAGCGCTTCTTGAGGCAATGCAGCAGCAACAACAGCAACGGGGGAAGCAGCAATAACAGCCACAATAACAACGAGGTCAATGAACTGCTCTTGGATTTAGATCCTGTGTGTAGCGTTGCCAGCAAATATGCAAGACGACAACAACAGCAGCAGCAGCGTCACAAACATCTGGGCATTGCACGTAATCGTCACAGCAGCAGCAACAGTCGTCATCATCATCACCATGGCAAATTAGCCATGCACAGTGTGAAAATCTTTCATAATCGCAGCACTTACACGACGCTCAATGGCGCGTGTATTGCCAGCGTAGGCGTGCCAACAACAACAACAACAACGTCAGCGACAATTCCCAGTGACAGCAATAGTAACAGTAACAGTTCACCAACACTAGCAACGGCAGCGACTAGAGCAAGCGTCCGCTTGGCGTCGGCCAGTTTATCGGTGACAGCGGCACTGTCAACATCGCAGCTGTCCAACGGAACACCGCTCTATGCGATTGTGAGCAAGAAGCGTGACGCGAACGTTGAAAACTATGAAAAGAACAACAACAATACGATCAATCAGAATACTAACAACAACAGTTCTAACAACAACAACAACAATTCTAACAGCAATAATAATAATAACATCATGTTAGCTGCCGTGCCCGAGGAGCCCACCATATTGACAACGGCAGCAGTTGAAGATCTAATCAGTTTTGAGGATGATGATATTATCGAGCAACAACAAAATGCCAGCTTAGCCAATCTTGCAACAACAACAGCTAATATTAACTGTGATAGCCAGAACTCCCAAGTGGATCTGTTATGCGGACCCAATGATGCGGCTGACGATGCCGCCTTGGTGTCATTGCAGGCAACACCACCACCCACGCCACCCAAGCCCAATTCGCCGGGCAGTAACAATTCGAGTCGTAAGACCAGCTTTGATTCCACCTGCACGATCAGCTCCATGGACTCTGGTTTCATGGAGATGCAAAATAAATTAGATGCTCTGGCCGCTGCCGCCGCGACCAGTGCAATTGGTGAGAAGATCGCGCGACGGAATTACAAGGAATGCCTGACGCAGTCTCGCAATCGCCGCAAATCCTACGAAGAGTTCAAAGCCATGTTTGCCGAGTCAACGCAGTCGTCCGAAGCGTTGGCGCGTCTGACGCGACGACGTTCGGGTGCACTGCAGGAGCAGCAGCAGCAGCAGCATTTGGATGCAACTGTTGAGGTGGCACCAACATCAGCCACAGCAACTTTGCCTGTGGCGGCAGATGACGCAACAACTACAACTAGCAACAGCAACAGCAATAACACTGTGATGACAATGCTCGCCTCAATATCAGAACAAGAAACCACAAACAACAACAGCAAACCGGATTGCGTAAACGAGTTTGCTACGACGGCAACAGCAACAACAACAACAACAACGGATGAAATGGATACCGGCGACGATCTAACAACAACAACAGCAACAACTGTTGCCACCGCCACCACAGAAGCAATGCGCAAGAATTCTGATTTTCTATCGCAAATACTTGATCAACAATTGGCGGCCAAGGAGCAGCGGGCGAAAGCGCATAAGCGACGCACATCGTACGAGGAGTTCAAGCGTCTTGTGCGCGAAATCGATGCCGGCGACATCGGACAACAGCAACTGGCGTTGGAATGTCAGCTGGTGGACACACCCACAGCAGCAACACCAACAACAACAACAGCAATACCAAACTCAACAGCAACAACATCGCCGCTTAAGCGTCAGAATTCGCGTCAGCGCAAAAGTTTTGCTTCTTTTTTTTTGCCGCGTCGCAACTCGACCAACAAAGAGCCAAAGACTGAGACTGAAACAGAGAACGAGCAACAGCAACAACAACAACAGCAACAGTTGCAGGCATATGCCAAAATGGCGGCCAGGAACAACAGTTGCTGCTCGAGTGTGAGCTCAAGTGCCACCTATAAACGCAATTTTAAAATCTATGATAAGTTGGTCTATGGCACCATCTATGATATAATACAGCGCAAAAACGATATTTATCAGCTGACATATCAAAAGTACGACAAGTACATGACCTATGGGACCATCTATGAAATACTGCATCGCAAATCGACACCGATGCAGGGCAGCAATTCCTTGACCACTGGCAGCAATGAAAAATGGCAGCGCAAGAGTTTGAGCTCAATTTTAGAACGCGACACGACTGCGACAACAACAACAAAAGTGCATAAATCAAATGATGTGATTTATGATATAATACAAAAGCAGCAGCAAAAGCGCGAATTGGAGGAGCAAAAGCAACTGCAGCAGCAATTGCTGCAACAGCAGCCACACCACCAACAGGATGCAACAACAGACGCCAATAATTTGGTCACGCACATCACGCACAAATATGGCACAATTTATGACATCCTACAAGGAGAGAAATTAGAAGCCAACGATGAGGCAGTCAACAATGCCAGCAGCAATTCAGTTGCCACAACCCGCTTCATCGTCAGCCATGTAGATGAACAACAACAGCAGCAACAACACCACGCTGCTGCCAGCAACAATTTGCTGAGTATACCTGCTGCCACTGCTGCTGCTGCAACGACTGAGACACCGCAGCAGGCCAGCAAATGTAGCAAAATGCGTCGCTTGTCTAATATTCTAAGCTATAGTAAATCAAACAATAGCCAAAACAATGCCGCCAACATTGATCACAGCGAGAATTCGCTTAAGCAGCAGGAACAGCAGCAGGCGAAACGCAGCCAGGCCAAGAGGCGCGTTGGTGTCAGCAATCTGCTGCTGCCGCTGGACTCGGAGGAGCTCTACACGCGCATCATTGCACAGCAGCGACGCGCTGGCAGCAATAGCAAAAATGGCAGCAGCAGTAACTCGGGCAGCGATGCCGATTGTCATGGGGCATCGTTGATTAAATCCAATTCATTAGATGCCATCTCCATGTCTGTAGCTGTCTCACCACCGGCAACGCCCTCGCCACCACGCCCCCGTCGCAGTCTCAAACAGCACAAATGCCTGCAGCAACAGCAGCAGCAGCAACGACAACAACAACAAAAACATAATTTACTGCCAGCGTTGATGAAGAAGCATTCGCTGGATAATTGCTTGGCAGTGCCGAAGCAGCCCCAACGTCGCTGGTCAAATCAAATGCAGCTCAAATGCACTTGTCATACGTTCGAGGAGCCCAGAAAAAGTCACAGTCACAACAACAACAACAACAACAACAACGGCAGCAACATTAGCCATTGCACTTGCCCAACCACCGCGCCACCGTTGCCGCTGCCGCCCACCTTATCTGTCATTGAGAAGTGCCGCTCGCTGCCCACCGCCTGCTCGCATACGTGCGTCAATTTAATGGCAGCCGTTGCCGGCTGTGCCGAGTCTAACAGCAAAACAGTAGCAGCAACAACAACAACAAACAACAACACTAAAACTACAACGACAACAATAAAAACGTCAACTGCACCGATCAAGAAAGGCAAATCGCGTCGACTTTCTGAATTTACGCGGGGTGAATTTTTAAATGAAAAATCGTAAGTTTCCAGCCTCGCTCGCACTGCACAAATTCAATTTGTATGCATTTATGATTGAATTCACTATTCCATTGGATACTATTTCCAATTTGCCTCGTGATCTTCTTTCACTTGACAGTTTATCGCCATTGCAAAAAATCTCTTGTCGCTCTTTTAAGCCAAACACAAGTATTAAAAAAATAATATGATTTAGATACAGGCAATTTATATATTTGCAGTAAAGCAAATTTTTGTATTAACTTGATTTTAATATGAAAATTCCCAAAGAAAGTTTTTAACGACTTTTTACAGGTTTATTAAGGTATTTCCTTCTATAATTTGGCCCTGTCAAACTCCCTTTGTATATTTTCCTTCTACGTTTTTGGCATTCGACTCGAAACTTGATTAAAATTACCCAATATTCATATATTTTTTAACATTTCCTAATTATCCCAATATCGTAGACTTTTACAAATTATCTATCAAATTCATCTCCGTCGCCTGAAGACTCTCATTACTATGCAGATATTTGTTAGTTTTTCATAAAATATGTACAACTTGACTCGTCAAAACAAACGGAATTCAAGTCAACTTCAAGGCCAAAGCATTTCAAATTGGTTCAGTCTCTCAATTTGCATATCAATACGATATTGTACAAATTTTGTTGTACTTGGGCCACACGTGTTGGCCACTTTTGGGCAAAAGCAAAAACCCGAAAATCAAAAAGAAAGACAAGTTCCAGACAAGCGGCCAAACATATGCAAACTTGTTTATAATATCAAATAAACGAAACAAATGTAACACATGACACAAAACCACAAAAACACAAGATCAATATCCAAAGAAAAACAAAACCGAAATTTTTATTGTGGCTAGCAATGTTTGTTTAACGCTTGATTAAAGCCAGCGTGTCTTGAAAATTGTCACGACTTTTACCCCTTTTAATTTTTTCTCTATCATCGTATGCCTAATGAACATTATGAGACATGGCAACAGCTTAAGCGAAACGACGGTACCACAAATACCCCAAGGTATATTGATGAGAAGCCACGTACTTTTTGCTGTTGATAGCCAAATAATTGGCAGGTTAATAACATAAAGACGTGACGTCGTCGTCGATTACAACATTACAAACAATTTAACAAAAGATCAACATCAAAACAAAAGACGCAAAGAGAGAGCGGGGTATAAAGAGACGCACAGAAGCTGTTTCTCATTATAGAATTATTTATGGGGCACTGGAATACCCAGCCAACCACCTACTCCATTCATACGAAACGTAAAAAAATACGTCTGGCTCTGGGCATCTACTGATCTGAAAAACTTTGGTGTGTTTTGCTTTGCTTGTGTGACGTTTGCATTTGACATTCGTTAGCAAATATTAGTTTTCTATTACTATTTCTCAATGGTCAAGTGGCTCGCTAATGTAAATAGCATTGTTATTAGTCACTCTTCAACGGATCGTGTTTTCCCCTAACATTTTCTAGAGAATGAAAGTCATATCGTGCACTAAAAAAGGTTTGCATACGTTTTTGGACAACACATTTGTGGAATGAAAATATAAAAAAAAAATAAAAATAAAAACCACACAGCTGTATGTGAATCTAACATGTCGTTGTTATTGTGGCCTGAAAAGGTGCGACGTTTATTGTCAATTTATTTTCCATCACAAATCCCTCAAGTACAAATGCACTCTAAATGACGACATTTCCTGTTGAGGGTGTTTAATTTTCATTTTGTCTATTTAAGCTCTCAGTGGGAGTTTGGCAGTTGAACATATAGAATAATCATATGTAAATGATGTTGTTTATTGCAAAATATATTTACAAAATAATTATTTTTTATTTATTCTAGGGATTGATGTACTTTGATATTTATATTCAGCTTCTTGCGTGTTTTTTTCATCAATTTTTAGGAACCCTAATTGAACCAAATACTAGGAAATTTAAAAAAGATTATAAGTAGCTGAAACGACTGCAATTAAAACTGCTCGACTGCAACTTTTGTTGACAACTTTTCTGGCATTATAGTTTTTTGTTTCTATGTCAACCCGTTAATTTGCGACTGAAAATTGCTTAGGTGCGGTTAATTTCATTGTCTTATATGCGTGTGCGTGTGTGTTTGAGTGTGTGGGAGAGTGGGCGCGTGTGTGTGTGTGACTCAGTCAACCCACCCATCAGGCCAATGGAATTGAAACGCCCATTCAGCCAAATGTTCATCATTAGTTTTCTGCGTTTGCTTTGGTCGGATTATTATATAAGAGCGCGAAGTGCAACGTGCAGCACGTGATTAACTCAATTGAATGCTTGACAATTATTTTCGGACTGCACTGAAGCGATGCCGCCCTTCGGACCTGCCCAAAATGAAATAGTAAATGCATTTCAACTATTGCTATAATTGGGGCTGCATTATTTGATATATCACAAAAATCGAAGAATAGAACAAGATTGTTTATATTGATAATAAAGCTTTGCATCTGTCCTGAAACTCATAATGAGATAGCTTATGTGTCTACTCTTCTTTGGCTTTTTTCTAAATTATTCAAATTTAATATTTTAATAAGATTTCAGAAGCATTAATGATTAATTAGCCCAGTAGAAATAAGAAATGTTTATTAAGTGATGAAGTCTAAAATGAATGAGGTTTCGCCAATTTAAAAGAGTTTCATTTACACTTTAAACAATACGTATTATCCATTTATTCCAGAAAAGACTAAAATCTATATTAAATCAACTACAGGGTATCTTGAAATAATAAACAAAAACACACAGTTCAAGCCGCTGTCCATTGTTTAAAGTTGTTTTCATACACAGAACAATAAATACACAATCCACTTATATGTATAAATACTATAATAAACTCATGCTATTTTTCCTTTCTATCTAGCCAAAAGCAGCTCCCAAACAATGCAATTGACATTGAACTGCGCACAGCTTGGCTCTGATCAAAGCACTTTAGTTAGTCATACAATATATATATATATATATACGATTGATTTAAAGTAGATACACAATTTGCTTATAAATATAATTTGCTGACAATCTCGCTAGCCATAATTTGCTAGCCAAATTGTCAATATCAGCCGCAGTTGGGGATTAAATTACATTTGCGTGCTGTTCTCTCTTTCTTTTATGGCTAGTTGCACTACAAGCTTGCTGCATTGTTGCTTCTGATATTATCTGGAAAGTGCATTTTTAGTTTTTTTTTCTTTTTGCTATTTTATTCAACTCCTGAAAAAAATTGTCAGCAAACAGTGCCTGTTGCCGGAACTTGATAATTTTCTTGCCTCTCTGACTATTTACTTACAATGCATTTTATGGCCTGTGGACGTTTCTATTTACACATTTTCACTGCTTAAATGGTCAGATGCAAACTGACCTGACGCTGGCGAAAAGATTCTAAAACGTTTGCCCGTCGTATTAGCACTGAAGAAAAGAGAGAACTGCAACTTGCAACTTGCAGCAAGCAGTTGCGGCAAAATCGAAAGCCTGGCATTAACAAATTATTTCTGCATAAAATTGTGTCTGGCCATATTGGCCACAACATCAGCAGCAGTTGCAGTTGCAGCAGCAGCAGCAGCAGCAGCAGCAGCAGGATAGTAACTGGTAAATGCTAGTTGGTTTTTGTTGTTGTTGCTGCATGTATGGCTATTTTTAGCTTGCAATTTTGCTATTAAGTGTAGCCAAGTGTTCGTCTGCATTGATTTGAAATTTGTTTCGCACGAACTGCAATAGCCAACCCCATCTCTTTCATGCCATACATGCCGCACTCCTAAAATAAATAAATGTCGTTTGTTAGTCTTGTTAGGCGCGTATCCTGTCCTGGCCAGCGGCTGGCAAACAACAATTAAATAAACGCCGGCAACTGCTGCGGCTACTGCTGCTGTCGCTATTGCGTTTATATTGTTGCTACCTGCCTAAGTGGTGCCTCTCTGCCACAATCCAACCAGCATCACAAAACAGTAACTAGCTAAACAACATTGCTGCCATTGGCTGGCCAGCCAGCTTGTTATTATTATTCCATTTTTTTTTTCTCATTTTTCTCAGCGCTTATTCAACCAGCTTGTCTCCAGCTCTGGCTGCTCCTTCAATGGAAGTCCGTTTCAATTGGCGCCAACAGCAGCAATAATAATGTGTGTGGTTTGGATTTATAAATAGACACTTTGCTCCCATTGTGGTCTTGTCAATTGTGGTGCGTGTTCCCATGTCCATTTTGCTTGTGATAGGCTTTAGTGGCTAACGCTTAAATGCAATCATTGGAAATACAGGAAATGAAAAATCCAAGTGGAGCATTATTTATCAGCAATTGTTTTGTTTGTCTCTCTCTTATATATCCATTGGTGTATTATCAAGAATACTAGTTTTTCAGTTATTGATATCTATAGAAATCAAGTTTATTTCTTGTGATTTAAGTAACAGCTTTTTGTTTCTTTTTAATGACACTTATATAAGGCTTGCAATTGTTTTTTGGTTTTTTGTTGTATTCGTGTACCTTTAAAAACTGACCCAGTTTTAGCACACACACAAATAGTCACTAAATTGCACTCAAATTCTGAGTGAACTAAACTCAATTAGGCCTATTCATATTTCAACCTATAATGATCCAATAAACCTTAACATTAATGTGTTAAAAAAATATTTAATTGACTCATTTTAAATATTTTATATTATACATTTAAATTGCAAATAAATAACAACAACTGTTATACCAATTAAATCTATTCAGCTGAATTGTTAAATTATTGTCGACAAAAGTATTCATATTTCAAGTAGAGTACTTATCGTGACATATACATGAATACAAATATCAATGACATTATAATATTTAATAGACAAATACCTAAGGCATATATTCGACCTTAATGCATTATCTTCAGTTTCTCCCCGCCAATTGCCCCATTTATATATATATTTTACAACTGGTTGCACTATGTGGCCAGCATGACTTGCGTCTCCAAGTGCAATTTGTTTGTGTTTGCAACTATTTGCATAGCTGCTGGACTGGACAAGCTGACTGTCCAGCAAGTTCATTCATGTATCCCCCAACTCAGTTAGTATATTGCCTTAAATGAATTATTAACTGGGCAACTTTTGTGTGTTTTACCCAGTAAAGTGCAGTTTCATTGGACTGAATGTTGTATAAATAATTCACTTTATATATTAGCTTTTGCATTGTTTTACTTACACTTGTCGCCTGTCAAAAGTGCTCCCTGATTTATGTAATTAAATGTATTTCTTTTGCTAATTAATTTTTTTTCCAATTCTTTATAGGTAAGTGTTAACTTTATTTAAATCTGATGTTGAATACCAAAGTGAAAACATGTTGGCTAAGTATAATATATAGGTTATCGAGCTAATAGGTTACATTCTTATATTGCGCATACGCCTTGAGTGTCACAAACAAATGTGCAAATACTTCATATTAATGTTTTATTAACTTATGATTAGTTGGATTTTTATAAGTTTATATAATTAAAAATCTTGAAATATGTGCAGTTCACAGGCGGGAAATATCGGAACATGCTAAAGCCAAGCGACCACAAAATCACTGCAAATATATATAAATAAAATTAAAACATGAGCAGCTAATATAGAGAAAGTGACTTGCCAACATTTTTTAGAAAACAAAAAAAAATTAATTACATACTCCAATTAATATGCACAGAAACAATGGCAAACAGAAATCAGGAATTAAAGCGTCTGAAGACTCTTTGACAAAACCAAGTTAATTTACACATATGCATAAAAAAAAAACTTAAATGGAAATAGATGAAACACAATAAACAAATTGGCCTCGTGTTCGAGGAAAAGTTTTGAACACAGCCAAATTAGCAGAGGTTAAATTGATGGCTTTTCGCTTTGGCCTGGCCAAAAAGCACAAAAACAACCACTGAGCCAGCCAACAATCTTACGTACACATCTGCCAGCTCGGCGAATGCGTCAGTAATTTTCTGAGGTAATCCAAGTTAATTCACAGCCTCTGAATCATGCGTGACGTTTCTTCACAAAACTCGTTTACCAGACGAACATTAACTGAAAGCGCAAATTCCATACAAGTAATCCCATAAATATGTTTCTGTGTGTGTGTGTGTGTGTGTGTGTGTGTGTGCATATTGTTTATAATATATGGTTAATTACACAAACAATGCAACAGCGTCATGACCTGCTTCAATAAATCCCAAACAATTGCCAATTGGCAATTGGGGCAGCCGCTTAACAATTGACAGTAGAACGTTTAAACCGTTGCTTGGATTGGTTTTAGCTGTCAAAGTTAGTTAGTGGCCTGGCCAGCTCCGGACTGGCACAATTTGTGCCTCAATTGTCTTGAATGGGGCACGTTGAAAATAACAGAAAATAGAATACAAAATAAACAAAATTGGCATACATATATAGAGCCGAGAGTGTCAATCACTGGTCTTCCAGATTGCGAGCAGGAACGCTCAAGTGGGCACGTCAAAGTGTATTTTGGCCAGGCAAATTGGAGCAGGTCCCACGAAGATGTGAGCCAAGCCGTGTGCCCCTCAATATGGCAATTTATATGCAAAGTGCCGACCGGAGACAGCTCAATGGCTGCTGCAATTGCGTCTCTTCGTCTTTGGCTATTTTGGTCAGGTTGTTGCATCTAATCTAATTTTAACTCCAAAGTGCATGTTCAAGCACCTTGTTTGTGCATGAAATGCAGTGCCGCAATTAAGTTAGCAGCCAAAACAAGCCAAACATGTTGGCCCCAAGCAAGTGGCAATAGCAACAACAACAACAGCAACAACAACAGTCGCTGCATAGCCACCGATGAGCGCTTGTCGTTCCAGTAACCATGGCCAAAAACTAGCCACCATACTACCATGGCTGACGTAGAAAAATTGTAGAAAATTGTAAATAGCTAAGAAAAAAATAATAAAAAGTGACCAAAACATGTAGCAAGTATCTTTGGCTCGCTGATTGTTGCAGCAGCAGCTTGTGTATATTTTTAGACATTACGTTGCGTTTGCGTTGTTTAAAAATAGTTGTGGCCCAGTCGCCAACAGCAACTAGCCAAGCCACGCTTGCGCCTTGACGCAACGCATTTGATTTTGGCCAATTCGTAATGTGTATTGTGTGTAGCAAACTCAACCAACAATCTATAAATAAAACTACACATTTTCTAAAAAAAATTGTTCATGTTACGCTCTGCGTATGCACTGCAATCTTGAGCATAATAGAGATATATATCTGATCAAAGATATATATCAGATCACAGCTGCATAGAACCACAAGAAACTATGTTTTTGTTGGGCATATTCTCTTAGGTTAACCGAATTTAATTTTTTATTGCTCATTTCGAGAATTTCATTAAATTTAACAAATATAATTGTAATTTGAAAAACTCAGTTTCTCTAAAATGTTACTAGAATTTTGATTGGATTGTAAAATGTTCCCTTTACTCTGCAAAGATTAAGTCACAGTCGTCCAGAGACACCTAACATGCCTGTGGCTGGCTGCGCCTTGAGTGTATATATGTGTGTCTGTGTGTGTGTGTGTGTGTGTGTGTTTGTGTATGTAATTAAAGTGTTGCATATTTATGAAAGTCATGCCCACAACTTAAATGGCCCTCAATCGTTGTATCTATAAATAGGCTAAATGCAATGGGCCAGTTGTTTGGCTTACCCTGGACAGCAAACAGAAAAATGAGCTTTAATGGCGTCTAATAAATGCCCATTGGCATAATAGACACGTGCTCCATTGATGAAGCATACGCATACACTGCTATATTATAATGATTGATTGATTAATCAAAGTGCAGGCACACTTGATGGTGTTCCTCCCATTGAAAAGCAGCAACCATGGATAAGGCTGCTGTCATTCTGCCGACTGTTGACGGGCAAATTGCTGATCAGCTTCAACTTTGTTGCAAAAGTTCATGATGGTAATGCTGATGATGATGATGGTGATGCTGATGATGATGATGGAAATGGCAGACAACCGTTTGGTTGATGACAACTGCAGCATGTGCTAATCAACTAAACAACAACAACTCCCCTAACTTTGCCGTCCTGGCATCGCAAGCGGCAGACAGCCAATTAAAAGTGCCAGCCAAGTTAAGAGTCGCGTCGAGTTGAGTTGAAATCGAGTCCGAGTCTGACTCTGACTCTGACTCTGAGTCCGAGTGCAAGGCACAAGATTCTTTTAATAATAGCTTTAAATGGTATTTGCGCAATCAGATTACTTGCAGTTTTGCCCGTTGAATACCAGCTAACTAAATGGCTCTAGGCCAGGCCGTAGCCAAGCAACAAAAAAAAAAAATAAATAAATAAAAAGGAATATCAACACGCACTCAGCTAAACTCATTCCCATCTCCTGTCGCCTCTCTTTTTCCCAGTCTGTTTGCATTCTAAGCCAAAGTGAAATTCAATAGAACTGGCAAATGCCATTTGGAAGCGGTGCATGCACCATGAACACCATCTAGAATCGCATCCAGTCCTGTCTTGCCAATTGCTGTGCATATTTGTATACCCAGTAACTGTGCTTTACAAATAGGGTGTTCATATTCATGAAACAATGTTTTAAACATTTAGGAATTCTAGTATTTACCATATAAATATTGTTTAAAACCCTTCAGTTCTGGTTAAAACATATTTTGTGGGCTTAGTGCATCAAATCCCTGTTTAAGTTACTTTCTTACCCTATTCGTATGCAGCTGAAACTGACAGCTGGAGCAAGGAGCAAGTAGTTCACTAACTCCCTTATTTTTTTTTTTGTAAGTGCTTAGGAGCTTTGTCTTTTATCTTTCTGGCCTAGGCATTGCGGGCTATATGGTTATTCCTGTGCATGCACTGGATTCCAAACAAGAGCCATCATTCATACACCTAAAAAAAATGTAGTAAATTTGTGATTGTGATTTTAAAAGTATTAAGTTAAATTTTAATTATGAATGGATTACTGTGTTTTAAATCTCTACAAATATTTATGAGCTCGATTCCCCATTAAGCCATTCCTAAACCAGATAATCTAATCGTCAATTCAATTCAAACGTAGCCGTAAAAGATTCAATTGAAAATAAATCTTACTCTCAGTATACGAATACAAATTTTTAGACTCATTTGAATCTCTTACATATATTTATTAATATATACATTTTTTTTTATAATTAAATCGACATTATTTAATTTAACGTATAGGTTTTTTTCTGTGTACGTATAATATATATAATATATATGTATATATAAGCATGTCCTTGTTCACAGCAACTTTATTTTCACTTTTTGTTATTTACTCCACTTGGACCACGTTTCAAGACTTCACACGCCCCCAGCTATAGAGGTTTTTGTCGAAGTTGCTGTCGTATCCATTGAAATGAAAAGTTTTGTCCGCCCGGAAAATGTTTTGCGTTGCTGCCGTTTCTGCGGCTGCTGCTGCTGTTGATGAGTCTCGTCTATGGGTTGGGAAATCGTGAGGGGTGCATAAAAACCGCATTTCAATGTTTAGACAAAAGATCACAAATGGCTTCGTTTCTACATAACCCACATAAAAGTTGACTATACACAAAGTCGTGAGCACATACAGATATACATATATTTATATATGCAAATGAGTGTGTGTGTCAATTATTGCAATGCAACTGTAAAGTTGAACATATTTTGTTTATGTTTGCGTGTTATTTCTGTACAACACAGTTTTACATGCATTTTATGATTTGGCACATTTTGGCTATGCTTTGTCATCTTTGGCATGTTGTCACGAACTTCAAAAAATGTTTATTCGTCTTGTTTCGGTTTGGTTATGTGACGACAGAAATCTCTTTCACACATTTTAATTGTAACAACAGTTGCTTAAAGTATTAGAGCATAGAGAATGGAGAATAATAGATAAAGATAGCCAAAAAACATATCAGTTATTTTTTTTTATTAAGGTCAATGTTAATGGCAGAAAAGCTACTTTCGACACCTGCTACAATAAGTTGACTTTTGTAATATGCGTGCAAAATTTAATAGTTAAGTATTTAACAGCAAAAGACACTAAAGTAAATAAATTTACAATATTTTTAAAATACACATATATATATATATATATGTGTATGAAACTGAATCGACTTAATTTAGTTTTGGAATAAATTCAAGTAGATAATTACCCAGCAACTCTCAAACTTCACCTCCCATAAATATAAAATTAATAAATAAGTTCCGCATTTCTCGATTCGGAAGCGCAAATAAAGTTGAATTTAAAATGCTTTTATTTATGCATATTTTTGTCGCTAAAAGTGAGAAAGAAAAAAGCAATATTTTAAATGAATTAATGCATAGTATAAAAATGGTTCATAAATAATAATTGAAAAGTGAGACGATAATTTAAATAAATTGTTCACGTTTCAGATTAAATGAATTGCAGAATAACTTAATTTACCGCAACTTGCAATTAACAAACATATATAAACAAAAAAATATAAATATACGAAAATAGAATATAACACGTTCCGAAAATTGTTTGTATGACTATTATTGTTATTAAATAACTCAATTAGGCTGTACCTGTAGATAAAAACAACATAAAAAGGGGAACACCCACGCACGTGCCTCCTGTGGATGCCACCCGATCGATGTAAAATTTTATAGCCTCGCTTTTACAGTTTCCTCAATAAAACCTACAATTTACGAGACTAGTATTAAATAATTTTAAGTGCATTTACATCCATTTCACTAATGACAATTTCCTTAATTTTGTTGTTGTTTTTATAATTGCAGTTGGTACTTCCGCAAAATCAAACGCATTGAGGCTGAGAAAAAACTGCTACTGCCAGAGAACGAACACGGCGCATTTTTAATACGCGATTCCGAGAGCCGTCACAATGACTACTCGCTATCAGGTGGGTTAATATAAAAGGCATATCATATGCCATTTACTGAAATATTTTAAATATTAAATATATTCTCAATAATTGCAGTTCGTGATGGCGATACTGTAAAACATTACCGCATCAGACAATTGGATGAGGGTGGCTTCTTCATTGCCAGACGCACAACATTCAGGTGAATCATATAAAATATTCTTTCAACATTTTAAACAGTCAAATAACAAGCATTTATATATTTACAAAAATAAAAAAAAAACAGAACCCTACAAGAGCTGGTCGAGCACTATTCCAAGGATTCCGATGGCCTATGCGTTAATCTCTGCAAACCCTGTGTACAGGTAAGCCGAATTCCTTAAAAATTACTTATAAACTCATTGTTAGACTTATTATTTATTCGTACAAACATTTAACATGCACCCAACACGCATTTAACATTTCATATTTGCTGTCGCGCTAACATTATTAACATAAACATGGCATTTACATAACATCAACATTGTTATATTCAGTTCTCATTGTTTCATTTCTTTTGTACGTATAATTAACGAAAACGATTTTAAAATGTTTTTTTTTTATATATATTTTTATCTTTAATTAAAATACTAACGAAATTATATAAAATACAAAATACTAACAAATAAAAGACAAATTCATTTTCGGGTATTTTTGAGGTAGGATTTTGAATTTAAGCACTTAACTTTCTGTGTTTGTGTGTGTTTGCTACTGCCAAAAAAAAAAACAATTACGACAAAAATAATAACCCTATCATTCCATTTAATACTCTTATAGTCAAAGTACAAAGTGCACTCAAAACAAAATTCCCCAAAAAATAATTTATCCAAAATTAGTCCGAACAATTTGCGGGCTAACTTACAAATGTTATACAAAATTAAATAAATTAATTAGTTTATATGATCTGATTGATGTCCAATTTGATTTCATAAATATTAAATAATTGTATTTTTAGACATTTTTCCATGCCATAATTAGCCTAGATATTATAAATGCATATCAAATATAATAACGGCATGAACGGTGAATGTTCTGAACTTAACTTCAAATAAATATGGCATCACGGCGTGTATGATTGCATACATATATATTTTGCAATTGCAAAATCGCGTGACTAATTTTTTCCAACAAAAAAGGAAAGGAAAACAGGAAATGTACAAATTTCTACGAATTCAACTTCAAATTTGATGCGCTCTTTAAGTTAATCACTTGGAAAAATACAAAATAATATAAAATAATTGTATAATATTAAAAATCCAATTTATTTAATTGACTTGAAGTTGCACTTGTACTTTGACTTAGGAACACTATTTGACAACCAAGTTACAATGTTACCTACACTTTTAACAACTCTGCTTGATTTAACCACTCAACAAACAAACAAATACGAAATTTGTACATAATGCCTAAATGTATGCCACATTTAACCATATCTCAATTGGCACAATCATTGAAACCAGTCTATAAGCACACACCATAGAAATAAACAACTCCCTAAATGCTGCAATGTTATATGAAACAAACACTAATCTTAAATGTTCTACTCACAGATCGAGAAACCTGTTACCGAAGGATTATCGCATCGAACTCGTGATCAATGGGAAATCGACAGAACTTCGTTGAAATTCGTGCGCAAACTGGGCTCAGGACAGTTTGGTGATGTCTGGGAGGGGCTGTGGAATAACACAACGCCCGTGGCCATTAAAACCCTTAAATCAGGTAAGAAAACGAGGAATATCAATATGTATATCCACGATTTACTAAATTCTATATTCAACTTATAGGCACAATGGACCCCAAGGACTTCTTGGCCGAGGCACAAATCATGAAGAAACTGCGCCACTCCAAACTTATTCAGCTATATGCGGTCTGCACTGTGGAGGAGCCGATCTACATTATTACAGAGCTCATGAAACACGGCTCTCTCTTGGAATATCTGCAAGGTAGACTAAAAGATAGAATAATGCATTAAAAAACGCTCGCATTAACAAATTAATAACTTGTACCAACCTTGTGTGCATACAACAAACCGCCCCGCTTTAATCATCTGCCATTTAAAAATTGATGTATGTGTTTTTAATTTTTTAGCAATTGCAGGCAAATGTCGTAGTATCAAAATGCAAACGCTGATTGATATGGCTGCCCAAATAGCCGCTGGCATGGCCTATTTGGAGTCACAAAACTACATACACCGGGATTTGGCGGCGCGTAATGTGCTCGTTGGTGACGGGAATATCGTAAAGATTGCCGATTTTGGTTTGGCCCGGTAAGTACTGAATACAAAGCCAATCAACTCTACTGGAACATTTTCAAACAATATTTATTTTGTGCTCTTTTAATAGACTCATCAAAGAGGACGAATACGAGGCACGTGTTGGTGCACGCTTCCCAATCAAATGGACAGCGCCAGAGGCGGCCAATTATAGTAAATTCTCCATTAAGTCGGATGTGTGGAGCTTTGGCATTTTACTCACCGAACTGGTCACCTATGGACGCATACCCTATCCAGGTTAGTTATACTAATGTGAAATTTATAAATCAGTTTATTTATTATTTGTGACACACCAAATTGCAGGAATGACCAACGCCGAAGTATTAACCCAAGTTGAGCATGGTTATCGCATGCCCATGCCACCCAATTGTGAGCAGCGCCTGTACGAGATAATGCTAGAGTGCTGGCACAAGGATCCCATGCGTAGACCCACATTCGAGACTCTGCAATGGAAGCTCGAAGACTTCTATACATCCGACCAGAGTGACTACAAGGAGGCACAGGCTTACTGATAAATGCTTCATGCGCCCGCTGGCAAACGCGGCAGCTGCAATAAAGTGGCGCCCGGTGCTGCTGCCAGTCAAGCAGAGCAAAGCAACAAAAACGAAGAATAAGCAGCATCTTAACACGGACAATTCTTATTTAGTTACTTACTTCAGTTTTGCACAGATTTTCAAAAGCGTAATACAACAAAACCACAACAACAACAGAATGTATCCACATACCGCACGGGACTGAGTGTACGTCTAGGTATCAATATATATATATATATATATATAGAAATATATACATATATAGAAATACATGTTATTAGAGTTTAAGGGAGCCAACAATTTAATTATAAGGGCATGATGATTGCAGTGTGCTAAGGATGAAAGTATAAGTAATAACTCAATTGGCATTTTGAATACAACACGTATTTTGTTTCAATAAATATATATTTTCTATAATTATGTATGCATGCACATTTATACATGTACAATGATAGCAATGATTTACGCCGATGTGGTTAAAACAAGGCGCTATAATTGAACGCTGTAAAAAATATATTTATCGCATATATGTACATTTATCACATATATATAAATATATATATATATATATTACATGTATTACAAATTATGTGGCTCATGCATATATATAAATATAGATATATATATATATATACATGCATACATATAAATTTATATTTATATATACACGAAACGCATAAAGTCACAGTTTATATAGGATCTTCAAATAAATATGCATATTTTTCTTTTTAGTTATGTAGCAATTATATACAATATTTAAATATTTATATAAATATTTGCTTTTAGTTAAAACATTACGTGTCTTACCTTATATTCGAAACCCACACACACTCAACATAATCAACGACAAATATGCTTTATCTCTATCGTGTAATCGTAAAACGCAAAAAAAAAAAAAAAGATAACAAGATAAAAAAAAGAAAATGCTAGAAATGAAAAAAAAAAACAAATACATAATGCAATGCAATAAATTAAAATCCATATTATTAATGTTATACCTTTTAATTGTAATTTTTAACCATTAAATTATATATTAAAAAGTATACACACGAAACACACACACACACACGAATCCATGTACATTTAAAACAAAAACATCAAAATAAAATTTATTATCGTAATTTATAAAAAAAAAAAGTCATATGTGGAAGTTTGAAGTGCTCCAAAATATTCATTAATACTTTTGATTTTCCAGTGCATATGATTTTGATTTGTATTATTTTTCATTTGGTGAGTATTTTTTAGTTCATATAATTCAAATTTTTTTTATTTAAACCCAATCATTTTCAGTTGTGATAGAAGTGCAATAGATACGATTTCATCTACGTACATCTAAACCAAGAAAGCATGAATTAAAGGCTGATTTTATAATGCTAACTTTAGTAATTATGTGTTCTTATCTAGTATGTATCAAAATGCTTTCCATTATACGTTTGCTTCTACTTGTAATGCACAAAAATACGAAAATACAAATAAAAGCATTTTTAATCAAAAAATATGTAATAATCATTTCCAATTGTATTCAAATTTGTTCAAGACATTGAATTTTAAGATTAATAAGAGTTCATTTATAACGAACACTTTAAAATATTTGTGTAATCTAATTGAAAATGGGAATATTTGCATTTTAATTAGAAAATTGTCATTTAAAATATGTAAGGATGAAATCTGCTTGTTAGAAACACATACAAAACATTTGAGGGCGAGTAAATAAAAAGCATATGTATAACGATTGCAATAAACGATTTCTGTAAACACACCTATACACATAATTATATGGTATATATATATATATATATATATGTGTGTATATATACAAAAACAGTTTTGAACTATATGTGTATTTCGAAAATGTATAATAAATATATATGCAACCATTTGACAATTTGATGATATAATATATGTATATTTTAAAAGGCAAACGCTTTTGATCTTAACATTGCGACATTTGGATGTATGGATGTGTTTGCCACGCCCCATATATGGGCGTGTGAGGCACAAAAATGTTCAATAGTTGATTGAATTTGGTCAATACGACTTTTTTTTAAGCCAAAACAAAAGCAAAATCATTGAAAGCCCTGCCTAAAATGTCGTCTGTTTGTGTATTTTTTCGCCAGTCTATTGCAGCTGTCCCCTCACCGTTCTCTATGATATTGGAGGTGTGTGTGTGTGTGTGTTCACCAGCATGTGGTCAAGCAGGCATATAGCAAAATTTAAAAAAACACACAATGCCACTTGATGACGATTACGATTTCCAATGTTTGTGGGTGAGTCAGTCAAGCAGAGCGTTTACTGGCTGCTCGCTATTGTTTTCGATTTAGCAGTCGCTGATTAATTCGGGCACAAGCAACAATTGTACAGTCGAGCAAGTACATTCATATCTATATAGTCTAAACTATTGCCTTATAAGGTAAAAAGCGCTGCCAACAGCTGATTTGGTGTTTGAAATCGATCATGTGAAGTAAGCCGGCAAGGGGTGCGGTCCGTTCCGCTGATAAGCCACCAAACGATGACTACTGCTGAAACATGCCCCGCATTTTTCATGCAAACAACAGCGTCAGCTGAAAAGAATAAAATATTTTTTTATCAAAGACTTCCTGTTTAATGTATGTGATCCTTTTGTTGATGCTTCGGAAAGAAACGATATTTTCTTAGCGAAGCATTAGTAAGCGCCGCCTAATCGTCAACGTGTGAGCGATGACAAATTTTATTTCCATACAATTTTAGTCTTAGTCATTTCAAATTTCTAACTAGTTATCTTATCAATAGAGCTCAACTAGCAGATACCAAGTAACTAGTGCTGTAAAGGCGTAATGTGTTCAAAATGGAAATACGCTTTTCCTAGTTCGACTCAGTTGCGAATCTTGATCAAGAATATATATAATTTATAAGATCGTAGAAACGTTCTTATGCCATTTATATACTCTTGCACAACATACCCTTTTCCCGATATTTAATTAGTTCAGAGTATAACCAAAACCATAATTTTAATGAGATAACAAAAAAGTCGTTTAGCCATATTCAGTTCTTAATCGCTTTTTATTGTTTCGAAGCGGTTACAAATACATTTTAGTTTTTATATTTTTTTTTTGGGTATGTGTATTACATATATATGTCGATACATGTAGGAATGCTTGAGGAAGTTTAAGCCAAATATGATTACTTTTATAATACCAATGTGTGCGTATGAACTTGTGAATTTTGATAGAACATAAAAAAGAGCTTATTGCTTACGTGTAATAGTGGTATGTGGTATGACTTCGTATAAAATTGTTTTAAAAAAAAATATATTAGTTTATCTTTGTTGCTGTTGATTTGGTTGCTATTTCTTTTGGTGCATGTCCTGCCGTGCAATGCTGTTGGTATTTTTGTATCCACCCTATGCCCCTTTGTGTGAATGGAAATCAATGGCAGTTTTTTGTGGGTATGAGACTTGTAGCACAGACAGAACCACGCCCAACGGCTGCAGCATTTTTTTTTTATTTGCAACTTAGAAGCACTTGCGATGAACAATGGATGGGCCAGACTCATCGTACTCCTGCTTCGATATCCACATCTGCTGGAATGTAGAGAGCGAGGCCAAAATGGAGCCACCGATCCAGACGGAATATTTACGCTCTGGTGGCGCAACAATTTTAATCTTCATGGTGGACGGAGCCAGGGCTGTGATCTCCTTCTGCATACGGTCGGCAATGCCTGGATACATTGTGGTGCCACCGGAGAGCACAGTGTTGGCATACAGATCCTTACGGATATCGACATCACACTTCATGATCGAATTGTAGGTAGTCTCATGAATACCACTTGCCTCCATACCCAGGAATGAGGGCTGGAACAGAGCCTCAGGGCAGCGGAAACGCTCGTTGCCAATGGTGATGACCTGTCCATCGGGCAGCTCATAAGACTTCTCCAGCGATGAGCTGGAAGCGGCGGTGGCCATCTCCTGCTCAAAGTCCAAAGCGACATAGCACAACTTCTCCTTGATGTCACGCACAATTTCACGCTCAGCGGTGGTGGTGAACGAATAGCCGCGCTCGGTCAAGATCTTCATCAGATAGTCGGTCAAATCGCGACCAGCCAAATCCAGACGCAAAATGGCATGTGGTAGTGCGTAACCCTCGTAGATGGGAACGGTGTGTGAAACACCATCACCAGAATCCAAAACGATGCCAGTAGTACGACCAGAGGCGTACAAGGAGAGCACAGCCTGAATGGCGACATACATCGCAGGCGTGTTGAAAGTCTCGAACATGATCTGAGTCATCTTTTCGCGATTAGCCTTGGGATTAAGGGGAGCCTCGGTCAGCAGAACGGGATGCTCCTCAGGTGCCACACGCAGCTCATTGTAGAAGGTGTGATGCCAGATCTTCTCCATATCATCCCAGTTGGTCACGATACCGTGCTCAATGGGATATTTGAGTGTAAGGATGCCACGCTTCGACTGTGCCTCATCGCCCACATACGAGTCCTTCTGGCCCATGCCGACCATTACGCCCTGATGGCGGGGACGACCGACAATTGATGGAAAAACGGCACGTGGTGCGTCATCACCAGCAAAGCCGGCTTTGCACATACCGGAACCGTTATCGACAACCAATGCAGCAACCTCTTCGTCACACATTTTTCTGCTGATTGATTAGTTTTCTGTGGAAAAGATAAGAGAAAAGGCAAACGCCAAAATATGTACACTTGAAATGATAAACTCAGACTGCCGTCGAAGTCGATGTACAGACTTCAGCTCAGACGACGCACACGCACAAAGAAAGACCGAATCTATTACCTTTTAAGGAAGTATAAGAGACGAATGTAGTTTTTTTTTCTACAATTTATCCGCTGCGCAAACTTCACACAATGGCTGACGCTTCACAATTGAACCGACGCCTACTTTTTCAAAAGTGGTTGAATCTCGCTAAAGTACTGGCGTTGCCACCTCATGCAAAACTACCAAAAATAAAATGGCAAAGTTTAGTTAGTATATCGATAAGCGATAGAAAACAACAGCTGCCTAAGCCGCCGATCTTGAGTTCTTGTTTTTCTTGTTGTTTTGTTTTCTTTATTCTTAATTGATTTCAATGTGCAATATACATTCTTTGTTTAATTGATTAAGCTCTTTCGATATATTGTCACATCACATAGCTCCTCTCTAGTCTAGCTACAACCACCCACCCAACTACAACACACAACACCTCCCGAAATCGAAAGCGGCATTGCGACTTGTTTGATAGGCACCCTGCTTTCATCGACATGGTCGACATAAACTTGGAATGCGTGGAGCTGATTGAGCCACAGCGGGCGACATCCACAGAGCAACAGCAACAACAGTATCTAGAGGCAGCACGCATACTGCTCGTCTTGCTGGAGAATGTGCTCAGTCAGCCAAATAACCTCAAGTTTCGCACCATACGTCTGGAGAACAAGGCGATCAAGGAGAAGCTGCTCTCATTGCAGGGCAGTGAGCCGCTGCTCATTGCAATCGGTTTCAGACGCGCGCCAAGCTCCAACGTGTATACTTTGCCAAGCGACGTGCCGCTGCAGCAAATACAAAAATACAAAGACGTCTTAAGCCAGCGGCGTGAGGCATGGCTAAACGGCGCAATTCCAAAAAGTAACTAAATCAGATATTTATCTTAATCATTTCAATTGATGAGTAATTGTTTTTTTCATTTCCTATTTTGTAGGTCCAATTAATGCTCATGCAAAGCCTGTGTCAACATCACACAGCGAAATGGCAACTGTTTGTTCAAAGTCTTTGTTTATTCAACCTACGGTGCCCTATAAACAGCGCATTACCTTTCCACGAGTACTGGTTAGTATATATATATAAATTTAATGTATAGTATATTTGTACTAAGCCGCTGTTCAAATTATTCTGATGACTGGACGTAAAAAAACTTAAGAAACTAATGAACCTATATTATATGGTGTTAATTATTTACATACAAATAAAATTTTTTTTAATGATTTACGGTCACGTTTAGCGCACACTGAATCGATTCCTGCAGTCTCTGGAGTTGTACAGCGATGCCGTTATGCAGTATGAGGATGAGGCGCTGCTGGCCAGCGGTCGCAGTCTAATACCCGTAGATGAGCTGACAACAAATGCCAGCAGTAAGCTGGTCGCTATGCAGGAGCTAATCTCCTCGGGAGAGTGTCAAGAAAAGGAGCCATGTATACGTGATTTGTTGCTTGTGGAACTGGTTAATTGGTTTAAGACGGAGTTCTTCGAGTGGGTTAATAACATACCGTGTCAAGTGTGTGGCAGTGAAGATGGCAAACTGCGTCGTACCCAAACCGAGGGCGATGTGCGGGTCGAGGTCACCGTTTGCTGTGGCCAAGAAACAAAATTCTATCGCTACAATGACATTTCGCAGCTTTTAGTGTCTCGCAAGGGGCGCTGCGGGGAGTTCGCCAATTGCTTTACATTCCTATGTCGCTGTCTGGACTACGATGCGCGGCTAGTGCACTCCCACTTCGACCATGTGTGGACTGAGGTATATTCGGACACGCAAATGCGCTGGCTGCATGTCGATCCATCGGACAATGTGGTAGACTCGCCGCTAATGTATCAACACGGCTGGAAGCGGAGCATTGACTATGTATTTGGCTACTCGCGAGATGATGCACAGGACGTGACCTGGCGATATACCAACAATCATCAGCAAATACTGCAGATACGTAAACTCTGCTCGGAAAAGGAGCTCATCGATACTCTGAATATGATTAGAGCAAAGCGCCAGCAGTTCGCAACTGGCGAACGCAAAAAGTTCCTCAGCCAGCGCAACATGTGCGAAGTCATCTCCATGACCGTGGAACGGTATGCATTTATTATTGTTGTTGTTATATGTTGTCATAGCTAAAGCGATTCTCAACACTTTTCCACTTGCACAGCATGCCAACGGAGAGTGAGTTGAAGGGCAGAAGCTCGGGCAGCTTGTCGTGGCGACAGTCGCGAGGTGAACACACATTTACCAATGTGAGTCAGCAGCAGCACGCCAATGCAATTGCCTGCTTAATTGTCTACATGCTCATGATTATTTAATTGCAGATTTTCGTATTCACGCCAAACGAGACCGAGCTTGAGCGTCGTCAGCTAAATCTACGCTACAGCTGTGCCAACGATACATACGAACGATATACCCAAGGTATTTTATTGGTTAAAACTGTTGTCTAATCGCACTGACGATTAATTATGTTCTTTTAATAGATGGTGAACGGATTAACGTACTCGAGACGTACAAAACATGGCAGAGTGCGCAATTTGCGTCAAAGAATATATTTCGTAAGGTGGAGCGTGATTGGAAAATGGCCTATTTGGCGCGCTTAGGTAAACCCCATATCTCATTAACCGTCCATCAATAATTAATATAATTATTTTTCAGAGGATACGGACAGCGCTGAAATCGTTTGGAAATTTAACTTAACAAACACAAATCTTAAGGTGAAATCCTATAAACTTATTTTCGAAACGAAAACATTTAGTGAGGGCAAAATAATTGTGAGCGTGGAAACTAGCGATGGCAACAAGTGCATCGAAAACGCCACTGAATTCCAGATTGTTGCCAAATTAAGCGGAGGCAAGGGTGACGTGGCTTGGCAGCATACACAGCTTTTTAGACAGGGTCTCAACTCAAGAGAATATCCTTTTGAGTTACAAGTAGTATTGCACTAACAATTACATATAACTTGGATATGTCTGAAGAAAAATTCATATTCAATTGTAAATAAGTCAACCATATTTATTTATATGCAATATACAGACGAATTCCTTCAAATTAATGTTATATTTTTTTATAACCATAAAGAAAATAAATTGGTATTACAAACTTTTCAATTAAGTCTAAAATTATGTACACAAGTTGGTCAAAATATAATATTGGCTCAATTGTGTCCAATATGCTTACTATATACAAAACTAATTTACTATTCACTATTGACTAATTCGAACCATTGTCTCATGGCTTCGCTGAGCACCAGTGGCAGTTGGTTTAGGTCACGTACAATCACATAGTATGGAAAAGGAAAACTGTCCAAATATGAGTTAATTTTGACCGAACCATCAGCATTAACCTCCACGTGCTGTATGTCCAGAATGGAATTCTGCATGAACAAGTGTTATACATTAGAGATAACCATAATTGGAGTATATTAAAGTTACATACCTTATTTTCTGGATTATCAATGATAATGTAAACGAGGAATATCCGCTGCAGTCGGGCCAATTTAATGGCGTTCTTTACCTTCTGATTGCCTTCACTGAATATGTTTCGGCCATCGCTCAATATGAGCAGCAGATTCTCAAATAGTCCATTGTCACCACCAAGACCGCTTTCCTCGGTGTTCACTGTGCGTATAAAGTCAAGGAGACCAGCGATTTTCGTTTTATCTTGAGCGAAGTTGAGGGCGCTCACCAAACGTGGTCCATCGAACTGATCCGTGTGGTTAAGAATTATTTGCGGCGCTTCTCCAAACGATACAATACTCAGGCGACCACTCTCCAGCAGTGTCAGTGCTTGTGACACCAGAGAAATGGCCTCGAGTGTCAGGGTCTTGGAATTGTTATGATGCATCGACTTGGAATCGTCAATGGCAATTGTAATTTTATAGTCACGCTGCGCCGGTTTCGTGCGACGCAACCAAATCTTATCCTTGCGGAATTGCGACGCTATATATGGTATGATCTTCTTCATGTTAATGCGACGTCCTGTACGATAATCACCCTTGAGGCGTGTGCATTTTGTTGGCTCTAATATAAGACGCAACTGTTCGCATAATTCTCGAGCATTTTGGGTCATGCGATTGGAAATGCTGGACCAACTCTCATAATCCTCGTGATGCGGTAAAATCTGCAAAATATTAATTGTGGTTAGCAATTGTCTAAATTGAATTTATTTAGATTTAACTTACGGCATTAGAGCTGGTCAACTGTTGCTGATACAATTGACGCAGTTCAATTTGCTCGGCTGTGCTCAGCTCCTGGGCCAGTGTGCTCTTGTCCAGTAGCAACTCCGTACTGCAAGTACAATTGTTTATAGTTTACAACTGTATATATATTTAAGGCATTATAGTTTGACATTACTTGCTGTGCGCAGTGGTCTCAGTGCTGCGTGGTACCGTCATTGTGGCAACTACCTCGCCTTCGATTTCCATTTGCTCTGGTGTTTCCAAGCGTTCCTTTGCTTGCTCAGTCTTCGAGGGCTTCTCAGACTTTTGGTCAGTCTTTTCAGAGCTAAGCTGCTCTAGTTGAGCATCTTCCTCCTCATGCGCCGCTGTTGGCTCTTCGTCGGCCATTAGCTCATCTGCATTTTCCGCATCTAAGTTTTCCTCCTCTTTCGGCTGTTCATCCTCTTGATGTTTGATTTGCTTGGACTGCTCCTCAGTGGCATTGTCCAATGTTGTCTTATCGCTGGTCTTTGGATCCTTGACATGCTGATATTCCTCAGCCTCAACATTTTCGTCCGTTTGATCCTGTTGCTCGTTTTCATTTTGCTTGGACTCTTTCATTTGGTCGATTGTTTTGAGCTGTTTTAACTTGTTTTGTTCCGCTTCTCCTGTAAAGAGTATTGAAATAAGAGACTCGCAACGAGACTGGGAATGTATATATTAATAGCTACCTAAAGTGCGTTCCTCATTGGTGCGTCCTTGCTTACGCTTCTCTTGAGTTTGCTTTTCATTTTTACGTTCCTCCTGGGAGATTGTTTCCTTAGTCTCGGCTACGCCTTGATGGCCTCCATCGTTTGTCTGGAATACAAATAATTATAAATAGAAAATCGCTTAAAATTCAAATAATTCAAACTTGCATCATTTTCAGCCTGTCCAACGCCATCCTTCTCTTCGCCAGTCTCCTGCTCGTCCATCTTTTGTTCCTGTTTGATATTTTCATCTTGTTGTTGCTGTTGCATCTGTTCCGCTGAGCTGTTCTGTTCGGTATCGGGCACAGATTGCACATTATCTTCCTTGCTGGACTTGTCCTTGGATTGTGTGTGCTGCTCTGGTTTCTCTTCACGTGCCTCTGGCTCTGCAGGTGGTTCTTCCTGCTCTTCATCATCTTTATTCAAATCACCACGTGTTTGGGTTTCCGGCTCCTCCTGTTCCTTTTCATCTTCGGCAGTCGCTTCTTCTTCATCAGCATTGTCTTTCGCATTTTGAGTGTTATCATTTTCAGTGCCGCCTTCTTCAGCGTCGGAGTCGCTGTCATCCGACTCGGGCTGACTCTCCTTAGGTTCTTCTTCGGCGGCGTCTGGCTCTTCGGGCTCATCGGCTGGTTGCATGTTTTCCTTCATGGCGTCGATATCAAAAGGATTCTCATCATTTTGCTCGTCGGCGTCGTTGTCGTGATTTTCGTCTACGTTGTTCATATCGCCTAAATCCATTTCCTCGGGTTCTGGTGGCTCCTCGAGTTCATTGTGCATGGCATTCGTTTGCTCCTCATCTAGTTCAGGCTCTTTCATATCATCAATATCCTTGGCCTGCTCCTTACGCTTATCCTCGCTACTTGGCTCGCTTGTCGCATCGAGGCCATCCTTCTCATGCTCGTCCTTACCATCCTCTTTTGCCGCATCGTTTTTGGTGTCCAGATCGTTATGGTCATCCTTCTCATCCTTGGTGCCCTTGCCCTGATCTTCTTCATTCATGTCGGGCTCCTCCTCTTCGGGCTGTTTTTCTTCATCATCACCCCAAATCTGTTCGTCGAGCTTTTCGGCGCCCTCTTCTGTTTCGCCCATTTCCTTGTTGAGGTCATCTTCATCTTCGGACTCACCGCTATCATTTTCCTCGTTTTCCGGTTTCTCCACATCCTGCATTTTGGCATCGAAATCATCGCTCATCTCAATACCCTTTTCCTCCTTGCAGTCGGGCTCCTCTTTGTCGCCCTCATCCTTGCGGTCCTCGGGCCGCTTGGCATCATCCAGCTGATCCTCAGACTCGATTTTATCTGACGCATCATTTTCGCCGGTGCCATCTTCTAGACCAAAGCCTTCGCCATTCTTTGAGTCCTGCTTGGACTGACCCTCCTCGTCCTGCATAAGATCTGGTGGCACACAGAAACCCTTGCTGCCAATCTCCACAAATGCGGTCAACATAATTGAAAGCATTTTTGCTGAGACCCTATGCGTACCCAGTTGTTGCAAAAGAACATAATCCGCCAGTAGTTGATACTGCTCCAGAATTGGCAATAAGGCCACAGCTCGCCGCAAGCAAAGCAGTTGCTTCTGGCTAGGATTGGCATGCTTTAGGACTAGCAGCACATTGGATAGCTTGCTTAGCGTGCGTGGCATGCTCAACACTTGCCAGTCGGCATTCAATTGACCTGTCAAATGCTGCTTTAGATGCTGCTCCTTGAGGCTTTCGTTCTCCTCGCTTTCCTGCTCTTCCTGCTGCTTGCCATGCTGCTTGTAGATCTTTTGCAGCGCCAACAGCACACCGTGGGCTATATTCGCAAGCTCCGCATCCACATTGTCGAGCTCAACGGGCTCATCAGATGATACATCACAGGCCGTGTTGCCTTCCAGTTGAGCAAGCAGCGCCAGCAGTGGATGTGCCAACGGCAAATGCTCCTCATGTCCATCACTAAGATGAGCCACGGCCTTTTGCATGTTGTACAAAATTGTTTGATATCTATGCTGATATTGAGACAGCTTATTGCTGTCCAGAAATTCCACAGACGCACGCTCGAGTTCCAATAGCAAAGCCTGGCTGCCGCTCAAGATAAGGCCACACAGCTCCAGCAGCTCGGTTTGAGGAAGTGTTCGACTAAGAAGAAGCACACTGTGCTCGCTGCTAGCCTGCCAAGGTGCACAATGAAGTAGCAGTTGCCATTGCCGGAAGACGTACTGTATCTGGCAGAGCTTATGCTTCAGTTGCACACACTCGTCCGCATTGCGCGAGAAGCTGAGCTGTTCAATGGTTGCCTCCGTTGGCAGCACAATATCAGCCACGTGGCGCAATTGGTGGAGTGCATTGCGCAACTCATGCAACTGCCGTGTGGCGTTGGACAACTGCTCGCGCTGCTGCTGCACGTGCAGAAACAGATCCACAGCGAAACCCTTGATGCGCTCGATGTTAGGTGGTCCCAGCTCTGAAAGCGGTGTAAGCATAATGTTCTGCAGCAACTTCAGCTTGAAGACGCTCTTCATATAGTAAAGATCCAGCTGTTGATTGAACTGTCGTCCACTGGAGTGCAGTTGCGGCAGCATTGCCTCAATGCAGAACGGCGCCAGTTCAAAGTTCTCAAACTCGCCGCGCAGCGAGAGCTCCATCAGGCCGGACTTGTAGCTAATGCCCAGTCGGGTGAGCAGCTTGAAGAGATCGGTTAAGGCTTTGCGCTTCTGCTGCAGTATTTGCTTGGCCTGCAACTTCTGTTGAGGACGCTCCTTGCTCCGATCAACGTTCATATTGCGTAGCTGCTCGCAACGCTCTAGCTGTGCATTGACCAGTTCGTCCAGTTCAGTAAGGAGCGGGCCATATTCCGTTTGATTTAGTGTCTGCCGCACAATGTTGCGTGCAGTGCCAAAGTGTTTTCCCAACTGCTGTAATAGTGGCAGTGAATCCGAACCCAAATCCGAACCCAAATCCGATCGCAAATCCAGTGCGCTATACTTGTCCCGCAGTTGTTGCGGTGCCACAAAGTGCTGGCTGTCCAGGTGATATAGTATAGACTTCTGATTGAACCTGTTCTTATCCATGCTGTAGTCCTTGACGGTGGAATCTTTGGGTTGGAACACTTCACTGATCTTCTGCTCGAGCAGCAGGCGATACTCCTTGAGGAACTTGCCCAGATTGCGATGCACACTGGCCACATTGTTACGCATGCTAAAGTAGCTAAGATCCTTGTTGTAGCTCTGAATCTTGACGAACTCACGCAGCTTCTTCTCAATGGGCGCACGACGAAGCTTCACGGTGTCCGCCACCTCCTGAGCAAACTGTGCAAAATACAATTGAAGATTATGCAGCGCTGCAATGACTGGTATCACATCTATTTTTGCTTTGCCCGCACGCTCCACGTTGTGCAGGTACATCTCGAAGCCATGTAGCAGTTGGAGACGCACATGAAAATCACCGTAGCTCGAGGCTTCCACGAACTGACGCAATGTGCGTATCAAT
This sequence comes from Drosophila longiperda, assembly GCA_035042125.1. NCBI lineage: Eukaryota > Metazoa > Arthropoda > Insecta > Diptera > Drosophilidae > Drosophila > Drosophila longiperda. The sequence goes on from JAWNLV010000107.1 coordinate 13,883,863, forward strand.
TCCGGCAGTTCGGCTGATTCACCTTGGAGCAGATTGTAGATGAAGAACCAGTAGCGATAGGCTTTCAGCTCCACTAGTTGTGCGGTTTGGCTGAGGCAGTTGCGCCAGTGCTGCAGCTCCAGTTTTGTCCAACGCTGCACAAACTCAGCCACTTCAATCTCCTCCGCCACCAGATTGTTGTTCCTGTGGGCCAGCTCATTCCAGAGCGCCACCTTCTGGCGCAGCAGCTGGAAGCCAGTGTTGAAGCGTACCACACTAGCATTTGCTGGCAGCTTTCGGATGCGTGAAATGACCAGCTTAATGTCTGCGAGTCCAGCATGCTCCGGATACAGTTCCAGCTGCTCCAGCACACGCTTTTCAATGCGTTCCATGACATCCAAACAGCCATTGATCTCCATAATGTTGGCGTCCTTATAGAAGTCATAAGTTGGGCTGCTCTGACTCTCCTCCAGGTGAATGTCCTGCAGCTGTCGCTGCTGCACAGCCAACGCAAATGTTAGAGCATTATAGACGCTGTCATCCAGGGTTGCGCCCACGGCAGTCTTATAGTGTCCATGCAGCTGTACAAAGACCTGCAGACGCGCCTGATAAGGTTGAATCAGCTGCAGATCTAGCTTCTCCCGCTGCTGCTGCTCACGATCCTTGTAGCTAACAGTTGTGTACTTGGTCATTGACTCTATGAAATTGCGTGCCAGGAATACATAATCCTGCTCATTGACTATTTGAGCTAGCTTCGCTTTAGTTGTTGCCTTCTTGTCCAGCTTAAGCACTTGCTCCAGCGTGGGCTGGTCAACAAATTCAGCAAAATCTTCGTCCAGGTTGGTGGGAAAATGTTCTTCAATCTCCTGCAGCGCCTCAAGTTCCTCATCCTCGACGCCACCCAGTGTCTTAGTCTTGTAGAGACTTTCCTCCTCGGCACGCTGGTCGTTGCGACGCTGCTCCTCCTGCTGCCACGTGCGATTACATATGCTTAGCGCATCATCGTAGGCCGCAAATATTGTCTCATCAATGCTGGAGGCAATGCTGATGAAGTTGCGCAGCTCGCTCAGCTTCGCTTTCAACAGACGGAAATATTCGTGCTCGCTGTGCGGCAGCTTGGCAAGCAGTCCATATACATGGCTATTCCTGATGGCCAATGGACGCTGTGCGGGAAACTCGCCGATCTGTGCGATTGTCTTCTCCAGTTTGATGGCCTCCGCTGCGCTGCCAGCCATTAAGAGGCGACTGAAGAGTTGCTTGAGCTGCTCCAATCCAAAACGCATTTGATTCACAGCGCACTTGATGGGCAGTACAAAGTCCTGGTAGTAGGCATCATATCGGGCAAGCGTATGATGCATAAACCGTTGCGCATTCGCTAGCCACAGCTCCAGCTTGTTCAGCAGCTCTGCGCCACGTCTTAGCTGCTGCTCACTCGCTGCCTGCTTACCTGCAAAGTGGGACCAATTCTCGCGTATAACTTGAATCAGTTTGTGCAGTGTTGCGCAGTCGCAATTGGATTTGAGGAAGTGCGTTAAATCCTGCACCAGGTTGGCATACAAGCATTGATCGGGACGCAGTGCTAGCTTCTGATTGAGTTGTTGTTGTTGCTGTTTCGCTGAGTGCAGACGCTGCTGCACTTGTTCATAGATTTGCTGGCCAAAGTGTTTGTAGTTCATGATGATGCGCATAAAATCGTAGGCGCCACCCAAATGCACGAGACAATCAATATCCTCGGCTATATACAGGTTCTTCAGACGATTCTTCTCCACGGGATCGATGAGTGGCGCATGCGTGAGCACGCAGAGCTCCAGAACGCCAATCAGTGTGTTGGCCAATGCCGCATTAAAGACGGAGCTCAATGGTTCAATCTGATCTTGAGGCGCCTGCAATTGTTGCAGCACCAGCTGTAATTCCTGTATGCAACGCTCAAAGCCCGCATCCGTTTGCTGCTGCTGCACCTGCTCCTGCTGCACATGTGACACATATTCCAATTCGTTAAGCAGCTGCCTGCCACTCTCCTGCACCAGCTGCAGATTGTTCAACTCCGGACTGTGCCGACGGCTCAGCATCTGTGCATTCTGCCAGAGCAATTGACGCGTCTGCTGCAGTGCCTGACGCCAGGGCTGCAGCTCGCTGAGCGGCACCGACAGCAGCTGTCCGTTTGATTGGCAAACTAGTGACAGCAGGGCATTGCTCAATGCGGGTCCTTGATAACTGTAACGACTCACAAGCTCCACATCACTGGGCACCTGAGCACAGTCAAAGCGTGTGGCCAAATTCTCTAGCTGATAGCATTGAAGCGCCTGGCGAAACTGGCGTTGATAGCTGCGCAGCGCCTTGTAGCAACTGCTGCTGCCGAACTGCTGCTGCAGGAGCGAGCCGAACTCCTCTGGACTGTGTAATCCCTGCAGTGCATGGGACAATTTACGCCAGGCCAACATAATGTTGCCATGAGTCGCACTGCTGAGCGTATTCAGGCACTGCCACAGATGTCCATTTAGCGTCGGCAGCTGCTCGCTGTACAGCTGATTCACTTCCTCATCGAAATCGGCATGAAGAGTCCTGCTCAGCGCCCGGTCCATGAAGTAATCACGCAATGCGGCCTGCAGCAGCTGATAGGATTTGAGCTCACCGGCAATTAAATCAACCACATGCTCATCCTCAGCAGCATCTCCGCCTGCAGACAGCTTCTGTCTAACTTCCTCGATATCTATAAATATTTTCTCATCCTGTTCTGGTTGTTCTTGTTGTTGTTCCTTTAACTGATGCTGAAGCCTACGAAGCGCTGCTTGCAATTCACTATTGTCCGTGGAGGCGTCATTTAGCTCGAACTGTTTAATTTGGCAGCTTCTGATGTGGGTACGCAGAAAGGCGCGCCACTTATGCGCCTCATCCGATTGCAGGGACAGCCATTTGTGCAACCACAATTTGCTATCCATGTTGCCGTACTGCGGCACCACATTCAGCAGCTGCTGCAACTGCGATGTTTTATCATGCAACATTACCTGAAATATGATAAATAAATAAATATAATTTATATACTTGCTGGTAACACTCGGCACTTACCTGTGTCTCCAGGTAATAGGGCTGGAACTGTGTAAATTGCTTGGCATAAATCTTGCAAGACACATTAATGGGCCGCTTGGTGACCTTCACATAGGAGGTGAGCTGCTTCAGGCTCTCACGCAGTGCCACGTGAGTGTGAAGAAAATCGGGCCATGCCTCAATAATTGCAGCCAGTAAATGTTTCTCCAGCCACTTGAAATGAAGCACGAGCTTGTGCATCACAGGGGCATGCAGCTCATTGTGTTGAAGCAGCTTCTGTTGCGCAGTGTCCAGCAGGCGATTAAACCAATGGAACTTGGTCAGAAACTTGCCATATTGCGATAGTTCAAACTTGGCTGCGCCCAAATGCTGCCGCAGTGCCAGTTGCAAGCTTTCAAGGAAGTTAGATAGATGACACAGAAAATCGTTGCTAAACTTCTCTGTGATCTTCTTATCCCGCAGTGCCTGTGAGTATTGCAGAGCATCCAAGTGCTGTAGTTGAGTCACAGCTCTATTGGGTATCTGAGCGACCAGCAGCTGAGACAACAAGGACGCACTAAGCGCCAAGGCAGCGTCTGGGCCAGCATCTCTTGATGGTGGCTTGGTGACATAATCACGAAGACGTGGAAATAGTTTTCTGTGCCAGGGCAGATTTGTTAAGCTGGTCTGGAAACGTTTACCCTGTTGCATCAAGCAGTCATACAAAGTGGATGAGAGCTGCTGTAGTTCGGGTTGAGCCGTGAGGCATTGCTGCAAATAAAGATGTCGCATATGCAGCTCACCAAAGGCGCTCATCTCGTAAAGCATGTGGATTAGGAATCGACTAATCTGCTTGACGTTTAACTGACTTAAATCCAGCGCTGATATAGATTGAAAAAGTGATATTAACTGCGTCTTGGGAAGATCACCATCGGTTGGCGACTGCAGCAGCAGTTTCAAAGTCACCGTCTGCAGTTTGATTAGTGTCAGGGAATTCAGCTCATCTGTGCGCAGTATAACATCGTTGAGGTAATCCTCCGGCTCTTCTTCATCTTCAACATAGGCCTCCGTTTGTGCCAGCACCACTTCGCGCAACTTGTTCTGATAGTAGGCCAGACCATAGCCCATTAAATCCATGTTGGCTGAGTACACATAAACCTCCATGGCGGCCACGTAGAGGGCGCGCTTCAGCTCATAGCCAATGCGCTTGTAGGCGGCACTCAGGAACGCATAGTGCGTCAGATGCGATATGGAATACGAATTGAATTCTGTTAGTTGGGCTATATTCCTATGTATGGACAGCATGCAGTCAATGGCTGCTATATGGTGCACTCCCTGGCCATGGACAATGGCGCGCATATCGTCTATGCTGTAGGCATCTTTGGCCACGGACAACGACAATTCGACGCAACGATTCCGCATGGCGCGAGATAATTCACCGTTCTTGGGATCGATGGTGAGGAATGCGCGGAAATTTGGCGATCTTTGGACCACCTCTGCTCTGTCGTTTGCACTGATGCCCTTCTCCGCGATCAAGAGACTGCCGTTGGGCTCAAACACTGGATTCAATCGATCCAAGACTGCGGATGAACAAAGATTCACATGTTCCAGCAATATGTATTGGCCACACTTTAAAGATGTCACAATATTTGAATCAACCCACTCAAAGGAGCCGCCCGTGTTGAGCGATTCTGCTGATTTTATGTAGGTCTGCAATAGCAGGAGCTGCGATTTGTTTTGGGGCAGTTGCTCGAACAGCGGAACACGACATTCCAATGGCGTCTTTTCCAACTTGGTAATAATCTCATTTAAAGCAACCAAACGATGCGCAAATAACTGCAACTCCTCTGCAACGCTATGTTGTTGGGATTCTTCAAAGAAAAGGAGAAAAATATGTTGGTCAGTAAACGAATAAAGAAACTTGAAGGAGCTGCTCACCTGTGGTTAGTCTGTTCAACTGATTGTACTTGCTCCAAGTGTTCCATAGTTGTTGGACAAAAGCTGACTCCGTCTGCTGTAGAAAAGACTTTTGAGCTACGGAAAATATCAAACTCTGCACATTTTTATAGATATCCTCAAGATGACGATTGAGATCGACCTAAAATTAAGAAGAATTAAAAGGGGTCAACTAAAAATAGTGCTAGCTATTTTACCTGTTGAAAACTGCCTGTTACGGAATCATCAATGTTATCTGAGTTGCACGGACGATTGGAAAGTACGCAGAGCGCATCGATCAGTTTGGTTTTGCCACTGTCCGTGGTACCACAGAGCAAAAGTGGCTTCTCCATGTGCACCGTTTCGACAATTTGCTTGAGCTGCTGACGTTGCGTGGCAAGCAACAGTGGCGCCTGCTCCTGTCGCTGTGCTGCTGATCCGAGAGCCAACTGCTCGCGCTCCAACACCACATCGTTGAGGTAGACCTTATCAGAGGTCCAAAAGACTGCCACATCCTCGGCAACAGTGTTCAGCTGCTCCGCATTACAGTTGAAAACGCCCGCAAACGCATTGCGTATGTAAAGCTTGTCCTGGTCGCAGCGCATGCGCTGATAGTAGACCAGCTGCATCCGCTCATAGAGTGTCAGCAAAAATTGCTGAAAGGCGCCATGGAAGTTATTGCCACCAGGCAGCATAAGGTAGCCCGTAGCCGGATTGTGGAGTAGATCACACCAGCGAAGAATGTCGCGCAAATTGAACTCGTAGGGGCCACCCTTGTAGCCAAACTCCATCGTGGCAACACCGCGATCCAGCACCTCCGAGAAGCGCACCAGGCGCACAGCTAAATCGAAACTATTTTCAGTAGCTCCTATCCCAGAAGAGTGTCCATTGTGCAGATCGAATACATTGCCTTTGGGCAGCTGCTCCGCATCCAGTAGTACATTAAAATACTTGCTTAGCTCATCAAAATAAGAGGCGTACTTGACATTCACCACATGGAGCAGATCCTCGGTGCTTAGTTTGCGCAGATAGACCTTGTTAAATCGATTTAGGAAGGATTGCGGCAATCCCTTGCGTCCGCCGCCCTGTTTAAGTGGATTCTGACAGGCAAATATGCGTGTGGAGTCTGTCAACTGGAAGCTCTTATTCAGTTCCGGTATGTAAACCTCGCCACGATGATCCAGCACTGCGTTAAGACCCTCGAGCACAGATTGCGGTGCCAGATTCAGCTCATCCAGCAATATCCAAGTGCGAGTAGCTTTCAGTGCGGCAAGCAGAGGACCATCGCGCCACACAAAGCTGCCAAGCCGACTCTGAGCCTCGACACGCTCCAGTAGATTATCCTCAGCGGGCAAATCGGTGCCAAATAGATCGGCCAGATCGGTGTGCTCGCACAGATTGATGCGCACGATTTGATAGCCAATCGCATGCGCAATGCTCTCCACAATCGAGGTCTTGCCCACGCCAGGTGGTCCCTCGAGCAGCACCGGCTTCTGCAACGACAGTGCCGACAGCAGACGAAATAGATTCTGTTTTGTGGTCGGCGCATCGAACAAGAACTCGGCATTGGCGGGCATCAGACGCTCCGGATTGACGTTAATAAAGAAGGGACGTATGCCAAAGCGCTTCTCATCTAGTTGCACCTGTTGTCCACGCTTCTCTTCCACATGCGAGACCTCAAAGTGCTCATCAAGTATGACAGCTGCCTGTCTAATAGCATGGTCGATGATCCTGCACTTGAGTGCCTCGATTTGCGTGTGGGATTCATGTGGCAGCATTTCGAGTGCATCCAGAAATATGGTCTCCAGTCCAAAGATGGCTTGCTCGGCGAATGTGAGATGCGAGTTGCTGACCATATAATTGGCCCATGCAAGTATGTCGCGCACGGAAAACTTGAATTTTTCATTTGAATCGCGTATAAAGAGCACAATTTCCACTAAATATTCAGCTATTTTATCGGACGAACTCGACGTGGCGCTGGTAGATGATCCACGCTGCATGCAATTGTGTGCAATCTGTATTAGATCGGATTTGTTATCTGATGGCAAACACCAGACTTCAGTGAAGCGATTACGCAGTGCCGGCGACAGTTCCTTCTTGCCGAAATCACCACCTGGATTCATCGTGGCCAGAAACTGAAAGCCTGACTTGGCTTGCACAATAAAGTCCTTGTTTAAATTGGATTCGCTGACTGTCACATCCTCCTCGACAACGCCGCCCTTTTCTGCTAGAAGAACGCTGCGCTCTGGTTCTAGTATGCAATTGAGACGTTCCAGCACTGAATCTTCAGCCAGAGATATTTCATCGGCCATAAAATAGGAGCCCTCTAACATAGCGTAGATGAGCGGCCCGTCTGCCCATTCGAAGAGCTTTTGCGACTGCTGCTCCCCATTCTGTTGACCACGAAATGGACGCAATCCTCCCAAGAAGTCTGCACCCTCTGTGTGCATATGACAATTGAGTATGCGAAGTTGCACCTGCGCAATGCTCGCCAACAATTGGCAGACAGTCGTCTTGCCACATCCCGTTGGACCCACTAGAAGCACGGGTTCATCGAACTGTAGTGCCTTGGCGGTTAGCACCGCCATGCGGGTCATGTTGCGCGTCCAGACAATATCACCGCGCTGTTTAAAGTTGCGTATGGCGTCGAGAATGTGCCGGCTAACAGCGGAGCTCTCTCGCTTCGTTTGTATATCAAAGAGCAGCTCCAGGTCAATGCGCTTCTTAAAGTTCCCGTATAGAGTCTGCTCAATCAGCTGCAACTCTTCGCTGCTGCGCACCTTGGCGGAGAGCACCAAATAACCCTCTTCAATGAGATGCTGATTCCAATCATATTTGTTATCCTCCTGCAACGACTTATCCGCCAGCGTATAGCGGTTGCCCCAGCGGAACAGATCCCGAAGCGTGAACACCTGTTTGGAAGTGTTCTTGCGATGCTGTTGCAACTGGGTCATGCATTGCACCATCTTGCGTGAGTAGGAAGCGGGTATCAAACAACGCTGCTCCAATATAGTCTCCAGCTCAGCGCGTGGTATGTCCGCAAAGTGCAGCTCGATGAAACGATTCTTAAATGCACGCGAGAGCGTTTTGCGGCCACCATAAAGACCCGGAGGATTCTGTGTGGCAAATAGCATAAAATTTGGATGCGCTTTGACTAGCGTTTGCGTCTCGGCAATGTACAACTCTCGATTGTCGTCCAGCACTCGATTGAGTGCCTCGAGGATGTCCGTTGAGGCCAAGTTCAGTTCATCCAAAATGATCCAGTAGCCATGACGCATGGCCTGCACAAGGACACCCTCGCGAAAGCTAAGCTTTCCGCTAACATCAGCTGCATAGGTGCCGATATATTCCTGCAGATCGGTGTGCTCATGATTGTTGATGCGTAGACAACGATTGCCGCTGCGCCTGGCCACATAATCGATAAGACTCGTCTTGCCGGCACTGGTGGGTCCCTGCAGCAGAATGGGTAGCTTTCCAATGGAAATGATGCGCGCCATATCCTGTAGATTCTTCTTGACACTACCCGTTAATATATAACGTTCGCAGGGCTGCAACTCCTGACTGCCGCTCTGGATCCAATAACCCTCAAATTGTAAATAATTCTCGCCCAGTCGAGGCAGCGATTGATTAAGCACCACCTTTGTATTGTGCAGAAGTGCATCCCGTATGAGCAACAGCACCAACTGATGCGATTCCGGATCCAGTTGGGTGAGAAAACTCAAACAGAAGCTCTCGTACAGATTTCGCTCAATGGAACCGCACAAATTTCGGGCACAAATGCGCAGACTGCGGCAGAGTGTGCGCAGCGAGTAGACAGGACGATTGCCAAGGCCATCGTTGAGCTGCAGCTCGGAGAGACGTCGCAGCGATTTGTAGAGCTGCACAATGCTGTGCACAGACTTGCGCTGAATGCCCGTCGTAGCCAGATAATCGCCGACTAGTAGACCCAAATCCGCATCGGTGGTCAGCTCATCGACAAAGAACTCAGTAAAGCGATTCCGTATGCCAACCGGTAAATCCTTTTTGCCAATGTCTGTGTTGGGATTCATGCAGGCAAATATACGAAAATCGGGATGACGTTTCACGGGCATAAAATCACCACGTTCCAGCAGCACTACTGAGCCCTCCGGCTCCAGTATGGTGGACAGGCATTCTAGGGTTTCGGCCGAGGCCAAATTGATTTCATCCAGAAGCACCCAGTCGCCATTGCTGATACTATTGACCAGCGATCCAGGTATGAAGGCAAAGGAAATGTTAATGCTCTTTTCCAGCTGCGTTTGCAGTCGCTGCAACTTCTCGTGAAGCGTTCGCCAGCGTGGCAGCAGCGGATTAAACTTGTGCTCCTCTTTGCCTAATATGCCGCTTGTCACATTAAGCATGGTGCGTATGATGACGCTGTGTCGTCCGTTGTTAAAGTGGGTGGCAAATATTCTCAGAAATTGTAGATTCTTACTAGCATTAAACGTTTCGCCAAACAGATGCTCGAATTCATATCGCAACGGTGCAAGAACATAATTCAGTTCGACTGGCTTAAAGCCGCCAACCAGATCCGAGACATCCGATTGATTATTCATGTTAATGGCAACAAGTTTATGCTCTGTGCGTTCAGCTAGGTACTGCACTGACGACGTCTTTCCCACACCAGTTTCGCCCACCAGCAGCACTGGCTCCGAATGGCTAACACAGACGGAAATACGCTCCAAGATGCAGCTAGCCAAGCGGGTAAATGAGAAAGTTGCACGCTTGACTGTTGATTTGGAAATTGTTTTTTGAGTCTGCAACGTTAACTTTTGTCTCTTTGAGGCGCTTTGTTTCTCGTTGAGTTCCTCCTCTTTTACAGCCGATATTGTGGGCAGTGTCGCACGTCCAATTTTAAAGCTTTGCTTGCCAAACGCCACATCAGGTTTATATTCATTGGCAAAATACTCACAACGTGAGCGTATAATTCCGAGTTTGGCGCCAATGCTTGTGATCAGAGCTGTCTTTTCTTTGCTTTGCGGCAAATACGAGCAGAAAACATCGACGGCATTTTGGAAGACAAAGTAAGCGCACTCGGCGCTGGTCACAGAGAACTGGGCATTCGCACGCTGACACAGCTTGATCAGATCCCGCGTCGACACCAAACGACCCGAGCTAGGCATGCCAGTGGTTGCTACCTGTTCAAAAGGCAATGCAACATATTTCTCTGTCGTATCTGCCTTATCGCTGCTCTCCTGTTGACGTAAGTTATCGGCAGACATGTGATCGCCACTGGAGAAGGTCAGGAACACGTCCACAATGCGATTGGCCACGGTGGCCAGTCTTTCATAGTTGGTGCTAACAACTTTGCATAACTCGTTGCGGGACAGCGGCAAAATATTGATGGTATACAAATATTTCTCAAGCAGCGAAAATAGAGATTTCTGGCTGCAGTTATTTGAAGATTTGTTGGTCCTGTTGAGATCATAATTGGTTAATAGATCAAAGGTAATAATTCAGCTAACATACCGAACTGTTACAAAAAGCTGAAAGCCAGGTTCTATCTTGACACAATCCCGAAAGCCAGGTACGCTTAGATAGTTGCGCTCCAATAGACTGCTTAATATAGTATATGTGTCCTGAGTGGCTGCGTCCAGATCCTCCAGCAGCAGCCAGTAGCCATGCATGACAGCCTAAAATTAACATTGTTGGATTGAAATAATTACATTATTAATTAAATGGCCTAGCTACCACTACAATCGTCTTTCTTACCTGCGTCAGAACGCCGGGCAGCCAAACGAATTCGCCGGGCACATCTGTGCAGCGATATTGACCCAACAACATTTTACTATCGGTCTGATCCCCCAATTGTATGCGTAAAAATCCATTTCTCTTGGCAAGACCATCGCCTTCCTCCAGCACCATTAAATCTTCCATGGGTACTTCAGCGATTTTTCTCTTCTCTCCAGAATTTTTAACCACTTTCTGGCTTCGTTTTGGTTTAAGTAGTTCATCTTCTTCTTTCGCTTGTAGCTTTGCTTTGTCACGTGTTTCGATTTCCTTTGGTTTGGGACAAATGCGACCAGTCTTACGCGCCAAATACTCAATTAGCGTGGTCTTACCACAACCAACTGGACCGGAGAGGCAGATAGGTTTGGCAGCAGCAACGCCCAGCGCAATGCTACGCAAATTCACAATGCTTGAGTCAACTTTCACAATGCGATCGTAGCAGCCATCGGTGTCTGCATAGAATTGCTGATTGTCCTTGTTGAAGATTGGCAAGATTACACCTTCGATATTGGTAACTGATTGGTTTGCCTTCTCTAGCTTAAGCGTTAACTCCTGTTCCGGCAGATCTGATAAGTAATCGTATTTTCTGTACGTAGCCAGCGTCTGCTGCTCATCGAATTGAAGCCGCACCTTGTCTGGTACTTGGGCGTTTAGCGTGTGCAGATGAGTGCTCGACATATCCGTCAGCATGGCCATTATGTGATTACAGTAAAGCTGTGTCAGCTGACATTTAACACTGTTATCCGAATAGTTGGTCAAAAACTGTGACCAGTCCCACAACTCCCGGTAGTAGACTGCATCACTGCTTAACAGATGGTAGCAGCACTTAACGAGCTCCAAGTCTAAATGCTGCTTTTTCGTTTTCATAACGCCATTTGCATTTGTTTTTTTTGTCCTCTTACTGGGTATCTGGACATGATCATTGCTCTGTTGCTGCTCGAATGGTGCTGGCCGGTTGCGAAAGTAGCTCTTTGCAAATCTGTGTGAGTATAAATTGAAAATGTATATACACTATTTGTATGCAGATATGTGCAGTTTTACTACATTATAGGGAAAACTTACCTTTTGGCATCAATCGAAAGCTGCAACAACTTGGCCAAAGCAATGCATTCTGATTTATATTCGTCCGCGTGAGCAGCGGGATCCCACCGCAGCGACATTGTCAGCAGCAGTAGAAGTTCTTCCTCGAAGCTCACGGCCAATGGCACAGTGTATTCCGCTATCGTTAATTGCTGGCTAAGGCTGTTAAACAAACGCTCAACATCTTCTTCCACGTAGCGCTTTAATAAGTTCAAAAGTTGTAAGCACGTTTTTCTTTTAGCTGGGTGCTACCTACCTTTTTCTTTAGGAATTTCTGCAAGTTTAATACAAATACATCGTCCTGGGGTTCACTGGGAGTTAGCTGCAAGAGCTGCTGCACACTGCGTTGCAGTTTGCTAATTTTTACGTCCATAGCTTTGTCTCCTCTTGCATTCAAATTTAATTTTAACGCACAGCATGCAAGACAAGACGTATCAACAATGCGAATTTCAAAACACGTGCAGTGCAATCGCCCGGTGGCAGTGTGACCGTAAACCGTAAAAATACCAAATACTTAATATCCATTCAGCTGGCTGCGCTGGCTGAATGTTTACATTTTCGCAGTGAATAGATAGCTTAGAAGAAGAGTGCCGCGAATAACTGTTTCTAGTGGACCGTTCAAACACGTAAAACACGAACGCAATAGGAAGAAAATGTGTTCCAATAACATTTTAGATAAAATAATCATCAATGCACGTTCATTTGGTCATTTGTGTAACGAACAACCATTTCCAAATGTACGATCGCCCTCACTGGTAGGCGAATACTCAATGTCGGCTGAAGGCATTTTCGACCATTCCGATTCCCGCCTTAATTTCTTAACACAATTGGGAAAGGAATCATTTCCATTTTCGCTGAATGCAAACTACAACGGAATCAACGCGAATGCACAAGCGAAACTATCAAACTCAAACCAAAAATACTTGGACAATTTATTTTTATTTTTGAGATCGGCAGGATTTATTAGGCGTAACAGAAGCGGATTCCTGACACTGGATACAGATATAATGTGCACCCGACAGGTGTTGCAGCTGATCATGTGCACTCCGTACGAATACAAGGACAACTGGACAATAGCCGTCTGCAAGTATCGCAAGACCATCTATATGAGCCAGGTGCAAAATTCAGAGGCCGGTTCGTCATCGCACTTTGACTGTGAGCGGAAAAAACAAGAATTGTCGGCTGCTTATATGAAGGTGCTACGACAGCACTGCCTTATAAGACGAGGTAGAAAAATTTAGTTCCATTAATTCTTTCGTTTATTTACGCATATTGTCCATAGAGCAACCTGGTCCTGGTCAACAAAAGGATCTGAGCGGTCAATATTACGGTGTTTTTACCACTAATATATGTGGTTTAAATCTCCTTTACGATGCGCCCATTATTGCACAGCACAACCCAGTGTGAGTCCATAGCTAATGATATATGATGCTATGAGTTTCCCAAAAATTACCTTCTTTTACACTCTTATTTTCCTAGCATAGGAATGCCCAAGACGTTTGTGGATCTGTACTTTCGCTTGGAAACAATGAAACATTCCGATTGGTCAGCGCACAATCGCCAAGATGTCCTCAAATGGTGGACAGAGTCCTTCCTAGTGGGCATACAGTCAGTTTATATTGCCTATCACGATAAAAATGGCATCGTGCAAAGGATCAATAGTAAACAGACGTCCGATCTATATCGTGAGTGCGTAAGTTTTCGAAATGATAGAAAGCTAATTAATTCAGTTATGGACTACAACTGTATTTTGAATTTAAAGTATTTAAATTGGTCACCTAATGTATGTGCGCACTTCCTGTATTGCCTCTTGCGGAAAATCCAGGGCTTGGTGGATCATGTGGACTCCGCCAGCACCGTGTATCTGTTGGATTACAATTCAAACAATGGCAACATCACTTGTCGAGTCACCGAGAATCGCAATGTTCACTCTTTCATACCGGACTGGTATCGCATTATGATGCAGGAGAACATGGAGCATCTGAATGCAGAAGTGCGATTTAATTGAAAGTGACAGTTAAACGATATCGATATTTTATTATTAAGAAGAAAGTAGTTTTGACGTTTATTGACAGCAATAATTGAATTTTAAGAAATCGATCAGACTTTTATAATTAAATACACGTCATATATTTTTGTTTTCTTATTATTGCATTTGCTGATCGCTATTGACTGTTTGTTGGCTTGAGAATGGATTCGGTTTTACAAAAATATGGAAATGCTACTTAGTTACACGCTAGATTTAGATGCACGCAGCTTACAGCTCGGTCTTCTTGGACTTGCCGCTGCGGTCGAAGCCCTTCAGTTCTGTGCTTGCCTCCTTGGCAATGTACTTGACGAAATCATCGAGTTCGCGACCGCCATTATAGTTGACGGGCTTGTTCTTGGAATCCTTTGGCAGCCAGAAGAGCGTGGGGAAGCCGCGCACATTGAACTCTGGTGGCACATCGTTGGCAGTGGCATCCATTTTGACAATGGCCACTTCTTCGTCTTGCAGCTTCTCGGCGAGCTCATCGTAGATTGGTGTCAGTTTCTTACAGTGACCGCACCATGGGGCGTAGAACTCGACCAGCGTATCCTTGCCGTTATTGATGACCACCTCGTCAAAGTTTTTGGCAACGGCAACCTTGACAGGCGCATGATTGGATTCCGGTAGTGGTTCGCTCTTTATGTACGGCTCTAGTTCGTTGTCCAGCAACTTCTCAACGAAATCCTTTAGACTGTCCACAGAGAACTCCTCCTTTAATGCATACTTGAGGTTCTTGGCATCGCGGGCCAAAATTACGGGCTTGTCACCGACAAAATCGTAACCGTACTCATTCAACTCATGTTGGAAGTCATCCTTGGAGCTGATGGCAAAGTTAATCTTGCCGACAAACTCCTTGGCCACCTTGAGAACACGATTGCGCCAGTAGTTGGTGCCCTTGGGATTCTTCTGGTAGTCGACGGCATAGTAGGCGGTGATCAAAGGATTCTGGAAATCGCTTGATGTGTCCTGTGTGCGATGACCGACCAAACCATGGCTACAAATGTAAAGTATTTACTCAGTATAGAAAAAACGGAGCGAGCGGTATGTGAGTTACTTACAAGTTCTCTTTGACGAATGTGCTCAAATCGGATTCGGTGTTGCCCTCAAATTTAATAGTTGAAGACTCGAACTTGTTCCTTAAGTGTGGAGCACGGATTAGCACAATCTTATCGCTGTTTAAAAAGAGAGCATAAAGTTTGTGTTATTAATTGTTGTGTAAATATTTTATGAAGATGATTAACTGGTTGATTTTCTGTTCATCTCTGTCCGTATTGTTCACAACCATCACTAATCAAGCCGAGTTCCATATATATAAATAAAATGGAATGCAACATTTAGCAAAGGTCCTTTGCAAACTACAAACTATTTATTAAGATGAAGAAATATATACTGTATGGAAATAAAATAATTATGGATGCCAGAAACGCTTAAATGCTTGATATTGAAACTTGAGCATGCAGTTGTCCCACTATCGTCCCTCACTTACGTTTCCCCTTGATTCTTTAGCACGTCCTTGTCTTCGCTGTGTCCGAACCGATACTTTTCGCGATTTTTGTCTGCGAACTTCAAGAAGAGCTTGGCCAAATTCGAATTATTATCGCTGAAGTAACCAAAGATTGTGGTGTCCTTGGTGTCCAAGAATTTTGTCAGGTCAATGCTGCTCACTAGCTTGGATGCGGGTCCCACCTGGGCACGCATGTATTTCGCAATACCAATTGCCTCGCGTGGTCCATTGTAGTCCTGAGATACCTCATCTTGGCGGAAAATCTTCAGCGTAGGATAACCGTTAACTGAAAATTTTCCGCAAATCTCCTTGCCAGCTTCGGTACAATCGACCTGTGTGCAGCACACGCATGTTGTATTTGATATACATATATATTTAAGTATATAGTTAAAAATCTTGCAAGCTTACCTTGGCCATTTTGATTGGTGGATCGTCATCTTTAACGATCTCAGCCGCCTTGGCATATTCGGGCTTCAAGCGTTTGCAGTGTCCGCACCTAAAAATATATAGCAATGTTTAATTTAGAGACACGTCACACAATTCCTAAATTAATCCTTTATCTGTTTCTTGCTGATGTTTGATACACACAACTTTGAAAAGAAGTAGCAATAGTTAGAAAGCTCAACTAGCATATACTCTTTCTAATTCGGAATTAGAAAGAATTGTGCTCGACATTAACTGAATTATATACCCCTTATAGTAATTTATAATGGGTATATAAAAAAAATGTTGCTACGGATCTTATCGCGGGGGCCACCAAATTAACTGTATTCCTTATCAAACAAGCTAAAATGCGACTCAATTAAATAGTTTTTGCTGCGCGTAAGTTGCTTGTGGTACATGCTACAGCTGATAAGGTTCCCCTCAGATGTGGCATTAGAAAGAAATTTGAACTGCCGGCCGGCTAAATATCTTTGTATTCTTTGTCTGCACAGAGCCATAAGCACACATGTATAAGCATATACATGCACAACTTCAAACAGACAAGTTTACAGCTTCTTTTATAAACCTACACACACACTCTCACGCATACAGCTATAAAACGCTTCAAATAAATGTATGTGTGCAGAGAAACCTCCACTAAAATGGCCGACTCTACTGAATACCGTCATTCCCGATTTGTTGGCCCTTTTGAGCGGTGCAGCGCTGACGTGTACATTTGATTCGCACAAAATTAACTGCCAATTGGCGTTTGCAAGTGCCACGCCCACATCTCCCATTCCCTCGTCGCACTTACCAGGGTGCATAGAACATAACCAATGTTGTTTCATGCTGCTTCAAAGTTGATACGAAATTATCATCACCGAGATCCAGCACATCATGCTCCGCACCGGCAACAGTTGCGATAAAAGTGAATAGAAGCACTGCAGCTACTGAATGCCTCATATTGTTACTTATGTAGTTGGTATCCTATTTTTTAATCGAAAATATATATTATACGAATACTGTCTAACAACCGCCTACTTCACGAAAACGACACACGTCTAGGCCGGTCAAATGCCTTACGAGAATTGAATTCGCTATCATGGCGAGGGCCACGTCATTGACATTTTAAAACACTGTTGGACGAGTTACTCCGCCATTCCATGTCATCTGCTCCTCACTTAACAGACGCATAAATTTTTAAGTAACAGTTAAACGATAATAATATACGGTTACACTTTAAATTTATTCGATATTTGACAAGCGACTCGACAACGCCACGCTAGCAGAAACGAGGCTACAAGCTTCCTGTTTTACCGAACGCTCGTTCACTTTGTTCAAGTCTGTTGCCGGAATAGCATAGACTTTGTGATTTCTCATTTAATTTATTCGAGAGTAAGTTTTCTTAAGCAAGTGCAAAAATTTAAGTGAATAAAATATACTCAATGAACCAGCAAAAGTGCAATCGTCGATAAGTTTATAAACAAATATGCAAGTGAATATAATAAATTGCACATTTGTTACTGGCCTGTGTGTGTGTGTGTGTGTGTGTGTGCAACACTCAAAGCTAACCTAAAAGTGGCAAAGTGAAAGGTGATGACGCTG
Source organism: Drosophila longiperda (assembly GCA_035042125.1). Lineage (NCBI taxonomy): Eukaryota > Metazoa > Arthropoda > Insecta > Diptera > Drosophilidae > Drosophila > Drosophila longiperda. The sequence goes on from JAWNLV010000107.1 coordinate 13,901,190, forward strand.
GCTAAAGCTTAAACACGTGGCAAGCAGCAGTGTTAATTGCACAATGAAACATTGTTTATAGTTTCGAATGGCTAAAATGAGTCACTTAGTCATTTCTGCAATATGGTGTAATTACTGCTAATGCCACGCCCACATGCGATACATACATATTACATCTGTGGGTGGTCGCCTGTTGTCTTTTCCTAAATAGAGCGCACTCAATTTAAATTGAATTTGTAATGCATATTGCTTGCATTGCTTGCGGCAACGCATTGCACAAATTTCGCCTGGTATAGAAACGTGGTTTCTTTGCATTTGCAGCCTTTCTCTATACGTATGGGCATAGATTTTCAAGATGGCGGCTCACAAGGTTTGGTGTGACTGCTGACTGCCTAAATTAGCAGTGCTGGGCAGCTACAAAAAGAATAGTACTTTCATTGGCAGCTACCTGCCTGCCACGGGTACAAGTTAAATTCATTCAATGTTGTGAAATTTCTTGAAACGTCACGATTTCCACGCTGGTAAAAATTGTTATCTTTGCATGAGCTCAGCCCAAAATGGCCGACCTGCAGTACACTTTAGTTCTTGATCAGTGCATCTCTATCGCGCTGCTTACCATTGCTTGATCGCCCGTTTGCCTTTGTTCGAATCATTGCCCCGTCGCCATTTTACTTTGCTGTCTCGCTCACTCTCTTGCGGTATAACGGCGGCCGGCAACAGCGGCACAAACACACGCACACACAGCCACATGCCTAGATTAATTTTGCTGGAAATTTCTTCCTCATATGAATTATAAGTATGTGTTGTGTATGTATGCATACGTACACACACACACATGCATACATATTGAATTTCATTTGATTAAATTTTAATTATCTTGATTTTATATGATGATATCTATTCAGTTCTGCTACTGAAGAATTTTGACGAAAGCAAAAATACCAAAATCACTGAAAAATCGAGAAGTTATATAGTGTTTTTTTTTTTAAATTTTTTTTTTTTTGTGTTTTTGTTATAATATACTTACTTTCTTCGTACGTTTCTATTTGTTGCCAGTTTCGCTTGTGGTTTTCTTATACACATACACAAACTGTTTTACCACCGAGAGACATGCGGCATCGGCTAAACATAACCTCAAAGCAGAATTTGCTATGCGAAGCAAAAATGTGTAAACTGCAAATACCAAACACGTTTCGTTTTGAGGTTAGGTTTGAGCTGCTGGCACTCGAAAATGTAAAATTTAATGTTTTAAAATATGACAATTTCCCCTAATCAATTTAACACTATTGTTTGAACCCCTGTTAATTATCTGTTTGCTAACACATTTTGTTTACCCATCTGTTTCTTCCCCAATCGCTGATTGTGCCTGTGTGTTGAACCCATTTAAACACATACATATATATGAACCTGAATGCACGCTGTGACTTCCCAACACAAAAAAAAAAACTTGATCCCAATAGCTCCAATAAGCCAGCATGGGAAAAGAAAAGATTCACATCAACATTGTCGTGATTGGACACGTCGATTCTGGCAAGTCCACCACCACCGGTCACTTGATCTACAAGTGCGGTGGTATCGACAAGCGTACCATCGAGAAGTTCGAGAAGGAGGCTCAGGAGATGGGCAAGGGCTCGTTCAAGTACGCATGGGTTTTGGATAAATTGAAGGCCGAGCGTGAGCGTGGTATCACCATCGATATCGCTCTGTGGAAGTTTGAGACTGCCAAGTACTACGTGACCATCATCGACGCCCCCGGCCACAGAGATTTCATCAAGAACATGATCACTGGTACCTCCCAGGCTGATTGTGCCGTTTTGATTGTTGCTGCCGGTACTGGTGAATTCGAAGCTGGTATCTCCAAGAACGGTCAGACGCGCGAGCACGCCCTGCTTGCCTTCACTCTGGGTGTTAAGCAGCTGATTGTTGGCGTCAACAAGATGGATTCTTCTGAGCCACCATACAGCGAGGCCCGTTATGAGGAAATCAAGAAGGAAGTGTCTTCTTACATCAAGAAGATCGGCTACAACCCGGCGGCTGTTGCCTTCGTGCCCATTTCCGGATGGCACGGCGACAACATGTTGGAACCTTCGACCAACATGCCATGGTTCAAGGGATGGAAGGTGGAGCGCAAGGATGGTAATGCCGATGGCAAGACCCTCATCGAAGCTCTCGATGCTATCCTGCCACCTGCCCGCCCTACCGATAAGGCTCTGCGTCTGCCCCTGCAGGATGTCTACAAAATTGGCGGTATCGGAACAGTACCCGTCGGTCGTGTCGAGACTGGTGTCTTGAAGCCTGGCTGTGTTGTCGTTTTTGCCCCAGCCAACATCACCACTGAGGTCAAGTCCGTGGAGATGCACCACGAGGCCCTCACCGAGGCTGTTCCCGGAGACAATGTTGGCTTCAACGTCAAGAACGTTTCCGTCAAGGAGCTGCGTCGTGGCTACGTTGCCGGTGACTCCAAGGCTAGCCCCCCCAAGGGTGCTGCTGATTTCACCGCTCAGGTCATCGTGTTGAACCACCCTGGCCAGATTGCCAACGGTTATACTCCAGTGTTGGATTGCCACACCGCTCACATTGCGTGCAAGTTCGCTGAGATCAAGGAGAAGGTCGATCGTCGTTCCGGCAAGACCACCGAGGAGAACCCCAAGTTCATCAAGTCTGGTGATGCTGCCATCGTCGTCTTGGTGCCCTCCAAGCCTCTGTGCGTTGAGTCCTTCCAGGAGTTCCCTCCTCTAGGTCGTTTCGCTGTGCGTGACATGAGACAGACCGTCGCTGTTGGTGTCATCAAGTCCGTCAACTTCAAGGACGCTTCCGGTGGCAAGGTCACCAAGGCCGCCGAGAAGGCCACAAAGGGCAAGAAGTAGCTGGTTTTCTTTGCAAACAATATTAACAACAACAACAACATGAATCAGCCACAACTCAGCAACAATGATAAAAACAACAGTAGCCAGACACAAACACCTTTCCTGGGCAACATAAACGATAAGATGATGTTCCAGCAAAAGCAAAAATTTAATTTTTTCCATCGCAAAGAATTTCGTCGGATACGAATGTTACACGCCATCGAAGCCGCCTAGACGATTGAGAGAGGACGAACGCAAGAGCAGAATAAGAAGCAGATACTTTTCCCTCAATCCTAAGTTTACCTACATATACTTATGATCTTATAATAAATTGATTTTATTATAATATCATATTTCATAGTTCGTATAATTGTGTAGCAGTAGAGCCAGGCGTATAGCATTTATGTATTCGTTTAAATTAAATTTTTGATTTTCTAAACCTTATCTATTTTTTTGCACACTACTTTGTACACTACATTTGAAACAAAAACAATACTAGAAGAGAAAAAGAGATAAATAATTTTATTTACAACAAATAAATCCCACATTTTCTATTTATTCGTTTTTTCACGCCAAAAAAAAAAGAAACATTTTCCACATGATTTTTTATTTGCTTTTCAGTTTCAGCGCTGTTTTTAATATTACCTCTTTACACCCAATTCCGCATTTTATCCTTTGCCGCTTCCATCATCGCCAAACTGTGAAAGTACAAACACACTACAAAAAGTACAAGGAACTGCAACAAGCTATACAACAATACTTTACCTCATTTACTTGAATAAAATGCAAGAGATTGAAAAAAATAAATAAAATAATTGCATCTTGGAACATTAAGAGGTGTTTATTTAACCAAAGTGTTTCGGATAAGTAAATTAGGTTTTACAGAACTTGCTAAGTGTCTAAAGTCAATTGGCTTATTTGTTTATGAGTAACGCCGGATCTTCGTAACAAATTTTCAAATTTTGTTGTGGTTTTTCGGCGTGCTCCCGACACGGATCCTCATAACGGATGCCATGTGGTGTGACGATGGCACACTTCATCAGGTATTTCCCAAACTTTTGCACTTGCATTGAGGTAATACTATCGAGGACCCAGATGGGCGACAGATAAATGCGATCATCCTCGGCACGTCGCTTATCGCCCACAATGAACTTGGCTTTGTAGCGATTCTCCGTTAACTTGGCGCCGCCAAGCAGAAGCAGCTCCTTTATGTTGTTAAATGTGATGGGTCGGCACAGAGAAGAGACGTAGAAGAACTCCATGTAGCGGAATAGTTCGCAGCGATAGCAGCTACCAAAGGCTTGCCGTTCGGTGCGGCAAATCTAGCAAGGAATTAATGCAAGTAAATAAGGCATTTGTATATGTATCTAATTTGTACGACTCACCACGACGGCACGTGAGAATGAGGTTAGTTCGTATCGTTGCTCGTCTAGCCATTTGCCGGCCTGCATTGATTCTAGTATCCACTCATAGCTGATAATCCAGACGCCCCGTATGAGACCACGCAGCAAATTGAGCGTGCGACGAGGCTCCAAGCTAACCAGGTGTGTGGTGCGCTTTGTGACCGTGGGATCCAAACGTACTCCGCGCAGTTTGCGTATTGCCTGGGATGGCGTGCCAGAAACAAAGGTCATTCGATATATGGGGGCGGGAGGATTTATATATATGCTTCAGTGGATGTGTAGATTTACGAGCACGAATGTAATCAAGGACAAATTAAGACCACTTAATATTTTGCCAATATTAATGTTTAATTTATTTCTGTGAAGGCTAAAGAAATTCTTTTATTGCTACTGCGTGCTAACTAAGTTTTATCAATAATTACTAAATTTGTGATGATTGATTAGAATTGTGATTATATTAAACATATTGCAAACAATTAGAAAACTTTTTGAAACTACGAGCTAGAGTACAAAGAGGCAAAGACTAATCGATTCTATACAATTAGAAGACATACATACGAGACTAAAAATTTTAAAATACAAAAAACTGCCGCTTAACGCCTCTCTGCCGTATTACCAACCTTGTGGATGACCTGCACCTGCTCACTATGCATATTGGTGTGCACCAGAGTGTGTATGGTACGTCTCTTTGTTGCGCGCTTCACGCAATCTCCTTGCGACTCTGAGGCGCTATCATTGGTGTTAACCGAAGCTGTTGGTGTCACATACAAGTCGGTGTCTGGCTCATTTTCATCATTACCCTGGGGATTTGTTTGCAAAATCGGTCCAACGGCCGCCGTGGGCTGCTGCACTGCCAAAGACCGTCGGCGCTTGACGGTGCCAGTTGACGCGGTATTGCCGCTAATGCTGTGACGTGATCTCTTTCTTGAGCTGGATGATGGAGACAAGACAATATCCTCGTTTGGCGTAAACAGACGTCGCATTTTTGGCCCTGTCGACTTTTGATCGGGAACCACCGCCTGCAGTGGAACCAAGGCGCGACTCTCGCCCAGTTCGGCCTCATTGGCCAAAGCCAGCGATCGTCTTTGTGAAGTGGTGTTTATCGTATTGATGCGCTCATTGATTAGATCCATGTCGACATGAAAAAGCGAGCGTCGACGTATGCCGGAGGAGCCAGTGCTGCCTGGCAATCGTGTCGAGCTGAAAACTGGTGCAGGCGTCTGCTCGCCGATGTTGTCTAGTGATGTTTGCGTGGTTACATTCGCTCGGGTGCTGTGTTCCAAATATGGATTGATATTTTCAGCGTTCTCAACGTTCACTGCGCTTATTTCCATAGGATCTGTAGTGTATAGTGTGCTGCGTCCAGTTGTTTTACCATTAACAACCTCTCGGGACATACTAATTTCCATTGATCGTTGCACGTAGTCGGTTTTGTTTATAACTGACGTTCTTGCTTGAGCGGTTGGGTTGCTCATCCCCAGCGACATATTTTCAGATGTGGTCTCCACCAATGGCTCCTCGGCAATGGCTTGAAATGACGGCTTCTTAATAACTTTGGGTGTGCTAGGCTGGGCGGTGGAAATTGTTGAAAAGCTGCGACGACGCGAAATTGGCGGATCACTTTGTGCTGGTGGGTCAGGTGTATTTTCTATATTCGATGACACAGCTAGTTGCAAGCTACGGCGACGCGTCATTCTCAGTTCTGGCTGTGGCAGTGGTTGTGCTGTCGACTGAGATGAATTTACATCTAGGCTGGCCTTTTGGCTTATATTTAATAAACTGCGTCGCCGGGTCAGGCGCGGCTCTGTTTGTACTTGATTCTCCTTAGGCTCTTGTCTAGTGGATTCAAGCATCGAAGTACTTCGACGACTGGCACGCTTCGGAATTATCTCTTGTGCCGGCATCACTGTCATCGAATTGCTTCGGGGCTTGTCCACTCGCTTCGCTTGGCTAAAGTTTAAGCTTTTTTTGGCTGCTGGTTCCTCTTTGCTTGAGGCATGTCCCTTGTCACTTAAGTCAGTCTCATTTGCTTTGGTCTTTGGTACATCTGGCTGGGTATGCGTTAAGAGTGGTGTAAAACATCCGTTGGTCATTCTGTAGATTAAAGCAATACAATTTAGACGGTGGTAAATGCTCTGATATGATCCTAAATATATCATTGAAACTGTTGGCCAACGGCTAGAATATGCCTCCACAGGCTTTTGAAAAATCATCGCCCAACTTGTGATATAGATATAAATCGAGCTTAAGTATATTTTTAATAAACAATTATGTGAAATTATGTGAATATGACAAAATACACACCACAAAGTGCGATTAGTGTCATCAGTTTCAAATAAAGTTCTGTTTTGCGGTAATTATTTTATTACTTACCTATTTAGTAATCTGGTTGCTGGCGATTCGGTAAATTCTATTTCAGAAAGTTGCTTATTCTGGCTCAATGGCTTGAAGAAGCGAGTTATGTCGTTCTGTAAGATTAACGAACATTTTATTAAAATATTTGTTATGGCTAACAAGTAATAAAAGCTAACCTTTGGCGTTGTTGTGGTCTTGTCCAGAACTGAAACCTTCTTGGTAACTTCTTTATCCTTTGTGCCAGTGTCTGTTCCAAGGCGCTTTCGTGGCCTCTTTTTGAGTTCAGAATCTGGTTGTATGCAACGAACGCGCTGCAAATGAATTTGGAATAAACATTGATAGTGTGATTAGTCAGACGCAAAGTCAACTGATAAGTGATAAAGGTGCTGCTGCTTTCGTAACTAGGTTCTGTCAGTCACTTTTAGCTAAAACCACTGCTTTATTTGTTTATAATGTACGTGATGCTGTCGCCGTTGGGCGTACGTTTATATTATCGCGACTTTTATCTCTCTTTTATACTCTTTGGCCGTAAACAATCGTAAACCAGTTTTTCTTTAAGCATATAAAACATAAATTGAATATTAAATTATTAAAATATGTTAAATTTACACAATATATAATCTCTAATCATATTGAATTGCGCGTTAAATTTGTATTTTAATTTTTCCACCCAAAATTGTGGTTACACCGGCTCTCTTGTCTGCAGCCCTGGTTTTACTCACTAGACATGCGCTGTTGTGACTGCGAGCGCAGAAAGAGCAAACACCGTATAAAAGTTGCTATAATACAGCGAACAGCCTCGGTTTGCGGCTCATTCACTGTCCGTCGCGCTCAATTGACTGTTGTAACAAAAAAAAATATAACTAATCAAGCAGTATTAAAAACCAAATATAAAAAAATTTAAACATATTAATGAAACCACGCATCCGCAAGCTGGCGATAAGCAACAAGTGTGTAACCCCTCCTCCCACCATACCACGTCATAATTAATACAGCAGCTGACAGATATAAACAAATCATAATTATGTTTTGAAGTTTTGTTTTGGTTTTGTTTTGTTTTGTCATTTGTCATTTGTCAACACTTGTCGACCAAATTGGATTAAAAACATAAAGAAAACGCAGAAGGGGAATGAGCATCGGTGCGCAAAACCTGAGAAATTAAGAACGTGGCACTTTGCAGTCAAGTAAATCTAAAAGGGGCGAACGCCTCCTCTGCATGCCAGTATTGTGTCGTCTGCTTGGAAAAATAATGAAGAAAACTAGTTTTTTCTCCTAGAATACAGACACTTCAGTGAGATAACGCGCTTACACGTTCATACATTCTTTATGGTTGCTGAGCAACAACAAGACCAGCAGTAAATCAGCTAAACAAAATAGACGTGAGAAGATGATACCTGGCTATGGACCGGTGACGCAAGCTCTTTTGGGCACCCTGCTCACCTGGGGCTTGACGGCCGCTGGTGCAGCATTGGTCATATTTGTGCGCGGCACCCAGCGAAGATCCTTGGATGCAGCTCTGGGATTTGCGGCCGGCGTAATGATTGCCGCCTCGTTCTGGTCGCTACTAGGGCCTGCCATTCATTTGGCCGAGCAATCGAATTTGTATGGCGTCTATTCATTTTTGCCCGTAGCTGGTGGTTTCTTGCTCGGCTCGATCTTTGTATACGGCTGTGATAAGCTAATGTCTTATCTGGGTCTGAATAGCACCAACATGATGATACAGATGACACAAAACAACAAAGATAAAGCGAACATTGCCATTGATGAGCTCAAACGAAATGGCGCAAGTGCCCGGCATGCGTCCAAGAGTCTGGACAGCTTCTCCGATTGCCTGAGTGTCCAGCACAGCGGCGAATCGCGCCGTCGCAAGAAAGGCAGCATTAGTGAGGTTGAGCAGTGCACTTATACGACAGATTCTACGCTCGAACAACAGCGAGCTCAGGAGGCTCAGGATGCTCTTGCCCAATGGAAACATGTTATGTTGCTCGTGGTGGCAATCACTGTGCACAATATACCGGAAGGATTGGCGGTGGGTGTCAGTTTCGGTGCTGTGGGCAGCACAAACAGCTCGACGTTCGAAAGTGCCCGCAATCTGGCCATTGGCATTGGCATACAAAATTTCCCCGAGGGATTGGCCGTCAGTTTGCCGTTGCATGCAGCAGGATTTAGTGTAGGCCGCGCCCTCTGGTATGGCCAGCTGTCCGGCATGGTGGAGCCGATCTTTGGCGTCCTTGGAGCCGTTGCTGTTACGTTTGCTAATCTCATATTGCCTTATGCGCTGTCGTTTGCGGCAGGCGCCATGATTTATATTGTGGCCGATGATATATTACCGGAGGCGCACGCCAGTGGCAATGGCACAATTGCCACATGGGGCACCATCTCGGGATTCTTGATAATGATGTGCCTTGAGGTTGCCCTTTCCTGATCTGACCTCTCAACAACAACAATAACAAACAACCCGCACCCAAAGGTTCCTATGCGTGATATAAAAATGCATTCCAGACGGACAGCAACGGACGCCATCTTTCATGATTATATAAATTTTTAAATTCGCACGTACTTATTGTACATACTTTGTATGTAAATATCAAACCGCAGTAATTTGTGTATTTAGACTTGATACAATCTCAGAAAAAACGTTGCCTACTCAGCGCGTGTAACGCCCGCCCCAACTATAAGAAGAGAGATGAAAAATACCCAACAATTTTAACTAAGTATTTTTATATAAATAGGCATCTTGAAATATTGTACTTTTCCAGCGAGTTATGTAAATGACACGGGAGACGAGTTAATATTTATAGTTTTTATTCTTGAGAAGCTATTGCGGTAAACAGACGTGCATGTGAATTAGGTTTTAAGTTGTCAACGTTGATCAGCGTGTCTTTTTTAAATCTGTCGTAACATTTAAGTAATAAAACATAATGTCTGTACATAATAGTACAAAATGTATAAAGAAAAAACATATATTGTTTTTTTGATGCGCTTTTTCTTGCCGTTGCCTACGATCTGATAAGCACAGAAGACACGTAAAATGTTGTTACACACAAATTGAATTAGATAACCCAACGCGGACAAACAATAAGTGCTTGACATTTTGTTGTCAAAGATAAGAGTCCGTCAGGCAACGTATTTGTATTCGGCAAAAAACGTGAACTTGCAGACGGCACTAAAATCTATTTATATTCTTTTTTTATTCATAATTTATTTTGGATTGTTGCAGCCTTCGTTTTTGCAATTCCTGGGCTAAATTACTTGGTAACCAGGCCAGGGTATGCTTAAGTTGGGAAAACGATTGTTGTCTATACAACAAATTTAAATCAATAATTATATTAATGAGGCAATCCTCTTAAGCTAATTACAGGTTACGTGTAAATCGGAAATTCCCTGCTAAACCACTTTCTTAAGCATAATCTTATCTGATTCATCGGCGTGGTTTTGATAATGGTGCTTATTATTTTTTTGGCCTTATCGCAAATGTTTAGCAAACACAATAAGTAATAACTGTACTGATATTATATGGCGGTAATAAAACAATTAAATAGCCACTAGCTTTGAGCACGGTAGTTGGTGATATGATTTGTGACTGAAGAAACTAAGATTTAAATATATACGTGCCTAGCAGGTACAAGTAGATATTGCATTTTACGGGATCAAGTACAATTATACATAATAACATAATATAACAGCACTTACCGGCACTTTACCATATAATTCTGGATATTCATATAAATGGATATTGCTGATGGGAAACTGGCTGGTCTCACAGAGCCGTTTTTGTACTTTGCAGGCTTCAATCCACAATATAGACACAATTGGTATATTCCAGCTCTGAGCGCGCTTGTAGGTAGACGAAAGACCGTCCTTAAATACCACGTGTGTAGTATTACTGTTAAAATTTATATTGTTATTAATATGAGTTCTATTTCAGTTTTCTTGAGCTTACCGCAAAAGACGATCGTTCACTTTTGCGCCCAGCTTAGCAATGACGGTCTTCACGCCCTCGGAGCGATTATCATTGCCGGTGCGCACCTCAACGTAGACAATCACGTTTTGTAAAATTTCTGAGAGAGTTGGTGGCGGACAAGGATTGCGCTCCTCTGTAGTGATTATGCTTATTTCATTATGTGGGACATCGAAATTGTTATAATGTTTGTTGGGACTTCTGCTTACACAGAAAAAGTCATTAGTCATTTAAATTAACAAAGGAATCAAATTGTAGATGTGTGCTTACCTCATGGCACGCAAGGCGCGTATGCGCAAAGCGGCACTGGGACTGTCCAGATCGCGTTGTAAGTGATAAAGGTGGTTATCCCGTTTGGACGTGATTTGGGGCGTGAGCTGAGTATTGTTGTTAGCCACGGACTTCGGTGACCCTGTTTTTTGAGCAATCGGTGGCGTTCTAGCCATTGCAGCTGTTTTGACTCCCACACCTCCGTCTGAATTGCACACTTCCATGTCTGAATAAAAGTATAAAAAAATGCATGGTAAATATATGGAACAAATGCATCTAATCTGAACGCACTTTATCTTGTCCTTTCTGATTCACAAATTACTTGAAATTTTGATACGTAATTGAAATTTTGAGCTCACTAATATTAAAAAAGAATTTACATCGATAAATAAGTAAAATTACAAAGCGAACTTGCTGTGGTTTTAATAGCTTGCTTTGAACTCCAACGGAACTCGATCATTTTCATTTGTGTCACTAAAGTTTATGATACTTGTGCAAAACTTAGTTTATTTTACAGTAATTTGTGTATATAAGCTATCTTCTTCAATTTTATTTAATTTTGTCTCTAATAAGTAGAAAAAATGCGCTAAAACTTACAAGATTTATGCCGCCGCTTGAGGATTGGCGTACGAATAGGGTTGCAGCAATAGCATCAACATTAAACTATCGATATTATATGTTAACTAACATAGCTGTGTTATGTTAACAAATGTCCATGTGACCGATAAGCTATCGGTTATAAAAAAATATAAAATTTATCAATAGAGCTTGTACCTGCAAGCAATCCGAACAGACTATAATTTATATAAAGCTGTTATTCTAATTTTGTCGTTAAGAGTAAAGTCCTGTAGATCTCATGAAAATTATTTGTTAAATTATCACTTATTGTACGTGATCTGATAGACTCCAGTCTATAGGATCTGTATGCAACTAAAGGATTTTATTTTCTGTTGCTTTTTAAAACCAATTCAATAATTAAATACAAGCAGCTTGGAAAACTTTCATTTAATGCATAAACGTTCACATAGTTTTTAATATTCAAACTTATTTACATATTAAATGTATTTACAAGATATAAAACAATAAAAGTTATTCGCCTAAAGTAGCAAACAATCTGTTTATGACAACAAATCATCTTACTTCTTTGTTTTCAGAATGTGCCAACTTCCTATAATTTATTTTCTTTCATTTGCTTATTTACTGTGCACAAGTTGACTCTAGGACGTTCTCAGTCTTAAACGATTTAAAAACTATGGCAAAATTTTAATTGTAATTATTACAAATTGCATAATTATTAAATCTCATCTCAGGTATCTTATCATTAATTGTGTGTTAATAAGTACTATAATTGTTATTGCGTATTATTAGTTATACGCCCAAAAGTATGCTGATGAAGATGGCTGCATTTCGTATAATTTATCATCACAAAACTGATCGAAATGCATTCCACTGACCAAAATTTTAAACGTATGCTTTGACTAAATAGTTGTAGTATAATGCTAGGCGATGAATAAATTAGGGCCAGCTCGAATTTTTCATTCTGTAGGAGAAGAAAACAAATGTAATTAGAAAAAGTAAAAGCTGTTTTAATTAAACTACCTACCATGGGCGCTGATTAGACTACGCGCATCCCACAGCGACAGCTGCGACTGCGAGAGCCGATGCTGCTGAGGATAGAGCTTGTATGGGAAATACGAATGATGGAACGTGGCTATCGGAATGGGCGTCGTCGTCTGCGGCAAATGCTGCTCCTGCATCTGCTGTTGCTGTGCGGCCAACAGGAACTGATGATGCTGCGCCGAAATCTTACGCGAGATCTTCGGCTCCTTCTTGGGCTTACTGGCGCTCTGTTGCTTAGATGACTTGATGAAGTTGGGTATGCGTGCAAGCAGACCGCAATAATATGGATCATCCTGCTTTTTGCGCTGCTGCTGTGTGTTCTTCTGACGCTTCTTTTCTGTATAAGCCGGCGGCACGGATGCAGCCAACTCGTAATCCGGCTACATAAGGATAACGAGAAAATCGCATTGAGTACCAGATGCAAATATACTTTTTAAAGTCAAGTAAATGTAGTGATGCAAATATTTTTAATTAACTTACCTTTGGGACATAGGGACTGTCGTTTAGGAAGGCCGCACTGAAGACGCTGCGTCTACCCTTGCTGGAATTGCTCGAGTTTTGGGAATCATCGGAGGCGGCTGGCGTGGGATAGATGAGACCCACTTGGCTATCAATAGTGGAATACGGATCCTCGCTGGTCTGTCCCAATGTCAGAGGCATACGCGTGCCAAGCGCATCCATTGACTTGGGTAGCGATTGCAAGCGATTCTTAAGCATATCCATGGCGACTACATTGACAACCATTATCCAGAGTGGCGAATTGAGTAGATTATTGTTTGACTTGACCAAAGAGACCGCCGACAGGCACTGGCGCTCCAAACGGCTGCACTCCGGATAACTGCGTGAGCATTCACGATTTATGTTGGTCTGGAACTTCTTCATGTCAAACAACTTCGAAGAGGTTCCGGCCGTTAGGGACATTTGCGGCATTTGCATAATATCGGCGCCAATGACTGTCTCCTCGTTGGCCAAGGAAGTGTTGTTCACATAAATGTTGCTCTTGCCATAGCGTTTGATGAATATGTTGCCAGTGTCGTCCATTTTGATCTTAAAGCCATCGCCAATTGATTTTTTAATGACCTTTGTTTCGGCATCACGCATGGGATTCTCAAAGCCGTTCAATCCAATTCTGGAAAACAAAGTAACAGTTAGTGGGCAGTTGGCATGATGCTTTTCGTGGTCTTACCGGACGCCATCGAAGCCATGCTTGGAACCGTTTATGGTTATCACATTGGAGCGCGCATAGGCCTTTGCGACGCGGCGATTTTTCTCGAACACAATGATCTTGGCCCAAATCTCATCATCAATTTGCTCCCACTTGGCAAGCACTTCGTTGATATGATCCTGCATTACCAATTTATATATTTAGCATAAGTGCTGGTTTAAAAAAAAAAAATAAAATTATTTACTCACCCGAAACAACTTTTCGCGATCGTGCCATACATCCTCCTCTTGCTCGTCTTGTCCAATTGCGTCCAAATTGTCCAAGGAACGCGATATAATCTTGCGGCGCGAAATCATTCTCGTATGTTTGTTTATATTATTCTGAAAAGAACGTTTTTTCCAATTATTATTATTATTTTTTTTATGTACTTATAAGTATAATTACAACTGTTGCTGGCAGCTATATAACAACAGGAACAACAAAAAGAACAATCCAATTCTCGTCGCTGCTGGTGCGAATGACTTTTTGAGCGCCATTTGAAATGATTAGATCTTGGACGCATATTAAATTGCTAGCGTGTGTGTCGAGAAAAAGGAATCAAATTATGTGTATACTATTATAGAAACTTTTTAATCCGCCATAAGATTATTAAGCAATCAGCCAATCAATCTTTAAGCCAATGAACTTCATTCAACATATATTTCTTCCTATTTCTTTGCGCTGTTTGTGACCAAAGTATTTTCATTTTTAAATTGTTTGTTGATATTTTATAGAAAATGATATATATAAATGAAATGATCAATGTCACTGCCTGTAATTGCTTGCGCCTTGACGACACAATTTTTTATTTTGCATTTTTTCGTCAGCCAAACTACTTGCATTGCATTTCAATTGCCTGCTTGGTTTTTCTTGGTTTTATTATAGTTTTTTTTTTTTTTTTTCGTGGTGTTGAAAACCGTTTCAAAGTCAAGCAGGCAGCAAGCTGATTTGCTTATGCGCATTGTCAACGTTTTGTGACAAAATTCAGCTACCAGCTTGGCATATCAGGTGTATTGGCGGTCACGCACGTGATTGGCATTTAATTTGCTACCAGTCAAATGTGATCTATCAATAAATACGACACAGTATTTACTGTACGCAATGTGTGTCACACGAACTGAAAGTGAGTCTGAGAACCAATCGAGCTAATTCTATGGTCGTTACTTCCTAGCTCGTACTACTGCCCACCCATGCAATGCATTGCTAACCGTTTAGCACCATTTAAAAGTGCTTATCATATGTCTAATGGCCCAAATCAAGGGGAGTCAGTGACAAATTAAGGGCACAATGCGTACTGCAATCCAAATGAGCAGCTGCGCTCAATTTATTTTTTTTTAGTCTGGCGTTTAATAGCTGACAGGTCGCGCAGCATTTTAATCGTCGGTCAAATCAGACAATTCGACTGAATACAACGCATTTTGAGCTTTCTATTTGCTGGCTTGGCGTGGGCTTTAATTAGCAAACAGAATGGCCATAAGTCTGATTTATGTCACGTATACCAAAATCTGCAGTCGGCTTATTAATTTCTAATTTCAACTGAGTTTTGGTGTTTGCTAATTTTCTGAAATGCTTGACAACAAGAACTGATTCCTAAAATCCGTAATAATATAAGAAAACATAAATAAATCAATGCTTTATTTTGTTTATAACAAAATTGTATTGTTAATTATGCGAAACGTAGTTCAAAATTCATTCATGAGTCAACTTTAGTTCTTAATGACACCTAGGCCCCAGTGTCGAAACTCCGCTGGCCAAAATTACCCGAAGGTATTTTTAATATTCAGCTTCTCTGTTTCATCTTCTATTTAGAGTGTTGTGATTAAGTTCCCCCAGAAAGCCAAAGGTTTCTTGTTCAACTGCTGATTTTTTCTCATCTTATATGATATTTTTTTTTTTCGTTTTTTTCTCATCTGTTTTATATTGTATAATAAACAACGCATAACATTTCGTTCTTTTCACCGATTTTTTTTTTTTTGCCATTTGTCTTGCATATATGTATATATAAAATGTTTTTTGTATGCCGAACGTGCTGTTGATTTTTTAGCGATGATCACATGGCATCAGCAGCACACCAATACATGTACAAACACACCCATATAACTACATAAAATTTAATTAGCTAGCTGGCCTTTTGGCCATCTTCTTGGCCACATTTGCAAGTACAATTAAGAGGTAACTGCATCGAAATGAACAAATTATTACATTTATAAATTGTATATATTTTAAATCAATGTTTACGTTTTTTTGTCTGAACATCACATCACGTTAAAAAATAATAATGTAAATATTAAATTATGTTTGTTTTGCTTTTGAATGTTATTAATCAGCTAAATAAATTGAACACCGGTCAGTTCAAAGCCAAAATTGACTAACAATACGTTTTGCCGGCTATTAAGAGTGCATTAAGTGTTAATTGAGACGCCGGCGCTGTCGATTGATGTGTGTCACAGTTGCAATGGCAGTTGCCACTTCAAGTTCGTGCCTTAAGTCTTTCGTTTGCACGCGCACATTTTCCGCATGCCTGCTAAAACCACTTATGAGCAAAGTAAGCGTATGTGTTAATGTGACCGCCTAGTCGCGAGATCTTGATTGCAATTAATTATGTAAGTTGGGCCCGTTTCAAGGCCGCTGCCAAAAGCAGGTAACGCAACCAGTTATTTTATTTATAGCTCAACGCATTCTGAAACTGTTCTCGGCGTGCGTAAAACAAAAAAAAAATACTACGTCTCCGCACTTCATCAACGTTGGCCCAAGGCCATTCGGTTCCTGCGCAGAAGGAAGTCATTTTTGCCTTTTGTCAGCGATTTTGCTAAGCGGCTTAAGTGAGCAAACTTGCTGACTGGCCACAAATTGGCACAAACAGTGGCATTGTTTTATTTGTTTAATTGGCGCTTATGAATCATGCGGCAATTGCGCAACTATCGCTTGGCATGTGCCACACCGAACACCAACAACAATAATTGCATTTGCGTTCTGTGCGCCTTTCAAACTGTTGTGGCTCGCGCGCGCTTTTATTTATTTTTTGTGACTTGTCAACCTCAAGTAGCCAAAGTGGGGCACAACGGACCCACACCCAAATGCAATGCAAACTTAGTATGACAGCTGCCGCCTTTCTGTTTGCTGTACTTCAGTTTATACATATATATATATACAGTTTTTGCGCAAGTTCTTGGCGCAGCGCTGCAACCTTGAAAGTGGAAACCTAAACGACTTGAACTGTGAGCACATTTATGCCTCATGCGTTGATTGTTGCTACTTTTGTTGTGGGGGGGAATTGTCTTGGGGGGGCTTACATGTCCGGCTATGACTCTGACTAAAACGAGTTTGACTTTTATTTTCAATTGCTTCGTTTGCGTGAAATACATTCTATGCATTGCGGTCACCAATTTTTTTTTTGGCTTTTTATCTTTTATATGGCCCATAAATTTCGTTAGCAAATATGCAAACATATTTGCAAAGTGCTCCTGTAAAACAGCACCTAAGACTATAAAGATAACTTAACAATTATAAATTTAATCGCCTGCTGCAACTGATACTTAAGTTAACAATTATATGATTTATTAGCTTATATTAAGATTCCCATTCAAATCACATATCGGGCATCATATAGAAAATAGACTAATTTTTTAACAAACAGAAGAGATAAAACAAAACATAATAATTGTGAATTGCTTGCACAATCACATGGGCTAGGAGAGCTGCTTATTGTTCCTATTTCCAACGGAACTGTAACAAACAACAATGACAACAACAATAATTCTGGTTAACATTATTTTTATGAGTTGGCACTTTTATTTGTTGCTTATTTGTTTCATGTGATCCAAACTCAAAAATTTAAAATCATATGTATATGCACATATAGTACTACTACTATCTGCTGCAAAAAAGAGGCACGCAACATTATGAAAAGATGAGTACCTCCCGTATAACTGACATATGTTGTACTTAAATTATAAACTTTTGCTCAACGTTCAGCACGTGCAGATGTCAAAATACAGAAGCTACAGTAAAATATGAAACTAATATTTTTGGGTTGTATCTAGGTTTTTCTGGGTTTCTTATGAAATTAGCCCAAATAATCTTAATGATTACTGTAACCAAATATAATCTAAAAAAATACTTTATTATAATTTAGATTACAAACAGAGAAACATATGTTGTTTCTAATAAGAGCCTCTAAGCTGACTTACTTTGTTTTTCATGATTATTTATATTTAAGGTTTTTAGGTCAATTCTTATGTGTGCAAAGCAGAGCAAACTAAAGCAGAAGCTGCATAAACAATTTGTTGTTATCTGAAGAAGTGCAGCTGCTTTGCTATGCTGTCTGGTTGGTGAGTGTTGTTGTTTGTGTGTGTGTAGTGTTGTGTTGTGTTGTTTTGTGTGATGTAGTCGGGGCAAGTACAAAGCGGCGTATGCGCAACTTGTGCTCTGTCATTTGATGTGCATGTCGCTCATTACATCATCATCATCATCAGCAGCAACTGCCGCGGCAACAGCAATATCAGTGGCAGCTTCAGTGACAAGTGCCAGTGTCTGTTGGCAATCTCGTTCATGGAACGCGAGGCGGGGTCGCGGGTGACTTTTTGCGGTTGAAAATCGACCGCGCTGCATGGCACGAAAATTAAAAATTCCAATTTTCACTTGCATTTTCATAGCGAGTTGGGCTTTCATAATATTTTCGCTAAGTTATTTGTCTATCGCCTGCCTGATTGCCAGCCAGCCAGTCGCTGTTGCAACTGTTGAGAATTCTCACAAAACTATTTTTATTCGCATTGGCAGTGGTATTCGTGCCAGGAAGGCGCGAAAGAGAAAAGACAAAAATTACACAGCGCTTTCGTGCGACTTTAACTTCCGCTTTTGTTATTTTTTTGGTTATATTGTTATTCGGTTATTTGTTATTGTTATTGAGTGATTATTTTTTTTATATATTGGCGCGACGGCATTGTTTTTGGTGTGTATTAAATTACTTGCAAAATGTTATGAACGTTCACGATTTGAGTCTTATTTTTTTGTCTATTCTTAGACTACGACAAGTGGCGAATCTCTAAAAAAAAAAAACAGAATCACGCAAGAACAATGCAGATGTGAGCATGTTATTTGATTATGTTTGCTCATGTTCTACGAAGCTGTTTCGAAAAAAAATGTGTCTCGTTATGCTTGAAATTTGACAGCAACTCATTTCAATTAGTCACTCAGTCATTCATCGTCAATCAATTTGCCTATGGTAATTTTTGCCATTTACTCGTACTTGTAAATGATATTATGATTCACTCTATAGTATAGATTGATGCTCTTGCATTTATTTTCCAGTTACATTCGCAATTACATCATTAAGTTATCAAAAACACTTTGCAACCGATTTTCAGACCATGCCAATAAAAGGCAAAGCAAACGGCAAATCATTAACAAAAAAATATATATAAATATATATGTGTGGCATATAAAACTCTTACACTTAAATATAATAATACAAAATAAGACACAGTCTCAGAGACCGAATAACAATACACAAGCTTGAAGTCTTTATAATACTTTCAATGTGTTTTTCTTGTTTTCGGTTTACGCTTAATTGGAGTTCATTAAATTTGGTTTCAATTTGAAAATGAAATTGAAATTGAGCTGTGCGAACAATCAAGTTCCTAATTAAATATGAAATAGCCAACAAATTATTAAGATATATCATTAAAAACACATAAGTAGCACGTAATTCAATTGATTGATAATTTGACTAAAAATTCTAGCAAGTAATCAAAAAATTCAGGGGCGAAAGACTTAAGACTGGAACTGGTTTTGATTTTCTAAAAGAAATATATGGGAAAATAAATCGAAATTGAATGCCACAATAGAGTAAAGATTTAGTTACAAATACGATGTGTTTACTAATATAAAGACCTTAAGAACTAGGTCGAATGTTAATGAGAGTGAGAGGCACAACTATTATACACAATATTTTATACAAAATGTAAATATTTTTTAGCAAAAGACCCATTCTGTATGTGTCACATGATTATGCGAAGAAAGATATCAGATATTAAGCCAAGTCGGCTTTCTTTCATAACAAAGACAAAACGTCGGCCAAAGACCCCAGTATTACGATATACATCTTGCACAGGTAAAAATCACTCTATGATACCCGAGCGGGGGTTACGCATCGGAGTTGTGTGTTCTTTGGGAATTTTGCATGCGATAAGTTGCCGATTATATCGCCAATTTGTGACTAAGACTAAAAGGCACTGAATTCTGTCAAGGCAAGCCAAAAAATTAAATGAACGTCTGACATTTTCGGTTTATGAAAATGTGAAATTATATTAATGTAAATGCTAATCTGGGTGTAAATTAAGCACACGCAGTCCAAGCTGATGTCAAACGGGTTTTGTTTTTTACATTGAAGGTTGACAAGGCCGTAGCAACAGCAACAGAAACAACAACAATAATAATAATAATAATCGCTGCACAATAATTTTTATTCAGTTTGTATGGTGTACGCTATGATATGGTCAGGTATGCTTTATAACATTATTGTGATTATTAAATGCGTTGGCTTAGTTTATATTTCATGCTTAAGAACCTTTTGTGCCTGCTACTAACAAAAGACTCAAGCAACGAACTTGATTTTGTAATTTACATGCCCACAAAGACTATGAGTTGTTTTTTATTTATTATTGTTGTTGTTTATTTTTACATTCACGGACAGCCACATTGATGTTATATGCAGTGGCTTTTGCCGTTTAGCACATCCACAACACACACACACACACACACACACACACACACACACACACACACACACAGAAATACAAGCGCATTCTAAAAACCAAACATGTATGTATATTAATAAGCCACAGCAAAACCGCTAATTAAACGCCAATGCGCCGAACAAACCAATAACAATGTCTACAACCAATTCAGAAATTCAGATATAATTGCACAACTTAGCTGCCAATCAAATCATTGTTGGACGTGCTGTGCTTTTAATTAGCAAAGAATGACAAATTATTTATTTTTTCATCCCCTAAATGTCAAGGTTGTAACTTTATATAGAAATAAATAAAAGTAATGTCATTTGGTAAACTTACCCGTGCAAAGTGCAATGTGGCGTATGCGCAATGTTCGAATATCCAAGAAATCGAGAAAAAAAAACCCCAACTGATGATGCGACGCACTGAAGTTTTGGGCCGGCTGCTGATTCAGAATTTGTACTTGGCTAAACGCCCACAATCATTCAACGTTTATATCTTTTTATATGTATATTTTATCTGTTTGTTTTTTGATTTGTTAAAATCTATTGTGGGTTTTAATGGTTTAGCACGCTGTCTATTTTGTTTTTTATTTCTATTTGCACAACACTCTCCGTGGCTTTAGAACGGATTGGCGACGCGACTTGACGACGGCTGCTGTGTCTTTTCTGTTATTGTTTTAGTATTATATTTAGCTGTAGCTGGTTGCTCTGCAAGAAGCGCGCGCTAGAACCGTTCGCCTCAAGCAGGGTATTTCAACTGGCCAAGTAACGGTGTGGCCTGACCAGAAGACAGCACCAAACCGTAGAAGCGGCCAAAAAGTGCCGAGCGCGTCGAAAGCTCTACACGAATGCCAAAAAGCTACCAGACGAGCCATTGCCGAACAGCAATGGTGTTGCCGAGCCGAGTCACAGCTGCAGTTTAAGTCTTTTGGCTAGACACAAGTTTCAGAAGATTGGTAACAGTTCCACGCTGAGGTTGTGTCGCTGCTAGCCTTCATTTCTTTATATATTTTGGCTACTCATAGAATGACGCACGCAGTTTTAGCACTTATGCTAATGTGCTTGGAGCATTATGAACATGCCTAAAACGCCCCAAAAGCTGAAACATACCGCTTCTTTCAATTTAACATAATTAATTCACAGCTTGTTCAACGTAATTTTGTTATTAGGTCTTCGGTTTATTTTGGGCGTGTGAATTAGTTTTATATATTTTATACTGATGCGGATGTGCCGTTGTTTCTGTTTCTTTTAAGATTTGCTACTGCTGCGGGGTATTTCCCGGCTAGAGCGTTCTGTCTACAAACCCACTTCAAGCTGCTTTATTTGGCCATAGATTTCTGTATCTTTTTTTATTTGCTGTTATTTGTTTTTTTGATTAACTCAACGAGCGACATAATTCAGCTTAGTTTTCGTACATTTATGGCAATTGTCTTATATGGCATGCGGCTAAATGCAATTTATTTGCTCAATTCACTGACCAAAATATGCAAAAAGCGGCTCACCTATGTATGTTGAGCTGATTGCGTGATTCATGTTGCCCGCTGGTGGGTGTGGCAATTTCGGACTGCTTCCTATGGTCAGTCGTCAGAATCAAAGAAATTTGTTTGCATCAGTGTTAATTGATCTTCTGTAAACAGCACTTTAAAGTTCAAAAGTAAAACAATTAAATAAATAAACATCGAATTTACTTTTATTGAATGTATTATAATATTTAAACAGTATTTGAGTAGATGTTTAAATCAAGTATTTATGATTGTTTTTTTTTTATTGACTTTAGAATTTTTATTGTAAATTAATTGCTTTTTAGTCGACTTCCAGTTGTATACCCCGTTCGTTGAATATATTTAAGAATGGTATGCATAAAATTACCTCATCTCAAATACTTTAACGGCTACAGTTTATTGAAGTACGTATGTCCGGTAAGCATTCCTTAACTATAAAATGATCACATCAAATTATCAATACTAAATGTAATATAATTTAATGAATTATATATAATTATTTCTTCGGTCGGTTATTGATGTAGATTAAGATTAAGCATGATTTGAAGGGTAATTCATAGTCGAGCAGTTTTACACTCATTCTTGTTTAATATATGCAATATGAAACTCGTTTATTTCCCTCGTTTAAAAATAACTTTGCACAACATTTGACTAACTATTAATCTAAATATTTATTATACATATTGAAATTAAATTCAATAAATTAGAAATATTTTGGCCAATTTTCATTATCACCGGTGTTAGTTTTTTTTTATTTCAGTTAGCATATTTTGTGCAGTATACAATTTTCGAAAATATTGTCAATGTGTTGAACATTTTCTTTCCAATAAAAATAGATGAGTATTCCAATATCTACTTAAATACAATTTTTGAGCTTCATTTGTGATACAGTTTTCATCCGCAACGAGCAAATATCATAGGAATGCTTGTTGCCTCTTGTTACCTGTTGCTTTAAATATAACTTTGAAATGTTTTAAGTGGCCGGCTGTTATAATCAATGTTCATGGGTATTCAATCACAAGTAAACAATAAAATAATGTAGTAACAATTGCTCAAGAATAATACACACACACGAAAAAAGTTGGAAGCGGGTGACGGGAGGGTAGGTCGTTTGTTGAACTGGTCATGTTGTAATCGAATATAATTTTAGCTGCTGCTTTACTATTATTATAATTTTTTGCCTTTTGCTTTTTTGTTTTTTTGTGTATGTGTGTATTGTTATTGGTTTCAATTAAAATGGTAACAACATTAGTTAAGCGCTTGGTGAATGGTTAACACTGAAATAAATGTACACATTTATAGAGAAATATGCCTCGTTTTGCATGGGTATCATGGTTATAAACCATTCCATTCCAAATGGGGCCCGTTGTTTTAATAATCATTACAAATTGCTTTGGCGTCGTACAGAAACAGACACAACACAACTTGGGACCAACGAACGACCTTGCTACACAAGCAACTTGATAAATATAATGAAATGAGAGAGAAACAGCCACAGATTTGCGACAGCCAAAGCAAACTACTGAAAGACGAAAACATGCGAATAAAACAAAAAAAATAAAATGGTTTCGTAAAATTACAAGCCAAAAAATGAGTGGACGCTGCTTGGGAAATAGGCGGAGGGAAAAACTAAATGCCAAGACGCTAACAACAAAAACATAAATTGTAAATACGAAATATCAACTTGAGTGATATGGTAGCCCCAAAAAGATAAGAACAACCAATTAGCTTAGCCAAGTCGAAATATAAATACTCTTTAAGTGGCATAGATAATTATGTCATGACTTTGAAGAGTTATTAATGAGTTGTTCACCACTGTCCGAAATATGTAAACTATCAATAATGTTAATTAATTTTTAAGCTCTCTGCCCTTTAAAATAAAAACAAATATATTGTTAAATTATAACTGTTCTTTAAATTCTTGTGTTAAGCTTTTTATTGGTTCATTTTGCTTTTCACACGGATCTTTCTTACACAGCGAATTGCGTAAGCGAACTCAAGGAATAAACATGCGTAAGTCTCCTGCAGCCTAAGGGCTTTTAATCTTTTTCATTTATAACTTTACGTTTTTAATTATTATCAATAAATTAAAATTTGTTCTTACACATGCATATGTAATTTCCATGAAATCTGGAGTCAATGCTTCGAATTCATGACAAATTTGAGCTACTCTCGCATAATAAATGCTCGTTGCATATGCAAATTGGAAGACCTCGGTTACTTGTCAACTGTCAGTCAGTGCTCCATGGCATTTTGTAGCAACATGCTGAAAACATTTGTAAATTCTAATCGGGCACTGAATAATTGATTTGATTTCGATGCCAACCGAAACTAGACACCAAAATGATCTGCGATGGCCGCTGGGCAAAGCGGAGCTTAAACAGCGATTTGTGTTTAATTATTTGCAGCTCATCGCGCAATAATAATAATGAATTGTTGTTGCTCCATTGTTTGTTGCGCGTATTTTGTGACTCTTTGTTTTTATTTTTTATTCGTGTTTTATTCTTTTTTTTTTTTTGCATATTGTACTATAACTACAACTACAAGCAATTTCCGCATGGCACTAGAACAGCTTCAACATTGTATTTGCTCGTCATTTTGATGTTGCTGTTTTTGGTGTGTTTGCTTGCGATTTAAGTCCATAATTCGTGCGGAGCTGACACACAAAAATTCTTTGCGGCAACTCAAGTGCGCAATGTGGGCAACAGCTATAGACAACGCCGCGTATGATTGATAAGCAAATTACACAAAAATTATTGTGGCTCTGTATGGGCGTCTTGTGCGCCAATTGCGTATACGACATGTGTGCACGTTCCTACTAATGATACGCCTGTCCCTTTTTCACGCCTTGCCTTTTAGTTATTGCTCAATCAATCCATCAATCAGGAGTCCTTCAACGAAACGGA
Source organism: Drosophila longiperda (assembly GCA_035042125.1). Classification (NCBI taxonomy): domain Eukaryota; kingdom Metazoa; phylum Arthropoda; class Insecta; order Diptera; family Drosophilidae; genus Drosophila; species Drosophila longiperda. Next base: position 13,925,975 of record JAWNLV010000107.1, read on the forward strand.
AATGCTTGTAACAATGAAAGAAAATCTTAACTACAAGAAAAACAAATGAATCATGGTGGCAGCCACAATGACGTAACAAAAAATTATAGCTAAAACATTGAGTTGATTCAAAAATAACCGCCTAGTGTCAACGACACCATCAAAATAAGATATACCAAAGTTAAGGTCAAAGCTGCTTGAATCAGCTCAACTTGGCTGCAGATTGTCGTGGTTTCTGTTGTTGTCATCACACTTCCAAAGACCTTGATGCTCACAATTTTATGACATTATCGCTTTTGGCATGCAAACCGCATTGCAATCGAGAGCTTCTTAGCCCGAAATGAGTTTGTTTATGCCTTAAAAGTCGAGTAGACAATTCATATTCGATTCCCATCCCAATTACATGAAACTCAAAAACCAATTTACCATAGAAATGCACTCTAATTTTGTACTATAAAATAATTTAAATTGTTTGATATTTTGCTAATAACTTTTAAAATAATATTAACTTAAATAACTTTATTATTAGTTAAATGCCTAATATATCTAAATAATTATTTAATTGACAATACGCTGAATGAATTATGCTTTTGCAATTTATTTTGTGAGTAAGCAAGCTTAAAAAAATTAAATTATAAGTGCTTTTTCAAACCTTCTTATATTTAGTTACGATTAAGTATTAAGAATTACGCGATCTTTATTAAAAGTCGTCATTAACCAAATTTTCGCTTTCAACTCACTTGGACAACTCCCACTTTTCAGTAGCATTTGTGATTGGAGTGATTTGTTGGATTTTTTTGGTGGGAAAGAGATTTGTGAGGCGTTAATTGAACTGAGTGGGGCACTTTGGTTCAGTGCTTCAAATTATTTGCAATTTCCGCGTATAGAAATCAACTGATTAGCTGGCGCTGATTAACCTTGGTGCTTGGGAAACCTGAACAGATTTTACCACTCCTTGGAAATGGGTAGGTTTGTTGGGCGCGTTAATATGTAAAGCACAATTTGTTTACCATATTAATCAAACGTGTTAAAACCATTGTTTTATTAACAACCCAAGAGCCAATGGCGATGACATAGCAAAAGTTGTAAGTGTTTACATGTTAGTCTTACATGTGCGCCCATGATGATTTTGATTTTGTGGCAGGGCCATAATAATTGGTAATGGGTATTAATAAGCTGACACGAGTTCTAATATGTCTTATTTCTTATGGGAGCGCGGCCTTGACTTAACTCACTTCAACAGTGGCCAACAAATTTTGAGATGCTGAGTCAGCAGACGACTTTTCACATATCACAAACTGAACAAGCGATCGCACAGCGATTGCAGAGGTTGCAACCTGGGACAACTCGATGTTCGATAATATCAACAGACATGCACCAAGCTTGCTGACAGCAAACATTCATTTTACACGATGCAACGTGCCAGGCAAGACACACGCTGAGTTGCAACATGGACAGCAGGCTTTAATTAAGTGCCAACGATGAAAACTTCATACTGTCAGCCACAAAGTGCCATTAGAAAGAAGATGGGGAGAAGCACACCAAGCAAGTGGCACACTTCCACATAATCGTAACTGGCAACTTGCACTTTTACTCGACATTAGAACAGCAACTGCAACTTCAGCAGCTCAGAGAGAAAACAACAACAACTCTGCCAGACACATACAGATCTGATCTGCTGCTGGCCAGACCTGGCGATGGCGTCGTGGACTTGGAGACCCCATTCTGACAACCTGAAGAGTAATTGCACACATAATTCATGCTCAAGGCCGTGTTGCAGCCAAATGAATTTCATTTTCAGCACCTCGCAGCAGCAGCAGCAACAGCAGCAACATCAGCAACAGCAAGAGCAGCAACAGATGAGGGAAGAACAACTTAGGAGGAGCTTGGTTACCTGGTCTTTTGTCTAGAAGATGAATGGTCTACAGTTGGTGGCTGCTGTTTTGTGATAGCAACTTATTAATCTTGCTGCAAGCAAATTAGCACATCTTAAAAACCAAGAAACCCAACACTCGCTGTAACTTTAATTATAATAAATGTCAGCTTTAAATATGTAATTAAGGCAACTATTGCAGAATGCATTCCGTCAGAGATTTGTTAGCGTTTTCAAGTTAAGAACGTGTTCGATAAGGTTCAATATTGACTGTTCAGAGTGTGGTCAATAGTAGAATTTGTATTAATTTGCACATTTCAACCTCATTCCATGTAAGCTAATACGTAATTAACGCAATTAAGCAGTCCACTCTGCCATAAGCTGAATTCAAAGTCAATTGCAAGTGGCTTTAAATAAACTAATTAATGTTCTAAGATAAAACTGGCAGATTGCATTAATTGCAGTCTCAACGCTCGACGATTGCCATCGCGAGATATTGAAATATGGCTGGGGGGGTGACTACTGCTTCGCTGCATCATAAAATAATGGAGCTGTATTCTGGTTAAGGAGAGAGAGAGAGGAGATTGGTTTGATTCATAAGTGCATCCGTTGCTGAAATTTATCTGCGCCATTAGAGCGCATCCTCAACAGAAACTGGTGTGTGAGTTCCACGCGTGGGCGTGTTCTGTCTCTGTTGCTCTGTTGCTATGTTCGCTGTGGGGCCACCTGATTAATGTGTCCACTTCAGTGTGGACCGACCCCATGCCGGTTCCAAGGTGCCGTGCAGACAAACAGAAAGCGAAAACGATAAGGCACCTCAGAACTGTTGCTACTGCACATAAATATAAATTTATTGCTGCTCCGGCAAATACACAAACAGCACGTAAATCAATTATGCACAGCGAACCCGGCAAATGGCATAAAAATGTCATACAATTTGTGGCAATTACAAGTAGCAGGCGATAAATATTTATCTAGCACACTCGGAGAAAGCATATCCCTACAACTCAATTTTGTCTAGCAATTATCAAATAATTTATAGCTATATTATTGATACTTAATTTGAACAAACAATAAATAAAAGAAAAAGTAAATCATTTTTTTTTTATTGATTTTGATATTTGTCTATATTTATGTAGCTGCACAAGTATTAAGGGAAAATTTATAAACAATTATCAAAATATATTTATTATTTTTAGATCATGTTAAGTCCTACAATTTCTTGCAGTGCAGTTATATGTTTTATTGCCTGGCGTTAGGCTGCAACAGTCGACTGACCGTCCAAGGAATTATGAGCAAGGACATTTTGAACTTGCCAGCAATATTTTAAAGCCCCCTCTATTTATAGTTATATACGTGAGTGATTATGGCGCGTTATCAACTCGGATTCTGGCTTAGACCATTAAGGTTGACTTATTTATAGACGCATGATGTATGATTTAGCTGCAGCTGGTATTGCCAGGTATCCAGACTCGAAATATCACACTTGTTGTTGGTTTTTTTTTTTTTTAGGAAAACCAGATTTCTACTGCTAATGTGTTCTAAGCATCTGATTGTATCATCTGCATACAAATAGCTTAATATAATCTGTAACATGTTTGTGTGCGTAAATACTATGTAAGTTGGTTCTTAGCCCCTGTGTGAGCATGCTAATAATGATACAGACAGGCTCGGTCGGTTTTGGCCTTGAATTAATATGAAAAAATCGTATAAAATTAAAACTTTATGAAAATCAGTGACAAAAGTTTTAATTTAACGACATCCACAGAAGTGGCCAAAGTTAAAATCTTACAATTAGAATTTGGCTGCTTTTGTTACCCGTTTTTCGTCTTGTTGTATCTGGTTTTTATTTTTTTTTTTAAATTTTTTGCTTGCGTCAAAGCAAATTTGTATGATGCTACCTAGTTGTCTGACATCAGGCAATGATATTAATCTTCATAGTTTATATAAGAATAACTAAGAAACCGAAAGGTGTGTGGATTCTACTATGCTGGCCACTGGCATGAGCTCCTTTTAACTTTTGGTTTCACATGAGCACATCGCTTAAAAATAAACAAATTGGGCAACTAGAACCGCGTTAAATGTGACAGCCACATTATTAATATATTTCAATGTTGCTCAGTTGGTGGTGTCTAGTTGCCAACTGAAAATAAAAGTGATTTGTTTTCGATTTTAACATTTATTTAGTGCTTCTTTTTTTAAAAAACTGATGGCAGCACCATTAAATTTTGTATGAATTGGTTGTTATTGAATGCGATGGGCTGAGTAGTTAAATAATATTTAATATGCTGCTATATGATGGCATAATTCAATATGCACATCATATGTAAAACTCAACTATATTTACCAATGAAAACCAGTTAACGCAAGAAGTCTAAAATGATTAAGCAACGAGCATTAAACGAGATCTACATACAATGATCTATCCGAGAATTTTTTAGGCGTGGGTATATTGAACTGACTTTTTGAAACAAAAATAAAAAAAAAATAAAAAAAAAGCGACGCCAAGCAATTAGCGTGATTTCCTATTTGGTTAATATGCAGAAAATTAAAACGGGTGTGCTTTAGCTTTTTTGGATTGTTATTTATAAACAAAGTGAATTGTATATATAATATGTATTTGTATCTTTTGTGGGCACCAAATTAAGTAAAAAAAACAACAAACAGAACGGAAGATTAATGAAACTCGAGTACATATCTGTACCATCAGAGTCAGAGAGTCCATTGTTAATGGCTTTAACCCACCCAAGCAACAAAAATTGTCTCTATCTCTCTCTCTCTCTCTCTCTGCCTGTCTCTCTCTTTCTGTCTGAGTGTGGCTTTTACTTCCGTTAGCGAATATTATTTTTGAATTGTTTAATTGATTTGAAATTGTTGAATATTTTCTGCACACACTCTTAGAGTGACATTAATTGCTCGCAAGCCTGGTCAAGAAGCATTAGTTGTCTCTCCCTCGATAATAACTGCAAAACTATTTGTTAAATCTTTTTGCTTACAAATTCAATGCACAAAAACAAAGAATTTAATGATGCTAAAAATAATCTATATAATTATTATTATTGCGTTTGCCTGAGGCTAAATAAAAATCTGCATATATTAATTGAATTAACTAACGATTAAGCTGCATTTAAGCAAATTGGTTTGCGCGATTAATAAATCACTATTATCGCTATATCTTTGAATAATTTCACTTTTCTTGAGAACGCACATAGAAGCAGTTTCCCTTTTTTTTATGACTGCATGACATAATACCATATTGACGGGTCGGTGTTAACCCCAAACTCTATATATATCCGGTTCAAGTTTTGAGCGAGAAAAAAATAAAAGTTAAACACATATAAATTATCAGGGTAGACAAAGCAAACGAACAATTTAATAATTAAATTTTATGCTGAATGCTAAAAAGTGTTTAGTATTTTATTTAGTGCCCCAACCAGTTCTTAAAATATTAATATACAAGAAAATGAAACAAAAGCTGCAAATTGGAAAAGGAATTTTGCGAACGGAAAGCAAACTTTGTTGGGTGTGTTTCGCTCAGCAATTGGTAGCAACACAAATACATTTTTGGCCAAAACTAAAGTTCAAGAATTGTGACCTGCGGTCAAACACGCGTCACACGCAGCAAGTTCAACGCACGTTGTTTATATATATATATATATATATATATATATACAGCATGAACACCCAAAAAATGAATTATTTATACACGTTGTCAAAAAGTTGCATCCAAAATGCTAATTATCTGAAATGTCAATACAAAATAAAAATAAATTTAAGAGTTAATAAACAGCTTTAATTTGTATTATTTTATTTTTTATTTCTGGTTTACCGTTATGCAGTTAAAAATGGGAATTTAAACAAGTTAAACCAGATCGAAACATTTTTAACTTTTTTTCGTGTGGTTTTGTATTTATTAATATTTAGAATGATATTGCGGCTAGCTAAAAAAATGTTGCTCGCTAAAAAAATGTTGCTCGTCGTAAATGATTCCCCTGGCAACTGGGCAAGTGCTATAAAATAAGATTATATATTTATATATATGCCTGTCGAGCTATATATATATATATATATATATCTGATATGACTTATATATTTATATGAAATACATTTTGTTATTGTATGATTACCTCACAGGAATTTCCAGCCATGCGACGACCTTGTGACGTCAACTCATTTAGATATTGATACAACATACAACTACCAGTTTTGCAGCAGACGAACTGATGATGTTTCCATCTTGACTCATACGTCAACTATAACAATTTTTTATTATGACACAAAATATGCAAGAATTTCCAAGCAGATGAAGGATTTTCGAATCGAATGTGAGTGAATGGAATGATTCCGATGTTGTGTTGCTGGTGACTTGGCTGATTTGCAGAGCTGCCCACTCAGAGTAGACAACGGTGTCGCTTAAGTTGTTTATTGCAGATGTTGTGTTGCCTGTGTAACTAGTACCAATGCCAGAGGGCATCGCTATATTCCTACGGGCTCGTTTACAATTGTTGATGGGGCTGTGAGTTGGCGTTGGCCATTGCCAGCCCATTGCTTGTTAACATGATGGGCAGCAAATGGGGCTGGCTGCAAACAATGAGAGGCTGAAAGTGAAACTGAAATCGAAACTGTTGGGGCAGGCAGCAAGCGCGAAAATAGAGCAATAAGTTGCACGCGTTGCTCTCTGTGTGCCCCAAAGATGCGTGGACAACGATAGCGACCAACTGCAGGACTCCTCCACCAACTGCTCCTTTACAGCTTACAAAGTTATTAAAGCTGGCGTGACAAAGGCGGCCCAGGCGCATTATTTTATTTTCAATTTAATGATGGCTTACAGCGCTCTTGTCGCCGTCTGATTGGCTTCATTTGGGGAGCATACACTGAAACAAATATATTCGCTCGAAATTCGAAGATACCTTAGACATATTTTTCAATTGTAAAATATTACAAAAGGTACATTATTATTTGTTATGGTACTTTCTAAATATAATTCGAAATTTCAAATTTCTGGAAACATGAACATACAGCATATAGCAGGGGAAACTATTAATGATTTTTGAAATTGTTGTAAAAATTAATATGTATCTCAACAGTTTCTGTTTTGTGAATTGTCAAAAACACTTTTAAAAATTAAAAAAAAATTATAAGAAACAAATTATTTTTTCATATTTTCTGGATGATAAATTAAATACCATATTGAGGTAATCCATATGTAATCCAAGAAGTAATCCATAAATGTTAATATATTTTTTTTAAGTGCAACAAATTTGCTGCTGTAAACGAAAATGAAAACGCCGTCAAAACTGAGGTTTTGGCCAGCCTCCAAAGGAGCACTCCAGGCTCCTCAGCTCAGCTTGTTGTCAGTCAGTTGTGACACTGTTTAGTTGTCGTGTGCAATTGTTGCGGGTGTTTGTTGTTATTGTTCTTTGCTGTTTGCTGTTTGCTGTCAGTTGCGTGCTGCGGTTCGGCGTTGGAGGCGTTGCCTCTTTTGCCGCATACAATCACCAGAAGTGATCGCGATTGCGCTGAACTCCAAAGTAAACCAGTGTGCAAGGAAACACAAAAACAAAAAAAATAAAAAGAGAGAGAAACACAGAAAAAGCAACCGAAACACATACAACAACTAACTAACAAGGTTGCAAACAAAGTTGAAGGTCGGACAGCAGCCCAGCCTATACTAAACACACATATATTTGTATGTATTTGTGTGTGTGTGTGTGTGTGCGTGTGTGTGTGTGTGTGTGTGTGCGTGTGTGTGTGTGTGTTTGTGAACAATATCGATATCGGTCGCAGTCGTCGCATGTAATAAGTAACAAACGCCGCACGACATACGACATTTTTATGCAAAAGACATGGACTTATGTTTGAATGAAGGCGATATGTGTTGGAGCAAAAGGAATGGTGGGTGGGTGCAGGGGGAAGGGGGAAGGGGAAATCTATAGAACCTTATCGCTATAATTGAAGTAGTCGCATTGTCTATAAATTCTTTGGCCAGCTATGTGGGCAGGCGGCAAATGCTTTTGACTTTGACTTGCTGTTGTCAATGCGTACGCAAAAATATGTAAAATGTAATTAAACAAAAAAAAAAAAAAGCGGCTGGCTCCAACTCTGTGCAACAGCTTTTCCAGCCTCTGTTCTCTCTCTCGTGTAACCCCAGGAAGTGGCCCACAAATCACGCCAGCAACTTGACAACTACTAATGACCACATGCCAGCTTTCAGTTCAAATCCAAATTCAATTCCCTGACATTCTAACTGGAAACAAATGCTGATGCGGCTGCTGCTGCTTCTGCTGTTGCAGTTGCAGTTGCTGTTTCCTGCTGGTTGCAGCTGTGCCCAGCTGGTCTTGCAGCGAAAGCAGAAGAGCGAGTAAAATGAAGAGTCCATGGATTGTGATATTTACTTGCACTTAAGTGAAAACATTGATTGCATTGGGGCGCTTAATTAGCCGCCTTGACTGATGACAATGAAATGGAAAACAATCACAGCTTATCAGTCGACAGGGTTGTTAGTGGGGGCAGGGATGTTATTGGGTTGCTTAGGCACACTTTCAGTGCTCGTTAGAGTTTATCCAAGGCAAGTAGCTATCGTCTCGCATGCATCTCTAATTTATATGTCAATCAGGCAAACGTATGAAGCCAGCGAGCGCATAAACTACACATAATTGCATTTACTTTGCCCGCAAGGATTAGCTTGGCTGATAAGAGGATGGCAGACAGACTAGTCCAAGTCCGACTAGTTTCTGAGCCGACAACATCACTGAACCTCAACTTCAACCTTCGTTGTTTGAAATGCTCTCGTAATAAATTGAATTCAACTCTTTTGGCTCTAAAGTGCAAAAGCAGCAGAAACCCTTTTTTTTTTTTGCCTACCTCATCTTGGTCTAGTAGTAGTCCTATGATCATGTACAATCCCTGGCTGCATCTACTGGCACTTCTAAGACCCACACACGCATTCGCATGTAGCTGGCCAGTTTTATAAGCCAACAATTGGCATAAATATCACTATGTGGCTCCCTTCAAGCGTGTGGCAGTCGCTGTTGCAGCAATTGTTGCTGCTGCTGTTGTTGCAGCAGCAACTGTTGCGGCTGCTGCTGTTGCTGTTGCTGCCCTTTTGCCAACCGAGTCTTGATAAATTTCTTACAAGTTTGGTCTAACATTTTTATTCTATTGCCGACCGACACGATGCCCTTGCCAAGGCCCATGATTGAGTTAACTTCATTTGTGGCAAGCGACACGTGCGATCTGTGCTCGGTTGGATTTGTGTTTAGTTTGGGATTTATTTTATTGCCTCTTAGGCAAACACGTCAGTTATGTTTGCGAAAGTACATATCATCAGGACAGGACATGCGTGTAGGTAGAGTCCAACCACAACAACAACAACAACAACAACATCAATTGGTAACAAGCAAGGGCACGGGACTCCAATAAGACTCAAATGCATTTAGAGAAATACGCGCATTGTACACGCCCGACTCACAAATTTATGGCAAATTTTTATAGTAAAATCTTGAAAGTGTCGAAATTGCAGAAATTGCAACAAAGGGCCAAAGGGAAGAAAGAGTGGAAGAGAAGAGTAACAGCGCAGGCGTCAAAGGAGCGCAACGAGGCGGCAACGTCAACAGCAGCGCTGCTTGTTGTGAGGTCAGCTGCAATTGCAATTGCAACTGCTGTCCATGTACACGCCACTCTTCCGATCGTGGTTAGCCTTTGCCTCCGACTCTGACTCTGAATCTGGCTCTGACGCTGACTCTTCGCCTCCGCATCTCTGTCTCTATTCATGGCTTCACCTCTGCATTGGCAGTGGACTTGGACTGCTTGTTGTCGATAATGTGCTTGTGGTAATTTAGGGCCACATTGCAGGCGATCTACTTGCGAGGTGTGTGTGCGTGTGTGTGTGTGTGTGTGTGTGTGGCGGCCTTAAGGGAAATGGCAAATGGAAGTATAACCAAAAAACATTATCACATCTATCGATAAGGGAAAAAGTAAAGCATTATTTATCGATAAAGTTGTCAACAAAAGCGTTGTTTTTTTTTTCTGAGTTTACTTATTGATTTACTTCAAATTTATTTCTTAATTATTTATAAATACAAACTGCATAATATAATTTGATTTATAATTTAGGAGTTTTATATGGTTTAAGTATGACTACATTTGAAATTGTTTAACTTTGTGAATAATAGCTTATATATATCAGCAAAGATTTGTTCCATATAAGTGTGTATAATTAATTTTAGTCAAGGTAATATTTGCCAAATGACAATATATGCACAAATTATAATGAATTATACTAATTTCCAGATTACTTATGGAATTAAAAGTCTTTATGTGAATATGCAAATGGTGATAACACCTTCAACGGCTTTTGTGCTGATGAATTTGATTGTGGCATCAAAATTGTGGCATGCAAAACTGTCAAAGCATGTCAAACACTTCGCTGGGTGTCTGCTGCCTGGTGATTGCTGCCGCTGCCGCTGCTGCTGCTGGTTGGGCACCCAGCTGAGTGGCAAAAAAAAAAAACTCCTCCGCAGATTTCTTTTGCATCTGGCATTTTTGACGTGTTCTGACGGCGTTGACCCAGTTTGCGCGGTCGATTGCTCGATTGCTGCAAGATGACAACGCAACAGCATTTCTGCTTGATCTTAAGTATTTTGACCAAGTTATTTTTGTACATAAAAGGATTTGGAGCAGTCGAACTGAAGCCAATGCAGTTGGTATTGAACTTAAAAACAACTTGTTACAGCCAGTTAATATGCTAATTGCTTAGCTGTTGTTGTTGTTGCTGTTCTTGTTGACCACTTTGTAGTCGTCAGTTGTCGTTTTGTTGACTGGGCGTGGGAGTGGGCGTGTACATGTACCGCAAGCTGTCATTTTGATTTTGAGCTTGACCGCTGACAGGTTGTTCGCTCTGCTATAGAATTAATTACGCCGCATTTGAAATTCGTTTGACTTGAGCATTCTAATTCTTTGCAATTCAAATGCGGATACGTTGCAGGGCCAACCCCAAAGCTAACCCAGCAGCAGCAGCAGCTGCCACAGCAGCAACGGCGACAGCAGCTCGTTTCCTATCTCGTGTAATATTTTAATGTACGTGCCAAAAATAAGCAGATAATGCGATGAGGGATTACACGTGTTCGGCGCATGTACTGCGGGCCAGGCATGTCCTTAACTTGCAGTCAGCATCATGGATGTACCTGTTACTGCTTCCTGGCCGACTGCCTCGACGAAAATTTAGAGTCGCGAGAAAAAAGGTTCGTGCAACTTGAGTAGCAGCCACAAAACAAAGTATCAATGCGGCATTTAATTGATTTATTTAAATGCTAGACACAACATTATTTATGATGTAAAACATGCCACATAATGTACCAAGCTTCGATTTCCTATGCCAAGACCTATGCTTATACCTGCCATTGACTTTGGGCCATAATAAACTGCAACAACAACAACAACAACAATAAGAATTGGTAGATCTGAAGAGTGGTGTTGCAAAGCAATGCGCTGATTGGTTTTGAAATGGAAAAATTAGAACAAGTACCACTTGACAGCAAGGCTGCAAAATCAACAATAAAAACATTGCAAGGCAACACGGCCAAAGCCACAGCCGCAAACGTAGCTAGAGACATATTTACACTGGAAAAAAGTTAATAATTTTTAGACTAACTTATTGTCAGAATTGTTGAATATATTCAACATTGATGTAGTTTCAGATAATGAGTAAATTTCATTATTAACTCTTATTTATAATAAAGTTAAAGACTTTCATATTCAACTTTTGCTCATGCGATTTTATTATTCTTGCTAAATTCTTAAATTAAAATTCTTAACCAAAAATGAATGGCTTTCAAATTTATTAGCCTTGATTTCGTTTTGTGTAGCATGGCACATGCAAATGCAAATGCTGCCACGTCAGCAATAAATTAAAGGCAATTTCAGTCAAATAAAATGTTAACGGTGTTTTCTTGTAGCCAGGGCCTTAATGCCGCTACGTTGGCGGCGTTGACGGCAACAAGCATTTGCCCTTATTCAACTTGGAGTTGCCTGCTTGCCTGCCTGCCAGGCATGCCTCGATGATGGACAATGTGTTGTTGTTGTTGTTGTTGATGCTGTTGATGCTGTTGCTGTTGCTGTTGCAGCATAGACCACAAGCCTGGTTCTGAGGTCTGCTTGGACTGCCTTTTGGTATTTGTCACGTTCGTCCATTTTGAGATCCACGTACATGTTGGCGCATTGTTAATAACTTTATTCGTCGTCGTCCTACTTGTTGTTTGGTCAGAACGTTGACAATGACACTGCACCGTTATTTATGAGCTGTGTGCCCCATGCTCAATTATTGACATTGAACTCCTGGCGCCCGCATCGCACACACAACACACAACACACAACACACACACACACGCAAATAGAGACGACACGACTGTTTGTGGATTTGTTTGGATTGCCTAATCAGCAATCAGGCCCAAATCGAACAATTGTGTCATGGGCCACCGCCAGCAATTAAGTCATATTTGCCGTTATGCAAATTTTCAGAGCCAGAGCCAGAGCCAAGGCAAGGTCAACGGGAACACGGGCAGCACCAAAAATGGTCGAACATAGACCTGGACTCAGCAGACATAGACCATGTTGCCATTTAGGAATTCGCTGTATCATGCGCGCCAATTATGAATCCGATATTTTTGGATTCTTTGAGACGATGGGGTGCCAAGGCAGCAAATATCTAACTGGTTTCTTAGCTATGTTGGTCCAAAAGAAATTAGAACAACTTGTTCAAGATCTTAATGTTCTTATTGTTGTTGTTATTGTTGCCAATAATGTTTTTGGTAATGTAAATTATTTCATTGGTCAGCGACTGTTTGCTTATTGTTTTTTGAGTTGACCTTCTTTTTGGCAACACTTCTTTGTTTAGCTGGAAAACCCAGTTGCTGCTGTTCTAACCGCAGGTTTTTCACATTGATTTAGGGATTTTACACTTCAAATATTTGCATGGTTATAAATATTATGATGGCGCATTCATTAAGTATTTGATGGTGGCTTTTTGCTTTGTGCTTCCACTGAATCATCCGAGAAGGCCGCAAGATTCCACTTGGAGAAAGTTCTAAAAAATGCGATGAGACATGGAGTTCATACAGCGATAAGCCGGTTAATAAGCGAATCGGTTAATGATAAGTAAAAGAACTTTTATTGCATATATATGAAATGTAAATATGACACATATTGTGCAAAAAGTGGAGTGCATGTCAATATGTAGTTAATAATTTCGACTGGAGTTGAGAAACGGTTAACGAAAAGCAGTCTGAAATACACATATAGAGGAGGCAAATGTATACCCTAAAGAGCTGAAGAGAGTTTGTACATAAAAATATATCAGAAATTGATATTTATATGTAAAATCAATTATACATATTATGCAATATGTTGAAAATCTCTTTTGCAAGTTTCAAAAAGAAATGAGAAAAGTCTTCCCCTTTCAAATATGCTAATAGTGTTCATAGTAATGTTTTGTAAGGGTTAAAGAAAGATTACATACATATACATATATATATGTAATATAGTATGTATGACTTATATAAAAGTGAAGTGCTTTTTAATTGTTGGCTTGAAATTTGTAGGCTTAAGGTCAATTGAGTCAACGTCAAGCGTCGTGGCAATGCCTTTGGATCAGCCGATCAGAGGCTGCCAAATCAGCCAAATCATTGAAGCTGACGAATGGACGCGTCCTTGACGCAGTTGCGCAGAACAGGCGGGAAAACAATGGAAATTAAATCATTATTAATGGCCATAACAAAGGAAATACCAGAAAACTGCAACTAAACAACTGCGGTGACTGCTTTTGCCGCTGCCAAGTTGACGGCAAGTGTAACAAGAACAAAGGCAACAACAACAACAACAACAATATTAAAATCGGGCAAAACAATAAAAATACTATTGCCAGCGGCAGCAACGCAATTGTTCATTTTCGGATTTTGCACCTTACAATTATTATTATTATATATTTTTTGTATCTTTTTTTTTTTTTTTCATTTTTTGCGCTACTATTATTTTGCGCATGACTAACCAAATGCAATTTCAGATGCCATTCTTTTTGTCTTCGATTTGAGGTCTGAATTGTGTTCCTTTTGGGTATGCCTTTGTTCCACTTGGCGGCGAACGTGTGTTGCAATAAAAAATCACATTAAGACCGTGCAAAATGAAACAAAAATTGACAGACAATAATCGTATAATCGTAAATTAGTAATCAGTTGCAAGAACATGTGTTTACATAGTCGCCCCACAACGACGCCGCAGGTTCCATTCTCAATTACACTTGTACCTCCAGTTTCACTTGGCTGGCTGCCAAATCGCAACACTTGCTGACCGTTCTTAGCCTGGTCAATTTTAAAAGGTAAATGGTGGTCATATGTTAATTAAATCGTTGCTAAACGGAGGGTTTTCAGTAATAAGCTGACACACTTCTTTAAAATGTGTTTATTACACGAAGCCTGACAAATTGTTGCAGCTTGAAGGTGCTTTTATTTTAAGCTGACAAATATAATGCGCAAGTTTGTTTCATAAGTCTTCCGACTTGAATGTTTATATGTTTATTTTTTTAAGTTTATTTTTATTTTTTTTTTTTTAATTACATTTCTTGGCAAATAATCTACACGCATACAATCGGAAACCCTAGAGACAGATTTTATTTATAGATAAGGAGCTAGACTGGCAAATTTGAAATATATAACAATTTTCTTTTAATTAATTTAGTTGTGTGCTATTTATATTTATTTATTTAACAGCTTTTTGGTACAAATTCAAATAGTAAACAGCCTAAAATTATGCAATGAAAGCTATGCTTTGGAATTTACTAACGGACGCAATCAACTGTATTTTTCTGCATGCAAACAATTAAAAAAAAATTAAGCAAAAGCGAAGACAAACTGCGCTTAAGAGCAAATCAACTTAAGAGCGCAAAAGCTTTCGTTTCTGCTTTCGCTCTCTACACGATCTCTGCACACGCTCTTGTTCGTCGCTAAGCTGTAGCTGGCCGAACCACTCTCACTTTTCAAATTGCATTTGCAAGTCGACGTCGAAGCCACAGACGAAGACTTTTAGCAGCTTTTCGGCCCACTAGTGTGTGTATGAAAATATATATATATATATATATGTATGTGTATATGCGTTAAAGCTTTAGTTCCCGTTGGCCACGCCACTTTTGCAGCGGCTATATTGAGAGCGAGTGCTGGTTTTACCTGTTTCAGTTGCTGAACACCTTAACATTATCGATTTGATATTAATTTTTGCGCAATTTTGCAGTGCATTTGGGTGGGTGGAAGGGGAGCAGAGGGGCTTTAAACTTGTCCAAGAAATATTTGCTATAAAAGTTGCTTAATTAAAAGTTCCAACAGCAGCAAAGCTAGTGCTTAATTATGGCCCGTGTCTCAATTACAGTTAAGCTAATATGTTTATACACACACACAGCTGTGCCTTGAACTTCCATTATTAGCCAAGCGGCCATTTGCAATGCGACTATGAACCAGTTAGTCGTTGCACTCGCCCTGCTAACTTAACTATGTAAGGCAACCAAGTTGCAGTCATAATTTAAATACGCTCGGCTTGATAACACTGCGTTGGTTTTATTTTCTGCTGTTGTTGTTGTTGTTGTTGTTGCTAGTCAAAGCTTGCCTTGGCTGACAGTTGCGTTGACATGCTACTGACAGCGGTGCATGGGAGCTATACCGTTAGCGACCGGTCAGTGGCTACCTGTTGTGACATGTGCTGGCAAGCTGACGAACTTAATTGACGGACATTGATAATGGTCAATCTCTGCGTTGATCTACAATCAGATTAGTCAGAGCTGCCCTGATTACTCACAGAGATTAAGTCCTATTGATGCCACTGAATGGGGCGGAATGTACACACACACACACACACACAATATGACATTAGCCCCCAATAAATCATTTTGATGTGAGCTGAAGCGCGTCCAAATTCCAGGGAAGTACGCTTTTGTCAGGACACACAGAGCGGCATCTGTAAAGCGGACGAACGGAATCTCAAAGCGCAGGCTGGAACATGTGCGAGTCTGGGGCCATTCAAGGCCATTGGTTGTGGTTGTGGCCGCATAAGATTTATGAGTTAAGTGACACCCGCATTTACTTGGCCAACAAACTGGTTTCAGATTCAGTTTCACTCAGTTCTTCGTTCGTTTTTGCTTGCTTGTATCTTAACTCTTATCTGTATCAATTATCAATTAATAGTGGCATAAAGCAAATTAATATCAAATAAGATGCATGCAAAAGCAAATACTAATTAAAGAAACAACATCGAAAAGAGTTAACTAAAATCAAAGTCAAAACAAAATATATTTGCGGTTGCTTCAATTCATCTTAATTAGTGAGTGTTCGCTGGGGATGGGGCAGCGGGTGGGCATGTCCCACTGCTCAGTTAATTTTTATGCAACAAAGAAAAAAATAAAACAAATGGCAAAGTGTGCTGCAAGTCACGTTAATTTGTTTATTTAGTGACATTATCCAGTTTTTTAATGCATATTTTAACGGAAATACTTGGGCAACGAACCCTGAGACTCAACAATACAATCTGAAGTTGAGGGCCGACTGCAAATCACACGCATCCATCAAGATCACTGAATGAACACATCAATGCCCATTTTAAGAGCAGCCTAAAACTGATGTATTCGAAATGCCGACGACTGCCCAAATTAAACCTTGGCGCATAAATTAGTCACAGCAGCCCGCAGTGAAAATTTTATCTACAAAGTATACAAACGAAAAAAAAAAAAAACAAACTAACAAATACCTTCTTTTTTGATAGCCAACGCATTTGTGGCATTTTCACATGAAGTCTGAAAAAAAATCTGCAAAGATTACGCAATCCCACATAAATTATACGTCTTTTTTAGATGACGACGGCGACGATGGCGGACAGTGGACTGTGGACAGTGCTGGTGCCGCCTGTAATCACTGCCTAAATCAAGCGTGGCAAATTGGAGCAGACACAAGTGCGCGCTGCTAACTACCAACTAACAAACAAGCAACCACCAACCGCCGACCGCCAATCCAACAAACCAATAACCAGCAAAACCACCAGCCAACACCAGTAACCACAAACTAGTTGAAAATAAAAGTGCTGAAAATCAGCAACAAATCTACATTTGCGCTAGAAGCGAAAGCAACAGTTGCCAACTTTAACTGGACAGCAACTGGAACTGAAAAAAAACCAAATGCTCAATAGTTAATACTCAATACTAGACAACAAAAAAAAAAAACTGGACCTGTTCACTGCTCTGTGCACGATAATTGCGCAAAAATTTAATAAATAACAAAAATAACTGAACAAGGCGAGTACAATAAAAAGTATACTCTCATATAATTTACGAATAGAGCTGGAAATATTGGCAACTCATGCTTTAAATTAGTGACTAGCATTTTAGAAATGGGCGTCGCCAAAAATTTCGACACTTTCACTGATGCAAGCTTATGGGAAATGCATATATTATGTTAAGGAGACAGTGTTTTTCAAGAAGTTGCCACATTAGAACAAATTATCTTTAATCTACATATGTCTAAAATTAAACCAGCAAATACTTCCCGGTGGGTGTCTGAATAAAACCCTGAAACACGACTCCAATTTAAACGCTGTTCCTGCCGCTCACTTATGGCACTGGATCTGGAACTGGTATTGCCAGTAAAACTCCATAAAAATTCGTGCTGCCTGCTCAGACAGTTTGCTGAGATACGAGTACAAGTCGAAAAAAATTAACGTTGATTAAACAAAATTGTTTAACATTTGGGGGCTGTCTGTTGAACTATGGGTCAAAGGCGATGCAGGTTAAATTTGATATGAATTGATTTGGGGCGCATTTTGGCGGAAAGTCATAGTTGTGGCCAAAATTGTACCTCGTACTCATACCAACTAAATGCCTTAGGTAATGCTGGCTTTTAAGGTCGCCTCTGTTATTATTATTGTGGTTTGTGCTTTGTTTTATTTAGACCATGTATGTATGTCGAGCAGGCGTTCACTTTCCAATTAGCTGGGTGCTGCTGCATTCTGCAGTGTCTAATTTAAAGCACGTACAAGTGGCAAAACAGCTGCCCAAAATGCCTGCTTAGGGGAAACAAAAACAAAAATAAAGAAATATATAAAATAAAACTCTAGGCAACGGCAGCAGTTTCAATTTCAAATTAAATTTGTATTCAAATAGTAGACCATTGCGGACCGGCAGCCTCCGCGTTTGGTTTGAGCCGCCACTCAACTGGGCAATGACAAGCAAATTAACCACAACTGCTGCTGCGACTGCTCAAATCTTTTGAGGTTGCACCACAGCACAGCCACAAACTACCAGCTTTGGATCTGGACAATCAGCACACAGCACAAGTCGCTAACTTCAACTGTCTCCATGTCTGTTTGGCGCTAACTACGTACAACTATAAATATATATATATATATATAAATATATATATATCTGATTCTGTACGCTGTACAGCTTAGCCCAACCCATATTCTGTATAGACAAGAGCAAACAGATACAAAAACTCTGGTCTAGACAGCTCAACTGTGGAATACTTTGTATTTAGATCAATGTTTGATAAATTCTTTATATGGTCTAAGAACCACTTTTAAATTGAATTAAATTTGATATCTTTTCCTTGAGTGCTTTGG
Source organism: Drosophila longiperda (assembly GCA_035042125.1). NCBI lineage: Eukaryota > Metazoa > Arthropoda > Insecta > Diptera > Drosophilidae > Drosophila > Drosophila longiperda. Next base: position 13,944,471 of record JAWNLV010000107.1, read on the forward strand.
ATTTAAGCTTTGAATAATCCCACTCAAAAAAATAAATAGATAGTTAAGAAGATTGGGCTATCATCTGTTTGTAACAAATATATATACATATATACATATTTATACATATTTTGTTGCATAATTACTACATATGTTGTTACACCTCTACTTTTCAAATGTTGTACTTGCCACAGGGTATAGTAAAAACAGACGTTTACAATTTTCCATATGTTAACCTTGGGCAAAATGAATTTTACAGTGGCTGCCCGAATTTTGATTTGAATATTTTGTTTTGAATTGTGCAGTAAAAATGCAGCCACACTAATACAGACATAAAATGCAAAGATTATGGGATTTGTGTCTTTTGTCAGGTGTTATTAGATTGGCTTTCCAAAAGGGTCCAAGTGTTAAGTCTTTAAGCCGCTTAGCTGTTGCCAGTTTTCTAATGTATTTAGAGCGGCAAAAGATTGGGTTTCAATAGCTGCACAATATGTAATTAAAAGTCCATATTTTGAACAATTACAGCCAGGCAAATTGGCAAATAAAAGTACGAACAACAACAAACAATAAAAAAAAAATGCAGCAAATTAATTGGCTTACATTTTGCGGCCGGCCGCTGATTGAGCAAACGAGGTGCAGAGTCAATAGATATGGGCTTACAAGCCATATGGCCAAAGCTGAAGTTTTAGCCACCATTCAATTCGCAGCTGCTCCAGGTTTTTTTTTGTGATACACTGTAACTGAAGGTACGAGAGCATATTGGTTTTTTGTGCAATGTTCGTCTGTATAAATGGAACACTTTTTCACACTATTACAGCTTGAGACTTGAAACTTGACAACTAGTCGTGTCAGATAAAGTGTTGAAATGGTGCAACATCCAGGAAATAATAAATACCAGTTTTGGTTAGCTTTTTATTGGCGATGTTCTTCCAAGTCCAACAGCTGGCACAACACTTTAAGTAGAGTATTCCGCTAACAGTGAAGCTCGACTGAAACGTTCTCACTTATTGAAGTTTTTTTTTGTTTTTTATACCAATTTTTTATTTGTGGTGCGGGCGGTCGCGCATTGTTCAACGATAATTTTCTATAACAATTTGTTGTAACCGGCGCCGTCGTTGTTTTTAATTGCACTCGGGGCACATGGGTCAGCTCTGGCTGTGTTGTTATTGTTAGTTGGATTGCTGCTCGACTTTACTCATTTTTTACAAATGTTTCTTTTTTGCTTATTTGTTGATTGTGTAATGACCGCAGGCCTTTCACTTGCAGGCCAACAAACAAAAAGGCCAACTCATTTTTGGCTATTATTTTATTTGTGCGCGCCTATTTGAAATGAGTTCAGAAAAAGAAACGCCCACCTCGAAATTATACAGCACTTGACAAAAGCGGGGCACAAAATTGTGCAATTAGTAGTGCAACACTGTGCAGCAGCAAAAAGTGCAGCACAGGTGAAAGGCAATGTCGGTGTACAAAAGCAATTTAAACAAATTCCTTAAGCCGACAAATCCTGAATAGCCAAAAATGTATAAGAAAACACACACAAAAAAAAAATTGTTAAAAAAAACACACATACAGCACGCGCTTACAAGCAGGCAGCCACAAAATCCGCTATGTATATCCGCTATAAATATATATACATATATGTTATATATCTAGATATAACAATTGAATATAACTTAACAAGCGCAGCTGTCAGCAACCAGTTGGCGACTTATAATAAATTGTCCAAGCACATTGTTTCAAATTACACGATATCATTTTGGGACGCATTACCAGAAAAGCAAACGGGAACAACAACAGTGGAAACAATAACAGTGCCACATAGAAACAGTAACATGCACGCGACAAACCGTAAATCAGATAGCAAAATTTGGAGACAAAAACAAAATAAACGAAAATGGACAAAAAGCAAAACAGTAGCTGGCCAGGAACTGCAAACGAATGGCTTAGGCTACAAGCTGGTTTTTATCGTCGTCTTAGCCAGAATAGTGGCTAGCTGGATGAAATTGGTGAATGAATCGTTAAAGCCAACCTCCATAAGGTGCTAAGTTGCAACGCTGGAAGTCACAATCTGATGCGGTTTGTCAAAGGTCGCGTCGTCTGCAGCGAAAGTGCGTCCAATGCTGCAAGCACAGCTGCCTCGCCCTTTTTATTTTTTTTATTTGTTGGTTAAAACCAGTTTCAGGGATTTCCTGTTGTGGCATGCCACAAAAACATGCATAAATCAGCCGCTAGAGGCGTCCACGCCTAACCACATTAGCCCCTCGTGTCGAACCAAGCTGACCCACATCCGAGTATAAGCAAAAAGGGTTTTTTATGGCCCATTGCGCAATCGTAAACTGATGTTGCTACGGCTGCTCTTTGCTGCTGTTGGACAGATCTGGCAGCTTTGGTGTTTGGTCTTTTGGCTGTTAGCCTTCGCATTGAGCCAATGACATCAAATGCCAAAATAGCGCACAATCATTTCAGTAAATGATTTAATTAAGCTAAACAGTCAAAAAATTTGTATTCCCTGAGATCGTGTGTACATGTGAGCATATCTATGTATTTGTTTGTTACCATTAACGCCAATCGGTTCGAGTACTTTTCGAGTGTGTGACATATTGGCATCAAGTTCACAGACTGCCCTGAACAATCGAACAAAAGGTGACCAAGTGTCGCCGATCGAACGACATTGATTACCTGTCTGACGCTGGTTTTTGGCTTTGGTCTCTGGTTTATGCCTTTGGCTTTGGCTTATGGCCCACAAGAACTGAGCTCGGTTGAGTTATTAGCGGCTTAAAAAAAGCTGTGAGCATGCGTAGATTATGTGATCAGTCATATATTAAACATATATAATTTGATTGCCGAACTTTTGCAGAACAAGAAAACACAATCGCGTGTGTGAAGTGTTTCCGTTTTGTAATTGTGAATTTGCCAATCTTTGATTGCTGAAGGGAAGTGCGCGTTTGTGACTCAAGTCTTTTGTTTGCCGAAACCAGAATCATTTGCCAAAAAAATTAATTACAAATATATTTAATAAAGTATTTATTAGTGGCGCATGGCATTGATATAGGTATATATATATATATATATATATAGTAAACCTGAGGTTTATTTGGGCTTATGAATGAATTGCAGCGTCTGCGACTTGGCGCTTGGTTATACGATAAGCGTATCGGGTCAATGTTACCTCTTCATTTTCTGTGGACTTGAACTTTGTATTTTTCTTATTTGTTTTTACTTTATGATAACTATTTTTGTTTGCTGTCATGTATTTTTTTTTTTATTCCATTTGTTTTTACTCAGTGCAAGCATTAAATGAAGATGGCTAAAACGAAGGCTGTTGTTGTGTCTAATGACAGCCACTGACAGCAAACAAATAATTACAAAACTACAGCCCTAAACTGTAATTCAAGTGGTTTGCATATTGCTATTGTCATTATACTCTGTAAACAATTAAAAAAAATAAATGTTGAATATACAGAAGGACAACACGTGTTTTATTTTACATTTGAGTTAAGTCTTAATAATCTACCTGACCTAGTGGATCCCAAAAAGCCAAAAACAGCTATCGAAAATGTAATATGCCACTTTTATACCTACTATATAGCAGATTTAATTTATTCCTAATTTATCACACCTCTCCTCAATCCAGCCCCAACCGAAAATAATCTAATTACAGCGGAATTTCGTTTTGGTTTGGATTTTTCGTTGCTGAGCAAAGTTTTGTTTTCACAGCTAATTTACACATGTAGCTTAATATTTATAAATATTTTAAAAACTTTATAAGCTGCCTTGTCCCTGCTTTTAGCAAGTTCAGATACAGTCGCTGTTCGCTTTTTGGTTACCTTTACCCATTTTTTCTGTTTCGCTATCATTTTTTATTTCGGCAAATTTTCAACGCTCGCCCAAATTTAATTACAAAAAACATGAGGCTGTTCAGATTTTTGTTATGGCTTGGCACGAGGTGCGCCATTTGAACTTGACTTTAATTGGCTTTCAATAAAACAATTATGTAGCTCTCAATAGCGTTTTATATCTAATTAGATTGACGCTTAGGGCTATTTTGTCTTTCACTTGACACAACCGCCAAATCTTTCACTTTTCATTTCATGAACGCGTCCAATCGTTTTTTTTTTTTTTTGTTGTTGATCGTATATGGATTATGTAAGTCCGCATACCATTGTTATTAAATGTACTTATTGTGAATATTAAACTTGGTTTTTTTTTGTTCCAAGTTAACGCCCAAAGTGTAACAAGTGCAAAATGTGGAAACATAACAAGTTGATGAGTTAAAAAGCTTCATTTTGCCCATGCGCTGCATGTTAAAATGATAATAATTTCCAGTTAAATGCAGGGTGCCATTTCGAACCAGCAAACAGCTGGCATTTGTATGCCAGACATGCTACGCCCACTCAACAAGCAAACTAGCAAACAGCCAAATGAGTAGCTTAAAGTCACAGCGTTTATGATGCCATCATGAGTGCGTTGCTCATAATTTGATAATGGAGTCTATTAAACTAAGCAAAAATGCGCATAAAACCTGAACAGCGGTCAGCTGCTGGCAATAGTTGTTCCTACTTTTATTGTTATTACTGTTGTTGTTGTTGTCAAAATTAGCACCCAAGTAAATATTTTTTAAGTGATCGTGCTTCGCTTTTTTTTGTATGTGTCAAAACACGAACTGTAGATATTTGTAAAAACAGTGTCATTAGTTGAGAGAATGATGCTCTGTCGCTCTGTCTGTTGCTGAGCGGTTGTTATGCAATGCCAATGGTCCAAAAATGAAGTCATTTACTTTTGTGTTTTGATATTTATTTAAACAAATTAAATGTGTGTGAAAAATGTGTGAGTGCACATGTTTTCTTATTGATACTGCAAACAATGGCAGACACAAAACAACAAAGACTTAGGCAACGAACTTGGCTCGACTCACAGCAACAGTCCAAGACACGTGAATATAACATGTATTATAATTTAACTAGCAGCTATTTCAAGACATTCCCAGCATTGTTGTTGCTTTTGTTGCTCGAAGTGAAACTGAAACTGTTGTTGCTGTTGCTGTTGCTGCTGCTGCTGCTGCGTCAATCATGCCTGGCAAGAACTCCATTTGATTGCAGTTTCAATTGGATATCTTTGCCTGCCCCATGCGGCGGTGACCGGTGGGTGCAGCATTCAGCAGCAACAGCTTCAAATGTTAACAAATATGAATAAAAGAAGCATTAACAAAACTACAATATACCCAGTTTAGTCAGTGAGATTATTGAACTCTCATAATTTGCAAGTCAGAGTTGAAATTTAGTTTGAATAGATTTAAATTAATGTTTCTAAAATTTAATTAAACAAGTTATAATACAATAAAAAAAAGTAATATATCGAAATTAATATGCTATGTTAATTTATGTAAATAATTTATTAAGAATAAAGTTGTACCAAATATTTTCTATACGCTCATACAACACGATTTGAACATACCCCACCCAGCAACTTAGTGCCTACAGGGTGTCAGAAATTCATTAATCTCATGATATGGTGCACTGCAGCAGCAGCACTAGCACCACCACCAGCAGCAGCTATGATCAGCTAAGACAACTAACTAGTGGCTGGCTCTTGGTTTGGAATTTTAAATTGACGCGCTGCCAGCATATATTTACTTTGATTTTGTAATTATTTTTTTTTAATATATTTTTGCAGCTGAGCAGGTTCATGAGATAAAGCCAGATACAAAAGGCAAAGCCAAACTGGGCTGAAGTTCTTTGAATTTTTATGCAAATGCACTCTGCACTTGTTGCACTCTTACTACTATAATTATTATAAAAATGGTCTTGTAATATATTATGTATTTATTACAACAACAACAATAGCACAATTGCTCAGCTCGTTTAATTGCTGTCACATAAATCTTTGGCTTTAACATTGATTGCTCTGATTTATGAGATTGTCTGGTGTCGCTTTTGTCACCAAAGCCTTTTGTTTTTAGCTACATTGTGGGCGGATTGTAAAGACTTGTTAATTAAAAGCATTTTGACATTTTAAAAGCTTTAACACAGCCACACAAACTCCAGAGATCGGTTGACCTTCGAAGTGCCATTAGAATAAACGGCGCATCAAAATTAAAATTACCGTTATAGAAATTTATATCTGTCTGTATATATACCTATATATCGTTTCTACCCGGTTACAGGCTGATTTTGGTTACTGGACACTGTCGGCAAAAGCATTCAAGTAACCAAATGATAAATACGCGTACACGGTCCAAAAAAAATAAAAACTTAATTTGTAAGAAAGAAATGGCGAAGATCGACGCAACGCCGATGATGTAATTATCACGTAGAAAGCAGCGACTCTTTTCCCGCTCTGTTGTGATCCATGCGATCGTTGATTTATGATCAAATTATGTAAATTAACAGAGTGTTTGTTCGAGAACTGTGGTATTTGGTTAACAGCCATTTGACCTGTCCAAAAAGAACGCTTTCTCATACTCTTGCGCTTGTCGCTGGCATAACAGTTAAGAGAGCTAAATTTTAAAAGAGTGGCCAACAACTCTTAAGCTTGGCTCAAGCAAAGCCTAAAAAGCTTTTGGCGCTCGGCAAGCTTCGATACGCTAAATGGTATTAAGACAAGTTAAGCCATGAAGCAAAAGTTTGAAACGAGTACAAAACAAAAACAGCCGAACCTGATCGACAAACGGCCAACGTAACCGAACTTACGGTAAGGCCAGTCAGCCAGCAAGGCAGCCAGGCAGCCAGTCAACAAGGCAGGCCCAGCTGAAGCCAGCGTTTTAGCCAAGACAGTCTTGGCCGTCATCGCCCGTCGTCAGTCGTGTCGCGAAAGTCGTCGAGTGCGTTTGCCAGTTGCTTTTGTTGCTGTCTGTGCGACACAGTGTTATTCACACACACTCAGTCACACACACACACACACGTTTGTACGTCGAGTAAGCTACCAGCCAGTGGTGCCGTGATACAGTGGCTAAAAGCAAACACAAACAAAAATCACAAAAAATTATAATAATAAACAAAAAAAAAAAGAAAAGAAAAGAAAAGAAAAAAAACAAGCTCATCATCGACATCATCTTCGTCATCGTCTTTGGCATGCACGAAATTTTTTAGTGCTCGCAGTTGTTATGCAATTGAAGTGCGTCCAAAAATCAAAACAAATAGGAAGAAATTTGTGAAAAGAAAACCTTTTGCTATAATTAATAAATGGCATTTGAAGACAGACACATCATACGCAAAAAGAGACACACAAATTACGGTAAAAGCTTAATAAAATTTCAAAACGTTTTTAAAAAAAGCTTAAAAAAATTTGATTTCGCCAAAATGACAAAATAAATTTTTTAGAAATTGTATTAAACCAGTTTTAAGCAAAAAATAAAATTAAACGAGTGAAAATAAAGCAACAATAAATTGTCAAAGGCAACAAGTGGCAAAGTGAAAAGCGCAAAAGAAATTGAAATTGAAAGCGATGCCCCCCATCCCCTAACTGAATTATAAAATCAATATAAATAATAATAGAAAAATCATTGTTACAGCATTAAAAGTGCATCGACAACATCAACAACAACAACAACAACATTAACAGCTGGGGCCAGGCGTCTGCAAACGTAATCGTTGGGAAAATATCAGCAATTTTGCAATAATTTCGACATTGCAATAGCAACAACAACAGCAGCAACTGCAACAAAAGTAATTGAGCAAAAGGTGAGTAGCATGTCAGACACGCATGCAACAAAACATAGTGCTGCATGCAGCACGGCTGCACACAGCCCTCGCATTTGCCCTGTAAAAACATGGCGTATGCGTAACATTTAGCTTAAAGCGAATGCATTCATATTCACACGCCGCACACACAGTGTGTGTTTGTGCGTGTGTGTGTGTGTGCTTATATGTTTTCTTGAGCATTTCCTGCTACGCTTAAATTTTTTTTTCATGATGCTTTATTTTATATTTAACCTTTGCTACTTTTTAAGTCAAGTTTTCGTTTCGTTTCCATTTTCATTTAAATATAAAATAATTTGTTGTACGTCTCGAACCGAAGACGCGGCTCAGCTCAAGGTTGTCAACGTTGTTGCTGTATTCGTAACTCATCGTCCAAGACTTATATAAATGCTTACTAAATGTATATTAATAAGCAACCGCAAACAAAACTGGATATATTTTTCGGATTAATTAAAAACTGTTAGTCCAGAATTAACAACACAATGTCAAGCTGTGCTTCAGGCCGCAATTTAGCTAGCTAGCTAGTTGGCTAGTTGGCTAGACCCAAGCCCAAGTTGGCCCTGAACAATTTGAGATACACCGACTGATGAGTCGTCATCATCTCCGGCAGTCAGCACGCCTTCGAAACAAATGCAGTTAATAAAGCAGCGACGTGCCTAAAAATGTAAACGAAACAACAAAAACTACATTAAGCAAAATAAAAAAGAATTGCTGTAGGTGTTGCGACAATTGTCGAGGAAGGAAGTTGCCGTGAATTGCAGTTTGGCTTGGCTGCCAGCATCGGCTCTTTTGTGGGAGTCGATTAGTGTGCGCAAAAATTTAAATGCAACAACGGGCAACACAAGGCAACAGTTGTAGCAGTGAGAGGCGCCCAATTATTCAGCCATAAATGTAAACAATCGCATAAAAGCCTTAAGTAGAAGAAGAAGCTGCCGGCAGTCAAAAATACACACAGACGTGTTGAAAATGCACTAAACAAGATATGCAAAGTTCACTTGGTCTGTAGACCAAGTAGCTGCCTTCCACACACCCCCCCCCCCTCCCCCATCTCTTGGCTTCTATGGCAAGAACCACGAAAAGCAAAAAAAAAAACCACTACGACTTTAGACAATAACGTGGCAATTTAATGGGAAATGTCAGTCACAGGCGTACGGCAATAGTTGACTTCATTTTCTCAGAAGCAACAAAAGAAAAACTACAACAACATTATGCATGAACAAATGAGTTTTCGTGAGCGCAGACATAAAAAAAAAGGTCGTGGCAAACTTACAAACGCAATGACAGCAACCGAAAAACAACACTACAACAAAGAGACACGAAAACAAACGCTTCGAATGCGCAATGCAAAACAATCGACATAAATATATATATATATATATATATACAAATATATATGTATATTTTCTTAAATACAACTTGTACCGTGTCAAAGTGCATGACTGCGAACTCCCTTCACTGGCTAATAGTTAAGATCGGCAACATACCAAAATATATTAGTGTCAATTTTTGTACGGTAAAGATAAAGTTTGTAGATACCAAAAGGTTTCAGTAAACAAAAAAATAAATAAAACAAAACGGTGTCACACTTTTGTCAAGACACATTTTATTCTTCAGTTGGCTTTAGACACTGCTTACAAATGCGCTGCGCATTTTTATGAGAATTCGATTCCATAGACTTCAGCTTTGATTTGTTTCTGTGTGTTTGCGCTGCCAAAGTACAATTTATGGTCTTTGTTCATTAGTTTCACTCGAGAAAAATAGGTTAATTACATGCAGGGAACATGCAAATTTTACCACACACACATTCTTGGAACGTGTAGCCAAAATTTAGCTTTATATAGGTTAAATTAGAATATTCCACAAAATCTTCTTTGACTGCCATTATGAGAAAATTGCCAGTTTCTTATCTGCTCACTCAGTTGAGAAACCAATATATTATTAACTAAATAATGTTTATATTTACAAATCTGTTTGCCTAATTTAATCATACTTCAACATACCCTCAGCATGATTTGCTGTTAGCAAGATGCCTTTTTTTAACCACAAAAAGTGACGCCTTACAAATCTATTGCGGCGTGTTAAAAGCTTCATTGCTGGCTAATTAAATTGTTATTGTTGCATTAGTTAGGCAGTGCCAAGTGACGTGTTTTTTTTTTGTAGTTGATACTATTATTGTAAACGATTAACCAGGTAGGCACTTAGACAGATAGTGTCGATGTTAGCTGATAACCTTTAATAGCATATCGCTGCACAGAAGCAAAGAAAAAGATCAGCTGTAGCCGCAGTCCATCCTCAGTTTGTGCTTGGGGTATCTTTATTAAATATTATATCATTTTGGTTATTGTTTCGTTGAATATAAATTGCATTTTAAGTGTACGCGTAGGCCACAAAGGTGTTTGATGTTGATTGTTCATTTTTGTTACCAGGCACAATCGGGCAACAAAATGCTTGTTAAATAAAAACACACACACCATAACACACACAAATATTATGATATGTGTGCGGTGTTACTTCACATTTCCGCTCTTCAACACATACAGCAGCAGCAGCAGCATCATCATCATCATCAATGTGTAATAAATAAAAGCCAACTTTCATGGCTTTCAGAGGGCCAGCGTATTTAAAAAGTGAAAAGCAAGGGAACAAAAAAAGCTAAGTAGCTGACCAGATTTGTTGCTTGTTGATTGCAGGCTTGTGATAAGCACAAATAGCAAGAAAAAAAAACCAAAATAGTCACTGCTTTCATTCAACTTTACTTCATTTATTAAGCCAACTAATGATGGTCAACGTAACTTGAGTAACTCGCAGTTGAAAACTAGCAACTCTCCTTGCATCTCTTTTCTTAAAATGTTGAAAGAAAGAAATTCAGTTTCGTTTTCAAACTCACTCGCTCGTGGAAAATTTAGTGCTCAACTTTGTTGTTGCTTGTTGTGATTGTTGTGCTTGTTGTTGTTGTTGTTTAAGCTGTTGTAGGTTCGTTCAAATTGCTTCGTTTACATTGGCTGCACGCCACAGCTCTTCGTTGCCAGACGGGCTCCAGTCAGTTGAAGCGTGCAGGCCAAATGAAAACTGAAAACGAAAGCAGCCGCCAAATGTTGTTTTTTTGCAAGTAATTTTTGTGTGTAGTTGTTGTGGTATGTTGCTTTGCTTTGCTTTTCACTTCACACAAAAAACACATATATTTATATATACTCGTATATATATTGTTAGTTGTTTTTTGGTCAGGCAAGAGCTGCAGTCGTCTCTTTTGGTCAGCTCAAGTTTTGGTGATGCCAAAACGTAACAAAACTAAAAAATGCGCCAAAAAATGCGGAAAACTTTTTGCAGCGAATACTGAAAGTGTCAACTTGTTTACAGGATGATATGTTGCCAACAGACAGCCCTCTGAACCAGTTATGATAACACCTGCAACTTGAAGTCAATAGTTGCAACTGCAACAACCAATTGCGCTCCGTACTCCGCACTGGTTTTACATCCCGCGAATTGATTAATTACAAGAGTCGCTCATTAGGCACACATTCCCAGAGTATTTATGATGCAACTGTGAAACGTAATCGACCAAAAGATAATAATTAAATTTTTGTGCACCACTTTTTAATAGTTGACTGACTTAGCAGACAAAAAAAAGCATGAATTTTGTGCTTATTTGTTTCAGCCATGCAAGTTCGTTGTCTAAGTCATTCGATTTGACCTCATTTTTCGAATCATTAAGTAAATTTTTGATATATCAATTTTGGTTAGATTAATTGAGTTGGTGGTATTGCAGGAGAACAGCAATAACATACATTCCTTTTCCAGTTGATACCCTAAGTCAAACAATTTGCCTCTAAACGTGTCAAGTAAATTATAAGTTTATATTTTGTGAGTCTGTTTAGTGAGCGGACACGACAGACACTAGATGCAAACGCATAAGCCTAATAGATAAATACAAAGGCCATAAAAATCAATCAACTTTGGTTACAACAGTCTAAAATGTCAGCAGCAACAAAAATATCTTCAAAATTGAAATGTTAACTATCGAATTTTTGTTTAGTTCGTTTTTTTTTTTTTGGGTTTCTGTCGCCTATTGCGCAAAGCAAAAACACTCTGAGAGTTACACGACGCCAAAAATATTATAAAACCTTATGATTTAACATAAGTTCATTTAATAATTGCGTGAATGATGAGAGACGCCAGTTGTGAGCTGTGATTTGTTTTCTGAACGAAAATGTGCTTACGAAATGTAAAATGCATAAATTTTTAATGATTTATGACTTTATTTATGACTGCTGTTGCTGATGGTGATAATAGTGCTTTCTACACCTGATGCGCCTAGCTATTAAGTGGCCGAAATAAATATCTAGTATTAAGTATTATGTATTAAGTTCCGCAACACATTGTTTTTTTTTTCGTCTGATGTTTTTCTGATATTTTGCACAAATAGCTTCCCATTTGCACACGCTTATTTTCAGTAGCATGTGCAATTTACATAATGAAAACCTTAACCCCAAACACCATAAACAAAAGGCATGCGATTAACTGAACCGTACCAACTTTGCTGAGCACTTTCACGGCGTTGTTATGGAAATTAAAGCGTTTGATTAGCCATATCCATAGCTATTCCAAGTCAAGTCGAGTCGAGTATTTAAACAATACGCATGAGGGCGCTAAATATTTCCGATAATATTTCATTATGCTCATTTGATGCGTGTGCGTTAATTTTACACATTTCTCCACTTCTAACCATTTACCATTTCACCATGGCTTTAAAGTCAATGACTGCTTAATTTAATTTGGCAAGAATTCAATGGCCAACGGCCGCTATCATCCGTCTGCTGAGTGAATCTCTTTCGGAATATTAGACTTACACCGCTTGACCTCAGCGGGAATTTCGAGCACACTGTGAAACAATTTCGTTTAGGTTCTTTTCGTTATGATAAAAAAAAAGGTTTGTTTATTTCTGGCCGTGGCCAATCAATCATATTTTTGCCAGCATATCAACAACAAAATTCTTCAGCCTTGTCACAAGCCCAAAACCCAAAAAAAAAAGAAGCAAAATGGAGAAGACGAAAGTATCAAATGATTTGTTCCCATCTTTTAAATGCGCTTCATTAGCGTGACTTTAATGTCGGTTCTGGTTACATAATGAACCAGCCGGCTAATGAAAAACAACAATACTTTCTAAAAAATACAAATATTTTGTTTGACCTTAACATATTGCGGCCTGAGCCACATTTGGCAAATGAGATGGCATATTTGTTGGTGCTGCTGCTGCTCATAGGACGAAACGTTTTGCAGATAAGTTAAGCTAAATTGACTGCGTGGTTGTCATTTGCCAAATGTGATGGCTCTCAATGCAACATAGACGCCCACACACACACACACACACACACACATACATACACAACAAACAACACATGTTGAACCGTCAACTAGTCACTTTTTAGAGCTGCCCACATCGGTTGATTGTAAACAAATCAGCTACAAAATATATGTACAAGTGCTCAGAGCCAACAGCTGCTGATGCTTTCAACTAGCGACAAACACACACGTGCTGCCTGTTTACAGCAAAAAAAAAATCTCGTGACGCATTCGCATTGCATTTTGAACTCGGCACAAACAATGACAACGTTAGGTAAACGAACTGAAAACTATTTGTCGTCTACGGTCGAATGCCGCCAGCCGGCAAATATTAAGTGAAAAAGTGGCCATCATAATCTGTGCGACGAATGCAGCCAATGACCGGCGAGTTGAAGATACTACAACGATGTCTGTGTTACAGCGCATTAGAATTTCTAAACAGCAGGCCCACTTCACACCCATTTAAAGTAAATTTACATGTCTACTAATTAATATGCAAGCGCTGTCTATCTACAATGACAACAATGCTAACTGATGACTGTTTGTCATCGACAATATGAAAATTCTTTATTGATTGTGCTGTGCCTCGTAAAACAACTAAAATAACTTGCGCTTGACTTTCATTCATAAAACCAGCGTACTCAATATGCAATACGTGTGGCAGGTTTATATTAATAATGCATATCTAGTTGTATAAACAGGCCTAGGCAAAGAAAGTTCTTTTCGAAAGTTGGTAATCGGTAGGCTGCAACGAAAGACTCAGGCAACAAACTTGCACATTCATTTTGAATTTGTTAGGCTGACGTTGAAATTCGAATTTTCACAGTTGCCCAGCATCAAATTGCGAAATAGTTTACTTTCTATTTCAATGATCATCAATTTCATGAAGCCAAATGAAAAATTTCAACAGCGAAAGCATTTTTTCTATTATGGCTGCTTGCAGCGCGACAAAAATGTCAGCAGAGGCTGCGGCAATGTTAATGAACTCCACGAATGTTGCGGAAAAAATATTTAATAATTGTATTTAAGTTTGACCATGTTTTGATTAAAGCATGCGCAATCATTGCGTTTATAGACAATTTGAAGAGACTTTGTTAATTGTGAAAGTTCAACGTTAGTCAATTTACGTTTAAATTAGACAGTTAGCTGAATGTAGCAATTCGAATTGGATTTAAGACAAAAGTTTATTAGGTAGTTGAAGGTAAATCTTATATCAAAGAAATACAAATTAGCATTATTTAATTGATGTCAATAAAACTGGAAGCCGCATGGATAAAGGTTAGTGTAATTTAACTTTTTGTGAAAGTCAACGAAATTTGTGCGTGTGCTCAACACAATTAAATACAAATAAACATCACAAAACAATTTGAAAGTGAATGCGATGGCTGCGATGACTTTAAGAAATGCTTGGCTCAATGTTCATCGTGCTTAAAGAAATGCAGTAAAATCAGCAAAGTCAACACTCAGAGTAGATAATGATGACTTCAACTCTTGCATTGCCATCAAGTGTCCATCAACACTCGAACCCAACGGCTTTTTCGATCTGTCTCTGTTTACAGAATCCCAAAAACAACAGCAACAATGCAAATTCATCGACAAAGAACCCGATGAGCTAAAAAACATACATTTGCATAGTTGCAGATTCTTTGTAGCTGTTCTTTTGACAGAAATATGCCATCACATCTTCTGTTTGAACTCCATCCGTTATGAGTCTGCAGGATATTTGGGGACCACTTGGCAGCACTTCAGAATTCCAGTTATCGAACTTTCCATCGAACAACAACTGAGCTCGATCCAATTCAGTGTGTCGTATAAAATGTTCCGAAAACAAACTGCAGTAAAAGCATTTTAATTTGCTCCATAAAAAAAAAACCATAAAAAAGCATTGAAATTTACAGGTTTAATTGACCGTCTCGGGCCATAATATTAAAATGTTGGCACTTACTACCAGAAAATAAGGCGTATAATTTGCAAGACGCATCTGAAATACGCTTTTAGAGAACCAATTTAAATATAAATAATTTCTTCAATTGTTCGGCTATGCGTTAATTCTATAAAGTACATATAAGTTTGTTTCTTCCCTAATTAATTTATATATCAAATAACAAAACAATGCAACCTCACCCGCCTTTAGGGTATATTAATATATTCATCTATGCTATAACCAATTGTTCACGTAATTGGCAGGCTGTACACGTAATTGCTCGACGGGGCACAAACTAGAACACGTCTGCTCAGAGAACTTGTACAAGGCGTACGTGCCATGTCAAAACAACTGAACGGGAGTAGACATTGTGTTCTATATGTGTATGCAAAATAAGTAGGTAGCTCAAGTGTCGGATGCATAAATAACGACAGCATAGACGACAGGCATCATTTATGTATGTACAACAATAGCAACTATAGCAACAATAGCAGCCAAAAATTGAAAGGTGCAAAAATGCAGCAGTTATTGCAGCTCAATAAACTAGCAGAAAACTGCGACAAGAGCACATAGATGCAAATAGATACAAATGCAGATGGAGACAACGAACGGTGTAAAAAATTGTCAGACATTCGTACAACTTAACGGGTTTTTTTTGCATAAATCCAGCAGGCAACATTTGTTATGCGATTGCAATCTATCGCACAAAATGGCACCGATTGTTGACAATACGAATCGAGTATGAGTACAAATGCGAATAGCAGTATTCGAAATGGCATCGGGTGGCAGCAAAAATTGCGCAAAAGGCGTTAAAGATTTATGTATAGCAATAGGCGAGGTATCCCAAAAGTCGGGGATGTCAATCAGGCACTCAGGCATTTCGGCAAAAGAAAGCTGACAGACAATTATAGACACTAATAATAATGGTAATAATAGCAGCAATAACAGCAACAACAACAACAACAATGACAGCAACATCAGCAACAAACAAAGCGTGTAAATATGACATCAGGTTAGCGAACCTCGCACATTTCCATATGAACAGACGAACAGAGAGAAAGAGGACAGCCATAGAGATAGGAACACAAAAAGAGAGAAGCAAATAAATAAAGAGAGAGAGAGAGGGAGAGAAAGACTATGAGAGAGAGAGAGAGTGATGAGCAGTGAAAAAATAAATACTAAAAAGTTTTGCCGCTACACGCGTCGATCGGCCAGATTCCGAAACCCCAAGAGGTGATTATTATGCAATGAGCGTTTTTTCATCAACTTGACAAACTGAGCCGTGAAAAAACAAACGACTTGGCGTTTGCTTTGTTTTACCACTGGCTTTGTTGTTGTCTCTTTGTCTGTTCACCATAAGGCTTACAGGTGATTTTCATATGTCTGGCTGGCGTTTCGGTATCGGTATCGGTATCTCTATCTACAGTGCGTACCCTGAGAGCCAGACGAAGCGACAAGCAATTCAATATAAAATTGCATGTTTTACATAAATTCTGTGTCTGGCCATAAAAATGCTAAAGTACAATGATACAACATCATATACAATTTTGAAGCCAACAATGTATGTCTTGATTTTTCATATACTTATATATATTTATATATTAAAAATCCAACATATTGCTGTTTTTTTTGTAATCATTTATTTTATTGTAAGAGATGATTTCCCATATTTCTTGCGATGTTCATAATACTTAACAAACAGCCAAACTAATATATATACTTTATAAGTAAATTAAAAACTATTTATATTAAAAAAAGGACAAGAATTAAATTTAACAACCCCTTCCAAATATTGTCAGAAATGCATTTTACATTTAACATAACAGATGAGCAAAATTAAAGTTCCCGACAAGAAATAATTTGAGGTAGCTGCAGGTATCCGTGTGTGGTTCAGAGCATTATGAGGAAAGAGCAGCTCCCACAAAGTTTACACAGCTGAGGCGGCATGTGGATGACTTGTATAAAGGAAGTCAGTTCATAAACAATATGTGTTATTATTGTGCTTGAGTGCGTTGAACCTGGCCATTGGTTTTGGGTGCTGTTTGTTTGCAATTTGGTGTTGCACAGTTTGAGGCCTGTCAGCACACAGATATTCATCCAAAAGAATTCTGAACTTACAGTTAGATGGTTAAATACTTGGCCAAGAAATAAGTGCGGCACACATGAAAGCTAAATACAAAATATTCTCCAGGTTTTATGACTTTCTCGTTGGTTTTTTTTCTTCCAGACTCTCCCTCTTGGACCGGCGACTCACAAAAATGGTATCGCGAAGAAAAATATTATCACGCTCGCGCGACGATCTAAACCTGGATCAGACATTCACGCAGCAGGAGGAGGAGGAAGATGTTTGGTATCAGAAAGACAAACTTTACAAGGTAAGTAATTAATAATAACAAAATATAAATAATTAAATTATTACCAATTAAAATAGGTAAAGAAATTAATAAAATTAATGAGCTTGTAAACGCTTAGGTTAATATCCTCACACCAAAATTAAAAATAATTAAGTAATTAATCTTATTTAATAAAATATAAAGAATGCTTCCTATATATATACAAGAAATATTTTGTATGTGTCAACGTTCAATTAGTAAGAAGTTGAAGCTACCGAATATTTGAGCCGAAGAATAAAAGACAAAGACGCCGATTTAAACAACTGACGGCTCAAGAGTTTGACTTCCGCTTGGCCAGTGGCTTTTCTATGATTTGTGGCCATTTTCCACAGTGGCTTATTCTCGACACGTGCAGCGGCCCCATTGAGGTCAGCGTCAGCATAAAACGCACTAAACATTAGCCACAGGCGATGTTTGTTGTTGTTGTTGTTGTTGTTGCTGTAGCGGTTGTATTGACCAATTGCATTAATTACCGTTAGGCCATCGCATTGCGTTGTGCATTTTTAATTTTGCTATCGCCATTTGGAAGTTGCCTCAACAACAACACTAAACAAAAAAAAAAGACGACGCTCAGCTAAAAACAACAGCTAACAAAAAACAGCAACAATATTAACCAAATGCAAACGTAACCCTAATGTACAAGCCCAACACGAGTTTGAATTAATATGAGAGTGTGTGTGTGCGGATGTGTGTGTGTGTGTGTGCTATTGTCTATGTGTGGGCATTTCATTGATTTCAGCATTTAAGCAACAAAACAGTCAACAAAATCCGCGTTAGCTTTGTCTATTTCGCTCTATCTCGCTTCCGTCAAGTTTATACATATATTACTCAATATTGCTTGTTCATGATTCAATATTCTTATTAATTTAAGTTTCGTCATTATTTCTTTTTCTTTACTGTGTTCACAAAGAAAATCCAATGGGATTCGTCATTTCAGTTCGACAATCTGCAACTAAAAATGATTATAGAATAAATCATTATAGTATAAACGTAACCTCTGCCGCCAGTTCGTCAGTATTATTTTTGGCAAATACCACTGCCGCCTACACACCAAAGATATATCCATAACTTGTTATTGTTGTCATAAATATTATGGCTAAAATTGAACTGGGTTAACTTCAGCCAGTGAACAATTTAAACCAATCAAAACTGAGCACTCTTATGCCCCTCGATCAAATTTATGTATTGTTTTTTTCTTTGTCGTTTCAAACAAATTTGCATAAGACCTCACCCAGTTCATCAAATTTTGATGCAAAAAGTGAAAAGCCTCGCGACACTCTTTTTGTCACATGAAACGTTTTTACTCGGAAAATGTGGCCGCCCACGCGTTCAACTTAAAAAACGCTTCAGCATTGTGCAATTGGCGTGAGCGTCTATATAAATCCGTTTAGCAATACAAAAGGCGTATAGTTTTTCCCATGAAGCAAATAGAAAAAAAAAAATGGAATACAAAAACAAATTATGGCAATATTTTCCTATTGTCGTTGCTTAGCTTTGAGGGCCCTTTGAATTGGCTTGAGTAAAGTATTTTTTTTTTCCGTTGTTTAGCTGCCAGGCATTTATTGAGCAATCTGTGCTAACTGTTGTTGCTGCTATTGGGCCTGTGCTATTTTCAATATTGTTTACAAATTTATTAGCTGGGAACAAAGTCAAGACACAAAAGGCCTGTAGTTGAACATACGCAGCGTCAGCATAAACAAAAGACTCTGGCAACAAACTACGTTGGCTTGCAGAACTTTAAATGCAGAGCGGCAACGTTGCTGCCTGATTGTTAGATTGTCTGCTTCTTTTTCTAACCACTTTTCCACATAGACGAAAGTGGCATGAAAATGAAAGTTTCAGTTTCGGCAAGCTGACAAGTTTTTTGCTTCGTCTCGCTAGCTTGTTTGCTGCTGTTGTCTTTGATTTGCAGTTTTTCCTCTTCCACATCCATGCGCATGTTTGGCCACTCGTTCACCTGGTTTCGGTTTCGCTGCCACGTTCGCCAGAGTTGTACAACAGGATTGGCTGCCACCGCCAAAACGCGTTGGCGCAAGCAGGAAAAACCACACTACGTACACATCACACACACTTACACCCCACACACACACACACACACATGTCAATTGGCGCGTAATTTAGCTCTTAAACAAGTAGGCTTACAATTCAATGGAAAATTTGTCTGAGCCGCTTTTAATGCCTCTTCATCAATCGTTGTTAATATGCCTTATAAGCAGGCATTTTTCCTTATAAATATCGTTAGCCGCGTTGAATTTCCTACTCGGTGAAAATATATTGATTGATTTGCATTGTGATTGGCGCTGACGGAAGACTCCGCGAGCTATTATTATAGCTCCCAACCTGCCAAGACAAAACTATGCATAAAATTAGCATAAATTTGCTTTGCGAATGGCAAAAGATAAGCAAAGAAAAATGTTCAAACCGTTATCCACTTGATCGCACAGTTTTCAAAATAATATTTGCTTTGCTTTCGAGAGCGCACTATGAAAATGGGTCAGATGACATTTCAAGATATGCGCTTAAGGGCTAATTCAAAGTAAAATTAATAAACATATCAATTGTTAAGTTGGCAATTTCTTTTAACGACTGCAACCTGTCACAAAAAACAAAATTAAATAAATTGATCAAGTCTGCAATAATTTCAAATGATGATTATATCTATTACAACAAAGCTTGCCGCTTGATCGTTCGCTCGCTAGCTTGCTGCAACCAACTAAATTCATTTTATTAAATGTCAACTTTGAGAGCTAGGCGCATCTGTTGCCATCTTCAGTTTTAGCTCCAAGCTGAGCTCCAACTCTAACGGCAAACTTTGTTCGGCAGTTGCTCCAAAGTCGTGACTGCAAAAGTTCAACAACATTTTACACAAACTGTGCAAACTCAATAAACTAAAACCTAAACAAAAAAAAAACACAAAGATTCTCGAAAGTGCCTCAAACAACGACCTGAGCAAACTTCCGCGCTGATTCCACTTGTGCACGTGTTTTTGCTGTTGTTATTTCATTTTTATTTGCTGTCGAGTGTCAATTATAGAACTTATTAAACCCACTGCTGCCGCAGCCACAGCCGAAGACAGCTACTTTAATTACACTTTAATGTCTTTTGTGCCCTTTACAAAATGACACACAAAACTAAATTGTAACTTATGGAACATTTGTGACATGCCGAAAGAGGCGTGTCAGAATTAAGAAAAAAATAATTGGCTCTACAGAGCTATGCAGTGCCTATAAAAGAGCTATTTAAACTTAATATCAATTCTTAACCACACAGGTTTTTTTTTAAAACAACAAGGACATATAAGTCAATTTTTATAATAATAATAAAGTTTATAATAAAGTTTATAAGACATGAAAAGACTTCAATTAAATCAAAAGTTTCTCTGAATATCAAAGTTCCACAACGAGGCAGCTGTTCTAAATTTGAACTGGTTTTTTTAATTACCATTTTGACTTAATTTTAATAAAAATGCGAAAGAACTTTGTTATATTTTTATTGGCCATTTTTAAATTTTGAAAATGTTGAATGTTATTTAATTTGTGTGTTTGCATTTAAGGCGGATAAAACGCCTCTGTAGCATTCTTGGTTACTGGCCTGATTATAGACTTGCGTCAGAGCCAGCATCAATTATTTTATATATGTAGGAATTTTATGTGGTTTAAAAATATCATAGTAGAATCGATAATGATTTGCATAACAAATGTGTGCTTACAAAACCAGTTTAGTTGCTTTTTAAGAATCGATTGGCATTTTGGCCAGTACAAAAACACACACTTTCATATATACTGTATATACATTTAATATATATTTTAAAGCTGTGTTAATTTTTCATGCACAACAAAAAATATGAATACGCAGCAACCACGCGCCATGCCCAGCCCAGCACAGGCTAACCGAGCTAATTAAAAGCAGCTACAATGGCAATGACAACAAGCAGAAATGCATAAAACAGCTAAAATAGTAGCTGAACTAACATCAATTGGTTGCATGCTGAACTTCGACATTTTGAGGTCGTCTCATAAAATTTGAGGCTGAAGAAGACGGCCTAGAAATAATGTATAAAGTATAAACAGCTAAAGCTTGTTAACTTGTTTGGGCACAAGACACTTCAGCCTACAAGATTCTTTTGGAACAGCCAAAAAAAAAAATTGAAAACCTGTACAACAAAAGTGAATCTGCCTAGAGAAGAATCTATGCGGGTTTGAAGTGAAATCAAAAGTGCTGTCGACTCGCACATACATCAGTAACAAATTAAAGCTAAAGTACGCTATACACAAGCACACACAAACACACATACATATACATCTGTATATATAAAGCCAAAAGCATACGAAAAGGTTAACAAGTTTTACTACATGATTTATTTGCATTTTTAATGTGCGGCCTGGCCCGCTGAACAGAGTGGCAGCATCTGAGCAGCGGACTGCCTAGACAAGTTTACCCCACTCGTCTTGTCAGTCCTGCCGTATAGTCAACTTGAACATCAAAATGTAGAACTGAACCAAAAAAGCCACATTAGATATATATTTGTTTGCCAGAGTTTTCATAATTTTTTTTTTTTTGTTTCTTTTTGCAAAGTAACGCTGAACTCTGCCTGGAAACAACTATAAAACTGTGGGCATGTTGGTTACTGGGCTAATGGCTTTGCTTATGACCCTGTTCTTTGTTCAGGTTAATTGAACTCTTTTATTATCCGTCCCCCTGAACGTATGATAATGTTGAGCCATTTAATGGCCAGCTGTACGGTTCTTACAGCCTTGATTATGTTTATATTTGTATGAAAATGCGAGAGCGGCACCAAAAGTACACAAACATTCATATTAAAGTTAATTTAACCAGTTCTTTATGCTAATCTTATTAGTAATTGGATCAGCTCATTGATTTTTTCAAATAAAAATTATAATTTATATTCATTTTGGTTTTTTACTGCTATTGAAGAAACTTTGCAAACAAATTAATAAACACATACAGTTTTTATATTTTTAATTTTTAAATTAACAAATTACTTTGCTTGTTGCTATCCAGGTTGTTGCAAAATTTATATTACAATTTATTTATGTGATAACGATATTATTATTTATAAAACTGCCAGATTGGGTGTATAATCCGATATGCAACACAAGTAGCTAACTACATATCTTTAAATATATTTATACATATTTATATAAAAGTATATCAAAATGTAAAATATGCGCTGTGCACTTAGGCATGACGCAAGCGCAAGCGCAAGCGAGTTACATTTTCATTTCTTAGTGCAATCGAAAGCCTTGCAGCACTTTAAATATCTGTGCACACACAAACATATAGTGGAGATATAAAATAGCAACAATAACAGCAGTAAACGCCGTTGTCTATAATTTTATATGTCTTGCTGCACCACGACTGGCTGGCGCGCCAGCTTCGTGCCAGCATTTGCTCCGATTTGATTTTAGCTTTTATTTAACAAACTACAGCAAAACAACAGTAACAGCAAACACGAACAGGCGCTTTTAATGGCAGCCAGCAGTTATAAAAATACAATAGCAACACACAAAAAAAAAGCAATAGTAAAAGTAAAGTGAGTGAAAAACAACAACGTGAAAATAAAAACACAAACGCAAGCGCCCAACAAGGCCGTTCACTTCGGCTGGCGAAAAATACATACACACACATACATACACATACACACACTTGAGCACTCTGATGGAAAGTGAAAATTGCTGGCATTAGTTGAATTTGCAACAGTTGCAGCAGCTTTTTTATTTTTGGTTTTTCTTTTGTCTTCAGCAAGTTGCTCGCCTAAGTCTTTTGTGTGTTGCCAAAGCAGTTGATGCCATTTATCACACTCTCATTTTAACACCTCTCTTTACCTCACCCTCTCTAACGCTCTGTCTCTCTATATGATTGTGTGATTTGCAGGAACACATACAGGAAGTGCTGGATAAATGGACACAAATCGATGATGAGATCTGGGCCAAAGTAATTGTGTTTGAACGCAATCGCCGCGTGGCCAAGGCTTACGCACGTGCACCGGTGCTGACCATCAATGGCTCCGACGATGGCTTCGATGGCATGCGGTAAGTATGCAAATAATTGGGGTTGCCTGTTTTTAATTGCACACCCAAAAATGTATACAATAAAAGTGGGGAAAAAGAGTCGCCCAATTGGTGCCTTTGAACTTTTGCTTAAATGGGTTTGCGGCATCTGCCCTTGACCCACTGGCAGCGTAAAGCAGCAGCAGGGAGAAGTTTTACTGAATGTTGTATTTTATTTATGTTTTTAAGTTGTCTCTTTTGTTTTTGATTACTTAGTAAGAAATTATTATTAAATTACACCTGATGTGCTCGCAAATGAGCAATGAATAAAACTTTGCCAGGCATCGCAGCTTCAACGCCCATTAAATTGATAGTTTTAGGTATTACAATTTAATTGCCAATCTGAAATACCAAACGACTTATTAAAAACAAAAACAAAGTGCAAAATATATATGTAAGAGAACCTTCAGCGGAATCGTCGACGAATGCGAATGCAAATTACGACATTTGTGACCTCACTCCCTAGTGGCAATTTGTAGCATGTGAAACGCCCGAAAATAAAACGAGCGCCAAAAAAAATCAACCAAAAACAACAACAACAAGTGAAAATGTTTTAATAATTGCGCGTATTTCAATAAAATGAGCGATTTCCGTTGCGCGGCAATTTAAGTTTTTTGTATTTTTTTTTTATCTTCTTCTAAGAATTTTAGTTTTTGGTAACCTAGCTAAGCACTTACTCGCTTTTGGTTTTGATTTTGGCTTTGGCTGCAGTTTATATTCGTAGCAATTTATGCTGCTGCTGCTGCTGCAGTTGAGGCTAATTAACATATTCCGTCTCAAAATGATTTTGTAGTTGCGTGCCAGAAATTGCAAATGCCAAACGCTTTTGACTCAATTGCTATGCCAATTTTCAGCACAGCCCACACATTCATTCAGGCATTCGAGTGCTTAGCTCTTGACGATCGGCACTCGCTTACTTACCAGCCAAATGTCAAGAAGTCTGCATAATGGAGTTAACTTTTAGAGTAGTTATATATACATTCATATAAGCACTACAATAAGCATCGAATGCATAATGTATTAGTCCATAAATGTGCCGATTAAACGCACAGCAAACAATTCAAGTTTATTGCTAAAAAAAAAAAAAAAAAAAAAAAAATGTTATCTGGTTAACAGTGGCAACAAAAGAGCAACAACAACATCTTCAACAAAACAAACCAACAAAAAGAGCTCCAATGAGGCCAAAAAAGGGCATTGCTTACAATTGTTGCATTGCGGCTTCCTTTGTGGCTTCCACAAAGCAGAGAAATGAAGATGCTGCCACTAAAATGTCAGCAACTACAATAATACTTAATAATAATAACAACAACAACAATGATCAGAGGAACAAAAATTAGGGACAATACATTTGAGGTTGCAACCGCAGATTAAATATAATTGTGCTTACCAACTGCAAAGCGATAAATAAATAATTAAAAGTAACAAAAAAAATGCTCTATTATGAGATACCCTGTAACTGTCTTCACTCTAGTCTTGGCTTGTAGTTATGAGAGCACTACAAATAGCTAAATACAAAATAAGTTTTGCAATTACTGAATGCTTATCACTTTAGATAATCACACATCTTCAGTTCAGCCTCTTACGTATTTCTATAAGTGCAGGGTATCAAAAGTCAAACAAAATTCAAAAATAATAGCGAAAGTCATTCGCGTGTTCGTGACGAGGTCATCAAAGATTGCCAGATGCAAATTGCAATTGTCATTTGGATGCAGCGGCTCCTCTTTCTTTTCTCATCGGAGCAGAAGCATAACGAGTATTTTTTGTAGTTGTCGATTGTGGTTGCTATTGCTGTTGGCTACTTGTTTATGTCAATTGCAGGTTAAATATGTCTTGTGTTGTGGGGAGGAAAATTGTAAAAAATTTAAACTGATTCGGGTTGAAAGTGTCAAGTTAATCAATTGGCATGGCGCTGACTTCAAACAGCCAGCAAGATTTAGTTTGTGTGTGGTCCGTTTTGGCCCTTGTTGCCTGTCTGCTTTTGGCAATAGGTGTAACTGGCCAGACTCTTGTTGTTTAATTAGCAAACAATTGCAGTTTTTTGCTGCTGATCGTGCTTATGTCAGCCCTTTTTAGCATTTAAGTAGCATTCTACCATCCACTGCTGTTTGTCAATTTAAAAATAGGCATTGCATTTGAATGCAACATAGATTTTGCTATCATATGTATAGCCAAGTTTATTCCACACGCAATGTTTTTCACTGGAAATCTGGTTAAATGCAAATGAAAGCCAAGCGTTTAGCAGTTTCTTGCTTCGAGCGTCACACAACTCTTACAAGCCTTGGCTGTTTTATGTTTTGATATTGTGATTTATTATTATATATTATACTAAGAATTCTTAATGTTAACATTTCAACATTTATCGATTAAACCAGTTTCGGGTTGACTTTCACTGCAGACATTTTGCCAGCCATTAAACTTCCTGATCTATGCATGCTAATGCGTATCGGACATAATTACTTGTTTCTTAAATCGAAACTTTGATAGCAATAAAAAATTAGATACGCTTTGCCACAGAATACCTGTTTTTAAAAACAAATTGGGATAACGAACAATAAAAATATATTTACCAAAGATTTAAAAAAAACTGTGAAAAACATATCGCTCACATTCTATAAAAAGAGGCAAAAAAAAACTATTATATTATGTTAAATAAATCAAGTTTACATGCCGAAAGAGTAGCTCATTTTCGATGCAAGAAATGCAGAAGCGATGCCGTGTTGCATGCTGTCGATTGGCAATTTTCACATCTAGCTGGTGTTGTATGTAAATTAATTAATTAGGCTGCTGTGGAGGCGTTGCGCCAAATGACACGCAGCCGCTGCTAAGGACCACACATTAGTTGTAGCATCAGCAACAGTTGCTACTGCAACGCAGTTTTTTTTTTTGGTTTTTTTTTTTTGCACAACAAGCGCATTTAATTAATGGGCAAACCCTTAAAACACTCATGGCCAGACCACTTACATGTCAGCCATTATCTTGTGCAACAATTGAAACGGCGCCAGTATAAATTTTGCTGCTTATGACAGTTAGCGGCTGCCGTTGCCTGTTCCTGTTGTTGTTATTGGCGTTGCGTGGGCGTTGCCAATCAAAAAATTTGCATGTTGCGGGCAAAACGGTTAAAATCAAATAATAATACTAGCGGCAATATCGGGCACAGCGTGATATAAACAGGGTAAAGCCGACCATTTGATTGCAACATTTCATTTCGTGCGAATCAAAAGTGAGGCAAAAAAGGCGCGACCCACGGCTGGCCAAGGCCACGCTTTAATTTACAGCACACAAAAGACAGTTTTGTTTTTTTTTCTCTCTTTCGATTTGCTTACAATTGAAGCGGATAGGAGTCAGCCGTTGGCACACGTGCCAATTTGCCTCATTTTATTCATTTTATTTCATTTAGTCAAGAACCATAGTGTGAATTGGCCTTCGCAACGATTAAGGTGCGACCAGTAGTTGTCAAGTAAATAATCTAATTGGAGCAATTTATAACTAAGCAAACGTTGAATCTAGTTTGCCAACTTGACGGAGGCTGACACGTTTGTTGCCTAAGTCTTTAGTTTTGATAAATTTACTTGTTTTTTTAAACGTCTGCTTTTCTCTGTCTCTGTCTCTCTCCCTCTTTCTCAGTCCATGTCTTACATTATGCCATGCATTATTTTTAGCTCAACCGGTTGTTGCTGTTGTTTTTGTCAGCTTTTTTTTTACTTTTTTCTGTGCCTGTCCATGCAAAACTAGCCGCAGGTCAGAGCGTTGTCAGTGCCAGTTTTTGGAGCGCTCAAAACCAGTTGCCGTTAACTGCATTGTTGCTGGCGCTTCCTTGAAGAAGCAACAACTGAACCACCAGCTGCAGTTCCCCTCGTGCAAAGTTTGACCCACTGCACACGTTTAACTTGAACTCCAAAATTGTGGAGCTTCTCGCGTTGCCAAAACCCGCTAAGACTTGGACTCTTGCTTTCATTGGCAGCCGTAAAAATGCAGCTCAGAGCACAAAGACGGTTGGCAGTTGCTGGCCTGCCTTTTTGCCTTTCGCATTTTTAGCTCATTTAGGCGTGTCAAGTCCAGTTTTGTTTTTTTTTTATATGCATTTTTCATGTATTTTATAGTAGACGACCTTGCAACCAATATGTATGCATGCATATATATATATATATATATATATATGTGTATATATAAGTTGCTGTATGTTGGCCATATCGAAGTGAACGCAACTGTTGTGTCAGGCCATGAATTGGTAACAAAATGTGTGTGATTGGCAGTGGGTTTGGCTGGGGTTGGCCATAGGTTCTCTCTTTTGGATACTAGCTCATCTCTTGTTCTGGTTTTTAATAACGCTTATTGGCCAGACTGGAATCAAACGAAGCATTTAATAACAAAAAAAAAAAATACAAGAACAAAAAACTGCAAATCCGCTTTGTTTGAGGGCAACCTTGAAAGGCACACATCAGCAGCACCAGCAACATCAGCACTAGTCCATGTCGATTTCATTTCATGGAAACTTTGACACACATTTCAACGGTTTTTACAACCATTTAACCAATAAATCAACGCCAAGCAGCCGCAACGTCAACGGCGACGTCGGCAGATGTTACGCGCAGAACTAAGGCACATGGCCAAATGCCAACGGCAATTGCTGCCGTTCTTTAAGCTGCTGATGTTGCGATCTGGCTGGCAGCACAGGCAGCGCTTCATTATACAAATTAACATAAAACATAATAGTGACAGAGCGGCGTCAAGTGAGCTTGGCAGCAGAGACAGGAGCAGTGCAGATAACAGCAACAGCAACAGCAACAGCTCTAGGAGAACAACTGTTGCTGCCGGCAGCAGTAGAAGCAGCAACAGTCTGTGGCAGCCTCAGTCATGCTGTGGCCTTTTTGCAAACGACAATTACAATTAGCTTCGTTTCATTGTTTTGCTTTCTGTTTGCTGCTGGTGGGTTTGCCGTTTGTGGCTTCCTCTGCAGCTTCTTGTTAGCATTTCAGCCGACATTTGATTCGACCTTAAGCTGAAAAATCAAAACAACAACAGCCAAGTGTTTTTTTTTTTTTGCTGCTTACGCTTCCTGCAGCCCAGCATAAAAATATGTGAAAATATGCTTGACAGTTTTTTGGGGTTTTTTTTTCTGTCGTTTCGGTTTAGCAAGGCTACATAAACAAAAGAACTGGGCAACAAACTTGACTATCCATTCGAACATGACTCAGCTGCAGGCGCGTTCTGCAATTAAACAAGTTGATGAAAAAAATATGAAATGTTTATTATTATACATTTTTTTTCGGCTGCAGCTGCCACACATTGTGGCAACCGCATAAATCACTGTCAATGCGAATTTGTGGCAGGCGAATGCACAGTTATGTTGCTGCTGTCTGGGGTGTTTTTATTGTCTGCAGCGCTGCCAAATGTTTTGTCAAACGTTTAATGTAACAAAATGTTGCAGCAGCCAAGTGACTCATGCACCACTCGAATTCGAATTAGTACGAGGCCCCACTGAAAGTGAACGTGCCACAAAGTGTACTATATACAACAGCCACTTTTATTTATTTATTTATTTTGTATTTTGCCTAATGCGGCAGCTGATTGATTTGCAATTATTATAATTGTCTTACTGAATGTATATACAAATGTTGCTGGTTACCATTACAGCATTGGCTTGTGCGGCTTTGACAATCCCATGCGAGATCAGAAGACGGACGAGATGAAGCGCGTCATCGGCCAGGTAAGCGTGAATTGAGCTTTATGGCTCATTAAATTGAGCGACACGGCGTCGGCGCCAGCCGAATTAATTTGCATATATATTGATAATACAATAAATAGAATTTATGGGCCCACAGTTGAAGCTACAAGAAACATCCATTAGCATTGCCACCTGTCGAAATCTACAGTTAACTTTAATTACTCAAATATGTATTTATTTTTTCTATATGTATGTACCACTCTAGGGCGTCAAGATCAAAATGGACGATGCTGGCAACATACTTGTGCGTCGCTATGCGAAAAGCAACGTTTTTGTTAAGAGCACCGCCAGCAATCCCAACGAGGAGACCTCCATTGGTGCCGAAATATTGAAGCTGCCAAATCAGGCGCTTGAAAGCGAAAAAATAGTCAAGGTAAGTTGCATACTACTTGCCATATAAATTCGAAATAGTACTTTGTAGTACATTGTACTTCTTACTGTATGCAAATTGTGTTATTGTTTACTAATTCGGTTTTTGTCGCCTTCAGCTCTTCGACATGAAGAAGTTTCAGTCGAACGTTAATCGTGAACTGCGCCGTGCCTATCCAGATCGTCGTCGCTTGGAGACGCAATGCCTATCGGCAGTGGCCTTTGTCAAATCGGAGAATGACATTTTGGAGTGCCCCATTTGGGTGCTCATTGTGAATGTGGTAGCCATGGATATGCTAAAGAGCAAACTGCCGCCAGGTGAGTTATGTGCAAGTGACTGTGTGTGTATGTGTGTGTGTCTCTTCTTCTTTTTTTGAGTAGGCTTTTATACTCTAAAGATGAGCAAGGAGTACCATTTCAGACTTAGGCATATACGTTTTACTGAAAACACTATTTTATAATAATAATTATTCTAGTTCTGTTTTAGGGTACTGTAAATATAATTTATTTATTCTTTCTTTAACAAAAAGTAAAAAGAGCGATTCACGCTTCTTATCTCGAAAAACATTAAACATAATTATTTTATATTTGCTAGAGATCAGTGTAAATATTAATAATTTATTCACTTGTTTTTTTTTATTGTTGATCGTCCATATTCATATATTAATGATTTTCTCGGAAATTCTGTTATTGAAAATTAAAAGTATCACAAAATCCAATTTGGATGTTTGTATTGTTCCATGTTCTTGTGTGGGTTCGTTTTGTAATTGCGCAGTTATTGATTTATTGTAGGAACAGTTTAGTAAACATGACATTCTCAATCCTATTCTTTTTCTTCTTGCTCCTCTGCAGTGCAACGTCCCATTGTCGACATTAAAAATCGCCCGCGCATACCCATACCAGATGAGGATCCCTACAGTGTTGCCGGCAATGGCAGCAATGGTAGCTCGGGCAGTTCTGGCTTTGGCAGCGGCCACCAGCAGCAGCAGCTGCAACAGCAACAACAGCTCCAACAACAGCAGCTTGGAAAGCATTTGAATAATGGCAGCAGCAATGGTCATGTGGCCGCCACCCGCGAGCAATTGTTACTGCAGACCCAGCAATTGGCGCACAAGCGCAGCGAGAAGCCACCCAAATTGCCACCCAGGGATAATGTATATGCCCACGATCTAATTCCAAAGGTGAGACAATTAGCAACAAAAATGCAGCAAGATTTCTCAAGTTTTTTGTAGCCAAGTGTTAAAACAATTGTTGTAAGTAGTCAAGTGTGTGTTCGCGTGCCTAATAAACAAAATTTTGACAGCACTAAAATACATACAAATATATAATACGAGCAAGAAGTGTGGCAACTAGTCCGGCAGCAGCAACAACACATATATAACGGGTATATGTTGGCTATGCTTGGCTACATGCGCAACGCGGGCACTTGCAAAATGGTTTACGCTTTGGCTCTAAGCCCTGGACTGCGCACACCTCCCCTTCCTCCAATGAGGTGAATTCTGTCAGGCAGACAGAGTGGCTAAAAAATACCAGGCCACTTGTTGCGGCGACGATTTCGCTTTTGGACGTCGTTGAGCTTCACCAAGCATTTGGCTTGCATTCAATAATATTCGAATTTCAGCAGCAACAGAAATAACTGCAAACGAATCGCGTGTAATTAATATGCACGGAATGTTGCCAATGGGCCCAACGACCGACCAGCTAATGCTATGGGCCTCTGACTCTGCCTCACAGTCTCTGGCCAGGCTACACAGTTATGGCTAACTGTAAGCGTCGCACTCATACAGCTCCAACAATTACATACATATAGATATAGCGACGTGTGCAGCAAAAATTGCTGGCGCACCTTGCGCAAAACGTAGCCATCGCGTTTGTTGCCTAATTCTTTTGAAAAATTTTTTTTTTTTTGTATCTTAATTTTTAAAATTAATGCTTATTGTTGTTGGTGTTAATTTAAAAAAATGAAGTAAACATATACAATAATTAATATTGTGAAATAACTATAATTAAATATATTTAAGACGTAATTTCAAGCGAAAATATATTCTCTCAATAATTTTAAGCTTGAAATATTAATTAGATCATTTGGGGTTAATATTTAATTACAAATTGCTTAATTTTCTTAAACAGCCGGACTATGATGACATCGATTTGGAGACCAGAATTAAATTGTCACGCGGAAAGTCTGATAAAGGCAAGGACAACAAGAAATATGGTAAGCCACATTCGTCAAATTGGACTTCCAGCTGTGAATAAGTTGAACCTATACTTTTGCAGACGATCCTTATTACTGTGGCTTGCGTGCACGCGTGCCTAACTTCGTGAAATCATCCAAGTCCAAGGATCAGAGGGACGGTAATGGTAATAACATCATTATGAATGGCAACGGAAACAGCAATGGCATCAGCACGCTCACCCAGAAGAAGACATCGATGATTCACAATCACTTGTCTGGCATGCATCCGCATGCCCATCACATACAGCAGCAGCAGCAGCAACAACAACTAATGGCGGCTGCAGCGGCAGCTGCGCATGCCGTGCATCACCAGCAGCCAGCGAGTCATCATCCACATCAGATCTGGCAGACGCGCAGCTATGAGAGTGGCATAGGTATTTATAATAAAAAAAAGGGCAGCTATCAAGCCCAGCAACTAGCACCACATCAACTGCAACAACACAATACGCACGCTCTGCAAATGCAAAAAATGCAAATGCAAATGCAACCACAATCACTGCCAACGGACCTTACAGCACCAACAATAACAACAACAACAGCTAAAGCAACTACAGCAACCAAGACACAGAGCACCAAACTGGCGCCGACAGCCAAATACAAACATCAGCACCACAAAGCACGTAGCAATCAGCACCTGCACCCACACCAGCCCCATAAGCATGTAGTGCATCATCGGCATCAGCAGCACCACCACTGTCACCGTCAACACCAGCATCAGGCGCACAAAAAAAGCTACTATCCGCCTACAGAGTACTATGATGATCTGGAGGCAATGGCAGTGCGTCAGGGCGCACGTCGTCCATCCATGCAACGCACCCAACTCCCAGCCGAGAATGCCTGCAACTGTGTCAGCTGCTATGCGCTGGCACCGCTTTGTGGCCAGGTTCCGGCACCACGGCCACAGCGCAGCCTCAGTCAGCAGCAACTACGGCGGCATCAGCGATTGAGTGGTGGACTAGTGGACAAGCACGTTGGTGTGGCAAAGTGGTGCAGTGAGAGCGATATATCGGTGCTGGAGCAGGTGCAGGAGGATGTGCCGACAGCAATGACCATAGACATGCCCTCATACGACGACAGCTACGAATACGATGACTTCGACATGGACTTTGACATTGACGACAGCATGACGGCCAACACGGAGAGCGTCTATGCACCTCATCCGATTCACTTGCGCCACGAGCAACGTCTACGGGCTGTGCAGAGCAATGAGGAGACAGACATGTACGTTGATCGTGCTCAGTTGCGTCAGCTGGCAGCACCAACACTGCTCGCCACTCGTAACAAATCACAGTCGACAGAGAGTTTCTTTGAGCAGCCTAACGAGGAGGGATCACTGTACATGTACGGCGGACGACTGCAAATCGTGGCCAAAAATTCGCCAGCACCAGCGCAGGTCAACATTTATGAGCGTCTGCCTCACAACTCACAGGACGCCGACGTTGGCTTCCAGGCTAGCGAAATGCGGGCTGCATACTACAATAAGCCCAAGCTGTCAGCGCCAAGTTGGCGAGGCAAACGTCAACAGCAGCAGCAGCAACCGAAAGCTGACAAAAACCCCAATGACAATACTAAGAACAATTACAACAACAGAAGCGATGCCAAGAAAAACAATGATGACGTCTTGAAAAACAACAAAAATAAATTCAATAGTAAAAACAAAAGTATAACAACAGGCATAGCAGCAACAACAACAGCAGCAGCAATGACTGCAACCGTAGCAACAACAACACCAATAGCAGCAATAACAACACCAACAGCAGCAACAACAAACAATGCACCGCCGCCTGTGCTGCAGACACAGTCACAAAGAACTGGGCGCACTGCCAGCCGCCTTGACATCAGCGACATGGAATCCATTTATGGCTACTTGAAGCCGCGCAAACCGCGCAGCCTCAGTTTGAAGAAAATCCAAATACTCGACTATTGAAAAATGAGGTTATTTGCTTGGGTTTATGTTATCATCCAATGTTGGATCTGGATATGCGCTGTGTATATATATAAACGCGAAATTGCCTATGGTTTTTGTTTAGTAGCACCTTAAATATACCTTGGTATAGCTAAATCTGTACGAATTTTGTGAATACTAACTCTACACTAACTTGGACCCTGGACGGCAAACAGTTTACCTTTACCGTTAACATTGTACATACATGATCATCATCATTATCATTATCATTATCTTAACATATACATAATCACGTATATATGTCTGTACACATTTGCTAATGTCCGTTTGATGCGCTTTTTGTAGATTCCGAGCTTGTCGAATCCCCTTACAATCACATCTATGGACGCCATTTACCGCTGCCAACTCGCGGCTATGTGCCCACACCACGTATGTTTATTGGGGAATGGGACTGAGACGAGGTGATGGAAAAGGAAATAAAAGAGCTAAATGCTCCGCTATAAACAAACGCACTCATAATTGCACAACAATCAGCCGAGCGACAAGGCACAACATTATTTTTTATAATGCAGCCTCCCTTGCTGCGAAAGTGCAGCGATAATTTAAGTCAACCAGCTGAGAAAGAACATTTTGAAACAACTTGGAAGGTTCATTAATTAATTAAATTAGCAAAATATTATAATATAATAATAATATTAGGCTAGACCGTAATGCATACCACAAAAAATATACATATACTATATAAAATAATATATTATACTTACTATTAATAGCTGCGCATATAATGATTTTTTGTTCTATTATTGAGATTACGAAAGCGCACTTTAAACTTTATATATATACACACATATATTATATATATATACACACATATATATATATATATATAAATATGCATACGTATACAATTATAAAAATTGACTTTTTTTGCGCAATAACACGCCATTACATTGTGTAGTTTATAGGGATATTTCTTGTACATTTCGCAGCCTTATTCACATGATTAGATTATGTTTTATGTCACATTTAAATTAATGACATTTAATCAATACATTTATAAATGTTTAGGCTGATATGTTTGTTCTGATTTTTTGTATTGTATATGAGCAACAATAAAATTATATTTTAGTAACAATAACAACGATATCATTTTTCTCTAATCCAATTTTTATTTCTTCTTTTAGAATCGATTTAAGGAAGCTTTAAATTAATGCTTAATGAACTATTGATTTGACAGGCCGTGAATTCAATTTAACACACTACGTGTAACTTTACATGTAGTAATCGGGGTTCCAGTTTGGAGGCCGCATGTGATCCGGATTTGGTCCCATGGTCCCTGGGTTATGTGGATTGATAGGGTTAAACGGATCAAAACGTGCCATTCCTGGATTGGCGGGGAACGGAAATAGATTACCAGAGCCACGTCCAAGTGGATCTAAGTCCCCACGACCAACATCAGGAAAGCCGAAAGGACGTGGTTCAAAGCTATGGGGCATGTATGAACTGCAATAAATTAACATTACATGTTAGCGATGAGGAAAGTATGCTTTCTAATAGATCGATGACTTACCCTGGACGCCTAGGTTCTCCAATTCGCAAGGGATCAGGCGCTTGTGCTGTTGTGTTAGCCTGTGTCTGTGTGGTTACCTCTCGCGAGTTTCCCGTAAATACCTATAAAGACATATACCAATTAAAAAAAAAACAGTCCAATAAAACATTTTTTGCAGCAATATACCGGATCACAAAGTTCCTTGCGAAACCGTTCAACAATATCCGTCGCGGTTGGCATAAGTTTTACAATGCCACCTTTTACTTCAGCTACCAAGGATTCAGGCGTGATGCAAATGTTGGACACATTCTTGGCATTAATATCGAGCAGATTGATAATTAAATTATTTTCTGTAATGTGTCCAAGCAGCAAATAGAGCACTTTATTATGTACGTATCGCAGTGCGTATTTGGTGCCGTCTCCATTCCAATAATCCGGCAGAAGTTCGCTGCCCTCTTCATCTTCGCTCAGAGTTTTCTAAAAGCACTTTATTATTGACTTTATTATATTTGTATGCATACATTTCTCACATCGTCTCCAATACCAACGCAGCGGAACTTATAATGCTTGGTAAGCAGAAAGTGACTGAGCACTATTAAAACATCCGCCTTCTTGTTTATTTTACCGTCTACCGATTTGTATAGTAAATCCCAGCCATAAAAGAAGTCGGAGCTTAGCGCCTCGGATGCTGATCGGGAAGATGAGGGCTCCATTTCATTTACGACTGTGGATATTGTTACAGATTACAGATAAAACTGAAACCCACTTTACTGAGAAATGTAGCTTATGTTCATATGTCTATTGTGTCAGAATTGACAGAACCGATGACTGATAGCAAATTTATCACAACCTTCAATTGCAATGTAGTTATTTGGTAATCGCGTCCAAAAGTAATCGATAGTTGCAACTGCGATACGATTAGGCGCATTAGCATATGCATTTTAAAGTACTATAATGTAATTCAGAGAAGTGTATATATAAACCCTTATAATTATAAAATTTACATAGAATTGTGCAATTAGTGTGAATGCAAAATTCTAGAAAGAAAGTAAGAAGATGAAAACAAAGGTGCCCATAAAATGACAACAAATACTTTACGTGTAATATTAACTCTTGAACATCTTATGCCTCCTTCTTACATACATAATTATATGCAAAGGTTTTTTATATGAATTAATTTATATATATAATTTTTACGCTTACCCAAATTACTGCAAGTGTCTTAATTGCAGTATAAACAAGACAATGAGCGCAGTGCTGGAAATTAATAACACAGTGTTGCAATTGTGAACCAGTGCTGTAAAAAACGTAACCTTTCAAAGCGTTCTTTTAGTTCAAATTTAAAAAAAAAATTAAACAAAAAATATAAAAATATATTTTGAGCTATTTTTGCAGTTGTATCGCCTATGGAATAATTAAAACCCAACTAATTATACTCATTGTTGTTATGTTGTACACCAATTTGGAGTCTTATCAAAAGATTCATAGGTGCGAAGGAGACAACGCTACTAATAGGGTTGCCAGTCACCTAATAACGTACTGTTTTTTGCATTTAAAATATTTTATTATTTTAAATAAAATTTCACTAATATTAATATTAGTATTAATATTTAAAATCGAGTTTATAATTATCAGCTGTACGAATTAATAAAATGCATATTTGTGCATGCGATCAGTAGTTATGATATGGATTATTATATCGCAAATTAAGATCAAGATTAGATCGTAGCTATATATGTTAATATATTGTTTTGGAAAGCGTTACAGGACCATTAATACACATATTCAATAATATATATAATATCTTTTTTCCATTATCGGCCAGACTCGGTAAAACTTGTGTATAGTTCGTGGATACCGCTCGGGCCGTCGGTTCACACGAAGTGGCTGCCATATTGAAAACGAGATAGGCGTCGCGTGAAAAATCATTTTAATGCCGTCAGCCTGGCGAAGAGCAGTATTTTGAAGATATTCACTAAAATCGCTACTTTCAATAATAATATAGGGAGAATTTACCGGGAATCGGTTGCTCTTTGTTGTGTGCCAGAAATGTGTTGGTGTTTGGGTCATTTATTATTGCAAATAAGCAGCACGACGTGTTGTTATTAGTGCTGTACTTGCCCGCTTGCTTGCCAGCATTTTGCACTAACTTACCGTGTGTGGCTGCTGTGTGTGCGCATAAATGTATTTATATTATATATACAAAGAAGATATTTGTTCCTCCAGCAAACCCACGTGTGGGTAGTCGCACTATTCTAGCCGGCATATTACAAAATGAGCAGCAACCCTAGCGAGGAGCCTACGCTGACGGTCACGTTGCAGGCAAGTCCAGCGACGCCATCGCCATCTCTCAAGACGTTTGATTTTGATTTTTCGGGTAAGTCGTAAAAATTCTACGCTCTTTGTTCTGCTTGCCTAATTTCAGCGACTGCGTTTTTTGTTTAGGTACGAATTATGAAATGGACGCATGCATTTCAGAGGAGGAGCGGCGCTTCTACCTCAAGATGTACCCGACCGTGGATTTAGTTAATCAGCGAAAGGTCCATTGTACTGTTTGCCACGCACACATTGGTTCAGCGGTCAATACAGACGGCAGTATCAAAATGCATCCCATATTACGTGTGACGCACTGCATAAAATGTCACGAATTTTACAACAGTGGAGAGTTTTCCAAGGGCGAAGACGGCTCGGAGCTGTATTGTCGCTGGTGTGGGCAGGGCGGTGAAGTATATTGCTGTTCCACCTGCCCGTTTGTGTTTTGCAAGTCGTGCATCATTAAGAATTTGTCGCGCGGCGTAATTGTGGACATTGAGCAGAACGAGAACTGGAATTGCTTCAAGTGCACTTCCAAAATACTGTGGCCACTTCGCGCCCAGCACTGGGCTCTCATCAACTTCATTGAAACCCAGAAGAAGTAAGTGAAAGAAATTAAAAAATAAAACCCTAATAGATACATTATTAATATGTGTTTCTTGGTCTTCCTTGACAGCGGCCTGCAATCGATGCAGTTGTCCGAAGTGGAATTGCGTAAGCAAATGCAAAAGGATTACAGCACATGCTGTCGACTCGCTAAGGCGAAGGCCACCGGCCTTTCAGACTCCATGGAGAGCCTCGAATCGAATGTGTCCAAGCGCAGTCACGCCAGTTCTGTGCACTCTGCCAAGAAATCAGGAAAACCGCAGGTCAAACCTGCCAAGCGTTCCAAAATGTCCAACGATGAAGTTGTCTGTACACCCGATCTGCTCAGCATGCTGGAGCCGGATTGCCAAATCTCAGTGGCACAAAAGACAGGTCCCCGCTCTGTAACACCAGCATCCAACATCACAACAACGCCACGTATCATAACGGTGCAACCTAACTACAGTGGTCCCAGTCCCAGTAACAATGGGAATTCTTCCTCCGCCAGTCCGCTAATCAGCTTACCACCGCCACTAGTGCTGAGCAGCTCGGGTATGCGCTATCGCCAAATCGGACCCAGTTCAACTTCAGTTGTGCGACGCACCGTGGTTCCAAATATTATGCGTACAGCGGGTCCCGTTTTCCATTTAATAAACGGCTTTCGTGTCGATCTCAATAGTGCAGCACAGCAGGACTCCTATCGACTGCCCAATGGTCGGCTAATACAGGTATTTGTTATTGCTACAGAACTTAATCTCAAAAATTGGTTTATTTAAATTATATTATATATTTATTTGATTGCTTCCACAAGTGTTTAACATCTGAGCAACCAAGATTACGTAGTAGTTTTTCAACATATATCTTTAACAAAAAAGGTTTTAAAACCACAGGTGAAGCGTCAATTGCCACCCGGCGGTCAACCCTCGACAACTCTGACGCGTCTTCCTGTTGCGTTGAATCCACAGGTTATCATACGGCAACAGCCTACACCACTGGGGTCAGTGCCGCGTATGGCACACAATAGTCCCGGCTATGGCTCCAATATGGGCATCTTTAATCCGCAAACAAACCAGCTGCAGAGAGCACCTCAAGTAGTTCGCGCTAACAACGCTAGCCAGATACATTCGGTGAACGTCGCTCCGCCACCAGCACCGGCACCGGCACCGGCACTAGTACAACCACCTCCGCCGCAGCCGCCACCGTCGCAGCCGCAGACGCCTGTAAGTAGTAACGGCGGCACAACGATTATGATGACGCCATCATCGGTGGGCAAGGCTTTAGGCCTTGTGCGCCATGTTTTTCCACCCCATGGCATTGGCATTGCGCGCAGTCAATTGCAGGATCAAATCTTTAATGCCATGGAAATCTGCACGCATCTGTCAGGTAAAGTGCAGACGCTAACCCATTCCAATGCATACAATCAGGCACGCAGCTATACGGATTTGAAGGAGCTCTACATACATCTGTCCTATTTAATGACATATGCTATTGGACGCTTTAAACAGCTACAGGATAAATGCTTAGTGGATATGCGCGACATGGGCTTCAAAAACGACGCAAACAGCTTGGAAAACGGTCAATTGGCTGCCGGTAAGCTCTAAAAAATTGAGATCTTAACATTCATTTTATTTTTAAACTGGGATTTTGAAATTTGATTACCCACAAAATGTTTGCATTCAGCTAAAATATACTGAATAATAAGACTATCGAATTTTGTGCTAAAAATTATCGCGTAAAAATTAGCTTATAATTTCGAAGCAAAACTCTTAGCAAGCTTATAGTTTGTACCAAAGCTTCACAGGATGCGGATGCCTGTGCAAGTCGACTAACAATCTTAACTAGTGTACATTGTCTTTTGTGAATATTTAAACACATGGACGGGTGTTTCAAAAAAAAAAAATTGAAATCTTTATTAAATAGTTACCGGTATGATATATGTGGTCTGTCAGCATGTAAGTATCTTTTGTTGTTTGTGAAAAACTCTGCGAGTTCCATTTCCTTGGCTTTTAAATCCTGCGCTTGTGCGTTGATGTTTTATTGGCAATGGGCATATTGATTTGATTTAGTTCTGGGTCCATGTGTTTTGCAAAATATCGAAAAAGGCAATGGAATCGAATTCAGCAGCAGTTTTTCACTAACATTTTTCTCTTTCTCTCACTTTTGCTTTATTTCAGCGGTGGATTACGTGTGTTACGGCCAGTTGGACGATGTGGATCTGTTCAATACCGGCTGCAACAGCTTTCACAATCAAGTCTACGAGTACCGCAAGAGCTTACAAGCGAATCTCAAAGAGGGTGAAATCAATGAGCCACTTCCACCTCTACTGCCGCTTGGCGTGCGTGCCGAAGGTGATCCCAAAGATGAAGACGAAGATGAGCAAGTAAACGAATCGGAGTATGAAAACGATGAGCAAGATTATGACGATGAACAGGATAACTATCCAGATGATGCTGACGATGGCGATGACGCCGATGATTTAGAGGATGAGTACGATGCTCTCGGCACAGAGGAGAGTATGAATCGCAACGAGCAGGCACACGCCTACGATCGCAAACTGACTCGCCTGCTACGCGAATATCCCTCTATTTGGTGCACACGTCATCCGGACTACGGCAAAATGGAGGTGACACGTAAACAGTGGCGCGTCATTGCCAGCCACTTTCCACGAGGCGATGACATAAAACTGCGTTGGAAGAATGTGCGGAAACGTTATGTGCGTATTGAGCGACTGCTGAAACAGGGAAAACGTTTCAAGGGCTATTTTGACAAGGCCA
Organism: Drosophila longiperda; assembly: GCA_035042125.1. Lineage (NCBI taxonomy): Eukaryota > Metazoa > Arthropoda > Insecta > Diptera > Drosophilidae > Drosophila > Drosophila longiperda. The sequence continues at coordinate 13,985,332 of JAWNLV010000107.1, forward strand.
CCAATTATTTGGCCAACAGAGATTTATCACGCAGCGAATGGCAGCCTGTCGACTGTGGCGAAGATGATGGTGATGGTTTCGAACGCAAACAATTGGATGCGATTGAGAATAACATACACAAAGACCAACAAGGTTTTGTCGATATGCGACAACATCAGCAAGCTATAGAAGTGAAGGCCAAAGCACGATTGCCGGTGCGACCGCTCGATGTGCGTCCCATCGATATACGTATTATAAACTTTGCAAAGAGTCACCCGGTGCTCTGGCGAAAGTCTGCCGATCCCGAGTTCAACAGCATCGACGAACAAACTCGCAAGTCACTGTGGCTTAACTTTTGGAAGTCTGCGCCCAGTAAGTAGTCTAAAAATTAGTAACACGGCAACATTGACACTCTCCTTGCAGATTATCGCTGCGAATACATTGTGGAACGCTGGCAGCAGATGTATGAAATGTACAAGTCATTCCGTCTCAAGACCATAAAGGACAAGCACACATTTGCCAATCTGGAGTTAAAATACTCAAAATATCTAGCGAATTTATATTTTCTCTATAAAATTGACGAGCAAGACTTACGTGATGAATTCGAGCCATTGCAGGATTGTGCTCAGAATGTTGCCTCCGGTAGTGCCGCCTACGGTGATTCAGCTGGCAAGTTAAAGGACATGCCCGATGACAAACAGTTTGTGCAACAGCTGGTGTTGGCCATGCGCGCTTATCCCACTCTTTGGAATCCACGGCATGTGGACTACAATGATGTTGCCGCTCGCGAACGACTGTGGGCGGAGCTTGCCAGGCGATTGCCACGCTTCCGACGAGATGCACGCGCCTGCAAGCTACGCTGGCAAATGGCAAAATTTGCCTTCGAGTGCTACTCTCGCGAAATGGAACGGCAGCCCCGTCCAAATGAGAAAACCTTGCAAAAGCTGCGCATCAATTTTCCTCTCGAGGAAATGAGGTTTCTTAATATTTAAGCTATGGATAATTTAATATGTTGCCAAACTAGACTAAGCTCACTTTTGCCAATCTTCTAAACGTTTTAGGCATCAATAAACGAATCGACATTTTTCAAAAGCAGTCACAGAGAAGGACAGTCCAAGCATTATTAATTTCTTTTATATGTAACGCATAAGCAATGCTTTCTTTAACAATGAACTTCCCTTATTTTAATTAACTTTAACTCTTTGCAGAGAAACAAGCCAGCGACGATGAGGACAACGAAATCGAGATTGTGGAGCCTAAAACAGATACAATTACAATCGATTCCGACAACGACGAAGAGTCTGCGTCGGGCTCAGACGCACCTGCACAGAAGGGTTTAAAAATAACATCCGTTAAATCGACGGCCCCGACAGCGAATTTACCTAAAGTGGAAAAGGACTTAAACCCGGCTACTGATGCTGCCGCTTGCAGCTCTTCGATTTTGGCCAGTTTGTTGGAAGTGGACACGGATGGCGTTGCCGAGTTACCAGGCCTTATTATACCAAAAAAACAACCGCGTAAAAAAATGACTAACAAACCGAATCCAGCGCTGCTTCATTTGGAGCGCCAACGCATAGAGGAAACGAAGCGAAACGATGCCAAGCTCAAAAGGAAATTTGTCGTGAAATTGAGACGCGCAGAGAAAGATTTCGAGGTGGCACGCAAATGGGTTGAGGAGAATACTAAATTAAACCAATTGAATGCAGGAACAAATAGTGATTCAAAATCAAATACTGAAGGTGAGAGTACAGATAAAGCGTATAAGGAGCTGTATGATGATATACAAAATAAAAAAGATATTCCCAGCCAAATTGACAGCGCAAAGAGATCAGCTGCGGACCAGGAGAAGTCAAATGGTGACGAGGTGTTAGAGAAAACGGCCACCTCCGTCGGCTCTACAACATTAATAGACGAAAAATCGGAGGATAACAGTTATGTAAGCAAAACAATTAATAAATCGAGCAGAAGCGATAATATAGAAGATATCGATAATGCTGAAGCCCATAATACTGCTGACCAAGATTTTTATAGAATAGTATCACCCACAAACATGGAAGCCATGGAAGTAATGGAATTTGGTGAAACTATGGATAAAACTACCGATGATCCTATGGAAGTATTAGAAATAATTGAATCCCTTGAAGCTGCGACTGATATGGATCACGAAGTCATACATAATGAAACTGAGACACCCCTTTCAATAGAAGTGACGGATATAATTCAATCCTTAACAGAAGAAATTAATGAGGCCGAAAGAACCGAAGATATGGTTGTGTCTAAGCAGATAGCTGGGGATGAAAACACTGCTGTAACCGAAGAACCAACACCACCCGAAATTGAAGAGTCTGATCGAGTAGATACTACAGCTGGCGATAAAGTCAGCCAAATAACTGGTAATTTAACGTTATCTCCAACACTTACAGACTTTAAATCTGCTAAGACTTCCGAAACAAGCGATGTCAAATCCATAGAAATAACAACTTCAGGAAATAAGTCAATTGAACTCACTAACCAGGTAGCTGAGGATGCAATTGACGCTGTCATCGAAACACGCACATCTCCAAAAATAGCGGAGTCTATCGAGAGCGATTCACCAACCTGTGCCAGCCAATCACAATTTTCATCCAGCGATAAGGACAGCAGCACGAAAAACGTTGATTCGGAAACCGACAGATTTATTAAGTCTTCATCAGCTACGTCCATCTGTGAAAACAACATAGACTTCAGCACCCAAACGTTTGTCGCAGAATCAGACGCCAACGATGATGCAATTTGATTGCACTGCTAATTTAGTTACACATATGAATTTGTAAGATAAGGAATGAAAAACCTGCGTTCTGATTTTTGTTGATACATTTAATTTGCATAAAGCTTTTAGGCTTTTAGGAATATAATTGTTATTATAGTTTTTAAAAACATTTTAAATATCATCCTTTCATTAATATTGTCTATACATTCAAAAAATGTATATAATTAACATGAATTTTGCATTTAGTTGAGTATCGTCATACACCTTTTGCTTTCGTTTTTAACGAAATTATATATCCAATCAAACATAACAATTCAACATACATCATAAAATAACACACCATATACCAAGTAAAGAAAAATTACTGCATCAAATATTGATATCATTTATTTTTGAATTGTAAAAAGATTAATGATAAATAAATATATAACATTACAATAATGTTGAACAATATAAACAGAACGCTTAGTGAGCGTTAGTAGAAAAACAAATACTTAAGTATAATCCAACAGACGATATTATTAGGCGAGTATATTTTTTTTTTGTGCAATATGCTCACAAAAATATGAGCAAAATTGATAAGCTGCGCTTTTAACTAATGCATTTAGTTATGACGGCTTACCCAAAAAGTTGAGTAAAAACGCGATTTATTTTATATTTTCATTATAGATTTTTACATCGTAAGATATCTTCACTTGAAATACATAATTGAAGTAAACTAAGGAACAAGCATAGAGATTATTTTTCAATTTTTGATATATTTTTGTTTGTGCCATGCTTATAAATTATTTATCCTAGATTTTTATGGAAGTAATCTTTAACAGCAGACTCACAGCCCTAGTTCTAACAGTAATTAATTTTACGCAATCGCATATGATGAAAGTATTTACCAGGTGGTGGGCACTGAATGCTATAATTTGATACGAAACGCCACGCCTCCGCCATGTTCTCCTCCTTCACCTGATGCTGTGTTATACTGCCCTTAAAGGCACACATATGTCGGGAACGCGAGAAACTAAACAGCGCAGAATGTTTCAGCTTGATCTTGGCATGGTTGGCACAGAGTCCTGTGATGTAGACATCCTCAAGATAAACGAGCGTTGTGTTCAATGCCGCCTCAAAGAGTCGCTCCACAACATCGATAGACATTAAGTATCCTGCACCGGACAGATATTTCGGATATGTCTCACCTTGGAACATATAAAACGGCATGTACCATTTACTAGTCACATCACTCACAGGCACCACATTACAAAACTGATGGCCGCGCATAACGCCGTTAGTAGCATTGAGCCGATTTATCTGCGACATCACCAGAACCGAGTTACGATCGTGATAATCAAGTGTGTCGTTATACAGAGGCACAGTGCCGCCAAGCAGGAAGTGCAAAAGGTTTGGTACATTGACAAACGTGTCGTCGTCGCACTTCAGAAAGAAGGCTGAAGTTTTGGCACAACTTTTACTTATATGCTTCAGGGCCATAACGGATTTGAGAGTTAAATTATTGTATGTATCAATGAAATTCTCTTGAATAATATCATTGTACCGTTCAGATTCGTTGTGCAGACGCAGCTGCGTTTCGTTGCCTATGTGTTCTTCATAACTGCTGCGGCCTACAAAAAAGATAATGCTAACGCTGACCTTTAATCTGTCACCCGTCCCGATTAGGTAGTCAGCATACAGCTGCAAGCGGGCGGGTGTTGCCGGTAGGTAATGACCCTTCAAATGGCTATGCAGACGGGCAAAAGCAGCATAGTTGAATTCTGAAGTATTGCCCCACGTCTCGCGTATTGTCTGTCGTTCTATGAAATGATTCACGCCAGTGCAGACGGCAATTATCAGAAACGTTTTGTTGCGACAAAAATCACGGGGCATTATAAGTGCCGTATCCTGCTGGGCCTGTATGTAGTCCTTGATGTCGAGCGACGTGTTGGACGACCAGTCCGACAAGGATACTGCAAGAAGACAGGGTAAGTCATTATGCTACAACTACTGCAATGTATTTCTACTCACAGTGTCGCTTTTGAGCATTCATGTTGGGCAGGTAAGTGTACATTAGTAGAATAAAAACAATGGAACACAGCACGTAAATGCCATATCGCTTTAAACTTCTGGGCAGTAGGATGCGCTTACGTTGTCTTCGCCTCTGGCTGCTTTTTCTTAGATGCAGTTTGTGCTTTGTCGGTTCATCATCAGAAACTACTTGTCCACCTATGCCGGCGCTATGTTCAGCTATCAGTGAGCACTGCTCCTCCTGCTCCACCAAATCCGGTGCCAAATGCACCATGTTAAGTGCCTTGGCCGAAACACAACGAGGTAAATTACATGGAAGTCTCAAACCGTTGTCAATATGACTTCCAGCTAATCCACACAGTTCCGATTACGCACATGATGCCAACAAAACCTCAAAAGCCAATTAATCATTCAATTTGTTTTTTAGCTTTTTTAACTTCTGCTAAGCAATAGCAACAAGAGTAAATCGCGTATGGAGATGAGCAATGCTAGATAACATTTGCACGCGTAAACAAAAACATAACAAATCTACCAGTACACTGCACTGTTAACAGACTTTATCGATAATAAAGTGTTTCCACATAAGACTGTATTATCCTGATGCCGTTCCGTCTGTAATCGATTTACAAATATATGAATATATACTTAAACATCTTTTGTTTTTTAATGTCTATTTAAATACAATTTAGTTTTTTTTTGTTTTTTTTAACCCGGCGATACCCATTGAATAAAAACTCGATTATTAAGTAAAAAATATTTGTATTTAATTGTATATTCACTAAAAATGTATTTTAAATGTTATGTACAATGATATTTCGAATAAGTACAATTATCCTGATGAAAATATAACTGTCAAGTGATCGAATTAGAAGTTTTTGTTTTAGTGGAATGACATTGATGATCATATTGGGTTTGCGTCAGACAATAAATTTAGAATTAAAAACTATAGAAATTAATTTAAGGATACATGTAAATATAGTTGCAATTGCTAAAATAACACCCGGCACCAGCAGCTGCGAGGATAGCGTTGAATAAACGACTTTAGAAATCCGCATCGAGGGTAAATACATTGTCCAATCGATTTGATGTTACGCCCATGCGCTGATATTCGCCCACTTTCTTCTCAAAAAAGTTGGTTTTGCCGTCCAATGAAATCATTTCCATAAATGTAAATGGATTCTTTGTGTTATATAATTTACCCACACCGAGCTCCACCAACAAGCGGTCGGCCACGAACTCAATATATTCGGACATCAGGTCACAATTCATGCCAATCAGGTTAACAGGCAAAGCGTCAGTGAGAAACTCCTGCTCAATAGTCACAGCATCCGAGACGATCTCAACGATGCGCTCACGGCTGGGGCGCTGCACCAGGTGCTGAAACATCATAACCGCAAAGTCACAATGCAGACCCTCATCACGGGAGATTAGCTCGTTAGAGAAGGTAAGACCCGGCATAAGGCCACGCTTCTTTAGCCAGAAGATGGAGGCAAAACTACCGCTAAAGAATATGCCTTCAACGGCAGCGAAGGCAATAATGCGCTCCCCAAAGTTGGCAGCCTTCGATGAAATCCAGGAGAGCGCCCAATCCGCCTTGCGCTTCACAGCCGGCATTGTTTCAATAGCATTGAAGAGATAGTCACGTTGCTGCGGATCACGGATATAAGTGTCAATCAGCACACTGTACATTTCCGAGTGTACATTCTCCATGGCAATTTGAAAACCATAGAAGCATCGTGCTTCTGTAATCTGCACTTCCTGGCTAAAGCGCTCAACCAGATTCTCGTTCACAATGCCATCGGAGGCGGCGAAGAAGGCCAACACATGTGAAATAAAATGACGCTCATTGTCCGTTAAGCGTACCCAATCCGTCATGTCCTTGGATAGATCCACCTCCTCCACAGTCCAGAATGATGCTTCGGCCTAGCAGGAGAACCAAAAAATATATTTATTAATTAACAAATGGAATTTCACAATTGAAGTAAATATTTTGTTTTTCTACAACCAAATGTTTTAATTGTTTGTTGGTCATCGTAAATCGGTGCTGTTCATTTGTTACGTTTGCTACGTGAGCAGCTTTGCCGCGCTTTATCTCAGAATTTCCCGCCATTTTCAACGAGCGCTTATTCACATGTTATACACACACATATATGAACATAAATATATTTATATGTTGTTGCATTACCTTTTTGTACATTTGCCAGATGTCATGGTATTGAATGGGGAAGATTACAAAGCGTCGCGGATTTTCACGCAGCAGCGGTTCTTTTGATGGATCAAATGGGGCTGCGACCTTCTCCATAATAGTTCCATTAGCGGAGTTAGTGGCTTCCTTAATGCCATTACTATTGTCTTCGGGTATGGACATTTTACGAACATTTGTGGCGTTCTCGGTCAAAATTTTCTTGCTGGGGCTCTGTGTACGGAAAAAAAAAAGGTGAACATTAATACGCTACATTTACAAACGACGTAATGACATTTAAGATATTGCGCAGTTTCTATAAAAGTACATAATGTTACACATGTAAATGCAAATGTATATCTTCATACATTAGTATATATTCTGTGTAGCTAGAAACGTGTCTGTACCTTTAGCGAAAACTTTTCCATGTTAGCAGTAATGTTTTCTTTGCCGGCAATTTGAGACTGAGCCATGTTGATTGTTTTTATTTGTGTTATAATTTACTAATTGAAATGCTAGAGCGTAAATTAATATTAACTAAGTGCCGATATACAATTTAAGTTATGCACGTTTAGGATCTCTACAGCTCAATGAATCGAGTAAGAATGTGTTTTTGCCTTATATGCATGGCGCGTATTTCACGAGTACAGTGTTCTGTTCCCGCCATTGATATCTTAACAGCTGTGTTCGTGCATAAAGTGAATGCCGAAAAGTGCTGTAAAATGTTTAAAAGCTGAAGTTTTCCAACTCTGTATTTAATTTATTATAAAATAAAACAGCAGCTGCGGTATTTAAATGTTAAGCTAAAATAAACAAAAAATAATAGAAAAAAAATATGGAGTTGACACCGACAGAGCATCACAAGCGCTTGGAATACTGTACAACAAGATTGCAATATCGACAGGGTCGCGAGTTAAAGGCCGTAAAGGTATGAATGAACATGCCATTAAAAGCGGATTTAACAAAATAATTGTTTGCTTTTAGGTTTACACAGTTGCCAGTGAGTCCCGGCACATATTGGTCTTCGGCGTGCCCAAAGTCAATCTGCATAATGACATTAAAAACAGGATGCAGTGTTTTGGAAAACTAAGATCCTGCACATGTGTCACCACTGAACTTGCAGCAAAAAGTGTGTAAAAGGCTTCATTATCCAGACATTTGCTAAACTCTGTTATGTTGACAGTGGAATTAGAAGCCTTCACAGATGTCTTTGCGCTTCAGTTCGAACGTCTGGATCAGGCGAGGCGGGCTAAACGGCAGTTGGATGCTAAACAATTCTATGGCGGCACATTACACATTTCCTATGCGCCTGAAAGAGAGACGTTCCAAGAGCTGAGAGAAAAGTTTCTGCAGCGCCGCAAAGAGATTGATTATCGTTTGCAGCGTAATCAAATGGAGCAGTCCACCTCAAAGCGGAAGACAAAGACAACAGAGTAGCGTTTAATGTATTTTAGTGTTGTCACTTTAATAAACTTAACGCATGATGACACGAGCCTTAAAGGCCGAGCAATCTTCGAATTATTGCAACACATATTGCGTTATGAAAATTTAGATCGATTCATTATTCCTGTTTCGTTTTGCGCAGTTCGTCATAGTATTTTAGAAAACCCAAGCGTTTCGCCCACACTTGTGCACCATATTGTGCCCAGAAGCTGTAAGGGATCACAATGAGTGCGACTTTAAAAGCGAATATATATTAGTCTACTTACATGCCAAACATTGCGCCGCCCAAATGTGCTGCGTGATCAAAGAATTTCCAGCCCATTACGCAGCCAGCAAAATCAATGCCCATGATTACTTTGATAGCGGCACCAGCTGAGAACGTAACGGCCGGCAGGAACAATATACTTAATTGTGTATCTGGGTACTGTGCGCAAACATAAGCTAACACTGTCATGATGGCACCCGACTGTAAGCGTATTACAGCAATTAACACAAATATTATCTATTGACTGCATTACCTACCGCGCCCAGCGACATGCCTGGTTGCTTTGTGCCGGCTTTGTAGAGCACGCTCATCAGACTGGAGAAGACGCCGGCGCTGAGGTAGACAGCCATAAATTGCTCTTTTCCCATAGAAAGTACAGCAGCATTGGAAAAGCTGTGCAGTACATACATATTGGCGAAAATGTGCATGACCGAGTAGTGACTGAATGTAGAGAGGAACATGGGCCAGCAAACGATGCCTGCAGAAGATATAACATTCAAAAGTAGAAGACCACACATTGGATGCTTAACTCACGAGCAGCCGGATTCGATGTGAAATAAGTCATCATAGTGTTACGCATGGCGGGTACACGCCAAAGAGCAAATGCCAGAAGATTGCAGACCAATAAAGGTGCAAAGGTTTTATCACCAGGTGACAGTGAGTCCCAGAATCGTTGCACGTCTTGCTTTAATTTCCATATGCCATCGCGATCCACAATCGAGCGATTTTGCCAAAACCTAAATTGCGCCTTTTTCGCCTTGGAAATGAGCATGCGTGTGTTCTCATATTCTATAATCGCGGCTCCTGCAAAACAGCCGATGCTAAACTAAAAAGGAGATGGATACAGATCAATACGCCGGAATAGTGGGGGGGGGAATTACTTACGGCACCTGTAAACGCGATTGCCTTGACTATGTTTCTTGATGGCACAGTTCCACCCTCCGTCGCTGCCACCATTGGCTCAGCGACAGTGGGTTTGATATTGCTCCACCGAGGCCTGGGGGCATGAAAGTGACGCACCGGTGACTGCCATCCTCGTTGTGTGGACAAATTGTGTCGGTATCCATGTAGTCTGTATCTTTAGTACATGAGGATTCCAATAAAAAAAAGTTTTGCTTGCTGTCTTGCCTTGTCCTTACTTACGTCACCTGAGTTAGCCAACTTTGACACAGCGCGCGATTAACAAGCATAATATGTGAATCAAAAATTTTGCATACAAAACTGTATATGAATAGAATATTTGGGTTATGCTTGCCGAAAATCTAAGCAGGTTGACATAAAAATATTGTGTTGTGTGTTATTTCCTGTGGATTCAATTGACCAAGCTACCATCGAGTACTATGGATTTTGTTCGCCCACGTTGTCGTTGAGCGGGTTGGAATCACCAAAGCCGGATGGCGCAGTGGATATTATGTTGATTTATTTGATTTATTACTTTTGTTTAATATATTATTTTGATTGTTTGCGCACTGAAGCCGTCTTCTAACTTACGGCTTTGTTTTAACAACAATAAATTTTAACTATATTTTATGCTGTTCTTTGTTTATTTTTTGATTTGCGTTTTTTTTCCTCCTGTTAAATTAACATTTTACGCAAATGTTAACAGCAAGCACCCAATTTGATATAAAAAAAAGTGTTAAGAAATTTTTATATTTTTACTGCTGTCTCTGTGTTATATGTTGTAAGTAACGGGTAAATAATAAACACTTGTCCAATTTTTCGCGAATAACTGCGACAAAGGCCCAATTATGGTCTTATTTACACCTTACAGCTGGACCCAATATTTGTCTCTAACATTGATAACATGGCGATATTGTGCTCATATTCAATTATTAAGTAATCGATATCGTTGGTGGAGCAATCTTTTATAATAGTATTTATTGAAACATGTACAAAAATGGAACATGTGCAGCCGGTAAACAAAAAAGTGCAGATTTTTATTGCTTTTTTACTTAATTAAACTAATTTTTACAGGACAACAAAACCAACGAAATTGTAGAGCAAATTAAAAACCTGAGTGTGGATGAAAATGGAGCAGAAATCACTAATCTACTGAAATGTCTGCGCTTGCGGCTCACTCAAAGTCAGGCAAGTCAGGAAACATTGGCCAACAACGCAGAATTTTCGAATTTTGTGCAAAATGTCGCTTTTAATCCGATAATGAGAACACAGCAGCGCGCGCTACATACTCTGACGCTTCAAGTGTTGGCAAACTGCATTGTTAACAACAAGAAAACACAAGCAGCTATTTGGCAGACACATGGCGTTCAAATTTCCGAGCAGGCATACACAACTCCACTGGGTAGTTCGAACAATGTGATGCTCATGATTATGTACAACATATACCAGAGCTTAGGCGCACATCTGGTTAGTGATCTAGTGGTGTTTCAATCCTGTGTTCGTTTGTGGCAAGCAATTAATGAAACGCAATCGGAGTACAATTTTGAATATTTGCACTTTTTGCTGGAGCACTTCATTGTCCAAGCTAGACGCAGCTGTGTAGTGTGTTATCAGCGCTTAGACTTGGTAGAGGAGCGAATTGCCTTTTTGGATTACGTTGCCCACTATCTGCGGGAGAACAGTCCAAATGGCGAGCTCAGCTCTGTTATTTTACATTTCTTTGCCAAAGAGTTTCGACTGAAATCTGATTGCATTTTACGTGAAACGATGAAACTGGGCAACCAGCTGCATCCACGTGAGGTGCACACGCTACTGAAGATCATAGCCAGCGCCAGTGGGTCTGAAAAATATGACAAAATCTATGCCAGCGACCAATCATTATTTATCAATGTAAGCAGCCTTCTGCGTTGTGTGGTCGCCGCTGACAAGGAGTCTATAAACGTTGGAAGCCTCGACAAACCCATGACAAAACTAGAGGAAGTTGCGCTAAGCTCTAACATAGATGCGAGCTACGAGACGCAGGTGTCTTTTGAGCTCAAGACCTTGCTGGTACGCTGCACAGCCAATTTGCTGTATGACAATCCGGCGAACCGAGGCTACTGCCTGGATACACAACTGCTTCCGACGTTGCTCGAGTGCACCAATATGGATGCGCGAAATCCTTGTAAGTATGCTTTGAATCATTTGAAATCTCTGTGTTTATGTATTTACTTTCACAGTGATGCGCGAGTGGAGCATTCTGGCCATACGAAATGCCTGCATTAACTGTCCCGAGGCGCAACAGGTTATTGCTGGCTTGACCATGCATGGCGCTGCTCCAAATGATATACTAAGCGAATTAAATCTGGATATGGGCTCCTTGCGTATCACAGATCGATCAGATAAACAGAAATAGATTAAATCATAGAAGCGACTTGTTTTTAAAGTTATTTAATTCCAATTCGCAAATAAGACCAAAAGTGTTAGCTGCAAATAAAACTTATATTTTTTTTTAATTTATGATATCTTTATTCATATGGATTATGTCTAAAAAAAAAATAGAACGAATTGTAAAAAAAAATGGTAATAGATTCATAAACTGAAAGTTCCTTTTTTCAAATGACCACTGTATCTGCAGCAAATCCACTTGCTGTCCATTTGCCAAATAGGCACTAACAAGTGGTTAGTTGAAGAGTCCGGCACGACGTCATCCATCTTCTAAGTGATGCGCTAATTGTAAATGACATAAGAAAAAAAAGAGATAAATAAAATTAATCTAATAACATTCATAAACTCGCTGTCAACGTTTTATAGCATTTTGGCCCAAAAACTGTTTTGGGGCGGCAGTGGCCGACGCGCGTGCTGGCATGCGGCTGACTGGCTAGCATAGTGTGTACGATTCAGTTATAAATAGCTGCCCATGGCTCTTTATCATTAAAAAATGAGAGAGATGCCTTAATTCATCAATTTCTAATTTTGTATCGGGACACACTGCGCTGAGATTTTATGGCGCAATTAAAAAACAATGACGCAGAGGTTCACGACAATGCTGAGAGAGTTCAGTGCTTGTTGAGCTTGGTCCATTAGCCAGAGTCAGCATCTTCTGCAGGTGGCCATGCACTGTTTGCTGTCGCAACGTTTGAATATATTTATATTTATTTAAATACCGCTGCTACACATTTGCTGCTCCTCTTCTATACTTGTATATACATCAAAAATTTTGTATGTAGAACACGCCGCCGCAATTATGTTTATGTTGCGGGGCTTTTTTACGCTCGCAAATCAGCGCCGCCGGCGACAGCGGCCAGAGCAACAACAATGGGGCTCCTTGTTTGCCTTTTGTTTTTATCGTGCTCCCACCATTGCGACCAGGGCCACAACTGGCGCTGTTCCCTGGCAATGCTGATGTTGCTGTGCTTTTGATGCTGCTGCTTCGGGCAGTCAGTTAGTCTGTGCTAGTGCTCTGCATCAGCCAGCAGCAGTTAGCGGCGGTATTCGATCTCGACGTGATTTCTGTCAGTGCATTTCTTTTGTACCATTGTGGGAATATTCGTTTACGTACCGCCGTCTGTATTTTTAAATGGTCCATTTATTTATTTATTTAGAAGCGCTTTGGGTTTCATGGTTTTGATAATAGCAAAATTTATATTCGGTTCGTTAACGGTTCATCATAAACAAACAAGTCAAACTGGATATATCGAACGTGTACCACAAGTTTAGTTTAGTGCAAGATCGGAAGCTTTAATGGTAAACAATGATGCACTGTTAATTGTTGATCGGTGCATATATGTATATAACATTATATTATTGGCTGACAGATAAAAGCGCGTTCCGTTATTCATTCAAAACTGACATTTTACTGACATTATTTATGTTTATCATTAAACTGAAAGGAATGCACACGAGGCCCAAACGAAGCAATATTAATAAACTATAATAAAAGACAGTGTTCAGAGCTAAAAACAAATAAATAAAAAGTAAAATGTGGCCCACAAATTTGTTTGCATAATATATTTATTTATTTAGATTTAGACTACAACATTTCTTTGTGCTCGTTTGTGTTTGTTGGCTTCTGTGTGCAATGCATACCTATGTATAGTATATAAACTAAATTTACACATATATAAAACATTTCTCACGTCAAAACTGTCAATATGCGCGACCACCAAAAATAATATACAATGAGATGTTGAAATATTACCGTTTGAGCGATTTTGTCATGCGGGACGGATGGATGTTCATATGCCCACACATTACCTAGGCCGTAAAGAATGTAAATGTATTTATACATACATATATATATATATATATATACACTTATATATGTGCATAGACAAAGCTTGACTGTACATCTTGTCTAAAAATACAAAATGTTCAAGACAAATTTGTTTAAAACAAAAGGCGAGCGCGCCAAATGCGTAAAGTACAATTTCGTACCGTGCAAAACACATATAAAAATAAAAGTAACAAAATTAAAAAAATAAACCAGAAATATAATAAAAACAAAAACGAAATGCAATCTTAGAGACGCTGAAAATTATATACCCTTGCAGAACCAACTCCAATGACGCACATCTTAAAATTATTATTTATTAACCAAACACATACTGATTGTTCCTTTGGAATCCACATACAATGCTCATATAAGCAAATTATTTTTATAGTTTGTTATACATTTTGTCACAATCTTACTTGTATAACTTGGTAGTGATTTAAGTCGAAATATCATAATATATAAAATACGCATACTGCAAGGACTCAAAACATTTCGTTATGTGAATTACACCCTTTACGACATAATAATAATACCCACAGACAATTTAAACATGCAACTCGTATACAACTGAAGCCCTTGCAGGTGTAACACAAAGAACTCTTCCGTTAAAGAGATCATTGTTTTTTTTTAAAGTGGCTGATGACGCACTTCGACGACGACTGACGCAGATGCAACTCCCAGCTGCACCAGTGGCAAGCTCATTTTGTTCAGTTTGTTTAAAAATATCACGCGGAAGTAAAACACATGAAGTTAGCATAAGCAAAATATGAAATGATCTGCAAATTGATCGAAGCTATTAATTAAGTAAATATTACGTGATGAATTTATGGATTTTCCTCAAATTAAAAGCGACATTTTCTAACAATTTTATTAATGCGCTGCATTCAACTTTTTACGATCCACATAATTTATAAATTTCATTATTCAGTATGATGTGTAACGGGGCAATTAAAACACACATGTAGTAGAAAAACCCGTCTTCTTGTTCGGTGGGTGCACATGCCCACAAAACAAATGCTGTATGGCACTTTCACACGCACACTCGACACTACCCACGCAAACTTTACATATAGAAAAACAAAATATATGTATTTGTTTCATTTTAAGAAAATGCTTTATAAAATGGAACATTATTTTCAAAAAAATGCAGTGTTTTCTTTTTCATCGTTCTCGAATGTCTTCGCTAATTTGCTTAATTTTTGTCAAAACCAAAACGGAACGATTGACGGTCGCAGGACGGTTTACGAAACGTTTTTCTTGGCAAAGCGACGACGTTAAAAACAAAATGTATATAAATTCTCCAAAAGCAACATAATTAATTGCTTGCGCCAGACAAATGTGAAGAAAATATTTTGTTTTGAATATTGAACCTGACAAACAAAAATAACCACAAGCTGAAAAAGAAAACAAAATAAAAATCACGTAAAATCCGCCAAAAGACACCTGCTGATTTATAATTACGATGATGAGTTTTCTTGCCCACAACTGAGCGTATACGTAATATGACTTCATTTGACCGAGCATTACCCGTTCTCAATTTTGAATTTTTACTTTATTATAATTTTTCTTGTGCATACTCACAGGAACGTTACCTGGCCCATGTGCGTGTGGAATTGTCATTGGTATTGCCCGGAGACTGCGAACAGTCGGCAACACAACTGCAGAGCCCGTAGATATTGGACGTCTGCTGAAGCGCAATAATGAAGCGCGACGTTTCCACCTCGACCATTGGCCGAGATGAAGCCCGGCGACCGCTAATGGAGGCCTATATGTTCCAGCGTCGAGTGCTGCTCGGTTGCAGCATGCTGATGGTCATCTCGCTGATTGTTTGGATTGTGGCCATCTCGACGGATCACTGGATCATAATATCGGGCGGAGGCGGTGCGTACAATTTATATGTAAGCAAACCAGTTGATTGCATTTTTTTCCTGTTTCTGCAGGCATCTTCATACCGGAATCGCGTCGCTTTTTTATGAATTCTCATTCGGGCTTGTGGCGTCATTGCCGCAACACAATTGTCCCGAATGCACTCAGCAATGCCCAGGTTGTACGCAATTTTAGCTCCATGTCATACACCTCACAGTCGTACATCAACGATGCCAAACGTAATCTCACCCACATGGAGTTCATCAGGGAGTTTGCCACGGAGAAGCTCGATGAGTCCGGCAATTTCACAGAGCCGGCGCGTCGACGCATGTTTGCACATTGGGCTCGCGGCGAGGAGGAGGACTTCCAAACCTTTCGCAGTGCCTTCCACAAACTAGTTATGTCAACAGAGGCAAATCAGCGTGAATTTAACTCCACTGCCGGCAAGCCTATTCCCATCGATCCGCTCGATGTGAGCGGTATCATTAAACGGAAAACATTCGGCTCGGCGCTGCAGCGCGTCAAATATAACAACACCTGGTCATACTATGTTATACCGGAGGTGGCACAACAATCCATATTTAGCAACTGGACGGACTATCCGCTGGTGGTGCGTCTCCTGGGCACCTACATCCGTGACATTGGCATACCCGCCTTTGTGCTCAACGAAGAACGCGTTATTTTAATACTTGTGCCACCACTGCCACCAAAGAAAGGCGGGCAGACTGCCCACTACAGCTATATACCCTATCGTAAGTCAACTATATTACATACTCAAGAAGGTCTAAATATATTTTTGAAATTTATCACAGTCCCAATTCTCAAATTGACAATTATATATATTAATATATTATATATATAACTTTATATGTAAATATATTAAAAAATTGATTATAAAATATGTTTTAAGAAGAATCAAATAATCTGCATAAATAGTTCTCTATGTTTAATTTCTAATGGATTATTTAATGTTTTCAACAGCTCGTTGCAAGTACATCGACATGTTTCCCAACTCGAACACACTACGCAATGAACCTGGATTTGATGATGAATTAATGGGTAAGTACTTTTATATGTGCATTTTTTGTTTTCGTATTTATTTGGTAGTGGCGTGGTACTCTCTTTCAGATTATATAAGAACGCAGGCATCCTTTGCCTGTATCACGCTGTTTGTCATGAGCCTAGGCGCTGTGTTCTCCTTCTACACGTTCATGAATCCGCGCTATATGTTTAAACGTCTGGCAGGCGGCATACATTTGGTTGCGGCATCCACAGCGCTTGTCGTGCTTCAAGTGTTGTTTTCCTCAATCGACTACACTAAAGATCATTTGTTCTATGCATATCCGGATGATGCAGAACTGACGTGAGTTTAACCGTAATTGTTATACTATGATCTCAACTGAACGATTACAATATTTATATTATTCAGCTATGGCTACGGAGTCTATTTGGCGTGGTTTACGTTTGTGGTTAATATATTATGCGGTGTTATGTTCCTCTGGTATTCTGGTAAGAAAAAAGGCGCTAAGGCCCCCAATGATGAGGTTGCTATGGCGGACGAGCCTACCATAATGGGCAGATAATGGAGCTGCCTGAATGTACAGCTTTTAAAGACCAAAGCAATCCACGCCAATCGTTGTTGATTGGTACTTTCGTTTTACACTTGTTATTTGTTATCTTCTTATTAATACAAATGTATAATTTCAGTTTTGCTGTATAATGATCAAAAGAGCACTGAGAATTAAATAAATCATTTGTTTACCTGTAATACTACCTTTTCCATTTAAATTCGTTACATTGCTAGAGAATGAACTTGTTAAACAATGCGCGGCCTATAACTCTAGTCACTTTCGATATGATATCGATTGACCGATAAGTAAAAGAATATATTCCCCGAACTAGCTTGACTGTGGTTCAGTTCCGGGGGTAGTTCAATCAAACTAAGATCGTTGGATTCAACTCTGTTAGAGATGTAAATTCGGGCGTACGTATATCGACAACACGCGCTGCTTTCATTTGTTTTGGTTTCAGTCGCGGCAAATCTAATTGAAATCAACAAAATGGAAGCGGATTTATTTACCAAACGGACGAAAGAGCTTAGCCCTGAAGAGTTAGTCCAAATGGAAGAGCAAAATAAACGTTTAATACCTGAATTTAAAGCGAACAAACTTGAAATTGATGCACAGCGTCATTGGGATTTATTCTACAAGCGTAACGAAACGCGCTTCTTTAAGGATCGACACTGGACAACACGCGAGTTCCAAGAACTGCTCTCCGGACAACAGTGCACTCGTTCTGGCGAGAGGCGTACCCTGTTCGAGGTGGGTTGCGGTGTCGGCAATCTAGTATTTCCGCTACTAGAGGAGCAAATAAGGGATCAAAATAATGATGAGCACGGATTTTATTTCTATGCCTGCGACTTCTCACCACGTGCCGTTGACTTTGTGCAATCCAACGCACTGTACGATTCGAAACATATAAATGCCTTCCAGTGCGACATAACGACGCAACAGGTGCATCAGCATATAAACGGCGAAAGTCTCGACGTATGCACAATGATCTTTGTGCTGTCCGCCATACATCCAGACAAGTTCGCCGATGTCATACAGAATCTGTGGAAGCTACTCAAGCCAGGTGGGTTGGTGCTCTTTAGAGATTACGGCCTGTACGACATGGCACAGCTGCGATTCAAACCGGGGCACAAAATCGCCGAAAATTTGTATATGCGACAGGATGGCACTCGTAGCTATTACTTTGAGGAGCAGCAGTTGGCACTGCTGTTTACCTCAAATGGATTTGATGTGCAGAACAACAGTTATGTACATCGGCGCACTCTCAATCTAAAGGAGGGCATCGATGTGCCACGCATCTTTCTGCAAGGAAAGTTTAGAAAGCGGACAACAGTTAATTGATTCATCTGTTCACCATATCAATTATGTATATATATTCAATTTTAGTTTAAATCAATAATAATTACATTGCTTGTAGGTCAACGTTCAATAAATATTTGTATGTATGTATAAGTTGTATTACAAGTGTCGTATATATGTGTTTTTTTATGTATTGTATATATATATATATATTGCAATACTCTTAACTATTATTTGTTATTATACCAACTTGGAGGCCAAGTTTACCAGCATCTTTACATAAGCCAGTTGTCTAGCTGGAATTAGATTCATTACAAAATGCTTTTGTTTTAAAGTTACTTAGACAACCGGTAAATTGGCTACATTTGTTATGTTAATTTGTTTTTATAGGTATTAATGTGTGCTTAAATCTAAACGAAAATTACATAATTAGTAATGTACATTTTTACCAACAATTAGAATACAATACCATAATATATACGAACAACTAATAGTGACAATTAATATTCAACAAATTTTCAACGGTTTTAAGTATTACTGCGGTACACAGTTCACAGTTCAAAACGCATCAACGTTGCCTGGCCCTCAATCTTATAAAGGTTGTTCTTGTCCATCGTTCACCGTTAACACATCATTTGGTAACGTGCGAATGCATACACATAAATGTATATGTATTTAGTAATGATATAATAAATATACTTGAAATTTGGCTAATTGGTTTGTTGCACTCGGAATGATAACCCTCACTATTCGAGACTGTACTCAGCCAGCTTGCCCCCGTTGCTGTTGCTATGACCCATTGGTGTTATTTCGACGCAGGAGTCAAAGCTCTTGGTCAGCAAATCGCTGCTTGTGATGGAGGTCGTGTTACTGCTCGCTGGCATGTTGCCGCCCAGTCCAGAGAGGACGGCAATGCCATCTATCATATCGCTTTCGGTGCTAAAGCTATTGCTGCCATTCTCATTGATCAGCGAGAGCGTTTGCATTGGTATCATGTCGGTGGGTTGCGTATCCGCAACGGAATCGTAGGTCTTCGACTTGCTGACCGACAATGGACTCTTCTCATAGTCGGTGCCCGGGTCTGTGGCTTGTGTTTGCAGCTGGAGCAGAGAGTTGCGCTGCGTGTGCTTCTCGAATTTACGTTGCGGTGGTTTTGGCGGCTCCTTATCCTTTTCCTTGTCCTTATCCTTCTTCTTAAAGCCGGTAAAGGCCTTGTTCGCCTGTGCCTTAATGCCTTCCATGCTCGGCCTTATGATCGAGGTACGTGTACCACTGCTCTCTTTGGTCGACGGCGATTCCTTAGCACCTGGCTCCGTTTCCTCCGTTACACTAGCCAGCTGCTGCTGCGGCGCCGGTGCCATGGTGAGATCTAGAACTTGTATGGGAATGTCATCGGGCAGTTTTTTCGTACGGAATGAAGCGTTCGTTATCATCGACTTGGATACAGACGTTGTCACTGTATTTGTTGCCGGTGTTAACGCAACGCTTAGGCCCATGGGCCCATCGTTGGGCTGGCCCGATGGATTGGCATGTAATGAATTGAGCACAGCATTTGTGACAAGAATCAATTCCGTGTACATCTCATAACTGGCACGATTGTGGATGTCTTCCAGTGTCTGTATGGCAACCGTGCCAAAGCCATTAAACATCGCATAGTAAATTGCATGCACCAGTTCGATGAGAAAGGATGCAGAGAGCGGTATGCGCGGCGAGGAGGGTTTTGGGAATGTGGCACCCGTAGTTGGATCCGAGCTAAAATACATAGTATATATTAATACATTTATAACTAGTTACACAATTTTTTTTTTTAATTTTTGAACAATCATTTGCTATAAAACTTAATTTTTGTTCAGTTTTTATTGGAAGGGAAAAGAATTTGCAGTTATTAAAATATCATTCCAGAATTGAATTGCAGTGATCACTATATATGCTATATACGAGTCCACTTACCCGTAGCTCATGCGATGGCTATGTCCCGATTTGGTGATGAATCCCTGAGTGACCAGCTGTGATGTCACGCGGCACAGGTGCAGCAGCGAGGACTTTTGAGTGAGGCTCACCTGCTGATTGTAGCAGAACAGCAGAGCGGTGAGGATACGCATCCTATTCTGAGCATTGATAGATTCAATGCGCAAATGTGGTCCCCATTTGACCTCACGATTGCAGTTCTCCTCCCATCGTCGCAGATCGGTCATGGGCAGGTTCTTCAGCTCGTGGTAAACAGACACCTGCGCCAGAATGGGCATACGAAAGGCGACCACCTTTTGACCGCCATCGTCGGTGGACACCTCGCCGTTATAAATGCATATCAGCAGCGTCTCCACGCCGCGCGATGCCTTCTTGTCACCCGCGGCGACAGCATGCAGGTACGTGTATATCAACACTGGTAGGAATTGCAGTGGAAACTTGTGCAGCGTCACTTCTGGCGCCCGGTAGAATGACAACAACTGTTGACAAATGTCGTGCACTAAATCCTCGTTGCGCTGCCGTTCACTGAATATTGTGAAGATGGCCTCGGCGATTTCGGGATCTGTTTCGTGGTCGACGACAAATGCCTCGGACTCCACTGGCTGACGCCGGGCGCGCTGATAATCCGCTAGCCAGTCTTTCACCAATTCAGCCATTATTATGTATTAGAAGTACTTAATTAGTTTTCTACTGGCTGCCTTCTAATCTTTTTCACGCATAAACCTTGCATATCTGCTCAGGGCTTCGAACACAACTAAAAGAATAGCTCAGCGGAACTAGCTCAAGCTTATTAAAATTTGTTGATTTATAATAATTAGGATAGTTTACGTATGTGATCCATGTGCAATAATAATAATATTAATAAATGTACATTAAACTGTCAGATGCACACGATATGACTGGCGCAAGACCAGAGAACCGTTCTCAACATTTGATTCTATGACTTCGTCGCCCTGGTCGATGAAGTGAAACTTGCAGCTCTGTGATTTTCTCACCAAATAAATCAAATCCATTTGGAAGTGTTCATATGCATAGCACGCAGTTACATATATATACTGCATACCTATGTACACGCATATATTGTTGTAATTATTATTAGCCATTTTACGACGAAAACAAACTCTTAAATAATAAAACAATAAATTTTCGAATGCCAAATATATTTTATAATCTATAAGCAATAACTGAAAAACAGTTATTTACTAAAACGCGGAAGCAAATCAATTGTTAAAACAGAAACGAATATCAAGGAAAACAAAGTGCCAAAACAATCATCGTCCAACATTTTTAAATGCTTTGAGTAACCTCAAAAAAAAAAAATTCTATAAGAAAAAAATAACAACAACAACAGCAACAAATATCTAAAGAGAAAGATAAAAAGAGGGAGAGAATTGCAATTGCAAAATGGGTAACGCGGGCAGTTCGACTGTGCATATGCATCGTGAGCGCCATAAGTCAACGGACCTCTCAACGCCAAGTTCTCCCGCACATTTTCGCGACTCAGTGTCAGGTGCTGGCGCTGGAGCAGCTGGTGGGGCTGCAGTAGCTTCGGGCGGTGTGGGAACAGGCGCCAGTGGCAGTGGTGGCGGCGGCCAAGCTTTCTCATTCGATAAAAAACATACGGCAGTCTTAACCGAGGGTTCGTCACAAGAAGACGACGACGAGTATTTTACGAGAGCAAGCGCTAAGCGCACAGCTGATAACGAAACAACAGCAGCAGTAGCAGCAACAACAACGCCAGCTGACAGAGAACAAACAATGGATGAGAATAACGATGAGGATCTGGGAAAGGCAATAGGAGCACTGCAGTTGGCCGATGATGAGTTCGAACTAAAGAAAACTGCGCTGCCCACTGTGTTGCGTTGGGATTATGGTGGCAAAAATGTGACCATATCGGGCACATTCTCCAAATGGAAGCCCATCCCGATGGTGCGCAGCCATGGCAATTTTGTGACCATCATCGATTTGGCCGAAGGCGACCATCAGTACAAATTCTGTGTGGATGGCGAATGGAAGCACGATCCTAAGCTTGTAAGTTTCAGTGTTCAACTTGTGAAAAATCGATACAGACGCATTGTTTACAAAAGCTGTTGACGCTGTTGACAATTTGTACACCCTGTATTTATTGCAAATTTGCTAAATGGGTATATTCATTAAAATATGGATGAACAGTAGAAGGCAACTGTAACAATATTTATATTATAGATCAGAATTACGAGTCTATAAAATCTTCACATTTTCATATCAGATGCAATATGTGAACTAAAGATCTTTGTACTTCGCTGTATTAATCGAAGGATTTTTTACATATACTTTTATAAGTATGTAGATCATTATTCATAAAATCTATTACTTTTAAAATTACCTAATTAAGGTAAAAAAACAAAAAATTTAACAATATAGTCGAGCTGAATATAGGGTAACTCTTTGACGGCTCTCTCGAGAGCATAACTATTGTTTTTTATTAAAGCGTTGTGTAATCACTGCTGGACTGTAAACAAGGCGAGTCGCAAAGTCTGTATCGAATTTAGCTATTCGAAACTATAATTGTTTATCGGTCAAATTAAAAAGATTTGTGTCTCGACTTCACATCCAGA
Source organism: Drosophila longiperda (assembly GCA_035042125.1). Taxonomy (NCBI): domain Eukaryota; kingdom Metazoa; phylum Arthropoda; class Insecta; order Diptera; family Drosophilidae; genus Drosophila; species Drosophila longiperda. Next base: position 14,008,419 of record JAWNLV010000107.1, read on the forward strand.
AAAGCGTCGAGAACGATGAGGGCGATAAGAACAATTTAGTATCTGTACGCGCCTCAGATTTTGAAGTATTCCAAGCCCTTGCAAAAGACAGCGAGAATGCGCCGAACTATGCCGAAAAGGAATACTCACAGGAAGTTCCGCAAGTGAAGCCCTGGGAGAAGGTTTCTGGACCGCCCGTGCTGCCGCCGCATCTGCTGCAGGTTATACTTAACAAGGATACACCACTATCGGTAAAACATACCAACATTTAGTTGTACAATAATGTGATTAATTTTGTATTTCATTCAAGTGCGAGCCAACATTGCTGCCAGAGCCGAATCATGTCATGTTGAATCACCTTTATGCCCTGTCTATCAAAGATGGAGTCATGGTGCTCAGTGCCACTCATCGGTATTGCAAGAAATATGTCACAACGTTGCTTTATAAACCCATTTAGGCCAGACCACAAATACTACAAATATTTTTTATATATACATAATGTTTAGCTGTAAGCGGATTTCAAGTGCTAGTTATATTCGATTTATATACTATACGCTGAAAAGCCAAGTACATGCGCATGTTCTATTTGTTAAGCGTTGTAATTTTTATTAGTTAAATATATATTTGGAATTTTAAAAAAATATATAATTTTTAATATGATTATTGTTCTCTGTCATAGTAATTTTATTGTTGTGTATTTCGTTCTATATTTTTGCGATTTGCCTTTTTTTACTCACTAAAATATTAAATTATGTAAAGCTTTTGGTTCACTGTTCCAATTTGATATGTGACTAATACATATTCTAGCGATAAATTTCAGTTTCTAACGGCTACCGAACTGTTTGTACCGAATCTATATATATTGTAATTAATTGATTATAGCGTAACACACTTTTGATTTTCTTTAAATTCATATCACAAGTCCACAGCTGACGTCTAGTAGTGTATATTAAAGTACACTCTCTGTTTTCCGTATATATAGATATATATAGTGCTTTAGATAAAATCCAGCTTGCTGCAAGGCCTCCTCTACATCAACTTTAACTTCTGTTGGTCCATCTGTTCTACTGGCAGCAGAACTAATGGGGACGCACTCGGACTGCTAGGAAACTGTGCGGTATGCTTGGCCAAATAGATCTCGTGCATTTTGTTGGAAGCGCGTTCAAATTCGCCATCTTCGTCGTAAAGAGCCTTAGTAAAATATTCAGTAAAAAGACGGCACATATACTGATCCTTTGTCGATGGCCACCAGCCTTCCAAGAAACCAATGTGGCCGCCACGTGCGGTAATTACAATCGCTACATGTGTACACTGGTTGGCTGCCTTGATGGGTATCGCCTCCAAGGGCTGAAACGGATCATCTGCTGCACTCAGGCAAAGCAGTGGAACATTGATTTGATCCAATTTATTATGAAGTGTTGCATCCGTGTAATAATCATTCACATGGGCATAGCCAAATTGTTTGGCCGTAAATAGCGCGTCAAATTCCTTGATAGTCTTGCACTAGCCAATAAAATAATGTATTATGGAATAATCGATATTTATGTGCCAATCTGACTTACACGCAGTATGCGCTGCATATCAATGTCCGAATCCTGATAAATATCTCTGTAGACCTCCAAGTGATTGCGCAACGTGCGACACAGGCTACCGGCCAGATGACGTCCCAAAAGATTATTGATAACCGGCTTCTCGATGCTCGCGCTGCCCTTGTGCACATCCCAAGGAACTGATATTATCTTGGCAGCCGATAGATTAACACGCGCCTCGTCGCTCTTACGCGCCAAATAATTTCCTGTATGTGTAGTTAATTGAATTACAAAAATACCATAAAGAAAATCGATTTTAATTTGCTTTTACATACCGAGTATAAGGCCACCCATGGATATTCCGGTGGCGCCCAGTTTGCAATGTGCAGGAAGTGTGCGGCGCACATGGTGCACCACCTCGCATAGATCTTCACAGTTGGCGGCGCAGTAGAGGCGGGGTGTCTTCAGCTCAATGCCGCCAAGGCCACGATTATTAAAAACAACCACACGCATAGCCGCCTGCTGGGCGGCAAGGACTAGACACTTAATATACTCCGCCTGCGATTCGCCAGTCAGACCTGGCAATATTAGCACGCAAGGTGCATTTTCGTCGCAGCCATCCTCCATCCAGTCGAGAGCCACCTCACCGCCATCCTTCAGGCTAAGTATCTCCCTGCATTTGGATGATCATTTATACTCATATATTTAATTTAATTATAACACTACAAAACTTTAAATAAATTTACAATTTCTTTATCTATGCTTATATCATAAGGTATTTTATTAGCTGGAGATAAGTAAATGTTAAATATTTTGAAACGGTTAAAATTTGGTTGCCCATACACTTCTATCGCTTACAACATCTTATGAATTTGTATTTATAATTATAACAGTTCATTTAAAAAAATTATGACTGGACGCTGTGAGCCGGGTCAAGATCTTTGGAATTATGGGCAAATGACTATGCATAATTGATAATGATAAACTTATGAACATATCATGAGACTCGGTAACCGATATCAAAGGTCACCTTGTCAAGCAAAATTGAACAATTACTTACCGGCGATAATTGACACGAGGTAGACCCTTGGAGCGCAGCAAGCTTGCAAGAACGGTCTGAGCACGACTCTCCACACACCAAAAGGTAGGCCAATACTTGTTCTCCAGCGAGGGCATCTTTTTGATCAGGTACTGTTTAAAGGGTCCATCAGAGCAGGCAATGATAGGGCGCTGTGATTTTTTTGTATGGTTAAAACGACAGTTAAACGGAGATTACGTAAGCGGCAACTCACCTTCACCACCTGAATGAGGTAATAGACAACATAGGCAAATATGGCCAGGCCCAGAGCATGCAGCCGCGGCAAGTGCGACAGATACGCGTACATTGAATAGAACATGGTGACTGAAGCAACCTCCGTGTGTATTCCTCTCAAAGCAAGTTTTTCACTTTGATCCCGAGCGGGGTGACTGCAATTGAAGCAATGGCGGGCAAATTACAATTTATAACAATGCGCGCTCGTATTCGAAATTGCTGAATGGGACTGACTACACAATATATATAAGTATTCATGTACTTGGACAAATACACATACCTCAAAAAATAAAAATAAAAAACCAGTGTATTGGGCATATCTTATCGTTTTGGGCCTATAGTATACGGTACTATATTTATTATTTTCAATTGAGAGCTGGCCAGCTGAACGGAACGGACACTTAAACCCGCGTCTTGTCGTGTTTTATTATTATCAGCAAGCACCAAAGTGGGGTTGATTGCAGATTTTATTTATAGCCTAGCAGAGAGTATATTTGCATATATTCTTGATAGTCATGACTATTTTAAAACTATCTTTTCAACTATTTTACTAATCTCAGCAAAGTCAGGTTAACACTTAAATAAATTAACAATTGAAGTGCTCTTTTATAGAAACAATCGGACGATAATTAGGATAATAATCGATAATAATCGGCACTCCGAAGATAATAATTTTCTCCTGTTTAATCTCTCTCACTCACAGCAGTTCACGTTTAAGTTGTAGATTTCGTTGTTGTCGTTGTTGTGAATGCAGGGTTTGTTGTTTGTGTTGGGACAGCTTTTGTGATAATGCTGCACTTACACTTCTGCTGTGATCATTAATCATGAGTGCGAAGCGGCCAATACTGAGCAATTCATTGTTCAGGTTTAGTTTTTGGGATTTGATGACCGCCTTTAGCGGCATCTGAACAAAGGTGCACAGCATGATTTCGAAGCAGTGGCAACTAAAGTTTATCACACACTTGCCAAAGTATTGGCCTTCAATAAATGGTATTATCGTCTGCTATATAAGTATGAACATATATAAATATATATTGACACTCTTTTATTGATGCCTTTTATAATATTGTTCCGTGAATTGTGGTTTTTGTGCGCTTACCTTGAAGAAAATGTAAAAATGATGGAAATTTTAAACAATAATTTAGTAAATTTTTTGTAACTGACACCAAACTTAAAAAGAAAATATTGAGTGTTTTTTTTTTTTTGTTTTTTATGTTTGTACTATTGCCAATGGCTCACAGCTCAGTAATGAGCCATCGTTCTGTTTCTGGCCGGGTGAGTTTGCTTTCGAATGGTAAAATGCCCGTTGTAACTAAGGCGTGCAATTACACACACAAAACATACACATACAAGTGTATATGCTCCACACGTACACAATACTTACACATCTTATTGAGTTTTTGCTTGGCATCACGTGCAACAAACAACAAAATCAATGGTCTGGGCCATGGGTATGTGGGGTGAACTTTTGTGCTATTTTTGTTAAGGTGGGTGGCATAATTACAGTGCCAATTATGACGCACGCATATTATAATCTTCTGTTCAACTTGCCTTTACAAGTTGCAAAGCTAACGACGTCGTTTGTCGTTGTTGTCCTAACGCCTTTTGTTTTTTTTTTTTTTGTAGATAGGAACCTTTGTTGCTAGTTTGTGCACAAGCAAATTATATAACAACAGAATAAATCACATGCCTGTTATGCTGACTTTTTTACGAAAGTACACAACTTTGGACTTTTGGAAATTGTTTATATTGAACTGAAATTGTAAACAAAAACAATTAGCGCACATGTAAAAGTAACTGATGTCGTTCGGATGAACTGGTTAGTTCGCTCATAAGCTAACATTGCGCTGATCTGTTATTAACAGTAAGTATTCACTTTTAGCAGACATTTTTGTTTTCCCAGCTGTGTTGGCTGGCTTCTATTATAAAGGCGCCAACGAAATTGCTGTTATAGAAACGATAATACACTGCTGTTACTATAGTAGGCTACAGTTATCGATTTCGAAAGCATAACAGCTGACTGTTCTACTAGAGTATCGATATGCAGCTCAGCATCGAGTACAAGTGCTACTGCTGTCGGGGTCGGATCGTCTGTGTCGCTTATTGTTGGTGTTTTGTCGTTTAAAGTGTTTTTTGTTCAACTATTTCGCCAGAAAATAAGTGTGCCAAGTGTATCAATAGGTATTGGGGCCAAAAACGACGCCCAGAATCGAATGTGCAGTGGTCTTTAAATAGTTACAAATCGCAGACGCAATAGCCACAAAAAAAAAAACAATGACTGATATGATTCAATGACGTCTCGAAACAAAATCGTGAATCGACAAAGAAAAAGAGCAAGTAGAGAGAAGGAAAGAGGGCCAGTGCACAGCCGCCTGTAATTTGTATGTTTATGCGGGCTGCTGCTGCTGGTGACACTCCATATCAAACCAGAAGTTGACAAATATAAATACCAACATAGAATAATAAAAAAATTATATTAATTGAAACATGTGCTAGAAACCAGTAAAAAAAAAAAATAAACACATACCAGATGGGTTCACGAATCAAGTGAGTATTTTATCTGCTGACGCGATTTTCAACTGCGGTTGGAGAAAAAATATATGTACATATTTGCAGTGGGCGTAACGCTTGGCTGAACAGTGAAACTTATAACAGTTGCATCTTGTTACATACCCTGTACACAAATAAAATGTGTTTCCAAATTAAGTAGTGCAAGTGTACGTAACTGGCCGAAGATTCAGGAATGTCTTTCTTGTCAGAAAAAAGCAGGATGTGCAATACACTTAGCTTTAATTTCATGTATATCACTTTTACGTGTTATGCGCTAATAATAATAAAACTACTACATACTCTTGTCTTTGACAGAAACGACGTTAAAAAACTCTTTGAGTACTGGTGTGAAGTGAAGCCAACGCGCGGCATCGATAGGGGCTCTGTTAATCGTAATGGTGGAGGAGCAGCAGCAACGCCCGCTGGCGTTATTACCGAAAGTTTCCCGGAGGGCTTTCGCGATAAGGAGATGCTCACCATCCCATCGTTTGCATATCCCTGCGATATCGGAAGGTGGGTTCTTACTCAATTTAGTCTAATTCATTCATATTTATTACACATGCGCGTTTATTGTTCAATTTGCTTTACACATGTGTGTGTCAATAAACAACACAAATCAGGAAACAAGCAAAATACTGTAGGAAGACCGTTTGATGTTCTGTGATCACAGTGGTCACTCGCTTATAGAGATCACGTTTGGTGCATATGTTTATATATGCCAATCAATTATTCCATAAAAAACTAAAACATCTATAAGACATTATTATTTCGATAATAATGTTCTTAGATTCTTAATAGATTCTTCATAGATTCTTAAAATGATCTCATAAATAAAATAAAGTGGAAGGAAGTGCCAATTGTCAAGCGATAACTGTATTTGCTGTCCGTTGCTCGGTGAATGGTCGACGACTGCGACGTCGCTGATGACTCACACCAGCAGCAGCATTAAGCGGTCGCAGCAGCAGCACCGAAGTCCATTTCAAGTTTGTCCATGAATTGTATAACCTGTTGTATAGTTTTGTTTTTTGTTTTTGTTTACATATGCGCGCCAGCTGGATGTTTTTTTATTCGGCTTATGTTGAACGCAATTCATTTTCGCACTTTACGCTTTTTGTTTAATTTTAATAGTGAGTATTTCCTCACTATCCGTTGCACACATGCCTATACGCATTTGTAATTGTGCAAATATATGCGTCAATTGAACTGTCTTCTGTTAGTCACTCCAAAAACATTTCTGGTTTATCTGTGCAGCTGTGCCCAAGACAGGCAACAAGTTGTATTTAGGTTGATTTCCTATCCACTCTCCCCCTTTTAAGAGGCCAATACCATTATTATCGCATGGCAAACAGACAGATAAATACAATTTGGGAAAGTTAACAAGCGCTGGACTAATGAATTTGTTGTCAAAACACGATCAAAATTCAACTAGTAATAATTAAAGACATAAGCCCAAAGTAAAGTAAAAAAAAAGACAGCGAAAATTGGCAAACAAAATGAAAATACGGCACCTATGTAAATATAAAAAAGTGCATACGCGATACACCGTTATGGGTAAGAATGAAATACCAACAAAAAAGGCTATCTCCAGCACTACTCACTCCTAATTGATTAACGTTGATTCTCTCGCGTGTTCTCTCACAGAAATTATTGTTATTAACAGTTATCGCGAAAGTCAATGCACCGACACGTACAGCTGAAGCGATAGGGATGCCACTTCACACTTCTTTTTAATTTTTTTGCCCATCACGCTCTGTGACTTGTCTCCGCCTGCCTGTTGTTCATATTTTATTAAGTAATGTGCGCATCTAACGATGCGTAATCCAACGCCTACACAAAAAACAGCAACAAGAAAGTGCCCGCGAAATACGATAAAAAGAGTTGAAAAATAAAATCGGAGGCCAAATGACTATTCATTGAAAGCAAAGCTCAGTGCAAAATGTTATTGTAATAATAAGCAACGCCCGCGAATTGACACACGCTTCACAGTTCAACAAATTCTCATATTTACTCTGTTTATAGTTTAGAAGCTAATAATATTTAATGCAGCATCACCAAATGGTTTCACTTGGTTTTTATGTTGCTTGCGGTTTTTGGATTGCTCAGTCGTCTGCCAAATTATATTTGGTTTTTTTTTATTTGGTTTAAGAGGCAACGCAGACGAAAGTGAAGACGACCGGATCATCAACTTTCCGCGCCAACGGGCACCTTTAGTCATACATTAAGTCCAAAGATAAGCGACTTCCCCATTATTTTTTATAATACTCTTACAAATGTAATCTTGTATGTGCATGAAGAAATAAATCCAAACAAATATGTTCAGATGTATGCATAATGTAGTTATAAATGTGATGAAGCGTTTCTTGAGAAAAGCGCCTTTCGTTGCTGTCAAGGTCATTTGGGTGATGCTGTTGTCGACCGGATGTGCCATATTAATCTTTTATGTGTTTAAATTTATAAATATTTTGACTTAAGTTGGTGCAATTCTGATCGCAAACTGACTGAAAAAGTCACATTAACTAACAGGATAAAACGAATTATGGATAAGATTTTGTTTGAAAGGAAGATATTAATAACTGAATTGTACTCACAATTATATTTTCTGTACTTCGTTTAGTAGCTCTATACAAGCCTATTCATTTGTGCATACGACCGGCGACTCCAAGTGGCGCTTTGGTTTCTGCCGACATGATCCCAAGACGGAAACGGCCATGGTGCTAATTACATATTTGCCGTGGCACGATACCTTCCTCAAGTTTTTGATTGTGCTGGCCGAATTGAGAAGGACAGATCTAAATGGCTTTCGCACATTCCTATCGGAGGCCTACAACAGAGGAGTACCCGACTCGGGAGGCAGTCTAACTGTATTTTACAACAGTGGCCAAAGTGTAAGCATTGAATTTAATAACATAATTTAGATTTAATTTTTTTTACATTCTTACAGCATTTTATATTTGAAAGGCCGTTGCAGTTTAAGTTGCCAAGCATACCAGAAAATGTAAGTAGAAATATGGTAAATACAATAAATGTAATCTAATATTTTAATTTCTTGCAGCACAACCTGAATTTGTATTTTAACTTTGTGGATCCCAAAACGATGATCTGCGTATTTGCTGCCATGCTGGCCGAACGTCGCATTATATTCACATCCAAAAATTTGGATAAGCTTTCCTCGTGCATACAGGCGGCGAATGCATTCCTATATCCCATGGTATGGCAGCACATATTCATACCGGTGCTTCCCTGGGAGTTGAAGGATTACCTAGGCGCACCCATGCCATATCTAATTGGTGTGCCAGAGACTGTGCTTGAAACTGTAAATAGTTAATATATATAAGCGAAAATCACAAATATCCATAGCTAATTATGTATTCTCTTCTTAATGGCAGGTTTCTGCCGATGAGCTCGGTGAAGTTGTGACCTTAAACTGTGATACAAAGATATTCATGAGCCCATTTGATGATGCTCTGCCGCCAGAGATTGTGTCACAGCTTAAGAAATATCTGAGTCACACTCATCTCATTGGCGATCGGGTATCAAAAATCTTTTTGGGTGCTTTGGTGCAGCTAATTGGTGGGTATAGAGATGCTGTTGAGTTTCACGACACCTGCAAAAAATTCAATCGCGACAAATTTATTGAATCTCGTCCGTCGCACTTACGTCCGTTTCTTACCAAAATGATGGAGCTACAAATCTTTGAACAATTCATCGACGATAGACTTAAAATGCTGAACAGCGGTTTGGGCTACTCCGACGAATTTGAACTGGAAACAGTGCGCTATGCGGAGAAGTTGAAGAAGCGCGGTCGCAACTATGTTTTCCTCAAGCATGTCAAGGACAAGGTGAGCAGCAAACAGGATATTCCTTATCCTAGCCTTAGCTATATAGCTGTGATCTTGGTTGCCTTAACCCATCCACTCATAGCGAAAATTCCACATCCATCCACTCCTTTAATCCACCTCACCGTCCACTTATAGTTGTGAGATACGATTCTTCCCTTATATATATTGGATATACAAATGTGTATATATATTTTTTTTGGTTTGGAGTGCACACATGGATAGAGCCCTCTGCGCTGTACCATTACAACTGTATTTTGTATTTTATATAATTTTTGATATTTCTTTTTGTTTTATGAACAACAATGTTTTTCTTTAATTTAATTTGATCTATTCCGCAGTATTGTTTGGGAAAGCGCAGTGTTTCGCGAATGTTTGCCAAGAACTATATTTAAACTGATTGCCACCGTCAACCAGCAAAATATGAGTAGAATTTCCACACACACACAAAAACCTTTTCGCAAAAAATAAAAAAAAATCAAATGTTAGTTTACCTGAATTTACTTTGTTTCTTAACCAACAATTGCATCTAAAACCAATATTTACAGTAAAACTAAACAATGTTTTTTCCGTTCTTTATTTATTTTTAATTTTTTAATATATTATGTAGTACATATAATATATATATATATAAATATACATTTTTGACAGAGAACTCGCTCTTAGCTCATCGTTAACATATGTTAGTAACAGGGCGCAATTCACTGCTGACTTAAACTGATTTGATGCCCTATTACCTGCATATGTATACCAAATTTAGTATCATTGCCAAATCACAGTTCCAAACACAACCATCAAAATCCAGACCAGTTTGTATTAACCCTATCAAAATATTTGTGCGACCTTAATTAACCATGAGATCATGTCAATATTTTCAAGCCTCATTACTCGCTTATCATCATGTGTATTGCCATTTTAACAATTATTATTAACAGTAGCTAGACTTGGTTTTTTTATTGTGCTGCTATTCATCCATATCAATTTGAAACATACGTAGTACATATATATCTCATTTACTTTTTGTGTGTTGAACGCGTCTCTTTCATATATGCTGCTTTGGAAACTCACATTGTGCTTTTTTGACTTATGCTCGTTATTCTCTGGGTTACGATCGATTCTATATACACTTATCACAAATTGCGCATAACTTTTGCAGACTAATCCAGCTGTTAAGTCTGCTGTCAAATCGGTGAGTGGTTGCTTAGTTTAATACCATTCAATAATCCTTTTTGTATTTGTGGGTTTGAAGCAATTTTTGTTGTAACTAAATTCCTATTGAACATTTCGATCAAGGTCAAAGAGAGTTCGCGTGGAGTTAAGACCGCCTACAAGAAGTGGCGCGACAACGGCAGCCATAACCCCAATTCCAACCATCAGTTCCAATTTGGCCTCAGCTCACCCCAGCACTCGGAACGTCCGGACGGTAGCGGCAGCAACGGTACAGCGGGCTACGGACACAAGGTCACACATCGTTCGGCGCCTAGTTCGCCAGTGTGCAGTAAACGATTGGAGCGTGAAATCACCAGCGTAAATGGCAGCGCCATGCAGTCGGCGCTGCAGTTGCCATCACAAACACGACGCGCTCCAGTGCCGTTGGCCATGTCCAGCTCAAGCAGTCACATACAGCCAAATGGCCATACGCTGGGTGCGCCAAATATTGCTCATATTGATCATGTTGTTGGTGCGTCTCCTGCTGTTAGCTCGGCAAGCTCGATCTGCTCATCGGAGATGAATCTGTCGCAGGAGCTGCAGAATCATCCGCTCTTCAATCCCACCGTTGACCGCAGCGTAAGTAGCATAGTGCAGGAATACGAGAGGCGGCTGAAGCTGCTCTAGCTTCTAGCTTAATGGCACTCATATCACTCTGTGTCTCATTGTTGCTTTTGTTTTTTGTTGTTGTTTTTTTTATTCTTGTTATTGTATTTGCAATATATTTATGTTTTCATCTATCTTTTCATTGATTTTTCATGTGTTTTGTTGTGTGTGTTGTGTCTTCTTCCTGTGTCTGTGTCCGTCTGATTCGTTGTCGCTCGTTTCAATCATCTTCTCAACATTTGCACCAACACCAAATCACCGCCACTTGCAACTGGCCTTTGTCACCGCCGCATCACATGCAGCTGAAACCAAGCACAGCTGAGCACAGCACACGCTCGCGCAACGGAGCACCACCCGCTCGTCCACCGCCACCCGTCAATACGCAGCCAACACAACAGCCCGTGTCCTACTACAATCATCCGTACGCGACGCCCAATCTTACCAACAGTATTAGCACCAGCTGTAGCAACAACAACAGCTCAACCCATCCGCACAAAAGCTTAAAGCCACCTCGCCACACCTCGACGCCGAGCAAATTGCAGTCACCAGTAGCGACCACAGACTCAAGTTTTGACAGTCCGCCGGACGTGCAATCGCCTCCAATTCCGCCCAGGCGTCATTGCAGCGCCAACGCTGTAGTGGCGGCCACAGCAGCTGCTGTCAGTGCTGGCATCAATCGACTGGAACGCAATTGCTGGCGGGATGAGGCAAATGATTCGATGCTCAGCTCAAACACATCGACAACATCGTCATCCTCGTCGTCTTCGTCAGGAGCTTCGTTTGTCACCGCTGCTTCAAGATTCTCGCAGCTAAATGTGTCATCGCCGGGTTCCGAAGGGACGCCCATACCGACGCCGCGAGTAAAGAGAGAGGTACATCAGCTGCGCATTAACTAAGAACAACCTGGTTGCGGTCCCACACAAAATACCACAAAACTAACTCATCAAGACCCTGTTAGCTGTCATAAACCATGTTCCTGTAGTAGCTTTACCACTAATTTGCACGCCTTTTCTGCTTGCTAGCCGTATTGTATTAGCTATAACGTTGTAGACCGACCGCCCGCCTAGCACTTAGTCAAACTAACCCATTCATTCACAATGCTCTTCCAATCCGCACAGTCGCCACGAAGCGCTCAGTCGCGCCCAGAGGACAGCATGAACGATCTGATATCGCTGGACGATAGCAACAACACCAGCTTTGATTTGGAGGACTTCGATCCACTCAATCAGCATGCACGGCCTTTGCCGCCAATGGGCAAAAATTTTTCCAGCAACAAAAACATGAAGTCAAAGTCGAGCACGCTGCCCGTCGGCGTAAACAGCAGCGTTTTAAATCAGGTCAGCAATCCACTGTACCCTTGCTTTGCGCCCAAGCACAAGGCCACTGTGGCGGCGGTCACCAGCCGAGCAAACCCATTGACTCAACAGTTGCAGCGGAGCGCAAAGCCGGATGATGACTTTGAGCTGTTGCGCAAATACGGCCTGGATCAGTTCTCATTAAACACATCGCCGACTGCGTCGCCTGGCCAAGCCGGCACAACGCCAGCATTAATCGCCGGCTCTGGCGTTGGCAAGGGCATGAACAACTGGACAACCTTTGATTAGATAGATGCCTCTAATCAGCTTCTGCTTAAAAGTATATATAAATATATGTGATTAGGGTTATGATTGTATTGTATATAGTTAGGCGTAGGTTGCGGGCAAGTCTCCTGCGATAACACATGATACCAGATAAAACCATAAATATTATTATTCTAGTTATAGTAAGAGAAAAAACAATAATTATTTTGTGTTTATGTTAGCGGCTAATTGAACAAAAATAACATGCAACTATTTCAAAAAATACAAAAACATTTAATTTCCAAATCACAAGACAAACGAAGAATTAGCATAGCGAGTATATAATCCAAATTAGTTTAAAAATACATTAAAATTCAAGTAATAATAAGAAACAAACAATTCATTTTTGAAAGCCAGAGTTGGATCTTTAAATCACATAGTTTTAGCTTTTAAAGTTTTTGCACGCATAATAATTCAAGTTAAGCTGTTGCTTTTGCTTTATGCTCAGCCATGCAGCTTAGAATGCGCTCATGCAACGCCTGGGCGCCCTTTAGATTCACTTCTTCATGGTCAGGCAACAGTTGTATCATGCGCGCCAACCAGCCACTGATTTGGGGATACCGTTTTCCATCCACCGGCATGAGCAGGTCTAATGTAATGAGTGTGGTGTGTATCGATATATCAGCAACGCTCATTTCGTTGCCAACAACAAAGGAGCCCTGCTCGAGAAAATTCTCCAGTGTGGCGTAAGCACCTTGGCACAGTTCCACCGAGCGCTTGTTGAACTCCGCCTCTCCACCATAAATATTACGCGCCACGAGGTCTTTGATCACCTGGAAGAGCACACCGTTCTCGTAGTGCAGACGATGATCAATGTGGGCTCGACGTTTCAAATCCTTGGAATAAAGCTGATCGCTTTCAGCGTACTTGGCCACCATGAAGCAAATAATTGCATGACTGTGAAAATAAATCAAAATTCATTGAAAAACGGGTAATTGCAAATTTACACAGCAGAGACCGCACCTGTCAACATAAACCTCACCATCTGTGTCGACAAAAACGGGTATTTGGTGCTGAGGATTAAGCTAGAAATAAGGTACATTGTAGTTGAAGCTGTGTATGTATATATATATTATTATTTGTACAAACCTTTAGAAACTCCTGGCTTAACTGCTCCTTCTTAGAAAAGTCAACGGCTCTGATAAGCAAAAACAAATTAAAAATTTATTGAATTCTAGATTTTAGATTCACCCACTTGAGCTCGAGATCCAAGCCAATTAGCTTGGCAGTTAAAATGCAGGCCCTAGCCGGAGGACTAAAAAGAGCGTAATATAAAATTGGCTTTGCAGACATTATCGAAATGTTTTGTTTTGTTAAATAACAGCAAAAATTAGCGACAATTACGCTGCCAAAACAAAATAACTTGGGGTAAACGGTCACATCGTAAGAGAGGCTGCCAACGGTTCGAAAAAGAAAACTCAAATAAGTGGCAGCGCTTGCTTGGTCAGCTGTTTGCCGGCATTTTGTAACGGAAACAACTGAAATGTATTTGAACTTATTGTTGTAATACATGTACAATGTATCAGCTTTATTTGCAAATATGTTTAAAACTTATCTAACTATAAAGTGTACATAAGGTTTATGAGCTACTAAATTAATTAACGAAAGTCGAGTATGGGCCCAAAAACATATCTAAGTATGCTTTAAATCTTTGGAGCTCTGTGTCGGTCGCCTGCTTTACAAAATGCTTTAGGGCGAGTCTGAAAGTTCAATAACCTCTTTTTTATCCGTGACTGCTTCATCTGTAATAATAGAAGACAGTTTTCGAATGTAACTCAAATAAAAATCAAAATATGAATGTTCAAAAGAAAATTACAACTAAAATTATAACAATACCAAAACAATTAAAATTAGTTCCGCGGTTCGCTGTACGATAAATAAAACACAGAGTTTTTAGAAAATATTATTTAGCTTTAATTTGCAGATTAAAAAGACTTATACATGATGTACTTATATTCCCTCCTTAAGCAATGGTTCAATGATTTTGTTTCAAACAATAAAATCGCCAGCGAGTATCTTTCTTGAAATTCTAAAAAGTTTAGATGATATTCATTTGGTCTGTACACGTATGCATATTGTGCGATTTCAATCGATATACTCGTAAGATCCTATATGTATTTCACCTTTTAACGGGCTTAAAATAGTAATCCAGCGTGCCTAAATAAATAATAAAAAAGATGAAGTTTCATATACGATAGTATTAGCTTTATTTATTATTTAGTGAAATTTATAACTAATTTTTCTCCAGTTGAATATCGTATTTGTATTTTCTTTGTTTTTCTTCTTTTGATAGATAAACTGAAACTGGTCTTTCAATTGTATTTATTTGCAAACGCATTTGAACTTGAATCGTTTGTATTTCCAAAACATAAAACTGATGATAACTTAGCAGATAAATTATGCATGAAAATATAAAGTAATTGTCTACACTCGACTCCACTCCGTTTTGCTTCGTATGAATAGGAATTATTGTAGATGACTTAAATGTTAACATTTGATTCCTATATTTAGTTTTATGCTATTGCTTAATGCATAGGTCTATTTGTTTGTATGTATTTTTTAAATTAAAATTACATTTTAAGATGTGTGGTTGGTTGCTGCCAAAACAACCCAACAATAATCAACTAATTAATCATGTGTTGTGTAACGTAGTTTGTTGTCTGTATATGGGTTTGTGAGTGTGTTTGGTGTGTGTAAATGTGTGCCTAAGTGTATTAATCGAGACAGGCAAAACACATATAATTTAAAGAGGAATACCTATATAATATTATGTTAAGTGTAGAGGCCTGAAAACATATGAATACGAAAGCTCAAAGTAAAATTATAGAAAAGTATAAAGTACAGTATATAGTAGACTAGGAAGAGCAACAAACGGGCAGCAACATTTCGGTGGCGGGCAACATACCATTTACAATATGCAAATGCAACAGCAACAGATATATTTTTTAACTGCGCCCTGCAACACAATCAAACATTACAAGAAACAACGCAAATTTGAGTTGTCTGTTTTCACACTTGATCAATTTATTTGTATGATGTAAATGTACATGAAGAGAATGTGACATGAAAATTGAGTTAAATAATAGCCTCTGAGATTTGGGAGAGATGTGTGCGGGATTAAATGCCAGCAAGAGAGTGTGAGATAAGGGATGGATGAAGAGGGGCCAGTAGGAAATAAAGCTAACATCAACTAAAACCAAATCAAAGCAAACGTTATTTAAAAGCACAAATTTGTTTGTGTGTGTGAAACAGTTTACAATTGTTACATTTGTGAGTGAGTGTGTGTGTTTATATGTGTGTGTGTGTGTGCATGTGTGGGTGTCTATGGGGCTGCATTTGGATGCTGGGCTGAGGCGGCAGCAGCGGCCGCCACAGCAGCAAGATCCAAGAGTTGAAAATGCTTTTGGTCCGCCACTGCAGCAGCCAGGGACTCCAATAGACTGGCATGGACAGCAGCTGATGGCTGATCCCCAATTAGCAGTTGTTGTTCATGATGCTGCTGCTGCAGCTGTTGTTGTAGGAAATGCGTTTCACAAGATAGCGTTGCTTGCTGCTCGGGGGAATCTTTCGTAGAGTCGATGGTCGTAAAAAATACAGAGAAGAAAAGAGAATAGAATATACATATATATATATATAAATATATATATAGAGAAAACATTTGAGATTTAGATATATATATATATATATATATAGAGAGAGAGAGAGAGAGATAGGAAGAAAGAAAGAAAAGAGAGAGAGAGAGAAATGCAAAAGTTACTACAAACTGTCAATATTATATTCTCTGTTCAGTCAAGGAAAAGGGGAGGGAAGCAACTAAAACGCAAAATGTTCGCTCAACATGAGAACTGTTTACAAATTTATTATTGGGTACATTAGTGTAAAGGTGCTTTTGACAATCGAAATAAATACAATTTAAATAATAAACGAAAAAACAATATTGAAAAACAACATATTATTGTAAGCGCGAGAAAAACAGAAAGCTTGCACATTGAAACATTTGAATTAAAGCAAAACCGGCTGGATCAGGTGTGTACTTTTGCGGATTTTCGTCTCGGCGGATTTACTGCAAGTAATAACAAATGTGCACAAGGATAAGTCGAGCTCTATGGATTGTAGTTGCTGTGCAAGCAATTCTACCGCAATGATCGAGAATAACATAGTAAATACCTATTGTGGTTAAGCGGATTGCACTAATAATTAAAGATGGATCCGACGAAATGCCTGAAATACTTAGCAACCTTCAAGATAATTAGCGGACAGAGATTTTCGAGTCTGGCTGTCGACAGGGCATGTTAAAAATATTTTCTTCCTCGTCGACTCAAGTTAAATTAAATTAACCATATTGTAGAAGATCTAAAAATGCAGCGCTTTTCGCATATAATGCATAGCTAAGGCTTAATCTAGTAATTTTTAAACTAAATTATATGTTTTCAATCAAATTGCATTTTCCCATACGTGCAGCAATCGCCGAAATGGAAAGTAAAACCAATAGAGAGGAAAATAAGCAAATGATAAAATAAAATGCTTCAATGGGTTTTTAGCTCTGTTTGTGTTGGGCGAAGGAGTGGTGTGTGTATGTGTGAGTGGTGTATATGCGAGTTTACGATATGAATATTGCTTAATGTGTGTGTGTGTGTTACCCTAGAGATGTATAAATTATTTTTGATAAACTATACAAATTGATCAACAAATAATTGTTGCCGGTTTTGCTGTGCTTCTTATTACAGAAATGGATCCAACGTACCAGTTTTTTGCGGCTGCTGCTGCGATGAGGCGTAGGCACGTTGAGCGGCCCCATTTTGTGTGGACATTGTCGCTGGTTGTTTGGAGGGCGGTCGCCGCTTGGCCAGCGGCATATCGTCATCCGAATCACTTAAGGTTAAATCCACCTGTCGCACGTAACAAAATAAAAATAAGATAAATAAATCAGAGATTTTTGCAATGGCAAGAGGACGAACTTACGGTTTCACTGTTGGACGTGGACGTTGGCTGCTCCTCTGGCGCTGGAGACAGATCAGACTTCATCGGCTTTGTGTCATCTGTGATCAATTCTGTCCAAATTAAAATAAAATAATGAATAAATAAAAATAGGTGTAGTCACTTCAAAATTTTAATGCATAATAATGATTTTAAAAAAACCTTTACACTAATAAAACAATAATTCAAATATTCAAATAAAAAACCATCTTACATTTTTAATTAATTTTTTTTTTTTTATACCTATATATGCATATCTAAAGTTGTTATAATAGTTTGATATGCTGATAATTAAAATTAGACTTACCGACATCATCCGAAATAACCTCGACCTTCGAGACTGGCTTTGATGGTGTGTCCAGTATATGACTGTCGGTGCGCAGGCCCGGTGTACTCCACGAGCCATCCTGATGCAGCTGGATTTCGGTGTCGTCGCTCCTAAGCAGCGACGATAATAATACCTCTTGAAAATAGCTGCACAAATGAAAATAGGGGCATCGTTATATATTGTAGCTCAAGCTGATGGATGTAGAACGTACCCATCGATTACTAAATTATCGTAGATGGCTGGCCTATCGCAGACTGGACAATTCCAGGTGGGCTTGCGCTCGTTCATTTGCAGGTAGAGACTGGCATCAAAGCACTGCAAGTGTGAGCAGGTTGATGCGCGGCACGGAAGCGACATTTTCATTTTGCCCAGCGGACAATTTAGCGAAACCTTCAACATGGTCGTGGCTATTTCGCAATCAGCGTCCTCGGTTAGTTTCTCCTTAACTGAAATTGAGAATAGCTAAATTTAGTCAATAATTGGAATAAATATGTAAAGTTGGGACTTACTTAAAGCACGCGTGTAATCCGCGGGCTTAACGCCCTTGGTCTTCATGCGGTGCAGCAGCTGTGCGGATGTTAGTTTCTTAACCAAATAGACGGCCAGGCAGTAGCTACGCGTGTAGTCTGGACACCATTGTACCATTATTGTGTTTGTCACCGTTGGAGACAGTTTTACGTTTGCAGTAACATTTACAGGCCGTGGCGGACGTTTTGGCTCCACGTTTGGCCGATTTGTAGGAATGACATTCTGTAAAAAAACAGTAAACATAGAAATTAGCTAAAGGGAACAACTAAACTTTAATTATTAAATGATAACGACCAAAGAATGCCGAAGACTAATAATGTACTTTTTAATGTACTTTGAGGCACAAGATTATAATCAAAAATTAATTAAACGTAACTGGAAGCTTATTTAGTGACTTTACAGATTGCAGTAAGACGAAACTAATCCAAGTGGTTTAGATTTGTTGTATGTACTTACAGGTAGCTGACACAATTTGTTGTTAACTTTAACATTGACATTGGGTGGAAAGCAGTCCTCCTGGTCGCAAGATGTCTCCACGAGAGAGAACCGCAGTTGCACTTGTATGGCGTGCTCTACCTTTGAACTGTTGCGTATGTCGCGATTTGTGGCGATCTCTGTAGCCTGCTGTGGCGTCAGCGTAAAATAGAAAGGTACCTCCTGCACCCGCTGTGTGTTGCGCGGCACCAGAGTCGATGGCTTGATGAGGGTGCCCAGGACATCGTAAAAGGCGAGCTTTTTCAGACGCACATCGGGATGTATGGGCATCTGGCTATTCATACTGTGCGTGTGCAGGAAATTGGGCATCATGTTGGGCGCACCGCCAGCATTGCCTTGCATCTGGCCGGGATTAACCCCACCCACTGACTGCACCTGAGCTGCTGGTGCACCGAGACTCGCGAGACCCGCATTGTTTGGCTGCACACTAGGCAGCTGCATATGCGAGTACATTCTAGTTGGGTCTATGTACTGCAGTGTGGCGTTTTGTTCTTGCACGGATTGGGCGTAAACTTCTTGGACCTTGGGTGCGAGCAGCTCCAGGTTAGTGCGCAGGAACGTTAGGATGCGACTTTGCAGATCGGTTTTTCGTCCAGCGAATGAAATGTTTAAAAACGATAAGATCTTTTGCAGCTCTACGACTCGTAGCATCTGCACCATTTGTTCACATTCCTGGAAATTTCAATGCCGAAGATTTAGAAAACTGATAAAATAACAGCAACTTCCAAAAAGAAAGACGCCTCACATATACAACTAACACTAAACACATACATACATACACACACAGGCAGACATCAATATAGACATTTGTGTATGCAGTGTGAGTGTATGTGTGTGCCTGTACCGAAATGTATTTAAAACATTAAGTACATCTGCTTGGTAAAAAGCACCAGTCAATATCACAGTTTAAACACAAAATTAAAGCCGGCTGTTCAGCGTTTGGTAGTTTGCGCAAAATAAGCGTAACGTCGATTTGTTGAGATACACCGACTGTGCACAGTGGAAACGAAATCGCATGTCTCGAACTGTTCATTATTACCTTGAACGGTGCGGACAAAAAAGGCGTTTGAAGGAGTAGTCATCGTTTTATAATCACAATTGCCGTTTTGTACTGTTTATTGTTTGGTTTACAAATATTGTAACTTTGGTTGACATTCAACACAAATTTGTTGTATTAATTCCCCCGCATTAATCTTTTAATCGCACAATTTGTTTTGTCGGAGGAAATATGGCGGATGATAGTGTTGTAAAGTAATCATTGGTCTTTTGAACAATGTTCTCGTTTGTGGCACCAGGGGGCGCTGAAAACGAGGCTTTTCTGCGGTCACATTGTTTCTACTTATCAATTGTTTTTTTCTTTCTTTAAAATAATGCATTGTTTTTCAAAATGTATTGTTGTGTTAAATTAAAGACATAAAGATGGACTTACCTTGAATTTGGCCTCATCAAATATGTTTACTGATATTGGTGCTGAAGATGGTGATTGCTGCTGTGTGATTGTAGCGGCATTTTCCGCCTGAGTTTGCGAGCGAGTTTTTCGCATCACAATTGTTGTTTATATTTTAATGCAGCACAAAATACGCAATTTTAGCAGCTTTTACAGGGAAAATGCCAAACAGTTGAATAAAAACACTCATTCGGCATGTTCAAATAAAAGATATGAACAAAACTTTCCGTAGCGTTAGCGTCTGACTTTAGTTAGAGATCAGTGTGGCCATTTTCGTCAATCACATAAATACGCAAAATACACATCTGTAGTTACGTTAACCAGGGCAAATATTTTGTTAAATACCTACTTACGTTTTTGCTAAGTGGTACGGAGCTAACAATTAAGAACAAACAATTTGAGTCGAGTAAAATTTAAATTATTTTAAAACCAGCTTGGTACAACAAACCAAAATGAATGGTCCACAACCAAGTTTGAAATAGTATTTTACATTTTTAAAGTGTATTTCGAAACAGTAGAATTTTTCTTTGGTTTTCTCTCTCATTTATTTCTCTTATGTATTTCAAATTGTATTTGAACTATTTTAATGTACATTATTGTGTTTTGAATTTATAAATATTTGTGTGTTTCAACGCTTTATATAAATATTTTTGTTCATAAGTTTTGTTTAAATTTACTTAAGTGTTAAGCTTAAGAATTGTTCTGTTGTTTCGTGACCAATATTAATTGTTAAAATTTGAATTATAATATAAATATAATATATAAATTTGCAAATCTCATTCGAGTTTAAGCTATTTTCACTGATTGTTATTAAGTTACAATTTTTGTTTTGCTTGCTGTATTATTATTATGAGTATATAAAATGTTAAAAATTTGCTTTCAACTTTGTGTGAGAGAACTTCGGTGAGTTTTACAATAATAATAAATTTTTAAATGTGCAACAATTAAAATGCCTAATACAAATGACATGCATTGTGCTTGAAAATTATCTTTTATTTTTAATATATTTTTTTTATCATTTTATTATTTTTCTTTTTGGTGTGTGCCAACAAATTGTTTTTTTTTCTTTTTTTTTTGTAAAATGTTTTATTAAAAATTATAAATTATACGTAAAATACATTTGTTTAATATACTTAGCGATATCACCACGATTTGTTGTTATTGTGCTCTTAAAAATCATGTAACAGAAAAGTTTGTTATATGCTTAATTAATTACATACATATATATATATTGTATGTGGTATGTATATTTAATTAATTATATATGTTTATGGTAAATGCAGTAAAAATACGCTTGCGTCTAAAAAATACATTTCCTTTTCTTCTGTTCTATTCCGTGACTTTCTATTCGGATCCGTTTTCTACAATCTGAAGTCTAGTTCTGAATCGTTGCTCTAAGGTGGAAACTACATGTTTAGAAGCCAAATCTCTTCTCTTTTTGGCGACTTTTGCTCGGTCATGTGAAGTCTTTGCATGTGTGTGTGTGTGTGCTGAGATAGGCAACTAGCGGTGCTTTGGAGAGCGAGGGGAAAAATTCTCGTATTCTTATAAATGCAATGTGCCGGAAATCGCTCCCTTTGAACATTTTTACAAGGTGCAGTATTCCGTTAGAATTGGTATCGATTTGAGCAGCTCGTTAATGTTATGCTGCTCGAGATGGATGACCAGCTTCTCTGAGGACTTTAGCAAATTGATGCAGTTCTGCAAGTTCTCGACAATCTCCTTGGTCATGCTATCTGATGATTTCGTAATCAGTTCCGCCAGCTTAGCGCCCACATTACATTTAATGAGCTCATCCTGCAAATGTTGCGCCTGTTCCGTCTCCCTGCGCTGAGAAAGATACACAACGGAGAGTATACACAATGCAATCAGGGCCTCGTTCTGCATGACCAGATGCTGAGCGGTCAGCATGCTGACCATTGCCTCGACGGTACCCTCGTTGGCCAGAAACTCGCTGAGACTGCTGCGATCATAGTCGTGTGCCAATGGTATTTTATCGGCTATTTGCTCGGCGGGTGCATCACCTTTGCGGGGCAGCGCATAGGCAATCTTGCTGAGATACGCATGCTTAATCAGCCAGGCCATCAGGCGCAGCGATTCGCCAGTGACGCCCGCATAGTCAGACGATTTGCTCCAGTGCACCAGTTGCTCGATCAGAGTCTTGTTCTTCAACAGCTCAAGCGCCAGTTTCTCTGCACACAAAAATAAAACGAGCAGAGTTAGAGCTAAGCAGAAGGTGAACAACAATCTTTTAACTTACCCTGACCATCTACGGTCATGCGCAGTGTGCCAAGCAACTTGAATACCACTGGCGGCTGATGGATTTCCAGCATGGGCAGTATTGTTTGTACCAGACCAGCCTGAATGACCGCATTCTTGTTCGGCTTGGGTATAACCAGATTGCGCAACGCACTGAGCAGCGCATGCTGAAGACGCACATCGTCCTTGACGCCGTTGTTTTTGGCCAGCACCTGCAGCAACTTGTTCATGGTCTGCTGCTCAACAAAATAGATGCAGTGGCTATCGGTGCGCGCAAAATTGCCCAGCGCCAGCACCCCAGTAGTTAATAGATCAATATCCGTCGAGTCCAGCCAGTCGACCATGTTCTTCAGCAGCGTCGTTGTATACAAGTAGTGCATGGATTCATCTGCAATTCAAAAACGTAAGTTAAAAAAAAAAACGATTTTTGATTGAAATTGATGTCTTACCGCCAGTCAGGATGAGCACAATAAGTTCGCAGGCTAGTTTCATGAGAGCGCGCGCTTCGCTGGTGCTGGCCAGGGTCTTATATTTCTCGAGCAGATTGTAAATGGTCTCGCAGAGGCCGTCCTTGGCCAGCAGCAGTTTGACCTCATCGCTTTCAGCCTGATAGTGAAGAAGCTCAAGGCACATTTCGGCTAGATCTGGATTCGTGGAGGCGGCCAAAATGCGCGACAATTGTAAATTGAGCTGGGCCTCAAAGTTCAGATCGGCCACGTTCTCGGTGAGTATGCTAAGGAGCGGCAGCGTGTTGAGCAACAGATCCTCATGCTGCTCCACATTGCTGGTACCGGTATCCACAATGCGCTGCAGCTGCTGCATAATCCCCAGCTCCATGGCGCGCTTGGCCAGACCCTCGCCACCCAGCAGATAATTGGAGAGTAGACCGCCGCGAACTTTGATAAACTGGGGCGCATTGGCAGCGTCCTCGATGTTGGCAATGTCGAGCAGGCGCAAGAGCACCGCATCGCCCTGCAGCTCCAATATGAGATCGCGCGCCTCATCGTTCAGGTAGCAGATGTTGCCCAGCGCCCGGCAAATCTGTATGGGCAGCTCCATGCTGCCATCGGCCGCTGGAACGTGACGCAGGCAATCGAGAAAGGCAGCGATGATTTCGCGTTTGGTAAACTTCTTGCGTTGCACTTCCGACTTGGTTATCTCCGCTATGCACTTGGCCGCCTCCTTGCGCACATTCATGTCTTCGCATTGTGTCAGATGCAGAAAACACTCGGCCAGCTCGTGTTTGTCGAACAGCTTCGGATCCTTTGTAGCTGAAATCTCGCACAGAAGCGACGTCGTCGTATTGTCCAAACTGACGCTTGTCGTCTTCAACTGTTCAATGAGCTCATCAATTTCGGCTAAAAGAGTGTAAGTTATACATATATTAAATATTTCTGTAATAATTATTGATCGAACTTATAGTTAACTAGCTGTGTTTATTTTATATAAAGAACTGACACTTTTTGTCCTCTAACGATGTAAGTTTTCTAGGCTAATGAATGAGCACATCTTTTGAATTTATTTAATCATAGTAAAATGCTCTTAATGTATCCAAGTCGTAAAAGGATATCTGACGTAGCATTTAATGACATAATTCGAGATGGAGCATTACAATAAAAAGCAACTAAACAGACCAATAAGTTTATTTTTATATTAAACTATGTTATTTCAAGATTTATCAAAAAACTTAAAGCTATGCAAATATATTATTAATTGAGAAGTTTTTTTTTATTTCTGGTGAAATTGCACTAAATATTAAGGCTTTTATCTATATATGGTCATTATTTAGAATGTGTCCAAGGAGGCAATTAAAATGTGGCACAGTGGCACGCAAGGCACGGTTCGTCACATCCTGGTTCATTGTTTGCGTTGCGAATTTATTGCTGACGATTCCGTTTATTGGCTACTCGAACAGCCCAGCCCAGACCCAAAATGTAATCCTCGTTTGTATGCGAATTGTCAGCCCGTCGCAATTTACTCAAAAAATTATGTGCGAATGCCTTGAGCGTGCCCCATTAAATGCTCATTTACTGGCCAGAATTTTGGGATGCCAGATTAAGTACTGAGCCAGAGCATTCCTTTAGGCAACAGACGAACAGTCAATTTGCATAAGTTCTTCTAAACGCAGCTGGCAAATAAAAAGCAGCAAAGTAAAAAACAATGCTCGGAAAACGGCAAATAAAAATAAACAGAAAACCTTTGATTAAATTTAAAATAAACTCAATGAAAACATTAGTTTAGTGTGCTTAATGATGTTCAAGAGCTTTACACAAGGATTTAATAGGGAATATTAGAATATTTCGGCAGGATAAAGCTAAAAATTGACTTAGCAACATGTAAATCCCTTTAATAAATTAGTATTTCCACTGAGAGCAGCAGAGCCCATACCGTTCTCAACAAGTGATTATCCCCAGGCTCGAGCCTGGGCAGGAGCATAGAAAACAAATACATTGCTAAAATCCCCGCCTAATACTATTCTGATAAGCTTTTCCCCCACACAAGCGATGCGAAGGGCAAGGGCCAGACACGAGTCTTGCCCAAGTTGAAAAGTGGCGACAACACACAACAGCAGCAACAACAACAACAACAACAGCAACAAAAAGTTTGGTTTGCATTGGCGCACAGAAAGGGCATTCAGAGAACTTTGTGGAGCATAAATAATGAATAAAAGTTGAATGAAACAGAGATGTGGCAGCAAATAGAAGCGTTCTGCTTGAAACTGCTCAACTTGCAGATACTTTACAGTAAAATTGCATTGACTACTGTACTTTTTCTATAAACATCAACTACGACTCGCTCTTGGAACTTATTGAAAATATATAAAATATCTGTTAAAAGCAAACTGCAGTGCATACAATTTTTAAATTTATAAATATAAAAACTTGAATTTAAAATCAATATTCGATACAAATAATTCGCCGTAAATCACTGGTGATGACTGGATGCCTAAAAAGAAATATTTCAGAACGCAGGTGAGCACCAATAGGGTAATTTTTATACTTTGACCTGAAAGTGGGGCAAAATGGTGAAAACAATAAAATATTCATGTTGGAAATTGCTTAGGACTTGCACAGCCAATTTAGGAAAATGACTTGAAAACCGTTGTATACTAATTTTCCTTTTTCATCCGTTTTTAAAGGCAAAATTAAGCAAATCTATAAAGAATTTAATTGGATATGTAATTGAATTTGTGGCGAGAAACCCACACTCGTTTCTGGGGGATATAAGTATTCAACTGACGTAGCGTGAAGTACTATTTAGTAAATAATTATAATCAAAATGGACATGAAAAGTCGCCTTTGGCTGTTGCCAAAAATGCCACACATGAACCAAACCAATTCATCAGAAGGTTATATTTTGAAATATATATGCACAACACACACTCACACACCAAACACACTCACATGATGCGTGTTATTAAGCCACCCGCACACCCTGTCCACATTATTCTGAATGTCCATTTGCCAGCCTCAAATGCCTGTTTGTTTGTTTTAACACAAAAATTTAAAAGCACATCAACATTTTATTTTGTCCGCAGACAACAATTTTACCGTCCGGAGAGGTGAATTTGGGGCTCCGTAACTTTTTTATTTTTTTTTATTTTGGCAGCTACCACATCGTCATCGACATTTGGCCCACTCATATGGACAAAAATTGCTATAAAGTACTAAAAATACAATTACCGTGAGAAATTGCGCTCTGATTTTGTGACTGATTGTGAGGACGTTTATAGTCGATTTTTAGTGACTGGCTATGTTCGACTTGGCACAAGTGCTGCCTCTTTGCACAGTGGTTGCTGCTCTTCTTGTTGTTGTTGTTGCTGCTGTTGCAAGAGTATTGTGTAAGTGTAATGGTGGGCGGGTGTACGCGATGTGGTTGTGCGTTGTGTGCTTCTGATTTTTCCGGCTGCCCAATTGGAGGTAAAGAGATATGAAAATGACGTCGCGTCATTTGTATACTGTGTATCACTTTGTTCTGAACGCGTCTGGCCAGCCTCTGCCATCACATTCCAATACATATTGCTGGTAGGATGATGTGGGGCAAAAAAAAGGGAAGGGGTTTTGTTTCTTCTTTCATTTTTTTCTTGTCATTTTTAATAAAGCGTTGCGGAAAAGCCAAACCAACAATAACCCAACTTGGAGGATGAGCATGTGTGAGGTGGGTGAGCGCTCTGTCCGATGTGGATGACGTATGGCCACAAAGCATATTTTGTTGTTTATAAATAATGATTTTGGTCTGACGATCGGATTAGTGCACGTTCGCGTTCCAACGCAGCAACTCGTTCTCGTTCCCAAAAAAAAAAAAGAAGAAATCACAAGGCACTCGCCATTTTCGCATCTCACATTCATAATCACTTCGCGAATCGGCACGGAACACGACCTAACAGCAAAATGGTACGCAATGCCGACCATCGGGCTATTATATCATATCTTATCATATAATACGATTCTAATGCCCGTTTCGACACTTTAGGAGGACGATGAGAAAATGGACATTATGCGAAAGGCATTCCAAATGTTTGATACCGCAAAGACGGGATTCATTGAGACCCCGCGTTTGAAGACCATTTTGAATAGCATGGGTCAAATGTTCGAGGAGAGCGAACTGCAGGATCTCATCGATGACAACGATCCAGAGGATACGGGCAAGGTTAATTTCGATGGTTTCTGCGTCATCGCTGCCCATTTCCTTGAGGAGGAGGACGCCGAGGCCATACAAAAGGAGCTGAAAGAGGCGTTTCGCTTGTACGATCGCGAAGGCAACGGTTACATAACCACTTCCACGCTCAAAGAGATTCTTGCCGCTCTAGATGACAAACTCTCATCGAGCGATCTTGATGGCATCATTGCTGAAATTGATACCGACGGCTCCGGCACCGTTGATTTTGATGGTATGCAGTATGATATTTGTGAATTTATTAACTGATGAGCTAATCTCTAAATTATTTATTCGCAGAATTTATGGAGATGATGGCGGGCGAATAGGGTATCAATTGGTGCCTATTTGCAAAAACAGTGCAAGATTATGAAACACCGCTTGTGGTTTTTGATAAGTTTTTCTATTACTTTTTAAATAAATTAACTTAAAACTTTGCAGCCTTGACACAGTGACACAAAAAATCAAATTAAATTATAATCCAATGACAAAGTAATTTTTTAAAAGTACAAAACCATCTACTAGCTACAAAATCGAATTCTCAGATCAATACATGAATATTTTAAATATGTGTAAACTTGCTAGCCAAAAGTGGCAAGTTGTACTTTTTCCGAGAATTCATCACAGCAGGTGGTATATGAAGGTAAAAATTTATTTAGAAATGGGCATGTTAAAATCTTATCCACAATCTAATTGTGCATTTTTGAGAAACAAAACACTTTCTATATATAAATATGAAAGTATAATACATGAAAATTGTGAAACTGATAGTTATACTTTAAAAACAAAACACTTTCTATATATAAACTTGTGTCTTTAGACAGCAACTTATTGCACAATAGAAAAAACTTTTCAGTTGCCCAAGTATTATATATATATATATATAAATATGGCATAGTCGGGATTTTCTAATTGAATAACCTAAAGCAACTATGAACTTCTTCACTTACACATCAATACACTCTCCGCCAACTCTTTAAAATTCTCACAGGGTATATTTAAAAAAAAAAACCCACTCGCTTCAAGTGATTCACAAGCATTAGGAACCATGCAGCATGCACCCTGCAACCTGGTTGCAAATAGAAATTGTAACCCTTATGCGTGCAATAACTGAATGCAATCCATTGACAGAAATTGTTGCATTTGTTGGTGAATGCAATAGCAATTGGACAGTTGCCACCATTTGAGTGAAAGAAGTGGCAGGTGCAGCGTGGGACTTCCGTTCGACTACCTTGTACTCCTATATACCGCACCTGCTCCTGCCCCAGACTCCTTTTATGTGAATGGAGCGCATCGTCAACATGGTAGTTGTTGCTATTGTTGTTGTTGTTGTTGTTGTTCGTCTGGCTCCTTTTGCGTGCTTGGATGTTTGTTTGGGATTTTGCTGTAACTGGTACTCGTTGGTATTCAGCATTCAACATTCGGTATTCAGAGTATGCCCCCATGCGATGTGGCAAGTTCGTTAGCTCTGCAGCACACTCGCAAAGTCGAGAGGTGGGAGGGGGCATGCCTCTGGGCTGTGACTGCCAGAATTTGTTCGCTTGGAAATTGTGGGGCAATTGCTTCTAGGCCATCTTATTTTTTGGTAGCCTATGGGCGTGTTTGGGTTTGTTTCTCTACCCCTTCCACACTTCCCAAACACTATCGTGCCAATCCGAAACTGGGTTATACGAGTACAGGACAATAAACGGCTGCATGGCAACCGCATCATTAAATTATAATCGATGCTTTCGCATTCGTTATCTAACTTCTGCGATTACACTACAAGTTTCGATGACATACAAAAAAAATATAGGAAAAATATCAATACGCTTATCTTAGTAACTAGTTTTGAGACTTATTTAATTTTAACTTAATCTGATTTGAAATAATATTCCTAATGGAAATTAATTCATTTATATTTATTTTTTAAAATTTATGGTCATGTTAGTTGTTGTAGTCAAAGTAAGGGCAGCTGAAAATTAGTAAAAAGTAAGTGGAAGAGAAAAATATATATCTCAGTTTAGGCAGAAACATTATTTCAATAAATACACTTATTAATTTGTAAATTTGGATATATATTTTCACACTATTGTTATTCATCTAATAATACAAAACATATGTTTTAAATTTTATTTGGTTCCGCTTAATTCTAGGGCTCGTTATCTTTCGAGTTGTTATCCGAAAGCTGTGGCTTGTACAACGACTGAGTGAACTTGACGAGGGCGTGGCAGGCGGGCGTGGGCATTTTTAAAGCGTGATTCCTCAATTTTTGATTGTTGATGTTGCGAGCGCGTTGCAGAAGTTTGTCGCCTGCAAAGAGTCGAACGTGAGTCAACAAATTACAACAAAGCTAATAGAGAGAAATCTTACGCAGCTTTCGCTCCTGTTTGCAGTTGTACTTCAGATCCGTCACAAAGATCTGCTCAACATCCTGATCGAGGCGTTGCTGCTGCATCGGCGTTTGGCTGGCCGCAAGCTGTGGCGTCACAAAGTAGGTGATACTATTCAGACGACTCACTTGCCGTACGCTGTGCGTGCTGCAATGTAACTGGATGAATGAAGGGTCGAGGATTTGTAAGGACGCCATTGACACTCACCTGGTTTGCGTGAAACTATAGTTGGGCGCCTTGGCCAAATAATGCAAAGTGATTATTATAAAAATAAGTGCAGCGACCAGCCCAATAACAAGCTGTTCTGTCTGGTAGAGGGACTGGCGTTGTGGCACTCGCTGATTAGCAGCCTGATAGGAGCGGCGAAGCTCATCCGGATCAAAAAAATCTTGCTCCGGTATGATATTTCTATGACTGTCATAGAGATTTGCCCTGCTGCCGACAGCTGTCAGCATATTGTACTCAATGCGCTTTTGATTATCAGTTAGCGTGTCGGCTGCCTCGTTGATGCGACGAAAGGCTTCCTCGGAGCCAGGCGCACGATTCTTGTCGGGATGCAGGCGCAGGGCGAGTCGCTTATAGGCACGCTTCACCTCCGAGTAGGTGGCATGATGCGAAATGCGCAGCACCTCGTAATGATTGCGGCAATGAAGCACCTTCTGCACCACATCGAGCATCTCCACGCTGAAGCTGTGAGGCAGCGCTTGCGATTTGCTGGTCGGTCCAATTAGCTGATCTGGCGTTTCACGCCTCAGACGCAGTCGCACCAAAATGTTCTTCAGCTCCAGCAGTGCTGTAATATCATCGTGATTGCTGTTACCGATGTGCGTCATTGCCTCATTGATCGTGCTCAAGGCCAGATCGTAGTTGCCCATGCTCAGTTCGCTGACGGTTGACTTCAAACAATTGGTCACGAAATGTGGTTCATTCTGGGCCACAAAATTCTGTCTAGCTGTTGCACTGCTCCTTTGTCCTGGGGCAGCGTGCGTAAGCAAAAATTTTGACTTGAAATGCATATGTATATATTATTATACAAACAGTTATGTGTGTGGTGTGTAGAAGCTAAGCAGTGCAGTGATCAACTTACAACATTTAATTTGGATTTTATGTTTTTTTTTTGTTTTGTAATTGGATTTGATTTTTACACGAAACACAACAAAATTTAAATGCTTTCATTGAGTTCAAATTGAAAGCTATAGTTGCTATTGATTGCTTGATATAAATATTGTAGATACTACTATATATTTTGCAGATCATAATATTATTAATAATATAGGCTTAAAATTTAAAATTAAAATTTCTCAAGCTTATACGTTTTTATTTCGCAAATAGATAGGTTATATCTCAAAATTTAAAAAGCTAACCATTAAAATAAAGTTTATATTATTAGATATGTTAATATTTCTTACATTTAAGAACAATATGACATTTTCCACTTAACTCTTTCGGAAATTAGACCATTTCAAGCTACTTCCGATGTAGCCCAAGTGGTTCTACTTAGTTGGCGTAAGCAAAATAAAGGCATACTGTTTGGGTATTGGCCAACTAATTGACAGCTGACAGCACTCGAATCCCAAAAGTAAGCTTCAAACTTTTTCGGCCTTGGATACAAGTCCTTCGGCAGTAACACAAAAACTCGAGTTAATTGAAATTAATTTGTGCGCAAATTTGAATGAGAAGCGAACTCAATTAAAATAGCGCACATTCGTCTCCACGCCCTCGCACTCTCCACATCTCTCAAGGCCATTAAGAACAGACCGAAATCTTATTAGCAGTTAAGGCAGATGAAGAAAATGAAAAATGTTGAGAGGGGAAAAGAAAAATCACGAGTCGCAGCATCGCAAACATTTACAACAAAACTACGAAAAACCCGAAAGCAGTTAATCTGAAGCTAAAGCTGCGTGAAACGAAAGAAAAGCCCGAAAATAATAATAATAACAATAAAGAAAATGGAATACCCAAAATGTAATACGCAAAATTTGGTGCGCAGGGTGTTTTGGGAAGCGATATGCCTTATCAGTGTGCCCATGCAGTGCGATTCGGTGTGGTGCTGTGCGGCATGGAGAGTTTGCTGAGACACAAAGGACCAATTAAAATCTAAAGTGAGTTTGGTGGGGCGGCGCAGCTGCAACCAGAAAATGAGGGGAGTGTTGGGCTGCTGCAGTGGGTGGTGCTGCCGTCAGATGTGCGCCGGCACGTACTAAAGTTTTCAGTGGGTGTGTGTGTGTGTGTTTGTATGTGTTTGCTGTTGTTGTGCCCAGGGGGTTGCATGTTGGTAAAGCCGGTAAAACTGGCACCTTATGTGCCGCCACCGTCGCCGCACAGGGGCATATTCATTTATTAATGGGAGTCATCGTCGCCATCGTCGTTGTGGATAGGTTGGGTGGGTGCTGCTGAAAGGTGGTTGTCAGTTTAATGGAATGAAATTTGGATTGTAATGATCGGCGATAAAGTGTGAGCCATGTTGCATGATTCAATTTTAATATTAACAATTTAAATGTTATCAAAAGTCAAATTTGAACCGAAAGTTCCGTATAACAAAAAACACGAATTGTACAGCAGCTTAGAGAACTTATTGACTCATATAGCACAAGCGATTCTTGTTGGAATCACTTAACACTAAACAAATTCCGATTGGCTGAACGTTAAATTACTATGGCGATCACTTGCCAAGTGTGACCAGTGCAAGCTAAGACTGTAAAGTGTGCACAGTAAGGTGCAACAACATCGACAACAATAAGCGGTGAAGCGCGTAAATATTGATTTTTCACACATGACTCCCCGGGCGCAAAGACGGTTGCAACTGCAGACCCCGAGCCAAAACACCCCGCACGCCCCTTTACCAGTCTGTACACTTGCCACAATTTTTTTTAGCCGGCAGTGAGACAG
Organism: Drosophila longiperda; assembly: GCA_035042125.1. NCBI lineage: Eukaryota > Metazoa > Arthropoda > Insecta > Diptera > Drosophilidae > Drosophila > Drosophila longiperda. Next base: position 14,041,010 of record JAWNLV010000107.1, read on the forward strand.
ACAGACCAACAGACACTTGAAGCACCTGGTATGGCAGCGGGAGCATGTATCTGTTGTGCATTCAGAAGCAGTTCGTAAAATATTAAGGTGCACATAAAATGCAGACATTGCCACACATACACACACCCAAACACAAGTACAGAAACAGACGCACACAAAATGACACGCATGAGCTGCATTTGTTTATGCTGGGGAATCGTGTAAACTTGCTGCTGAAATATTTCATGAGCTGGTTTGAGCTCACATAAAATTCAAGAATACTCTTTTAATATCTAATTTCTTAAAGTTGTTAATATTACTCACTGGCCATGTTTTTGATCTTGTTGTTGTGTCTGCTTGCTACCGTTGTGTTGCTTCTTCTTCCTATTTTCGCCGCCTTTTTGTGTGATTCTGTTTACTATAAAATACTTATTGGCAGGCACAAAATGATTTTCTCCGAGTCTTTAAATAATACAAACTGGGTTAATTAAATAACTGAACACATTTCACAGCTTTTGCATTTGGTATTTCCAATGGACACCCGTGGTTTTGAAGCATATAATAAATCATCTGTGAGTGCGGGTACACTTTACAATCACTTATCTATAAATTATTAAGCACTTTTTGTTATGAAAAAACTTATTTCTCACGAATTCCCAACGCGCACCAACAACAAAACGCAAAGAAAACTCGACTGCAACTGAGCTGGCTTCCCATTAACGAAACTATCGATGAAATTCGCTATCGGTACTTAAAACGATTCCTAATACAAGCTATGGCGGTATAGCGATAACAAATAATTCAGCACCCAGCTGTTCTGCGCTTCAGCGAAAAAGAGACAAATATACAAGTCTGAATATAGAGTTGCCAGCTTACATTCGCTGTGCACAACGAATTGTTTATTATTTAGTAAAAGGACCATATTAAACAATTATAAACTTGAGAAAAATCAAAATATTCTTTTAATCTTATCTATATTTGATTTTATGCTGCTGCTGTTGCTCCTGCAAGCAAAGACAACGAGTTTGGTGAACTCAAAGGCGTGACAGCACCAATTTTAGCATAAATTATCTCAGATTCAGTTTTTGTCAACTTGAGGTGGTGTTATTGCCGACTTTGTGTTTGTGTAACACAATTTATGCGCTGCGCGGCTGTTCCATAAAGCTTATAAAATTGGCAAGATAAGTAAGCATAGCACAAAGATGCCGCCAGCGTCTGCGGTGAACAGTAACAATGCGGCTGTGCAAGCGGCAGCTGCGGAGCGAGCTGAAAAACTGCGAGGGTCACTCAAAGGTTTCATTCTGGCCGACCGCCAGCGCAGGCAGGAAGGTAAGCAGATATAACTGTTAAATGGAAAACTCTTATATATATATATATATATCATATTATGCCAGAGTATGAGAGGCAGTGCGAGGAACTACGTCTGCGACGAGAGCGCGAAGCCCGTAAACGCGAGAACAATTTATTACTGGAAGACACACGTGGACAAATAACAATTTTGGATGAGCAGCTGGCTGATTTGCATCAGAAGAAGCATCAGCTGGTGGTGCAATTGAAAAAAGTACTAAACGACGATGAGACTCGTAAAAAGCAGGCGAAAGAGAACGAAATGTTCGCTTTGCAGCAGGTGCAGGCCATGCAGCAGGCGGCAGCGGCCGCAACGACTCAGGTATTTCTGTCGCCCATGCGACTGCATCCTCAACAGCCGTTGCTTCAGAAGGTATACCAAATTCATTGCAATTGATGACATTCCATAATTCCTATATTTCATATTTTCTTAGCAGCCAGTGTCCGGTAGTCTATCGACGCCTATCAAACGCGGACGGAGTCCCTCGCCACCAAGTCAACAGCATCAGGCATACTACAAGAGCCCTGCCAACTATGCACAACAACAGCAACAGAGTAAGCCAGGCACTGAACAATGGTCAGCAAAGGAACGCGGTCCTTAACTGATTCCGTTCTGCACTTTTGTTATATCCTGTACCCATTAATTAAAATGTTTATAAATAGGATATCTTGCAGTCAAGCAAATGTATGCAACAGACAGAAGCAGACATTTGAGATCGGATAAATTGTATATATTGATGGGATTTGAATTCCAAGTCATTATTTAGATATTCAAATTTACTGCGAAGCTGTTGTTTGCTCGAATTCAACGCATATTTGGAAGAATCTCTGTGTACTTTTAAGAATAGCAACCAGATTATTGATTCTGCATGATCACGCTGTTCTAGATGTTTCGATTTTTAGAGATATAACTTTGTTTTTAAAATCTGCAGAAATTGGAGGGCGCAGTGTTATGTTTTATTACATATGTATTGTAATAAATGCATGCGACAGCAATCGACAGCTGGGTACAGGATAATGCTTAGCTTATACAGTTTATGTGATTAGCACCTTTAATTTACTAACCTATCTGTATAATTTATGTACATACACTTTTGTGAACCATTTTTCTCTCATTTGAATAGCGAGCACTAATTATCTAACCTGCACAGACCCACAATTTATTTTCATTTCGTTATTTGTTTTATAATTCGATTCGCAGAACACGATGACTACCGTCGTGCCGCGGACTATGCGAAAATGTCATGGAACAGTAAGAACATTAATCGTTGCGCTAAACTAGTTCACATAAAAAAACGAAACGCCCCGTTGAGCTAGTATCTTGTACTTTTGGGATTTAGCATAAATATCAAATCTCTCCCTTCTTCTATATTCACTTGCAGAGTCGACGGCACAGTATTCGGGCACTGGAACGCTGTTCTATCAGACAACGGCGGCACCGCCGACAACACAGCATCAGGCAGATGCACGCCTTCAGTCCATCTATAACTATAGTCTGCCATTGCGGCCGGCTTACCACGTGGAGCTTCAGGCCGCGCCAAGTGCAACGGTGAGCAAAGCACCCGGTTCGCAATCGCCATCGGCAAAGACGCAGCCGATGCAGGTGCTGCACATAAATTTGGATCAACCGCCCATTGCGCAGGGTGACCTCGTTCAGGTGCAAACTGGAGCCAGCAGTCTATCCGTGCAAACGTCCAAGCCGCAGGTGACCATGGAGAAGCTGCCCGATCGTTATCACATTGAGGTCAAGCATGAGGGCGCGCCACAGGGCCATGTGCCGCCCCCGCCGCCACATTTACTGAATGAGGTTATATATAAGCCACTCCTGGGCGAAATATCGCTGCATCCCAATGTGCTGCAGATCAGCACCAGTCCAGCACAGGTGAGCTTCTGCAACACTACTCAATAATCAATTGTTAAAATCCTGTTTGCATCTGTGCAGAATCCCAAGGCAACGGGCAGCATTACGCAAGGCTATGCGCCGGGACGCGGCTCCGGTGTCTATGACCAGCAATTGGCCAGACAGCAATTGTCCATGCTGCCCGGTCAGTCGGGCGCTGGCTCAAGTGCCGGTCAACATCTGCAGTACACGCGACGCTTGTATTAATTCCGTTAGTAATGTATCTGCTAAGCCCTCTAATAATTTTAACATTTTAACTGGACATTATTTCGTATTTTGACTAAGCTGCTTTTTGCAGCAGCACCAGAATAAAGCACACAACTATGGCGTCCCTATTTTCCAATCGATCTTGATCAAATTATTTTTCTTCTATATCAACGGCTATAAACCTTTTGTAAAAATTAGCAGGTTTTTTAAACTTTCACTTTAGACTTACAAAGTATCAAAATATATATGTAAATATATCTATCAACAGTATTTAGCTTGTATTGTGATTTCTATTGGATTTCTGGATGCCTTCTATAAATTAATGATTTTCATATATCATATGAAAAAAAAATGTAAATTAATTGAATATAACAATTAACTAATGATTTTTTTTCTTAGTAATGTGAAGCATATTTCTATAACATACTTTTAGTAGATAACTGTAAATAGATAGGCATACATATTGGCATTCTGTATATTTTCACATGATCTTTGCTTAGCTGTAGAATTGTTTGTGTACTTAATTCATATGCCTTATAAGGCTCTTTGAGTGGGGAAGAGGGACTATGACGTGGTTAAGTAATTTGCTCATTAAGCGAGACCAAATTATTTTCAGTTGACGTAAGCTCATCGCATGATGGGAAATCTTAACTTAGTTGTTGGGAAATTGCCTTTCGTTTTGACTGTCGTTAAAAGTTTAATCTATTAAAATCTATAATAAGATGCCACAATTTGTTCTCCAGCTGGTTCCGTTTTCGTTTGGCAAATGATTCACTAAACACATATATAAATATGTTATTTGTTAATAATTGTGTTGTGTGTCTGTGTTCGCATCATGAATATACATTTACATATGCCCGAGGTTAATTGTACAGTGCGCACTTGTTAATTATGTTTGACGACTGGGACGGTGCCATTCAAAAACAAGTGAGAACGTTTTAGTCTGGCCTAACCGACTGCGAAATACCCTGAAACTAGAGTAAAACAAGCTGAAGTGATGATTAGTAAAACTTTCCTGTTTACCAATAGGATTCTCAGAATATAACATACAGATTTAATAAGTCCATCGATATCTCCTTATCAATTTTATGGATATTCAAGCGGGAGACAAAGCTGAGGAATATATTTTAAAGGAATTCGTAGAGTTGATATCAGTAGGAAGAACAGAGAGCAAGACAAAGCCAATAAACAGTTTTTATTGCGGTCTAAGAGAGTACGAAAAAAGAGAGGCGCGTAGTAAGTTCTGTATATGTCTACATATGAATAACTTTTCATACTTATGTATGCATATTATATGCATGTGTGTGTGCTTGCAGTGACAAATTTTGTATTGGGCTTTTCAAGCCACGTTTACCTGAGTGGATTACGCAAGCTACAGCAGCTTGTAAACCAGTTTTGTTGTTGATGCCCCACCGCTGGTTGTAGTTTTTTCTGTGTTTTGTGTCAAGGAAAACTATTTGACGCTTTGAATTCAAAGTACCAAGTTCCTGTCCGATCAAAAGCGGAAGCCCCAGCCCTGAGGGATTGTAATTTAATATAAATTGCAAGGTATTGGTTAAGCGGTAATTTATTGTAAAAATATGTATGTATTTACATACATATAGATAGGTGTAATTAAAAACCACAGAAGCAAATAAAAAAAACACGTTTCAAATATTGGTGCGCAATTCAAAACGTACCCACAGAAATATAATATAAAACAAATTTCGTTGACACCAAAAACATGTACTAACCGCATATTTTAATAAATAATCAAAGGACTAGTTAGAAAAACAAAATAACAATATTGTTCGTAATTATTTTATATGAGAAAAAGCAAGAGCTAATTGATGCAATTATAAAATACACCCTGATCGATGTCGTCGTCATCCAAATGTGTCGGGGTTGGGGAAGCCATGAAAAAAACAAAAACCAATACAAATATAATGCGCCAATACGCTGGCAGTCATATTAAATGGGAAACGAGTGCCAAAAAACCCCAACGTACCCGTTGGTCGGCTGCGTTGGTGTTCGTATTTTATTTTTTTTTTTTTATTGTGTGTGAGCGAATCAAACTGAAGCAACAGGCGGTTGTTGGGGCAGCTGATCTCAGTCTGTAACGACAACAGCAACAGTTCATAACGTAGCGCGCGCAAATCAACAGCTCGAAAATAAAACGGAAAATATCACGCTAAAGGTGTGTTTGTGTGTTGAGAGTTTTTGAATTCTGTGTGTAGCGGTCTATATGTGTATGTGTGTGAGTTCATGTGTGTGTGGATCAGAAAGTGTTGCAAGACGTAAACTTTAAAGTGTTGGAAAGCACAAAGAGATCAACTCAAACCTAAGTAGGCATCTCGCTTGCACTTAGGCATCGCCGGCATGCGTAAATGTCAAAGTTGGTCGATTGTCCGTCTGACGTGAGAGTTGTTAGTTGCTTCGTCGTCTTCTTCGCCAAGCCAAAACAGAGAAGATCTACGAATGACAACAAAATCTTAAATAAATTTAGCTATAGCGTCGCAAACGTTTCTATGTGCATTCATACATACATACTATATAATTAGCTCACGTACATAAGAACAACGAATCGAGGCTGTTGGAAGACATTATCGCAGACGTTTATTAAAGTAAAATGATGTCATAAATAAATTGAATAAAATACTCAACAATCCCATCCTTCCCGTTCGCACAATTTTAGGCGATAGAGTGTACTTAATATCAATATTCAATAACGAAATGGACGCCCAGAAAAGTTATCTCATGGAGAAATATCACGGATTATGTAATTACTTGGAGCGCGATACAGTCGGCAGCAAGCTGGCCATCTATGGCACCTCCACATTGATGCTGATTGTTGCGTACATGAACCGCAAGCCCGCATACCTGGTAAGGCAGTTCAAGCAGCCGTCCCACATCCCGGAACGCATTATCAATGAACGGATTATGCACACGGGACAGATACGCGGCATACAGCAGCGCGATCAGGACACACTGCTGCTAATCAAGCATCGCCCGCTGATACCGATCTTCACCAGTCGCGATCGCCTGCTGCCCGTCAAGTTGCCTGGCGTACGTGTCAATGCCAATGGATATGCCTGGTTGCAGCAGTGTCTGATTGGACGCGAGGCGACGTTTATACCGCTGAACAAAAGTCAATCACTGGACTATGTCGTCTGCCAGCTGTGCCTGGTGCATCCGCCCAAGGGCAATCGCTTGCTGGATGTCTCTGAGATTTTGCTCAAGCTGCGCTTTGCTAAATTCTCCCAAGATATGGCTGCGGCTCTGAAAAGAAACAGCAAATATTATAAGCATTTGCGTAATGTGGAGAGCCGCACGGCAAGCAAGGAGGCGTGGCTTACCTGGCTGGCGCGCTATCCTTTCATTTGGCAGCGTTTCAATCAGCTGAAGACGTCGCTGTTGCCCAAGCAAAAACTCTTGCCAGAACTAGTGCGCTAAGTAGACACGTCCAGCACAAACACAACCCTCCGCACTTATTTTTTCAAACTGTTTAGGTTTCTTAAAAGCAATCGAAAAACGTTGACCGTACATAATTGTTAATTTAATTCTAAATCGAACGGAAATCCCAAGCTATTAAAAAAAAATAATAATGAACGTGTTTTTCTGTTCAATAACCAAGGAATGCCAAAATGCGAAACTGAACAAAAGCGAGAATATTTTTTATTACGTATATGTAGACTATGCTCTCTAAAATGACATCTGTGTGTATTTGTTTTTTGTGACTGTATATATGTACCGTCTTGCTCTACACTTCTGAATAAAATGATAATGCATTCTTATTTATAACATATATTTAATGTTTTTGTTCTCGCACATATTTCGACGCTCAGTGGATTAAAAAACAAATCGAACAAAGCAGTTTCAGTTCTTCAGTCATCTCAGCGAAACACAATCAAAATGAGCTGCGGAATCTCAATGGTCAAATATATACTATTTATATTCAATTTGCTGTGCTCGGTGAGTTAACTGATTATTTTGGAAAGATATTAATTTGATTATATTTTTCATTTTCATTTGATGAGGTAAACTCAATTATATTGTATGATATCATAAGTTTCTCAATGCTTTCAAGTCGCATAAAACTGGTTTGTACATACAAAAATATACAAATATACAGTAAAACCTGTGGAATGTGTGAATATCTACATGAAGTTCAGACATATATAAAAACAATGCAGAAAGTAATATTATGTTACTAGCAAGCACAATCGAAATATAGCACACACCCGAAAGCTTGCCGTTGTTGGTTGGCATGTTTTACTATATCTGGTTTAATTTAGGCAAGTAAAGTGAGGCCTATAAACCGGTTTCCCAAAAATTCGGCCAAAAAAGTCGCCGCTTTTGTTATATCAACTGAGATCATCAGAATGCAAAACTCGTTATTAAATTTAGACTACAAAACGCTAGTGTGCATGACGTAGTTCATTGCATTGTGTTATTTTGTTTTTATTTTGATTCCTGAGTTTCTGAGTTTCTGCAAAACACTTAGAACCAGCTGCACGAGGTTAACCAGTTGAAGCAACAGGTTTCTAATTTATCAAACGGCAATGCCATTTTCAATTGCTTTGTATTTTATACAACTTCCAAACTCCCATGAGCGTGAACTGTACCTTAAAACCAGTTTACAATTGAAGTGGCAAGGAATATTAATATACCACAGAAATAATGGATTATGAAATTACATAACTATGTATAATAAAAAAGTTTTTCAAATAGTTTGCAGTCTCGTCACGCAAACACCCTCTCAGAAATTGTGCAATGTAAAATAAAAAATTGCGCAATACCCGGAGAGGGCGAAGGCGAGTGTGTCCACGCCTAAAGTAGCTGTATTAATTATATATGAACTTGGCGTACAGTCTCAGTCAGACTGTGAGTCAGTTATTCACTCGAAACTTGGCTAAAAAAAAAAATTAAAAAAACATTGCATTTACACACGCACGCCCGGGTGAACTGGGATGGGGAATAATAAAAATTGGACGGTGGCTTTGACAGCACACTTGAACTCATTTGCCATGAGTTATGGTTAATACATCTATAAGCATATATATTTACATTTCTGAGTACTATGGTACTCGCAGTTATTCCATTCATGGAAGTACTAGACTGCCCTTTGTCTATATACATTTGTTGGTTGTCTTTTGAGAATAAATTACACAAAGTAATCATATTTTAAATAGGTCAATATGCGAGATCAAGCATTCTGGTTAATTGAATACGGAAGTGGGTTAAAAATAACTTTTTTGAACCTTATACTCTTGAGTGTGTCTAGGCATGTATATATATATATATATATATATATCTTCATCTTCTGCAACTGGGTAATTTTCATTTGCTGACGAACTTTCGCACGAAATTAAAGTAAAAATTTGCCTTTTGCATATTTATTTGTTATAACTGTCATTTAATCTAAATTGCTTAATTGGTTGCATCTATTGATTAGATAGTATAACAATTGATAAATATAAGTAAATTGGCTCCAATTGGCGGTATCATAAATTCAGCGTTTAACGTTAAACCTAATAATAATGAAATAAATAATATAATAATATTTATATTTTCCATGCTAAATATTTAAATGAGTTAATATTTGAATAACTCCCAAAAGTATGCTCAGAACATTTCTGTAATTAATCAAAGGCTAATGCTTAACAATTAAGAAAACGAATTTTCTACTCGTGTAGTATTGATATAGTTACACTTTAAGAGTTAAAAGTTTAATATCGAAGGAATTATCATTTAATATATAATATAATTATAATAATTAATACAAAATGCATTAGGTTGTCAGTTAATTAAATGAAGTGGTTTTGGTATTGGGTAAAGCTTTATTTTACTTTGATCAGCGAGCTTTTTCTTCTCTAAGCTTTGAAAGCTAAATGCTAACCAAATTTTTGTCCATAGATATGCGGCATATTGTTGATTGTGTTCGGTGCACTGCTTTTCAGCAATATTCACAACATCGATGACTTTGCCGAGGCTCTGCGCACCCAACAAGTGCCAATCACAATGATTGTGTTGGGCACGGTAATATTGCTGATCTCCTGGTTTGGTTGCTGTGGCGCCATTCGCGAATCCTACTGCATGTCCATGACGGTGAGTACTCTATAAATGTGAAAGTAAATGGTCAATGTGTAACTTGTTGTGTTTTAGTACTCTGTCTTGCTGTTTGTGCTGATGATTGGACAGCTGGCGCTAGTCGTCTATATGTGGCTGCAGAAGGACAAATATCTGATAATTATGGGTGATGTTGTGGAGAAGGCCTGGGAGCGCCGAACACGCCGTGCCGACTACATGGATGCCATACAGATTGGCGTAAGTACAGATGAAAGGAGTGCATCGCATTGGATAAGTGAAATTGTTTTGATTTTGCATTTGTAGATGGAGTGCTGCGGTCGCAGCAGCTATACAGACTATACCTATCAGGGCTATTTCCCTCCCTCATGTTGCAAGGACACAAACAATTGCCGCCAGGAGACCGTCTTTACTCGCGGTTGCAAGCAGGCCTTCGTCGAGTTCTGGGACAATAAAAGCGATCTCATCAAGTACACCGGCCTTATCATAGCCGCCATTGAAGTAAGTTCTTTAAGTTTATAATCCACTTGCAACTAACACAAAAAATCTTTTGCAGTTTGTCGGCTTTGTGTTTGCATGCTGTTTGGCGAACAGCATTCGAAACTATAGACGACGAGCGGGATATTAATATTCCTTCGGACATTGGGTCCTGGACATAATTTTAATAAACCCGAAAGTACGAGTAATGTTGCCCAACTTTTTTACAAAATACCATACATATAAACCATTTTAAATTAATAATTCAGATGGCCATTTTTATATCGACATCGATTATTTTTTTATGACGCACTTTGAATATTTAAAATCTTGTTTAAATTTATAACTTAAATCACTGTTTTTTATTTAATTGTGCTATTTTTTGTTATACAAATAAAATGTAAATGTAACCACTCTATAAATTACACAAAAAGCGAATAAAATTATAAATTAATTATAAATTTCGTTATTCATTATGTAAAAAAGTATAAGCCAACTTTTGAAACATTGTTTCAACCTAAAGATATCATTGGACATTCAAACTATTAAAATCGTTCCTTTTATTTTTTTGTATATGTATATAGATAAGGAACTTGGGTTTTTTTTCGTTTATTATGCACAAGTGCTGATAGATTGCACCTTTTTGTTATTGAAATTCTGAAAGGTAAAGTACCGGTGAAGATATCATGTACAACATATAAGAAAGTCTAGCTAAATATATTTCGATAATTGAGTAAATCAACTTAATAGACCTAAGCCAAACATATTAAAACAACATTTATTTAATTTGCTCATTGAAAAACTAAGTGTTTTAATTGATCAAAGCAGTATCATTATCTACTATCGGCGTATTATATAATGTTGGGGGACTCCCGATGCGATTGATTTCAAGCAAAACAGAAACAAAAAATTGACCTGATAACAAGATTTTTGACTCATGTGTTAGGTTTGGTAGTGCAGAGATAATTTGATTATCATTTTGATGATACAATCTGACACATGTAATTTAAAATTAAAAGTGTTGTTACCCAAGGGAAAAGTATATATAAAATTTCACCAGCAGCGTCATGATGGCATTTAACATATCCCATAAATATACATTTTTGAAGCAATTCAAATGACAATGTTTAAATATGACTCATTTGAGATGAACATCATTTGGCTATGTGGTAATTATAAAAAAACTCATATACAGCCAAAAGCACTCATATATTCATTCAATATATAACGGGTTGGGTACAATCAGATAAGGTCCATTGATAAGCCAGCTGTATGAGTTCTAACGAACTAACGTGAATCTATTGCACGCGAATTGTGGCTATGCCAGATAAGTTTTCAGATAGTGGGTACGACCATTTCAATATTAAAGTGCCACATCTCAGGTATTTCATTTAATAACGAAGCGAACCGTCGCTACGAACGGATCTGAAAAACTAAACGAGAATTTAAATCGATATTCCGAATTTAGCAAAATGAATTGCCTATCCTCGCTTTTTAAGTACTTATTGTACTTGCTCAATGTTGTCTTTGTGGTAAGTGGGTGATAAACCAACCAACAGGAAACAATCTCTCTTTCAAGGTCTTTCGACTGGATTGCACAACTATTGTTTTAATGTTCTATCTTACAGGCTGGTGGCATATTGCTCCTGGTGGTTGGTTCCATAATGCTGTCCAACATGGGCACTTTTGGATCTTTCACTGACACAGTCAATACGCGCACCATTCCCATTTGTATAATCGTGCTTGGAAGTATTATCTTTGTGGTGGCCTTCTTTGGTTGCTGTGGCACAATCCGCGAAAATGCCTGCTGCACCACAATTGTAAGTGCAACAATCACCACCAACCTGAGATCCAAGCTAATCTGAATTGCCTTTTCCTTTAATAGTATGCCGTTTGCATGTTCATTTTGTTCGCCTTGCAATTGTCCCTGTCGATTTGGATCTTTGTGGAGCATGATAATTTCGTTAAGAAAATGGGTGATCTGGTGGACACTGCGTGGAAAGAGAACGATGCTGCCAATGGATTCCCCATGGATACTCTTCAGCTATCTGTGAGTAACAAATATATGAGTAATTTAAAAATTATAAACTAACCATCAATATTCTGAATACAGTTCAAGTGTTGCGGCAACAAGGACTATACAGATTATGGTGTCGCAGTTCCGGCTTCATGCTGTGGCTATGCGGACAGAAGCAAAACCTGCGAGCCACAAATTTACGAAGGACGTCCAGGCTGCCATGATGAGTTCACTGATTTCTGGAATTCGAACACGGCCCTCATCAGTTGGGGCAGTTTAATAATTGCGTTATTCGAGCTGACCATCTTTGTGATTTCGTGCTGTTTGGCCAGCGCTATGAGGAATCGCTAAGCTATAGCAATATATACATCCTTACATCACCTGCCAAAATGTTCATTGGAGCCATAAATAAACAAATAGGTTAGATACTTACCACAAAGACGATTTTATAATATATATACATACATAAAAACCTATCTGTTATCGTGACATTATATTTATAGTAACTTTTCATTGCTAATATCAAGCACTAGACGGCTAATATTGAGTACAATTTTAGACATAGCTTGCAGAATTCATTATCAGTTTCGATTTTATGTTTTGGTTTTTTTCTTTTTTATTGTTGGTGAAATCGAAACCCATTGGTGCGTATTAGGTCATAACAACCTGAAGATGATTCATAACAAAGTGCGCCCAAAATATTTACTTTTTGGCCAATTTTCCATTGTTACCATTTCGCATAGACATATAACAACTTTCGTTATCATATCTCTTGCCAAACTATGGGCAAAACAGACAATCTATTAGATAAAAAGTAGCAAGTGCAAAGTGTGAAATGAGATTGTTATTGAATTTGTTGTGACTGTCACAGTTTCACTATTATTATAAAATCTTTTGGGCCTTATTACAATTAGTAAATTTGCCTAGTTTATTTACGTTGGTTAGTTAGTGTTATTCGAAAGTTAAAATCTGTTTAAAAATTACAATTAAAGAACTTAAAGATCATTAATTTAATTGAAGTATTATCTATCAATGTCTGTAACCGTTTTGTCTTATCAAGACTCATGAGATATTAGCTACTAGATCGAAAGTTTCGACCACAGTGCGGTCCGATAAGATATACAATACGGGGATTCTATCTAGATATGACAGAGCTCCGGTTCATTTATAACGGCTAGCAAGTTATGAGACGGCTTGAATCGAACGACAGTAACCGACGCGAAAGCAAAGCGCAATAAAAATTACAATTTTATTTCATTAAACAATTAAAAAAAAAAACGGCTTCAACATGGGTTGCATGTCCGGAATTTTGAATATTCTTCTATATATTATAAATATCGTGTTTTTGGTGAGTTAATTAAAATTTTTTTTATAATAAATAGCTAACAATTGGATAATGTGAAACTTTTGTCAGTTTAGTCAGACAAATTTAAAAAAAAGCCATTAATTTTAATTACAAGTGAAATTTGCGCATTGTGATCAGATAATTAAAGTGCAAGCAAATGTTGAGTATTTTATAGATTTTCCAAACTGTATTTCATTTGTTTGTGATTTTTGTAACGCATTATTCGGCCTCATTTGATAGATATATCTGACTGTTTTTAAAAAAAATCTGGTCTTTCAATTTGAATGCTATATTATTAAAAATTTGAATTTATATGATTTTAACGGTAATTTGTTCGGTATAGTATATCGTGTATTTTGAATTTTCGATTCAAAGATAAGCTCTCATCTAATTTTTGATTTTCGAGACATACTTTTTAAAAGAAGAAATTTCCCGCTGGATTTAATATATGAAAAAAAAAAAAATTGAAAATCTTACAGTTCGTTGTATATTATATTCTTATTATATATATTTATATGTAATGCACATCAAATATTATGTATCATTACACGTATCTGGTATATGTATATCACTTCATTATTTGCTCATGCGACTGAGCTTATAGGATTGCTTCTTTTTTCCAATAATGTATAAATAAAATGTGTTTGTTATCGCAAGTTATCATTGTCAGCTTTGCAAAAAAAAAAAAAAAAACCAATGACAATATCAATGCTTTTGAGTCATTCGCAAGAATTCAGTTATTATAATAGTTATAAAAATATAAATATGTGTTTGTGGGTCTTATCAATGATTGATTAAGCCTGTTTTGTACCAATGAAAGCAGCATTAATCATTCCGTAACATTATTTCAATACTATCGGTATAACACATAAATTACTTCAAGCCATATATAGAAATAATATAGAGTTTTTTTAAATTCATATTCAAGTTAGTGCTAAGACTGTTTTAAGATAGTTTAAATATTTATATTTTTAACATTATGAGACAGAATCAAAATACAGAATTTTAATAAACTGAAAATTTGATTACGTTAATTGGGTACATTAAAACAAAACAAATTTGATCATATGTATTTCTTAACAGATCGTTGGCATTTTGCTCATTGTGCTGGGCTCCATAATGCTATCGAACTTCGCCCGCCTAAGTGAAGTGGAGCAGCTGGCGAGCGCGAATACAATCCCGATTTGTGTGACCGTTCTTGGTGCACTAATATTCATCGTATCCTTCTTTGGATGCTGTGGTGTCTGGCTTCAGAATGCATGCCTAACTGCAACGGTGGGTTCTCTACTATTTTTTTCCCCCACCTAATTCAATTGAAGTTTTGACATATATAATATTTATTTTATTTTAGTATGGTACGTTTATGTTTTTGTTATTCGTGCTGCAACTGGTGTTGACCTGCTGGATCGCTGTCAACGAAAAAGCCTTTTTGAACGATATGAGTAAGCTGGTGAATACTGTTTGGAATGAGAACACAGCGGCGAATGGATACCCAATGGGAGCATTGGAGCTCACTTTTAACTGCTGCGGCGACACAGGCTACTCTGACTATTTTACTGTGGGCGATGGTACTGTACCCGGCACCTGCTGCGGTTACTCGAATCGCCAGCAGAGCTGTCCAGCTAGCATATACGATACCCGCCAAGGATGCAACGCTAAATTCTACAGCTTCTGGGATAATAACAATGATATCGTTCTCTGGTCCGGCCTAGGCATTTGCATATACGAGTTCATTGTGTTCATTTTAGCCGGCGCACTGGCCAATTGTATGCGCAAGTCGAGTTCTAGTGGCGCAACTTATGGTTAAGAGCTATTTATAATTCAATGATAATAAAGATTTTGATTTTTCAAGCCCGACCCAAATATGTAATTCTCTCTTAACTTGATTTTCATGACTGATGTATATCAATGTTAAAGGGCTTGTTTAATAAATATAAAAGTTATAAATTTTGGTTATGGAATTTAAAAACCACAGTTTTTACATAGTTATTTGTAGAAAATATAAAACTGAAAACAAATATATATATAAATATTTAAAACTATTAGGAAAAAATAGGTTTTTAAAAGTCGATAAAAGTTGATACATCACTCTTTTCTTCTTTCTATAAATCGTGCTTAAACCGATAATAAATTGTCGATTTTTATATATTTACTTCCAATAAGTTTGAAAAAGCTTTCTGAATTTGCTGATATGGAAAAAAGCTCGCAACAAAGAACGTTTGCTGCCATCGCAATAGCTATCAGTTAGTAATTATACGCGCTAGCATTCAGTTCGAAATAAAGTAAAAAATATTCAGAATGGATTGTGGTGGAGTTTTTGCGAAATATGTGCTATTTTTATTCAATATATTATGTTTGGTAAGTTTAGTATTTGAATTAAGTAAATGCAGTCGGAGTTTTATTCCTTTACCTTGAGGGCGAAAAAAAAAACTGCACTCGATACTTTCAATAAGTCTTCAATTATGTATCTACATATATGTTTTATCTTATCTTTTATTGACAAATGTATGCAACAGATATTGTAAATTGCTAAGGAATGTTGTGATTTTCACAATATATGCCGATGTTAAGTGTAATTATAGCTAATGAGCAACAGCCTATATATGAGTAATGAATAATGAACAATGAATGAGTAATACCACAGTTGATATGTGATAACTGGACCACAATGACGAACCCTCTACAAGTTTATAATAATCTGTAAACAAAGATAAACGCATGTAGGCGTGCAGGCATGACGTACACTTCTTTCCCCAGCAGCTCTTTTCTTATACCTAGTATACCGTTTTTATCAATTCCTAAGGGCTTTTACAATTTTAACCCCTTTGCGAAATGCTTGATATTTATTATTTAAAATATTTATTAATATATATACATACAAACATATATTTAATGTTTCATTTTTGCCGTTTCAGATTTGCGGTATTTTGTTGATCATATTTGGCTCAATTTTAATGGCGCATATCAAACACTTTTCCGACATCGAAGAACTTTATACAGCGAATAGTGTGTCTATTTTTATACTGATCCTCGGATGTGTTATCTTCATTGTTTCGTTCCTTGGATGCTGCGGTGCCATTCGCGAGAACGCCTGTGCACTTACAATGGTAAATTATGAATAGTGATTTAAATGTTTACCTTATTATTACATTCTTTTATTTTGTTTTATTTGCAGTACTCAATCTTTATGCTTTGTTTGTTCTTGTGCCAATTAGCCCTGATCATCTACATCTTTGTGTGTCATGTGCAAATACGTGAGTCTCTCGATAAATTCGTGGAAGCCACTTGGCATCAGAGGGAATCGTCGAATACCTTAATGGATAGTCTGCAAAAGGCCGTAAGCATTTCGAAAGAACTAACAATACACACGAACATACTTAATTTGACCATATCCTAATAGTTGCATTGCTGTGGCCTGAATAGTTACCGAGACTATGGATTTACCTACCCCCCATCATGCTGTGACTCGCCCACAGGTGGTTCTTGCCCACTGACTGCGGTTTACAGTCAGGGTTGCAAACCTCGAGTTGATTCTCTTTGGGACACAAATGTCAACATTATCAAGTATGCTGGTCTGGGCGTAACGGTAATTGAGGTATGAGGCTATAAAACATAATTTTTGCAGAGTACTTACTAAGTTTTTAATTTCCTTACAGCTTGTCGCCTTTGTATTTGCGTTCTGTTTGGCGAATCAATCCCGTAACAGCTATAGACGCGAAAATTATTATTAGTCTCGATTACAGATGATAAAGAGTTGATGAGGAGTTGATCTTTCTATTTCTGCACACATTTATTTCTTTATATATGTTTTCTGCAAATGTAAACTATATTTCAATTGTGTTTTTATATAAATTAATAAAAATAATTTTTACAAAATAGCAAATTGTGCTTGCATACAAGAGCTAATATAACTAAATATCGAGGATAAAATATTCCACATTTTAAGTCTCAAATGCGCAATAAATTCACATAGACTTAAATTAGGGAGTATTGCATTTAACTCTTCCTATCCGTGACGCATTTAAAAAAAAATTGCATAATAATAAATTTATCAAATGTTTAAACTACCGAATTATAAGTTCAAAAGTCTGATTATAAAACTATAACTATAATATTTTGTTATTATTCATAATAATTGTATTTTTTTTTTTTCAGGTTATATCAGTAATGAATAATAATATTTTTTTTTTTAAGTTTTTATCAGTTGTGGTATGTGGCTATAAAACGTTATTTTTACAGATATTAAGTTATTAATTTCCTTACAGTTTGTCGCCTTCATATTTGCATTCTGTTTGGCGAATCAATCCCGCAACAGCTATAGACGCCAAAATTATTATTAGTCTCGATTACAGATGATAAAGAGTTGATCTTTCTATTTCTACACACATTTATTTATTTATAAATGTTTTCTGCAAATGTAAACTATATTTCGATTGTGTTTTTACATAAATTATTAAAAATAGTTTTTACAAAATAGCAAATTGTGCTTGCATACAAGAGCTAATATAATTAAATATCGAGGATGAAATAATCAAAATTTTAAGTGTTTTACCTTAAATTGGCCTGTTAGCGTTGATGATGATCAATCCAATGTAAACGTAATAGGTTTATCATCTACATACTTTAACATAACTTCAATATAACCCATTTAAACATATAAAATCAGTTCATGGTAAAACAAGAAATAACATTATTTGTATTTTAGATACGCCTTGCAGACCTTAGTCAACGACCTGCTGACACTTATAATTATTTTTTTATAAATCGGCAGTGCTATATAACATATGTAGCTCATCAATATTGATAATCTTTTGCTCAACTAGTTGCTGAACAATATAGGTTCTGAGTAGAGCTCTCGCCAAATGGTTTTGTCGTTTATGTTTATCGAGTGTACGTTGCCAAAGTGGAATACAAGCGCGGCCAGCATAACTGTTCATAAGAGTGCTTTATTTTTACTGTACGGAAACTCCCCTCACTACTCCAACACCACGCAAGAAAGCAACAGGTTTTACACTTGGTAATTTTGTTTTTCACTAAATTCTGCGCCAACTTGGCAGGGTTGTCACTTTGTAACGAACGATGTTTTAATGTGGTCAATGTGTTCTTGATGTTAGTAAGCTTTCCAAGATAAACCAAGAAAACAGTAGAAATATTTTATTAAATGTTATTTGGCCAATATAAAACAAATATGGCCTGTAACTTCTAAGCATTTGTTTTTAATTTAGTTAATCAGTACAAAAAATATCAATATCGGAATTCATTGTACATTTTAATGGTTACCAAACCTGGTCACACTGTAAATAATTTGTTAGTTTGCCTCTCCATTTTCTCCAAGTCAAATCGAAATAGTTTTTCGCCGAGTCGGACGTGCCGCGCGCGTATCAATTTGGAAAAAAGAATTCAGAAAAGGTAATGTTAAGTACTAACTGGCAAAGTCTATGTAACCAAATAAGTGAATGCACTGTATATGTATTTATATATATATATATATACATATATATACGTAATCAAATGTGTGTATAAATCCCTATCTGCTCTTGATTAATTTGTTTTGGACTACATGAGATGCTGCCCGGGCGTAAGAAGAGACGATGATAAAAGTGGTTGAAAACGAAAAGTGCAAAGCACATTTTAAATAAAGACGACCATCTTGAAAAATGAAATGCAAACATGTCGTTGTTGTTGTTTGCTGCTGCTTTTGTTGTCTGTTATCGAGTGCAGTGAACAATACAATATCTTCAATATATATATATATTTATATGTATATATATATATACCTCCCTATGGCACACATCTCAGCTTGATATATGCTGGTGTACATCCCTAGAGTTTCATGGTATGATATCCGAAGGCCCACCACTCCCTGGCCTGTTCCCTGATTGGTGAGTGATCCATCGGTATACCATTTTATGGTGGAAAGAAGTTGGCATCATTATGGCTCTGGATGTGTTTGCTCCCAACTCCTTCTGCTGACATTCTTAAAAGCGTAGCTTTTATCATGACTTTCCGGCTATGCTACGACATGTATACAGCGCTCTAGAGCACTTCATATCGTGTTTCGCACATGGGTGCCAAAGTTTCATCTGCGGTCAAATGTGAAGCCGTATTTGGTTCATCCTGGTCCGGGCCTCTGCTCGAGAGAGTGGCCTTAATCGCATCGTGCGATGTCTTATCAAACGCGCCTTATATGCCTAGAAATGCGCATATTGCTACTTCTTTGTTGTAAACTGCTGCACCTAAAGCACGCCGCAGTTGATAAAGTACTGTATCAGTTGACCTGCCTACACTATATGCATGCTGCGTTGGATGCAGCGGACTTTGCTTCAGCAGAGTGCTTCTGATATGATAGTCCACCAGCTTTTCCAACGTTTTCAGTAAAAACGATTTTAACCTATTTCCTATAGTTCTCTCTAGGTCCAGTGAATTTTTTGGAATACCATATGTTTTCCTGGGACCTCTTGAATCGTTCCCAGTTCGTTTTCCTGGGGTTACGACTTAGCACACTACTAAATACGATATTTAGGGGTAACCTTTTATGGTCCCACATGGATTCCTCTGATGAGACGTGCCAGTCTCTTAGGTGAGGTTTTAGGGACCGAGTGTCTAAGACTTCTTCCCTGATTCCATTTATAAATGTCGGTGTGGATCCGACATTGCCAAGTTCTAAATAATGTCTTAATATAAATTCTGTGAGGTCCTCACCTCTTAGATTGATGTCCCTGCTGCCCGATATCGTGTGGTGCGCATTGGCATCGCAACCTAAGGCACTTAGTTAAAAAACGCATCCAAATTAGCGCAATTGAAAATAATAAAAAATAAAACAAGTTTATGGTTGTATCATAACTTTAACACAATATGAACACTCCGCTGTTATAATTAATTAACTGAATCAAATACAAATCATGTTAATCATATGCATGGTTCGCTTTTATAACGCCTATTGTCCCTCGCTGTTGACATAACATGAACTTGTTCGACAGCTTAACGCAGTTTAAATATGCTTAATTATTTATCTCTTTCACTTTTATTTAATGCATTGCAGGAAGCAAAAGCAGACACAAAATGGATTGCGCAACGTCTACTGTTAAATACATGCTCTTCGTAATCAATACCATTGTGTCGGTGAGTATAAGTAAAATCGAAATTCTATAAAAATATGAATACCTACTTTAATCAGAAAGATACATACTTGTTTTAGCCATATGTATATATATATTTATATATTATTAAATATATTTCTATTTTATTAAATATATTCTTATTTTATTAAATATATATATTGTTGGAGGGAAAGCCTTTCCCCGCGTCAGGGAATGCCTGGAAAATAAAACATAACTGAGTCCCACCAGCGTTGTGTACTCAATGTGTTTATGAGCGTTTCTTTCTTTGCGTTATTTGCTTATTTTCTTAAGCTATTATTATGCACACCATAGCCCCAGATTGGTTTGGAACTTGAGTTGAGTAAATATTATTGGACTTTATTTAAATACCCAGAATTCAGTTGTGCATGAAGTCATAAAAAATGGAATATGCTTACACATCTATTCCTATTTCCTGATAAATGCTAACAGTGCAATTTTTATTCTACTTTGATCAGCAGATGTATGACTCAACGTCATCAATACAAGAACCACAAAATTTTTGTTTGTATGAAGTTAGCAAGGCATTTCAAATATTAATTAAGGCAAATATTTGTGCATACACAGTGAGCACACGAAAAGCACAGCTTTAAATAAAATATATTAAAAATGCCGGTGTGTATTTACTTTACATATATACATATATATATATATATATACTTATATGTATATATATAAAAATATACATACAAATGTGTATTCTGAAGTATAATTCTGTTTGTGATGCAGAAAGCAATGCAAAAAACACGAAATATAACATTTCGACGTCAAGCTCAACAAGTTAATAAATAAGTGAATAAGTCAGCAGAAAGAAAACTTGTTGCAATACCTAACAACTGGTGGAAAGAACAAGAACTCGTTATTTATATACATATATACATACATACTTCACATACACACGTACAACTCGGCTCAGATTGTTTGTCTGATACACACATTTGATTCAGACATTGACTTGACTGTGTGTGTGTGTGTGTGTGTGCACGTAACACACTTGATAGTTAAGGCAAGCAAATTAAAAGACCACAACAAAAAGCCGCCTTCGAGCGTCTCTTTGCCTGGCCAAAAAGCGATGTTATAAAACAAGAAAGTCTGATAATTATTGTAGTAGTCGAATTATTAATACACTTTTTTGAGATATAGAAAAATCATATTAAACTACAGCTAACAGATACAAATACAGGTAGACTCTTACTCATACACCGTCAATTTGTCTAAATGTTTTTGTGTGTTTTACCCAGATTCACTTACTCATTCGAGTTTCTGTGTGTGTGCTGTATGTTTCTCACGTCCGATTCTCAAGTATCGAATTAGCGTTAGAACTTGAGCTGCGGCCACATACATATATATATATATGTGACGATTTGAGAATTCTTTATCTGTTAATAAATAATTTTCTAAATTAGACTTAAACAAGTGCGGAAATATATTTAAACATTTAAACAAATGTAAATAACATTTTTAACAGCTCTACATTTGTAAAAGTGTAATAATTATTAAAGTTAGTTGGCTATTATTTATAATTTATATACTAGGCTTGTGAAGTGTATGTTTTATTCGATTTGAGTTTTGCAATAAATTTCCAGAATTTTATTTCGCCGCTTATCATATTTGTTTTTGCTTTTTCCCATTTAGACGAATTGCCTTGTCGTGTTCTCGAACTATAAATACGTGTAGTGTTTAATAATTTTGAAAATTGCGATATGCTTTTAATCAAAATGTCATATGTTTTTTGATCACGCATACGTCCTGTTGCACAAGCAGATGCTTGTATGTGGCAGCAAGTAGTACTTGTCTACGTCTATATCTTGCTTGGCATTTGTGGCGTACAGACAATTCACTACAAACTACACAGACTTTAATTCGGCGCCGCTTCGTCGACGGGGTTTTTTTTTATTTTTGGGTGTGGTCTTCACACAGAGCATTGAGCATTTCATCTTGTGCGTATTTATTTTTTGCAATTGAATAACTTCAAATATGCTTGAGCGCTCGCGAGGGTTGTTGCTCAAACTGCCCCCCAAAAATGAGCGCAGACATTCAAAATTTGTGTTTCGGTTATGCCCAGTACTATCTCAAAGCGATCATATGGGTAGCATAGGGTAGAAATATTTATATTTTTGCCCATGCTTGACTATGAACAAAGAGATTATTGTTACTCATCTCTGTTTGCTTTGGAAATTTCAGAAACCATGACGTCAGATAAATGTATCTCAACAAACGGGAAGTTGCTGAGTCAGAGAATTGTTATATTTATATATATATTATTTGTATTTTTCTTTTTAAACATCGTCAGTAGACGAAAGTTTTTTGCACGTGATGTTTTCATTGGTAATTGCTCTTGTTTTCGTAAGCTAGAATTATTAAAAGCCTAATTAGGCGAACGCTGGTTTTTGTGCGGCTATTTGGGTCAATTATGCCAGAGTTTGGACAAAACATGTTCTTAGCTGAGTGTCGCTGCTTCCATTTTGTACACAGATACAATTTTTGTCGCCCACACAGTGATACATATACAAAAACCGAATGAGATGCAAACAAGTATAGCAATGGATATATATACAGAAAGTAGCATGCAAACTTGCATACAATGAAATCAAGCAAATTCAATTATTGCCACAGATTCAATTTTTTTATATAAATAAAACATTTTTGCAACAACAATAAGAATGACTGCCAATATAAAACACACAATTTGCAAAAATTTCACATAAATTGCTATTCACCTTGAACTTTTGGATTTTTTACATCTGTAGTCAGCTGAGATTTGTTTTTTGATATTAGATGCTTTTTATCTTATCAACAGTGCGCATCATTGAATTAATGCGTATGTTTTCTGAAAACAAATAGAGAAAGCTTGTTATTTAATTCTAACTAAACTAACGCAACTAGTTGGCTGCTTACATTACGTAAGCAGCATTACAACTGGTTATTTAAATAGCCATGAGCCACGTACTGTGTCTTTCATCCCTGAGGTCAGAGTGACGGGCCCACTAGTAATTAAGAATTATTATAATTTATCATTGACATGCTAAATGAACCTTTCTCTTTCCCGAGTTCCTATTTTTATTTTTGCTCTTTCAATTAACCATAATTAGAGCAACATTGTTCAATTGCAGTTTAGTGTTGCTGTTATGTTCACTTTGTGATTCGATGTGTCATTTGTGGCATCTACATAGTGTTTACAGTGACAGGCTTGAGTTAATTCAACTTTAACTCGATAACAGTCCCATAAAAACAACATCGCTAACGATCGGAAATGCGTCAGCGTCAGCTTTGAAACAGAGAAAAAGATATAATATATATTTTTTTAAATATATAACTAATCAGTGTATATTCCATTTTTCCTATTTCAGATTATCGGCATAGTGGGCATTGTTAATGGCGTGATCATCCTGCAGAACATTGGCACAATATCAGTCAATGGAATGGTCTCACAGCAAGCACTATTCCCTATTGCTATGATCATCCTGTGCTCGATTATGGTGTTCATCTCATTCCTGGGTTGCTGTGGAGCCATACGTGAATCTGTGTGTATGACCATGAGCTATGCCGTCTGCCTTCTGGTCCTACTCATTCTACAATTGATTATTGTGGTGATGTTGTACACTAATAAGGATATGCTTGTTAACGCCACGGAGGTTGTGCTTGAGGAGGCCTGGATGGCACGTAAGAATGGTGTTTTTGATGTTATACAAACATCGGTATGTGATGATTGGAAATCTATTACACTTAATGCAATTACTTAAATTTTGAACTCGGTGTTTTCTAAACAGTTTAAGTGCTGCGGACTCAAAGGATGGGAGGATTATGGGCTTAGCTTATTCAACGGATTGCCATCGAGCTGCTGCAATGGCTCCTGTTTAAACCCATTGAATATATATGGCGGTTGCAGTAACAAGTTTGTTAACCTTATGTCCGAAAATATCGAGCATACTAAATTCTTTGGACTTGGCTTGCTTGTTGTCGAGGTAAGTTGACTCAGCTGTGGAATTTGTTTATAAAAAATTATATTATTTTGTTTTTATTTGTGTAGTTGATTGGATTCATCTTCGCCTGTTGCCTGGCCAACAATGTGCGCATCCACAAACACCGCAATGGCTACTAAAACCAATTCTGCAACATACACTATGCACATACACACACACATGGCATACACACACATTCGCATTTACCCTTAATATGTACTGTCGTATAACGCACATAAGAGAATGAAAAATAATGTAAAATATATTTGAAGTTAAACGTTTGGCTGAAAATATATATAAGTTATTTCTTTTGCAACTGAATAAAAGATTTAGTTAGACCGAGGAATACTTAGACGCTTAAATTTTGTATAACCATCTCTTTCGTTTCTTATTGCTCTTAAGCTTAATCAAACTGTACAAAGCTACAAAATAACAATTGCTACAACATAAAATACAAAATCAACAAAGTTACAACTCAATAAGAGCAATGATTAATGTTACAGTTTTTACGTTTTATTTTCATTTTTATAAATGAATGCCCTATGCTATATTTGTACCAGTTTGCAAAAACAATTGTCCAAAACCATATATTTATATTTACATAATTATGTATTATATATGTATACATTAAAAACTGTTCATCAACTTAACTGAACATTGGAATCTCTTCAATTTTTTACAATAATTATGTATTATATATGTATACATTAAAAACTGTTCACCATCTTAATTGTACATTGGATTCTCTTAAATTTTTTACAATAATTCAATTAAATTGTAACATGCGTAACCAAAAATAAAATACAGACAAACTCGAATTACATACAACGTGAAATATTAAAGCATTTAAATCGTATTTATATACATCTACAATAAAAAAATAAAAAAACGATACACAAGTATTCAGTGATTGTTTTAATAAACATATATATACACCTTGTGTGTAACCCGGACTATAATTAATTTGTCATGCAAATCACTCGCGCATTGCAGCAGCTTTTGTTGTGCGCCCAGCCGTTGACATGACAGCAACTGTTTCAACCTTAAGTTTCTTAAAACATTTTGTTTATAATGCCACGGACATATATATATATATATATATATATATATATCTTTGCGATAAACTTGTGGACATATGAGTATACACATTGAATTGAAGTTTTCATTATGAAATACTATTTGGCTTTTGTATTTTTCGTCAAAATGCTTACTAATAATTTATTTTATTTCAATCAGGTAGGGAACACTTTTTGTTAAGGCAAGCATTTGTGTGGCAGTTTGATTGGTGCTAAACATTAAGTTTCCACCAAATAATTGGCAACGATATTATATTTGTATTATACATAATTACAAAGAAATCAGTATGTCAACGCATTTTAGTTGTCCACTGTCAAAATATTAATATTATGTAACACAATTAAAAGGGATCGAGTTTCTCTTTTAATTGTTTGAATTGTTATTGATTTCTTTTTTTTAACGAAAATATCGTTATTTTATTAAGAGTGAGCAGGCATTAACAAATTCATTCTCACAAGTGACAAGACAATGAATTTATATGATAATTAAATTAATCGCAAAATATTGTTTTGCGACCAGACATTCATATAATTAATACTGTTACGATAATTTAGATAATACTTTAATAGAGCAGGTATATCCCAATCAAATATTTTTTGCAATGTGACTTTCATTAGTTAGGATCTGTAGCCTCTTTTTGATAGTAATTTACCTGTCAGTCGTTGCTTATAATTTTGTAATTTCTTTCGAAGTGTGTATGACATTTTTAATATCTGAAGAAGCTGATAACTAATACAATAGATATACAAATATTTATTTTGATTTATAGTTTCCTGTCTTTCCTTATTGATTATACAGCACGTAGCGCAATTGACTAATGCCTTTTATGGACTGGCATTAGTGTGTTCTAAGGCCAAGGTTATGTATATGAGATGTTTTTAATTACACAGATGAAAATAGTAATATTGGGATGGATTTTGATTGCTTTCTTCGCCATTATGATCTCATTCAGTTTTGACATATGGTTCATATTGAAGAACACATACCAAATCGATGCTTATGCGCTTAACACTAGTGCTATTATCAAAGGTAATATGATTTTAATCAAAATTATAATTTTCTATAGATGTAACTCTTTTGCTCCATTAGTATTCGGATTCTTCTGTCTGTATGTGGTATTAAACTATTTTCGTGAACGTCTTATCCCTTCGAATGTAGATCAAACTGTCTAAAAAAATATTCGAAAATTAAAGTGTTATTATATTTCTGAGTATGTCTGTCGCTGAACGTTCGTTTTCGTATTTGCATGCAATGAAAGCTCTCTGAAATTGTGTCCATGATGGTGCAATAGAAAAAGGTAACGTTTAATTTTATAACCAAGGTCCCATGCTCCTATCGAACACATTTATGACGACATGGCGAGAGCGCAAACAATTTCAATTTTGAATGAGAAGCTAAAAGCTCAGCAAAGCTTGAGTGCCGACAATGCACAAAAACAGAAAGTTTCGGTCGCTCAGTCATTCGTCGGACGCGAAACGAAGTTGTGTCAAACCGTCTTGAGAAACATCGCGTCACATTCTTAATATTTCCGTATTTATATATCTATTTTGAACGTATACGCACTATATGCATTTTGTTTATGGATTATATATACGCACAATTGTATAGTGTTGGAGCTCAATAAAGTTTGTGATTTGATATAAATAGTATTCACATCATGTGCCATTAATTTATTCAAATTTCAATAAATCAAATTAAATATTCAAGCTGGTATTAAGAAAATTAACTCATGATCTCATAAAAAAATACGAATGATCATCAAATGTGCCGAGATCACAGAGCACTCTGCTAAGAGTAGTTAAAGAGTTACAGAGCGACTCAAAAATCACCAAGAAACATAAACAAAAAACTTGTTTTTCTTTTGTATTTGAGAACTGCGTATGCTGCAATTTTTAATCATTCTCCATTGAGACAGTGCGAAAGAAAGAACCCCAACTGGTGGATATAGAATGGCGTCCACATCGTGCTACAAGGTGTTGGCCTATTCGTTGCACATTTTTTGTACGGTAAGTTAAATAATTTCCATCAATTGTCGACAACAATAACAATTTGGCTGTTTAATTTGCCAATTATGTCAATAGCCTCAATTGTATGTTTGCTAAACACGAAAGTACAAACTGACCACTTGACTCAATTTTCTTATACATATTATGACGCTCCGTCACATTCATTATCGCAATTTTTATATAGCTTTGCCAAGGTTTTGACTTGCCAGCAATTGTGATTATTTTATTAAATGGTTTTGCCGGTCCGTCGGTATATATATTATTTACCTGATATTTTTCGCTTGATATTTTATTATACATTTTAACAGACAAGCTCTGAGAATAACAACATGTTATTTAGGCATCAAAATAAATATATTCATGTGAATGTAGATATGTATAAAATATGTTTTCAATCTCCTTTAAGTATTTCAACAATCAAAACATTCAGTTCCAATTTAATGGTTGGATTGATTTGTATCATTGAAGAGAATTCGCAAATATATCAAAAATAACTTTTAAACAATAAGGTTTAAGTAAACTTAATCTGTTCGTGGTATATAAATTATGAAGTCATTAGCTACTGATGCTGATTCAATATATATATATATATATATATATATATATATATATATGTACTTAATAGGTTCGTCGGAATGTGTGTGCCTTAATTTGATAACATGCTAAATAATAATGAATAATTTTTAATAAAGAAAATAAAATTCAGCGCCCGTCTGTCTAATGTTTTCTAAGCTGCGTGTCGATTGACCTCAAAAAATACAAAAAAAAAACAAACCTTTATTAACTTTTTGAAAGTTTTTTTTTTTTTCTTTCCCTGTAGTCAGTTGACATTTGGGATAAATTCGATTTACAAAAGTATGTATCAAATAAATAACTTATAATGTTTGATTTAGAAATTTTTGTCTCTTAGACGGTCTGCTTGAAATTATGAGAGTCCAAAATGGTTCTATAATTTTTGTATATATGTCAATAACGAATGATGGATATAATACAGGGTATTTTATGGCAGCGCTTCCTGGCTTTTAATATTAGCGTCTCCTTTTAGCCTCTGCTGCTGTAGTGTTTTCTGACGACAACCAGACTAGTCTGTAGGACGCCTATGCAGCCTGTAGCTTGAGTGGCTATTAATATGATAACAGACACACTCATAGACACACAAACACACACACACATGTAGTTGACTTGGACGACATTTCTCCTTTGGACAAGAGACAATGTTTTGAAATTGTCTTTCTGCTGTTTATTATTTATTTCGAATTTTATTATGCTCAAACTTTTATTTATGTGTATGTTCAATTCTATATGTTTACAGTTGCTGGCACTGGTGCTGATATCTTTTGGCGTCTATATATTGGTGTCCTATGATACAAATACGATTGGCTCCTATGTATCCTATTTCTATATTGGAATTGGAGGTACCTCCCTTTTCATGCTTCTATGGGGCTATCTGTCTGCTTGGAGGGAGAATATGTGCTGTACAGTGTCTGTAAGTAGTTAACCCACAATGACAATAATCATAATACTAATTAATTAATTGATGAGTCTATCTTTATTCCATAGTTTGTCACTCTTTTGTATGTGGTAATCCTTGTTCAGTTTACAGGCTTGTGTTTGGTCGCCAAAGAAAACACAGCAGCCTCGAATTTGGCCAATTCCTTGGAAACGACATGGGAGAAGGAGCTGGAAAGTCCTGGCGCCATGTCATTGTATGAGAATTGGGTAAGTTATCCTAATTCAACTTGTACATCAAGATTTTGCAAAACTATAAATTCTATTTCTATTTGTAGTTCCATTGCTGTGGTCGCGCTAGTCCTCATGATTACATTAATGATGAACGGCTGCCACCTGCAACCTGTTTCCGGGATCATGATATGACCAAGGCGGAGAATATGTTCCTTAGGGGCTGCCGTGTGGAGTTTGAAAACTATTGGCAGCATTTGCTAAGCATTTTTAATATAATTAGTTTGGTCCTTGTTGTCGTTGAGGTAAGTTTGCAATAGAGTATATTGTACATATCATCCCCATACGCAAAAACTTTTATAATTCTCTTACAGTTGCTACTTAGCATTGTGTCCTGCTGCCTCTGCAACAGTATTCGAAATGACCGCCGTCGAACATTCTACTAAAATTTTGTCTGATTTTGAATTTGCATTTGTTGAAATTGAATTGCTTTAAATATAATTATTATATGGTGTTTAAATTATTATGCTATTTTTATAAGATGTTAACAAAAAGCAAGTTAAACGTGTTTTATAAAAAATGTACCTAAGTATTCTAACCACTATTGGAATTGTGCAAATTTCTTTTCAAACATTACAAAAACAAAATGCGTTTGATACACAAACATTTACATTTAATTTTGTTATGAAACGAGTTGCTAAGATATACGAAAAATTATTTAATAAAATTAATTAATTTAGTATTGATTTGTAATAAATACAAAAAAAAACTCTATTTATTAAGTGTATCATTTGAATGTCAATTGCTTACTCAATATTAACTTCTCATTTATCAGGTGCAAGCCTTGCGGCATTTACATTTACGCACATGTATATATATATATATATTCTCAATTCGTACGTTCGGTGTGTCAACCGATTGTTAATACCTCGTGTATGCGCTGAAAAGTATGTAAAACAAACTTAAAAATATCTCAACGCAAAAGTTTTAGTCACTTTGCGATGTATTGTTTAAAATAGTATGCCTACAATATATATTTATATATATGTATATATATTATGCACGCTCAGCTGCATGTGGAAACGATGGAAACGGAACGAACGGCTGAATCCCTCTCTGACACGACGTCACTGAATGACAAAAGCACGCGCGCGTTTTATTTTCTGTTTCTGTTTCTGTTTCTCTTTGGCGACGTTCCGCGAAGCGTTTCGTTTCCACGCTTTTCGCTGAAAGTTTTCGCTATCAACAAATCAGTAAAGATTCGTGCGCGAACATGACGGGTTTGGTTTCCAAAGTAACCGTTAAAAGCTGAAATAAATATTTTGAATTTCTAACAAGTGTTTTTCCTGCGCGTTGCCAAGTGCTTCGGGCCAACTGAGTGCAGCAGTGAAAATCAAATACAAAGAGCTGAATTATTTCGAATATCTCGTGTTGGAAAGTTACCTAAAAATAGCATTTGAAGCATTTTGGCAAGCATTTTGGCCAACCGAATTGTAAAATAACAAAATACATACACACACACAGCAACAAAATGACCTGTTCCATAAAGTCTTTGAAAGTATTCGCCCTGATCTGGGATATAATCTATTTGGTAAGTATGCAAATAATATAGTTAAGAATTTTATTGAAAAATACCTGAGCAGGTAGGCTTACCACAAGAGGATTAGTTCTGGTTTGTTGGCGAAAATGCTGTGGTTTTTAGTTTCATATGTAAATTACTTCATAAAATGACAGAACATTGTAAATGTTATTAAAGCTCATAACTATAATTGCATTAAAAGGCATAATTACATAAAAAGACAAGTTTAATTAGCCACAACTTGGACTCCGCAAGTTTATTAACCTCATTTGAAAGTGTCTCCTGGACCCAACTTGCTGTAGTTAATTTCTTTACACTTGATCACACTTTATTTACACTTTACACTTTTCTCAATTACATATATTGACTAGAGTCAGAAGCCAGTTGTTGGTATAAATAATATTTCTATAATTACACAATATCATTCACACCCACTGGCTCATCAGCAAACAACTCTTTGATGTTTAAACAATGTACGAAAACATTGGCATTTGTTTATCTGTTTAAAGTACATTACATAGGCCTTGACTTGATCACATAAATATTTATTGTTGTGTAATTAATGCGCCCAAACAGACGATCTGATAACACTCGACACAAGTTAATACTGCAGATGGAATTACAGTTTGATTGAATTGCTAAATGTTTGCCTGGCTATTTAATTACATTTGAAGGTTTTTGGGTTTACTATTTAAATAATGCGCTCCGCCATTCTTATGTTAATTTGCTTAGACTGGGCGCAGCTTATCGCATTTCAGACATAAAATTTAGAATGAAATGTTCAACTTAATTTTTATGTGCTTGATACTGACAATGTGGGTTTCAATCGAGTTGGGCGAGTATCATGACCCGATTGCCAAGGGGAAAAATAATGCTATAAAATCGAATTATATTGAATATATAGTAATGTATTCAAAGTGTCTTCGATAATATATATGAAAAGTAAGCAGATACATATACATTTATGCTCTAATAGTTTAAATGTATAAATTATAAAGATTTTTAAGTTAATAAGAAATATTTCGACTGAGGATTGGTTGCTAACACTCCTAATTCTCTATGCCCTCATCTTTAGCGTTTTTAGTCTTGGCTTTCTAGAAGTTGTCCATACTATTTAAAGAAACACTAAAATTTTTATGTTATTATGACGACTGCCTTAATTGTGTACTGGCTTTATACCTTATATTAAACCACATTTTAGAAATTGCTCCATGCTGAACTCACTTAATTTATTGTTTATTTCTTTTGGTACTATATTTGTTTTAAAATAAAAACATTTTTGCTTATGCGTTCAGCAACAAAAACAAAAATTCAAATGTGAAATAAAATAACAAACTTGGTCACCCACGCCCAAAAACTTGGCCCTGAGAAAAAGGCGGTCAAAATATGTATATTTGTGCACACAGAGACGCGTCATTGCTCCTAGCCATATATAATTTGTAGTATATTCGACTTTTGGCTAGTGAATTTGTGCGAGTTTTCTTTTCTTTTATCTTGCTTTGCGTATTTCAGCAATTGAAAATTTGTTGATGTCATTTTCAGACGATTCGGTGTTCCAAAATTCAAAACATAAATATTTTGTCGGCAATAACCTTAGGGGAAAAACAAGTAATACAAAAATGTTTGCCGCACAAGCATGCGAAAGGAAATGTTGAAAAGAAACAGCGCACAACGCGGCGTATGCGTAACTTTTCCACATTGGTTCCATGCGAGTAAGCTTAGATTTAATTACGAGCAGCCCTCCAGTTGTTGATCTTGGTGTTGCTGCTGTTTTCGCTTAAAAATTACGTTATTCGGTGACTCTGCGTGTTTTTAATTTAATGCTCGACATGCATTTGAGGTAGGGCACAACCTTTTTCTCTCTTTTTTTTTTTTTTTTTTGAATCTATTTTTGTTGTATTTATGTTGTCTGGGGTTTTGTTAAAACCCACATAAATCTCAGCAAACGCTCTTCGCTCAATGACACTTTTGTAATTATTCTAGTTTAGCGCGGTTCTACGCCGCATTTTATTTATTTTTTTTTTGGTCCAAATGTTGGTCGTTACACGAGTGTTTGGTGTGTGAGCGTGCAAAAAAAATGAACTGCTTTTATGGGTAACCCGCAAAAGTCTAATCAGGCTCGGTAGAATGTTTGGCTTATCAGCTGCTATATGCAAATGAGCAATTGCGGCTTGTCTGGCCTTGCTTTCGCACTTATGTAGATGTGTATTTAATAATTGCATTTCATTGTTTGTCTACTGGACAAATTAGAGCAAATAATTTGAGTTCATTAGTGCAAACAACAATCGCAACAATGTACATTGATCAAACTAATTTAATTTAACACAACAAAAAGCAAATAATCTCGATTAAAGTCAATATTAAGCTAACTAGCTAAACAAATATAATCAGTCACTTCTTTGCCAAAAAAAAAGTAATATACAATCAAATAATACTATATACGTGTGTATATTTATCTAACTTCATTGTTTAACTAATAAGTTAAATTAATAAAGTGTTCACATGATACACATAAGTTTTATTATTTAACAATTTTCTGTTGCTGTGCGACACTTCAACTCTTATCT
Source organism: Drosophila longiperda (assembly GCA_035042125.1). Taxonomy (NCBI): domain Eukaryota; kingdom Metazoa; phylum Arthropoda; class Insecta; order Diptera; family Drosophilidae; genus Drosophila; species Drosophila longiperda. Next base: position 14,074,358 of record JAWNLV010000107.1, read on the forward strand.
TTATGACGCAGAAACCGAGTGTTAATTACGAGAGATAGCAAATGTGATATAATGTTTGTTTATGATTAAATGAAAGAATACATAAGTTAAGTTATTAACTTGAAATCTTAAGTAGAAACTTTGCGAAACATTTGAATTGCTCCATGTGGCAAACATGACGAGTGTACTAATGAATTCAGTGCCAGTGCCACTTTGATTCTATTGTTTAATGCTCTGTTGACAATCCATTTCCTACTTCATATTAGAGAATTATGACAGAATTATTCAGCCCTCAGCAATTAGGCGCCATGTGCTGTAAATAACAATTAAATGTCGTTGTTTTTTATTAAGGATTACCATAAAAATATGTTCATGCTCGCAACTCTGAGCTGAGTTGTTATCTGCGTTGAGTTTATCAGTATTGGATTTATGACTGTGTCTCTGGTGCTGTTCAAGTTATTTGTTTACAAACAACGAATAGTTTGACGGCATACAAATTCTATTTGTAGCCACTTAATATAATGTCTATTCACATTTGATGTCTATCATTATTTTTCTTAGCCATATTTAGTTGTGGCATTCATTAAAATGCGCTTCGTTAGGCGGCAGCAATTAATATTGTCTGTACTAAGCTATTGGATAATTTGCATAATTGTTGTACTAAAGAAAGAGGTAGAGACAGAGACAGAGAGAGAGACAGAGAGAGAGAAAGAGAAAGACAGGTAATGTTGTTGAACATTTTATAAATTGACGACCTTAATTGAATTACTCTATTGAGCCTTAAAGGGCACAGCTCAGCAACGACATCGCAACCAGTTACGGCAACAATGCCAAAAAAATAAAAATTTATAAAACAAGATTAAGCTGAAAAATTACACAAATCAGTCATAATTACCTCATGGCGAATTAATGCTATGGAAAAATCAAAAGCCATTGCCACTCAACGTGACATCAAAGAGCAAATTTGTCAGCGGAAGTTTGTCATAGAACCAAATAAATCGCGACGCTTGGCTTCTTTTCATTTGTGGCACGAAGAAGCACGACTTAAACACGACTTGTTTAAAAATCAATGAAGAATATCAATATTATAAATCGTGCAATTAAAACAAGCTTTACAGCTTTAGTTGCTCGAGTTCGACTTGAAAAAAAAGTATCTCAATTAGTTTGGGGATATAACCGATTTTAATATAATGTATACAATTGAAAAAATTAAAGTTAGGAAGTTAATTGCTATCAAGAATCGAAAAGTATAGTTGGCAAACAGGGAGAAATATTAATAAAATTGATCTGCTCGTGGGTTACTAGAACTTATATTCTAAATTTGTAATCTCTTGATCTAATTGGTTCTGAGAAGCTGCACAGACAGATAAACATAATTTGTATACTTTTGCGGATCAGAGTTAGTTCCTTCTGCCTGCTTCATATTTTTCTCAACTTCATTATCGCATTTTTGACCACTTTCAGGTTGTACCAAACCAATTTAACACTTGCCCATCTCTGGCTTGATGTGTCAACAAGGTGTTTGCTTTTAGTTCCTAACAGGTTTGTTTTTTACAATTGTAATATTATTCACAATTGTGTTGACGAACGTAAACATTCAGCAAAGCATGTATGAAAGCTAGATAATGTATAAATAATTATTGCTCATTCAAGCAGCGTATGTGCCGATCGCCGATAGTTCAAATACACAATGCACACACACAAAGCGTTTGCCAAGTGTGCCAAGTGGCAAATTCAAAAAGTGTTTACATTCGTTGACTTGTGTGAAATTTTCTGTAGCCAAAATGACTCATTGTTAAATTTGAAAAATGCATTTCTGACACACTTGAGCTAATTGTGCTGGCAAAAGTGAGAGGGTAAAACCAACTGCATTTCAAATTTGAAAGGTTAACTTGTTATTTGTGACAAAACTGAGCGAATGGGTAATAAGAAGCGTGGATGTCGTATTTGCATAAAATTACATTTTGGTTAATTCAAGTAATAAAATGTACATTATATGGCGAAAAGCACTAGCGAATTATCTAATATATTTTTATACTGATAGATAACTTTCCACACACTATTTACAGCTGTTTGGCGTAACTGTTATTGCACTTTCCGTTCACATTTTTATCAAATTCGAGCATTTCGAAACACCTGCTTTCGTCATTCTGGCCTTTGGCATCGTCATTGTGCTGACCTCGCTCTTTGGGCTCCTGGGCGCCACACGTGAGAGCAGTCGCATATCCAAATCGGTAAGTGCTTACTTAAAGTTGATTCTCAGCAAATATATATATACATTTCTATATGTTTTATGGCATACTTTTAGTTTGTTGCAGTTGTGGTTGTTTTGATCGTACTGCAAGTGTTGACAGTTGGCTTCATTTGGCTGTTCCAAACATCGCTGCTCATCAATGTGGACAAAACCTTCGATCAACTGTGGCGCGATCAGCCCGTCCCCATTAAGCCCGGAAATGTTAGCCAAATAGCGAGCATAGAGCGTTGGGTGAGTGTTGATTAAAATAGCAATTTATTTTCTATATTCATTTTTTGTATTTATCTGCTTAGCTCGATTGTTGTGGCAATGTCGGATACAAGGACTATAAGCTGCCGCCAAACAGCTGCTACAACCGTTATACGAGCAAAATGAATTTGGAAGGTTGTCGCCAGAAGTTTTTGGATTATATTGCCGATGGCTGGACAGCATTCAATATATTTGCGCTCATTCTTGTTGGCGTAGAGGTGTGTTTAATTGACATCTAACATTTTACTTAACATATTCAACAATATTTAATTTTTATTTGACAGATCATTTGTGCACTTCTGGCTTATGTGCTGGCCAATAGTATTGTTAATCGCTGGAGTCGCTCCAAATACTTTTCGAAATAATTTCTAAATTTACAGCACACTTTATAATGCGCATACTCAAGGCCAAAGAATTCTCAATACTGTGCAAATACTACTTACAGTTACAAAACTAAGCAATCGAATTTACAATCTATATATTGTGGCCGATTGCTATAGTCTACCTCATGTTCAGCCAGAATGAAAAAATAAAATAAAACTATAAAACATCCAATTCCGTTTCACAGCTCAACAACAGGTGCCAAAAGTAGTGTTCAAGCCGATTTTGATGTATTTTTATACATAAACTATATACATACTTCGCACAATATTCATATGCATCTATTTATTTTAATAAGGTTGTCACAAATGTTTTTCTATTATTTTAGCACTGCACAGTGCATACAATAAGTAATGATTCTGTTTAAAACATTTCAAGCAATAAATCAATTATGTAAATGTTGTATTAATTGAAATAAATACCTACTAAATCATACAAATCAAATCGTTTGATCTTTCATCTATATTAAGCATATTGACCCATTTTGTTTACTAAATATGAAACAGGGTATACAAATTTTGATGATCCACTTAGCCTAATATTTATGTGCTTTGCCGTTGACCACCCGCTGCATTGAAGGGCAATTTGAATGAAAAGTAGCCACAAAATACAGTTCTTAGATCAAATTTGGTTTGTTGACATCATTGTTTTTGACCAAATAGTCAAATGTTGGCAGCCCGCATTTTCCGTTAGTCAGTTGCCTAGCATATATATATATATATATATATATATATATATGTATCTGTATCTGATTCTGTAGCTGTCTAGCTGTGTGTCTATGTGTATATATTCATCGCGTGGGCGCCTTACGCTAATTTTCATCGTTGTCTTTGATATTGATTTAATGTATATATAGATATATATATATGACAATCTTCAGTGGGTTTTTGTATATTTCGACCCTAGCATTGGCGACTAACGACTGGCGACAAGAACTGTGGGTTAATCGTTCAACTGGCAGCAACGTCGCCAGATGTTGCCAAACAAAATCATATTTTGAGTCGGTTCCGATTATTTGCCGTGCGACCATTGCCGATTTTCAAGCTGCGACGCACAACACTAATCGTTTTGAGAAATTAGTCTTCTTCTTACATTTGTTTATTTTGTGTGTAGTTTTTTTTATGTGAAACGTTGAGCAGAACTATTTATTAGTGAACATTATTCGCTGTTTGTCATGTCTTACTAGCAGTTCCGTCGAACTGAGAATGTACTGCACCAGACGCCTGCTGCGATACATTTTGTGTGTCATCAATTTGATTTATGCTGTAAGTTTTACAATAATAGTGTTGTTCTCAATTCCGAAAACTAAAACGAACATTCCAATGCCAAACGATTTTTTTTGTGTGCTTTATAGTAAATTACCAAGACTAGTGTCGAAATAGTTTGGTTTAATTTTTCTGGCCTGTTTTTAATGCACATTAAGCATTTTTCCTTTTTATTTTAAGTAATAATTTCTATAACACACAAAATTCTGAAGTTTTATTAGATTCTATATAATAGGAATCAACTCAAAATTTGTATAACTCAAGTAAAATCTTAAATCGGATAATCTAATGCGAAATGAGCTGAGCATCCAAAAATAAATCTGATATGATTTTGCAATCTGTTTTTTCTGTATGACATTGACTAAAGAATTCCCAAATAGTTTAACGGCTGTCTGCTCATCTGGTATGGCACCTGGTTGCGGAACAGCATCGCCGAGCAACGAAATGCGTTTGATCATGGCGAGAAATTGGCTGCCATACTTTGCATTCTATTGGGCATTATCATCGTTTTGGCCAGCATATTTGGAACTGTAGCCTTGGCTAAGGAGTGCAAAAAGATGCTAATAAGTGTGAGTAGGATTATCCATATGAAAAGTATATATTTATTAAATCGTTTTTGTTTTTATAGTATGCAGTATTATTGTTTCTGTTATTGGTCATACAATTTGTTATGTTAAGCATTAGCTCCGCGGCCAGCAACGATGCTTTACCAAACAGCTTAAAACAGGGATTTGATGAATTGTGGGATTCAAAACACAGTATCAATAGCACACTCAGTGTTTACGAGGAGTGGGTAAGGTCTTTTGAAAATGGTTTGCCTTGGATATCATCTTATGTCCGTCTTTAAAACATATATAGTTGCATTGCTGTGGTCGCAACAGCGCCAAGGATTATATATTGCTAGAGCAGGAAATTCCAGCCAGTTGCTGTTTTGAGCTCGATTGCACAAAACCCTTAAATGTGTTTATGGATGGCTGTGAGATCCAATTCAAACGATATGTCAGCAAAAAGACGTCCAACTTTCACACAATCACCTTGTTTTTAATATTAACTGAGGTAAGTAGTAATAAAAATTGTAGCAATCCAAATAATTAATTTGTTACACAAAACCTCTTTTAACTGTAGTTTGTTGGCTCTGTGTCTACCTGTTTTTTGGTGGATAGCATACGAAATCATCGAGATCGCGTGCATTTCTATAATTAGTTGTAACTATTGGTTATGTACCCGTATTATTATTATGCTTAGTTAGTTTTGTGTGCCATTGTGATCATGTAATTTAGTACATCTATGTAAATAAATACAATTTTACTATCTTCATTCATTGATTTAACTGTCAATGGCAGCGCATTGAATAAAATAAAAATATGTTGCGACGCTGTAAACCAACTCCCACATCATTAAAAATAAACCAAACAAAAATCAACAGGTTTTATAATAAAACCTGTTGCTATTGACTAATTTTTTGTTGACTGGCAGATAAATAAAATAAATACAGCAAAATATCTGAACGTAAAAATGAGTAGGATTCGATGCCGATTGTAGCAGAAACAATAACAATCATCAACAAGCATGCCAAGAGATAAAATTGAAAAAAAATCACAGATACATACACACACACACAAACACACAGTCGTTTGAACACGGAGAATCGCCTTCGCCTTTCCCAATAAGCGCAGCAAATGTGGGCGACGATTTTCTCGAACTGCTCGATTTTATACATAGATCAATGGATGAGTAAAAACATTTGTGTAGAATATATGCATTATACATATATATACATATAGATAGATATATACTCTACTCGCGTTTTCAAAAACAAAAACACACACAAAGTTTCAGTTGATTCACGCCACTGAAAGGCAGCGGTCAGCGAGCAGAATTGGCGTATCCGTCGGATACATACATCCACAACAGACGTATTCTCGTTGTCGTACTACGAGCACGCCTTTCCCAAAACTTGCTATTGCCTTATACGTAAAACTTAATGCATTCTGCTCATTTTCGCTGATTTAAATAGCAGACCAGACAGCTGGGTTAGTCGGTTAGTCAGTGCGACAGCTGCAGCAGTCTCGTCAGTCTCAGCTTCTCAGCTTTTGCTAATTGCAACAGCAACAACAACAACAACAACAAAATGGGTCTGTCGGAGACTACAGTGAAGCATCTGGTGCTGCTGCTGAACTTTGTGTATGCGGTGAGTAAAATTATTGTTTTGTTGCTTCTGAAAATGCATTTCTAATGCGGATCTGTTTCTGTTATTTACAGGTGCTCGGTTTGCTGCTCATTGGTTTTGGCATTTTCTTTCTGTATGGCATACATATAAATATATTCATATTTATAAATAATATTAATTAAAATTATATATATATTTTCCAGAGCATATGTGACTTCAGTGAGCATTGGCGAAAATGTAGCTGGCGGCTTAATCATTGGTCTGGGCGTTGTCATCATAATACTTTCCATCTTTGGCTGCCTGGCTGCCATCCACGAATCACCCAAACGTCTGCTTATCGTATGTGTTACTCTGTTGAACTTAAATGCGCTATTCTCTCAACGTAATTGCATTCGTATCAATTCAGTATGTGATTGCCGTGGTGGTGCTGATACTCATACAACTGATGTTCCTCAGCATGGTGTCTCATGGCACCCAGGACGGCATCTCCGGCAGCATTAATGAGGGCTTTGAGAAGCTGTGGGATGCTGAACGCAATGAAACAGGCGCCTTGGAATTCTACGAATCTTGGCTGCACTGCTGCGGCGTCAATGGCTCCGAGGACTATGCGGTCATTGATCATGCTGTGCCCAAGAGTTGTTGTGCCGAACTAAAATGCCTCGATCGTTCAAATATTTATAAAGTGGGCTGCAAGTCAAAGTTTGTGGAATATCTGGATGACAGGCTACTGGTTTTCAAGATTGTCTGCTGGCTGCTCATTCTGGGAGAGGTGAGTGGTTCTTCACTTGAAATTTCTGAAAGCATAGTTAAGCTTTGCATTTTTTTTTCAGGCTATTGGCGCCTCTTTTGCCTGGCTGCTGTTAACGGGGCTAAAGAACCAAGGTCGTAGAAATAATGCCGTTTGGATGTAAAAACTTTTAACTCAATATCTTAAGTATTATTTAAAGTAATATACACTAATATTTAAAACTTATCATTATTACAAGTTACAAATTTTTCTATATATTAAACTTGCTAATTTACAACTTCAAAATAAATATTCGATTCGTAGAGAGATTTATTTTTCAAGGTCCAATTTGAAAAAAGCCCATATTGTCCATTAGACAGCGGAAAACCAGAGAGTTTCTTTGATAAATCCGTGTTCATTATTTTGTCGACACTAAAATATTTTTCATTCTAAAAATATATAATTTAATAAAAGTTATATTCTTATAACATTTAATTATTAATCTTACGTAGGGGCAGCTGTGATTGACGTTGCTGTGACCATCTAAAAATCCTAATATCAATTTGGCAATAGCATTGTAGCGTGTTTTAAAAAATCGACAAATATCTATTTTAACAGAGTAAAAGAATGGCTTCCAGATGTTCCTCTTAATCATTAATCTGGCATGGAACTGCAGATAGAGCTTAGACATTTTTATGCTTTAATAAAATTAATTTAAATACTTACAAAAAAGTCTTTTTGTACCGGGATGAGCGACACATATCGCGCACTTACATAGTTTTTCAGATGATCCACCTCCCTAATGTAGCAGTACTCCAATTTTGAAAATTTAGGGTCCGGGCACTCACAGGTAATATTTGTGAATTTAAAAAAGAGGCCCTGTTCTTGTAAGTGAAAAGTCAATTTTTTGGTAATCACTTTTATGTTGTTACTTACATGAGTATAGTTGATTTTCATCAGGCTTATACATGACAGTATTAGCCAAAAGAATTGACAGTTCGACTGGTCCATTTGATTGCTTTTAGACAAATGCATATATATTATACATTTTCGTATTTCAATCACATTTGCATTAGCGCATGTAAATTAAAAAATAATTACATTTATATAGAATAAGACTGCTGGACTATCAAATACCCTTTAATCTCATTTTAAACTATCGAAATTAATTAAAAAACATCTTTGATGGTAATTATCCATCTCTAGAGCAAAATTATGATACGAAAAGGATATAATTATTAATTTGACTTAAGATTTTGATGTACTTCATGTAATTGAATTAAGATTTGCTTGGAAAATTTGTTTTAATACTCACAATTTTGCATATTGGCTATAAATATGGTACAGAATGTATTTCGATTTCCCCATTTATTTATAATTGCTTAATTATTCAATAATTGTTAAACAACAGCTGATTTATAATTATACTATAAAAGCAAACATTATTACACACTTCACTAGTTTTTCAGAATTTACAAGCACGCTCTCACAACCATGTCTCTCAATTTATCAACCAATTATTATGCCAAGTTTATTAAAAAAAAAACTCTATACAATCTAATATAACTTCTATATAACATTGGGTCCCACATTACTGGTATAATTAACGCTGTAATTTATTCAAATTTTTAATTGCATAGTTCTACTACATTTGAAGTCTCAAACATTGTTAAATTACTGACAATCTCTAGATACATTTTAGTCTGAGCGCAAGTCATATTGTTCGATTTATCCGTATTTATTATCTTATCAATAAAAAAATTTATTCGCAATTTGCATTATATAGATATAGGTAAGAGATCGCTGGGATTACCGTATAAGGCCAGATATGAGTTCAATTAGTATGGCCATCTATAATACACTTATTAACACTTATTAATTAATACTTGAAACTGCAGTTTTCAATTTAATTTAAAAATTACTTGCTTTTGTTTTAGCAACTTGCTGATATAACAATACTCCAACGATGAAGTGTTAATATTCTTGCTCTAATGAGTCATTTTTTTAAATTTGAAAAGATGTCGTAGTTCAGAACCGACTTGTAAGTGCAATTTTAAAAATACTCAAAATACTTACCTACACAAAAATCATATTTAGCAGGCATCATGCAAACAGACAATTTGTTTAATAACAATAAGTAAACAATAAATATATTATACGACGAGGGAATATTCTACACAGCTTCTGTACTTATCATCCGAATATATTTGAAAACTTATCTTTTAAATAAAGTTGGTTATTCGTATTTTTTAAAATGAATAAATAATAATAATTGCTTTCTTTGTCCCAAACTTATGTTGGCTACAGTTGAAGCAATCATCTTGTTTAGATTATAATTGTGTTCGGAATATAATTTATATACCCATACTATTATAAAGTATTTATATATATTTAATTGCTGAACTTTGAATGTTATATAAAAACAAGTTCAACATGTTTTTGTTTGCCATTGAATTAGCTTGCAAGATTTTCTTTGCATGTACGCTATTTTATTGCTGGCTATTTATCTGGTGTCTCTCTAATGGGATGTATATTTGTATATGTCCTCAATTTTAAGTTAAAAATAATTTAAATAGTTCAATTATTCGCTCAATCGTGGCACCCTGTGTACTCACAGGTAAAACGCGTGCGCCAAAAGCCAAAACCAAAGGTGGTGTCTTTTTAACGGGTAAAACAGAAGCTGAAACTGTGTCAGCCATCAGTCGACTGGCAGCGTTCGGGCCACACTCACAAGTGACGGTCGCATTTCCGAACTTGGCTTAGTTGGAGGCGCGTCAGCAATGCCCCATATCGGAGCAGCATAAACAACAGCTTCACTGCCATTGTCGCTATCGCAATCAGAGCATAATTGCTAAACGGCTTCATTTAACTTGCAGCTAGTGAAAATCAGTTGTAAGTGTAAAAATTATTTCCAAGAAAGTTTGTTTTTGGCTGCATCAAACTCTGAGCGTTTTTTTTTTGTTGTCCTAGATTCTTTGGTTGCAACATGGAAAAGTCATTTGCCATAACACCCTGGAAATATGCGCTGTTTTCAACCTGCATTCTAATTGCGGTAAGTTCCAGGCAAGTCATTGACCACAAACAAACTGAAAAATCAATATTATCGCGAATGTATTTAAATCGAAGCTATCGAAGCTATCAAAGCTATGAACAGCTGTCAGCACATGGCAATTAATTCATATTATAAATTTGAATGTTTACTTTTGCTCCCGTTTGGCATACATGTGGTATATGAAATATGATAAAAATATTTGAAATTTTAAGGGAAATTATACGTCTACTTTAAAACTACAGCATTCCCATAATTATGATTGCCAAGCTATTTTTTTTTTATCATAATACCATTTCAAATTAATTAAATCAGAAATGATTTCGCGGCTGGTATGAAACTCGATAAAATTTCTTCTATTAAATTAGGCTGTGGAAATGACCTGACATAATTGCCTAGAACATGTTATTTATTTTATCGCTTAGTAAATTTACCACTTATTTATCATAATTATTTATTAATTAATAACAGGCATTTAACATCTTGTTCTTTTCGTGTGGAGTTGTCACCTGGGGGTCAGCGTCTTCCATTTACGGCGGCTATGCGGTTGCTATTTGTGGCCTTTTAGTATTTTCTGTCGCTTTTCTGGGTGTTTATGTGGCCCTTAAGGAGTCTTACAAGTTTTCCATTTATGTAAGTACCTAATACGATTAATAACTGTGCATCATTTCTTACTCAAACACTTTACAGTATATTATTGGTAGCATTTTGGTAGTTGGTGTTCTGGGCACCTATTTCTTCACCTTCTCGAACATGAAGGGTCAGCTGCTGCTGAATTTCGAAGAGCGTATTAAGCGTCTGTTTGAGAAGCAGTCGCATAGTAATGATACCATGCAACCAATACAAAGCCTCTTCCGGTGCTGTGGTCTTGATGGGCCCCAGGACTATCTGGCTAAGGAGAACGGCGCTTTGCCGGCCAGCTGCTGCTATGCCTTTGACTGCACAGTCGTCTCGCATATCCATGAAGAGGGCTGTTCTTTGAAGGCTAAGCTAAATCTGCAAGCTCAGGCTGAAATTAATTATTACTCAACCATTATCATAATCACACTGCAGGTGCGTCGCTAGTAGAATCTAGAAAACTTTATACTCATTTTATACACACTTACAGCTCCTAAGCATGCTCTTTGCATACCTAATGGGCAAGGCGCGCAACTTGTCCAAGATCAAGGATGACGAGGCCCCCATTAATGAAGATTAAATCAAACCTGCGTTCTATTAATCAAATTAACTTAGCTTAATTATACTTCGAGCCATGGCAATGCCAAATTAAACGATCAAATTGAATTTAGTTCATTTGTGAATTTTAAATAAAAACATATTAATAAATAGCAAAATAAATATATTTTACCTTTAGCACAATGAATTCAGTTCCAATTCCAGCAGCTCGACAACACTGGCGAAAATTCAGAGAGAATTTTTTTTATATGCAAATATCGCTTTTAAGACAATTTGCTTAGCTTGTGGCATCATTCGCACAGTTGTTCCCGATCCGTTCGGTTCTGCTATAAAAACAATATTTAATTGAGCGCTTGGGATTCTCGAAGTCAACATGGGCTGTACATCCGGTTGTTTTAAGTGTTTCCTCAACATTCTCAACACAGTCTATGCGGTAAGTTTTTGTATAAAATGCAAAATAGAGATGATTTGCATTTAAATTTACCAGACATAGCATTACAAAATATTGAATATGAATATTTGTATATATAATTTTATTCGTATCTTTTGATGATATATGTACGTATTATTACTGTCAGTATTTAAGAATGTATCCTAATTATCAAAATACAGCCGGTTTATCGCTTATATTTGCATATATATATACCATACATACAAATATATATATATATTCATATATATATACAAAAAAATATATATAACAAATGTATAACAATTCGTATATTATACAGGCAATAAATATTTATATATATATATATATATATTTTTTTTTTGTATTTATGGTATACGAATTGTTATGAAGATAAATATATTAGTATATATACATATATATGTATATATTTGATATGTGAATGAAAACGAAAACGCATTACCCATCTGAGTAAAATATCTTTAAGCATATCTCTGTCATATATATGTATTTAATATAAATATTCAAGTAATAAATATATAAATATTCAACAATAAATAATAAATTTAAAAATGGCATAAAAAAACACATACGCTTAAGCTATTTTCTTTTCATTTAAACAATATTCCATATTGAATTATATATAGCAGCTGCGATTGTGTTATATATATTAATTTGCAATATCTGCGACTTATAATCTGAAATCTTTATATTTTCAGCTCTTTGGCCTGTTGATAATAGGTATAGCGACGCTGATGCTGGATCAGGCACCGACCGCATATATTATCTATCTGTATGTCTTTGGTGGGGTACTGTTTGCAACGTCTATTATCGGCTTCTGTGGCATCTGCCAGGAGAGTGTTTGTCTGGCCACAACGGTGAGTGAACTTGATAAACAAACCCTGCAACTCGACTTTCAACTTGTGTACAAATAAAACCACTGCATAGTATGGATTCATTCTGTTAACATTACTCGTTGTGCAATTGATGGACTTGTTTGGGGAAACCTTTGGCATGGATTACATAAAAAGCTTTGCGGCCGATGATGTCGATGTCAAATGGAAGCAAGAGATGATCAATCCGGGCGCAATGGATAAGATACAACGAACGGTAATTGGAATATAGTTTAAGATGTATAACTCAGTTTTAATAATGTATTTATTTTGCTTTCTTATTGAAAAAGTACGCGTGCTGTGGTCGTGATGGACCCGAGGACTATGTGAGTATAGGACGTGTAACACTACCGGACAGTTGTTATCCTGATGTAAGAACCAAGGTACCCCACTATGTCACGGGTTGTGTGAATGCCTCTGCCGAAGAGTTCTTGAGATACTTTAACTATGCTAACAACAGTACATTGGGTTCCTGTGCTGTAACGGTACGCATGCAAAAATATATTTATCTTATTAACATTATGATATTTATTCAACTCTTTCCTTTGCAGTTGCTATTGTGCTTCTGCACTTTCTATTTGGTGCATCGATTCCGCAAGGAACGCCAAAGATACACATATCATTATTAAAATCCACTGATCATTATAAAAATGTATGAAATTCGATATTACTTTAATTATGTGACAAAAATATGTTATTCGATACTTACAAATAAACGTTTGATAAAGTCACGCAAGTCCAGTAGCTGTACATCATTAGCTATTGTAAATTCATTGACTGAGCTGGCGTCATTCTGTTCATTTAACCCATTCGCTACTCAGCTACACAGTTACTCGTAAGTATGTAGATATGTTTGTGTATACTTCAATCAATGACGCAATATGTTTAATAATCACAGCGCATTAGTTTCTAATGATCAACATAGAAGTCTCGAGTTTCTCGCTCTCTCTCTCTTTCTCTCTCTCTCTCTCTCTCCTTAGCGGCGCTCAGAACCCAGTCGGTCTATTCGAGAATACAACACTTCAGAGCTCGTTGCCCGCTCAATCGTTTAGCTTTCCGGCTGGGTCAGACCGCCCGGCTGTTTGTTTGTTTGTTTGTTTGGCTTCCGACATCGCTTGGGCTTTGGTATATAAACACACGCACACTCACACACACACACACACACACACACATACTTATACATATATACATACATACATTGACTTTTGATTTTGGCTTTTTTTGTGCTTTTGCTTTTCTTGTTTGTTTACTGACTTTTCTGTTTGCGCTGTGCTGCTCAGTGGTGTTGCGTCTCTGCGTCTCTGCGTCTCTCGAGTAGTGTGTTGTGCGAGCTGCTTTGCCGCCAGCTTCGGCCTCAGTTTCAGTTTCAGTTTTTAGTTCGTTCGTGACCGTGTCCGCTTGCAGTTCTCGTAAAGTTTTCAAAAAACTCAAAAAAAAAAAAACGAGTTCATATTACTAAATTTATATATAATTTGTCTTTGTTGGTACAAATTGTTGCACGTGTTGGCCATTAAAACAACATTTGTCTATTTACAAATAATTCCACAAATTTAATTATTTGCAACAATGGGCTGCGCCACTGGCACAATTAAATACACATTATTTCTCTTCAATGCATTATGGGCGGTAAGTTGTGGGAATTTTCAAATATTTATCAAATTAAACATATGGCAATTGGAAGTATGAAAACTTAGGATTGAATTTTACCAATATGTGCAACTATGTTCGATATGTGTACGTTAGCAAAAGTAGCTCTAGCTAGATGATATCATCTTGTGCCCAACTATACTTCTTAACCCAAAACACACACACATGCGCAATTTCTAGCGCTCTGAGTTTACATAGACAGCCGATGTGTTACTGTGTCTATTGTCTGTGGTTTTTTTAGCATTCCATGAGCCGCTTGGAAAGCTTCTTTGTTGGCAAGCAGCCAGCGACGACGACGTCATGCCTTCAGATTTAGTATAATAATTAAAAATAAAAAAAAGAAATATCAAAATAGAAACCGGATTAGAAACCAGGCAAGACACACCAATGTCAACACCTGCCTATGGAAGCTGTTAAATATTTTTAAGTTTTTTAACAACAAATTGGCCGTTAAAATGATTACTCATTTACCTCTGCTCTAATATTTCCTGACATCAGCAATAGTATTTTAGATTATTGTATTAAATATGTAAGTTGAAAGACACATAAAAACATTCGTTTTTTATTCATTCGGAATATTGAAATTTCATATTTTGTAAACTTGGCTTTCTTAAACAGGTAAAACATATCTTGTAGATGACTTCATAGCCACATTGATTTTAAACATTTGAATTGATTCCTACGCAAATTTATGTACAAAATATAAGGGAATTGACAAAATAAGAGAATGTCACAGTTAACAGTTAACTTATCGAAATATTTTGGGGGCGTGTAACTATACGCCCCTATTTGGATGATGAGTCAAGCTCAATTTGATGCAATGAACATTGTTTATGTTTACAGATACTTGGCATATTGGTTATAGTGTTTGGGGCTCTTGGCTGGGGCGCCATGCCGCAGAAGTATGCTGTCGGGATAATGGTGCTGGGCGGCATTATACTGGTGATATCGATGTTTGGATGCTTTGGCGCCATTCGTGAATCGGCACGCATGCTCTGGACGGTATGTATACCTAAAGAATGAACCTTAAGACTGCAAACTAAGTGGTTCTGATCATTGTAGTATGTGACGCTGCTGCTGGTGCTGCTTGGCCTGATAGCCGTCTTCATCTTCTTCAATAGCCGCGATGTGTTCCTGAAGTATGCGGTGCAAACGGTTGAAGATAACTGGAAAATGGAGATGACCAAGCCTGGCAGCATGGATCTGCTACAGAAGGCGGTGAGTACTGAAGTGTTCATGTTCTGAACTAAAGTATCTAAATATAGTTAACTCGTTTGTTTAGTACTACTGCTGTGGTCGCAATGGACCCACCGACTACAAGGAGATTGCTTATAGGAATCATACAGTGCCCTCGAGCTGCTGCAAGAGCAACAACTGCCTGAATCCATTGAATCTCTATCAAGATGGTTGTCTGACCAAAGTGGAGGCGGCCTTCGCTGATGAGGCCATCACATCGCGATACTTTGAATGGGGCCTGCTGGGGTTCGATGTAAGTGGCATTAAGCATTATGGCATGCAGCCATCAATTGCATTAACAAATTGTTTTCTTTCAGCTGATAATACTCTCTCTGGCCATCATTCTTGCCATACACTATACGAATCAGAGGCGCCGCTATAATTATTAGTTAATACTATATATTTAGTAGCAACTAAATCAGTCGAATTATATTCGTAATACCTCATTTATAAGTGTCACCAATGTACCTATGTAATTATGAAACTTTTAACCGCACAGAACGCGATGTGTTCACTTGCCAAGCAATTAATCCAATGCCTAAAATATACAACTAAATTCGAATATAATTATGTACAAATATATCAATCTCATTTATTTAAATTTTATCTGCTGCACATTGCACTTAACTCGAAAGCACTTCAAATCAATTAAAGACGTGGTGGAAAATGGCCAAGCGCAATCACGACACGCTCATCAGCCAACTGGAATGCATCCAGCTAATTCTCCCAAAATTACAACAAAAGTATTAAAGATTACACCCACGTGCCACCTACGAAGCATCGTATTAAATGGAAAATAAAAATTTAATAGGTTTTGGTATGGTAACAAAGTAATTTTAACTAACGACCAATAAACTAATGATTAACCTTTTCTCACATCTGGTCTGCTGCACAAATTTCAAAAATTGTACTTGAATTTGAAATTTGCTTAGCAATATAGCTAAGCAATCTTGTATTACTTGCTACTTATTCAGATAGTAAATTTAGTATTAAAAGAAAAGAAGCTCATGAAAAAAAATTCAAGATGCTTAGCAAGCACCGGGTAGTACTTCAATCGAAACTTCAGAGAATATCAGAAATTTCAATAACAATTCCAGAAAAAGAGAAGTCGGAGACGCAATTTTTAAAGAATGGCGGGCAAACTTTTAAATTTAGCGTGGATCATACTTAGTATCATGTGGCTGGTGAGTGGTAGGTGACTTAAGTCCATAGATTTAACTATTGCCACTTTTAACATTTGATCAGGTTTTAAATGGGCTCTTTTATGCCACTTTCTTTGAATCGGACAAATTTGGCATCTTAACACCCTTAACGGCCCCAATAGGTATGGTGATAGCCTCGATATTCCTTTGTGGACTTAATGCTTGCATAAATCAGTCAATAAGATTAATTTCACTGGTGAGTTCTAAAAATTTAACTTAATGTCAATATACATTCAGAATATGTATTAACTTTTAACATCATTTTCAGACAACATACGTTATATTTTTTATAAGTATTATACAGGGAGTAGTTATTTTACTGTTCTGGCTAAAAACACCCATGTTTATGGAGGAATTTATAATAATTTGGCCAATCTGTAGATTTTTACATTTTTTTCGTAAGTTGCCTTGATTTAGGGCAAAAACAATATATAATAAAAAATTACATTTTAGAAGCGTTATCAAGTTCATATAAGTTACTTTGCTTATTTGGGTATGTTGGATATTATCAATATAACATTTTTAATATATCTGGATTGATCTTTATTTTTGGGGTTTGTTCTTGTCAATTTTTTAAACATTAAAAAATAATCATTTGTTCATTTTTTACAGATTGCACATTTTATACTATCGAAAAAACTAATGAAAGTGAAACAAATGTCCCTTGTTCAATTATAGACTACGATATTATTTGTGAAAATTATTATTATTTATTATTAATAATTATTAAATATTTATTTATCAATAACAATTTAATAACTTTTAATTTTTATCTTCCTCGATTCATAAAATCAATATGGTAACTCTCTTGAAATTCTACACTAAAGATGTACATGGCACAAGTTTTAAAAATTGAATTGTAATATTAATTAGCAGCAGAAAAATAATGTTTCAAACAAGCTAAGGAAATAATATCTTGAATACTATTGATAGTATGGCGTATGCGAATATTGAGAGTGACGTCATGGTTAGCAGCTCTCAGCTGCGCGAGCGCATTGTCTCTCCCTCTCTCTCTGTGCTGTGCGGTATCTGCGCATGTGTGTGTGTATGCGAGAGTGAATGTGGGTGCGTGTGTGTTAGTGAGGTCACTTTTAATGAACAAAATAACGAACTTTTTGTATTTCGTTATTCGTTATTCAGTTCGAAAGCGAACATTGAACGTGCAAGTGTCTGAGACGGATTCTATAAGAAATACCCAAAGGGGCAACGAACAGCGGTAATTTAATTTGTGTTTTTCGAATATAAACAATTGTGCACTTTGTTGTTTTAAGTGATAAGGTTAAGAAACTTTGTGTGCTGATAATTTGTGTTATTCTAAGCAATAAACATTTCGAGTAATTAATAGTAATTTCTAGGAAATTAAAATGTAAATTTCTTTTAAGGCATACGAATTTTATTAATCTCAATTCACATATTTCCAGAGACAATTTGAAAAATGGGTTGCGCCACAACCAGCGTTAAGATTACCTCAATCGTGCTAAATGCTATTTTGGCGGTAAGTTTCATATATGTTTAAGATAAGTTAATGTATACGGTTGCATTTGAATACGGTTGTATTTGAAAATAACCATATGCACACATTTATACTTATGCATTTGTACAAAATTTTATTTTAATTTCAATGACATTTATTGTTTCACTGATGCATTCAATTTACAAAAAAAAAAACGAACAATTTATCCACTTACAAACATGATGTCATATGCCTGCATCGAAAGTGAATAGAAATAATTTTTCAAAACTAGCACAAAAGCAATCTAGCTGTTTTTATATTATAATATTTCTAGACTTCTGCAAGACGCTAGAATATTGAAAATTTCCTGCACATGGCCCCAATGCTATTTGGCGCAACATCTCTGCGTCTCCACTTATAGTTGGCCATGTTGTATTTTTAATATTTGTCATTTGTCAGTTTCACACACTATAGCCACGTCGACGACAGGTCTTTCGCCAACACACGCAAACATACTCAAACACCTGCCCCTGATCTCCTCCCTGTAACCATGGGAAGCATTTTACACTTGCAGCTTTTGTTTTGACGGGGAGTCAAGTATTGTGTTCGCAGGAAGTAGGCGCCGCTGCTTGCAATTGAACCAGTTTCGGACTGCTCGATGATGTCATGCAACACTACTTATTTGAAGTTTGACCTATATAGCGTTATCCGAATCCAGGCATAAGCCCCCACCCTCAATTACGTTTGGGGTGTGTTTGCCACAAACAACATTCCCGCTGTAATTTACCAGTATTGAATGTTGATGGACAACAAAGTCAAAGCAGTTATAAGACATTATCTAAAACACTGATTGTTTTTTTAATTAATTAGGCTCATAAATTGTGAGTATGTGCATTAATTAATTCCCTGGGTAATTAAATTCAAAGAATTGTTTTTCTTAAAAACAGAACTCACAAATGGTCCGATAGATCCAATTGAAACTATTTGCTTTACAAATTTGTTTTTGCTGCTGAATTTATGTTAATTTGTTTGAAATAAAATTGTTGTGCACACACATGTTTTGAAAAAAAACAAATTGAACAAAAATTGCTTAAAGCAAAATATATTCAGAATGTTTGTTTTAAAAAACATTGTTTGCAAAAAAGTAAACATAAACATATGGGATAGTTCTAATTATATAACAAAAAAGGTCAACATTTATTAAAAATTAATCAGTCAAAATAATAGTAGCTAGGTACACATGACAAAGTGATATAATATTAACACAAGAAACAGAAAAATCGTCTTTGTCACAATATTTTAATAACCGTTGCATGCATATAAAATCACTCAAGTGGCAAGCGCTGTAATTCTGTGCCACATAAGTAGCGCATATATATTTGTGTATATATATCATTTTCAAAACCGCATTTAATGAGCTGCTAATGTAAACAACGTTTCGATTTCGACTCATCTTAATTGAACTTGCAACTTGTTATCATTCAAATTAATGCATTTTATTTATTTATATAGTTTTGTCATGCAAATTTGACTCGTTATGAGAAATTCCAGTTTAATTTCCGTTACTGTTGCAGTTTCTCGCAGTGGGCGCGATTGGATGGATAGCCTACAATGCAGATACGGAGGGCAAGGAGTTTGTTATCAGCGCCTCCGTGGTATGCGCTTTAATCTTGTTGTTTGCCTGTCTGGGCATATTTGCAGCCATTCGAGAGTCCGTCGTCCTTATCTCAGTGGTAAGTTTATTGCCCCGGGCATGCATATAAGTGACCACTGTAACTGTATTTGTCTGATCCTTTTCCTTAGTGTGCTTTGTTTTTGCTATTGCTGGCCATACTGCAAGTAGTGGCCACCATTTTCTATGTGCAAGATTTTGATGCACAGGGAACCCAGTCGGCCCAGACAACAGTGGAAGTCGCCTGGCAGGCCAACAACATGGATGAACTACAGCAGAAGTATGAGTGCTGCGGCAAGACGAGCGCCCAGGACTATATCCATCTCAACCAAATGGTGCCACCCAGCTGCTACGAAGACCTGCAGAAGTTGTCGAAACACCTCTTTGTCGAGGGCTGCATCGAGAAGCTGCAGAGCCACTATGAGAGCGAAGAGATGCGATTTATGATCGTCTCCTGGGTGCTGGTCGTTTTCGAGGTAATTATTTGATCCATTCTTAATATTCTGAACAAGAATATTTTTAAACTTTAAAATAACCATGCTAATATTTTATGTTCCACTTGTAGTTGCTGTGCTTTTTCCTAGCTGTCTTTTTGGCCATCAGTTTCAGAAATAAGCAGCGGCGCATGGAATTTTAATGGCCAACTGCTGACAGGTGACAGCGATGCCGTGAGTACAAAAATAGGCCGGACAGTGCCTCAAAAAAACTACGCCCGCTCGTTGGGCTGGAGGATATTAAGTATTTGATTTGTGCTTTGCCTATTCGAGCATAAATTTTATTTTCTAACCAATAATATATTTATAAAAATTCAAATGCAAATGTTTTACTATCAATGCTACAAAATAAGCTTAGTACTTAGGTAATTTATGTAGCTCTAATTTATAATTATAATAATTTATAAATTAAATACAAATATATCTATATGTGTGTGTTTAAAACTAGAGGTTGTGCTGGGAAAACTATATCACTTTATTTTAGTTTTCAAATATGAGAAGAGTTCTTGAGCCGTACAAATTGCGTATACTACTCGTGGTACGAGCACGCTTAGTAGTATGATTACTGTATTTAGATGCCTTTTTCCTTGCTGTTTATATATAGAACAACGTCACTTACTCATGGTCAAAGTAAAAAAAACTGAAAAGCTTGCCAAATGGAACTAGACAACTTGTTGCATGCTACACACCTTGCGGTACGAACATATGTCGATTTACATGACATGAGTTATTGTCATATTTATGTTCGACTATTAAGCATGTGATTCTGCAAAAATTGAGTCATTGCTAATTTGCAAACATGGCAGGTAGATTAGGCTATGTTGTGAATGATTAACTCACAGTCAATTTGATATTTTGAAAGTTATGTCGAAATCAATTGGACACATTCAAAGAAGCCGCTAGAATTATAGATTCATGTAGAAATTGATGTGCGTGATGCCAATGCTAAGTTAACTAAGTTTGAATTTTATAGCTGCATTAAAAAATATGTTTAGTAATCCTTAAAGTACATATGGAAGACAATTATTTTAACGATGTAACTGTTTTTTTTATTTTTAATAATATATTTAAAAATTCATATAAGAATTGATGTATGACAGACATTATACATATTTAGCGCTTCTTCTTTGTCAGGTGTGTATGTGAGGCGCTGATGCGAAAGAGAACTGAATCTTTGCCGGGATCAATTTTGGCCAACACATAACATATGACCGCCAGCGATATGGCAAGTGCCAGACAAAGCCATACAATAATGTTGCATACGACAGAATATTCAGGGTCATTGAATTGTTCAAATGTATTTGAGTTATCTGATGATTTACGCATGGATGATGCACGCTTATCGGTGACTTGCACAAACAGCAAGGAGTCGGTACATTTTTTTGCGGCAGACAGCAAATATCCAACGGCATCGGTGATGGATTTCTTGGCCTCATGGATGATACCATATTTGGTTACCTTGGTAAGACGGTCCAGCGAGAGGCGAAAGATAATCACCTGCGATAATTTCAACAGACTAGCCAAGTTATCCGCGACTGCATTCATATAGCCAATTTCCTCAAGAAAATGCTGGTGGCTCAAGTACTCGACGGGCTTGAAGTACTTCATTGGCATGGCCATGGACACATCGATATTTCCAACGTAGGACTTAAACGCTATCATCCCTTTGGAGTGGTTATTAAAGTCAATATCTGTTACAGAAGCTGGGCTCAGCTGGACAGCGAGACTATCAAGGGATTTCCCGGTTTCCGAATCAAGCAGTTCGTAAACCATCACCTTTTCCACTGTTGGCACACGATAAACACCTTGTATATGAACAACAATCACCGAAGTATTGGAAAGCGCGAAGGGATCCTTGATAAACAGGCCAGACCAGTTGCTGTTGCCAGTGACAGCATAGCCAAGACACGCCAACAGGACATCGCCCACATAAAAGCTCTCTAGTTCATCCTCGCCCTTAAATTCAATCGATTTGGGGTTGTTCAGTATTGTGAATTCGCCGGTAGCTTGAACAACCGAAATAAATATCAGAAAAGTTAGGCAATTTAACAACATTTTTTATAGAAATTCATTTGATGACAAAGAATAATAATCAAAGTATTATCAACAAAATATGCTTACAGAAAGGCTACTTTGTTAACCTAACTTAAAAGTTAATAGAAAGGATACTTTGTTAACCCAACTTTTATTAATGTCTTTGTCTTATCATTTTATCATTTACAAATGCCATTTTACTGCGCATTTTATGAATGAATTGTTGTACTATGTAGGGCGAAAGCTTCCATGCGACCGCGTAACGGTAATGCGAAAAAGCTTTGCCAACATCGTGACATCATACCACCCACAAATTCTATGTTCGTCAAGAAGCACAACAAGTCAAAGTCGCCCTGGTTGAGTGTTGTGAACACAATATACCCTGTAGCAAATGTTGAAGGAATTTTGCCATAATGCAATGTTTTTCTTATTTAATTATTTTTTATTTTATTTTATTATTTTATTTTATTTGGTTTCAACACACTTAAGCATAATTTATTAGCACTGCTCGATACTTCCTTTTTTCATGCATAATTGCAGGGTATATTAAGAAGAAGAAGAAGAAGCACTGAGTCGTTGATTTCTACTGAGAAGCTACCAATAGAAATTAGCTGACTGACAGTTGCTCTGGGTGTTTGCCTAGGGCCTGGTGCCCTTTTTTGGGGCGCCATAATTTCAAAACAAATGCGCGTCGCTTAGTCGTAGTTCATCGTGTCTGGCAAAAGGGCTGGAGCTGAAGCTAGCTGAGCGTGTTTATTTTATATATATATATAATATTCTGGGAAGCTAACTGTAACACAATTGGACGCACTATCGATTGGGTTACGCTGTGAAAATGTCCTGCGGTGTACAATGCCAGAAAGCCTTGCTAATCGCGCTGAATGTGCTGCTCTCGGTGCGTATGCGTAATATTCCTGTTATGAATTATTCGAATCTTGGCAATGCACTGCTGATTTGCAGCTGATTGGCATAATGCTGATTGCCCTGTCCGTCTACGAGCTGAACAGCGTCTCTTCAGGCAGTTTTGAGCACATTGCCATCGTGGTGCAGATCTTTGTGGGCTCCTTCGTAGTGCTCAGCTCGTTTCTAGGTTGCTTTGCAGCTGTACGCCTTTCCCTCAGTCTGATTTGGAGCGTAAGTTTAATGGAATATTTGAAGTGGGTGCATAACTTATTATGGTTTTATTTATTAAAAGTATGTCAGCTGCATGCTGATTTTGATAGGCCTGCAGGTCTATATAATTGTGGCGGCTCATGTGACGGACTATGTGCAACGGGCACGGGATGATTTTGTAGCTCTCTGGGAATATCAGCGACGTAATACTGAACGCATTGCTATTTTCCAGCAAAAGGTAAGTTTAATTAGTTCGAAATTAGGAATTTGTACTCTAACTAAACGAGAAAATTCATTGTCAGCACGTAAAATTTTAGCATAAAGAAACTTTTTTATTGATTCGGAAATATGATTTCATAAGTTACTGTTGATCATATTTTAGATATATAAGTTCGTTAATTAATAAATACATTGTTCTAAAACAAAGAAAAGGATAAGGTTAATATTATATTTGTCTATAGAAATCTGCCATAATTTCTATAATTTATAAAAAGAAAATAGTTCTTTACCGTTTTCGTGAAAGTAGTCCGATATCAATGATATTTCCCAAATGTGAGGATCTTAATAGCAAGCAATTTAAGTGATTTTAGTTACAGAAACAAACAGAAGTAAGGACGACATATATAGTGTTGAGGATCATCTACCTCAACAATATATGTAACTTATATTAAATCCATTCAAAATGCTTAAACGATATAACTCTCTCAAAAGTCACCCCATTATTACAAAACAGGCTTTTTTGTTTAGGCCTTCACATCTATATGAGAACGGTATTCTATTCGAACTCCAAATTATATCCTCGAAAAATGGATTTTACGACGATTCAAAACTTTTTAAAAACCAGGGATATTAATAGAAGTTGTTTATTTGATTCATTTCATTGGCAGCACTCTTGTTGTGGACAAAGCGGACCGCAGGATTATATTCATCAAGGAAGTGGCTTTCCGCTCAGCTGCTATGGCGATCGGGAGCGTGTGCAGAGTCAGCTGTTCAACACCGGCTGCTTGGAGGCTGTGGAGGCACATGCCACAGACAATGTCTTTATCGGACTGATCATCAAGTGGCTGCTGTTCGTGTTGGAGGCAAGTAACCAACTGTTGATCTTGACTAAAAGTCGATAATTAATTTATGGATTTTTTTTAATATTTTAAATTAATGTTTAATTGATTTAATTTATATTCTGTATTCGATTTACACAGATTGGCGCCCTGGGAGCTGCCACCCACTTGGGCATCACATTACGCAATAAATTGAGGCGGGAGCTTTTCTGACAGGCTTCGGAATAACTCGTAAACCTTTAAACATAATCGTTGCAGACAAATACTTTTTCAATTGATACAATTAAATTGTCAATATGTGCTATAAACTTTTAAAGTGCTTTTTCATTAAGTTTTTCGTATGCTTTCCATTTTCCAAACTAATTGTACGTGTTTTATATGCGTATAATCAGATAAGTATATAGATATGCGTCTTTATGGTTTGCCCATAAAGACGCATATAAAAATACATGTGAAACATTTGGCTGCCTGTCGCGCAGTGGTTGGGGTCCGTATAGGTGGTGCCGTCTCTGCCTCTTGAGTAATGACCAAACCGCCCGTATGGCGCGAGGCGGCGGCAACCACTCAACGGATTGTAAACATTTCGCAGTTTTTCTTCAAACTAACAGTCGCATTAACAGTCCGGGCCGACACGAGAAGCACGCGTCTCCGTTCAGTAAATTTAGGAGACTGAAAAAAAAGTTTAAGAAAATAAGTTTAAATACTTTTTAAACAAAGTATCTTGGGTCAAAATGCCCTCAATGCGAGTGTGTTTGCAATGGACAGCGATGGTTTTCAATACATTTACTCTGGTAAGTAGTGTAATAATTATATATCAATATATGTGTACAGAAATGTGATGCTGACATGTGAGATCTCTTAAGTATTACTAATCTTTTGACATTTTTTTCATTCTGCTCTTGACTTACACTGCTTATGACAAATCAGCTAAGTTCACTGGACTTTGTCCTTTAATCACAAGGCGGATGCAACTTTTATTCTACTTCAGTTGTCTGACTTAAATAGCAGATGTTATTTGTTATCTATTTGACCAATTTGGCAGTAAAAATTCTCTTACCTTCATACTACCAGACAATTATTTTTATTTATTTATAATTATTCCTACATTTTTCGTGTGTTTCTGTATGTGTTGGTGTCGGCCATACATTTAAAAATAAAGCCGACAGTAATTTCATACATATATTTGAATTTTATTTGTTATTTTTTCTGGTCAACATAGACATGCCAAATTAAATTTTATTTATTTTGTTTTGCTCGCAGCTTTTGTTTTTAATTTGATTTTTGTGACGTTGTTAATTCAAATGAATTTTATTTTAAATTAATTTTTCATTTATTTACACAGATAATTGGATGTCTCACTGCACTGGCCGGTGCCTACCAGATGCTTTACGAACTGGATGAGGGCTTCACAAATCATATCGATTTGAATAGGATTATACAATTAACAATGGCAGGCACACTCATACTAGCCGCCATCATTGGATGTGCGGGCGCTTTTTTTGGCTCCATCAAGGTGCTTGCGGTGGTCAGTACACTTTTACTTAAGAGTTTCAAATTGCCGAGTTGATTGAGTATTAACTAAATTATATTCACAGCATATGTTTTTGTTGGTGCTGCTGATTGGTGCACACGTCTGGCGACTGATGCATTACAATGAGTTAAAGCATGAGAATGCCACCGAGGATTTTGTCATGGATATTTGGTCGAAGCAGCTATCGCATTCTAATGCCATGCAAACGCTTCAGCACAGGGTAAGTCCATAGAATATTAAAAAACCAAAAAAAAAAACACAAAGAACTGTTAAATTTGGCACACTAAAAATTACTCATATCCAAATAAAATTATGTGTTTTAAAATGTATAAATAGCTCAAATAATATGGCATTTAACTAACTGTTGCGATGTGTACTTAATTATATAGCAGACTACTATGTAGATTTAAGTATATATTACAAATAGTGAGAGATAAAATATTAATTCTCAATTTACATTTTTCTGTAAAGTATAAATGCTGTGGCAACAAGGGCTTCTCGGATTATACTAGCGCGCCCTCCAGCTGTTTCCACACTGAGGATGGCATAAGGGCATTAAATCCTTATCTCGAGGGCTGTATGAAAGCAGTGAAACGTGTCCATAAGAATATATACCGCTATGAGATGTGGACACACGTCGCACTCATTGGCTATGAGGTAACCCTGAACTGTGGAACTCTTGAAACAAACATTTGTTTTTATCACTGTTTATCTAATTACAGATTATGGGCAACATATTAGCCATAACTCTGAGTTGTCAGCTGACCACTAAACCACGTCGCTATGCCTATTAGATATTTTTACGCTGCATTTGAGTGTACAATAAACGATTTATTACATGTAATGATTAGCTTGTCTCCTCATGTCAGACGTCCTCCAGCAGATGTGCCCGCGAGCCCACATGATTGGCGCGCGGTTCGCGACGCACACCTGGCGGCACCTGTTGCCGTGCGTGTTGCTGCCGCTGGCGTAGTTTGTGAAGCATCACACTGATCACAATGGTTTGCACGAGTATGAATATCTATAAGAATGCAATTAGGTGTTTTTTTTAGTAAAGAGCAGTGAACTGCAACTGATGTTGCCAACCTCAAGGCCAATAATGCACCACATAAACAGCTTATCGCGATACTGAATGCGGTTCTGGTGGTTGATCAGTGTCGCCTCGCAGCCGCGTGTAAAGATCGTGGCATTACCCGGCTGCTGATAACAGCTTTGTGGTATGGGCAATTGCAGTGTCTTGTAGTCCCTGGCATTGTTGTAACCACAGCACTTCTGCTCTTGCTCATACTGTTGCATTAGCTGCGGCTGAATGTCCAAGTTATGCCAGGCTTGCGTTAGATCCAGCTGCTGCAATGCTCCACTATAACGGATATGCGGATGATAGTTGTGCAGCTGCAAATACTCTACACCAAGCACGATCAATATAAAGCAGGTGAACTAAAAAATGCATATATACCAATTATTAGTAAAAGAAATTCACAGATCATTTGCAAAACTTACTATAATATTAACGCTCAGCAGATTGCAGACCAGCCCATAACATCCAAATATAACAATAACGCAAATGGTTGCACCCAGCACAATGCTCTCCACAAAGTAGGTGTGCTCCGGCGTATTCGGCTCAGCCATTTGCAGGCTCAAACCGGCTGCAAACATGACGCCAATGGCCAGTAGCTATACTAGACAAGGAGATTATTATATCAATCCTATAAATGTATATCAGCAAGCTGTACTTACCATATAGAGCAGATTGGACAAGAGTCCGGTGTACTTGATTGTGTTATAGCAGCCGATCATGTTGAGACTGAGACAATCTTCAACAAATGCGCCAAATTTAATGCACCAGCAAAACAGATAATCCACGGTGTATATATGGGTGTACAGTGTTCGCTTGATTATAATTTGGGAATGATTTCAATTGATGCAAGTCGTTATTTCCTAGGACTAAATTATGTATTATTAAGTGATTAAAATGTATTGCTTTTCAAATAGAAGTAATTCTAATTGTCTAAACTTGCGAAAGTATCGAAGGGACAGTGACTCTTTATGATCATTAATTTTTTTGCTTTATTTAAGTGCTATAAAATGTTAAAAAGATTAAGTAAAGTAATTTTTACTTATTACCTTAAAATTGTCTAAAAACTTGCTTAATAAATATGACATCGAATTGTATAGACTACTATTCAAGTCGCAGCGCCGTGGAAGAAAGCTTCCTTAGCACCCACTCAAAACAATTTATGTGGAAGTGTCTCGGTGTGTTTGTGTGTATGTGTGTGTGTGTGTGTGGGGTTAACAGTGTTTGCGGGTCTATAAAACGTTTCAATAATAAATATCACATTGTGTTAAATCGCTGGCAGGGGTTTTTTTTGTCGCTTTCCTCATATGGTGAATGAACTTTACATCCGCCATGGCAATGGAATGAGACCCCATTTTTGTGTAATGTCCTTGAAGCTACACTCCATGCTGAGCACCACTTTTTCCACTTTGTGGTTGCGCGCATTTGTGGCCGATTTGAGCGTAAGACAAAGTTTCGTCTCACGGTGTGATATTTGTTGTGTCTGTTACAAAGAGAAGAGAGAAGAGAGAGTAAGGCAAGATTACAATTTATTATTCAAAAGTCGGACTACTGCTGATAATTAACTCACGTCCATATCATAAGTCCACTGTTGACTTGGCTCGGTGGCGCACTGTGTCAGCATCACATTTGAAATCGTTGCGTTGCGATTTCTGAGCAATTTGAGTGCGCCTTGTTTGGGTGGGCGATAAGTAAGGCAAACGTTGTCATTGGTCATTATCTGACCCTTGGGTGTAATGACAAACATGTCCATAGTCTGAGCATGCGAAGTGCAATCACCGACGGTCACCGGCTGCAGTGATGAACGCGGCACATTATCATGCAGCGGACGCAGACACTTGTCGCGCTCCAAATCAATCAGCGACATAAACTCCTCGCTCTTGTTTTCGATCTCCTCGAAGGTGCGCTTCCATTCGCGCGACAATGATCGTCCCGGCAAGTTCTTCATGTGCTTGCTGTAAGCTTGAGTGCATTCCGTCTCGCCATCCAGCCAGATAATTCTGCCAAAGAAACGATCCGGTGCCGGAAAGAAATGCTCCGGCCAAATGTTTTCCAAATACCATGAGAACGGCTTGCATTCCAGCTTCTCACGCAAAGCCAAACGTTCGGTCACATTCACCTTGTCCCTCGCGCTAAGCGATAGTCCAGCCGTGTAAAGCATGACAAAGTATTGCCAGTCATCCATCCAGACGGTGGCAGCACGGGCCAGATTAGCGGTGAGCACCTCACTCATGCCTCCCGGGAATGTGTAGGGTGTGCTGCTGCGAAAGATGTGGCCCACATGGGAGCAGGGACTGATCTCGATGCGACCGCCGCACTGCCAAATGCGAAATGACATCTCCACATTCTCCCCGCCCCAGATACGCATTTCACTATCATAAGCACCCATATCGTAAAAGTACTTGCGATCGATGGCAAAGAGGCCGCCAGCCATGCCCGGCGTTGCTATGGGTGCAGTGCTGTCCTTGGTGTCAGCGTTAGTTTGACGTTTTCGATCGGAGGAGAACCAGCGGAAGCTCAGCTGCCAATTGAAGGCGCCCCAGTGGTTCTCAAAGGTTTTCGTGTAGCTGAAATTATCGTCTGATATGATGTCTATCACTGGGCATATAACCACCTCACGGGATTCCCCAATACGTGCCAGCAATGGCTCCAGCCAGCCGCGTGAGCATTCGCAGTGGGCGTCCAGAAATGTAAGCACATCGCCCCGTGCATGCTGAGCGCCCAAGAGACGAGCGGGCACCAAGCCGCTACGCTCCTTCATGCGATACAAACGAGTTGGGACTGCAAGCACTTGAATGTACGCCTCCAGTTGGCGCTTCAAAAAAGCTGAAAATTCGACATAAATGTTAAAATTCTTTGGGTTAATGTTTTGAAA
Organism: Drosophila longiperda; assembly: GCA_035042125.1. Taxonomy (NCBI): domain Eukaryota; kingdom Metazoa; phylum Arthropoda; class Insecta; order Diptera; family Drosophilidae; genus Drosophila; species Drosophila longiperda. The sequence continues at coordinate 14,104,300 of JAWNLV010000107.1, forward strand.
AATATTTACATCGATCGCTGGCATCGTCCACCAAGATGATCTCCCTGAGCAGGTGGCGAGGCGAGCGATTTATGACGCTAGTAATGGTGCGCAGCAGCACAGACCAGGCCTCATTATGGAATACAATGATCACCGATGTGTTTGGCAAGCTCTTTGCATAACGCTTATCGCGACATCTGCAAATATGGTATTAGGAACACATTTATAGAAAAATCAATTTAAATAGTATGAAGGGAGCCGCTGCACTTACTCGCCCGTTCTGTAGTCTTTGAGCGTTCTGTTTAGGGGAATCCGATCACTGGCCAGTATGTTAAAGCTGTTCAGTTTGAAGAAGCGCTGCATACGAAATCGATCGCGTGGTGGTACAATAACGGGTCGCCCATCTGCGCCCTCGCCCTGTTTGGGCTCGAACTGGTTAATGTTGTAATCGTCTGAAAGTTGGTAGTCATTGTACTTTTGTGTTGTTCATGTTGTGTCATTTATTTAGTGATTTAATAACCTGCAGTCATATTGCCGAAGATGTCTCCCTTGCCAATATAGTGGGCCACAATGTTTTTATACGGCCACAGAGAGCGGCGTTTGGGCGGCGGTTTCGGATGACTTTGCACGATGTGTGTTCCAAAAAAAAAAAATTATAAGCAAAATAAGAAATAGCTAAATAATGTTGCAATCGGAAATTCCAGACAGCGCATTAACTTTTTTGTTTTGAATTAACAGCTAAAAACTGTTGGAAATTATATTCTTGATTTATTAATTTTTAATTAACACCTTTAAGATAATCGGAGAAATTTTGTGTATAATTAATCATTTGCTTTCATACTTTGTTATAACTCATCACACACTAAAAGCGTACAAATTTAAGTATTTATTCGGACAAGCGGACAGACTGCTACACGAAAGCAGTATACACTTTCTGTCCAATGACACAGGGTATGAAAACAAACAAAAGATGACAATGGCAATAATGTTTGGCATTTAGCAATAATGAACCACTACAAATGCCATAAAAAGAAAATGCAAAGTAGGTATAAAATCGAAAGCAAGGCTAGTGGACACCTCAAAGACCCGTCCACTCAACTCACTCGAGTGTAACATCAACGCCGCCAGCGACAAAGTCACCGCCAACGCGACTTGCAACACCAAAGCGACCAGTCAAGCATCCACAGCACATTTTGTTGCCTTCAAGGAAATTATGCAATGTATGTGTGTGCAACGCTGCTACTGAGTTGAAGTCAGGTTTAGTCAGTTGCATCTTCGTGGCAAAATTGTATCGAAATTCCATTTCCTCAAACAGGCATTATTGCATGCAAACTGGGTTATACGATATACACAAGCACAATACAATCGAGTGACTGTTTACTATTTCTGGTTCTGTTTACTTACCGGTGCTCTGAGTCAGAGCTTTGAATACTTGACACATATAAGTTTATGCTAATTGCAAACATGAAGAATGCAAAAAACAATAAGAACAGGTATAAAAGCCAGAGCTTCTTTAGCTGCTGGAAACGCAGACCCATTTTGTCGAGTTGTTATTTGGGACAGTCCAACGATGGCACAGCTCCCACTATTTAATGTTGATTCCGTCTGCTTCCGCTCGCGTTGCTGTTGCCTTCAGCTGTGCTGTGTTAATGACCGGTAACGATTTCAAGCCCAAACACCAAACACCAAAAGGCCCGCTCGCAAATGAAGCTCTCTTTGCTGTCAGCTGAGCCACAATATCTCTGGGCTTGTTGTGGCTACCGACAACTTCTGCTAAACCCAATGCATTGTGGTTGCTAAGCACTCTGTAGCCATTTACACAAGAAGTGTGAGTGTTCAGTAATTACTTATGCTACGATATGTTTTCTGAATGCTTTTTGCTTGCTCTAAAATGTCTTTTTTTAAGCGAAAGGCAAATAAAATTCTGGAATATCTGTTGTTTTGATGTAAATATGTAAACAATACATCGATTCACTGATAGGCGGCCGATTAATTGTGGTGGTCATCCGATTTCTGAAGAGTACAGATGGCAACGCTGTAGCACAAAAAAAATTCGACTAATCAGACGCGCAAAATCAAACTTGAATAAGCATGTTCCTTTTAAGCCCAAAAGGTGGCGTAAATTTATTACATTTGGTTTTAGGCAGAACAATTTGACAAGTATCACAAGTGAAGATATCCATAAAAAGAAAGCAAACGAATAGCTTAAATTATTTCCAGCTATAAAGATTGTAATTGTACAAATCCCAATACTGTTTAAAATGATAGTTATACTCTGAACTAACTGTAAAGACGTCTTCGCTCTGCATTTTGTAGTGTTATGGCAAAAAGTCCAGTAACCATCACGGTGAGTATCTGCAAAAGTAGAGCGTTTAGTTAAAATTGCATAGAAAACTAAAACTATTTTGTTATCAATAGCACCTCCAGGCCTACAAGAGACCAATCACTGATGCGCTCATATTTCGTGCCAGTGACAAATGCAGCAGCCAGTTGCTTGTCGCAGCCAACTGTAAACAGATCCATTGAAATGGTAGAGTTCTGGTTTAAATAGCAGCTTGGCGGTATTTGTAGACCACTGGCGGTATAGTCCAAGGGTCCCGATTTGCCACAGCATTCATACTAAATTGTGTAAGTATGTTTAACATGTTACATTTGTAATAATAGTGCACATTAAATGCATACCTTGATCTCGTAGTAGGATATGGTGCTATTATCATAGAGCTGCTGTTGCCAGGCAATGTTTATTGTCTCTTTTGCCAGCAGATCGAAGTTTATGGGTTGTGCGAATATAACGGTAATTTGCGCGGTTACCAAGGCCAATAAAATAGCAGCATACTTTTGGACGGAGAGTTAATTTGTTAAATATTGACAAGATTCATGGACATACTACTCACAATCCAACTGAGACGAATGTTCTCGCGAATGGCTGCTGCACATCCAACAATGGTGCTTCCAAAGAGCAGAATACCCAGCACAATGCCCAAAATACAGGGTATACGTATTGCATCGCTGCGAGTAAATACAATCAGCGCATATGAGCACGCGGCTATGGAGAGTGCGCCAAAGACCTGTAAGTCAGAGAACATACGACTATCAGTTAGATTAATCAGAAACATTTAGGGCCAACACTCACACAGCACAAAAAGTCCAAAATAAAGGAGGAGATTTTCAAAGTTTGAGTACCGCAGCTCATTTTTATGAATGTTCAACGAGAACGCGTATTCGGTGTGTAGTTAAGAATACAACTGAGCAACAAGCTAAAAAAAAAGAAGCCAAATTCAAACAGAGCATAAAATTTATATTATTGCTCAGTCCATTGAAGCTTAGAGGCATTAAGATAACAAACAGAGAAGCTACCTCGCTGTTCGTAAATGGAAACAGCTGTGCGCCGTACTATCAATATGAATATCAACGGTGTCAGTAGAATGAGTAGTATGAGTATTATGAGTAGTGTGAGAAACAATCGATTGATGTACTCAAATAGGCAGCGAGTTTAATATGCACTCGAAAATGCTAGATGCGTATCTAGTTGACTTTCATATGCAATGTGAGTCAAGAGCGCCCAACTTACTGCGAATTGTCCACTGTTTGTAGCAGATGTGATAACAGTATATATATGTGTGTGTGTGTGTGTGTGTTATCGTAAGCAATCTATTCTTATCTATAAATTGTTTTACACTATGCCCAGGGTCAAACAAGGTAAAGTATGAGTGCATAATTTCCACATTTTTATTTTGTTCTACACTCAATTTTAGTTGCCAATCGCGTACAAAGTCATATGACTCTCAGGTATTTAAATAATATAATTACTTTATATTTTTGCAACCATTTTAGCCAATTATCTTAACTCATGCAAACAAATTCAGAAAAACTACTCACAACTCGATAACGGTTAGATAACGATTAGAGCTGTTATCTATTGAGTCTTAACGGGACTGATAAGCATGGGCGTTTCCTTGAATTTTTGTTGTTGTTGCAGTTTTAGTTAGTCGAGATACTATTGCATTTCACGCTGTGTACACGAAGTTTGCCTATTATCGTTATTATTGTTATTTAGGTTTTTTTTGTTGTTCATTTTTAATGCCGTCACACAATTACCTCGCATAAAATTATCTCGACTAACCGCCGATGGGCGACAGTCGTCGTTTTTCAGTCTAAACAAAATCGTCAACGCGTACGCATCGATTCATTGTCCAGTTTATAAAGTTTTCAAAGGAAATGGGTTGTGCAACAGCAACGATCAAATATCTAGTATTCCTCTTCAACGCTCTCTGCGCGGTGAGTAAACCTTAAACCAAAAATATAACTCTGAGTCAGAGCCTCAAAGTTCAACAAAGTTGGGTTATCATCGGCAGTCAAGCGTATATAATGTACGAGTTCACTGTGCACACATATGTGCACATATAGATACGCTCCAAGTTGCGGCACATTAAATACATTTCAAAGCTGTTTACCTGGGTGTTCGTCATCCGGCCGATATCTCTGTATATGGCACTCTGTAATATTTCACCAACTTTTCGTTCAGACTTTCTTATTGCGCTCTCAATTTGAATTATTTTAGTTACTAGGCATTGGCGTTATAGTGGTTAGTTCGATTTCTCTCAAAGATGTCGCCGATGAGACACGCCCCGTTATAATATTCTTCATTGTCATCGGTTCGATTGTTTTTCTGATCTCGTTCTTCGGCTGCTGTGGCGCCATCAAGGAAAACGTATGCCTAACCTGGACGGTAAGTAATATATATATAATAAGTTATAATATGTACAGATATCTGAATATATATCCTCAATAGTATGCAGTCATTCTGGCCATCTTATTGATCTTGACATGCGTGTTGGCATTTGTCTACCTGGATCGCATCAATGATAAGAAGTTAGCACAGGATCAATTGAATCAGGCATGGAATAATAATAGCACTGCCAGCATGGCCTTCTATCAAACGAACGTAAGTCGGAAACTTGTTCTTAATTCTAAATGTGTTTTTATATGTGCTAACTGTTTGTTTAAACTGATAGCTGAAATGCTGCGGCATCAATGGCCCCATCGACTATACCAAGGCGAATCGGACAATACCGGAGAGCTGTTATGTCACAAATAGCACCGCTACTAACTCAACTCACACCGTTTACCCCGACGGCTGCTTAACCAAATTGATCGATTCCTTCGAAGTGGCCACCAAGTATGTGAAGGTATTTTGCTGGATTCTGATTGGCGTGGAGGTAAGTCAACTTATCTATATTTAATTAATAACTGAGTCAACAATTGCCATTTTATCTTTTCTTCATAGGGAGCTGCTTTTCTGTTTGCCACCATTTTGGCAATCACCTTTAACAACGAGCAACGCCGTTCCAGATATTAATGGGCTCTCCAAAGTAAACCCTTGTATCATACTCCAAAATATTAAGAAAGTTTGAGAACAAGTTCATAAAAGATTAATTTAGTTAACTATTTGCATATGTATGATCACGCTAGAAACTGTATTAAGTCATTTAAGATATAAAGTGCGTATTGCTCATCACAATTTAACTAAATATTTTACATTTTCGAAAATAAATACATTTGAAATAAGTAAGTCGCAGTATAATAATTTTATGTTGAAAATTGGTTCAGATTAGATTAATCTATTGCATCACATAGTGTGGGTATTTATGGGACACCATTTTAAAATGAGGTCTTTAAATGTTATATTTTATAACAATGTGTCATAAGCTAAACGGTGCGCACATGCACAGTTCCGATTTCTGTGGATATTCGAATGCAATTCTTAAGTGGACATGCTCAACGCGAATTTGACACGCGAACTCATCACAGATACACACGCACACCCACACACACACACATACACACATTTGCAGCAGAGCTGTCAGAGTAAACGGTTTGCATGCAGTCTTGTCGACAGTTTGTAACCTAAGTTTTTAATTGCCCTAGTGCCGGCTTTGTGTGTAAGAGTGTGTGTGTGTGTGTGTGGAATGTTTGTATGTCAAATATAAACTAAATTACACAAAATAAATACAATTTAAACTGTAGATACTCACACAGTTGCACCAATTTATATGGGCTCTTCACTAATACTAAATAGTCAGAGTTGTCCTTAGACATGCCACTGAAACCAAAGCTAGATTCCATGAAGATACTATCTGTGGAAGGGGTAACTGCAGCTGCTGCTGTTGCTATTGCTGTTGCTGCTGTTTCTATTGTTACTCTAACCCTTGCAGAGTGAGGCAAACGCCATCAGAGCGTACACCTTGGGCAGAGCGGATACATTTAGCGGGGCTGTCGCTGTTTCGGCATTTTGGCCATGTTCGACGATAGTTTTGCGCTTTTATGTTTTCGAAGCCAAAGCCAGTTACAATTGTGACGAGCGCACGTGCAGTTTTACTCGAAAACCATTCGGAACTAACAATCTAATATTAAATTTAAACTCAACTCGATTATAAACCGTAGCATAATTTGAGGCGCCTCATGAGTCGCATGCAAGCGTAAGTTAATGCAAAATGCTAAAACGAGACAGACTTACAGAAAAGAGAGAGAGAGAGAGAGAGAGAGAGAGAGAGAGAGAGAGAGAGAGAGAAAGCTGCGTGTGTTTTGTTTGATTTTGTGGCAGGTGCTAATAACTAACAATCCACAAAGCAGCACCCGCACATTGTGGGTGGTGTCGCCACCAAACAAATTGCTTAATTTGTTGCCACAAATTCGCTATTCAATTGTGGCACATATTCACGTGTCGTAAAGTTTTGTGCCTAGCAATTAGTAAACTCAGTTAACTGCTTCTGGCAGCCATTAGAGTTAAACTTCTAATTACTTATTTGTGTCGTAAATGTCTAATATATATAGACATGCATATGATAAATTGGCCTATATGTCCCATCTATATATTCCTATCTCTTCCCTGTTGTAGTTGATTTATGACTTATATCTGCACTGGCAAAACTTTATCTTATTTACTAATTTTGTCATCTCTTTCAAATATTAACATACTGGTCGTTCACACAGTGCAATAAGCAATCAAAACAAAAATGAGTCATAGAATTGAAAATAAAGATAAGCCACGGTCGAAATATACAAATATCACCTTATTGTCAAACTGCCGATTTTTAAACTTTGAAATAATTTTATGTTTTCTAATCTTTCATGTTATTTGTTTCACGATTGGCTGTGAAGGGGACACAACTGATTTTGTAGTTAGAAAGATTGAGTTGACTCCACAATTAACACTCATCTGAATTGTTTCGAGGATATAGTGATTCGATCTGTCCGACTCTGAACTATGTAGAGCCTTCAGGAAATCGAATAAACGAATAGTTCAAAAAAGCATTATGAATTTTCAAAAATAGTATATTAAAAATGTATTTTTCAAACTTCATAAAAAATATAAAACTGTTAATACTTACATACAAATATTAAAAAAGTCAGTTCTTAAATGGTCAATAATATTTTCTTTTATTTAACAGCTAAGTATCGTTGGTTGCTTAATTAAATTGATATTAGTGTTAAATTTTCTGAAACCCTGACTTAATTATAATTAATAGTGCATTAAGACCTAAAAGAAAGCTTCAGTCCAATTTTCTGCTTCATATCCTGAAAACAGGCCTTTTCATCACTTCGTCAAATGAGTAGGAAAATCTTAATAATAACAATTTATTTAAAGCCAATCGGAAAAAGGAAAGCGAAGTTATTCTAATTATAAAATGTATTTTAATTATAAATGAATTTAGTTATTTGTCCAGTCCTTTCATATGCAGAAATTCAATGGGATTACAATGCACAAAAGGACATAAAAGATTTTGATGATCTTCTTATTTTCGTCATGAGGCTTAAATATATTTAAAGTTATATTTTTAAATATATTCGAGTTCGTCTTCAGAGTTATCTGTCAGCTGATTAGTTTGATAGTTCAGTTAAGATTTGTTATACAAAATATTAAACATTTACCAGCTGTTTCTATTCAAGTGACTAGTGCTGTATCATATAGAAATGCATTCCATGCACTGTCTCAATACAATTAGAGCGCTCCTCTTGGCCATTTGAAAAATATTGCTGCAACACACGTGAATCTGTGTGTATATCAATTTGACAACTTCATAACTATAACTATCAGTTACCAATAGCACGAACTTTGTATACGCTTTCGCTGCTATTTTAATACGTTTTGGATATTTGATGGGAAGCCAGTTTGATCAAGTGTCGTAAATGCAATCAAAGTACTTCAACTTTGCCCGTAAACCGCACAATGGCCGGAATTTCATTGTGCATCGCAGGTGTCGCAAACTAACCGATCAAAAGTTATTAACTCAAAAGGCTTCGCGTGCCATCAAAACTCAAACAATTTTTGCCCAAGACTAGGGCGCGTCCATATGGCAACACTTTTGTGCAGGTCTGGTCGGGTCTGGTAGTGATGACACATACGTCTCCGCCGACGATGCCGCCGCCGCCGCTGTTGCAATTGGAGCGCCTACCGTCAGCCTTTGGAGTTTATGATAAGCGACACGCAAGCGAAAGGCCAAATTGTCGGCTGAAGAGTTTGGCGCAAATAACCAACAAAAGTTCCGATCAACTTTCTGATGATGTGTGGATGCCACAGCGGGGGAGGTGCAGTGCCCAGTGCTCGGCACTCGGTGCTCGCTGCTCGGTGCTCTGTACTCTATACTCTGTTGATAGGCATTCTCATCGTGTCAGCATGTCACTGCCAACATCGACGTTCTCATCGTCGTCCTCGTCGTCGTCATTGTTGTTGACGTCGCTGTCCTGTCAGTGTGCAGATAGCAGTGCATGGAATTTGTTTTCCTTTTGCCGGCTGGTAGCAATTTTTTAGCCCAACCTTCATATATAGATATATATAGTATATGTCTGGCGCCACAGCAATGTCCACCTGGACCTCAATGAAGACACGGTATGTGCAGCTCTGGAAGCTGGTTAATACTAAAATTGGAGCAATCAATTTAAGTTCTTATTTAATCTTGACTTTTTAATTTGTAATTTTAAACAGTTGCTATTTTAAAATCTTTTTCTTTTTTGTACACTAAATGAATACATAAAAATCATCACTTTCACTTTGCAGCATCACAGCATCGGTGCGGACCACCAATCGCATGAATGCGCTTCTCTCCGAGTCCATGCTGAGTCGGAGGCGAGCGCTGCAGAGTGGTGGTGACGGCGACGGTGGTGGTGGTGGTGAGGGGAGCGGTGAGCATAAGGAGAAACCGAAAAATGATTGGAAATTCTTTCACACCAATTTCAATATGGAACGTGCCCTGAAAGTCATTGAAGATTGCATTGAGGAGCGTTTGCTGTGGGATCGCTTCAGTCGCAATTATGACTCTTGGCGCGCGCTGCAACTGGCCGAGGGTCTGGCGGCAGAGATACGGGACCGGGTGAAGAAGCTAAACCACAGGCGGTGAGTGGCACATAATCGTAATTTAACCACAAAGCAACCCAAATGACCTCAATATATATATGTATATATATGCTGCTTATATTTCACAGACATCGCATCGTCTGCCTGCTGTCGATTGTGGAGAAGCAAAACCAGGGCATCTATCAGAGAATGTGCCATCTGATGGACGAGAAGCGCGATAATTTTACGCAGCTGGTTTTCGAGCGACCCACGTATTTTATGATTGTCGTCTTATATTTGGTTCATAAGGATTAACTAAGAATGAAAGTTATAAAAGCTTTGCACAAGCTTTCTTAGGCTCAAAAAAGCTTTGCTAGCCATTGCACAAACCATTTGTAATATTTAATAGGTTAAGGACTGTTTCACAGTATTAGAGCTTAGCAAGTAGTAAGCAAAAATAAAAAATCAATATCAACTGAAAAATGCTTTTTCTTCAATTTAAGGCCCCGGCGAGATTCGAACTCACGATCTCCTGTTTACTAGACAGGCGCTTTAACCAACTAAGCCACGGCGCCGTTGTGATTTAACTGATAAAAAAAGTCAATTTAAAATAACATATTTTCAGAATTAATATTTGTTCAGATATTTTCCTGTACAGATATTGAAATACATATAGATAATGCTATCACGCTGAATGTGCATTGCTGTGGCTATCTTTCGTACACACATGTTTTTCAATTACCTAATTAAAAACAATTTCTAGACTGATTAATGGAATTCAGATTCGCTTTTACAGGGTATTTGGTAGTTCATGAAAAATTTGACTCAAAACGTTTTAATTATTTGTGGTTCAGATTAATACTACAATTTGCTTTAAATTAATTTTGGCTTATCAGCTGTTGTGACGAGAGTTGTTGTACCTGTCTAAAAAAAATCTTAAAATAAAGAAAGCTTTTACAGCGAAGCTTTTTTTCAGAAAACAAGTTTTGCAGCCATTGTGCAGAAGCGTAAATGGCCCGGCGCAATATTCCGAATTTAATGATTATGGAAACAATTATTGCGGCAATTGAAGCATGTTAATGGCGAGTGCGACAGTTGGCGGCGTGCGGCAATCGCCACAATACAAAACAACAACAAGAAAAGCAATGGAGACGGCAACAATAACAACAAATGGCAGCATGCGCGGAACAGGAAACAACAAATAGCAACAGACACATCAACAGGCGTGAGATGAAGTGGAAGAATACTGACTACTTGGTTGGATGTGTGCCTTAAAATAGTTCATTTGTAATTGGAAAATATATAAAAAAAGAACCAGCGAACGACAATCATCTGAAGGCCCCGGCGAGATTCGAACTCACGATCTCCTGTTTACTAGACAGGCGCTTTAACCAACTAAGCCACGGCGCCCTTCAACTTGCATTGCCAAAAAGCTCAACAAATGCTGCAATTCCGTGCGGAACACGAGAAAATCTTAAACAATTGCATTTGTATGTCTGCAAAAAGGATGGTAAAAAATAGATTGTATGTGTGAGCATGTAGCCGATATTTGGAGAGCTATGCTTATGTGGAGAAAAACTTTTTATTGTTCAACTGAAAGAACTAGTTATGTAATCTATGCCATATTTACCGACTACTTGTGCGCCGTCGACAAAGTATTTATAAGTAGACATATCTCTTGGCTGTACAAATACAACTGCTACGCACTGCTCTTGGTGTGGAAGTTCCAGTTGCCTGGCTGGCTGTTTTGCTGGCGGGCATGTTGCTCTATTTGGTGGGACTGAGAGCTGAAGATAAATGCAAATGTTGGCGCTGCCAAGTCGTCTTTGGCCAAATGGAAATTATTTGTATTCTTGTGGCTGGGCACATGCAAAGAACGGAGCAAACTTGAGCACTTGAAATGTATCTTTGAGATTGCTTCTGCTAAGCAGCAAAACAGCCCAAAGGCAAAAGGCAACTGCCTCTCACACCTACCACATCCTCAGTCAGAGTGGAGTAACAGTGTCTACTGTCAAACAGTTTTCTTAGAGGCTTTCCAATTGGTATACAACATTTAGTAGGTTTTTTTTTTTTTTTTGGCAACGCTTCTATTTATATGTCGCCTTTGGCTGTTTATATTTTTTTTTTTCTATATGTTTAGATACATCAATAGTTAGGAATGCGAACAGCTGTCGATTGGTTTAAAGTTTCCACATTAATCCTTAAAACTTTTCAAACAGTTGCTAAGCACATTAGCACTAAATGCCATTAGATTGCCTCTCATTAATACCAATAGCAATAGCAATTTCAACTCCAATAACAGTTTACATCTCCTTCTCCGTTCCCTTTTTGCCAGTGCAACAGTTAAGCTGTTCAGAAACACGCACGACAACTCCTAACTGAAAGACCCACTCCAGTTGTAACTTCGATTTAACCAAACTAATTGCCTGAAGTTAGTTGCTCATCAAATTGCCGCATCATTTTACGCAGATTTTTATCGCAACTCCAACAGCAGCCACCGCATTTGGCCAGGGTTGACCAGAGCAGGACAGTACAGTCGGCCGTGCTCAGGACAGTCAGCCCATCGGGCCCACACCGAACCAGATTAAAACCACACCAGACCAACAAGCCAGAGAATGCACCAAAAAGTATCTAATGCGATTCCTGTGTTTTAGCCTTGTAGTCTGATGTGTTACGTTGCCTGTATCTCGATATGTCTATCTATGTTCCTATACCCTGCAACCACGTGAATTTTCAAAAAGCTAGGTTCATTCTTGGATTTGGCTGAGAAGGGTCGAAGCCTGTTGTTTGTATTGTATTTTATGTAAGAGTCTCACATAAGTTATAAAAAATACTGAAAAATAGTTATACTATATAAACAGGATTATTTTTAGAAAGGAAAATCAATTTAATCAAATGGAACTATAAAAGGGGTCCATAGTCGAATGGAACTTTCGATTAAAAAAAAAGTCATAAGTTTAGTACTCCTAAAATCAAATATTTTTCTAAACTGGACGTCATCTTAAACTTTGAGCGTTATTTAAATAATAGACAAACATTTATTAAAAATCTAAGTAAGGTAAAAAACAAAATAAATTTCAGTCACTCTACTAAAAAAAAAGAGCATTCAACACTTCAATGTGATGCTGGTAATCGCCTTTTCCATGTAACATTGTAATTTGGCATGGAATTGAGGCGAACGCTTATCAGCACATGACTCCAATAAATTCGGTTTTGCCATTTTGGCGCTATCTCACTCAGCAGCAAGGAGCGAGGGGCATTTAACCCATGTTGCCTTAGCCACGAGTATAGCTAACAGTGGACAGGATACGAGTCCTGCGATCTCAATCCGTAGCTGTTGTTGTTGCCCCCGGTTTGTTGTTGTCGTTGTCTGCCAATGCGCAGCAATTGAGTTTTTACGCAGTTCGACAAGTTCCACAGGAAGTGGAGCCAATTCCATTGGTTGCCTTTGGCTTAGCTGCGGGCTGTCAAGGACTCGCTTCTTGTTTTTCTTTTTCCGGGTATTTTCGTGTGTGTGTGTGTGTGTGTGTGAGCGACAAATCTGCTTTGTTTTTATCTGATTCCATTTCGTATTTAGCCGTATCGTCTTATCCTGGTGGGAATGCGTACATTTGTTTGGCGTCCAAAGAGGGATTACAATGTGGCAGGGAGTGGTAAAATGGTAAGGGGGGCGTGGGTGCTACGATATTATAACTTTAACGCCTTCAAATAAAAGCGTACGCCATTAATCTAAGGCAATTCCGGAGCAGAGAGTTGAAATTTTGTAATTATAACGGGGAGCCACAAAAGTACCATAAACGCTGCCAAGCGTCCAATAATCTTAATTGAGCGACATTTCAAAAGCAATTAGAAGAGGCCAACTTGCGAGCCAGAACCACGCCAATAAAATGAAAATGAAAATGAAAAACTCAAATAAAAATAAAATACAAAACAAAAAATGTGAAACATTAATGACCGAAACTCGAGTCAACACTTTAATGACATCAGGACCAAAAAGGATTCAGACACAGACACAGTTCGTTCTGCAAGTATTTTGATAAGTAAATATTTGTTATGCAAAAAAATAGAATAAATACGACTAACTAATACTCTGTTCCCATAAACAAGCAATTATTTAAGTCAAAATTTAAATGTTTTCTCTTTCATCAATTTTGAGAAAATTATTGTTTAAAAAGTTATCTTTCTCTTAACTAATGTGCCTGTTTTAGGACACGTCGAAATGAAAAGTTAATTAATATAGAACAAATTCTGATTATGTAAATGAAAGGCGATACAAGATATATATCTATCGGGTTGCTAGGCACTGAATATAGTTAGTACAGAAATTACTCACTTTAAACGTTTTTGGCAATAATTCCAGTCTTCTACCATATTTATGAAGAGCGTGTGCATAAATTTACGTATAATTAAGATCTCCATGGTGAAATCGTTGAGGATCGGACGATGGCAGTGCACAGGCACCAAGGGAATCAGTTTGTTTTGGTATTGAGTGATCACATCTAGCAGGTGTTGCCTAAAGTCAAACTCATCGATTTTGCTTGCCTTGATTTGCTCGTTCCGCTCGATGCACAAGCCAAACTGATGCTGAGCCGACAGCTTGAACTGATCGAAAGCGGCCAGTTCGGTGGTCATCCTTTGGAGTCTACCGTGCAGCTGGCAGCGCATGGATTCCAGCTGCTTTAGCTGTTTGCGTGATGAATGCAAATGCTGTGCCTGCCGTTGCAGCTGGCAGCGTAGCATGCAGTTTCTGTGACGCATCTGCTGCAGCTTCAGCTGATTTGATGACAGACAAGAAGCATCCTCAGCTGTTGAGAGTGTGCCCAGTTCCAGCTCGCAGGGATCGGCTGGCGATTGCAGCAGTTTGCCATGCAGATGCTTTAGGCGCTGCTTAATCGCCTCTAGTTCATCGTAAGCCAAATCTAAGTCGGGTTCCTCCTCTGCATCCTCAATTCTCCCGCTGGCACTGACAATTTCATCCTCTGCGATGCTTAGCAAACCTGGCGCTCGGCAAACGTCGCCTTTATACCAATCTAATAGAATTTTATTCATCTCCTGAGCAGAAATCAAAATTGTGTTTAAATAAAATTGAATTTAATTTTTAAAACTATTGACAAATTTTTCACCAGTGATAATGTGTTCCCTCTAAAATCTTAAATTGGTTTCAAACATCATGTTAAACTTCTATTGTAAAAAGTCTGACAATCAGCTTACACTGTTCAAAAAAGTACATAAATTTATACATTTTCTATTAATCATTTTTCCCATTTAGTTTTAATTTTGTCAGTATTTAATCAATATTAATTTCTTAACCAATAACTATACATTTAACTTGACAGCCAGCGTCAGCATGGTAAAATTAAAGTAAAATTTTCCCCATGGTCCGCTCTCCATTTAATTGAGTTAAACAAATCTGTTTTCGCTCGTTTCACTTTCAATTAAATAAACAACTTTTTGGCACCCCCCATGCCTCTGCGCACAGTGCTCCTGCCCCTCATCCGGCAAGCTGTTATGGCATTTTAACCCCTAATTTATTAATGACTGCCGGCATTCGTCAGCGCAGCAACAGCAACTCAAAAAGTTCATATTTCAAAAATGGCTTCAAACAAGCTGAAACTGAGGCAACAGCTAAAAAGGATGAGACGACAGTAGGGGTAGGGTTGAGGTAAGGGGTAACCGGCTGAAAGGGTTGGCAGCCGCTGACGCTTTGCTAAAATTATTGGGCACCATTTGATTAATGACACTTACGGCTTAAAGGCACATCCTCCGGCAGGGTGGAGCTGTAGATCTCCACGCTTTAAGTGCAAGTTGTTTGCCTAAAAAATATTTGCACAGAAAGTTTCACTTTTCGTTGAGTCTTGTCACGTGCAGCGTGTGTGCAGCATGGCCAGAAAACTAGCAGCAGCCACACAACCCCCCCCCCCACTTATAGCCGTAGACATATCCATATCCATGTCGATTTCAGTGGGGTTGCTTGAGCCCCCCCAGAAATTCTGCATACCGTTGCGCATTGTGACATGGCAGATGAATTTGTCGGAACATGTGTTCCTCCAGCTGTGGCAACACGTCGGCTTCTGACTGCGTGCTGTCATCTGGCTCACAGGCAAGTGGAACTGATACAGATAAATTAAATTTTGGAATTGAAGTTGTACATTGAACTTGGATGCCAGCACGCATTTTGATTCCATCTCTCCTAGTTTGTGTTTATTGACGATGAAACTCTGATGAACGGCCGGTTGGGTTCCCAGGTTATTGGCATTATAAACACGTAGCCAAAATGAGAGCACAGCGTATGGTATATTGCTTTAACAAAATAACGTACAAAATAGGTTTATTTGTGGTCTTAATGGGAGCTGTGATATCTGCCAGGACGTGTCTGCTTTTTTTAATAAATTTGTTTTCCAAATTTTACTATAACTAAAATATATAACTAGGAGTTTGTTGGTTTTTTTTTATATCTTTTTTGTAACAATCCATTTGTAATTTAGGTAAAACACTACTAGGGAATATATACAGCATTCAAAAATTCGATACTTTCCTAATATGCATCCATTAATTTTGTTTTTCATAAATCACAACACCAACTCGCACCGCAATTTGTTTATTTATATATTTTACGATATGTGATTTTCGCACAGCCAATACGAATCGACATCGCGACATAAATCTGAATATTTTACAAAGGCGCATCTAAGACCCGGCCAAACGTGACTCAATTATATGGCCACACACACACACACACACACACACACACATGTGCTTGCAAGTGTCTCAAATTTCATAGGGATTGCCTTTTTTTTTTGTTTTCCATACCAATGAAAAAACAATGCATAATTCTGCCGAATGCCAAGTGGAACAATTTATGTGGAAAACAATAAAATTAAATTGTTTTCGCATTCGACATTCTAAATTCCACAATGCAACTTGCTGCAAAATAATGAACTCATCTAGATGAGAATAATAAATTTTTGAGCAATGTGGCAGTCAAGAGCGGAAATGCTACGCCATTTTATAGCGCACCAGCCCTACTTGAGTTGGCTGCCTCTCCAGCTGGCTGGCTGGTGAACTGGCTGGTTGACTGGCTGGTGAACTGGCTGGTTGACTGGCTTGTGTACTGGCTGGTGGTGCAAAAAGTAGCAAAAAGAGCTAAAGCCCAGCACCAGGTCGTAAAACTCAAGTGCGCGCATTGGCAGCGACTTTGTCACATTGCTACTTCCTGGCAGGATTCAAAGTTGGAGCCGGAGTTGGAGCTAGAGCTGCAGCTGTAGCTGTAGCTGTCCTGGAGTGTTTAACTCATGAACGCCCACTTTGATTTCCATTTGAATTTGGCGCGCAGACGGCAGCCACTTGTAATATTTTGCCCATACACATATGTCCCTCGATTTATGAGCTGGCAGCTGCCAGCCTTCGCGGCTATTAACCAGCAATATGGCAACGTTAACTTTAAGGCACGTTTTCAACTTTAACACATCAGTTACCAAAAAAACAAAAGACTCAAATGTGATTTAAGATTTATTAATATAAAGACCACACTTTGATAAAAACCGACATAAAAACAAATAGTTAATTGATACTAGTTTTTAATCTACTCAACGAAATATGAAAAGCTGAGGTATTCCCAATTTCTATACTGTCATTAAAATCGTAATTTGACGCTGTCAAATAATAAATACTACTCAAAATATGTTTTTTACAAAAACAACACGTACATAATACATAGAGAACACAAAAGGAGAGAATCCACAGACCAACATTGCGAGCATGGCTAAGCTTGTTGCAACCAAACTCAAACCAATGCAGCGAAAAGTGGCAGATGAAATAGTTGTGGGCATTTGTCGTGGCAGCTATGACCGAGCCTTGAGGGCGCTGAATTACTCAGGCGGTATTCTGCCGGCAGCACAGGAGCACTACTTGCGGCAGCTGCTAAACCGTTTGTGTGGCACGAAAAAAATGAAGTCACTGATCGCATGCGAGGCGTTTATCAATGAACTGCAACATCCCGAACTGGATGTGAGTGTAGTGGGCAGAATGGATACACAGATACCACGCCATGTACTGGACAGAGTCTATGAGCTGATGCTCACACAGAGCTTTGGTGAGTTCTACAAGCAGTTGGAGCACCTACAGTGGGTGGAGCACACAATTGTGCTGCACAAGTTGATCCTCTACATGCACTGCACCAGATTGAAGGCGGTGCAAATGGCGCTGGATCAGCTGCAGTTAGAGTTTCCTTCAAAATTGCAATTGTATATCCTTGATGTGCTGGTATTAGCACTAGGCGTTTATCTGGCATCTTTTTTCTTTTGATGGGAGCCAGCATAAATGTTGGATTTTGTTTCGTTTTTGTTCTGCAAGTTGGGCAGCAGGAGTTACCTCTGCCTCTCTGAGCTCGGCAGACGTTTCAATTAAATGCGCGCAATGTTTGGCAATTTGCACGAACACATGGGACTGCTCCGCACAATGTTCAACGCCTTTTTGGAGTTGGCATTTTGAAAAATAGATTTCTAAAACGTTTAAGCTGCTGCATGTGTCTTGAATTTTAAACTCCAGCTACATATTAAAATTGCGGCAAGGTAAATGCAAGCTAGACGGCATCCAGCTCACAATCTCGACGCTTCCAACCCCCCTTATAATAAGAGCCACCCCCATGTAGCATATGTCTGTGCCGCCAAATAGCACAAACGTGACCAAAGTTTTTGTGACTCTTCCTTGTGCATTGTTGGCAGGCGATCATTTATCTTAAATGCCAACTCCAGGAGCAGGGGTCACCCATTTCTTTGTATGCGGTGTCCTAACGTCTTCTTTTGGGCACCGTTATACGTATGTCTATATATATGCAATATATATATATGTGCGTTTTTTCTGGTCATATGCTAGGCAACCAAGTGCGTATCTGGGGGCAACGAAGAAGTCTCAAGGTGCGCACCGGCTGCCCTTGCCGGAAGTGGACGTTGGAGAAATTCATGAACCTAAGCGGCTTTAAAGTGCAGGACAACGCCTCACTGAGTTATTAGCGATTCCATGCTGGAAAGCGTGACCAACGAGCTTAGTAGGGTAAGAATGATTTAGGAGAGCACCAGCTAAAAAATTACAAAGGAAATCGAAAACGGAAAAGTTGCCAAGAGGAACTAATAAGAGATTTAAACAGCAAAGCAGAAATTTACGTAAAAAAAAATGGAACATTTAAAAGAAAAGAAATTTTGTTAAATTAAATGAATAAATCTATTGTGAGGTAATTTTGAATTTGATAATGAAAGAAGACAAATTGTAGTTCAAATGGAATATTATGGTTATTTAATTGAAAATTGTTATAAAAAATCAATATGTTAAGTTTTGCATTCTCATACATTTTCTTAATGATATTTGCATGCAAATCTATAAGCTTTCTATAAAAATTAAAAAATAAAATGCGTACTTAAAAACAATTTAAATATTTTCAACTCAACTGGCCAAAGAAAATTCTTCAGCAAACGCTAGAGTTTTGCCATAAACACAGCTGCTTATGAAACTTTTGTCGAAAAACAATTACAATGCAAACATGGACCCAAAACTGAGTTTTTGCCCGCCTTTGCATAACTTTTAAATTTTGTTGTTTGCTCTGAGACTTTTTATGCTGCTGGCAACCCATGATTATATATATATATATATATATATATATGTGTGTGTGTGCGTATGCCATTTTTCACCTTCCTATTGCTTCCTGTCGTATTAAAATTGCAAAAATTTTAATCTTTTTGAAAAGTATTTTACTGTATAGATTCTGCAGTAGAACGTTCACATAATGTCCCTATTGGGTTTTTACTTCAAGCAGCAGCAGCAGCAGGAGCAGTGGCAGCAGCAGACTACAACTGAGAATTTATGTATGTATTCAGGGGCATCACAATTTCCCATGCTCGCTTAGCAATAAAAGGCATATCCTGTGTAACGATATAACGTTTCCCCTTGCCAACTTTTGACTGCCTTTCGGCAGACCAGGCAAAAGTTTTTGTCCTTGCCGATGCCAACGACGTAAAATTTTTATAGACACGTAGGTGTATATATGTGTGTGCTTGTGTGTGTGTGTGTGACTGTGTGTGTGCTTAAATCCCAGTTTACTACTTTAGGTGTTTACCACACAAAGGGCAAAGCCGCCGCTTCTCGCTGCAATCGTCGAATTATGCAGCAATCGTGGATAGATGGAGGAGGAGCTAACTCTGACTCGGAGTCTGAGACAACGACTGAGATTGTTTTGGCGCTTGATGAAAGATTTTTATCATGCAAATAGTTGCTGCTACTTTTATGGTAGCTACTAAATTGGATTTATATCGGCATCTGCTTGCCTGCTGAGCTTTAAGCCAGCGAAATCCAGCTAAAACTTTGCACATTTATCAACTCGCCTCGAAATATGTTTTAATCATATTTATAAGTCTTGCACGTTGAATGCTTATTTGGGGCGTCTCTTTTGGCATGCCAGTCACACAGGCTGGCGGCCATTTAACGTGACCATGCCCACTTAACTTATTGACATTTGGCCTGGCCGGTGCCACCAGCCTCCCAACTAAACCCCCAAAACTCCCACAAAAAAAATTGACTTTCGTACATTTAACGAACCAGCAAAATCTTCTGCTTCAATTCAAAAGAAATACGAGAATATGTATTTCCATTTGGCCACAGGGCCTGTTGTCCTTTTTGGTTGGTTGGCTATTGTTGTTGTTGTTGTTGTTGTTGTTGTAGCTTTGTCCTGTTGTTAGCTATAATCCAAGCGCGTGCTGCGCGGCTCGCGGCGTTGTCCTGTGTGTCCTGTGCTGTGCCTTGTTCTGCGCTGTTGCCTTTTGCCTTTATCTAATTTATTTCCCTTTGGCCCCAGCAACGCTTCGGCTTATTTGCATTTGCTTGTTAATTTAAAGCATCTTCCATCATTTGTTGTTAGCTGCCATCTTCCCCTTATTACCACCCAACCCACCCCCTCGTTCTCTCCACCGATACCACTCACCATTGTCGATACTTTGGATTGAGTTGCCGTTTTCCGTTGCTTGTTTGGCATTGATGATGGCATTATTATTATTATATGTTGGCGCCTTCTTCTCGTTGCTGCTTTTGTTTGCCCTGTTGCCCTTTTACCGTGTGCCGTGTATTCTTATTTGGCATTACTTCCGCTTCCGTTGGCTGCCACCAGTCACCATTATCATCATCAGCTCCTGTGGCTCCTTAGCTATTTGCATGTTGCCATTGTTGGCGGCAGAAAAGAAAACTTTTTCATTTTTCCCATTTCGGTTTTCTTTTTCTTTTGACATTTTCATTAAAAATTGTTGCATAAAGTGAATTATGTCGCACGGTGCACAGTTTCCAAATTAAATGTGCCCAAATTTATGGTAGCCTCTATTGAATTTTAATGATTTGTAATGCAATAGGATTTTGATTCCATTAATTATGGCTTCGGGTTCAATGGACGGCACAAATTAGATGACTGTGAGGAACTTAAAAGTGCTTCGAAACTGAGGCTACAATGATTTATTGCTGAAACGTGGCGACAAGCTAAAGATTCGCTTTTAATTTCACAAATCATAAACCTAATTTCATTTAAATTAAAATAAGATTTTCTTTATTTTTTTCATTTTGCGTAGTGTATTAATCTTATATTTTTAATATTAATAATTAAATAAATACATTTATACAAATATATTTTTATATAGATATCTCAACCTGCGCCCTTTACTATTAAAATGTATTTATATTTTTTTCCATTATTTCTTTCTGTCGTTTAAAATTGATTTACTTACATATCAATATTTGATTATTTCCAAAGTTAATAAAACAACAAATAGTTCTAAATAATTTAATTGTCCTTTTAATTTTATTTAAATAATTGATGTGGACAAATATATAATTATAATTTATTTCGTTTGTGTAATTATATTGAAAAAAAAAAAGTTGTAAAAAGAATGTGGCGTTTATGCAATTAAGGGCTTACAATAAATACGTGCAATTAATGTCGAAATTATTTATTCAGTTGTGAAATGTTTGTGGTTCATTACTGGTCGAATGCATTTAAATGCATTTACAACAATGCACTAAATGTTATTTTACAGCTAATTGAAATTCAATACGTTGGAAAATCATGCAACAAAACATTGTCAGGCACTTTAAAGCATTAAAGTTGTCTGACCGCAGACCACCTGTCCGCGCGATAGCATTTGTTAATGACTCCCTTTCTCCCCTCTCTATCCACCCCTCTCTCTCTCTCTCTTTCGAAAGAGTGACATGGGTCAGCTCCCAAACCCACCCAAAACCCACAGTCGTCATTGTGCGTCCACAAATGTGGCCGTGAGCAGTCACACATAATCCTTAATGCAAACATGCCGGATACTGCTGAGGCACCAGGGCCAGGTATCAGCAGTGCCACCAATTTGACCACTGCCAGAGCAAAATTTATGCACTACACACCCACAACTGAACAACTGAACAACTGAACAACTGCACAAACTAACTGCGCGTTTTGGTTTTGGTTTAGGCAAATGGAATATTTAATTAAAACATGCCCAGACCAATTTTCACAAGAGCGGAGAGCGTGACACGAGTTGGCATAACAAAAAAATACATATTCATATTTGGTAAACTGATATCGCATTGTGAAATCATAAAAAATATATCGGTTTAAATAAACATTTTTTTGAATTAGTCATATTATAAATTTTTGTGTTTGTATTGTTTTTTCAAACAAATGACATACACGTCCATCTCTAGTTACTAATTCCACCCGGCTCTGGCTTAATATACAGTCAAGTGGCATGCAGGGCTCATCCGGCAGCTGCTGCCAGCTTCACCTGTATTCCGGATATAAGCACAATTTGTGGTTAGAGCTGGCGAGAGCATTTAATAAAGCTGCGGCTGCATTTGAAAGTCAACGCCATGTGCACATGATATTTTAATAGCAATTTTAGCAACTGAAAAAATAAAATAAAAAAAAAACAAAAGCAGGAAAATATGATGAAAATTTGTTGTATCATTTATGGATATTCGTATGTGTGTGGCCATTACATTTGAATGTTATGCGTTGCTGGGCTTCAACGCCTACCCTCGGATATGATGATGATGACGATGTGGCCTCCGAGGCAACACTCAAGACACTTTGCCACAATAAAAGTGTGCTCATAAAATTATATTGTCCAAGCAGTGCTTGCTGCTGTCCAGCAATTTCCCCAAACTCAAATCGCTGCCGGCTTATCCCCCATCATGCAAGAGTATGCAATATATGTGTGTGTGTGTGTGTGGATGTGTGTGTGTGAGTGTTTGTATTTTTATTATGCTAATAATACGCACTGGAACGGGCTTAAGAATGGTGCCTTAACAGCCAACTTGGAGTATTATGGCAGTCGAGAGAGCATTATGTGCTCTCCACTCTAGTACGGCAATATATGTGCGCCTAGAAGCTGACACTGATTTTCTGATGCTTCCACTTTTATTACAGTTTAATGACCTAAATCCGCATCGCAAATTTATGGGCATTTAAATATACGTTCTTTTATTATTTATAACAGCTGCTTGAGGGATTTATGTTAGGGCAACCCAAAATATGAAATGCCTTTTAAATATTTACAAGCTATCTTTGATAGGTACTAAGTGTCCTCTGGACTCCTTTTTTTCTCACGATGCACCATTTAGCTCAGAGAGAGTGAGAGAGTCGAATTTAAATAAAACTCAGTTTAGCTCAGAAAAATTGCATATGATGTCTTAATTTCATTTCTGCATTTCATTTGCCAATAAAAAAAATTGAGTGTGTGAATGCAGCAATAATTATTGTACTATCAGACGTGATAAAAGGATATTTAAAAAAAAGAACTTACTCAATTTTAATGTGCATATACTTTTTACCTTAGGTGTGTTGTAGAATTTTAATTAGAACTTAATTAGTTTAATGGCAAACATTCAAATGTTTATCCATTGTAGACAAAATAATCAGCAGCCTTCAATTGGTTTGGTAGTCAAAGGAAAATTCTTGGTTTTCCTAATTTAGAATTCAATTGAATTCGGTTGCCAGCCCTGGTTGTTGTGCAGTCAAATCAAGCGTCCCGTTGTCATTGTATTAACAGTTCATTTTAATAATGGCTCGGCTTACACACAGAAACAACAAGTACAGCAAACTGCACACACACACAGCGGCAGCAGAGCAGCAGAGGAGCAGAGGAACTGCTTGTAATGAAGCCTTAATGCCGTCTCCTTGCTTTCATGTTTGCCTTAACACGTGTACAAGACATTTGCAGGGGGGAGGGGGGATCAACCTCCTGCGTATTGTTTAGGATTGTCACGGGTGGAATGAGGTGGGTTGGGGTGGGTTTGGCTTGGTGTTAGGTGGGAACGTTGTTTGCTCGAGTGCGTGCCAAAAGCATGTCAAGATTTATGTCTCAGCTCATTAGGAAGCTAATTTGTCATGTGTTTCGTTTTTTGTGCATCGGTGGTGACTTTAAATTTTCAACACTTTAATTGAAAATTTGCTCAAAGGTAGCAGCGCAACGCAAACAATAGCGAAATTGCCAAACTTTTGTTGCCAGCCAGCAATGCGGAGATTAACTGTGTTTAAGTGCCACTGGCAGTGGCAGGATAACACTGGCAGCTACTGTCGCTGTTGCTGCTGTGGCAGCAGGACATTCCGCGCAGCTAATTTATGGCCACCCCTTTCACTTTCGCCGCCAAAGAAACGACGGCAAGTTAAAGAAAACACAGTGAAAAGCGACTTTGCAGTGCATAAATCTTCAACCACAAGGAATGAGTGCCGGCAAAGCGGATTACTTTTCGTGCATTGAAACAATTTATTTTATTAGATTTTTTTTCAACGCAGGATTTGTGCCTGCTCCTTGCTTTTATTTATTTTTTTATTTTTGTATCCTTTTTCGCCCCTTTTTTTTTTTGTTCGCTTTGTAGGCGTTGCGAGCGGTTTGCGTTGACAGTTTTAAAACAAAACTTGTCTACTTTGCAGTTTGTAAAATATGCAGACAATGCAGCATTTACATTATTCGGAATGAAAGCAGACACGACTATATTTAGATATTTGTAAGCAGCCAAATGGATGTTGGCAGAAAACAAGTTGACATCTTTTCCTTAACTTGGACAAATGCTCTTTTAATTGCCTTATTGCCTTTCTGTTGATAATAATACTAATATTAAAAATTGTATCTAAAATGTTATCGCATTGAAGATCTGATTGAAATAGAAATTCTCAATTAACATAATGGTATTTTGCTGTCTATACTCAAACAGAAATTATTATTTCATATTGAAATGCAGACTTAATGTAGGGATAAAACTATAAAATATTATTACTCTCATTTAATAAGTTCAATATCTTCAAATCTGATTTTATAACGTCCATCTGCACTTAGATAAAAATTAATTTACCTGACGAACCGTAACTAAAATATTTTGACATGATAATGATGACTTTTTCTTATGTTTTGAAAACTTGGAACTATTATATATTATTTACAAGGAATTCACATGATTTTTCCTTTAATTCTAGGGAATGTTATTTACAACTCTAAATTGCCGTCATTTAAGTTTTTAATCTGTAAGTTGTTACGTCTGTCAGTCTGTAATTGTACACAACTTCATTGCCAGCACACGAGTAGCACAACTACACACACACAAATGTGTGTGTAAATGTAGCCTGAAATGTGTCTGAGAGTCTGTGGTGCGATTATAACCAAAGCAGCTGTCGATTTATGCTCGGGGCTTGGACTTGGGCTTGTGTTTGACTTATAACAACAATGCACGCACCAAGCTGAAAAGCTGAAATGGTGATATCTTTTGAGCAAACGACGTGTCGACGTGGCCGGGGCGATAAGATACGCGTTGTCTAGTTGGTCAACATTGGAAGGAATAACGAACTGGCCCCGGCTGCCTTCAGGTGGTAAGTTGAGAGAATATTCGCTAATCTGCATGCAGCACGCCAGTGAGGAGTCAAAGCTGAGGCGCAACAGCAATTCATTAGCATTAGCTGCAACTGCAACTGCAACTGCAGGAGGATATAGGCGACATGTGTTGTGACTGCAGACAATGCAAAATGTGAATGCGATGCGGATAATTTTTGGTTAGGAGAAGGAGTCTGGAGGGGCGCCTGGAGGTGGAGCGTTTGAACATCGCGCATAATTGCCAGAGAATTTACGATAATGTTTTAAATTAAAAAGGATGTTCGTTGCGAGCGTTGCTTTCATTTTTATAGCCGTTAACCGCGACGCTGACGTTGCGGCATTAAAACATCTTGACGCAATTTTTGCGATAAGTCGACAGCCGCAACCACTGTGAGACCCGGCCAAAAGGATGAGACCAAGCCAAACCAAATTATACCAAAAGGCAACGGAGCCGAGACAGAGAAGAAAAAAAATAATGGCTGGATTATGTACGAATCATGTCGTCTTCGTCGTAGTCGACGTCGTCATCGTCATCGTTGTTGTTGTTCTTGTTGTCTGTTGTTTGTTGTTTGTTGTTGTTGTTGGCCATGGTCAGCGCATGTCTAGCAACAAAGATCATGTACGCCAGGGCAAAGGATAAATCAACGGCGGACCCAGCCAGGCCTGAAAAGCAGACCAACACATGCTTGTAAGCTTAAAAGGTGTTAAAACTATTTTTGTAAATTTAATGTGCGATAAAAGAAATGAAAATACTTGCAACCTACTCGTTGCACCGTTCCCGTTCCTGCCATTTCCATCAGCGCCTCGATTCCCAGGCCACGTTCTTGAGCTCGTCAACAACAAAAAAAAAAAAAGTAAAAGAAAATAAAAGGTAAAAAAACGTGACGAATGCTTAACCATTTCACGTTTAACATTTTGGAGGCATTCAGGTGCTTCAGCAGGTGAACAGCGAAAAAAAATTACGAGAAAATTGGCTAAGTGAAACTCTCTTGATCTTTATTATTTTTGCTATACAAAAAATTTTAAAATTGATATTAAAATTAAATTTTAGACATTGGTAACATGCTTTACTAAAATCTTAAATAGATTTTGGATTCTTTCGCAATGATTTTAATTAAGTTACTTTTCCCATCTATATAAGATCAACGTATGAAATTAATTTAAGTTATAAGCAATTATTCTAAAATAAAAGTAGATATTATTTCAAAATTTGTCTACCAACTTTCACTTAGACATCTTTAAATCTGTATGATCCAGACTCTGACTTTATAAAATTCTTAGCGCATATTTAATCCGTTAAAAAAAGACATATATTCCCATAGTAAAGCAGCTTTGAAATCTTTAGCATTTTAGATGGCTAATTGGAGTAAAATGCTGGAAAAGTGCTTTGGTGAAATAAAAAACATTGTCTCATCATTAGACGGAAGTGGGTAAAAGGCCAAATTGGAAGCCACTTGCAATTTGTAATAGCGCGTTTGCTTAGCTGCTGGTTGCACCTGCAAATTGGCAGCTATGCCACCAAAGAAGCTGCTCTTGCCACCGCCAATAAGACTACACAGACATTGGCCATTAAAATTGCTGGCCAAGGGGAATAGCTGCCTAATGAGCAGCAGGCCATAAATGGCCAAAACATTGTGGCAAACAAACAGGCTGCAGCTAGTAAAATTAGATAGCAATTTAAATTGGGTAGCTGCAGCAACAGAACAGGTGGGTGAGGGGTACATATGTTGCAGCCATTTGATGTTTATTAAATGTTACGGGAATGGGCGAACATTTATGCTAATTATTGTTCTTGGCAATTGAACTTGAGACGTTCACTGCGCGACTGGGCGTGGGCAGCTGCTGTCCATAACTATATTGGCAAGACGAAGGAGAAGAGGCTGAAGCATCCAACGGGTTGATCATAAATTCCTATTGGCCGGAACCAGTGAATCAATGGTGTTGCATATTTCATACTCACAGTCTGTAAAGCGACAGCGAACGACTCGTTGTCGCCAAGATCAGTGAAGTGAAGAGGACTCAGTCGGATGGATGGATGGCCAATGGCGAATGTTTAGCAGCTGCTTGGCCCGTTAGATGGTGGTTAACAGCTCTTGCTGCTCCAGTTTGTCAGCATCGGCTCGGCCTACGGCGTTAAGTATGTTAATTTAAATGAGAAAATAACGGATTTTTACGATTATGGCTTAATTACTACATAAAATAGTATGCAGTGATTATGATGATCTGTGGCAGCTAAATGGCAGCCAGTTCACTTTTAATAGCAATGCCTGCAACTGGAACTGGCCTTTGGGAGTTTGGAAGTGTTTTTGGAGTTAACGCTAGCATTTAATCTTATGGCTTAACAGCTACTGCGTGCTGTGGCAAATTAAATCGAGTCCGAATTCCAACTGACCAAAAATCAATTAAATTATATAGCAATAAGGCTTATAATTTTAATGCCCGCCTTTTGCTGGTGGGCGGAGCTGGCGCTCTGCCAGCAAAGTTCAATTTGCCATTAGTGTCTGTATGAAATCTTGGTTTTTCAACTGAAATTGCATATGAAATATGATGCGTCAAGGTGCACAGCGTTCATCAGATATCCACAAAGCGGTTAAGACAATAAAGTCATGGGATACGAGTCTAGAACTGGCCTGGTCTGGCCTGGACTGGCCTGGGCTGGCCTGGACTGGCCTAGCTTGCTCTGGTCTGGCTAAGCTGACAGGCGCATTACCGGTTCGAGGTTTGAGGAGTGTGCGCCATAAGCTTAAGCCAGGCATATTATTATCATTGTGCAGGTCAAAATGCGCTTAGCTTGCCCAAGGATATGATTCGGTTAATAACTTGATGGCCAACTTAATAAATACATATGTACACACTTGCACATTGAGTTTTGTCATGTGGCAACGCCGTGCCGTAATCATCTCAAACTTCAACAGTGACTCCCTTTCTCCCACTTCTATTCGCTGCGGCTGCCTCGACTGCTCTCGCATTCCAAGTTCAATTTCAACCTGATGGAACAGAAAAAAAACTGGCGCGGCGAGTAAAAGAACTTGCGCATTTCCAACGCACCAGCTCCCATCCTCCGTTCCCATACCCATACCCATACCCATTCCCATTCCCAATACCATTCCCGTTCCCGAAACTCGTTGCTCTGCACTGCGACGTCGACTGCAGCGGCGACTGCGCGAATGCCGACAACGTTGCCAGTGCAAAAACATAGCTCAACGCGTGCAGAACTGAAGCACGGATGCAGTGTGGCAAAACTATACAAACAAAAAAAAAAAAAGAAAAAAAAAACGAAAAATTGAACGTGAATGATCCACAAGATCTGCAATCTAACTACTACAACTACAACTACTTACCACAGAGAGTGCATATTAAAAACGGCTACCAGTGCGAAGCCGACAAAACTTCAATAAATTAAATCCAAAAAGTGCCCCAAGGCCCCCAATACACAATGCGAAATTTGTGAACGGCACCAGCAGCGGCGGCAGCAGTTTACACGGATGCAGTTTCACGTTCGCATTTGTCGGGCCACTTTTTGGGAAAGGTAGCAGCGCCGCAACTCCGCCCGCGGCCAGGAAGACAACCAAAGCAGAAGCTGTAGCCGAAGCTGAAGCCAAAACTCGTAGCACAGACCAGTTGTCCCGGCTCCGGTCGTTGGTCTGCGCAGAGCGCATGCGTGGACGTGTTTCTCTATGCATGAGCAGGACAAGAGCCGAGCCGAGAATCGGTAAACTATTATTAGGCGGTTATTGCTTGGTAATTAAAGCGTGAAAATCGATGTTTAAATTCTCATAAATTTGTGCACTTAACGCATTAATTGCAATGCATTCCATACGACTTATCTATGACATTGCATATGTGTGTATATAAATGTGTGTGCGTCTGTGTGTGTGTGTGTATTAGTTACTGTGACTGTGTGGCTCGTTTAACTGCCAACAACGACGTGCTTATGGATCATTAGTCTTGTGTATTCAATTATAGAGTAGCTGCAAAATTGGATTACCATCATCAGACACAGGGTGAGTAGACATGCATATAAATATATGTGCAGAAGTATGTTTGGCGGGGGGGGGGGGGGAAGGGTAAATTATTAATGGCAAGGGTGTTCCCATTGTGGATTATTATAAAATGACGGTAGCTTAATTCAATATGCAAATTATTTTAAAATTAAAATCTGTTCATTTATGTTGAGTCTTGCTGTAAAAAAAGTAATAATTAAATTTAGGCTACTGAAAACTATAAAATATTTCTTTAGCATAATTTCTAAATTAAATACTAGATTAAATCACAAAGTAAAGAGAAGATATAAAAGTCATTGTTAGGTTTTTATGTACTCTACCCACAATTGTAAATGTTTTACGGCTACTTTTCCCTATCAATTCAATCAATTATAGCTGGTGTCATTAGACTAGTTAATCGCTGGCTTTTGGCTGAATGCGATCGAATGATTTAAATATGCGCTTTTGTGGTTTGCTTTAAATTGCCAATTATAAGCGGAGATTTTCGATAAAGCCGAAAAGCGAAATGAAACCAAAGCAAAAGCAAACTAAATTAAAGCAAAACTCTGTGTGAGCAAAAATCGTTTGGCTTTTGCCAGCATTGTAAATAAACGAGTAATTGGCCACAGTCAAACAACAATAACAAAAACAACAAAAACGACTGGGATTGTGATTTAATCACAGCTGGTCAATAGCAAAAGCCCCAAACGCCAACACTTTGGCAGTGGAGGCGACTCCGGAGCACTTGCTCATTAAAAACGCAAGGAGTGCACAACACCGACCCTAAAGAGCTTAAACAACACAAATTCACAAACACACCCAAACACACACACACACACACACCCAAACACACACACAGACATACACCCAAACATACACACAGTAAAAGACAACAATGCAAAGTAAAACACAAAAAAATTAAAATAAATTGCAAAACAAAAACACAAAAATGAAAAAGTCGCGGCATCGAGCGAAGAGTTAACAACTTAATTGGATTTGCATGTAATTTTACTGTCCAGATTGAAAAAATCGACAGTTGTTGCATCTGAGATAAGCTGCAACGGCTGCAACAGCAACCACAGCAGCCAATCGCATCTGCCGTTTGCATGTGCCCCCCAAAAAAATCGCATACAAAACGCGCGAAAAACGCGTACAAAAACGAGTATCGGCAAAGTGAGTAGCGATTGGTTATCAAATGTTGATATCCATGTTATTGTCAATGTTAGTTTTATGGAACTGCTTTAAACTAAATGTATCCACACCCCCCATTCACCCACCTCTCCTGCTTCCCCTCCTACGTACAAAGCATTCAATTGGCGTCACTTATTGGCCATATCCATTACAAATGAACTGTTTTGCTGTTTATGCAACGCTGCCACATAAAACGCCACTCGATAGCCAAAAAGTAGCACGTATCGAAAACACTTCAAATTCCTTTCATTTTCAATTTGCGTATTGCTTTAGATCGTATTGCAACAGCGCCTTTTAAAGTCAATCCGCTGATAACTAAAAATTGTGATTATTTCAACTTTAGGTTTGTGGCATTAAATTACCGTTAATTTACAGTAGCCATCAACATTTGTCTGCCATTAATGTGGTCCAACTGGCAGCCTCTGGGTTATCAAAAAATGATTTTGGACAGGTGCCAGACACCAACAGACAACAGCGACGGTTAATCATTTTATTGTAAATATTTACCCTTTTGTGGCACACAAGCAGATATAAAATTTTACCTTTAAAAAAATGTGGAAAATAAGTTTTTGTTAATTTGAGTAGCATTATAAGTTCCTTGGTTTTGCAATGTCGATATTTATCGATTGCTGTAATCGATATTAATTATTAATCTGTAAACATGAACCTTAGCTTAGAAACATTAAAGAATTGGTATATTCAAATCATATTGCACAGCAGCAAATCAAATCATTTTCTGTATTTATTTGCGCTTGAAGTGAGTATTTTAGCCACTTTTAATGGCTACTAGTGACTTAATAATAACATGGTAACTTAACAGCACTTTACAACATTGATATGGATATAGATCGATGTGAAAGATATATTAATACATTTGATGAACTTTAAATGCGACCCTCGTTTGCATAACGAACTGTGCTCTGACAGCAGCGCATTCCCTATCCGAACACGCCCGAAAATTAAACATGTCAGCGCATTAAGTTTGCTGCTGATAAGCCAAAAAAGAGTCCTTTATAGCCAACATTTGCAGTTCGCTTCGAATATATATATATATATATATATATATATATATATATATATGTGTCAGTGCAACGAGATTCGCGAAATGCGCCTGGCTTCACCTTTGAATGTTTATGCATATATAGGAGAACAACAACTCCTTTGGGGCCCGGCCATTCGCTGGGTGCCATAAATTTGAGTGCCTTTCTGATTATTTCTATAAAAATAAATACTCATAAGCAGTTCATAAGTTTTGCGTTTGTGGCTTTTGTTTTTTCGTGGCTCCTTCGATGAGGCAGGCATGGGCAGGAGGAGGGCAGGAGGGCATGAGCTGTTTGCATTTTGGGCTTGTTAGGCCTTGCGAGTGCATGCCAATGCCATAAATTAACGTCAATTGGCGGCGCAGTCTACCAGATCACGGCAAACTGCGAACGGACGGAGGAGCGGAGGAGCGCAGCGAGCTGTGGAGCTGGAGCTGTGCATGCGCACATAAATCTCGATCTTGGCTGCGGCGGTCAGCAAAGTTCATGTATTCATTTCTGACATGACTATCTCGTTGTGGCCCGTAGGAGTGGGGCATTTAAATTGTGAAATAAAAGTAGAAATTGCTAGTTTAATAAACAAAGAATCGTCACAGGAAACATAAAAAGCCAGCGGCCAATTTAGCGGCATTGGTTTTTTTTTCTTCATATGTATGAATTTGACTTTGATTGTATGTGTGCAATTTTGTATTTGTGTGTTTGTGTGTGTGTGCCTCATTTTGATTGAATTCAAATCGCAGTCGCATAACATGCCACAGCAGACAGCAAAAAACAAACAGACAAACAACAACAACAAAAAAAAGGCAAGCAAACTCTGCAAAATAATTGCAACAAATCGAATATTAAATACACTTTGCGATGACAGCTAATCAATTTATTTAAAAATGTATATTTAAAACCTTTAAAGTCTTATAGGACAGACTATACATATATATATATATATATATATATATAATACAAATAAAAATATATATATATATATTTGCTTTCATCTTGAACGCTTAACAAAATCGACAAGAAAAGTTTTTGGCATTTGGGCAGTGTATCGGGAGCATAAAAAACGCTTTTGCTGGCAAAAATGTCAAAGTCATTTAGCCCGGTGTCGGGGAGTGGTAACGACGACAACAACAACAACAACCACAACAACATCAAAAACAACAAGAACGGGAACGGGAACGGAAACTGGAAAGGCGACGACAACAGCAACTACAACTAAGACAGATGCATTCAAGAGATGGAGATGGCGACTTGTGGCTGGGCCTGGGCCTGGGATGGAATGGGATGGGATGCGATGGGATGGCAGCTACCGTTTGTTTGCCCACGCCTTGGCCAACAAGTGTATGGCAAAGTCAGCGTCTGAATTGTTCATCAAATGAACGCTAAATGCAGTCAACGGCTAAGAGAACCAGAAGCAGCAGTAATATCAGAGGCAGAGGCAGAGGCAGACCCCAACCACAGCACACCACACAATGCAACATTTAAGCAAAACAAACAAACAAACAAACAACAACAACAACATCAACAAAAAACGAAGCAAAACGGGAGCCCAATTTAAGTTGCAAGTCTTTTGTCTCTCTCACGCGGCGGCAACTAAGAGACAGAGCCAGAGTCAGAGCCGGTTCCAACTGACCGAGCGTCTTCTTTCTTTCTTTCTGTTTTTTTTTTTTTTTTTATTTATTTGTTGCTTGTGGTATCTTCAATTTTTCACATGCTCCTCGGATACATCATTGTCAAGTGCCGGCTGCCTAATGAAAGTAACGAGCGACAATGGCAAACAACTTGGGCTTGTCAGCTTTATACGCGTACAGAACCATCAAATTACATGCGAGATTGTCTTGCTTAGAACTGTCCAGTGTGCGCTTCCAGCCTTCACATTGCGCCCAGCTCCCAGCAATCATTTGACATCCTTGGAACGCAGCACAAAACGAAACAAAACGAAAAGAATCGGTAAAAAAAAAAGGCTAAACATCTCTTGGCACAATCGAACACTTTGCTGGCAGCATACAAGCGCTCCAGATTGATGTCCTCCTTAAAGGCAAATGCATTCCAGGAATATGCTAATGCTCCGCTCAAGTATGTAACTGAAGCTAAACTATGCAATTGAAGTACTGAAGCAGTTTTCAGCCAAAATGGTAAAAGGAAACGTGTGCCAACAGTTTTGGCCAATTGTTGCTCAAACTGAGTAGTCAAATTTACTTAAGGATGTGAACTAATTTGGCTAACTTCAATCCAAAAACAGATTAAAACAAGTTAAAGTAAGTTGCTCTAAAGGATGAGAGAACTCGATTAGGTGTTAAACTTTAACATAAGTTTCACACTTTAAGCAGAACTTTCGTGCCTATTAAAATTTTTAGAAAATACTACATTAAAGTATGTACATTTGTGTACTTAAAACTTACTAAAACTAAAAACACCTGATACCCATTTATTATAATTATTGCTAAAGAGATGCAGCATTTTGCTTATGATAACTTTTTAAGAGCGCTGTAAAATAATCTTAAGCAATGTCAGCTTGACAACAAAATAAGTAAAAAAAAGAAACTTCAGGCAAATTGCTAGCATATTTTGAGCATATTTTAATAAAGCAATTGCAATTTATTTATGCAGCACATGCCACACGTGCCACTCATGCCGCACACAGAGGATTATCTGGCAAATGCAAAAAAAGAACAACCAAAAAAAAAACAGCTAAAAACTTTTGCTGTTGCGCAAAATTTGTGAATTTATATGCAAGTTCATAAACAAAGCACTAAAAGGATTTAAGTTTGGCAACAGACAACAATAACAAAAACATCAGCAACATTGAGAGGAGCAACAATGGGGCACAATGATGCCATAAACAATAAACAGGCAAGTTGGGAAGCCTCTAAATTGTTTTTTGCCAAAGCCGGCACAAGCCACAAAACACACACAAAACTATGCCGCAACTCATTGAGAAGAGTCGCAGGGATTAAAATTGTTTGTGGGACGGGGGGAAAAAGGGGTAGCTGAGATCTTTGCAGTCTCAGTGACTGGGATTTGTGCAGCCAAAAAGTTGAAGTGACTGTGTGAAATTAATTGTTGGCCGTCTATGTCGACGTATCCAGTTGCCAAGTAAAACTTGGATGCGTTTGCAGGCATACTTAAGCCAGAACAAAGCTATCACTTACACATGCAGGGCGTGGTGCTGGCTGGCAAGGACTAGCCCAAGGACCAAGCGGACCTCATGCGAAATTCAATTAGGCGTCCATGACGTGCCACATTGCGCATCAAGGCAAGAAAGAGTTGTTGTTGTTGTTGTTGTTGCAGTTGTTGCCTGGGCAATAAAACACAATACAGAT
Organism: Drosophila longiperda; assembly: GCA_035042125.1. NCBI lineage: Eukaryota > Metazoa > Arthropoda > Insecta > Diptera > Drosophilidae > Drosophila > Drosophila longiperda. Next base: position 14,139,028 of record JAWNLV010000107.1, read on the forward strand.
AATTTGGCGCCTTCGTTTTTTTCAATTTCTTGGAAGCCAAGACTCTGTAATTTGCCACATAAGTCACTGGAGTCAACCCAAACGAAAGAGTCAATCTGCCAGCCCCCTCAGCCAGCCCTAAACCAACAGCTCAATTTTTGTATACCCTAGAAGAGGGTCTTTTAAATATATTGTATTACTTGAGCACTGAGATTAACTAGTCTTTCAAATCAGATATTTAAAGGTAAAAACTTTAGATCTTTCTCAAATATAACTGCTCTTTTTAGGATTGATCTCTTCTGACCTGCTACAGATATGTTGATCAATATTTTCTGGATATATAATCCAATATTCAATATAATTAAAATCTGTACAATTTTAATTATATTTATATATTACAATTTTATATTATAATGTTGTTGTTTAAAGTAAATCGGAAACAACAATAAGACTACTTAAAATAAGTTAACTTTTTTTTTTATATTTTATAAACATAAATATTAAAAAGAGTGTTCATAACTCAACATTTCGCAGATTACTTTAAGGCAATGATTTTTTTTGGTTTTCATTCTCTTTAGCTGCTGCAGTCTGACCTCATCTGTAAACGAGTTTGTTTTTGGGGCGTGGTCACTGGCCGTGTTTGGGCGCGCCACACCCACATCCTCTGGAGCGGTCACGCAATCCACCAAGTCTGCCAAGCTGCACTCACACTTTCAGTGGAGCCTCAGACTGAGACTGAGCAGCGTATTAAACTAACAAGATTAATGTTTAAATTGTAAATTGCTTCTTAGTCTAATTACGATGTGTTGTTGTTGTTGTTGTTGCCAATGTTACTATTGTTGTTGCTGTTGTGGTTGTTGCTGCTGTTGATCACAGTGATCATCAGCAAAAGACTCCCTTGCAAACTGCTGCTCAATTCTGCAGAAAATTTTCCTTTTTAATCGTTTGCTTGTGTGTGTGTGTGTGTGTGTGTGTTGGTTTGTATCTTGTTGCAACCGACCATTTTCGAACTTTAATTACAAAAACTAACACAACAAGCTGCATCAACAACAAGATGGTCAGCAAACCTGAGCACCTGAGCGACTCCAAGCCAATTACAAAGTCCCAACCAGGCAACAAGTTAAGATCTGTTTTATTTTTGCTCCATTGCCTTTGTTGCAACCGTTGTGTTGCATTCTTTGCAGTTGCTTTATTAAATTTCTAATCACTTGGCCAGATTTACATGCAGATACGCTATGAATCTGAGCCAAGCTAAATATGGTCAGCGTGCTGGCCATATTACAAAATTGTATCTGCTCAAAAGTGACCCATACAATTTGTACAATTTTTCTAATTTTCAGATCTAAAATATTTTATTATTATATCCATATTCCATTTGTTATTTTAGCAACTTGTTTACATTGCATAACTTTTCGATTATATTTAAAAATAACTTCTTTAAAAATGAGAACAATACAAAAACTTACATTTAGTTTCAGGTAGTTCAGGTTGGAATTGGATTTGATACTCTTTAAGTTTTATCGAACATATATATATATATATATAGCAAAGCAAAGATTCATTGTGTGCATTACAAATAGTAAACTGAATGCAAATTTGTAGCTTGGTAACGGCTGCTTATTTCCGAGTTATGAGTATGCCACCGAACCCTAATCGAGCCCATACAACGGTAATTGCACTGCAGATAAATATCACTGTTAGAAAGCCCACATGATTGCAATTGCGATGGGGTACTGCTGATGGTGAGGTGCAACTGGAAATGGTCAACTGGAAAACGGCAAGAGCCAGACTAAAGGCAACTGCAATTGCAACTTTCTGGTCAAGTTGACGTTGTTTGCGCACTCGGGGAAAAAGTGGTCAGCAACAGAAAATGGTAAGACGAGCCATAGATTGGCAACATCTTCGTTTCAGTATCCCTCCTCGTGCCTCACCCTCATACCGGTCCTGTCTAGAACCTGGCCAACATTCGAAAGCAAAACGAAGCAACGCCAAAGCCAAAGATGCTTTATTAATTTTAACCGTTTGCTGCGTGCCTGACTGAAGCTGCTGACTTGGTCTTGGACTTGGACTTGGAGTTGTTTTTGTTGTTTTTGTTGTTGTTGTTGTTGTTTTTGCTGCTGTTGTTGCTACGGCTGGAAGCACGGCAGTTGTCGTGAGACAAGTTTATTTGGCTCAGTGCCGTGTTGACGTTTAATAAATTTACGAATTGTGGCCGTGCGCGGCATGTGGGCAATTCTCATTCGCAATGGTCTCCATTGGCATTGGCATTGGCAGTTAGACAAAGTACGTGCTCTTTGGTCAGCTTGTGCTCCTGCTGCGGTTTCTGCAGCAATTCCAACTGCTTACTGTTTGCAACCGATAAGCGTGGTGGTTTGCCATGCGGTGCATCATCAATCTTGCGGCTTTACGAATGCCGAATGCCAGTTGCCGGCCATTTTAATGCGCCATATCAATCGTTGCTATAAGCCATGGCTTAGCGCAAAACTCTTAATTTCTTTTAAATACATAACTTCACATATATATATATACATACCTATGTATGTAGAAAGGAACAACAGTCGAACTGCACTCAAGTCTTGAGTTTTGAGTGCACTTTTGTAAATGCAAGCAAAAACACATTTGCTGCAGTAATTAAAATCTTTGACTGAAAAAGGCGTCATCATTGTCGTCGTCGTCGTCTTCTTCTGTTTGTGACTTTGTTTCGCTCTGTGCTCTGAGTGCCTGGCAGTGCAGCAGCAGTAGGCAACTAGCAACAAGCAACAAGCAGCAGGCAACAATCAAAAGATAAACTGCCGCCAGTCGCAGGTTGCAAGTCGCCAGTTTGCAAGTTGCTGCTGCTGCATTCATTGAAGTCCATTTAGACTGCAATTAAAAAACTCACAACTTATACGGCAGCAGGGGGGGCTGCAGTCTTGGTGGAAGGGGTGCAGTCTGTGTGTGTGTGTGTGTGTGTGGGGTGGGGCTTACGCAGATAAGGGCAAATGCAGAGCCAGTAGCTGCTGTCAAGACACGGGCAAAAGGCTTCAAGTTCACTTAACTTTGGCATAAATGTGAAGCTTCCAGCGAAGGAATGTGCGGCGGCTATCTCTAGACACATACACATGTACATATATATAAATATATATATATATATATATATATGTATATGTATATATTGGTTGTACCACCTTGACAACCTGTTCTCTCCAACTGGCCAGAGACAGAGCAAGACACAACTGACAGCACACAAAAAGTAAATTAAGTGAATAAGACAAACATGTTTGTAAAAATTGTGCAAATGCTTTAAATATTTAGGTAGGTGGACGTAAGACGACTGGAAAATACTTTAGTACATTGTTGCTCAGGAAAATTGGTAAATAAGTTTAAAGGGCACATCCGATTTGGCTCTGTGTAGTAGACTTAAGATTAACCAACCATGTAGCTAATGAGTGTCTAGTCTAGAAAGAAAAGAAGCACGTAGCACGAAATGCTGGCAAATTGTGGCAAGATACCTTGCATATGCCAGGAACTTTAATGAGTATCTCTGTGGAAGGTCTCATAAAGCGGCAGATTGTGAGAATCGTAAGAAAGATTCAACTATATGGCTGAGATATATGTAAGCCAATTAAAGTACTCAGAAATCACCAATGCCAAATAAATAGCATAGTAAAAATTAACAAATCTTTTTCTGTTACTTAAATCTCTTCTTTTTTTTTAATTTTGTATAACATATAAAAAGAATGAACTTTCTTTTCTTTACATTTACTTAACACTTTATATACAAAATCATGAAAAGGGTAGCCACAATGGATTGGAATTCGGACTTTATATTCTACAAGACCTTTTTTCAAAAAATCAAATTCCAAAATGAAATATTCTACTTTTCGAGCGACAACTGTAGCTTATAAGATATGTCTCCACTGTTGACTGTTGCTGTGTGTGTCTCTGCCGATCGATCACTGACAGAGAGAGAAAGAGAGATCTACAATCTCAATCTGGACGGGATTTAGCCTGCACTCAAAACAACACTCAACACTCGTTGTCAGCACTTGAAGCGAATCGCAGGAAGACAAATGGCCAACGTTTCTGTTGCTGACAGCGCAACGCGTTGCCAAACGTAGCATCCTGGCCAATGTCCAGCTGCAGTCACATCCCCAGCTGCCCAGCTGCCCCAGCTCAAATGCCAAAGAAAAGGCAGCAGCAAGTATATTTTTATTTAACAGCTCTTGGCCCCCAAAAAATATAAGTTTCTGGCTTCATAAGGTCGTTTGTCGCACACGTTGACTTGCACTTGCAGTGCCATAAATTAGATTGAAAACGAAGCTGTAACACTGAATGCCTGTCAGAAAAGGGGGGTAGGGGGCGACGGTAACTGGCAACTGGCAACTGAAATCGACAACAAATCAATTTTTGTGCTATTGCAGCAGAAAATGCTGCTGCCCCTAAAAGTTTTCCCTTTTTCCCCCATTTTCGCATAGTTTTCAATTTGCCCATCAAATGGGTGCACAGCTGGAGATGGAGATGGAGCTGGGCGCTGGCGCTGTAGCTGTAACTGAAGCTGGGCACAATCTGTGCTGCTTAGATGGCCAGTAAAAATGCCATTTCCGCTTGTTGCCGTAAAAACTTTTAGGCAAAAGTATTTCGCTCGTAAAATTGCGACTGACACAAGTGTTGACTACTGTGTGTGTGTCGTGCGCCATTCTAGTTACTGTTGTTGTTGTTGTTGTTGCTGTGGGAACTGGAGTCTGGCTGTCGTTATTACTATTTAATAGTATACTGGACTTTTATGACAAGCGGCACAGTCGGCCATTTTGCTGTTGCGCCTTTTCACACATTCATTTGGGGGCAAAAATTGACGAGTGCGTTATTCACATTTTTCCGTTGAGCAATAAAAGTGGCCAAAATGCCAAGCAATTTCAATTACAGATTTCAGACGACAAGTTGAAAGCAACCCCTCCAAAGTCACCCCACAATAACAAAAGGGAAAAAAAGCAGAAATATATTTCAGACGCTGGCAAAGTCAAATCAAGTCTGGGGTAAATGCACCTTGAATGGCATTTTGGGGGGGTGCGACGCACCTTACGCGTGTCGTCATCATTGGCAACATCATCAGGCAATGCTCTTAAGTATGCTCACATTTTATTCATTGCCTTGCCCCCGTCCATCCATCCATCCAACGCCCTGTTCGTCTCCATGCCACAATTGACCAGCCTTGCGTAACGCATGCACATTTATAAGAATTGCGCATAACTTTAAGCAAAGCTGTCGGGGCACACGACCCAGCTCAAGTCCTTGCCTCCTTGCCTCCTTGCCTCCTGCCCTGCCATCCTGCCCAGTCAACGCGAAACTGCGCTGGCCACAAGATGTGCCCCAGCCAGATACTTGGCCACTTCACCACCCTGTCTATAGCATAGCATCATTGCTGTTTGCCACAAGGACGCCAAGTCGCCTCTCGCAAATGCCAAATCTCAAGGGTGGCATAAATGTTGTCCTTCAACTTGCTCTGCTCGTCCTTCTTCTGCTTGGTAGTTCTCATTGTTGCTGGCTGATAGCTTAAGTGGCTGCATTATTGTCGGGGTTTAACTAACACTAAAACTGATTGATTTTAATTTTCATCCATTTACATTCATTACGTTTTATTGGCCAAGCCATCAGTTGCCTTGGAGCTTGCAACTTGATGGATTACATTTATTAATTGGTATTATAATATTCCGAGTACTCAAAAGTATTTAAATTTTAATAGTATGCTGAAATGCGGAAAGTAATAAATAATAAAAATAATATAATATAATAATTTGCAATCTACAATTGTCAAAATATATTTATCTGATATTAAAAATGTTGCAAATTTATATTAATAACACATTAATATAACAAATCATGCATAATTTGAAGCAACAATTGCAGAAATGACAATAATTAAAAGCGAAATGTGGAATCGAAAGAGAAAACTAATTCAAAATGTTCTCTCTTAGCTGTAAGTGTAAAATGCGAACGAAGAGTAAATTTCCCATTGCGCCTGTGCGTATGCAACGCGGTTTGAAGCCAGTTGCATGGCAAACCAAAACAATGAGTACAACTCACACCCACACACAGGCACGCATACACACACACACTCAGGTTGTTACACTTGTTCGACGGCAGACTTGACGTCTCCAGGCATGTTGCCATTGGCAGACAGCGTGTCCTTGTCTCCGGCTTCTGGCTGTGCCAAATCAGTTGCGGTTTGCAAACGCGGCACAACACAACGTGCAAGCGGATCCGGTTGATTTTGGGAACGTTCCTGTTAACGCTTTGCTTTGCTTTTCACTGAGTTTCGCGTGCGTTTTTTGTTTTGGTCGAAAATCAAACTTGTTTGCACTTGGCAAGAGAACGCGTCAATTTCCGCTTGGTTGCATTTTGAGTTTTTGCCATTGAGCTCAAATTATTCAAGTTCAAGGCGTCGAAGGGTTGAAGTTCCCAGCTCCCAGTTCCCAGTTCCCAGTCTCAAATTGAAGGCTTTTGCATATTATTACTACGCGTGTTAATTTCTTAATAACGATGCGGAGTGTGTGGGACGCGTGTGTGTCTGCATTTATGCATAATTGAATAACGAAGGTGAAAATTGAAATGTTAACAAATTGAATTTGCGCTCTTACCCACTGTCAGCGGCTACTATCAATTGACTTGAGCCAACAAAACTTCTACTTCGTCAAGTGAAATTGCTTAACGAGCCAAGTCGACAAGTCCAAGAGTGAACTACGTGCAGCCAGTAAATTTTCTAATTGGATTAGGAGTCAACAAACCCGCCAAGCAACAAGGTAAGCGTCATGAACTTCAACATCCAACTGACAATCAAGTGGACCCCGTTTTGCACAGACAAAGTCTTCTTCATGGTTCAACAGCGGCTAATTGCTGCGGGGAACTTTGCCGGGTAATGAGTCAGGCTGGCTGCCAAGGCTGGCAATCGGTTGTCATGTGATATGAATGCTTAATTTGGCCAGGCTCCGATTTCTAAGCCGAAAAAAAACACTCAATAGGTTTTCATTGAGTTTAATTTCCGGTCATGATTAAGAGCAGAAATTCTGCTGAATTTAGTGTGTGTCTTTTTTTAAAGGAAGTGTTTAGCTGCTTGAACATTAAAGTTTATTATTTGTTTTTAGTGTTTATTCTTGTTAACATAAATGTTCTTTCTTAATTTAAATACAATTTTACTGGGCTGAGCTTTTTTTATCTAATATAATTGAGTGCAATGGCGTCAGTGTGAGCACTTTTCTTTATAACCTGTTCTTTTTTTTGTTAACCGCAGATCCCTGAGAGAATTGCAGCACGCAACTAGCATAGAGGAATAAATAAATTTTCCCGCATATCATTAACACTTAGCAAGTACAAGCCATTAAAATGACAATGTTTTACGCCATTTATATTAATTTACTCACTCTGCTTGCAAGTTGTGTCAACTGCCGCCCCACCCCCACTCCGCGCTCCACGCTGTACAGATAAGCAAGCATTATGCAAATTGCAGTGGAGAAGCGTCACCTAATAATGAATACTAATTTACTCATTAACGCTCTGACACCGTGCGAGAAAACATTATTTCTACTTTTTGTTAGCCTGGCTTTAAAGCCAAGTTTCACGTGTGTGCTTATTACATATGAATTATTAAAATTAATTAAATAGCTGCTATTTTTTTTTTGGTACAACACAAAGTGCAAATGAAGTTGAATGTGGCTAATCATGTGTCTTCCAGACCAAACATATAACAAGAGTTTACGACTATGTGTGTGTGTGTGTGTGTTTGAGTGTGGCATGGGATAATTAAGAATTTAATTATTTACACACCCAAGCACAACAAACGGGTACAGACACAACATACCCTCTTTGTGGCTGGAGTTCTATTTTTGGAGGCCATACAATATTCATAATTCTTCATTAAACTCATAAAATCTCAGCGGGGGAATTTTGTGTGCAATTTTGAATATCTTGCAATTTTGGGTCCTCGACAACTGTTTGCATTTGGGCTCAGTGCCTCTTAGTTGCCTGCTGTCCATGTTGCTTAATTGAGGGTGTTCCACAGCACAGCTTTTAATTGTTTATGCAACACGTCATCTGTCACATGCAACACCATTTAATTATGTACACAAAGCAAAAGCAGTTTATCACATTTTTAATGTGTGCTAAATTTTAGTGACGTTTTCTATACCTTTCACTTGTGGCAAGATCAATATATTAACTACCTGTCAACAAGTTGCAGAAAGTGGCCGAGTTCAATGTTATTTACAGTCAATTAAATGCCAGATAGCCATCTTTATAAGGCCGTAGAGTATGCAACAAACATTTTAGAATGAGAAAATCTGCAGCATTAATTAACTATTTTATTTGTATAGAAAATGCTTAATTCTGAAGTTCGGCTAGTCTTTGGCAAATGTATGATATTTTTTTTTAAATATTTATGTTGTCAATATTTCAGACAAGGTTTCGACTATAAATTTATAGCTTAAATTTGCTGAGGTAACATAATCTCAACTGGGCAACATCAAATTGGAGATGTAACCGAGTCGGATGAGGTCTATAATCAAATCTGACTAGGAATTTATAGGAAACTGTATTTCCACAATGAAAAAAAACCTCATTTTAATAAAAATATTGTTGCCCCGTTCTAAACTGAATAATTGTCTATCGCAGATAATTTTTTTAAAATTATTTTTAGAGTAATTTACTTAATTACATAAGTATAAAATAATCAATTTTGGTATTTGATGGTTGAATGAATCGAATTTTACCTTGATTATCTGCTTGGAAATAACTGACTCTTGTTTCAACAAATGACAATTAATAACTCAAAATGACAGCATTTTGCTTGTTTGGAGAAATAATTTCCAAAACTGCAATTCTGTGTTGATAAGTAAATATTATTTTAATGCATTTATAATTATGTAATATTTATAATATATAAATTGGTGTTTCAGTTACTATATTTGAATGAAATGTGATACTTATGATATATGTTTATTACACCAATGGCTTCATTCTTTCCACTTTATGTACTTTGAATAGGAATTGTAATAATAGCTCGCAAAACATTGAAAGCACTCCAAAACGATTTAATTACATAATCACCACTGCCCAAGGGGAGAAGTAAGTTCAAATTCGTATCGAGGCGAAATCTATCTACGATTATATCGTGCTGCAAATGATAATATATATTATAGGATTAAAACATTTGTGTCACATATATATATATATATATGTTATATATAACAATTCACTCACATCGTAAGGACAGCTGTGATTCATATTGCTGACGGTGTCCAGGTGAATTGCCCTGTAAATAGCACTGGCAATGGGATTGCGGCGTTTAGATTCTAAAAAGCGACAAGCGTCAATGTCGAAGTTGTATATCAGTTGATTGGTGGCGCCACGCCGCCTACATTCGAAACGTATCTGCAAATTCGTCCAGCCAGTATATTTGTATAGGTGCAGGGAATGCTTTTAATCATACCTACCGTTATATTTGTAACCGGAACCTGAAGCAATTTGACCGTTACTTTTAAATCCTTAATGCCTCGACTCACCGGCTTTATAATGCAGTGTTCGAATACTGCAAATTTTGGATCCACCGTCTCGCATTCAAGTCCCTTTATATTAATTACCCCATCACAAATGGGTGAGAGAATCAACCCTGCCAGAAAAAGGGGGAGAAGTACTTTTTGCATGATCTGACAACTGGAGTTATATTCTCCGCCAATGAATTTAGACTGATTTTAATTTTACAAATACACCAGCATTGTATAAATGATAGGCATCTATAAATAATTGTAATTATACATCGATTAAATTTAATCTGTACATTGCAGGTATAAAGTTTAAAAGTTCAAAATATTTTATATGATAATTAGGTAGCCCCCAAATGAGGGTTATTATAATTTAAAAGTAATTATATTTTTAGTCACGGCTAAGATTGGTACATTTTGCAAGAGATACAGTACGTATCAATTACATTCGCCACTTGCCCCATAAGCAATACATGTGGCAATCACTTGTTGACAAAAATTTGCTCATCTGCTGCTGACAGACGTAGTGACATTATTGTTGTTGCCACGTCAAAATCTAAATGAAAAACGCAATGACAAGAACAAAACTGGCACCGTCTGCCCCTTCCCCACCTGTGACTATGTCACCATTCCACTGGCTATGTGGTGGCAGCAGAAGGTTGGCGCGTGAAAAAACGCGCAACGCATCAGCAGGGACGAAAGTTAACAGGGAGAACGGCAACAGCACGAATCCGAACAATGCTGCCATAAATAACAAAGCCAAATGTTGCGACACACTTGTGTAGAGAGGGGGAGGGGAGGCAGGTGCGACAGAGCGAAGGGAGAGCAACTTGTGCCTGGCTGTGGCACTGTCACTTCGAGTTTGGGTGAATGTGCCGTTAGAACCATGACAAACAAACACAAAATGCAAACGTCGTTGAAGAGGGGAGGGGATTGAGTTTTGGTAGCAAGAAAATATTTACAATCAAGTCGATTAACAAAAGGAAACCTTCTGACGCGCACTTTTGAGTTCTCGTTTCAGTTCTTTGTTTTTTTTTTCTTTCCTTTCCTTTTTTTTTGCTCTTTGCTGCTTCTGCTTGTTGCTTTTTTAATTAAAAATCAGTAAACCCACGCAGTCATCCGCCACCACACCCCACACTCCCACCCAACAGTATCGTCTGCCACAACCCCAACCATCAAGCATAGACTGTCATCGGCGCCATTTTGCAAATCAACGCAATGATTGCGCCTCGTTGTTTTTGTCATCACATTTCATATACAACAAAATATTTTTCATAAATATAACGGGGCTTCAGCTCTCAGGCTGGCGACACTTGAGACTTTTGCCACATTGCCCCAGCAGCAACATCAACAACAACAACAACAAACAATCGACAACAAGCAGCAGCGGGCGACGTCATCATTAGGGCCGCCCACACAGGAAACTCAAAAGCAGCGCGAGGGGACACAGAGAAAAGGAGAGCTTTGAGCTGGTTGCAATTGTTTTCGGCACCCCGCTGCTCCGACTCCGACTCTGAGTCAAACGACTACTTCTACTTCTGCTCCTACTCCAGAATTTACGCTCACTGCCTATATTGTCTTATGAGAGGAAGTCGCTGGCTGGAATATGCGGGGGGGGGGGGGGGGGATATGGGGGATTGGTTGAAGGCTTTGCTACTTTGTGGCTTGGCTATGCGTATGAAACGGAGCGGATGTAACTGTAGAGTCATTCAAAATGATTGACTGCGAATGACGCACCATGCAGCAAAGAAATGCAAATATTACTCTTATGAATTATATTAAAACATTTCAGTCACCACTTAATATGCATATGTTCCGAGTAATGTGTATTATGTGTCAAGATTTTTTTTTCATTGGTAAATGAGCCATTATAAATCCTATGACTTATGTATCTACCTAGATTAATGTGTTCGTAAATTGAACAGTTTTTGGGACTAGATAAAAATGGATTTACCAAATTGATATTGCTTGCCGAGCACTGAATTTAGAAAAATACAAATGAAATGTAAAAAATAAATCTTAAAGCAAGCCAGAAAGTAATAAAATATACGAAAGAAAGATTGAAAGAATCAACATATAAATAAATAAAAAATAAATAAAATATTATCTTTAATGAAATGCTTTCACTAAATTTTTTTTTTTACACATTTTAAAATATGTTTATTTTTATTAAAATGTTGTTCCCTCGCCAACACCATTTTTACCATCAACATAATTTGCATATCCCGTTGAGAGCAGAAAAGAATCGAGTTTCTCCACAGTGCCTTCAGTTCAGTACTTAACAATTGCATCAGCTTCTGGTGCTTCACTCTTCGCAGCTCGTCTTTGCACTTCAATTCCCCATTCTTATTATATTTTTATGCAATTTTTCACTTTACGACTTTCACGTTGTTTATGCAAATAAGCGCAAAATTCTATTTGAATTTAGCGAAAAGAATTATGGTAAAGCGATTGTCAACGCCCAGCTTCATTCCGTGTAGCAGTTGCTGTGATGCGAGCACCGTTATGATTATGACAGCAGCAGCGCTGCTGACTGGATAGCGTTGGCGCCATGTTGTGCAGATGAAAAAGTTAATAACACACAGAGTGCGAGCGGCAGCACAAAACGAGATTACATGCGGCATTTCACTCACACTTGCAAGCTAGGCTCGCGAACACGTGCAGGCAACAAGCAAAGCAAGCCACATAACAGTTGTCGCTGCTGCTGTTTTTACAAAGTGTAAATTGTTTTAATACTTTTTAGTGCTTTATGACGCCATCTTGGCAGCGATAGCAATAGCAACAGCAACAGCAACAACAACAGCGCTGCCAGCGCAGCTTTGCCAGGCGTCATCTGCGCCCGACTGCGCTGCTCTGACTTCTGAAACCTTACTCCTTACTCTCACTCTCACTCTGACTCACAATGGCAATGGCAATGGCACTAGCAATTTCACTCACACTCTCACTTGGCGGCGAGTGTGCAGAGAGTACACGTGGATACCGCACGTTAAAATCTCCACTTTTACGACCTTTTGCAGCGTCGCGGGGGACATTCGCACTGTCGCTTGTGACGTTTGTTTCACAAAAGTTTTATTTTAATACCCTGTACCCAGTTATGTCTCCTCTAACAAGAATTTTATTATAAATGCGCTTATAACAAGTTCCAAAACATTAACTGATAGTACTTATTCAAATATATAAAGCACAAAACACATTTTTATAGGGGCAATTAGTTTCTCATTAAACAAAATGCGCCTATAACAAGTTCCAAAACATTAACTGATAGTAGACTGATAATTCAAATATATAAAGCACAAAACACATTTTTATAGGGACAATTAGTTTCTCATCAAACAAACGTTAAGTGATATATATATCAATAACAATTATTTTGATGCTTCAAGCCAAGCTGTAACACTTATCAACATTTTGAACATTTAATTTATAGGGTATTTTGTAGTGTGTGTTCTCTAGACTAGAGCAGTTTAACTTGTTTTTAGTTGTATTTTTTACTTTTTTTTTTTTTACTATTTTGGCATTGTAGTGTGTGTCGTTGCCTTTACCTGTTGTACTTTCTCTCCGTTTGCACCCCCTCGCAACTCTACTTCTGACGCGTGCTGCACTTAGCAAATGGCAATTGTCAGAGATTCTGCACGTAATACATCCCCTCACCTATCACCCATCATGCCCTTTGCTTCCCGGGCAGCTGCCAGCAACATTTGGCTGACATTTTCAAACTGGCAAATTGCGTGTCGCAGTTTTAATCAAAATTGTTTCTTTTTGCGCATTTCACTTCATGAATTTGTTCAGTTTTCCAACTGTCAAATAAAGTTTTGACGCACTTTTCGTCATGGGTGGGGGTGGAGGCAGTCTCGTGGCAGGGGTGGTTGGAGTTTGGGGTCTTTTACTTGTTTTTGACACTGCAATGCTGGTAATTAAAATACTTTTGTTTTGTTTATTTTGTTGTTTCACAATTAGTTGCACATTTTTGGGGCATTTACTCAGCCCTGTGAAGAGCGCTTTCTAATTTATTTGATTTTTGGCATATTTTCTGAATCGCTTACAGTGCTTGCCAGCGAAATGGAAACGCTTTTGCGCGAAATTTAAACGTAAGTTAGAAAAAGTGTAGAAAATAACCAGTTTTTATAAGAATTAAGGCGGTGAAAATTGCTATTAAGCAAATGAGTCAACTAAACTTAACATGACGCCTCAAGTTTAGAAAGTAGGAAGAAATCTGTTTTTCTTTTTCTGCTTTTTGTATTGGCTTAGCTTGTTTCACTTTTAGGCCTTCAAGCTGTCAGTCAATAGTGAAAACTTTTTGGATTTTACATTCCCTAGACACCCTTCCGGCGTACAACACCATAACCAAGAGCCACTGAAACGCTAATGTGGCAACAAAAACTGCTGCAACTGCTGTCCGTTGGCATTAGATTAAGCTAAAACTTAAAGTAAAACTCAAGTTACAAACTGCAACTTGGTCATAATCGGTGAGTGCACAGATCCGCTTCGGTCCTGCAGGTGCCGCTTGATGAAATGGGTCAACGTCACTGAAGTGCTTGAAATGTGCCAAATGGCCTGCAGCCAATCACGGCAACCAGTAGCGCTCTCAGCTCACACCAATAACTTGTTAATAAGCCTACAGAATGCGGCCACAAACAAAAACTACAAAAAAGTGCTCAAAAAGCAGCTCAATAACTCAACATACTTGGCAGCCGCAGACAGAGCCGGCACCTGTTATACACAATGTTGCACTTGATTGGTGTATAAGAGAGCTCGTTTGAGAGCGGTGTGGTGAGTTGGCAACGGCGATCAGCACCTGTGTTGAGTTGTGACCTGCACCAACTTGAGTGGCTCAGCCATATTACTCAGAGAGCGCAGAGCCACTCAACTTTCTGTCGCTGTTTTGCTTTGCTCTCTCTCTCTCTCTCCGTTCGATCGATACCACTGCTGTTGTTTTAGACGCGAACAACTTTCTACGCGCGCGCAGCTACTTCAGTTGTAGTCGTGACTTCAAATCGAACGGTGTACGAGTCGGTTGGCGTTTATTTGTTTTCTTTTAGTATATCGCGTAAATTTTCTCTTGTACATTTTCTTGCCCATTGGCGGACTTTTCAATTTGTCTCTCAATTGATTTGGCGCACGTAATTAGAACAAACAGTTAATTGCGTCTGCCTGCAACGGTGTCTCTTTTGCTACTTGTCCCGCTAATGTGTCAATCGATTAGCGACGCCCAAGAAGGGTGGTGCAGTGCTAAGTGAAAAGAGCATGAGCTAATTGCTCCAACAGCTCCTAATATGTCCAAGCTGCTTGCCAAGAAGCGCTGGTGGCACATCCGCCTGCCCGGCAACCAGCCACAAAATGATGCAGCGCGAAACTATCGCGAGATCATCATGCACACCGAATGTGCCTCAGTACTTGCCTCAACGGATACTAGCTCCAGCAGCAGCAACAGCAACACCCCCAGCCAGAGCCTTAGCTGCGATAGCTTGTCGAAGAGCTCACTGCCGGATGCGGGCAAATTGTTTCCACGCAATATGCCCAGCATAAGACGCAGCCGTAGACGTTCCACGGAGCGCAGCAAGGATCCAGCTGTGTCTCCTTCTGCTGCTGCTCCTGTTGAGGTGCCCGCTCAGGAGGTGCTGTGCAGTGGCTTGCAATCGCGTCAATCCACGGTTACCAAGCTGACGACGCCGCAGCGCAAGCCAAAATCCAGCTGCTCCAAGCTCCAAATCAAATCAGCCGTCCAGGCCAAAACGAAGCCAAAACAATTGACACTGGCTCCCAATCCCATTGCTTTGGAACTGCCGGCGCCGACGGGCAGCGGACGGGAGGAGTGCACAAAACTGAGCTTGGCGAGAGCGTTGCACTCGCAGCAATCAAGTCTGATCAGCAGCGATTTGTCCACCAGCTGCTCGTCGGTTGGGCAGAAGCTCGGCCAGGAGCAGGAGCAGTTTCACTCCTCCGGCATTTCCTGCAATGGCGAAACGGACGATGATGTCGAGGTGGCAATGCTAACAGGCAGCCTCACCTCAGCTCAGCTGCAACAAATGCAACAACAACAGCAGCAGCAGCAACAATCGGCATCCAAATTGATGCCTTTCAACGAGTTGCGTAACTTGAATATTTGCCGAAATCGAAGCGCTCTTTGGCTGCAGAATGCCACAGAAACGGAGCAGCTGTTGGCCGGTGGGCGGAGCTGTGGCAGAAACAGGAGTCGGGAGTCAATAATACAAAATGTGTGCTACTTAAATGTGGCCATGACGGATGACATGCAACTGAGCGACATCGAAGAACAATTGGCCAAGTTGGATGGCCAGCAGCAGCCGGAATGCAAAGCGTGAGTTGAACTTTTGAGAAAGCACTTAGAATGCCTATCAGAATGGCCATAATAACGAGCAACCTATAAGATCCACGGATAAGCCAACAACAGGTTGTTAAATGGCCAAAAGTAGTCAGAGAGGGGTGGTGTGGGGAGCTACTTAATTGGTGCGGCAAAAGGCAAACTAATTTGGATTCTGTTCGAAGTGCTTAAATAAAATAACTGAAAGGAATTGGGAAAGGGGAAACAGCGATGGTTGTTGGTAAACCATTTTCCGCACTACACCTCTGAATTTATATAGAACATTTTATGGGCTAATTTAATGACTGTTTTATAGCTTTATATGGCTAAAGAACGCTCTTAAATTGCTCGTAAAGGCGTCAACAACTTTTGCTGTGCATGTTTAGGCTCAAATAAAACCCAAAATCCACAAGCATAATTATTGTATGCTAATTGGTCTTTTGTTATTTGTTTGTATACATAAAAATTACTAAAATCCTATAAAAAAAATATGCAATAAAATTTATTATAAAATTTAAAAAACTAAAACTTCAATTTTAATAAACGAAATATCTTATAAATAAAAGATTATTAATAATAGAGACAAATAATTATGTCTGTCCACTGACAAGTTTTTCACATTAATTAACATATTTTTTCATATCATACGCAAAAATTTTAAATATTGAATATCATCTTCAGCGATATTATTTTTAATACACTATTTTTTGCTTGTAGAAGTTCAAAAGTATTGAATTTTTATTCCACTCGACTTATTTAATTGGACGAAGTTTGTGCATTGTCCCTGGCACTTTGTGGTTCCTTAGCTCCTCCCTGGCCATATATATATATATAAATACATTTTTTTTTTTTGTGCTCCTCTGTCATTTGGTGTCCTTTGAGGCAGACCGTCAGCGGATTTGCCTAAGGCGTTGCACGCATAAATTCCATATGTCGTTTTAATAACCTGTCATATTTTAAGGTCAATTGTCTGTGGCAAAATTGAGTTGTGCTCTTGCCACATGAACGAACGCGCTTTTGCCGATAAGATGATGCCTCAGAGGCGCATTTTGAATTTCTGAGTTCATTTCATATATTTTGCATCTTTGGCATCTTTAATCTTCGCTTCGTTGTTGTTCGCAGTAGCTGCAAATGCTTTAAAAAGGGGAAACTGTGATTTTTTTTTTAGAAACAACTTGGTTGCTGATTAGATGCTGCTTAAGTTGCGGCATGTTGCATCGCTGCATAAAACGTGCCTTGAAATTCGAGCTGTGAGCTGTGAGCTGTAAGTCTATAAAAAAAAGGGCGAATGTGCCATGTCCAATTAAATATCCATTGGCTTTCAACGCAAATCAGCGAAAGACAATATTGACTGCGGCTACTTAAAGTGTAATTAAACGCTGAAGCTGAGCTCGTGTTGTAGTTTGTCAGAGATGACACGAATTTTGTATATATATATGTATATATATATGATGTGATATATATAATATGGAATATTCATAATTAATAACATAATAATACAGCTCTAATTATTACCATTTCTCTAATAAGTTAAACACAAAAATTAATTTAGTTTTTAGTGTCAATTTGAACTTTTAATATACAAACAAAATTTGCATATGTCGTGCTCGTGTTCGTGTTGGTGTCGTGTTCTGTGAAGAAATCAAGCACGAGTTCATCTCTAATGGGTTTTTAGCGCATCGACGCATCGACCCTGTGTGCACTTTGCATTGGAATTTCTGTTTTACTCCTAGTAGCGAAATGTGTACAATAAAATATGTATAAGTACTATATAAATAAGCTACTTGGACTCGGAGTTGGAACTGAAGTTGTGCCAACACTGGGTCTGGGTCTGAGGTAGGAGTGAGAAAGACAAAGAGCGTGTTGGTAACCGGCACAGTTAATGGAACTCTGAGTGTGGCCAGTTGACCAGTTGACTAGTTGACCAGTTGACCAGTTGACCAGTTGTCCGGGGGGTCCCGGATAAAGAATGAGAGGCGGCGAGGTGGTGAGGTGAGGTGAGGCGGTTGGTTTATTATTTTACGATTTGCTTTGATTTCAAAAAAATGGAGCCGAGCATTTGATTTTAATTGCATTCGATGTGCGCAAAGCTTCCATGATATATCGCATTTTAATTGAAATGGCAAAGGCCAGCGGAGTCGAGGGGGGGGGTGCTGGCAAAGACCTGGGCGGATTTCAGCTAGATTTGCAGGCATATCAAATGACCGCCTCTAAAGAAGCGTAACGCAAATAGTTTTTACTTTATAATTAATTAATTTTTTTTTTACACATGTTTTCCTTTTTTGCTTTTTTATGGACTATGGAAACGTGGGGCGTTTGAGTTTGAGTAATTTCTTTAGTTGTCTATGCGAAAGGCGTGGGGCGTGTCTTGTCTAACTGTTTCCGATTTATCAGCTGTGATTGGCGGCTGCTGTAAAAAGCACCTGGCTGCGGCAAACTATTTGTGCCGCTGCCACAGCTCAAGAAATAAACTTAAATTTTAATTTCGCATATTTCATAATTGCGGCAAGCTTTTATGCCCCAAAACATAAAACGAGACGTGCTCCAATCAAAACAAAAACCCCAAGAATTTACGCTCTGACTATAAAAGCATAAAAAGCTGAGCTCATATTCCAGGCCTAAACCAGAAGATAGTCTAATGGCTTAAACGTTTTATTGTCTTTGTCACTGTCAGCTGTATTCTATGGTTGGTGGTTTTGGCCAGGTGTTGAGGTTGATGTAATGCCTCAAAGCGTCGCAAATTTATTGGACAACACTCTGCTGAGATAAAACCAATAAAATACATTAGCTGAACAAAGCAGAAACATGGCAAATTCACAACAAAAAATAGTCTGCAGTTTGTTGTTGATTGATTTTGTTAGCTTGGGAAATTCAATTTATGACAAACACACACACACACAAAAATCAATCAAAACTTCACTCAAGCAGCAACAAACAATAATTGGCAAAAAGGCAACAAAAAAAAAACCAAAAATAAAAAAATGTGTTGGTAAAATAAAATCGAAAACCGCAAATAAAATTAGCGTAAAGCCAAAGCCAAAGGGCCAAGCACCACACAAGGGGCAATTGGTTGGCTGAGGAGAAGGAGGAGGGAGAGGAGGAGTAGGTAAAGGAAGAGATGGGTGTGCTAACCATCTAAATTGAAGGGCGTTACTGTGAGCTTATTACGTTTCCTTGGCATTGATTATTGTTATTACATAAAGTCTCTGCTCTGACACAGCAATTTGTTGGCCATAAGTCAGTCAGAGGTCGAGCCTTGTTTCGCATCTGTATGTGCATATGTACATACATATACCCATCTCTATTTTCCCCGTCGATCTCTTTCGAATGTGCTCATATGTACAAACATTTATCCATCTCTATTTTCCTGTCGATCTCTTTGGGAATCTTCAAGATAATCGCTCAGTTTATGTATTTGCGGCTACTTTTATGCACCCACTAAAACCAGTTTCAAGTTGCCTTTTTTTTTTACTACGCCAGCAATTTACGTTTAATTGAAAATTGAGCTTAAAAAGCATTAAGCATTTAACGAATATTAATTAGTTTAATGGCCATCATTTTGTAGCACAAAAGCCAAATTACAAACAGCACCTTTCAAAATTAAATTGAAATGAACAAAACATCCAAGTTAAGCCGCAAGTTAAATACCCTTACATGCATTTAAATTAAATTTTATAAATCAGTTATCAGATTTAATTGAGCAATATTTTTTTCTTAATTGTATTTTGGAGCGAAAAACTTATAAATAGCATTTAACGTAATTTTTACTGCGTAGCAACATTTATAGCACAATCAACATATTATTTTCAACTTAGATATACTAAATGGTTGGCCGCCCACATTAAAAAATAGTCTTTTATTCGTTGTTAGCCATATTGTTGTTGGCCAGAAAGTAATCAAATAATTTACCTGAAGGCAGCTTACCTCAATTATTACAATTAACACGAAATGATTGCGTAGTTCGTGTTTTGCCTTGAAGCCACAAATTAATTTGTCATTGCGTTTAAATTGTACATACATATATATATATATATATATATGTATTCACATTAGTAACTCTAATAAGCTATAAATAAAAAAGAAATTCATGCAAATTCTTTGCTCTCACCAAAAATGGGCACAAATGTCTGATAAACTATATTTAAACAGATTTTTTGTGAAAGTGTTCAAACGAATCAAAAACCAAAACTCAACGCACCAAGCACCTGCCCCGTCAGCCTCGTCTGCCCTCACATCTTGAACAGGTAGCCAAAGCGATCTTCGAGCTGTGAATCGTGATTTTCTTGAATTATTTCTGCCACTTGGCTGGCGGAAAGTGTTGACAGAGCTGCTAGGCTAAGTTGGCCAACGATTTGCGCAAATTATTAACAGGCAGCTGCGCACAGATGTCTTCTCAAAATCAACCAGTCCACAACCTACCCCACTTCCCCCTCACTTACCCCTCTCTCAGCTGCTGAAAGTGCAGCCTAATGCAGCAGCGAGAGGCATTTGTTATTCATGTCCACGTCTGCTTCTGCGTCTGCCTCACAATTAAGTTGAAGGAAACATGTGTAGCTACATTTGGGGCGTGAGTGGCATGCCCAAAAGCCAGGTCAACAACGTCTTCAGCTTTGGGTCGCCCACGCTGCAGCAACAAAGTATAAAAAGAAACATTTTGTTGCAAGTACTGAGGCAAGTGGCGCGCTAATGAGCCGTCCAGAGCCACACGAATCGCATTTTGATAAATTGCTGGCCAACAGAATTATGAGGCAAGCAAACTGGGCGAGGAAGTTACCGCCAACTAACGGCGCTTTTCACCGCTAACAAGATCCTGTTCACTAATCCCAATTCAGAATTGCTCGACTTGCGCTTCAAGCTTCATTAGCCAAACAGTTGACCAGCTCACAGTTCGCAGTTCCCAGTTGCCAGTTGCCAGTTCCCAGTTACCTGTTCCAAGTTCCCAGCAGCAGTTGGTCAACCAAATAGCAGCCACTTCTCCAAGAGTTATGGACTACGAAATGCCCTGTCTAAGATTTACTACAACATATCTATTATAAATTGGATAACTATCTAAATTCTTATAAAAATCAGCTTTGTTGAATAAACAAACATTTGTCATCTTAAGTTGCAGCCTTGTTTATCCACTTCCACTGATTACAGGGTATTAATAGTTAAACTTTAGTTCTGCCTTGCTGACTGGTTGGCTTCCTGGTTGGCTTGGAGAGGTGCGCATTTGGTTAATGGGTTTGCCTGGCGTCTGATGCTCTTGCTTCAAGACACTTGCAACGCATATGATGTCTTAATTGAGCATTTTAACACACACACACACACGCACACACACATACAAACTGGGATACAGCTAAATATGCAGATGCGGACAACTGACTGTCTTTTCATGAAAAAAACTTAGACTTTTGTTGTGACAGGCAGCGATTAGATGGACTCCTTCTCTCTCTCTCTCTCTCTCTCTCTATCTGTGTATCTGTCTCTGTCTCTATTACTTTGCCAAACTTGGTGTCTCTCTGTCTGTGTCCACTGGCTGTCTAGATTCCTGAGGTTCCTTTTGGTTAATTGAAATGTTGCTGTCCATTTTGCTGTTGCTTGTTTGTATGTTTGTCAGTTGTTTGGTTTGTACCACTGCCGCTTGTTGCACTACAGTTAACAAGGAAGTTGCAACAGGCGGCATATCAAAGTGCTGTGCGTCGTCTGTGTGTGTGCCACATGCAAAGTTAATCCTTTTATGGCTCACTGCACACGCACATTTCCATTGGCCAATTGCCTGTTTTTTGTTGTTGTTGTTGCAAATGCTGTTTGGCTTTTAGTGATGCGTCATGATTCACATGCCGTTATTAATTATATGCCACACTTCCGGTTAGCTAGCCTTGCTCAAAAAGTGCACTCTCCAGTGCATCTCATTTGGTCATAGTTGACTGCCGCCGTCTCTGGCATGCTTCATGGTCAGCTGCGTTGCAACTGGAGTTCAGCAACCGCATCAGGGTTGGGTTCTGGGCCAGTTCTGTTCTTGAGTTGTTCTTTAGGGTTGGGCTACTTATTTAGTATTTGGGTAATTGTCGCTGCAACTTAGCACTTGGAGTTTCCCACGTTTCAACAGGTGATGTTCCCCGTGGAGGCAACTGTTTTGAAGACCCATTTCCACTTGCAATCCCAGACACATCCATCAGCCATGTTAAACGCTTCGTTGATTTTATTTTTTTTATTTTATTTTTTTTTCTTGTCATAGGCGACCAGACAATAAATTGAATGTACATTTTGTTTTGACTTTTGTATTTGGCTTTGGCTACATTTACCGATTTCTTTTTTACTGATTCTCTTTTATTTATTTAATTTATTTTTTCTACGAAAATGTCTTATTCAGTTGCCTTGTGTCAATTATTTTTTATTTGTTACGTTTTTGTTTGCCTTTGTGTCATTCATAAAAAAATGTTTCTATTTTTTCGGCTACGGTCTTTTAATTTAATCAACTTAAGAACGTAATCTTTTAACGTGTTCACAGCCTTAATTTGATGGGAAACCAACGCAATTACATTTATCAACAGCAAACATCATGCACAGCATCATCTTCATCATCATCATCATCATCATCTTCATCATCTTCATCATCATCCGTAGCAGTTGATAATGATCGCTTTCAAGCGGCAGAGCAACCATTAAATTATTGAAGAAACATATCTAATTTATGTTTAAGAACTGTGGGAGTTTTCCTAGTTACTTCAATCGCATATCATCGACACCCAATCTGCAGCAATTACATTCTGTGGCAGGCCACCAATTGTTCCCGTATTGAGTGTGAATGTTGAATGTTGAGAATGGGAGCGACTCCCACTTTGAACTGGTTCGTTGAGCTGTTTTTGTTGTTATAATTAGTCCAAAGTAGCTTTATTAGCCTAATAAGACCTAAAAGCCACTTTACAAAAAATAAAAGCCCAACTAAAAGCAAATTTGGTTAAATATTCCATGGCTCTGACTAAGCGTTTCCGTTGAAAGTCTCAAGACAAAATATTCGCTTGTCAGAAATCAATCAAAAACCCATAAATTTGCAGACATTCCTAATTTGTATCTACATTTATATTATAAAAGTTAGTTTGTTAGTTGTATTTTTTTTTTTTAAACAATAGGCAAATCAATAAACTTGGCTCGAAGCGAAGGTAAAACGTGAACTTGAAAGCAAATTTCGTATTGTATTGTGTAAAAAACAAAAAGTTGTTCGTACAAAAAACAAAAACAAGGCATGTTGGGGAGAGGGGAATGAGAGAGGGGAATAGTTGGATATTGTATAACAGAAGAACAACAACAACGTTTAGCATAAATTAAAGCTGTGCTGCGTGCAACTAAACAAGCGCTGAAACGTGTCTAAGGTCGCTGACAGCAGTGCCACAATGTGAGGTGCAAGTGTTAGTGGCAAGAAGAGGATGGATGGAATCTGCGTTGCAGTTGCAGACGACTCAATTTACGTTGCGGGCTTGCATAAAATTATACAAGTGCTTTGTTAATAAGAGAACAAAAAATCAGCTCAAAAGAAGCCAAAAATCAACAAAAACTCAGCAGGCAAAACGACTGAGTGGATTTTGTGGTGTATGCCACATATGAAATGCCACAAAATGCTTGAAAAGTGCTCAGCTTGCAAGTTCGATTAATTATGCATTTTAGTCCATGTTGTTCAGACTTCTGATGTGGCAGAATTAGAAGGAGCTAATGCAACTGCTGCTCTTGTTGCTTGCAACTGCTGTTGTTGCTTGCAACTGCAGGTTATCAGCAGCAGCAGGCAACTGCTTTAGCCTTGTCGTCTAACGGGACCATTGCACTAAATCACTCGCGGTACTTAAAGAGGCGTTGCACACACTACACACAAAAAAACTTGTGCAACGGGCCAAACCGGAGTGGTTGCAACCAGCTACAGGTTGCGCCCATGAAGCACCCAAAGAAATTTGCTGAAAAGCGCGCAGACAGCCAACAAACAACACACATTATATATGTGCCAGCTCATGGCGTGTGTGTGTGTGTGTGTGTGTGTAAGTGTGAGTGTGTTTGTTTATTGTCCATGTTCATAAAAAATGCATAAAGTTTGAGCGACATCAACACGTGTCGTTGAATGACATGGCTAACGTGACTGTGCCGCTTGTGGCCTTTGTTGTGGATGACGTAAACGCAGTCAAATGCAGCAGTTGGCCCGAACTCTAAAAAAAAAAACACAATTATAAATATCACACGCTCGCTATATCCGTAGCTGCTTTTTTATGCAATATGCCCACATAGAAAATGTTTCAAATTGGGTTTCTTAGTGTTGTGTGGGGTGATCCACCTCAGACCTTAGACAGGCCCACGTTGCAACCAAATTGGTTTTATTGTGTAGATCAGTTTAGAATATTTAAGGCTCAACATGATCAATTTAAATGAATGCCAATAATGCACTTTTATCAGTAATGATATATGTGTAATTAAAGCTGAATATAGGCTTAAACTGGCTACAGTCTAAAGTATTTTCTCGTCGAGCACGCTCAACTAAAACCCTATTACTTGATTTCGAATAACTCAGTTTTTATTTTTGTTTTTTTTTTTTTGGAGTTGCCGCCCCTTGTGGGCCAAGACAATGAAACGCTTGAAACACGCAACAACAGCAAGGTCAGGGCAAACAGCGGCAGAAGTTGCAATAAAACTGAACTTGTGGATCGAAAGCAGCTGCACGAGATTTCATAATAGACTGGGAAAGGCATTTAGGCAGAGAGTCGAGAGTCGAGAGTTTCCGACTCCGCAGACTGTATTTAAACCGAGGTCGAGAGTCGAGAGTCGAGAGTGCGGGCCTTCAGTGTGACACGCCCAACGGGCAACAATTTAATTTAAGAGCGTTCGATTCTGGAGCAGCAGCCCCCCACAGACACAAAAAGTTCGTGGATGAGGCGGAGTCTAGTGCGATCTGCCTAAATGGCAACTGGAGATCGTGTGCTATGCGGAGCAGATAATTCAAGCAATTCGGCCAAGCTGTACTGACTACAAACTGAATTGGGAGCTGACGTTTATCTTTTGACCAATTGTGAAAGTAATTTAATGCGGATTCGGTTTGATTCGCTGCATCAGTTGCTACTCTGACTGATCTGGCTATCTGGCTATCTGGCTGTTGTTGCTGCTGCTGCTTGTTCTTCTACATTTTCAATTACCAAGAATTGCATGTTTCGTTTTAATTTCCACGTAGTTCCCTCGCCCCTCGCCCCTCCTCCTCCACCCTGACTAATGTCTGCGTGTCGTAGTGCACCATTTTTTTTCTTCTGGGAAACTGGTTGCAGGCCGCAACAGAAACACGTATACATAAATGCATACCTGTGTGTGCGTGTGTGTGTCTAAATGATTTTGAACCAGTTCTCTGGAAACTGCGTGTCTAAAATTTAATGAAATCTCTACTATATTGCTATATATATATATGTATTTGTATGAGTGCATCTAGTGGGAAAGAAAGAAAGCATCATTGAAATGCATTCGTTACCCAACATTGCAATCTTGTTGCAACAGTGCCCTGCTGCAAATCAGCATTGGTGGTGCGGCTGATAATTGAGATATTATTGGCTGTGTGGCACGGCATTGGTATTTGAAATTGAACGTGCCGCAATTGCTGAAATGTTGCCTAATGAGCTGCTTATTGCATTGCCCAACATACAAAATAACTTTAATTTTTGCCGATAAGCCAATTTCAGTTTAAATATGTTGAAGTTGTGCAGAAACCGTAGATAATTTGGTTTATTGGATATTTCGGATAACACGAACAGAATATTAACTTTTGATATGCCTTGATCGGATATTTTTATATAGATTCTGCTCTTGCTGATGATTAAAGATATATATATGATTTACGGGATTGCAGACGTTTACTTAGAATATTTATTATTATCATGAAAGATGAAAATCCACATAATAAATACTAAATTAAATTTATGACTGTCCCTTATTTAAATTATTGAATTACAGTTAAGCAAATATTTATATATGAAAGATGATTTTAAGTTAATGATTATTCCGTATAACATCTTTATTATTATTATTTATTATTAATAATTATTAATTAAATATATATTATAAATATATATGTAATACAATTAATAATAATAATAACATCGTTAAATATATAACTTAGATTTGTGAACATTAAGACTGACAATTAAATGAATTTAATATTTTTAATTATACTCATTCATCGCCATTCGCCTGGACAGTTGTGACAAACACACGTCAAGGAAATGGCAAACATCAAGCCAAATATACGCAGAGTCAAATACAAGTTGATACTCAAATCAAAATCTTCTTAACCCAAATTTATGCATCTGTCAGAGATCGCACCATAGTTGGTCAGATGCACGTCAATTCCATGCAGCATTTTCAGGCATTTTTTGCGCATTCAGTTTGCGTTTGGCAAATCAAATTGCGTTTAGAAAATCATCAAAGAGTCAACTGGTTTTGTATACCCTGTAGCCGTTTGAATATGGAATGAATTTACAATCTAAAACCAACAAAAATGTAATTAATATATATATATAATAAAATATTTTATAATATTACAAACATTTTTGGTCGCTTGAAGAGTGATTACATTTGCACTGCATAGTCAATTTACAGAGTATCATTGAGTCGTGTATGCTCACCTGAAGCCATCTTATTTCTTGCTTATGGCATTTTGGCATGAAAAGAGAAAACCGCCACAGCCTGGCCAAGTGCTGAGTGTATTTGTATCTTAGCCGAACGGCAGCGAGTATGTCGACAGTCTTGGCCATATTTGGCAATTGGTGTGTGTGTTTTTTTTTTTGTATGTATTTTGTATTTCTTAGATTTGAATTGGACTGACGCTGGTGTTGGCTATCGAAGTCAATCAACAGGCGCACAATTCATTTGTGACAGATTATGCCTTGACTTTGTTTGGGCAGCGGTTGACAATCAAATTGAATGGATTGGACAAGGTTCGGCAATCCGCAATCCGCAATGCGCTATCGGTCAATCGGTTTAGAAAGCAACCTTTGATTGATCGCACGCAGATGTGGATACGTCTCTGTTTTTGATACTCTCTGACAAAGCAAATGAATTTGCATTGGAAAATCACCAAACCAAAAAAAAAAACACATAAAACTTTCACTAACGCCCGGCCGTAACGTATTTTCTTTTTTTATTTTAATGATCTGCCTAATATTATCGCTGCCGATCTGACGCCTGTGCCGCAACGTGGCATTAATGCCCATCAGTTAGTTACTTACAACGTACGCTTGCCGCTTTTGCGAGACATTCTCTTTTGCATGCCACCCAGTTGCGAGGGAGAGCCATTCATTTCGCTAGGCGAAAGGGTTTTTTTTTTTGTAAGTGAGGTTTGAGAGCTACTGGTAAACAGCTACTCAGATCTGAGGCTTTGTTAAGCAGAAGGTTGCCGTTTGACTTGGTCAACTTATAATCTCTATTTTTATCATGCATTAGCATAAATTTACAAGTTGGGCAGATAAATCGCTTAATGTGTTGGCAATTTGTTTTCGATTGTCACTTTGACTTCTCACGTTGATTTGGCCCCAAACTCTTGGGCTGGTCAACAGCTGGTTTGTTATTATTCATGCTCTAAATGTTGTGCAATTTGATACAAATCTAAATGTTAAACAGTTTGGAAATGGCATGGAAATATGTTAAATGTGAAAACATCAGCTGCATAACACGCAATTGCAGCGGGGGTCTTTAATTTCCGAGAGCTCTACGCATAAGGTACTTTGCGTTAAGTCACACAAATGACTATAATTAAACCAAATTAAAAATAAACAAAACATAACAAAAAATTGTAGCCAGCGGCCAAGTTTAAATTACCAGAGAAACCATTTGCTAGTTGAGCCTGATTGACTAATCGATGACCTGTAGTCCAAGTTTAGATTACATAAAGCTAAGTTAAACTAAAAATATATGTACATAAAATTATAATAAATATTTTCAAAGATAATTGCAATTTTTTTTTTGTACATATGCAGCCCATTTGCAAGCTTTATATATTTACGGGGTATTTAAAAACAATTTATAACTGAAACGCGACCAGACTGGGTGCCACATGAAAAGCGGCTTAAAGTTGCTGCTGGAATTTCTAAAGTAATACCAAATAGTTGCCGGTTGCTGCTGCTGTTGCTGCTGCTGATGTTGCTTGACTGCATAATCGTCGTGTGTGCCACAGTGTGTCGAGTGAAAGTACACAGAAAGCGGCGCAGAAAGAAGCATCAGATTCCGCAGTGCCTGCAACGGTCAGTCGGCGCAAAGTTTATGACTCTGGCCATGGTGATGGCCACATGCTGATGGCTGGACATGCGCTGGTAATTTCGAAATTTCATAAATTGGAGAGCAACACGCATGCGGCAGTTGTTGCAACAACTGCATCAGCTGCATGAGCAGCAGCTGCGAATTGGCCACAATTGCAGTCAGAACCGATTACAAATGTCCGGCGCGTTAAATTTAAATGAGTTTCGTTGCATCTCAGCTGGCTAATTACAAATGGGGTTTAGAGCATTTACCACTCACCATTCATCATATGAATATGAATATTTATATGTGCCTCGTTTAGCCATTAGATCCACATTGCTCATATGCTGTTTGCAGTTGCAAATGAAGTTGCAATCAGATTTACCAGCAAGTCTGGTTAGTAAAATGCAGCTGAGCTGGGCTGAAAAGCCAACAGCAAAATTAAAATTCAATTAATAAACAGTGGCTTGTAGCTCTCTTAATGTCATAGTTTGTTAAGTAATAATATTTAATATACATTTTGTTTCCAATTATTTTTTTAAGCTTTAATTGCATTATTTAGCTAGAAATATTTTGTAGAATTTTATTGAATAACTTGGCTGTTTTTTAAGCGCTATAAATATTTACTACTTTCAATACTAATCTAATCATCATTCATCGATCGTTACAGCATTCAGCCAAACCACAAATATAAGCCAACACCAGCGCCGCGCACTTGCAGCAGACGACACCACAAGATGCAGCAGCCCGGCAGCAGCTATTACACTCAGACGGAGAGCGAACTGTTGCAGCTGGAGGCTGGCGGTGCTGCGCCCTTTCCGTCGCATCGCAGCGATCAAACTTTAGCCACCGCCAAAACTATCCCAGCTGCCTCACAGCAGCTGGCGAGCAGCAGCCACACAGCAGCATCGACGGTGGTTACGTGCAACAATGTGGATGCCCCATCGACGGCCAGCAGCAGCGGGACACCGTCACATTTTGTGTCGCCGCTGCAGAGACGCCACTGTCAGCCACCCAATCATCTGCCACTGAACTCGGTGGTGGCAACGCCGCTGCGCACCGCCAGCTACAAGACGGCGGCATCGGCCAGCAGCGTCTATCATCATAGCCATCATCAGCAGTTGGACTTTCAGCGCAACTCGCAGTCGGACGATGACAGCGGCTGTGCACTCGAGGAGTACACTTGGGTGCCACCGGGTCTCCGGCCAGATCAGGTAAGGGGGGCGTGGCCGCTAACCACAAACCACACAAGCAACCACAACACATGCTGCAATTTGTCGCAACTAATTTGAGTGAAATCCAAAAAATAGCCAAAGGCTAGCAATTTAGATGCTGTCATTTTGATATTTTGGTGGCTCTGACCACCTGCAGCAAACTTCACTTTTGCTTTCGTTGCCACATGCTTCATTGCCACTGCCCAAATACTGAGTCCATGCCCCGACCAGTTCAATGCTTGCCACGTTTTAAGGAAATGCGGCGACAACTTCAAATTGTTGCCAAGTCGCTTTTCTTTTTTGTGGCTTGTGAAATATTATCGCCAAATCGAATCGAAATCGATCGAAACGAAAGCGAAAGCGATTTGTAATTAAACTGCCCGCATTTGGCTGCAATTAGAGCTGGTCAAGAGTCGGGGCTAAACGGGGCCCAAAACGCTTACATAACTTCCAGCTTGGCATGCTGGGAAAATTTTGAAGCAAGAAAAAAAAAAAAACCAATGAAATTCAAGAAATCTCTGCTGTTTTTTAGTTTATCTTTTTTTTTTATATTTCTGTGCAATTGCATTCTTTTTGCTTGTCATGATTTTTCGCGACATTTTCCTATTTCGCACGCTTAAACATCCATTTTTTTTTGGTCATGGCATTTGCTTTTTTTGTGCCGTCGATATTTGTGTGTATAAAACAGCTGTGGGCGTTCATTTAGGTATTTTTTTTTTTGGCCAAGTTAGTGAAAGCGTCTGTCACTTGGCTTTGATTAATTCGTTATAACTTGTCCCTAATGAAACGTTTCCCACGAATTTGTCGCGGCACTGAAAATGCCATAAAATGCAGACAGTTTGCTTGTCACAGTTTATGGCTAATACATAACTGCAGTAGTTAAGTTTTTATATCTGATCCCCTAACACTCTCTTTTACTCTATATCTGCTCGTTAACAGGTTCGCTTGTACTTTAGCCAACTACCGGACGACAAAGTGCCCTACGTCAACAGTCCGGGCGAGAAGTACCGCGTGAAACAATTGCTGCACCAGCTGCCGCCTCAAGATAACGAAGTGAGTATTAGCCAAAAGACCAAAAGGACCCAAACAACTGAACAGAAGATAACAGCACATCAACGTAGTAGCATAAGGGACCACTCAATGGCCAAAAAGAAAGAAAAAAAACAAAGGATCATAAAAATGCAGTTAATGGCAATGCAGAGTTGCCAACTTTTGAGAACAAAATTGAAACGGAATCAGCATAAAATTAAAGGAAAATCAGCTTTAATTGATGAAGATTAAATTACCCAACCAAGCATGAATACAACAGTTTATGTTTATATAAAATACAGTAATCCGATCTTAACTATCATCTTGTCAAATGATAATTAAAGAATGTGCTTTATTCCACTTTTTTCGAATATGTTTGTTCAGAATATTTGCCCGAATAAAGTGTTTTCTTGAGTGATTGTGTTAGTACATCTATAACAACTTTGCGTCAAGTTTATTTGTCTAAAATAGCATTGTTTCTTTACATTTTCTGCAAGTGTATAGAAAGGATAAAAAACGATAAATAAATGTGTATAAAAATCAAGGAACACCCGCCTGCAAACTGGCTGGACGAGATTAAAAAAGTTGGCGTTGCCTTTTCGTGCTGCTGCAGTAAAAGAGATTTTAATTAATATTTACAATACAAGAAACTTGCAACCAGCTACGACTAACAATTTCCCCTGTTTGTTGCCTGTTGCAGGTACGCTATTGCCACTCGCTGAGTGACGAGGAGCGCAAGGAGCTGAGGATATTTTCGGCGCAACGCAAGCGAGAGGCGCTCGGACGTGGCGCGGTGCGGCTGCTGTCCGATGAAAGGCCCTGCAAGGGGGTAAGTAGCACACTCCTCTCCACACTTTTGCCCCTTCAACTTAATTGTGAGCCAAGAAATTTGCATTTTATTATGATGAACAAAGGAGCACGGCGAAGAAAGCTGCGAGTCTCGATTTCATTTTTTGCCAGACAGGGCAAAGTTTTTTGCGCAAACTTTGACAGGATTTGCCCTGACTCCTGCTGTTTATAAATTATGGGTGCTTGGATGGGTGCTTGGGTGGGTGCATGGGTGGGTGCATAGGTGGTATTTGCACAATGCAAAAAAATTGACAATGGCGCCTGCCAGAAACAATAAGCGAGAAAGCGAGCGAGCGGATGGCGGGGGTTAATGGCAGAAGCGCGCGGGACTAACGGTTAACTTTCAAATGTTGCATCGCAACTTGGCAGCATCTCAAATAAAAGATGACAAAAAGATTTCATTAAGTACACTTTTAGCAAACGCCAAAGTGCTGCAACTTGGCGAAAAACTGCAAATGAAAACGTTGTTGCAAAAACAATTGCAACAACTGCCACACAAAAGACTCCCCACACTGGACTTCAATTTCTGAACTCCATTGCGGACTACAACTGCTGCAACTTTATTTAAATACCCTGTAATTAGTAAAACGTGCGATATTAGTTGCATACAATGAGCGATGCTGGAGCAGCGTTAAAAGCGCAATTTTACTTTAATTTTAATTTAAGCCCGAATATAATTAATATATATCAATTGTGTTCGGATTTAAATAAATAATAATATTTATGTTAAAATAATATGAGTGAATAGGTAAAGAAACGCTTTTGGTCAATAATATTACAGATTTTATAAGTATTTTCCTTTTAACAGGGTATTTCTTAGTTGAGGCAGTCTGTCTGTGCTGTGGTGGCAAAAAGTGAATGTGCATTCTGTAAAGCTGTGCAACACAGTGAAATGGCACTAAAGCACAATGCTAGTAGCATAAAATAGTGGCAGCAGCAGCAGCAGCAGCAGGGAGAGCTACCCTTTTCGGTGGGAGTCCCCCCCTCGAAAAATTTGCATTGTTATTAGCTGGCAGTCTCTGGGCGAGAGAGAAAGCAAATGAAGAGGTGGGGAGGGGAGGGTTGTCTGTGCGTGCTGGCTAACCAACTTAAACTTCAGCAACGACCTCAGCTTCAATTTGAACTGCGCTCAGTAGTTGGCCAGTTTGCAGGCGCATCCATATCCACATCCAGATCCATGGCTGCTCATCGTCTGGCGCGTTGGTTGCCGCAAATAGTTGAGAGCTTGATTTTATTGTGTTCACATTCGCCACTCGTAAAACTTATTAAAAAGTTTATGCCGCATGCTGCCACGCGGCTCTGCGTGTCTGTCTGGGCCACAAAAGGCGACTATGCGGACATGCAGCATCCATTTGTCCGCTGCACTTGCTTCGTTCCTCAGCGTGTCATGCCACCCTCTCTGTCTGCTACGTGCGTGGGCGTTTGTGGCAAGTCGAAGGTGTTGCCTGCATTAAAGTTGTGCCCAAGTTTTCAGTGATTTTCATTGGTTTTGGTTTCTGTGGGACAAGACCAAATTGGCAGCCAAGTTGCATTTATTACGCCTTGCCACAATAACTTATAAGCCACAACTTGCAGCACTCTGACCGGGCCAGGACCAATCCCAAAAACCTGTTCAGGTCAGAGTTCATTGAAGGCAGTCGTCGCAAACAGTGTGTAAACTTTCAATAAGTTTGTCCGCTCATGTTTAATGTCAAAGTGCAGTTCCATATTCGATTTCACATGTCTGATCAATGGCTCTCACTCAAATGGGTACTTCAGTTATTTATGATACCATTTAGAAAGCACTTCGACACTTAATGCAAACTTAGTTAGTTAAAAAGTTAGGGGGTGTCGACAGTTTATTAGTTTTTACAAGTTGTGTCCAGTTGTTTGAAAGAAATGTAATTTAACTACTGATTTATCTCAAGAAATTAAACTTCTGAATTATTTCAGTAAATGTGGCGAAAAGGTACACTTTAAAATCAATTTATTTGATCTTTAATAGGGATCCATGTAAATAAAGAAATGACGTCTGTTCCTTATTTAAATACTTTAAATAAAATGTATGTAAATAAGAGTAGAACCTGCAAAAAATGAAAATGGCTTGAACTCATGTGCAGATGAGTGGATTAATAATTAAATCTGATAAGTTAATTCAGATTTAATGCCGAGCAGAACTGACGAACCAGAGAAGCGTTCCCTCATCTCTGCCGACTGCTACTTAAAATTCACAAACCATAACTGCGACCTGCTAAACGAAGGTTAAAATGCCAACAAAGCAAATGCCGCACCCCCTCGAAATATGATCGAAAGAGAGAGAGAGGGGAGTGCAGTTGTGTGGAGCGAGGACAACCAAGCTGAAATTATACTTAAAGGAAATTTATGAAAACGCTCAATGAGCCTCAATGATGCCTCCTCGCCTGCTGCTGCCAAAAAGCACTCAAATTCACTCAAGCGTAAATGAATCGCAGAGCATGGCCAGAAACGTGCGTCAAAGTCAATGACGGAGACTGCTGACAGTGAGCTGGCAACAGGACTGGTAATGATTTGGCCAGCTCCGATTTTCCACACGAACAACAATGGAGTCAAAACTGAATTGAGGGCTGTGTCAGAGCGGATGTGACAGACAGAACTTGACAAGGATGTGACACTAAAGGTCGTCCTGGCAACGATGAAATACAAAATAATTATTAAGAAAAACCCATGAAATATACTTTTCACAAAAAAACTGATGCAGCACAAAGTCGGGTGAGGTTAGTGTGGGGGAGGGGGGAGGGGTATGAATGGCAACAAAAAGTTGGCAAAAAAAGGTATCCAAAATCCGGCTGCCGGCTGCCTGCTGCCCGTTAAGCGAAAAGTTTATGTACTGAAAAGGGCACGATAACGAGCGTCATTAATAATTTGACGGCATACATATATATATATATATATATAAATATATATGTATATATAAAGAAGGGTTGGGGTATGGGCGACTGGGCAGGAAATTGTCTTGCTTGTCTACAGGAAAGTTTGTCTGGCGCAGTGTCAAAGTTGGATTAGAACAGACACGAAATGGGTTAGCGAGCAGCCAAGGACCAAGGACTATTTAACAATAACGAGTCAGGTGGCGATTTCGCGATGCGCCGAAGGAGCAGCAAACGACAATTTGTCAATAGCATAATTGTCTGGAGTGCAGCGCCAGGCGAAGGGTCAGGACTCAATGTTAGGGGACGAGGTCAACAACTGAATGGCGACTGGGATTAATTGCATTGATTAGATAAATGAGCAGCGATTGTTGTTATGGCTACACATGACAATTGGCAGCGACTGAGAAATGTCATTTTAAGTGGACACACAGCCAGTCCTTGTTCCCCTGCGGATTCAGTTGCACTGGGCTGGACCGTTGGGCAAACTTTTGCACTTGCAATTAGGCCACCACAGAAACTACTTTAAGAGCTTTTCCTGCAGAAGTTTCCCAGTTGGGACGGAAGCCACAGAAAAGTGCTGCACCAAAAATAAGACAAAAGGAAGACTTAACCACAACTTCAAAAAATATATCATTAGCGCCTGGCACAGAGACTGAGCCTAATTAAAGTGAGCAGTTGCTGTCGACAAATTTATTTCATTTTTTTTTTTATGCAGTTGGTAACAATTAACGACGCATGCAGAGGGCCAAGTTAGGAGCTACTTACGCAACTTACTATGGAAATTATCAACCCTGTACAGTACAGTCTGGCAGCAGTGGCTGTCAATGTTAAATGACTTGCAAAAGTAAATGTTGATTGCGGGGGACATCGAAGTAAACGGCAACCGACTGCGGACATCGAAGTAAACGGCAACCGACTGAGGTTTAATAGCCTGGAAAGTTAAGAAGCTGCAAGCAGGCAACCAACCAACCAACCCACGAACCAAGTTTCTTTTACCCACATTCATTGTCCTTGCAGCGTCTTGTGGCTTTTGCGGCGCTTCTGGGTAATTTGCGTGCGCGAAATGAAGACAGCGTTGAGAAAGGGGAGGCAACAGGAAATAAAAGTTGAAACGAAAATGGCGCAAATTGACGTAGGCTTTGTCAGGGGTAAGAGCTACTTGCTCAACGGCTGGAGTTGGGGTTTTTGGGGGCGAAAAACTAAGGGCTAGCCACAAATGGCAGCATTTGGAGTCGCATGTGCTCAACTTTTGGAGCCAAAAAAGCGTTCATAAATCAAGGCAATTGCGTTAATTGCTTTGCATGCTCATAAAATGGAAGCCAAGTTCTGACTTCCTTTACCAAAGTAAAATGAGGAAGGAACTTGATTTCCCCACTAAGCGTAGTATAACTTCTAAACATGCTCACCAAGCGAGCTCATTTTTCTTTCATCTAAAAAATGTCTGTGTGCCAAGAAGAAACTAAGCCAAATTCAAGGATATCTTACTGAAATGATTAAAGAATACCAATCTTAGATTTTTAATAGAAACACTAGCGCAGAATGCAGTAGTAGGTTTCTTTTGCTCTAATTGTAAACCAATAACTATTGTACAAAACTTACACAGAATATCTCACTTATGAAAATTAAAATGTTGCTATTGTTTGGAGTAGCTCAAATATTATTTTTAAATTGGGGTCGACTTATTAGATCTATTGTGCCCCCTTCTGAGCTTATAGCTCCTCCATCAACCCCAGTTCCTGAACGAATGTCAGGATCTTTGATGGATCGCAGACTTCTATGTCATTGTCATTCATAACATACATCCCAAAGACGCTGCATCTTTTCCTGGCTAGGGCGATACATTCTGTTAGGATGTGAGTTGAGGACTCCTCCTCGACTTCACAAAACCTACACTGATTGTTGCTATAGATACCCATTTTGGACAGGTGGCTTTTTAATCTACAATATCCTGTCAGTTGCTCTACTTAGGTTCTACAAAGAAACGGATCGGCCTTTCATTTTTATATAGGATCCCTTCTGTTTGGTTCCCATTTTATTTATATTGCATTCAAAATCTGCCACAACCTGACAAAAGTCTGAGATCTAATTCGTATATTCCATAACACATTCATAACATATTGTTGGAGGAGTACAAAGACATCAGCAGTAGCTGACCTCATTAGGATTCACGCCGTTAGTAAATGTGTTCATTATGCGAATGCCTTTAATTTTAACGAGTTGAGGTTTAGTCATTAAAAACTGCGCTTCCGTTTGAGCTCGGTGACATCAGCAGAAGCAGCAGAAACGGGAGCAGCAACAGCAACAACAACAGCAATAACAACAACAAAAGCAACAGTAACAACAACAGCAACAACAACAATAACAACAGCAATAACAACTCCGGCACCGACATCGACACCAGCATTTTCCTTGGGGCCTTTTCTCGTGTTTCGTACTATTTCAAACAGTTTAAAGTCTCTGCTTTTCTCTCTTTCGCTCTCTGGGGAGCACTTGGAAGCCGACTACTCCTCCTCCTCCTCCTCGCACCACTTGGCCGGCAGCTATTTTTGCATTATTTCCGTTGTGAAAACGCAAAACCGCAAGCAGTGGCTGTGTGTGGGGGTGGAGGTGGTTGGTGCTGGGATTTTGCACTGTTCTCGTTCTGGTTTCTGCCTTGTCCTCGCTTCGGGGGCTTAAGCGTTTTATTACCGTTATTTAGCATTTATAGTCGCTTAAATATTTTGCCAAGCCAAAGCAGACGCTGCAGATTTCTATCGTTCCCGTCTCTGCACAACTTTAGCATATTTCTGTTATTTATACGGTTTACCTTGTATTCTCCTTCTCCTTCCCCTGCCCCTTCACCTTCTCATCCTAATTTGAATTTCTTTCTCCTTTTTTTTTGTTGGCAGTGCGAGGAGCCACTCTCTGGCGGTGACATTGTGGTCTTTGCCCAACGCCTGGGCGCCCAGTTGTGCTGGCATCCCGGCTGCTTTGTCTGCAGTGTTTGCAAGGAGCTTCTCATGGACTTGATATACTTTCAGCGCGATGGCAATCTCTACTGTGGTCGCCATCATGCCGAGACACAAAAGCCGCGCTGCTCCGCTTGCGATGAGGTGAGTTAAACATTTATATAAAAATTCTAACTGCAAAATATCTAATTAAAAGACGTGGTTGCAGTTAAAATTAACTCTTTTTGTCAATAATAAATATAAATAATAAATAAAGGAATGTTTTTCTTGATTTTCCTAAGCATATCGCAATTTTCGTAGAGTCAGCTTAATCCCAAATTTGTTTATTTACTTTGATTCCGATAATATAAACTGATATAAAATATAACTTTACGAAATGCACAACTATTTAGAAACTTTATTTATTAACTTGATTTACATTACGTTTATTTACTTTGCTTAAATCATATAATTTATCGCCCTAGATAATCTTTTCGGATGAGTGCACGGAGGCCGAAGGACGCACCTGGCACATGAAGCACTTTGCCTGCCAGGAGTGCGAGCATCAGCTGGGTGGTCAGCGTTATATAATGCGGGAGGGGAAGCCGTATTGTTTGGGCTGCTTTGATACCATGTTCGCCGAGTATTGTGACTACTGCGGCGAAGTCATTGGCGTTGATCAGGGCCAGATGAGCCACGACGGTCAGCACTGGCATGCGACGGATCAGTGCTTCTCCTGCTGCACCTGCCGCTGCTCGCTGCTGGGTCGTCCATTCCTGCCGCGCCGTGGCACCATCTACTGCTCGATAGCGTGCAGCAAGGGCGAACCGCCGACGCCGTCGGACACGAGCTCTGGACCGCAGTTGCGTCCGACGCATCGTGCTTCAACATCCAGTCAGATAGCACGCTCTCCACGGCGCACAGCTGACGGCGCAGGGGCGGCGGGGCGTGTCGGGGGCGTGAAGGGCCATGGGCACGTCACAAGCAAGATTGCAGCCAGTGCGGGCAGCGCTGGAGATTTGCTTGAGCGCCAGGAGCGCAAACGCATGGAAGCAGCGGGTGTAGCTGATTTGCTGTTAGGTGGATGTGTACCTGGCATGCCACGCCCCGCCCATCCACCGCCCATCGATCTGACCGAACTCGGTATTAGTCTGGACAATATATGCGCCGGCGACAAGTCAATCTTTGGCGACACGCAGCTGACCACTTCGATGCCTGACATGTTGTTGTCAAAGGCGGAGGATTCGCACAGCTATCAGAGTATTGACAAGATCAATCTGAATTCGCCGAGTAACTCGGACATGACGCAGAGCACCCAAGAGTTGGGCAACGAGTTGGAGCTCGATAATGAGTCGGTTCGGGAGGTGGATCTCCCCCATGATGGCTACGAACAGCTCTTTGCCGCCAAGCAGCGCAGCAATCAGGTGGAGAAGAAACAGGAACAGCCCGACAATCGTCTGCCCCTAAAAGAGGTCCGCTTTCACAGCGTCCAGGACACCATGTCGCGCTCCAAGAGTTACACGGACAATTCCAATGCACGACGCCGTCGCCGACGGCGGAATCAGTCGCGCAGCTCCTCCGAGATGCAGATCAACCAAACGAATCTGCGACTGCACAACGCTCAGACACAGGCGAGTGGCGGCGGCCAACTGAATCTGCTGAACAATTTGGATAACTGCGATGTGGCCAGCATTTGTTCCACCTGCAGTTCCAGTTCCTCCAGTGACATGGACGATTATGTCTATCGTCTGCCCGCTCGCAAACACTATGGCGGCGTTCGTGTCGCCTATGTGCCCAATGATGCACTCGCCTACGAGCGCAAAAAGAAGCTGGCCCAAACCAGTGAGTCGTCCAATCCTCTTGGAGCAGCAGCACCAGGCAGCTGTTTAGGTGGCCAATCTGGCATGCCGGCAATTATGAGCGAGAGCAAGAACTGCACGATATCATGACCGCCTCCGATGCTGCCGCCGCCGCCGCTGAATCTGAGCAGCTACTACATACTGGACACCATTCTGGAGGAGCAGAGCCTTAGTCTGCTGCCCGAAAAGAAGCCCGGCTGCCTGAGACGTGTCTGGAATTTTTTTGGCCTGGGCAAGCCGCGTACCCCAAATGCACAGCGTCTCTACAGCGTCTAAATTGTGGATTAGGGCAATGTAAATAAACATATCGTTCAAAATACAAAATACAACATATTATTAACTATATTTAAGTTAAATTGGCAACATCGAACGTATTTAAAAGCGAGCTGGAAATACAATTTTTTTGTACATTAAATTTCATTATATTCCTAATTTTTATAATTTTTAGTTTCCAACTCGCAAGTATCCAAACAATTTAGTTTAGGACAACGAAAATCTATTCTTATCAAAACTTTGTACAAAGACAACAAAAATATATATCAATAATGCATTTACAAACATATATTATATACTACTATAAAATTATATATATATAAATATATAGGTATGTTAGTTATAGAGCTAAGAATCTGCCAGCCACAAAAACACAATCAACGAACAATAAAATTTGATAAATTAATCAACTGCCAACAAAAGAATTTTGTAAACAATAAAATGTTAAAATACAATAATAAAAGAGACTCAAAAGATAGCGAAAGTCTTCGGATTGTAAATGTGCAATAACTTAAGTTATAAACAAAACTTCTCCCTCCAAAAACACAGTCTACAAACTTACAATTCTTTGCATAAATATATACATATCTATATATATATATATATATATGTCTATCTTTCTATTCAGTTTTGTGTTTTCTTTTGTTTTGTTGACAACTTTCAAGATTCTTTTGTTTTTCGGATTTATGCAATGTTTTTAGCTTTCGCGTGAAAGTGAAAGTCTTGTATAAAACGGAATGTGTCAAGAATATTTGTGAAAGTTTTGTAATAATAATGAAAAGTGAAAAAAAAAATGGAGGGCAAGTTCTAAAGTTGAAATTATACATAATCCTATAATATGAGTACGAATAGCTGGAATGAATACATATGATGAGTTTTTAAGTATTACGGATGTCTTTAATTTGAGCTTAGTTAAGTGTATAACTAAACTTAAAGTCAGTTTATATGGAATCATAATCAAAAATAAAGTATAAACATATGTGTATTTTAACGAAAATTCAAAATTTCACATCTTTATTATTTGCGGGGCACCAAATGCACCCAGTAGCCATTCAATGGAGTCAACTGAAACCCACGCGATCCGTTCATCAGATCTGTGGTGGTTTTTGGAGATCGCTCGATTCTGTATTTTAGCACCAGATTGTACAACATAGCCTTGGCCTGCATCAGAGCATAGCGATTTCCTATACAGTTACGTGGTCCTACGCCGAAGGGCAAATATGTGTAGGGTACCAGTTTGTCCTTGTTCTCATCGCTGAAACGCTCGGGGTCGAACTTTTGTGGCTCTGGGAAGAAACGATCGTCCCAGTGTAGACCAGTAATGGGAATATTAACGCGATCACCCTCTTTAAACTCAAATAATTTGGTGCCATTGTCGTCGTACAGTGTATAGTCCTTGGAGCACACGCGATCCGTGGATGCGGCGGGACTCCACTTTCTCAGCGTTTCGGAGACAACCATGTCCATATATTTCAGCTTGGCCACGGCATCGTAGCTCAGCTGCTCGCCCTTCAGCGACTCTTGGACTTCCTTGGCTTCCTCGTAGAGACGCTCTTGTATGTCAGGATTCTGCAGCAGCTCGTAGGACGTAGTGCATATTAGGCCGGCATTGTTCTCGAATGCGGCAAAGAAGAATATAAAGCACTGGGCCACAAGCTCATCGTCGGTCCAGTTCTCTGTGGCATCTTTCTTGGCCTCCATGAGCAGCTGAATCATGTCTGGTCGAACAATGTTGTTCTCCTCGCGGTGTTTTATGGCTTCGACAACGAGGCGTATGAAATAATCGGTCTTGCTGGAGTCGAAGATTTGAAGTCCCAGGATCTGAAAACGGTATAACATATATAAATACGTGCCAGATTGGAAGTATGGTGAGGAATACGGTACCTTATAAAGCCATGGGATTGTACTGGATAGCAAAAACTTGTAGATTGCCTTGCCGCGGAAATGGGCAATTGACTGGCCAATCTCGAAGAACTCGTTTTTCGGCGTCTTGTAGGAGCTAACTTTAAGTCCAAAGGCAGTGGTTGCAATCAAATCATTTGATAACCGATTGCACACCTCCTTCAACTCAAGCTCAAAACCTTCGCCCGGCTTCACCTCTGTATGCGCCAACTTGTCAAGGTGCTCCATGACCTCGTCGAAACTCTCGTTCATCAGCCCGAACATGGAGCGCATCTTGGCTGCAGTGAAGACGGGAGTCAACGTATTCCGCATGTGCTTCCAGCGCTGATCCTTCATTACGCTCAGCATGTCATTGATCAGACGCTCTTTGGTGGTAAAAAACAATTGGTGGTTGGGAAAGTATTCAAAATCCTTAACGGTTATTTTCTTGATAATTTCGGGATCGTTCACTTGTATCATCGGAGTGCGAAAGTTAAAATATCCAATAAGTTTGCTGGAATGTCGATTGATAACATGTCAGATACTATTTAATTAGACTCCATTTGGAATACTCACTGTTGACGCGTCCGTGCATATAACTCGGAAATTAACTTCTGGAACGAGGACTTATTCATTACAATTGATGCGTTATTTCCTAAAATCGGAACGGGCCTCTCAAAGGGTAGTCCGCGCTTTGCAAACACATCTTGTTGGTAAGTCGCCCACTTGTAGACAAATATTATAAGCGCCACGATCGCCAAAAACAGAATCAGACCCATTTTTATGTACTTCCGTCAAAGTTGACCTAAATAATTGTTGCTAGAACACAACTTTCCACCTATAATGTTTAACTGAAACTAAATTTTTTCTACTCAATGAGCACATATTTATATTGCGCTTCCCACTCTATCCATGTGCGTTGAGTATTCTCATTACGTTCCGATATATATAAATATAATGTGCAAAATCAAAAAAAAAATATATATTATCGCAAAAAAACCGGTCTCGAGGTAGTTATTTTGTGGGCACATTGTTGTTCAGCGTCACTCTCCTAAAACATTTTTGTTGATAATAGTACAACTTGGATGCGAGTAGTCGACTTGCAAATAGTCTTTAAAATCTTGTTCAAGTGTTTTTAATATTAGAATACCAAAATTGAATTTATATTTCAAGTGTAAATAATAAAAATAGAACTTGCAAAGTTCCAAATATTCCATGGAGAATCTTAACATTAAATTATTTGAGAATCAGAACGTTGACCAGCTGACTATGACATAATCATATTTAAATAGATAATGCACCACTTATTTTGGTCAGTGTAGAGTGTAAAAAGTGAAAAAATCGGTTTTTTTTTATGGACTTTGGGCATCTTTTTATTTCGATCTAGGTCAAAATAACTGTATGTTTATTTTTGTGAATCATACTCTGATTGGCTAGCTGATTGAGATGCTGAACATAATGGAATTTATTCATAATTTCATCACATATGTAATACATCTATGTATATATAAAAAACAAAAAACCTACAATCGATTAGTGTGTAGATTGTAAGGGAAACACCGCGTGACAGTCAAAAAAAAAAAAAAAACAATTGGAAACATATTGAGAACAGCTGTTGCGTTGGACTGGTGCGATAACAAAACAGAAAAATAGAGATTAATTTTGAAGAGAGAGCGGGAGAATATTGTATTCTTATCAATATAATGTATTATAATGTGATAATAGCATGGCTGATGCAATATACAGAAAACTCTTCAAATAAACATTTTTACAACTTAAGTAGGAATATCCACTTGAGTGCTAAACCATAACGTACATCTGAAGAATTGGTTAACATATGATAAGGTAAGAAAACTATATCAACTTTTTTGATGAGGAAGGCATTGAAAATTATTTAAAAATAAATTCTGTACTTAATGCCTATGTCAATATACAATTTCTCTATCTATCTATATCTATCTACTAAGGCAACTAGGGCAAGCTAAATTCATTCAGTGGAAAGTTTAATCAAATGAGATTGATAAGATATTTGTGCAACCGTCAGATTGATAAACTGAATTGCTTTCGATAACACTGATAACTCTTATGCAATTTCTTAAAACTATAATTTTTTACTCAAAAATTATGACATAAAGTTTTAAGCGAGCCATAAAAAAACCAAACTACTAAACAACTATTAAAGAAAACGCTTTGTTTGTATTGACGGTTTAAATATTTTAACATGCTGACCAATTCTTTGGCTTTAGAGTGTTTACTCTGGGAAGAGTCGAAGTTCGACAAAATACTACACAGAATGTTAGAATGGTAAACAGTTAAATAGCAAGTTAGCCGCAAGCGTTATAGCGAAATACCTGTAATTAAATATTTATTCAGTTTGTTTAGGAGAGACCCGGAGACCCGGAGAGATGGATGGTTGGATGGTTGTCTGTCTGCTTTGACAGCTGATTGCCAGACTGTGACTGGCACATTCCGAGCTTGAAATTTTTGCAAGTAGTTTGGCATTTGTTGCCAGAAGACGTGTGTCAGAGAGAGAGAGAGAGAGAGAGAGAGAGAGAGAGAGAGAGAGAGAGGGTAGAGAGAGAGAGAGAGGTAGAGAGAGAGAGAGAGTGTGTGAGAGAGCGAGAGAGAGACAAAAAACTTTCCATATTTTGTGGATATAAATAACAATGCGGGGGTGGAATTTTCTGTAGTTACATATATTGCCACACACTGATAAAAACAAATGTTAATATTACCTAGTTAAGTAAATATTTCAGAAAACATTCATAATTGAATACATTCAACATAAAAAAACGCAAAACAATGGATTGACAACGCATTCCTTATTACCAATATCGGAAACATTTTTTCCTGCTTAAGAAAGTTAACAATTTACGCAATCAAATTAAAATAAAAATTATAAAACATTTGGAACAACGCTATTTTTTCTGACACTGTATATGCCATTTACCGGCTTGTATTTCTATAATCTATCTTTATATATTAAAAATAATAAAAAATTATAAATGATGTTGATAAGTTGAATTTGGTATAAAACCAAATCATAGAATCATCAAATAAAACACAAAGTATTTCAGACTAACCCATTTGTTATACTATAATATTATATATGTCGTTGATGCTTGTTTGTTTTTTCATTGTTTTACATAATACATTTTAATCAAAATTTCCATTCTGTGCCGTTGTTCTGATGACTGATTCTGGGGGGAAAATACGTTTATAGTAAATCCTCTTTAAAGGCAAAGTAGATGTTTGTTATAAGTTGTGTCTTTCCACTGAACATCCAAGACAGGGCCAATAAATAATCAGCAGTTGGAAACGGATGCGGTAAAAGATTTGATCTAAGATAAAATCCCTTAATGATCTGTGGACCCTAATATATGCAAAAGAAGAAGTATTTTGATATTCAATTGCGTGTTCATAATATAATACTTGCCTTGTAGGGACATGTGTGATTAAAGTTGGAGAACTCTATAACAAGTCGTTTTACCAAAATGGCAAATGGATTGAATGGCCTCTTTAAAAATCGGCATATATCAATGGTCACATTAAGTAGCCACGGCTTGTACCCATTGGCCTTCTGAAAAAGTTCGCCTCGAACTGATATGACGTCCGTAGGATAAAGAATTGTTCCG
Organism: Drosophila longiperda; assembly: GCA_035042125.1. Classification (NCBI taxonomy): domain Eukaryota; kingdom Metazoa; phylum Arthropoda; class Insecta; order Diptera; family Drosophilidae; genus Drosophila; species Drosophila longiperda. The sequence continues at coordinate 14,183,627 of JAWNLV010000107.1, forward strand.
TTAAAATTGAAAACGGTTTTATTACGGTTAACAGCCCGAAGGCGACATTCGTGTATGACAAACCACGATTTATTGTACGTCTCACAAATCGCATTTGTCAATTTAAATTCTACTGCATCCTGCAAAAGAGTATAAAATAAATAAACATAATATCAAAAACTATTTGCCACTTCATACTTACATTATAACTAATATTTAGAGTTAACCATAACTGCAATATTCCGAAAGCAATGAGAGTGGTGCGCATTTTGAGAACATTAAATTACATTTGATTCAAACGCTATTTGTTAACCCATTATTTTCAAATATTATTTTTTAACAATGACGCTATTAATATGTATTTAGTAATTCCAAAGACGTAGTAATTTTATTTTAAGGAGGAGTGCCGACCATATACGTCGCTGCCTTCTTAAATAATACCAAAATGCTTATTAATATAGTTGGTTGACAATTTGTTATTTCGATATCCATCTATCAGTCGATAGATGCAAATTATTAATAAACACTTTTCCCAAACTAAGAATCTACCAAAATAACTGGGTAAAAACTATGTAAATTGATTGGACGCCTCTGGTAAAAAGTTCTAATCTCATTAATACCGGCACATTTTTTGCACTAATGCTTTTATAATATTGGAAAAGTCCAAATATATAAATAATGACAATTATACTCTTAATTGCATTATTTAATGTTCATCATCTGCAGTTGTTATAACATAACATTATAGTTTACAATTTACTTTTCCTATTTTAATTATGAAGTCATTAACCATGTTATCTTTTTTCATTGGCAAGTTTATATAGAAGTCAAAAATAATAAACAATAATCATTGATAGCATATCGATTAATTTTGATATGCTAATATGTTTCTTCGAGTGTACTTATAACTATGAATGGGGCCACAGGGTTTATTGACCCATCCACACATAACTTTCATTTTGTCAAGGAGTGGTTGTTGCTCTTATGTAAATGCTTTTAACATATAATTCGCGTGCTGAAGCATCGCTCTTTTTCTGTGAGTGTGTGTGAGTGTGTGTGGGTGTGTGCTTCATATGTATATTCTTGGCTATATATGGGTGAGTGCAGTTTATCAAAGCAGGGCAGCAGTTTCTAGCTGCCAGCTGCCAGCTGCCAGTTGCCAATTTCTTTCAGTTTCTATCTTTCAGTCAGAATCAGTGTTAGAGTTGGTGCCAGAGTCCCTGGTCCTGTAGTCCTTCGTCCTGTCTGTGCCATTCTATTTTTTATGCACAAATCATGCTGCATCATTAAATCTGTACTCTGTGTGAGGGATGCGGTTGCTTTGTTGTTGTTGTTTTTTTTTTATATATATATGTTGCTTTTCTTTGTACTATTTCTGTTTCGCTTTTTACATTTGCTTTCTGGTTATTCTGGATTTGGCCCGTTCGAAATACTCGCTTGTTTTTCATTTCTATGCACAAGAATTTATGGCTTTCAACGTTGATTTTGCTTTGGCATTTTTTATGTGTTTTTAAGTAGTCGTAAAACGTAACACTTGATGAGATATTAAACGCTGTTTATGCTCACCCCTCACACACACACACAAAAAAGGGAACGATTTGGTAAATTGTTGACCCACACACATTGTTGCACACTTTGTTGGATTTGATAGCATTTTAAATATTGGTTTTGCATTTTTCATTATTTCCGTGGGGCGGCGGCGTTTTGATGGGCGTTTAATAGAATTGATGGAACATAAAATCAAAAGCTAAAATGCTAAGCTACCAATGTAATGTTGCCGGCATGTAAATGATTAGCTAAGCGAGTGAATGACACCTGCCACAAATGTCAGACAGCAGAGGCACAAAGAGACCACAAAAGCCACTGTGAGCTGAGCGAGCCGAGGCAGAAGTAAAGCTGAGGACCTTGTCAGTGTCTGCAAACTTGTCAATGAGCACCAACTAAATATTTTATTAGGCTGTCGTCAAACAAACACACACTGAGCAAAATGAGCTTGTGTGTGTGTGTCTGTGTGTGTGTGTGTGTGTGTGTGGATGTGTGTGTAGTCGTGATTGCGTGAAATTTAGTAGTGCTTGGCTTGGCCATGTGCAAGTATTTGTGCGAGTGTAAAAGAGGCAGTGAGGCAGCAGCAAAATGCCTCAGACATGTAGCTGCCGCTGCTGATGAGACTCATGATGACGATGATGATGATGATGATGATGAGGCTGGTGATAAGTACGTTGGAGGATGCTGCTGAGGCCATAACAAAGAACTTGATGAAGTTGCCTTCAGTCGGACTCACAGGCTCTGGAGAATTTGGCGACGTTGCCGGCAAAGTTGTTGACTCTTCTCATACACATATATGTGTGTTTGTGTGTGTCAGTATGTGTGTGTGTCTTGGGCTGCTCACAATTGGCTGTACGTGTGTAACATTTTTAAGTAGCTTTTCTTTTTCCGTGTTTACCAGTTGTGCTCTCTGTATGTGCCTCAAGTCTGTTTGTTTTATGGCAACGTTTGTTTTAACTTGGTCGCATCATAAGAGCCAAACGCTGTGTGTGGCAACATATGTTTTCAATTTGCCAGCAAATGGAAAAACTTGATTGAATTCCATGAAATGAAGATCGATGCGACTGACTTTAAGTAGCTGTACTCCAGCTTTAAGTAGCCGCCGCACAACTATGCAAAGTTTGTCATCAGTCAAAGTCGTAGCCAGGCGCAAGTTTAGCTCCCCAAAGAGCAGCACAAATTACATTTGTGGCAACACACACTCGCAGGGGGCACTCGCAGGGGCATATCAATCAAACGCACCGTGTTGCGCTGGGAGGCGACTTTTGGTTTTTGCTCCATGATGCATGCAACGCCTGGGGAATTGTCCTCCAGCGTTGCCAACTCGGCTCTCGGCCACTTGTTCTCTCGCTGCCATTTGCTGAATGCGCCGCCTAATTGCATGCCACCATATTTTGAGCAAACTTCATGCATCCCCTTTTAATTGTAAACCAGCCAGGAGGCACGAGGAGCACTGGCTCACTTGCTGGAAATTAATATAAATTGTGAAATTAAATGCAAACTTTTACTTTTGCCAGACAAACAGTCTGCCAGGGGGATGAGAGGGGCAAAAGAAAGAGGAACTGTTCGTTGTTCGTGTGGATTTGGTAAATATTTCATTTCCGCTGCTTGTTTGGTAGATTTTAGTGTTGCACAAGTGCAAATTCGTGCTTTTCCACATGATTCTAAGATTAAGCACGGCCTAGCACGATCTAACCACTGCTCATAGTGGATATAACGGATATGTTGATGCATATTTAGGATTAGTAGAGTACACTAATGTGATTCATTAGAAATAAATAAACAATACTTTTCTACTATGGAACTTTTGATCAGAATTATATTTATTTTAATTAAAAATACCCATTTCAGATGGCAATAAAAGTCTGTGTTTGTCATAATGTTCAATATATTTGTACGCGTCAATTAATTTTGTATATGTTGCTTTATATATTATAATATATATTTCAGTTTTTTGCTACACGTGTACATCTCTAATCTGCTTAGGAATTCAAATGATGTCGCCTACATGGCTGGCATACTCCACGCCATTTGCCTTGTCTCACAAGTATTGTACATGTCGTGCCGGAGTGTATGTGTGTGTGTTGTGTGTGTGTGTGTGTGTGCGCGTGTGTGTGTGTGCGTGTGTATGTGTCCTTTGGCTGACATTCATTTGGAATTCGCACAGCGTAATGATGACTTGGAGCTGCTGTTTGGAGCTGCTCAACTTTTTGCATATTACGTACTTGGTCACGTACATTTCGCATATTTATTTGCATAAGCTTTGGAAATTCGCAGTTCCAGCGGCTTCAAGCTACAGTTGGCAGAAGAATTAGCTCAATTAGGGTGTCACTGTCTGTGCTAAATTGTCCATGGGTAAGTTTGTAACTTTGAGCGGCAGCTTTGATAAACGTCTTTGCTGATAAGAAGTTAAAGCGAACAAAGGTAATCTGGTTGGACACGGTAATTGGGCAGTGGCAGGTCGTGAATTATGGCAAGCACTTATGAATTTTTAGAATTTAATTTTTTTGTTTTATATTTATTATTTATGCGGCATTTCATTTTGTTGTTGCTTGTTGTTCGGTCGCAAGTTCAATGTTTGCTGCCCCAAAAAGCAGGCAACACAATTTTTCATTTCGCATGTTGCGACGCTAAGTGCTTCCTGCGCCAGCGGCCAGGCAGTCGACCCCGTCCACACCACCTCAGGCAGGTGGAGTGGAGTGAGTGTTGTGGCACATCAACTTTTGCTGCCACGCCATAATATTAATTGCGACTTGCTACTCGCAGCAGAGGCGACGCCGACGGCCACTTAAATGCCATTAAATTTTTATACATTTTTATGAATGTTGTGCGTGTATGTATTTCCGTAAGTATGTGTGTGTGTGTGTGTGTGTGTGTGACTGCCCTGAAATTTTATAATTATTCAGTGCTCGCTTTTGCGTTGCTTTGCGTTATGCATAATCGCCTTTGTGGCCGTTTTCCGCGCCTGCAGCTATTTGGCCAGCTATTAAAGTAGGTTTTAAAGCAGCCCCAAAAGACGATGATGGCTAACAGCTATTTGCATAGCAGCAGTTGAGAATTATTTCTGTTGCCATTGTTGCTGCTTCTTCTGGCATGATTATTACTTTTCAGTAACATCTGCGTCCCAGCTTTGCCAATCAATGCGACGCCAACAACAAGCAAAAACACACACACACACACACACCTCACACATGGTACACACTTGTAGACTAGTTGCTTGGCATTGTCAGGGATTGCTTCCAGTTTCAGTTTCAGTTCTAGCTCTTGCCGTGTCGCGTCTGCATCAAATGACAAATTGTCTCATCTGTCAGTGGGTGCATAACAGTTACAACAGGGAAGTTTTTGCCAGGACGCTTGGCACAACAATCATTATCATTGTCTACGTTTTTTTTTTTTTGTCACTGACTGCTGCAAATGCCCCATTGACAGCTTTACTCAGATGTGGCTGTGCCTCATTCGGGTGCAGTTCAGATGTTTTTGACAAGCTGCCTCTATCTGCGCCGCGTCTCGCCTTGTGACATCATTCATTATATTTCATTGCGGCAGACACCACACACACACTCGCAACAGCGAGCAATGCAAACATCATCTTGACTGGCAACCCCAAGGAAATGAGTGCCACTCTCCACAGCTGCCAGATGAGTAATGGAGCCTCAACTTCGCTCACCCCTCATCTGTCGCTGGCATGCAAAATGGAATAGATGTGCTGCATATGTGTGCGCTCTTAAGTATCTCCAAGACATGCAGAGTAAGTGACAGTGTTTGCAATCTATATATTATACAAATTATTATTTGTGCTCATTCAAGAAATATATACTCGTTTAATAAGAGAATATCTTATCTGGAGACAAGTTTACTTTATGTCTGCGGTTTTGTTTTTACATAAATAATTAAAATATAGTACAATAAAGAGAATCTATTATTAAACTATCTGTATTTAATTTAAAGGTTTTTAAATTGTAAATAAAAATCAATATGCAAATATCTCCGAGAACTATAAAAAGTATGACAAAGAAACAATAAATATCTCCTTTTTTCAAATTCTATTTTAAAATAGTTGCTTGCGTCATGCTGAAGAGTTTATATTTATCTTTATCTAACCTTAAGAGAATTTTACATTGATTCAAATATATATATATATAAACTATATTATCGATTTGTTGCGTTTATTCCAACATCACCATTTACTGCATGGCTAATACATGCAGCAGCTACCCTTTTTTATTTTAAGTCAGATTTTCAGAGCACATCTAATGAGCAAAGTTTCAATTATATCGAAGCTTTGCACTTGCCTTAGTCTAAGCTGCTGCCGAAACAAATCGAAGCAAAAACAAATACAAACACAGCTAACCGGCGCCCATGCCCCATTTTGAGGCAACCCTCCAATGTCAATAAAAGCAAATGCAAGGAGGCAAAAAGTTTATGTGTTTTTTTTCAACGATTGCTGGCTAAATCACAGCTAAATCTCTGCGAGCAGTTGAAAAAAAAAACCATCAAGACTTTTATTTGTTTGTCGTTTGCCGTTTTTTTTTCTTCTTTTTTTTTATTTTAAATGTAAACTGATAAAAACAATTGAACGCAAACAGAAAATCGGGGAGACAGAAAAAGTAATCTTTAAATTAAGGGGCGAAAACTTGGGGAGGGTGCATGCCACTGAAACAGGGAATACCCTCAGCTAGAGCTGCTCCCCTCATGTATATATATATATAAATACATGTATATATGTATGTATCCAAGTAAAGTCATTTCATTTCGATTTAAATTGAAATTGCGGCAACAATTCTTATACCCTAGTAACATTAGAAATGGGTTCAATTGGAAATATACGAAACAGACATCACAAATGGTAAATATATTCTGCATTAGATTGCCGTCTATAAATTTGTTTATCTACCCACCGATCTGAGAGGCTATAAGAGTTATAATCTTATCACAGGGTATCTCCGAATCGAGCTTTCTCAACTTTTGCAGTCACACATTAAAGCATTTACCGCAAAGTATTCGAGAAAGAGCCACTTTTAATGGCAGCACGCATACAAATATGGGCACACACACACAATCACACACACACACACACACACACACTCACACACACACGCACATACATGTTCACATAGAACTGCGCCGAAAAGTGTGCTATGTTTAAATTGATTTTTAGGCTGCCGTTTTTTGGCTGCATGTTAAATGCTCATTATATTTTAATTAACTGCGCACTATTTTTTCGGTAATTCATATTTAGCCCACTTTTAAGCCACATACCCATGTGAGTGTGCGTGTGTGTGTGTGTGTGTGTGTTGGTTTATGCTCTGCTGTTTGTTTTATTTAATTAGGCACAGGCACTGCATAATTTTCTCATTTACTTTATCTAAATGCGAAATTTAGCTTTTCATTATTTAACACAATTTCGTGGCGTGTATTTTTTTGTTTATTTTATTTCCGCTTTTTTTTTAATTGAGCTGGGAGTGGTTGACCCTGGCAATAATAAGATAGTTTGACAGCAAATATGCCAGGTATTAAAGGTTATTTTAACTAATTTTTTATCTGCTTCAGCATAAATTAATTAATAAAAATAATTGTAATGGAATAAGCAAAAGTTTTTAAATATTAAGAATAATTAAATGTCACTGTTTATCGACCGCTACATGCTGTTCAAGTCAATATTAAATAAAAAAAAATATAATTTAATTAATTCTAGAAACTTTGTAGTTTGCCATTCACATTTATAGTGTGCGTTGAAGCTTAACTTGCCATTTTAACAGAGTTTTCAGAAAGTGTAAGCACTTTTACCTGGGTCATAATTAAGATTTCTAATGGCTTTGTGACAGCCACCCCGCCATTCCCCCACCCCCACCCACATATGTGTGGGAGTTCTGTCCATTGATGGCATTTACCGGCGGCTGCTTTGAGACCGACTCCAATGTGAAGAGCTGCGCACTAAGGAGCAGCACTTAGCTGCGTATTTTACAGTTCATTGCATTGTTATATAATTTAACAGGCAAACACCTTGCTTGAGTGCGCACGCCTCTCCCCCCCGCCGACCCACACACAATCCAAGGAGGTTCTTCAGGCGGCAAGAAGCCAGCGGGGTGGCGACTGAATGAATGAAAGGGCAACAATGTGGCAAGTTTATTTGTGCTTAAAAGAGTTTTCAAGCCACCCTCGTCTGCACCCATATCAAGTGTTCATCACACACACACACACATAAGCACTTATGAAATAGGTTTGGGTTTTTCGTATCGTATAAAAAATAGCTACAAAAGATGCCATTAAAAAATCTTTGTGTTGCCACAAATAAATCCAACAAAAAAACACACACACACGCACACATTCAAGCACAATGGGGGCTTTACATCCATCAAAGCAAAACTAAGTCGCAGGGCAGCAACAAAAGTTGTTAAGCTTCCAAATGGAGGCTAGAGAATCCTCCATGTATTTTTTCCCCATTTCAGATGGCTTAACACATTTTACACTTTGCAATTGTTATGTGAGCGTGTGTGAGTGAGTGGACCACGCCTCCACGCGCGCCTCCACCATGCTCACCCACAAACGAGATCGCAGTTGCGAACAAAGCCAGCGCAGTTTTTTCAGTGCATACTTTCAGGCGGACACGTAAACACGAATTTTTGTAGCGTGACGTCATGCGCAAAAGTCGCCAAGCGAATCTCGCACATTAACACATTTTAGCGGATAACAGCAACAACAACGCCATAGTCATAAAACGCACTCTCTAAAACTATTTTCGCGGGCGTGTCGTACAATAAATTTCCACACTACACCGCCCTGCCCTGCACACACACAACAAGCGCCCAAAACTTCGGCCGTAAAAAGTGTCGCGCAAATTTGAAAATCCGCTTTTAAAACGCACATGTGCTCATAGCCAGGCGGCTTTTGTTTCATTCCATTTGCATATTTAGTAAGGGTAGGCAACTGTCATCGGAGCTGCTTCTGCCCTTCTATCTGCTCCACAGCTCGTCCACCATTTTTGCCTGCTGTTCACGTTCACACGCCGGCCTAAAATCGTTCTAAATTCGAGCCAAAATCCGCTGCCGCTCGAAAGCAGTGCCAATACGTCAATAAATTTTGCAAGAGTTGACAAAACAAATAAAAAAAACTAGAACTGACAGTTCAATTTAGGTGCGAATTGAACGTTTGTTAAATTGCCTGTCTAACTGGGAATAGGCGAAAAGCGTTGCATACTTCAGCGCACTTTATTTAATTGAGTTTAGGTATTAAATTTCTAGCTGTATAGTGATTTTTAGTAGCAAATTACACATCATTTGTACTTAAGTGGAAAGAGAATTGCATTTTGTTTATATGTGGTAACACTGGTCGAAAAGTTAAATTAGTGCTGCTTAGGCTGCAGAAAAAAATGCTGCATCCTTTCAGGCAGTTTTGTAAATTGTACCAAGTCAAAAGCTGACAGCTGTGCACACGATCGATTCACTTTTCAAGTTTTAGAAAGTGCTGCCTACTTTTATGCGCATAGTTCATTCAAATGCTCAAATTTGTGGATTTCAAATCTCTTAACACACCAACACACTTTGTCTCTCTCTCTTTCTCCTTATTGCTTCCGTTATATCTCTCTCTCTTTCTTTTTTACTCTTTGTAGCTTTTGTCGCCCTGATAGATGTTTGCCTCGAAAATTAGCATAGGCAGTGAGCAAAATGAAATGAATTTCATACAGCAAGCGCATCTTCCTTTCAGGTGTGTCGATTGGTGGAGGGAGGAGGAAGGTGGACAAACTGCATTCAGACAGCATCATTTGTAGAGCCTGGGACCCCAGCTAGTTGGAAGCGCGAGGATGATCGCGTGTGCCATTGCTGCTGCTGCTGCTTCTGTTGTTGTTGTTGTAGTTGTTGCAGCAAGGCAACATTTCCATTTGCAATTCAAATTGAAGACGTTTGAAAGGCGAATCGTTACATAAAGTACCACACAAAATGGAAATAGGCGCAGCCAGAGCCAACAAATGCTGCATACAGCATCTTGATCTTGTCGTTGGATTTCAGCATTGTTGCTTTTGGCCCTGCTGTGATTCTGGCTGCAGTTTCCCGTTGGCCATAAATTGATATAATAGCGCATAGCGCTGATTTCAATCAGCTAATTGACATTTTATGATGGACAGCTTGCGACATTAATCAAACGATCGTCTGATCAATCGAACGATAGATGCCCCGTTTTAGAGGCAACATCAAATCTTCGGCTGCTGTGTGTGTGTGTTGGTTGTGCCAAGTTTGCCAAAAAGAGAGTCAAATTGATTCGTTTGTAACGTAGAAGGAATGCGACACTCGTAGTTTCGCTATTGCTACAGTGAACACTCAATAACTAGTACACTTTGAGCTGTCACTACATAATTTCTTATACTGTAAGTCATCATTTATGATCACTGATAAACCATAGAAATGCCATTGCATGAATCAAACAGTCTTCAAAATAAATATAATTTTCTAAATAATTTTATTGCCTAATTTAATGGCGATCCTTAAATTCCTTCAGGCGATGATCATCGTTTCTAGTAGTTCCTCCAGTCTGCGCCCACTTCTGATGCAGATCAGATCTTGGGGCTATCAATTGACTGGGCGGCTGTCAGAATGCCTTAACGGACAACAACAACAACAAAAACAACAACAACAACATGTTGCATCGTCAAACGCCTTATTTTGATGCCAAAGGATGACGGCGATTTCGTAGAAACTGAAAGGTATGCAAGGCAAAGACGCAAGTGGCAAGCCGCATGCTGCAAGCAGGCTCAACATTGCAGCCTCTTTAAGGGTCTTAAGACTCGCTTATTTGAGTGCTAATTAACGAGAAGAACTGCAACAAGTTCTAAATACGCATCAAGTTGTACTGGATGTTGTTGTTGTTGCAGTTGTACTTGCAGTTTTTCAGCTTAATTTGTCGCGGCAACGTCTCGAATTGGAAAATCCTGTTTCAACGTTGCATGCCGCATGTGGGCAGCGGCTAGATTGACGTGTCGTTTGTGTCATCTATGTTGTCGTGTTGTAGTTGTCGTTGTTATTGTTATTGTTGTTGTTGTTGTTGTTATTGCTGTTGTTGTTGGTCTTGTCAACTCCTCTCTGGTCAAGTGGTTAAGTGTTTGTCCCGGTCTCATGTTTGTCGCCTTGTCTCTCTTGAAGCGTGTCGAGTTTTTGGTTTTGCATGAACTCCATTCGATGTTGTTGTTGTCAATAATGTTGTTGTCGATATTGCTGTTGAAAATTGAATTGAATGAAAGTTCGCCCCGTTTTCACTGCAAAGTGTGTTTGGCCAAAACACTTGATTAGATTGCAGCACATTGCTCTTGCAAGTGGCTAATTATGCAACTTGTATAACAACAACTAAGAAAGTTGCCAGCAGCTGCAGAGAGTTGCTCCTAATACCAATTATGTAAGTATGTTAATAGTAATTAACATAAACTTTAATTGTATTTAGACACTTTAGCTGACACTCCAACTAACTGCATCTGATAAAGAGTTCTAGAAAAAAAATGCAATTACATTTTAATGCTTGAATAAAACACTTTAATTAATCAAAGACAATTATCATGATCATTCTTACTATAGTTGAAATAATAATCATAATCATTATCATTAAAATAATTAACTTTTTTTATTGTTGTAACTCTGAGCGTTATTGTTAATTGGGACAAGCTCGTATTACTTTGTATGTTTATAATTTGCTACAGCTAGATAGATACTCCAATTGGAACTTGGCATATATATACTCGTTCATGTCAGAAAATGTTTGCCATACAGTAAGCAAGTTTATAAGGTAAATAATAGTAAGCTACTTCAAGATAAGAAACATATATAAAGTAAATATTAGCTTCAGATCGGGTTTTATTTTTAATAAAAAATATAGGAATATGTATAATAATATCATAGTATTATAGCTACCCAAACCCATATTAGTAATTCATATATATATATATATATATTATAAGTACTTATTATTCGAAACTATTAAGGCACCCTTGAACCATTAAGAATGTCTCCTTAAAGCCACAACACAGATAAATCAGAGATGAATCAGATTATTTAACACACAAAGCCTGTCGATCCATGTGCAATTTTTTAGCATTCCGTATTTTTGTTTTTGTACATAAACAGTACCAAATGCTGCCTAAAAATATTTACTTATGGTTTAATAAACAATTTTTGAGTTACCGATTACTGTATGGACTCTCTAAATCTCTTACAGAAGTCGAATTTCATAATAATCCAAAATATATCGACAGCTATTTAACTAACTTTAAAACTTCAACTAACGGTTTTTCCTTTTATTCAGACAAACTAAATAAAATGAAAGTAACAATATAATTAAGATCGTCGCCCCAATTCACAATAATAATCAGTGCCATAGCTGACTTTCTAAGTAGAACAGTTCATAATTTTAAGTTTATTTAGAAAAAGTAGCTGTTATTCAGTGCGCACGCAGATTATCTTTTAGATACTTTTAGAGATTATCGCTGTTGCAAGCAAAGTGCAATTATTTTGAGTAGTTATGTGAACATTTATTGTTTATGCTTAGAAACAAAAGCAATGGAATGTTGGCGAAGGGTCGAGCGGGGGGGGGGGGGGGGCGCTTGAAGAACGATAAGAGTTATTGTTTGTTCTCAGTTGCTGTTGTTGTTGTTGTTGTTGTTGCAGGGCTTGGTCTCTTTCACTTTGGGGGGCTGTGAGCCTTTTGTTTCAAGTATTTTGTTTTTTGCTCTATCATCAACTGGTTTTGGGTTACTTGCACGCAGACTCAAACCGAAAGAACACAGAGCTGAGGCGATCACATAATTCGTGTTGCTGTTGCTGCTGTTGTTTTTGTTGTTGTTGTTGTTTCGGTTGCTGTTTGCTGGCTCATCATTCTTGTGCTTTTCCGCATGGCTCAAAGAAGTTTTGTGGCAAGTTATTTTTATCAGCAACATTTTGCTGCCGTTGCATGCAGCCAACGGCAAAGCCAAAGCCGCAGCCCTAAACGCTAAAGCTGCTGCCCCACCCTGGTCCCCCCCTTGCACTGTGTCTCCTTTCGCCTTTCGCCTGCCTCTTGTCGCCTGTCGACCTGCAGCATCAACTTGTGTCTCAGTCTGAGACTCAGACTCTTTTTATCGGCATTCCTTTTTTTTTATACTCTTGTTCAAGTTATTATAATTTTGTCGTGATTTATGTAACAACTATAAAAAATATAGATAAGTAATTTATCTACGTTTGAAAAACATCAATTCTCTATTCTAGCCTATAAATTAATCAGAATGTTGTTAGCATTGTGAGTTGTAATTCAATTCATTAATAAAACAGCCGATTTAAATTTAATCAAAAAGCATATTTAGTATTCGGTGTGGCTAAGATTAAAGTTCTTTGTTTTTGATATTGTTTTTGTTACATTGTGCCTTTGGCCTGGCTGCCGTGCTGTGTATCTATAAAGACAACAACATCCTGGACACAACAAAAACAATAACAACAACAACAATGGCAACAACAACATCACGATCTTTAACATGTTTTGTCTCGATCAGTGAAATCATTCAATCAGAACGGTCAGCGCCTTGGCAGCTGCGGTCGTTGTCCAGGACAGACACACATACACACAAAAACGCACACAAGCGACCACATACACTGGCACACACAGCCACATACACACAAGCACATATGAAAATCGAAAATCTTGACGCAAAGAATATCTAGATTAAAATATTGTCTTGAGATTGCCTTAGTTTTTCATGTAATCGCAGAATTTAAATTTATTTATTAACTTGATGCATTTATTTTACTATGATCACAAAAAGTTGTTTATTATAATAAATAGTTCATTTTATAAGTGCGGATGGCATATTAGCAATTATCTTAAATAATTACATTAAATATATAAAAAAATGTATGTAAATATTAAGAACTGTAAATTTATGAAACTCGAGACTTACATAGGTTTTTCTAGTACTACAAAATCACTTAAAAAAGAATATTCAAATTATTTCCAATTCCAAAACCAAGTCCGCATTCTCCTTTACGGCAAAGTCCTGTTTAAGGCAAAGCTGAATTTATATCTGGTTTAACTGTTAAATAATCTCAAAATCTGAAAGTGTTTCTATAATTTTTCGAAAAGCACACAGCTTTTCCCACGATTATAAACTGTTGCATTCGGTAGCCAAAAGTCATTTGCGATAGTATATAAATAAAAGATATACGAATATGGATGGAGTGGGGTAAGGAAGCAGGGAGGTGGATACGGCAACAGGCAGTTGAGGCCGCAATTTAGCAAAGGAGGCAGAGCTGAGGGCTCAGTTAGCAAAGATTTATTTATGAACTCGCTGCTGGTCACCGATGGCTTGGCCGTAAAGCATGTTTTTAAAATTCCATTAAAATTTATTAGCATTTCACACAAACTGTGCATAAATAACATATTTCGGTACTTTGATAAGCCCACAAAAAAAAAAAATAAAGAAAAAAACGGTGGTCCGCTGTGTGCACTTCTTCTTCTTCTCTTCTCCCTACAGCCCAACACGTTTGTCCCTTCCACCTTTAAATATTCGATAAGGCCAAAACTGCGCCTCGCTTGAAATCGTCTTCAGTGCTTACAAAATTTATGTGTGCGTGTTTCGTTTAATTGGAACGCTCTGTGTGTTTGTGGGAAGTTGTGGAACAGTCGATAAACAATTTATGCAATGTTAATGTTAATGTTTGTTTTTGCAGGGCTGATCTTTTGTTTATCCATGCATTATCTAAACAAATACGAAAATAAAGCATTAAAGCAGCGCATAAAACACGAAATTAGAGTTAATGTGCTGCATGCTGCACGCTGCACGCTGCACACAGTGCGCAGCTCCAATTTGACAGATGACTAAAACTCAATAGTTGTGGAGCCCTATGGAAGAGTTAGGCAACAGCAGCAGCAGCAGTAGCAGCAATTCAAATGCAAACGCAAACACAAAAGCAAAGCGCAACAAGTGCAAGGGCGAACAGCCAACTCAAGTGTGCTGCTTCATACACACACACACTCTCTCTCTCCCTGGGTGCGCGTGCGAGAGAGTGTACCCAGTATTTTGTGCAATAGCAACTATTCTTTGTCTGCCTTTCTTATTATACCCTGAACTTATTGAAAATGGGTAAAACGGGTATAATTATTGTCGGTAAATATAAGTAACAGGCAGAAGGATCTGCATAAACATCCGATTCTAAATAGCACAATTTCATTACAATCACATAAGAAATGCCCAATAATAGTATAATATTTACCAACGATGCCTATATTGGTGATTTGAGTTCGGGCTTGTGAAAAATTAAATGCGCTGCCTTTGTTTTTGTTTTCTCTTTAAGGAATGAGAGCAATATGATTAACAGCTGGGCTCAGGGTATATCGCAGTCGAGCTCAGTCGAGCTCAGTCGAGAGCAGCGTTCTTACTTGTTTTCCCTTACCTGCTTTAAATGCAAGGCGTCTACGTTGCTGCTTCTGCTGCTGCTTCTACTGCTGCTGCTGCGGCTGCTATAAATGACAGCCTGCGCAGCCTTTTCACTTTTAGTCTTGAGCTGTCCAAGGAGGCGCAATGAACTACAGTAAGTTGAGCCAAGGGCGCTGGTTGCCAGTGTTGTTAAAACTGTGATGTTTTTAGTTGTGCTGCTGCTGCTGCCGCTTTCAATTGCGGCCAATTCCATTAAGGAACGCAATCTATTTGCCACCGAACTGTTTCAAACCTTAGCCACTGATCGGCAGGATGAAAATGTGATTATATCGCCAGTTTCGGTGCAACTGGCTTTGGGCCTGGCTTACTACGGTGCTGAGGGCAGAACTGCCACGGAGCTGCAGCGCACGTTGCATGCCTCGGCCAAGGAGAGCAAGGATGGCCTCGCCGAAACCTATCATCGCCTGCTGCACTCGTACATCAAGTCGAAGACAGTGCTGGAAATCGCCAACAAGGTCTACACACGTGAAGGAGTAAAAGTGTCGCCCCATTTCCGCGAGGTGGCCGAGAAGTACTTCGACTCCGAGGTGGAGGGTATCAACTTTGAAAAGGAGACAGAGGCACTGGAACGCATTAACAACTGGGTGCGCGACAAGACACAGCAGAAAATCGAGCGTGTGGTGGACTCCATTGAGCCGGACACGAATGTGGCCCTCATCAATGCCATCTACTTCAAGGCGCGCTGGGCGCGTCCCTTTAACGATGACGACACCAAGGATCGCGACTTCTGGCTAAGTGAATCGCTGGCGGTGCAAGTACCAACAATGTTTGCCGACAATTGGTACTATTATGCCGACTATCCCGAGCTGGATGCCAAGGCCATTGAGCTGTTCTTTGAGAACATCAATTTGACCATGTGGTTCATTCTGCCCAATCAGCGAACCGGCCTCAAGCAGCTGGAGCAGCAGCTGAAGGGAGTCGATTTCAAGCTGCTCGAGGAGCGCTGGCAGTGGCAAAGTGTCGCCGTCTATCTGCCCAAGTTCAAGTTTGAGTTTGACACCGATCTGAGACCCACATTGAATAAGGTTAGCTTTGGATAAGGAGTGTGGAGTAAATTTTCTGATCGTTATAGATTACAAAAATCCTTAAACCATCTCAAACTTTCGTTTTTCTATCTTAATTTTAAAGATTTCATATTTCATTTCCTTTTTCGACTTTCGCCCATTTCCAGCTGGGTATCAATGCCATGTTCTCGGATGCCGCTGACTTTAGCAACCTCTTTGAGGATACGCCAATCGGGACGCGGATTACGAAGGTGCAGCACAAGACGTTCATCGATGTGAATGAGATTGGCTGCGAGGCCGCAGGTGTCAGTTGTAAGTAGCTCTGCCGTTGTGCAATCAATGTTGCAACATTGCATCCCTGTTATTTTCCTATTTCACAGATGCTGCCGGAGTGCCTATGTCTCTGCCCCTGGATCCCAAGACATTTGTGGCCGATCATCCGTTTGTGTTCATCATACGAGATCAGCATGCTGTCTACTTTACGGGACACATCGTCAAGTTCCAATAGACAATTACATTTAAGACATTAATGACACTTAAAAATGATGAAATTTCATATTATATCTTATAAAAACGTTTATAAACTTTAAATATTTAAAATAAAGCATATTTGGCCATTGGCCTCCGAATAGAAAACAAGATGTGTTTCATGTCGAGATTAAATTGAATTAGTAAAATTTTGAACCCGCTATTAAATATTGCCTAATGACTCACATGGCTTGTCCTTCAGACGCAAAGGTTAAGAAACTTCTGGGGTAATTGGAAGATACTAGGTTTACTATAATTAATTTTTCGCCCACATTCTTTCCAGAGTCGTGAGGAAAATCAAAATGATGTTTACTGAGCAGAATTCTTTTTGGACAACTTTACTAGCGTGCATAATGCCCATATAAAATTGATAATATACAAAAGGTAAAAGTAATGCAGAGATAATATAAAATAATTTAATTGTAAACGCTTCGAGATGCTAAAAATAAACACAAGCAGTCGTAATTTTGGGTTAAATTATGGATTGGTTTACGTGCGACCCAAAAAATACCTGAATAAAATGTAAAATGAAAAGAAGGCAACAGAAATTATAAGCCTATAATAATAATGGGCTTTCTTTAATATTGTGAATGCGGCACATTTATGATCAATTTAAAGTGAAATTAAATACAAATTTAATGAAAAATCCTTAATAATTTTAAAATATTTGTATTTATTTTAAATATATAATTATACATTACAAGCAACTTTTACATAATATATTTATTTAAATGTTAAGCAGTATTGGAAAGTACCTTAAGAAATGAGTCAAGGGTATTAAATATTCTTAAACGGTTTCTGGGTTTCTGGCCTACACGCGATCAGATCGATCAGATAATGAAGCTTTTAAGACATTTGTGGCATTTGTTTTAAAAGCGCCTGCTCCTGCGCCTGCAGCTGCACCTGATGCGACTGCACTGGAAAGGGGCACAAATTCAGAGGCAGACACAATGGAAGAGGCACCTTGGCCACTTGAAATTCCACTCACAAAACGAACATGAAACAAAGAAAAACTTGTCAAGCAATACAAACAAATCTAACAAAGGGACTACGGGAGAGAGGGAGAGAGCGAAAAGGAGAAGGAGATAGAAAGACGACTGACCGAGCGACCGACCACAAGCGAAGCGAGGGCGCGCTCTAAGAATTACAATTACAACGACAATTACATGCTCAGGCAGAGCTACTAAGATACAAGCGTGCCCAGTATTTTGTCTGCAACAGCACGAACCAGTATATTTTACGCTCGTGAGAGCGCATTGTTGTATGGAGTTGGTGCTGTTGTTGGGGCCAGTTCGAGCTCGAGAGCGAATGAGAGAACGCTCTTGTCGTGCTCCAAGCGAGCGAAAGGTGTAACATTTTTTGTATGCTCGAGGATCGCTCAGTCTGTGCATTGGTGTCAAGCGAGACTGACAAATTTTTTGGGCCCGCGCACAGAGCACTTGCGTATTTTTGGTTCATTGCCGTTTTGCGTCTCTTATGCGTCGTCTTGTTGCGCGAAAAAACTGCAGCGTGATCTGCGCAGCTGCCACAGCGCGATACATGCGCGCGCTCTACACCCACGCGTGTGTTTGCTTATCTGGCAGCCAGAATCGGTAGCTGTTTGTTTTTGCTGCCTTTTAAGGGAAACGGCAGCCAGGAATTAAACCCAGAAAATATATCGAAAAAAAAAATAGTAAACAGCTTGCACTTTGAGTGTGTGTCTGCCTAAATAATTGCGTGTGTGTGTGTGTCTGTAGAAAGCAGTTGGAGTGAAAAACGCGCATCAATTATTTGAAATGGTCTTAAATATCTGCACGATTGGCCACACGAGTGCCACAAATGAATGGAGCTTAAAAATGTTGCAATTAATCTATCGCGTTGAATTTGCCACTTGGTCTGCTCGTGTCGAGCTTTTCACTTTACAAACGACATATGTATAAAGTGAATCCAAATCCAATTTCAAATACAGATACTAAACGATCGAATGCAATTCGCTTTTCGAACCAGTTTTCTAAACAGGCATTGAAACAAATTATTTAACCACACATTCATCAAATTTGGAATCTGGTTCAAAAACAACAATAATAACAACAGCAACAAAAGAGTAGAAAAAAATCAAACCATAAACGAATTTATTCGCTTTGTTGTGTGGATTTATGTGCGCGATTAGAAAAGCCGTGACAAAAAAAAATAAATAAATTATAGCCAAGTTATAAAAAAAATTTAAGAAAACAAAAAAAAAAAACAATAAAGGCATGCGCTTGCTTTAATCTGAAAAAAAATAAATAAATTGGCAATCCCCTTCGTCGCCTGTGCACCCAAAGTGCCTGGCAAATTATTGAGAAATATGTTTGAATCTGTGCAAATCCTAAGCGGATAATATTAATTTATGTGCTACGTGTGTTCCGAGTGAAATATAAATGCAAATCAAGCGAAAACAAAGCTGATAAACGTCTGAGATAGGCAAAAAGGATTTCAGTCTCTGCGTCCACTGCCCAGCATTATGGATAATACAAATCAAACCCATGTGGAGCTCGAGAGGTGAGTCCAAATGATCGCACATGCTGATAATTATAAGCATACCCCATATACACATATTCGAATGTATATCCTAATATGTCACGAATTGTGAAATGTTTGAACACAGACCTTTTTGACCCCATAACAGACTGGTATAACTGAATATCAGTAGAAATACTTGCTTGGTTTCTAAAAAATTACAACAGAAATCAAAAGTTATAAAAAATGATCATTGCTTTTCTATATTCAAATCTTATTTAAATTTTTGAAAGGAGAATTGGTTGTTTATTTAAATATTTATATTTTAAAGTAAAGTAAATATTTTATATATAAAATAATGATCGGTATGATTAGCATTGCTGAATTGTATAATTACGAAGAAGTTAAAAAAAAAATTTTCTGTTTATATTTTATATGCTAGACCTATTACCTGAATTCATAAATTTTCGATGTAGTCCAACTATTATTAAAATTTTATATATATCATCTCATCGCCCACACTCAAAGCTTCTGTTTAAGTTGAATATTTTGAAAAGCAGTGTTAAAACTTATATTTAAGATACACGCATATATATTTAGAATTATCGTTGCATCTTAAATAATTTGTCCATCGATATTTTTATTTCTGAAATCATTTATAAATAATCTTTGTTTTAAATTGCGCCATCGAAATTTATTTGCTTTAATTAGAGTGTTTATTAAATTTGCGTACATTGAGTAAAAACAAACAATTCGAGTATTTAATTTGCACCTCTATGCAAAGTGGCGGGGCAAGCGAGTGGATTCACACATATGCATAGTTGGCCACATGCCCCATGAATACAATGGAATCTCTATTTTTGATGGCAAAGGCAAACGGATGAGCTGCCTCGAATTTCTTGTTGCGCGAGAACAGACCTTTGAGCACTATAAGAAATATTTATTTTAATAATTGGCAAATTAAAAAAATCAGTCATTTGCACTTACCACCCGTTTCTAGGGGCTGTTCTAAGCCCGCTTCGGTGACCTCAATATGAGCCTTATGCTCAACGGCGTTGATGAAGTGGCTAACAAACATTCGATACATGTTGCCAAAGTCGCCGGCACGCGAAAACATGGTCGAAACGCCTAGCTGCACAATATAATCGAGGCTTATTAATATACAAATTATTTGTGCAAGTCATAAATACAAAACGAAAATTGAAGTGGTTTCATCAAAACAATCAAGTTAAATTGAAAACTATTTAATAAAAATGCGTATTTTACCTGCTTGAAGGGTTGCTCGAGGCTAATGCCAAAGGTCAGACTGAACTTGGGCAGCTCCACCTCCACCTTATGCTGACTCATCTCACCGAGTTCACTGAGCAGATTCTTGCCCACCAGATTCTGCTGCAGTGCACGGAGTCCGTCCTTACGATTAGGCAGCAGCACCAGCATGGAGAACTCCGAGTTTTGATAGGGCAACTCGAGGACCTTGGCATCAAGACTGCGTACCTCGGCATAGTTGAAGTGGTTCAGTGTCCACATGGTGTCCACTTGGACGGACTGTCCGTTGCTGGTGCGGAACGAGCGTTTTTGCGTCTTATCCAGCTTGAAGGCCTTTTGCCAGGGTGACGAGTACGTCACACCATTCACAATGACACCTTCGGTGCGATCGTTGAGCAGCTCCGGCTTGAGTATGTCCTGAATTTTATTATTCGTCTTGGTCGAAATTGCCCGATTGATGGTGTCCGCAGTGCGCTTGTTGTATGGCGGATGGAAGTCCAGTTTCTCAATGTTCGAGTCAAACTGACGCTGGGCAACATCGCGAAAGGCGCCCTTGAACTCGAGATTCTCATTGATGTAGATATTGTTTGCCAGTCGCAGATTGTTGTCGCGCGTCAGCGATTGCTGGAAGCTGCCAAAGCGCTGCGACACTTGATCCGCATCACCAATGCCCAAACGCATGCCCTCCTTCAGCTCGAGGGCCGTCTGGCCCTTGGCACCGAAAAAGGCCAACGCCATCGAGCTCTGAATGGCGGCTGTGCCAATCACAATGTTCTCATTGAGTCGATCCGCTCCGATCGCATTGTAAAGATCAGCAGCCAACAGATTGCGATCACGGGCCGCGTCCAAGCCGTCTGTTGATTTTGCATGACAACCACCGATGACTGCCAGCGCAACTACAAATATTTAATTAGAGTTAAAAATCTAATTTTTACAGATACTTTGACAGACATTCGCATAATCATCAGTTGTCACATTTATTTGCATTTAACACCAATATATTTGGAATAAATTTTCAATTTAATTATGTGTTGTGTTCCCATAAAAACCTTGATTCCATTATGACAGACTATAAACAACACATTTAAGCTTTTTCTTTTCTGTTCTTATGCTCTAAAAGGGGTAGTTGGATAAAGAAACCAATTATGTAACATATTTAATCCTAACGTGTTTTTTACGTGGACGAATAGCTGAATCTATCCCAGAACTCTGCTTGACTAACCTAGTTATTCTTGTAGTAAAAAAATGTTCAATGCTGTCACATTTTTATTATGAAATATCTGCACAAAAAAACCAGTATTTTCAAACTTTTCACATTCTGAGAACTGAGCAGTTGAGTAACAAGTTTAACTATAATTTATTGTTTTGTGACCTGATTTTATAATTGCAATATGTTTTTCGCTGGATATAGGTTAAGTGAATTATTATTTATATGCTCCAATATATTCTGGGAGAGCTGTGGAGTTTTGTAACTTGTTCATTTAATTGATAAATAAACTCGTTTGTTTGGCTCCTAGAGTATTCATTCTTCGATCACACGAATGTAACGGTTTATTCTTGTTTATTGTAATTTCAACAAGATCGCTCCATAAATATTGTCACTTTGTTTTTATAGACTGGTTTTGTTATTGTTGTTGTTGTTGTTAGGCTTGAGTATAAGTTTATTAAGATCTTATATGTAAGACTATGTGACTACAGGCAGTAATTGGGGCTTACGTAATAGACACTGCATTGCGCTGAACATCATGATCATCTAAATATATATATATATATATATATAGATGTATATATATAATGTATATATAAAGAGACACTTTTGTTTGCTTTATTGACAACTTGCGCTTTAAATTTCTTTGATTGCCGTTGACCGTTGAGCGTCTAAAAGTGAACTAAATTTGCGGCTGGCAGTGAGCGACTTTTGAGGTTCGGAAGATTTTCTATTTGGAATCTAGTTGAGAAGAGCAGCTGTTGACTTTGTTGCCGGATCGTTTATCACCTTTGGAATGTTGTTATTATTTGCGGCGCAGATAAGGCGATAACCTTTTGTATTTATTTAAACACACACATATATATATATATATATATGAATATGTCCCCTGTTTAGATGTCGACGACATGGCCAGCCAGTAGCAGCGACTTGTCATTGCCGATGGCATAGAAGAACGAATGATTGATCACCAGCAAAAGGGTGCTGCGAAATAAATCGGTAAAGGCTGCAACTGAAATCAGAAGAATATCAAATGGCAGCTGTTTAAATGCTGTTAATAATCCTTTTACTAATTTTAAGCGACTTACACAAAGTTTGCCCCGTCTCGGCGCCCTTCTCATTCAGCTCCAGTAGCACTGTATGTGGCACCGCTGTTAAATGTGGCGCCGAACTGGCCAACAAAGAGCTAAACACATTGTGCAGCTGCGCGTCCGGTGTGAAGAGTTTTGACAGGCCTAACTGCAAGCGGAAAGAAATGAAATTACAATTTTCATTCACTGAGAATCTCTCTCAGCTATTGCACAAATCCAATTACCAAGTTGTTCTTCAAAATGTATATGTTTACCTATTTATATATAAAGCAATATCGGATCTAGTATTACCTTTCAGATTCAGTAGTCCATTTAGCTAAAGGATATTTAAATCTGCTTACCTGGTTCAGTACAGAGCGCAGATCTGTGTGGACCAACAAACTGAATTTGGGCAGCGTTAAAGCCAACTTGCGTTCAGTTAGCTGTCGCCGCAGCTGCTGCAGATCAACGCTCTGCAACTGATTCTCGAGTGTGGCCAGACCGTTCGGCTGATTGGGATAGATGATGAGCAGATTGAGTCCAGCTGTGGCGAAGGGAATCTCAATCGCAATCGCATCCAGCTCAGGGAGCTCAGCGAATTTGAAGCGATGTTGCACGAACATGGCATCCACCAATTTGTAAGACTGACCAGCGCTAAAGAAATTGATGCACTGAGTCTCCTGCGTATCGAAGGCCTGAGCCCAGGGCGCTCGGAATGTCAGCGCCGAAACATGCAGAAAGGGCGTATCCGAGCCGCTGCTCGACTCCAGCATCCCACGGCTGACCAACTCGCCCACACTGAAGTTGCTTCGTGTTAGGAAATTGTAGTTAATCGCTTGTGCTACGCTCGCCAAGTCATCAAAGTCCAGACGCTGCACGCCTATGCCCAGAGTCGCTACCCGTTTCTCAAACTCATCACGAAAGCTGAAGGTGTAGCGCTGCTTGGCATAGAACTCGCTGATCAGTCGCAGCTGGCAGCCAATAGCCGACGATTGCTTCAGCTGGCCGACTAGCTGTTGGAATTGCTGCAGTGCCTGTTCCGCGCCACCCAGCTGCTGCAGCTCCAGTGCCACGCGCAGCTGCTGGGCCGTCGCCGAGGACTGGGGCACGACGCCGGCATAGAGCAGCGTAAGAGCCGACTGCAGCAGGAGCGGGGAAACGGCCACATTGCTCTTGGGATGTGCCAACCCCAGGCTTGTGGCCAGACGCAGTGCGAAGCGGTTATTGGAGGCTGCTGCCGGATTGCCAGCCACATGGGTACTGAGCAGCAGCAGGGCTCCAACTGCGAGTTGAAGTCGTCTCCAGTTGTTGCCAAACATATTGAGGGAATTTCCAAGCTTTAACTGTGCTTTAGTCTTAGCTTTTAATAGTTTGCTGTTCTTGCTTCAATGGACCGGAGTCAATTAATTACAAACACGAGACACTGGAAAATCTATAAACAATACGACATTGAGCCGGTTTAGAGATTCAAAACAACAATCAAGAAACTTGAATATGTTTTTAATTGAAATTCTCAGTTAATATGAGTGACAGAGAGTACGGGGGAAAATATGAAGTGGGAACGGGCAGTGGAAGTGGAACAACTTAATGAAATGATAGTCGCTGTTGCTCAAACACATAACCTAATTGGCAGCACTGATTATAGATTATAAAGTCATTAGACCTGTTCTCAATAAAATTTTTAATCTATTTATTTACCGAGCAAAAGAATGTGAGGGTAATCTTAGTTAGTCACTAAATCTGTTACATATTCCCAGGGGGATTTGCTGCAGTAAGTTGGAACAGTTTCTGGATCAATCAATCAATAAGAATTATTTCCACGCATTCCAGTTAAATAAAATATACTAATAAAATATTAAATTAGGCTTTCATAAATAAAGTATTTAATTTGTATTTAGTTTTTATATTTTTTTCAACAAAATCAAAATATATTTTGGCATCTTTTGCCGTAACATTATCTTCATAATTTTGTATATATATATATATATTTTATATATATAAAATAACTCATATAAATATCTGAAAGAGTATCTAATCTGCGGAATTTCAAACCGGATATTTGTCTCCTGCATCTTTATATTTGCAAAGAGAAACTTGTTTTCTTATCAGTTAATACTCGAAGGCAACAATTAAATTCTCCCGACTAATGGTTCAAGATCGTTTAATTCTCTGTCTTTCTTCGCTCTTTAAGAACATTCTTATGCTCTGTTCTCTTCTCTGTATTTTCTCATTATCAAAGTCTTACTATGTATTTATTATAATGGAATAAACGCTGATAGCCGTATTGTTGTTTAGCTGTTGGGTTTTTTTTTTTACGAAATTTCTCGATTACTCATAGACCAGTAGCACTGTACGGCTGGAGCTGGACTTCCCAATGGAAGTGGACCTTGTTTCTCAATTGAGGAAGTTTCAACAATGCCGTTGAATAATTTGCATTTGTTTAGCGTCAGAACTTGAACATATTAATACCCTCACCAATTGAAATCAAAAAGAAAATAAAAAGATATCTTAATAATGAAAAGAAGTATGTAACAGGCAGAAGGAAGTACACCCGACCCCTTAAAGTATATATTTTCTTGATCAGCATCAAGTGCCGAGTGAATATGGACAGGAATCGATAAAGAAACATTTTCGGACATCGTATATAACATATACTATAATTCACACCAGCAACTGGGACTTACATATAACATTGCAGATACGCAGAGTATTTGGTAGTCAAGCTCTCTCGACTACTATATTCTTCGTTGTAATAGCTTTTAGCTGCCAGTTTACAGCATCCATCTCTGCCCAACTGGCTTCATTTGTCGTGAGCAAAAACGGGTTTGCGTTGCGGGCAAAAACCATTCAACTTGAGATTCTGAGATATGGCACAGCTGCTGGAAAAGGTACTAAGTCTGAGCAATCTGAATCTGAGCTACAAAAAGGTTATCGGAAAAACGCAAGTATTACGAATGTATGTTGAAAAACTTTCAAGATGTATTTTGTAAAGTAAAAATTACGAGTATGTTGTGTTACAAGTAGCAAATGCGTACAGTTAACTTAGAGGCTAGGGACGGCGCATTGAAGCGGCTTACGGGGGTGGTGGGGAAAATGGTTAATGTCACGACATCTATTGGCTCCCAGTCACCCGGAGCGGTTGCACCACATGACCGATAAAGAGCACCGAGTCGGGTGTGCGTATGGCGAATAGGAAGGGATGATCGGC
The DNA here is from genome assembly GCA_035042125.1 of Drosophila longiperda. Taxonomy (NCBI): domain Eukaryota; kingdom Metazoa; phylum Arthropoda; class Insecta; order Diptera; family Drosophilidae; genus Drosophila; species Drosophila longiperda. The sequence continues at coordinate 14,209,356 of JAWNLV010000107.1, forward strand.
AGTAAACTCGATTGATTGAACCGGCAGCGAAAGAGGCACAAACTTGGCATCTATGGAGAATATTATAAAAATGTCAGTTTAGCATAAAATATGAGTTAGCTTTGCGTGCGAAGTTAACTTACAAGATGCGGCAGCTGCCTCGGAACCCGCCTCATTCACATCGATGAAGGCCTTCTGCAGTATCTTGGACACACGCACCTTTTGCAACAGCATTGCATCCACCTCCGAGTCACTGGTGAACATGCGACGCACACCCAGCTCCTGCAGTGGACCCGTCATATCCTGTTCGAAATCAATGCGAAACTTTGGCACACGCACCGTGACCATTTCACGGCGCAATCTAGCAGCAATTGCATTCAGATCATGATAGGTACTCGCCAAGCCCTGTTCGACCTGCTGTAGACCATTTGGCTGATTGGGCAGAATCAGAAGCATGGACACATCGGTGTCCACATATGGCAATTCTAGCGCCGTAGCATCCAGTTCCGGGAGCTGTGCATACGCAAAGACATCATCGTTATACATCATGGGCACCGAAATGGGCGTGACACCATTCATCCGGAATTTTGCCGGTGTGGTATCCATTGCGGAGAACTCGTTTGCCCAGCGCGCCTTAAAGTAGATAGCATGTACCATCATGGCCTCCGTCTGTTCATCAATGTCATTGGGAGTGACCAGTTGTCTTATTATTTTATTCGTCGCTTGAGAGGCCCATTGATTGATCTGGTCTGCCGTAACCCGAGGATTCCTCATATTAACCGCCTCAATTTCGGATTGATAGTATTCAAGTGCAAAGTTCTTATACCGAGGATTCAGATTGGAGAGTTCACGATTGTAGAACAGCTTATTGGCCACAATCAACTGCGTGTTCACCAGCTTCTTCTGCTCCTCATTAACATTCTGAAATTCCACAGCCGTTTCAAATTGTTTTAAGTCAAAAGAACCGGCTCGCTGCAGTTCGTAGTTAGTCTGGCCACTGGAAACAGCATAGAGCAAAGCCAGCGTGGCGTGCATCGAGGCTGGGGAGTAGACCACATTCGATCTCGCATTGTTGCGCACGATTGGCTGAAGGAGTCTGGAACTAAAGCGTTCACGGAAGTTATAACGTGCTGGCGGACGGGTCGGTCCCGCCGAAGTGGGTGACTGAGCAGATGCTTGATTGGGTATATTAACGCCGTGCACGGTGACTGCCGGAGCGGGAGCTGCAACTGGAGCTTGACCTGATGCTGGACGTAAAGCTGGAGCTAAAGCAGGAGCTACAGCTTGACCTGAAGCTTGAGCTGAAGCTGGTGCTAAAGCTGGAGCTGAAGCTGCAGGGGCTGGAAATAAATTTGGCTGCTGCTGTTGCGTCTTTTGACGTAGATTAAGCGTGCCAGCGGCTGCTGGGGGACGCGTGGCAATGCGTTGACTATTCCATGACTGCTGAGCCGTTAATTGGTCTTGTTGCGGATATTGTTGATCCTGTTCCGCTGCATTTACTGCTCTGCCACCAGATCTGGACTGAAAGTCGACTGGCTCATTGGGGAGCCAGGTGCGATCGTTGTAGAAAACGTTACTGACTCTAGCATAGATGCCCGTGGAGGCAACGGAGCCGGAGAACAGGAATAGGGACACGCTGAGTAGTAGCAGAATTGCTGACGCTGTGAAGCCAAAGCTGGTTAGAAGAGCTCGTTTAGAAGCTCGGGCACAGTTGCCACAATTGTTCTTGCTTACAATACTTGCACGACATGGCTGCCAATTATTCTCTGGGTGGAGGAAAAACTCGTTTACTACTTTTTTGCCGTTTTTTTTTTTATTTTTATTTTCCTTCTTTTTTTTTGCGTCGCGCTGCGTTCGCTCGTTTGGCTCCGTCGTCCGTCTAAAGAGCCGCTCAGCTCAGGCGCAGCTTTAATACAAAACTGAACTTGGCAAAAAGTCTCGAGCTGTGCCAAAGGCGAATGTGAGAATCGGGAATTGAGCGAATCGCGAGCTAAGCTGCGCTGCTGAGCGATAACCGGTCTAGAACACAGCCCGCGACGATGGGAGCATCGGGTGCACAGTGGGTGCGTCAAGAAGAGCAATGTATGAAATGAAAAAATTAAAAAAAAAAAGCATTAAAAGAAAAAAACCAGTTGAGCGAATTTTTACAAGCAATCTCTTAAAGTTCTCTCACTGCTCTCACTTACTTGGAAAAACCCAGTTGCAGTGAGATTCTAATTATATAAAGAAAAATATGCACTTGGTGCTTTCGATATTTTTAATTTCCAGTTGTTGTTTTTTTTTATTCCCCCAAGCCTGAGGCGTGGTTAAATTGCGTGGGCTTGCATTAGATGCACGTGCAATCTCCGTATACGATTGAGAAGCACTTCAACCCGTGAGTCAGCCAAAGAATGTTGCACATATCGACGATACCTGTGCTGTGATAAAACAAAAAAAAAAAAACCTGCTGAGTGTTCGTTTTAATTTTAGAAATTTGTATCTATAATGCTGCGAGTCTCAGACTGCTGGACTTCCTGCACAGACAAACAAACTTCACGTTTGACGTCATGGTTAATGTGAAATGTTAAATCCAAATTGCCTGCTGACATTTATATGCATCTGGTCGTTTTAACCTATGAGAAATATTGGACAAGAAATATATTTACGACACTGTAAATGCATTTCCTACTCATTTCGTAACATTTCTACATAAATTGTTGCGCGAGAACTAATTAAGTATTCCGAAATCCAAATGTGAGATAAAACCAGGGAACAGACCTCGCACGACCTCACAAACACACAAACTTGTTCTTAATTGTGGAAAATCGAGTAACTCTATACATTTAATATCAAATCAGAAGCACACACACACAAACACACACACACACACACACACAGGCACACATTGCTGACCTAATTGCACGGCTAAATGTGTAAACATAATTTACTCCAATTAGAGCCGATGACGTTGCCAGCGTCTTTAACGTGCATAAGTGAACAATGCCACGCCCCGCTGCGTACCGCCCCTTTGGCATGCACATGCCGCCGCTTAAATTGGGGCAAGAGCTACGAGTCGAGTCAAGTGAACTCGATTTTTAGGTTGCAATACGTGTAAATGTGTAGAGAGCAGATATGAACGAGCAATGAAATGCAATCAATAAATTTGTAAAATTGTAGAGCGGCATTTGGAGCTTGCTCCAGTTGAGCTAATTACCACAGCGTCAGGTGGATCGAAACCGACAAAAGATGTACTCGTTTCCCACAAAAATAAAGATAAAAACACTACTATAGTTGAGGGCACTCGACCGAGTATATACCCTGTATGCAAACTAAGCAGACTTTTGTAATTATATTCCAAGTGTTATAATTGTTATCGAAATTAATGTGTACTCTATGAAATCGGATAATCCCTCTCTTATAGGTAATAAACAAAAGTTCAAGCAATTTAAATCAACTATTAATATAACAATAGCAACGAAAGATAAGCGATATTTCATATTTAAACAACGTTTTGAAACTTTAGTTATACATATAAAATGTATTGCGACTTAAACTGGAATTAGGTATTTTTATGGATTAAATTATACATTTATCAACTCATTTTTATGGTTTAAATTATACATTTATCAACTCATTTACCAACTGTTTACCTTACTGTATTAGAGATCTTGACGGACCTATATTAAGCCCAATGTATTATTCAGATTTAATTCTCTGTTCTTCTTTAACTCGAACGAATAATGACAAACAGTCTCAATTTGTCTAATGTCAGTTTTAAAGATCGTTATGCTTAAAGTTAACTTAAGGCATAAAATGCTGCTTTTAAATTAATAGTGTGCACAAAATAAAAATAGATTTTAATCGCATAAACAAGAAGAGATTTCTCGATGCCCTCACATATATATATATTTACATATATATATATATATATATATATATGGAAGCACAATATGTCGAAAAGCGAATGTGAATCGGTAGCTGAATTGATAACATCTTAATAGTCAGGGTCAGGCTGGGGGTCAGGGTCAGGCTGTGGGTTCAAGGCATACACATATGTAAAAAAAAAAACCTGATATAAGTTGCAACTGCTGCATGTTGCCACAATTTGTATGCAACATGTTGTTGGCCATTGCTGCTCGTTGTCGTTGTTGCTGCCGCACACTCCAAGCCGCAGATGCAGGCGCAGTCGCAGTTGCAGTCGCATTTAATTAATTTGCGTGTTAAGTCACTCGAGCAGTAAACTGACAACTGGACACATTGAAGGACTGACATCGAAGACAGTGGGACCCAATTGAGCAACTGGCCGACAATAAAAGGCGCGAAAACTTGTGCGCTTGCGCGAATATCAACTTTGTCAATTCTACACAACTCTCCCTTCTACCCTACTCTGGCTCCATCTCTGTCTCTCTCTATCTCTCTCTATCTCTCTCTCTCTCTCTCTTTCTGTTTGCAGTTCAGTCGGAGCCAGAGTCGGCGGCTTTGCATTTGTTGGTGTCGCTTACAACAAAATCGCATTAAGTTACACGTTTGTCGCACGATTTGATTTTGCATATGAATGCAACAAATGCAGATCTGTGTGTGTGTGTGTGCGTGTTTATCTGTAATTATAGCCATAAATCTAAAAGTATATTTGCAAATTGCAATCACAATATTTACACTTGCCCCTCTAAAGCGAAATTACCAATTTGCCCGACAAAAGTTGGCAGCGAAGGCGAACGCAATTCCACAATTCCTAATCGGACAGTTGGATTTGTTGCCCTCATATGTTAAAGTTTTCCCCATAGGCTTTACTCAGTTTAATTTAGTATATTTATGCACAGATCGGAACAGGCTTTCATCTTAACGAGCTTGTTGAAAGCTGCTTGTTGCATACTGCAAGCCGACATGTCAACTCGCCTCGCCAAGATGATAACTTTCATAACTTGTGGTTCGCTCAGCAACTGGATGGAGCGCATCCGGAGATGCATCAATTAAAGCGACATAAAAGTTCTTGGAAAACTATAATTTTCATGCAACTTAATCACAGCGGCATTTTGTGAAAGCCCATAAGTCCGGGAAGAGGCAACAGACCCCAGCAACGACTCATAGTTTGGGTTTGACTGTAAGACCGAATCCGACTCAGACTCATACTCCGACTCATACTTACTCAGTGAATGCTGTTGTTGTTGTTGTACTTATGCGTTTAGCTGCATTTTTAGAAATTGCCAGGGCCCCGAAAGTGACAGCTAGCCAAGGGGGAGCGGTAGGCGTGAGGGGGGCAGCTGGGCGGTAATCGCCGTTTAAATTTGTTCTTCGTGATGCAATCATTTTGATGAGGATCCAAAGCGGCAAACAGCAACAGCAACTACAACTGCGCAGCAGACAGCACTGCAACTGCTGGACTGGTCCTAGTCGTGCCCCTTGCTCCTCTCTTCCCCTCTTTCAGTCAATCTCTCTCGTTGACTCTTTGTGTGTGTTTTTGTTTCGAGTGCAGCGATTCGTACATAAGGCGCCATAATGGATGAAGCTTACCACACAATCACACACACTTACAAACACTTGCATATACACCCTCACACATACACACAGGCACACACACCCAGTTAACCAAATCCTCGCACTGAGGTCAGCAATGCTTTTGGCATTGTTCTGTGCGCTTTTTTTGGGTTGGTCCCCGGCCAACTTCGCTGCCAGCAAACAAATTGTTATGTCATTGAGTTGGGTATATGCAGTTTGCTATGACGCCTAGAACGAAGTTTGAAGGGTCTACAATAGGTTAATAGCTTACTCAAAAAATGTATACATATTGCATCAGCATAACAACTTTTAGAGAAAAATTTCAAAAGGTTAACAAAAAACACTGTTCATTAATTTAGCTGTGATATGGCTTTAAAAACGTATTAAGTATTGCTTATAATTTATCGTTATTTACACATTTAAATGAATTATAAAACAAATTTCATTTCACATTTATAATCAGACTTTTTTTCATGGCTCTCAGACTGTTAAGTGTATTAAAGATTCGTTGCACAAATTTGGTTATTTTTATTTTTGGTGGTCTTTTGCGTGCTTTTTATTGATCTAAATTTGAGGTTGTAAATTCGTTAGGTTGGCGTTTCCTTATCGCCAGCATTCCATGGCCATTTGGCGGCGGTCTAAGCCCAAGCTTAGGCTTAAGCTTAAGCCTAATGATTGCAGCCCAGCCTCTTTAGCAAATTCGATGGAGTGCCGCACAGTGCAAGCCTGCAGCCTGCTTTGCTTGGCCAATTGCTATAATTTGGTGGCTCTGACTGTGGATCTGTGTGCCTGAACAAATGCTTGTGCTTAGATTTAGATTTAAATAAACAAGCTGGCAGCGAAGTTTGTTAACCCGCCGCCTAATGAGCACAAAGATTTGCGGCAATCATTTGCAATGCCCGTTAGAATTCCAATCAGTTAACGCCGAATTAAGTCGGTGGCTCAAACCACGCCCCCAACACACGCAGCACATATGCATATATGCATTTAGCTACCTGGAATTGAAGCCATGCTTAGCAGGAAGAAATATATATGTAGGAATCGTCAGTGATGTGATGAATGAGCACTTTGTATATTTGTCTTATGCATTTTGTTGTTTTTGGTTTAGTTTTTGTTGTGTTTTGTTTTTACGTGTCAATATATCAAAATGCGGAGACCGTTCATTAGAGCGCCGGCAACTGACGTGCTGGCATGGTAAGAAACTACAAAAAAAAAAAAAAAAATACAAAAGAAAAGAAAATAAAAGACAACAACATTTGTTGTAGACAGAATAAAATAATGATGAATTGCGGTATTATCGCACGGTAATGCCCTGGCCTAGCCACAACTAACAACTTTGCAAACAAAGAGAAAAAAAACTGGAGCAGCGGCACGAACATTGGAAAGTGCATGGGCCAGGCCATAGCAGAGAATTGGCAAAAATTGCCAGACACACAAAAAGCCAGATGCGAGACACGAAGGTCTTGCCTCAAGTCTGCGGGCATGTGGCACGTACTCAAAATGCATCGACAGCGAAGGGAAAACAGAACTAGAACTTGTGTTTTGTGCCTCGACACACGGCAAGCGCTGATGATTTATTTAAAATGCGAAGTGAAACGGCTAAAAGAATGGGCGACACGTACTCCTAGCCAATTTCCGCGACAACTTAATTGAATTAGGCCCTGGGAAATGCATAGGTCGCCCAGGCGTATACGCAATGCAAGACTAGATGTAGCTTCAGCTTCGAACTCATTCATTGCTTGCTTGCAGCAGTGTGTGTTGCGGTGTTTGCGGCACACCCAAAAAAATATATATGCGCAAACTTTAACATTTTGCCACAGTTTTGAAGACTTTGCGCAATTAAAGCTGGAGTTGTACCAGCAAAACTCCCAAGAGCAAGGCAATGGCTAAGACCAGAGACAAAAGGCAAAAGGCGGCTCACCAAATGTACATCCGAGCGTACTGCAATTGCATTTGACATTTAGACAAACAGCAAAGGCAGCTGGTAAACTGGCGACTGGCAAACTAACAACTGGTAAACTGGCAACTGGCAACTGGCAACTGGCAACTGGCAACTGGCAACTGGCGAATCGGCGGACTGGCAGAGAGACCAAAAGCAATTTAAAAGCTGCAGGGATTTGGCCATAACTGTATTAAGGCCGCTGAGATTGAGGCCTGAGTCTCACTGCCGCACCTTTGGCGGCCTGTCAAGCTGGCCACTCAACCTGCTAGAGACGAATCCGTGTTCGATATTATCACGAAACGAACACGATGCACAAATCTCGAGCACGCCCAAAATGACAACACTTTTCCAATCAATCTTGGTCGACTCGTCAGCTATCTACCAAGTGGTAATTTTCAAAGTCTAATCTCCTTGAAATATTTATTAATTTCTATACCTCTACTTTTGATTACGAGCTATAATTGATATACAAATGTTATGTATGTATTATGAGTCCTTTTGAAAATCAAATTAGTTGAATTTATTCGTGTCACGCCACCAACTCTGTAAACTATTAGTGGCAACAGTTGCTGCTGCTACAGCTGACAGCAGTTTTGACAATTTAGCAGCAACTTCTGACTATTTGTATAATTGGCATTTCTAATTTATCAAATCTTCAAAATACGCCGCCGTCAACGATTCGCATTGGGAATCGTCCCGACGACCATTATGGTAGTTGGCAGCTAAAAGTCAAAGCTGTGGCTGAAATTGAAGCAGGATTTCAAGTTGGCAGCCAAAAGAAAATTCACGATCATCAGCGGATTCTTGTATCTGTGGCCAGTTGAGCGTGAGTAATCACAAAGCAAAGCGTGTTGTATAAATATATATATACATATATATTTATATATATATAAATGTGTACAAAAATGAAACTGGTTTGGGCGGTCAGAATACAGGCAAAGGCTTGGGCGACAGCTAGAGCCAGAGCCAGAGTCAGAGTCATAGCCAGATACAATTGCAGCTAGACGCATTTGCTGCTGTGGTGCTCCAGTGGAACCAGTGTTGCCATAATGCTTGTCATAAATTCTCCAAATTACCCAACATGTCGCGCTGCTTAGTTGTGGCCTAGGCCGAAAGCCATTTGGTAAAATGTATCTTGTTGTATCAAGTTTCTGGTATCTAGTATCTAGTATTCGGTGTACTGATTGCGAATTGTGTGACAGCGTGTGTGCGCTAAATTGAGTTTATGTACTCACAGCCGCCACTTGCTTAAAGGATTAATTGTGACTAGCTGCCACAATCAAGCTACACAGCTTTGTGTCAGTCAATCAATGCCCCCCGCAATCTCTGTGCCCTTCGATTTGTGTGAGGCACCAAACTGTTGAGACATGTTGAGAAAGTTTCCACACGGCTCTACTCAATTGGCCTTCAATTAATGCCAGTTGTTGTAAATGTTTTCGTCTTCTCCACTGCCAATTGTCATAAATGTTGTGTTGTTTTTTTTAAGAACTTCAATTGAACTCGCGTCATAAATATATTGTACATTAAAAGCGGAGGCTTAATGGCAGCAATCGCAACACAAAAAGCCAAGTTCTGTAGAACTAATAGACCAACGTAACGTATGATTCTTTATGTGAGATTTAAGCAAAGCGTTGATTATACACGAAACTAACTTGGTCTAAAGCATTACTTTAACAAATTGCTTAAGTTTATGGTCTTTCGTTTTCGTAACTTTTGTTTCGGCCACTTCAAGGCACTTTGCCGAACCAAAAGTCGCGGCCGGCACAGCACAGACTTTTTTTTTGTAGTTTGTAGGCAGTAGCTCAAGTTCCAAGTTCCTAGCTTGGAGTTGCTGCCAAGGCCCACGCGAGTAGCCTAACGAAACACCCGAAGGCCTGCCTAGCGGAACGCTTTACCGTTGCTGTTGCTATTGCTGTTGCTGGCCTTTTGCATGTGGGCAACACACACATTTAAACAACTATCACAATAGTATCTATACTTGTCTACCAAGTATCCATCCATATTCATGCGCATTACGCACATTTGCGTAACAGATTCAAGTGCACGATATGTTGAGTTGAGAGTCTCAAGTGCGAGGCGAGCACATCCAAATAACCAGCCATCAGCAAACTGTTTGTACCCTGTAATAAGAAGTCAAATTTTAATAAAGGGTACAACAAAATACATGATTGTCTGGGAAAGTTATCTGCAACTCAAAAGAATATAAGTCGTTATTATATATCGCTATATCTCTAAAGTGTTCAATCCAGTTGAAGAGCTTCAGTTACTCCCAAGTTTTTTTCTTTTAATTCTTGAATATACTATGCAAAAATGAAATTTATTTTAAATAATTATTCTCTTTACGAAGTTATTAGAAATATTTGTATTATAATATAAAAACTATATATTAAACTCTAAAGCAGACATCACCTTATTAGAGGGTATCTGCCATTTGAGCATTTGCAACTGCAACGATTATACTTGTTTTTCAAAAAACTCTTTTTTGGTGGTGTTCTCTTGCTGTTAATAAACATTTATTATATATGTGTTCCTTGTTGTTGTTATTATTATTATAATTATTGTTGTTGGCAACATTACGCAGCAATTCCAAGTTTTTCAAGTGCTTACAAAACTTTGAAACTCTGAAATTTTGTTTCATTTTTCATCGCTCAAAGTTGGCTGGCTCTGGGGTAAATGAGTGTTTCGAAGCAGTCAGTAAACCGGTTCTCATTGCGCTAAAGTATTTTTTTATCCAATTTGAAATTAACTGTGTTTTGATTAATACTCTATTATTGTGCGCTGCATGTAGCTATAAATTATTTCGTGTGTGTGTGTGTGCGTGTGTGTGGCTGTGTGTGTATGTTATTCTAGCTGGCGTTAAACTTTTAATGAATGTGCTAAATGTATGTTTGGTGCACGTTGCTTGCAACAATCGATGACTGCTGGTGCCGATCGCCTATAGCAGAAATTCTTTCAATTTATGAGCAGTTTGCAGAGAGCTAATTGGCCTAATTATGCTGCAGCTTAAATGCCGCAAACTTCAGCAGCAGCAGCAGCAGCAGCAGCAGCCCATAAATTGCACACTTAGCAGCGGAGCAGCAACTCTTGCGACTTGCGACTGCAATTCACACTTCCGCAATTGCAAAAAATCAGCAGCATCTGAGTTTGTTTTTCCATTGCCTGTGTCGTAGTACTTTCATCTGGCCTTAACGGCAAACAACAAAGGCTTAGACACCAGTCACCACCATCATCATCATCATCATCATCATCATCAGCAGCAGCAGCAGCAGCATGAGGAGCAACAGCAGACGGCATCGATTGCCAAGTTGCAAGTCGCAAGTCAAGAATCGCAACTCTGTGGCACCCTGGCTGGTCTAGTCCATCCAGCAGGCTCCAGACGGGGACGACAACATCAGCTGGCCGTGTGCCTGGAGTGGCCTGCAGTATGTCTGCCGACATCGTGACTAATTACATGCGACATAAAAGCCAAAAGAAAGAGCCAAGTAACCAAGCAGCCATCCTATACAGTAATTGTTGCTCAGGCAAAAGAAACTGCAATTGCCAAACGACAGCAGCAGCAGCAGCAGCAGCAGCAGCAACAGCAGCAGCAGCAGCAACAGCAGCAGCAGCAGCGACAAAGTCTTGCTGTAATTGGCAGGCAGCAAAGGTAACATCAAAATCTTTTGGCCATATATTCCCGCAAGCTTGACAATTCAATAAAATTGCGACAGTTGGACAGCTACTAAAGCTATCTATGCCTCTGTGTCTGTGTCTGACTCTGCCACAGCCTGTTGCAGTCGCCAGCTCAGGTTGCAACTTTTTGGCCATCCTAATTATGCCGTTGTGTTTATGTGATTGGCCATTGTCAAATTTCCCATAGAGAAAAAGAGAGAGAGAGACCGACTAGATAATGAATCAGCGAGCTTTATGGGCGAAAGTTGTCAAGTGGCTGCAGCAGTTGCAGTTACAGTTAAGCCAACTTGCCGCAACTGGTTAACTAATTGAATTCCACTTTTCCAACAATTTGCATTGACCCCGCCCACAAGGCTCATTACGTCTGCACTTGGCCGTATAGCGGTATACACATATACACAGTAAGCCATTTTTTTTTTTTTCAAATAAAATTTCACTCATGGAATATTTTGCAGCTTGCTCGAATAAATTAAAATGTGAATGTATCGAATTCTTACCTTAAAAATAAATAAATAAACATTTGAAATGCAAAATTCAGTTTGTTTCTTAATTTTCACTACACGTTTTGTTACAAAATCTGTTTCATTTTATTTAAGCTATAATTTTTGTACTGTGTATACACAGAATGCTGGTTTTGGGGCAGCCACATCTGGAGATGGTTGTAGATCTCTGAATCTGCAGAGTTTGAAACAATTTATGTATTTTTAGCTACAGCGCAAAATGCACTTTTGTTGTTGTTGCTGCCATTTTCTTAGCTGTGTTACGTTTCGGTTTCTGGTTCTCATCTTGGACGCCCACTCGTGCGCCATCTGCTTGCTGGCTGCTGCCTGGCCACACGAAAATAGCGCAAAGTAGTGCATCAATAAACAATAACAATGATGCCACAACACGAGACTCGGCCTGGGCAACACACAGGGTAGCCAAGATCTACAAGAAGTCTAACCAAACCCAACCCAACTCAGCCCAACCCAACCCAGCCCAGGCCACATGTGCGGATGTTACAGTTGCCACAAGCAGAGCAGCTACAGCTGCAACTTTGGCAGCAGCCCACGGTCCAGGAGCTGTTACATGTAACAGGCGCTGCTTGTCAATAAAAAATAAAAGAGCTGCAACGAAAAGAAATGAAAAGAGTTGAAAAAGGAGGCAAGCATAAAGCAGCAAAGTGAGGCACACAACATGTGCAACTTTCAGTGGCCCGCGGCGAAGTGAAAGAAATCGCCGGCAATAGCGGAAATATTAGCCTTCTGCTTGACTGCAACGCTGCAACGCGCTGCTATCTGTGGCTAACTGCAAATAAAAGAAGGCTATAAAAAATAGACCGCAGCAGCCAAGTAGCAGCAGCAGAAGAAGAGAAGACAATGTGTTTATTATTGCATTTGGGGCAGGCGAAACGATCGCAGCAGTGCAGCCAGCAGATTGCACGCTACTTGCGAATATTTAAGCCAATATTATTAATTGACCAAATAATTGCGCTATAAAGAATTCATTTATAGCCGTCTGTAAAGTGTGCGTGTTGCTAATTATGTTCACCCTATTTATTTAGGTAGAAGTAAATTTAATGTTTGCAACACTTGCTATTTGTGACCTGTAACACTTATTGCAGCACCATCTGCAATCGCCCCAATTTATGCGTGGTTAGAGAAAATTTGAAAGTATGTACAAAATAAAGAAAGAAAAGTGAATTGCTGGCACTGCATTTTAGCTCAAGCGTCACTCAAAATTATGTTTGATACATATCTCCTGCCGCGGGCTACCAAAAACTCCTGAAATATGCTCAACTGGATTCCACCCCATTATCATTTTAGTGAGTAACGGCAACTGGTCCTCATCATGGACATGATGTCCTAATCCGATTGTCGCTGAAAGGCAGACCCCATATCCAGAGAGAGACCTGTAACCATGTTAAAAGTCAGAATGTTATGCCAAAAAATAGCAAATGCCTTGACAGAATAACAGCAACAACAGCAACAACAACATCAACAACAACAACAGCAACAACAGCAACAACAACATTTCGATTGTGTTAAATCAAATGAAGCGTAATTTTTACTCAATTTATGAGGCAACTGCAGACGGCGCAGTCAACTGAAGAGTTTGAGTAGGCAGAGTGTCAGTTATACCGTTACTACAACCCAATCCCCATGGAGCGCTTAGCCTGTCAATCCAGCAGCCCACTTGCACCAGACACCCAACTCCACCCGGCACCCAACTCCCACGCCCCGCCCCTACTCCGCGTCTGTGACAGCACGGAATTTGGGGTTGTTGCTTTGACTTTGACGTTGATTTTGATGTGGCTGCGACTCAGATATGCTTTAGCCTCTGGTACATCAAAATTCTATTAATGACTTGCATATTTATGAGTTGCACACCAACACACACAAATACGCACACACGCACACACGCAAACAAATGAGTGCAAACAAGCTGATTTTAATAATAAACAAACATAAATACAAATAGGCATTAAATGTGTAGCATTTGTTTGACTTGCTGCTTGGCCGGCAGCGTCAGTTTGTTGGCCAAGTCCTAAGTTATTTCTGTGGCCAACACAAATTCTTTGACTTTGACTTCATTTGCGCCGCAGGGCGTGGCAGGGGCAAAACAAACATTTAACTGGAAATCGTAGCGAGTCGTCTCACAATTTGGAATTAAATGCGTACTAAAAGGCGTAATAAACGCAGTCTCCAGCAAAAGGGGTGAAGGGATTATGCTGAGGTGGGAGATGTGGGCTGATAGGTAGAGAGTGTGGGGGGGGGGGGGGCAACTAGCGAGTTGCCTTTGATGTGGCTATGGGATTTGGTAACATCAACATGTGGCTAGGCTGCCTAACGATGCGTAGAAAGTCTTAAAATCAACAACAACGCGGGAAAGGAAGTTGCCAAACAACAGCAGCAACAACAACTACAAACAACATCAGCTTTGAGGAATATGAGCATTTGCATATGCTTTTCAATTTTTTTGTTAGTTTTTTCTTCTTTTTTTTTTGGCACAAAACAGTTTTGGTCACGAGTGTAACGACCCACAAAGAGACATAAAAAACTGCGCCATTAAGTAGCTTAAAAAGCCCAAAAAAAAAGAAGAGTACTCAGCTCACTACTCCAGCTACTTCACTACTACAGCTACTTCTGGCCAATGCTGTTTGTTGTGAGGCATTCGCAGTTTCCCACATCAAGTTGGGGCGACACAACAATGGGCATATCAAAGTCATGCAACCCGCTAATAGCCGCTAAGCAATATGAGGCGACAGTTGCTAATGAAAATACCAAGTAACAAGATAGCAAAAATATGTGTGTGCTTGGCCCTGGACCTGGCCCAAAGCAATTCAGACAGCAATTCAGAGCTAACGGTAACTCATTAGACGCATTACCTCAACACCTCTTGCCTCGTGATAAAATCACTTAATTGTAGATAATGTTAAACAATTAGATTGAAGCCGCATTCAATCATTCCTCAAGGCAAACGGACTGTTCAGCAAATTAAAAGTCAAGTCGGAAATGAACCAAGTTCTGAACAAATTAAAACCTCAAGTCGGAAATTCACACTTACTTCTTGGGAATCAACAAAATAATTAGATTTCAAACGATTACTATAGGAAAGGTACACAGATCTTAAGTTTTAAGTTTGCTATATCTATGTGAGGTAAGCGGAAATATATTTTAGTACCAAAGTTTCAGTAGACGTATCTATTTTATTTTCTTTGAAAGGGATTGACTTTAATTTAGATCAATGCAGCTTTAAGATAGTAGGAAATATGTATTTTTGAACAATTTAAACTTACAAATTATAATACGACTCTATGTATGAGAATGCGTACATATTTTACATTTAAATGGCTTAAATCCAATATTCTCTTTTATCAGTGTATACATTTTTCAAATAATAAAATCACAAACTAGAGCAAAATGTGAAAATTGTACATAAAAATATATATATTTCTTATCGATTATAAATAAATTCTGCACGTCTATGGATTTGGTGACGTAACTGGACTGTTTAAATAAAGTTAATTTATATTCCATAGGTTTGCTTATACTATTAAAAGTATTTGGAAGGAAAGACTGTAACAAAGCCTATGTGACAAGAAACTTAAAGTTCACTTATAAGTGAACTATATACATATGTTTAGCTGGTCTACTAGTCACCAGTCACCGCCAACACCCACTCGACAACACTTGAAAATGCAACGCCGCAAAAATCAACAAATTAGAAAACACCCACCGGCGCTGGGCAGAACAAGCGCTCAGCTGGCTGACAACCCTCAAGCTGGCAAAGTCTAACAAATGGAATTAGGAAATCTTGGCAAATCCAACAAATCATGTTAAAACCGACCCAAAGCGAGACAAGGGCCCCATGGCTATGAGGCCGGTGAGTTAGCGTCGGCGGGCGTAAATGTTTATACCGCTCTCTGGCTTTGGCTGTTTTGAAAACTGTGCGGTTAATGGGTGGATCGAGAGAGAACGGGTGGGGGGAGGGGATGTGTGGGCGTCGACATTATCATGGGGTGGAAAATGCACGACAATCGGTCGCTCGGTTAACAATCAGAGAAATGCCAGGCAGACGGCAACGAGCATTAAGTTTATATAATTATTTTTATGCCATAGCCATGTGGAGTGTGCCGCACTGTGTGTGCGAGTGTGTGTGAGTGTGTGTGCTTGAATGACATCTCTTGGGGGTTGGCAGACCCTCCTTTTGCTGGCCTCTTTTCAGCCAGTTGCGCAGCTAACTATATTCATAATGCAATGAATAAATTTAATACAAAATACAAATGTCATTTGTTGCTAGTCCCATTGTTTTGCCTGGCAACATGTTGCTAGATGGTAAATACATGTTGCCAGCTGCATTTTAATTAAAATTTACAGAGTGTAATGTATCCAGTGGATACAACCCCACAGCGAAGGTCTCTAACGGATATTGTGTGTGGCTATTGAAGTGTCGTTGAATGTCGCCCTTTAAACAACAACCTCCCACCCCCCCCCCCCCCACCGTATCCAAAATAACTCCCGTTTTTGCCTATGTTTGTTGTCGCTGTGCATATTTGTTTGTTGTTGTTAGAGGCATGGGGCATGGAATGTGTCTGTTCCGTCTGTTCTGTTGTGTAGGGTTGATTTGGCAAACGACGCAATTTGTTGCTAGCGACGTTAACAATAACACATGGAATGGTGCCTCATTTGGTAGTATGAGCTATTTGCACATTAAATACCGTTACCCGTTGGTACCGTTAGCCTTCAGCGGAGCTTTCACTTTCGCTCTGGCTGTACTCGTATTCCCCGGGGGCTCGTAAGTGTTGCCATGTTGATTGTTTTTACGAGTGCATTGTATACTTTGCGGCGCCCGAGGGGTGAGCTCGGTACAGTTGAGTCCCAGCTAAAGGAAACTTGTGCGCTAATTGCCAACGAAAGCTCCAGAGTAAGCTTCAAGCAAAGCCAAATCGTTAAATTTTACGATCGCTGCAGCGTCGGACGAACGGACGGAACCATCCCCGTGCGGTGGGCTGGTGGTGTTGTCCAGCAGTTACCACCCAAAACTGGTATCGGTCGCTCAGCTGCTCGGCACGTGTTCAAATTACCGTGAAGACGCTTAGGGGTGAATTCTACAGAACACATTTCAAATTGAGTGAGTGAATTAATATAGAAAACCTGGCAATCAAGAGAACAGCGCAACTAGGAGAGCCAAAAAGCGAACACACGTGCCGCCAAAAGAGAGCGAGTGTCTTTCTCTCTCCCTCTCTTTCTCCCTCTCTCACTCTTTTTCTCGCTCTCAATGAAAATATTTGTTGCAAAATATGAGCATACGTTCGAGCGTTCACTTCCTTCCTGCCTTTTAATATTGTTCCAGCGTCATGTTTTTGGGGGTTCGTCCTCGTCCTGCCCGCTGTGTGTGTGTGTGTGAGTGGCCGTAAAAGGTTGCGCTCCTTGTAAGTGTGCGACAGTGTGAGTGAGAGTGTGTGCTTGTGTGAGTTAACGGGGATCGTGTCTTCAGACTTTTGTGACCGGCTGAGCACAGTGGTGCGAACACCATTTGCCATTTGTAAAAATTTTGCGGCGAGGGCGAATTGTAGCTGTCGCATTTTTTAATTAAACGTTGTAGAAAATTCAATTCGAGAAATTATATTAAATATAATCATATTAAATAGAATAATTTTAATAATACGAAATAAAATATATTAAATGCTGGTAACAATAAATTAATAATAGGTCATCATATCTGAGTGTTTTATGAATTTTGGGATATGAGTATTACATTCTGTTTAGGATATACACTAATAAACTTTAGGCAAATTAATGTTTCTTCATAAAAAAAATGCAAAAAAATAACTGATATCATTATGCCCACACATTTTGTTTTGCTTTTTCTTCGATTCACATTTTATTTTAATATAATAATTATATCTACAGCTAATACAAATCAAGATGGATCTCTTAATACTCAGCCAACTGTGCGAATTACTTTCGAGGTACGTTCGAGAGCTTAAAAGGTGAACACTCACAAGCAGTCAACCCGACCACACTCCCCCTCGTTGTCCAGGTCTTTGGCTACATAATTTCAACAATATGCGTGCATAGAGAACAACACCCCCCGAACACCCCCTGAAATGCACACGAAAACGAAATCAGACATAAAAACATTAAATTACAAACCCTTATTTTACACACTAAAAAAGCAAAAAAAAAAAAAAAGCTGTCGAGTCAGAGCCAAAGCAAAGAAAACCGAGACACAAAACTGAAACTGAAACAGAGAAATGCGACAGGACCAAGGACGCAGCCCAGCAAGGGGCGACAACAGCGACGTCGAACGTTCTGTTCCACAAGGGATGCAAACGCAAATGCCAGATATTAACCCCTCTCTGTATAGGTGTGTGTGTGTGAGAGAGTGTGTGTGTGTGTGTGTGTGTGTGTGTGTGAGTTGGTGTTGTTGCGTTCTGCTTTTGTGCGATGTGTTTTCGCCGTGCTTGTCAATTTTTCGTGCCAAAACAAACGCAACGAACATTTTCGCCGATTAGAAAGAAACAATTCGTGATTGCAACGTGAGCGCAGCGCGCCGCTTGCCAGCGAAAAACGAGCGTTGTCGAAACGCTGATAATAACACACAAATAAATACAATAAATATAATTAAATTAATAATAACAATCAACGCGGAAATCCCCAGTGTAATTCACTAAAAATTAAGAATATATAAAAACAAATATACAAAAAATTCCCGGAAAGTTAAAGACGCAGCCGAGTTTCGTCTTTGTTGTTATTGTTGTGCTGCTTCCTCTTCTTGAAATAGTTCTTTGTGTCTGTGTTCGTGTACTTGTGTGTGTGTTTACGTGTATGTGTGTGTGCATCTGTGACTCAGCGCAAATGGCTGTGCGCATCTTTGTTTACCTTTACCACAACTGAGGGCTGCTGCCACTAGCAAATGCGGCGCCAAAAATTGGCAGCATACAGCAGACAATGAGCGAATCCATTGATGATTTGCATGCCGACAACAGCAATAATAATAACAACAGCAACATTGCTGCCGCTGCTGCTGCCAATAACGATGCCGATTCGGATGAGGAGGTCATCGAGGGCATGCAGCTCCTCGAAGGCAACTATCAAGTGCTGCGCCAGTGGGTGCCACCAGCACCCAACTATTGGGATGCGCCACCTAAGGCGATCATCAAATCGGCCGAAGTTAGGTAATTAAGTCAAAGTGTGACAACTAAAATTGCAAATTGCAGTATTCGTGTTAATTGCGAAATTATTTATAGTATTTGAAGAATATTTGAGGGGAGTATTATGAGCATGTAGAGAGACCACCACAGTGTGTATTCATAATTATAATCATAATCATACACAATTTGTTATACATTTCCATTCTTGTGTTATATAAATATCACATAATAAAGTTCTAAAAAGTGCCTGATTTTGAAAAAAGCAAACTAATTTTCATTGATTTTCGCTTAGTGTATATGCCCATCAATCAATTGGCTGAGTAACAGAATATTCTTATTGAATTTCATTTATTTTTACTTGTCTTAAATATCTTAAAAAAATTTACTAGTTACCATTCAAATAAGAGAAACAAATATCGATAAACTAACTATTTTTCAGATTAATGCCAGAATATTTATTTTAGTATTTCGATTTCAACTGTTGCTATTTTATTAAAAACACTCAATTTGTTTTAATTAAATGCCGCAATTTGACAGCGCATTCCACAAACTGTTTGGTTGCACAAATTGCACAGCAATTAAATCGAAATTCATCACAGACTCGATTCGATTCGATTCGATTCCAGCTCGAACTCGATCTGTCTGGCAGGCATTGGGTGTTTATCTAACGGTACCGCTCAATAGAAGTGCAGTTATGTCTAACGCACTTTTATGGCCACACAGGCGAGATTGGCCTGACCATTACGATTGGCTGCCTAATGGATTTGGCCTCGCCTTCTGACAAATTGTGTGCATGCTGCAAATTTACAGCTCCGCAATTCATTCAATAAAATTTTGATTATTATGGCCGTCATCTAAAGCTAAATATGTATGAACAAAAAAAAAAAAAAAAAAAAAAAAACACCAACAACAGCATTTATTGTGGAGTAACAAGTTGGGAATGAATGGCTTTAACTTGATTCGCATCACGAAATACTCTTTGTATATAGAGATATTTAGCTCATTTGAATACTTATTAATTTGACATAATAAAGGTTTTTGTCTCATAAACATTGCATATCCCATTGTAAAGTGCAAATGCTTTATGTTAGTGTATATAAATATATTTGTTTGAGTGGCTGTCTTCACTCAAGAAGCGCCAATAGTCTGAGAATTGCTGCCGGCTGCTCGGCTGGTTGGTGCCGGCTGCTTGCTGCCTGACAGCAGCACCAAGTGCTTTGGAATATGTTCAACATTGGAGCGGGCAAAGTCAGCGAGATGCACATGAGATGTTGGTGGGTAGATGGGCTTGGGGGGATGGTGAGATGGGATTGTAGGATGGGTTAACAGCTCTTCCACAAGTGTCTTCGTCTGCATCGTTGACAACTGCAACATGAGTTTGCTGAATTGAATTGAGTTGCCTGAGCGGCAAGTTGCCCCCCTTGCCAGCTTGCCATCCGCTGCCTGTTGCATGGCTTGTAAATAATAAATGCATTACTTGAGTGCATGCGAAATGGAAATCAAAATGCAAACACTGCCAGATTTTTGCTGCTGCTGCTGTTGGTGCTGCTGCCACCGCTGAGGCATCAAGTGCAGCAGCGCAGATGTCGATGTCGATGCTGTTGTTGAAGTGCCTTTCCACTCCACCTCGCTCCCCAGGCTGGCTACGTTTTGTTTTTGTCCGTCGGCCCGTTAAGTGCAACCCAAAGTTTCGCATTGCATGTGCATTGTGCGATTGCCGCAAGTGCTACGAGTGTAACTGTTGCACGTTCTCAATATGCATTGCAGAATTACAATATCTTGATTGCATTTCGCCAGGCACGTAGATGAGACACATGCTCCCAAAACAGAACAGAACAAAACAGAACAGAGCTCCTCCAAAGCAAAATCCCCATGCTGAGCCATTATAATGAGCGCATATTGAAATTGCCAACAATGCCATCCAGCGGCGCATTTCCGGCCAAGGGAATGCGGTCAGTTCTTATGCTACTTCTTCTCTTGCAACGATCCATGCTTCCTATGCTG
The DNA here is from genome assembly GCA_035042125.1 of Drosophila longiperda. Taxonomy (NCBI): domain Eukaryota; kingdom Metazoa; phylum Arthropoda; class Insecta; order Diptera; family Drosophilidae; genus Drosophila; species Drosophila longiperda. The sequence goes on from JAWNLV010000107.1 coordinate 14,230,067, forward strand.
CGGTTAGTTGGCTTTGCCAGGACTAAATTACTTAACTTGTACTCTTTTTGGTTGAACTAACTGGGTAATGGATATGGCTTTGTTTTTGTAAAAAGGGCAAAAGTTTCCGTTTCTATTGTTGCTTTTCTTTATTTCTGCAATAGGCCACAGTGAAAGGCTATCTTTCACAATAAAGACAAAAGACTAAAGATTTTTGTTTTTTTATTGTGATTTAAAGCTTAAGCACTCAATTGTCCTTAAAGTTATAAATGAACTCCGAAACTATCGTAAATAAATATGTATGTATGCACACATATATATATATAAAATTTATTATACAATGTCAATAAATCAACTTTATGTTTGCCCTTCTTTTGTTTGCAGGTAAGTTTCATTTGTATTCCACCACATCGACTCCTTTCACTTTGTTGCCTGCCAGTCACAACCACAAAAACAACAACAACAACAACAATACCAACAACAACAACTCATATCAAAAACTAAAGCAATATTGAATTGTGTGAAGGCGGCACGTCAATGTCGTTGAGTCTGACATAGGAGTGAAGGATGAGAGGAGAAATACAGGGTTGAGTGCAGGGTATGTTTGTGGAAAATTACGATGACTTGTCACACGAGCTCATGAATTTAATTTGGCTTTTGTGGATTGTTAGCAAATTAGCACAATTCCCTCCAAAATTTTCGATGCATAAATTGGAATTCGCAGGAGGTAAGCGTTCGATTCAATTTAGAGCCAATGAACACGTAAGCAGCATAAATATGCGCAGAATCATAAGTAATTTCCACAGCTATGACAGTTATTATTATTATAAAAAGCAAAACAACCCTATTTTTCAAGGAGCAACTGTTTTTATACAGTTTACACCCATCTTTCATCTTAGTAAAGCTTATCAGAGACTTGACATAAAATTATTTCAATGCGAGCAAACAAAAACTTGAAGTAATATTCTCTTATAAAAATATAAATAAAAACACAGCATCAAGATGAAGAGGAATACAGAAATACACAGTTCAGATCAATCGAATTATAATTTTGTTGTTAACGATAAGAAAAGCCAATGCAAGGAAAAAGGGGGATTGCCAAGGGTCTTGGCAGAAGAGTTGGTGGAGAATGTCTTCGAAAAGATTAACAACCGGACCAAGTATCAAATCAAAATTAGCAGCAGTAATTGCCAAGGCTTCCTAAAGAAATCTCATACCTATGGGGACAATGATGACATGGATCCTCGTCTTAAAAATTGGAACAATATGCTCCGCGAGCGCAAAGCAATACAGCAGCGCATCGAGCGTCGCACTGGGAAGCGTGCCGAGGATGTTCTCTTTAATCGCCATGCCACCATCGATGAGCAGGCCAAGCAAATGATAATTCGTCTCTTGGATACGGCCGAGCGCAGCAAGGGTGTTCCTGCGGACCGGGTAAAGGGTGTACTAAAGATGCGCCACAACGCAGAGTTGTGCCGCGAGATAAATGAACTGCATCCAACAGAACCGAAGCTAAGTCGCTTGGAGTTTATTGGCTTACCAGAGATCTCGAAGTTGGAACTGGCTGACACAGTGAAGACGGTCGAGACTAAATGGCTACGCTCAGAAATTCTCGGTGAACGATTGGAACAGCAGGAGGAGAATATTTTGAGTGTGATGTCCCATTGTCCGGAGGTGGATCAGCTACAGATAACAACATTGACCAAAGGCCCTGCAGTGCCAGTGATTGGTAGCCAATGCCTTGGCGACGAGATAATTTTATGTGTGTCTGAGACGACCGAGGAAGCCAAAGAGGATGCACCGCAGTCGCCCACACCGCAAGTGGCTGAGAAAGGCGAGAAGAGAACCAGATGGGAGGAAGATGATGTGATTATGATTAATGGAAAATCATTCGGCTTAGGCTCAAACAGCGGTGTTCTAAGCCAAGATCTGGAATTGTACTTCAAATGCGATCCACTGCAACGCATACGAAAGACAATTGTGCATCTGGACAACATTGGCAACAAGTTCATCCAGCTACGTTGGCATCAAATGAGTCTACTCAACAAGGAGCTGCACCAGCATAAGCCATTCCGCTCGGAATTCGTATTCGACTCACAGCCCTTTGTGCTGCTCCCGGGTAATCAGCGACGCATCGATGTGCTCTACCAGCCCACCGGAGTGGGCGTAAAGAAACAGCATTGGTGCCTCACCATGAAACGCTTTCCCTTCTGTGGAGTTCGTCGTTTGTATATTCGCTTCCACGGAGTCTGCACGCAGCCAGTTACCTACTTGGCGCGTCTCGATTTGGATCAGCGCTTGGTTATTAATAAGCGCAATCGGCAGATCAATGAGCGTCTAACTCAAATGCATGCGGAGCTGGCGCCAATCGTGGACCGCTCAACGCTGAGCTGTCCATATCAGCGTGTCCTGGATGAGCGTGAGTTGTTCGGTGTTCAGAATCCGGGCTTCAAGTGCGATCGATATGCAGATCTGGAAACGCTCAAGGAGCTATACGTGCTGGTTAAGAGGCCTCGCCAGCCACCCTGGGACTACCGCCTGCAGACGCTGCGGCAATGCATCTACCAGCACGAGACGGAGCATCGTGAATCCCTACAAATTATCCTAGTCGAACTGCTATCAACAATGCGCTGCAATTCGAATGAGGTTTTTCCGACGGACCAGGTGGATATGCAGCGGGAGCGCTCCTGTTTCCTTTATGTTCGCGGCATTATCGGCAGCACGATTGATGTGTGGGAGCAGATTAGCGATGGCTTGGGACAGAAGTTTTTCAAGTCTGAGCTGCGGCGCTACATGAATGAGCTGAAGGAGCAGGGTGAAAAGATTCCGAAGGACAAGGAATATATGAAATCGTTAGTATTCAAGCGGATGCTCAGCTGTAAATACTTTAAGGATTCACTTTACATACAGACATATTCGCTAATCTGTGATGCTGCGGAGAATATTGTGTCCTCAATTGAGAGCGCTCTGTCTCATTGAGCCAATCAGTTTTCATTGATCATTTACTTTGAACTTTTAAGCTTGTACTTCCACAATAAAAATAATTTCAAATCAAATCATCATTCACTAAATGAACTGACATAATTTCGAGCTTTTGAAAGTATTCTTACTTAAAATATATTCTATAATCATGATGCCCGAACCGGACAAAAAGAAAAGTAATCTGGATAGTAACTTGATGAACTTGGTCAGCATTCCACCATCTACAAGGGAATCTTACAAGAATGTTGCTCTGGAGCAGCTCAAAGCTGGCACCAGCATGGTGCACTACAGCGGGCACATTGTGGAGCACATACTGGCCGAGATGTTTGAGGAGCGTCGGGGACACTTTTCGGAAACATCCTCGTCCTGTGACATAGACAAGACGATCATACAAAATACAACTGAGAAGCACGTGGACAGACGGCTGAAATATTGGCACGAAATGCTTCTGAAGCGTCGCCAAATGCAGAAGCGCGTCGAGATCCAGACTGGAAAAAAACCGGAGGAGGTGCTCTTCAATCGCCGCTCCACATTGGAAAATCGCAACAAGGAGACGATTTTGCGACTCATGGACTACGCAGAGCGTTTGCAACCGGAAAGCCTTGCAACAAAACCAGTTAGTCAGCTGAAGGAGATCGAGAATCCCTGCGCATATCCGGGACCCATCAACGAAACCTGGCCACAAGCGGAGCAACGGGGTTTGAAGAATGTCGAAATAATTGGATTGCCTAGTGTAATACAGAATGAGCTACTGGGCAGCGAGGCTGCCAATAGGCAACTACAAAATAGTTGGATGAAGTCCGATGTGCTGGATAGACGCATAGGTGAACGCTTCGATGATATACGCCAGGTGCTCGAGTTCTTTCCCGATCTGGATAGACTCCAAGTAACAGGCACAAATATTGGAAAGCTAAGATCCAATCAACGAACTGTGCTGCTTGAAGAGGAGCAACTAGTGGCAGTCACGAATAGTTCGGATGAGCTGTGCTCTGGTGAAAGCTGCACAGAGCCGTTTGTGTCGGAGCCGGAACCGACGTCGTTGCCAGAGCCACCAGAGTTGGGACTCAGTGTTAATGGCAAGGACTATATTGTGTGCGAGAAGGGATTCACTGAATGCTTTGATATGATCACTAAATTTAAATGCGATCCCTTTCAACGACGCTTGAAGATTGTGCTCAAGTTGAAGAATATTGGGAAACAAACGTTGTCCTTTAACTGGACCCAGGGTGTATATTACTACAATTGCGGGAAACTGCTGCTCGCCCAGGACAATGAGTTCCATTTTGACACTGACAACTTTCGGCTAACATGCGGTGAATCCTACAATCTTCTGGTCATGTACCAGCCACGCAAGGTTAGCATGGCGGTGGAGCTCTGGCGCCTGCAGGTGGAACCACGTATCTTCTGTGGCAATAAGGAGTCGCTTCTGTTACGTTTCCACGGACGCTGCACCCCACCCAAGGAGTACATGGCCAGGCTAAAGGAGCTCCATTCCGGGGCCTTATACAAAGCGAACACCAATGTGATGAAGGAGCTGACGACTCACTTGGCGGAAATTGTGCCTTTAATAGAACCTCCGCCCACCTGTTGCCCCTACGACCGGGCTATCGATGTGCGTGAGTTGTTCAATTCGTTAAATCCTGGCTACAACTGTACTAGGTTCGATGATCTGGAGGTTCTCAAGGATTTGCACAAGCAGCTTAAAAAACCAAGGGAGCCCCATTGGGATTTTCGCGTGGACACCATCAAGGTGCTTATCATGCGCATCGAAAGCTTCGACCGACGCAAGGAAATGTTTTCCAGTTTGATGGTTCTTCTGGAACCGCTCTTCGGACCTGCTCCCAGTTTGCAGTACCAGAGCCAATTGGATGCACAGAAGCAGCGTACTCGATTTATTTATGTGCGTGGTGTCGTTTGTAACGGCGTCGAAGAATGGGAGGATCTTGTCTTTGCCACCGAGGAGTCATTCTACAAGCCAGAATTACAGCGTTATTATCAGCAACTGCTGGAGGAAGATGTCGAGGAGGGGAATGTCGATGTGGAAATTCTGCGATCCAAAATAAAACTGCCTTCAAATTTAGATATCGACGAACTAACCGACCATTTTGATGAGAAAGCCCGTGCTGCAGTTTTCTGGAAATTGCGTCGCTCCAAATACTTTCGAGATACGCTCTATATCCAAACCTATTCTCATCTGTGCAATGTTGTTGAAAATATTGTTTCCGTCATTGAAAGTACTGATGTTATTCCATGTTGAAGGGCCCCACGAGTATCCAACACATTCATTTGTAAATTCGACTTTTAACCATAATTAATTTTAAATACAATCTGCAAATTTCAGTTCTGTAAAAATATATATATATATATATATTATATAAATATTAATAACCAAATGCAAGTTATTTAGGTGAATGCATATTAAGATCAGTTGAGCAATCCATAATGCAAATTTATCGATATACATTGTAGGAAAAGTTTGAGTTATCACTACATTTAATTTGTCGTCACTTCAAATATTTGCAACTGACAATTAGGAAACATAATGTCAAAAATATCTACAAATACTAAACACCTATCACTAAAAGAGGAAGTTCAAATAAATAGTTTGGAAAATCAATTTTCATTTCCGGATATAGAAAACGGAAATCATTTCATCTTTAAAATCGTTGATGATATCTTTCAGCAATGTCTTTATACAGAATCGGAATCTGACTGTTCGTGTCATTGCAATTCTTGCACTACTCAGAGCCTTGTGGACAAACGTTTGCAATATTGGAAGGATATGATACGAAAACGCCGATCAATGCAACTGAAAATGTGCCTTGCCACACACAGGAGACCCGAACAGCTGCTTTTCAACATGCGGCATATAGAACTGGACTATTGTCCAAAAAAGTATAATCTCGTGGTAATTGGCAAAAATATATGGATCAGGCAACCTTGTGAGCGCATTTCTGGGCACACAATATCAGACACTACGCCCATGGAACTATCGGAGCCCATCGACCACAATACGATCAGCTGCGGCGATACATGCGATAAGTGTACAACGCTTGGAGCTGCTGCATCGCAACTGGCGGTGCTTATCAACGGCACCACCTATCGCCGATATCGTCCCGAGTTTTCGCCCATATTGGAGCGCAGATTCGTATGTAATCCCTACGAGCGGAGTCTTCGCACCATAATGCGTATCGAGAACAACGGGCGTGAGACCATCAGCTTCAAATGGAGTTCTGCCGACTTCTTTGCCTACAACAACACGCTCTTCAACCAGGAGCGCGATGCATTTCTCTTTGATGCAAATCCCTTTCAGCTGGCACCAGGAGGCATACGCGAAGTTTCTGTGCTCTTTTGTCCCCGCAAAGTTGGCATTGTGAAGCAGCGTTGGTATCTTAACACAAGACCATGCATTTTCCATCGTTGTCCCTGTGCACTAACCCTAAACATGCATGGCAGGTGCACACCCCCGCCGGAGTACCTACAATTGCTGCAACAAAACATGGAGCAAACGATGCGATTCTGCCGCCAAAAACCAGCTTTGGGCATGCATCAAATACAGCTGCTCAAGTCTCCCCAGACGCTTTGTCCCTTCGTTAGGGAGCTGGGGGAGAGAGAGGTGTTCAATCAGCGCAATGTGGGATTTTACTGCAAACGCTTCAGCGATATTGAGATATTAAAGCGATTTTTTGACCGCAGTAGCCAAAAAACTAATTGTTATTTGAAATGGGACTATAGCATTAGAGGACTAACTGAATTGGTTTGCTCCACGGTAGATCTTCGTCAGCGTATTGAGCTCTTCGAAGAGTTGCAACTGATGCTGAACCAACTACGATGTAGAACTGCCTCCATAATCCCCAGCGATTCTCCAGCTAAATCAAAACAAAGTCAGCGAACAAAATTTATTTATGTTCGTGGCCTCATCTCCAGCAGCATAGAATTGTGGGAACAAAAGATTTGGTTACTGGCAGAACAAGTGTTCAAGTCTCTTTCATATACAACTTCCAACAATAGCCAATCCCAGGAGGTGCTGAAACATTCAAAGTACTTCAGGGACTCCGCCTACATGTACACCTATGATCAGCTGTGTGACATTGCCGAGAACATAGTGTCTGTGATCGAAAGTTCTGAGCATGCTTAAATGTTAATCCTTCAAATAATTCAAAATATAATATCACCTACAAAAAAAAAAAAAATTATTATTATCACACAAAATTTATCACACAATGTAAAACAACAAAATGCGAATCGAATCGTTGAAAACAGTGCAACCTGGCAACGACTTCACGAATTCCAATATATGTTCGTATAAGTCGGATAACACGGAGTTTGTATATCGGGGAGCATGGTCAGCTGAAGCCTGTACCTCAGCATGATTGCCGAGGGGTGGTCGGTGCGATTGTTAACGAGATATTCGTCCGCAAAGTTGACTTTGCCAGTATTTCAAGCAACGTTGCGTTAATGGAGAATTAAAGGACTCAGAAGATAGGGAAGCAATGGCAGAACACGTTGAGGGATCATGTCAAAAAGGAGAATAAAATAGCCCACAAAACGGGCCGCCGTCTGGAAGAGATGCTCTTCAATTTTCCCACCACCGTTGAGCAGCGCGACAAGGGCACCGTTCAGCGTCTGATTGTATTATGCATCGCATCTGAATCTCGTCAAGCTGCAACAAAAGGTAGTCGGCGTGCTGCCCGAGCTGCATAATGAATATGTCTGTTTGCCGGGAATAGGAAATTTTACCGCAAGCTGAGCAAGACGGCAGAGCTGGTGTTGAAATCTCGGTTCTCAGCCGGACAACCAAGCAGGAAATTTCTGTTAAAAATTCGAGGCAATATTACAAAAATCAAGGGAGGCAACCAAATGGATAAATTCGAATGAGCGCATTGAAAATGAGGCCATGAATATTGGACGTGTTTTGCAGTTCTATCCAGATGTGGACAACCTTTAGATAATCGGAGCTAATCCACTGAATCGGCCCAGTACACAACGAGGAGAGACTCGCTCTATATTCACACCTATATCTATTGTATCCGTCATAGAGACATTTAAAAAAGTAGTTTATCTTCGACTCTGTCTTGAAGTGCATAAGCTGCCTCGGTAAAATTGCGTTCAATTGCAACAGTTTGTAGCATACGTTCGAGTGTTGTCTGTAGCAATACCAGGTATGCAAAAGTTTTTTTAACTGCGGACCATAGCCAAGTTTTAGTTTATCAGAAAAAGTGCATACTTTTAGTTGTTGGCCAAACAAATTTGTAGTTTATAAAATAAATTATTTAACACGCTGACAATGCTAAAAATTTGTAATTTTTTTTTTAACGGGAGCGAAAAAATGCTTTGCTAATTTGCAACCTTTAAATTGTGTCTACAAATATTATTTAAATTTCTAAAATATGCGTATATTTTATGCCTTGGCTTGTATTTGCATACATATAAGTAATTCGATTCGATATTTCAAAATCAATATATGTTTTGTGATTTCGACTTTAGACAAATACTTTAAATCAGAACAAGATTGTACGAAAACAATTAGAAATCCAATACTTACTATAATCTTGCTGTTATTTGTAAACTCATTAAATTTCGTCTGTTTTTTTAAAGTATTTTGTTTACTTTTTTTTATTAATATTAATATTTATTATAATAGCATTTGCTACTTCAATAACTAAGCCACATAAGGACGCCTTTTGAATATCGAAATGTTACACTCCCCTGGGGAGACGCCTATTGATTTCCCTCATACAGAAAAAATCTATTAGTTAACTTGAGCAGAACTATTTCCTGGCTATGGACACACCTGTGCCCTGCCAGTCTGCCATCCAGCCTGGTCGGTAACTTTTCCCATTATTACGACGTTTTATGAGCAACAGAATTGCCCATTTTCGTTTATATGCCATTCGAGGCCCGAAGACCTCGTTCCTGCCTCAGGAAAAGTACTTTAATAGCTGTTGCAAAAGTTTTGGTTTTCCCATTGGCATTTTCTTTGCCTTTGTCTTTCCGTTTCTGTGGGGATTTTCTGTTCGATTTCTGCTACTTTGCATTGATTTGATGACACTTTGGGGGTTATTTTTATTTGGCTTATAAACGCTCCCTCCACACCGATTGCGTGTCAAGAAGTTATCCGAACATTTGCCAGTTGTTCGCTGCTCGTTGGTGTCTGCTGAAATGTGTCGACAAACGAGGTCATTATGCTTGCAATTAGCCAAATTGATTTTCTGATAGCAAGCCCATCACATATACTAAGCATAAATATCTCATTTGTGCCCACATTTATTATCCATATAATCTGATTTACATTATCTTTATCGTTTACAGGTAAGCCAACAATTGCACTACCATCGATTCATTATCCAATATGTACACTGCACTAGGTAAGTCTTCGTCCCCAAGGCGTCGGTTTCACACGATGCACTGCTCTTTCTGTCAGAACCCCTATAAATCATAGGAATCTACGCATGGAAAAAAGAGCAAATGTTTCCGCTCGCGTTAGCATTGTTTGACTCTTAATTAACCCAGAGACCGCAACGAGCATCAGGCGTTAATGTCGTGTCTGGCTTAATGACCGACCAACCAAACTGTTTGTGGCATAGAAACATAGTGGCCAACCCATACCACATACTCCATCAACCTTGAACTTTGTGGCATACTTTTACTTATGCAAAAAAAAAAACATTTTCTCAGAAATCACTGTAAGGATTTTATATATATGTGTACATTTAATGTTCTACGATGAAGTTAAGGTATGTGAGAGTTTTTCCCCGATTCGCTATCGTTTAAGAATGGAATCGAAATGCAAAAAACATGTCTCATCTTAAATTTCGCTGAACTGAAATGGTCCTCTTAAGTGTCACTGATGTTATTATGTGTCAAATTATGTAGAGTGTGAATATATTAATATTGATAGTATTTATAAAGCGTTGGCTTTTAACGAAATACTAAATTTTAAACATAATTTGTGATTTTATTGATGAAAAAATAAAATTATTGTACTATTCATAAAAATCAAATCTTTGATTTTGCTAAAAGCTGTGGCGCCATCTAGCATTCGTTTTTTAAGAGAGAGGTTGATAACATAACATTAACATTGTGTTTTAATTATTTAAGGCTATGTATTAACAAATAATTAGAACTTAATAGGAAAAATAGTTGGCTAATAGCTTAAGTGAGCTTAATAGGCATGTCGGAATAGTCAATTAGTTATTAAATAGTTATAGGCAAGTATAGTAATTATACTAGTTAAGATGCACAGCAAACACAATGTTAGTTGTGCAATTAGGTAATGCCTAAAAGTATGCAATACAAATTTAAAAAAAATACTTAACAGCACTGAGAGCGAGTTTGAGACTTAACATTTGCGACATGTGCGAGTGCGCAGTTTGAGAGCGACAGCGAACGCGAACGGTTTGCACCTGTTGCCAGCGCGCATTGTCGTTGTTGTCATTTGAGGATCGGGTCTCGGGGTCGATCGCGCTTCATGTTTGTCGTGCGCCAGATCTGTCGTTTACCGTTGCTTCACAGAGTGCCGAGTGCCAAAGTTCAATAAAAGTAGCATAATTTTCCCAAGTTGTTAAATTAAATGCGACAGTTAAACGGATTACACATCAAAAATCAAGTCGAAAATTTTAAAATAAAAAAAAAAAACCCAACGCTATGCAGCATGTTGTGAAGAGCAGTAAAAAGGATAAGCAAAAGCAAAAAGTTTAAGCCTTTTGGCAACAGTTAATAAATATCTGATCCAGTTCTCAAAGCCGCTTGCGGCATGCTGACGCTATACGGATAAGCCAGCTGCTAAGGCCAGAGGCAAAGTGTTAAAAGGTGCGTCGATCGGTGTCTACATTGTCAACATTTGCGATATACACACAAAAGTCAATAAAGAAAAAAAAATTACATTTAAAATGAACAGAAAAAAGCCGAATTGAAATTCGAAACTGATTTGAAATGCCAAGCACAGGCGTCGGTGTGGCTGTCTTAACGACTTTTCTGTGTGTTTTTGTGTGTGTTAGTGTTTTTTTTGTATTGCCTTGTCTTTATCAAGAGCCGAGAATCGAGCGATGATTATGAAATTTGATGTGCGCAAACAAAAGACTTAGGCAACAAACTTGAGACAATACACAAACTAAATAGCCATTCATAAAGCCATGCAACATTATGCGCAACATTAGCGCACTTCATTTGATGTACTTTTTTGATGCGTGCACTTTCACCAGACGGTTGCCACTGTTGTTGCCACTGTTGTTGCCACTGTTGTTGCCGCTGCAAATGAAGTCATAACCAAATAAGCCATTGAGCTGGACAGTACCATAAAAAAATAAAAAAAAACAACCGCCTATATACATACATACATAGTTAGCAAACACGCAGTTCAGCCATATAAGCCCCACTGAGCAGTTGCAAATAATTTGATTATTGCCGGCGGCTTTCTCTATAGTAGCGTAGCTTCTGATCCAATTACGTACTACCAAAACTCCCACAAGCTGACTGCAATGACATGGCTAACATGGCTGCAATGTGTCAACAATGGCTTGTTAGCCCAACAACCATTGCCAATTGACATGTGTGTGTGTGTGTGTATGTGTGGGCCGTAATAAAAAAAAACATGTTAAGAGCTAGTACACCTTATTGACAAGAATCGGAACGTAACATTGCGACCCGGCTTTAAACTCGATTCGTGTGTGGGCGATAACGTAAGTTATCGGTGATTTCTAATTGCCTGACATGCCAATTAATGTGTGTATAGCAATGGCTATAACTATTGGCCATTGGCCATTGGCCATTGGCCATTGGCAACCAGGCAATTGACTTTTATTGGGCTAAATGCCAAAGCGCTTGAGAGTGTTTAAATTACAAGAGCTCAGCTGCAACCAGACTCATTGCCTATGCAGACAGTGCAACTTATGGCGGGGCAGGCGGTGCAACGCCTTAATTAAAACTGGCAACTGTGGATGCTACCATTTTCTTCGTGCGCGCTACCATAAAGCAAAACAACAACAAAAAAAAACACACACATTTTAATTAAAACCAGACGCAACAACAGCAGCACCTCTTACATGGCCGCACTTTGTGTCTATTTGATTGACAAGCGGAACTGGCAACATTGGCGGGGCAAGAAAAGAAGTTCGAGTGTTGTGCCGGCCAAAATATAGGTTAGTTGCTACCATTTAGCCAGGCGTCGCCAATAGAGGAAAGTGCCAAGGCAGCTAGGCCAGTAATTTGCGGCCATATTTTATGATAATGCAGCAGCAACTAAAATTTGTTGCTTATTCGCATTGTGGCAACGAAATTCTTTTGACTTCAAAATGTTTTCGCTTTGGCTTTAATTATGCGGCTGCTGCTGCTGCTGCAGCTGACGGCTAAAACTAAAACTGCTGTTTATGGCAGCGCGATCATTATCCACAAATGTTCAACAGCCAATTGTGGCTTGGACTTTCTCTGTTGCAGCAGACACTTCGCTACACCCCAATTGCCGCCCCCCCCTCTTAAGTTGTTTGTCTTCGGATATTATTGGAGCGCAAACAATATTATTTGGCATCAATGCGTTTAGATTTATGACTAACACCTCAAACAATACACACAACAATCGAAGCATCTAACAGTTATATCTCCATAACGTTAGCATACCTAAACAATCGATATGAATGTGTGTGTGTGTTGAGTGTGTGTGCTGTGTGTGTTTGTTGTGGGTCAACAACCGTTTAACAGCAGCACTCCTCGTAGAAATATCAGCATCATCTTTTGATACACTCAAGCAATAAAATAATGTTCTTAAAAATGTTCAGCGATGTTTTATTTGTTTTTCGTTTTTTCCTTTGTTTTTTTGGCAACTGAAATGATTACAGCGCATTAATCATTTCCACATCAGAAATGTTTTTATGCCTATTTTTGGTCGCTAATTGACCAGCTCACGCAATTAGCCAAATATTTTTGGGTCTGTTGTGTTTGGCTATTGTTGTCGCTGTTTTTCTGGTTTTTTTTGTTGTATTACATTATTATAAAACCTAGTCATAAATCATAAGGAGAGCCAAAAGTTGTTCGTAAATTAATTGGGCAATATTACAACTATTTACCTGAGGAAATTTCAGCTCATGGCTAATGCTAATGATGGCCAAGATCATCAACTAGTTGCTGTGAATAGGCGCAAGCGCAAATATGTAGCTCAATGATAAATGATTGTTGCCGTTGCATCAATTGCTCAAGCTGACCGCGCATGCATCATCATCATCATCATCATTATGATCATCGTACATCATTATTATATTCGTTATCTATGTCGACTGCAATTGTAACTGTCAAACTGTCCGTTTGCGTTAGAGTGCAAATCATCTTGGTAATAGATAACAACTGGTTCATAGCCATCGCCATCGGCTCTGGGCAATCTGCTTGCGTCGATTTCAGTTCAGTTGTGTAAACTAGAACAAATTTTGAAATGTTTTGATTGCATTTGGCACACAACATGTACGGCGCTCAGATAAGAGTCGACTTTAATTGAAGCAACCACAACTTGGAAAAAATAACAAACTGCACGCCTACAACTACATTTTTTTTTTGCATTTCATTTCTCTTTTCCCGACTGTTTTGTGCAATTAAATTTTATATCAAATGACAGCAAATTCATTTAAAAGACAATCAATTTGTCAGGAACAAAGCGTTTTGCACGCGGCTACAGTTTAATGAGCAACTTGGCCTGTGCAGCCATTAGCTAAGGCGTTAGATGATTATCTGGCCCCATGAAATATGAGACAACAGCAGCAACAGCAACATGCTAGACAATGGCTCATTAGAAGCGCCTAGAATCGACTAAGACATCCGAAGCCGAAACTTGTTTGGCAGCTAAGAAGCTTTTTTTCGGAGCCTACGCTCAAAAGGCTAAAATGTGTTATTAGAATTTCTACAGAGAGCAAATCTAAATAATGGCCAAGATAGTGCTGCCACATAAAATATACAAACAAGTTAATCCATTAGCGGGCGCGGTCCTCGGCGACTACATCTTATTCTACTCTCTGTGCCACTTGACGTTTTGTGGCAGTTGGCTAACAGTAAAGCAATAACTGGAAAAATCGTATATTGTAGCGCCAGCTACTAGCCGTTTGTACTGAAGGCATTCGTATGCTAATATCGAATATGTGTCAGCTGCTGTGGCCCCCTTTGGCTTTGATCCATGTTGGAAATGATGAAATTTTACAATTTACAGTTCTCATCCGCTGAGGTCGCTGCTAAATGAGTTGACGTCTTCGTCTGCGGCTTTCTTTTTTGTCTAAGCCGATAACTAAATTTCTGATAAGACAATTTCAAATTATAGTTGAGACCGGCTTTCACATGAAACTACCAAGAAAAATTCGACTTTGCGGTTGGATTTATTTTTTTTGGGTTTCCTAATGCGGCTTCTGTGCATTTTGCGTTGGTTGTCATAACAGATTGTGGCATGTAGCATGTGGGCGTTTTAGACATGCAGCAAACAAAAGGGCGTTAATAGTTCAAAGTCGTGTCCAGGCGTGGGACAAATGCTGCAGCTACTCTCAAGATGTCCTAGATAGTAGTGAATTACAGATTTCCGGCTAAAGTCGGCCACCGAATAAGATTGTTAACCTTTAGCCGCAGCTAACTGGCCTGATCATCATTATGTACGGTACTGAAATGTAAACCAAGACAAAGCAATTGACTCTTAGCCTGCATTAACTGAATTGCACATTAATTGCTGTTGTTAACAACATATATGCATAAATAACGATCAAATTAATTACCTCTCTCTCTCGGCATGCACCACGCATTTTTCACGCAAAACGTGGAGAAATAGAGAAAAAGCGCCGCTAGCATTTACAAGCTTAGCAACTTGACAAATGTTGCAATGCAATCAAAAATAAAATAATAACAATAAAAAAAAAATAGCTATCATAAAAGGCAAGTTAAACGTAGACCAGCCAGACAGCAAGGCAATTGCAATTGCAACTAGCTGATTGATGGCAGCGCCGCCAGCAACGACAACAACAATAACAACAACATAAACAATTAAAACAATAGAAACAACAACAACAGTTGCTGGCAATTTGGCTAGACTTGGGTCTGGTTCTGTAAGCCTTGTCAGGGCTGCCTGTCTGTCTTAAAGCTGCAACAAACCAGTCAAATCAAATGCAATCAAAGCTAAAGCAAATTGCAACCAATTTGCTGCCAGAGGGGAGAGGGGAGGCAGCAGCAGCATTGGCATCGCTTTCAGTCAATTAGTTTGCTGTTGCTCGGCCATTGGGTCAAATCGATATAATCAATAAACTATCATATTTTATTGATAAATTATGCGCTGACTATCGCGACACCAATCGCGTCGCTTACACATGTCCGTGCTTGCTTCAATAAATACTAACGGTAATTGTTGAATTTCCCCCCTCCCGGTTCAACTCTATTCAACGCACAAAACAGCTTCCCATCAACTTGGCATCGGCTGTGGCCAAAACTACGTCTGTGGCATCGCCGGAAGTCTTTGTGCGGCAAAAAACTTAATTCTCTTGGGTTTTTTTTTTTTGTTTATCTTGCTCCGTTGCTCTCAACTCGACTCCATTTAGTGGTTTTGCGCCTGGCTAGGCTAAAACAGCTGAATCGGTAAAATGGTAACACACTTGGACCAGCTTTCATACCGGATAACCTATATTTTGTGTTATTATTCTATTAAATTGTTATTTCAGTTGCTGTTGTTGCTTTTACACACACGCACACACCTAATGTGATGCTCATTTAGATCTTTGGAGACTACTTATGGAACCCGCTCAATTCTGTATTTTCAATTCTATTCTATGCACATAACAATTATATATCATCATTTATTTATAGAATTCTGCAGGCCAGCTCTGTAAAAACTAGTTCAAGTCAGCTTTTCGATCAGTCTTAATGAATTTTGCATATTTATTCTTTTGTTCTACAATTCCCTCATCTCAATGTTTTTGGCACATTGTCTGTATTATATTATTGATTGATGAATTCAATAACAATAGTAGATTATATAAGCTGTAAAAATAATTTAGATATATAAAATAATTCAAATATATAACTAAAAGTCAACATTTACAGCTTCTTAGCTGTATTCCTGGGAGTATCAGAAAATTATGTATATTTTTTATGATCGCGTTTTAATCATATGTAATTGAACCCAGCTGCGTCTCTTAAAGCTGACTCTCAACTTTAGTGGCACATGCGAATGATGGCCAAGTGCGGCATTTCTTTGGCGAATCAGAGTTGTCAGAGTTGCCACAGTGGCACAGAGTTACCTTGAACGGGTTTGCTATACCAACTTGCCGCTAATCACACCCGCTGCTCCAGCTGCTCCGACTGCTCCAACTTCAAACTGGAGGAGGCATCTTTGTATTCTAACTGCGAATAGCGCCGACCACATTCACATCGCGTGTTGCGGCTTTTCTTTGCTAGTACCTGTATATTTGTAATGCAACATTGTTGTTTGGCTGGAAATCATCTTCATTTTTGTTTTTTACCGGAAGCCAAATGCCAGTTTCTTGTTGTGTTTATGTAGGCGGCGTCCAGTTATGATTGCGTTTGCTCCCCTTGTTTTTTCTTTTTTTTTTCTTTATAATTCAATTATGTGCACGTATGCACTTGGGCATTTAACTGGAATTTTTTTTCTCAGTGTGTTTGTAACTTGGTTTACTGAGTTTACTTTGCTGCAATTAAGTCACATGCAGTTGACTTGTCCATATTTCATTCACAATAGGGGAGTAAAAAAAATGTGTCAAAAAGTCAAATGTAAAATTTTAAAATTTTACAAACCAATACAATATTTCTTGTTAAATTATGTTTCGTTTTTGCCACGTTAATGTATAATTATAGAAAAATGGAATTTCTTTTATGTGCTTCTGGTTGATGGACAGCTGTATGTCAAACTTAATTTATATCGCATTCAGATGCATCTTAAGCACACGTTGAGCAGCTGCACTCATAACTCCCAGATAATGCCAATAATATAAGCTGGATCCATTAGCCGCTTGGACAACGCCTCGCTTGGCGAGGGAGACAGGGAGAGAGAGAGAGAGAGAGAGAGTGAGAACATGGCTGAGAGCACTAAGCGTAAAGCTGCTTAATGCATACACACACACACACACACACACACATACAGAATATAAAAACACACACTTGCAAAGCTGGCTGACAGTTGCTAAGCTGCAATTGCTGCCAAGGCTTTGGCCACCACTCAAAGTGGCCGCCAGCGCAACTTATGTTTGCTGCTGCTGCTGCTGATGCTGCTGCTGATGCTGCTGCTGCTGATGATGATGATGATGAAGATGAAACTGAAGTTATTATTATCTGACAAGGGCATCGCCGCAGAATAGCCAAACTGCATTGGCTGCACTTAGCCAGCATTTGCAGTAAAATGTTCTTCAGCAGAAGCAGTAGCTATCTTTATTTGAGGCGTGACCAATTCCAATCTCAATTCCAATTCCCTCAAACCCGTCTTTACTTTGCTATTTGCTTAGTAGTAGCAACGCCGGCAATCATTATTATGCAACTTCGTCGATGTGTAAACGCCGGTAATTCTCGCCAATTTGATTAGCTTAAAGTGCTCAAATGCCTGCTTCCGTGTGCTTCAACTGATCCTCCAACTTCGTGTTCCATGTTCTTCACAATTAATGCTCCAAGCGTTGCCCTGCTTGTGATTTTATCACAGATTGGAAAGTGTTAGATTTTTGTTATTCTGACAAGTTCTTTGTTCTGCTTTAAAGTATCTTGCATAGTAAATGAGCCTTTCGAAATTGGAAAGTCTAGTTAATTATATGTAGGCAACACCCGATCGATCAATGCTGCATTCAATTTCCTTTTCAGCCGTGAAAGTGGCCACAGCGCATAATAAAACGTGTTGCCCCATGCAACCTGGTAATTAGTGTAGCGTTTGACAATGTAGACAATGAATTTGAAAAACGAAATAGAAAGCAATAAAAATAAAATTAAAAATAAAATATTTCAAATACATAATAGGCAGTGCAACCAAAAAAAAGAACATGAAAATTTATTAAGCCAAACACACACACGAAAAAAAAAATAGAAACCCAAGAAGAAAAATGTCAATGGTTCAGAAGAAGCAGGCATAAAAAAGTCAACTGAACTATAGAAAATAATTACAAGACAAGAACAATAATAATAAGCAGCAGGAAGCTGCAACAGCAGCAGCAACAGCATGACCAGCCTGTCAGCAGCAACTAAAGCAACAGCAGTAGCAGCAGCAGCAGCAGGAGCAACAGCAGGAGCAACAGCAATGGCAACAACAAATGTTGCTGCAACAACGGGCAGCCTGGAGCCGGCGGTTGTGCCACGTACCGCCAATTTGCTGGCATGCAAACAATGGTGGCGCGTCTGCTTCTTGTATGGCGACCAGCAGAAATATTATCGACAGCTCTATAGCAAGGCGGCTGCTCAGCGGCTGGCGGCCAGCGGCAGCGCCAACGAGGCTAATCATGAAAATGACAATGCCAGCAGCAACAGCAACTGCAACAGCAACAACAATAACTGCCAATGGACGGGAACGGGCGATGACTACGATACGGTTGGCTTTAGCACTGGCGATTGTGATTTTATCGCAGCGCAATTAGATGCCAGCGAAGATGCGGACGATGGCATCGATCTGGGCGATAGCATCCCCCAAGCCACAGGCAGTAAGCACCGCATGGCAATAGCAGCAGCAGCAGCCAACAGTCGACCACTGTTTCCCGCCAAATGCGAAACATCGCAATCTACGCCGCGTCGCAGTAAAAAACTGCTGAGATCGCTGCGTGCTCATGTCAAGGGCGAAAAAAGTAGGCAGAAGGAGCAGAAAGAGGAGAAAGAGCTAAATGAACAGGAGGAGCAGGAGCCAACTAAGCGCAATGCCAAGGTAACTGTGCTGGACGATCCCTTTCTGTTTGGCATCGATGCAGATCATTTGGGTGATCTCATTCGTGGCAAGCACTACAGCCCAGCGGATGCCACCGAACACATTGCCAAGTATTATAGTATGCAGCTTGAGGCGCAGCCTGATTTAGAGGTTAGTTGCACCGCTTCGGTGCTGGAGATCATTGAGCAGTCCGAGGATGAACTACTGGAGGAGCCAAAGCCAGCGCTGCCACCCAAGCAAAAGCAACAACGCACCGCACCACCGCCACCCGCACGCACAGCCACCGTTGCTACACCCACGGCTGAACTGCAGCCGCTTACGGCCAGCGATCTTAAGTTTCTGAATTTGAGCCTGCGCCAACGCAGCCTGCCACGCAGCATGAAGCCGTTTAAGGATCCACACGATATCAGTTTCACTTTCAACGAGCTCAACGGCAGCGCACCGGAAGTGGTTGTCGGCATTGCTGCATCGGGCACCAAAGAAGGGGGAAGTGGAGCAACTGTTGCAGCTTCACAGCAGGAACCAAATGAGTGAGTAACTTTTGCCCTGATCATTTGTCAGTTTGCATATTGCTGACAATTTAAATGCATAACTTTTCAAAAGTGGCTGCTGTTGCTGCTTCTGCGGCTGCTGCTGCTGCTTCTGCTTCTGCTTCTTCTGTGTGTGTAAATAATGATTGATTACCTGGCAGCAGCAGCGACAGCAACAACTTGTTACGCAAGTTGGCAGCCCCAGAAGTCAATGAACACACGTTGCATGTTCTCTCCCATACCCGCAAAAAATAAATAAGGAAAAAAAAAACACAAACCACAAAACTGCACGCAACAGCAACGCACAACAGCAACAACAAGTTGTTCTGTGTGTGCTGCTGCTGAAATTGAAACCACTGCGAGACGCTCGACTGTTAGCTGGTTGGCGCTGTTTGCTTGGCTGACTGGCTGACTGGATGACTGGCTGTCCGGTTTTGCTTGTTTATTGAGCGCTGCTCTTGCCGTGCATGCGCATCACTCACTCAGTCAGTCAGCAACAGCAACAGCAACAGCAACAGCAGCAGCAGCATAGCGACAGCAACAACGACAACGGCATCTCATTCTCGGGTTACGCATACGCCGCATTTGCCGGCAGCAAACAGGCAAAAGGAGAGACAGCAACGGCGACAGCGACAGCGACAGCGACAGCGACTGCCAAAGTGTGATTTACCAGTGCCTTTGTCTGGCGCGGTTCGGCTTACATAAACATGAGCAGCAATCGCTGTTATTGTTGTTGTTGTTGTTGTTGTTATGGCTCATGTCATGATTGTGCATAATGCCATGCAAATATTGTGGCCCTAAGTTATTGTGTTTGTGCAGCACGCAGCTTATGAAATATGGGCGCTGCCTGGGCCCAAAAGGCATCGCCAGCTTATTCAAGATATTATTAGAGGGCCGCAAAAGCGCTGCAATTGTTCTGCTGTGTCATGACATTTCCTTTTTGGCTGCAAAAATATTGCATATATTTTGTCCATAGGGACTACACATCTTATTTTTTTTTGGTTTTTTTTCTTATTGTGATTTACTATGCTGGCGCAAAACAAAAGACTTAGGCAACGAACTTGCTAAGAATGCATTGTAGATAAAAATAAAAAAATAAAGAGCGGGAAAAACACAACTCAATTAGCTTTGCTTTGCTACTGCTGCTAAGGCATTGAAATTATGGCACACAGAGGAGGCGACATAAACGTGCAGCAAATCAATGCATTTCAAATGTGGGTTGGGCAGCGAAGAACGCACTCGAAAGCATAATAAATAATAATAACAGACTTCGTTTTGTGGCGAACTGACAGCCAGAACTGCCAGAAGCAACAACCAAATGAATTTAACATTTTGGAATTCAGTAGCCGCCATTTGCCACACGCGAGTCAAGCAAATCAGCCCCGCGGCAGGTCCAACTAACTTTCGGTCTGTCTGTCTGAATATCTGGCTAATCTCTTGGGTTTTTCTATGCATTTTTTCTTTCACTAGTTCCTAATGCACCCACTGATATACTAGCTATTTTAATTTCAACTCTTCACAACTCTTAATGAAGTTATTAAAAAATTGCCCGCCAATCATTTAAGTTGGAGTCGACCATCTTCAAGCCATCGCGTCGCACCGCATTCGTTCTTAATGGCTGCAGGTTTAACCAGAAATTGCAGCAGTCGCGCTGCCCCATTCGACTGGGGCAATGTTGCACTGATGCTGTGCTCAACTCGTGTCTGAGCATTCAATTCAATCTTAACTACCATCAGCAGTTGCATAAATCTTGTGCTTTAGTTGCCTTTACTAACGCTATTCACATATACTACCTACATTAGATGCTATACCATGGCTTAAATAGTTTCTCAAGCCATGTATTTTACGACAACTACAGGTAGCTGCTTTTTTTTTCTCTTCCTAATAACAAAAATAATATCTCTCTCACAACATGATTAGCATGCAGTCAATGAAAATAGCTTAAGAATAACAAAATTTTAATTAGGTATAGTAAAAATAAAACCATGAAATGGCAAGTTGATGGGTTGATAAAAATATATATATATTTTGATCAGCTTTTTTTTATAGTACTTGTTAACCTATGATATGTCTAAGCAGTAAACATCATAAAGTAGTATTGACGGAACTTCAAATTTTATGCCAAGAATGCAAAGATTTGCTTAAAAACATAATTTTAAAATCTGGACTTTCCTTCTTTAATTGCCAGCATAACTCGATTATATTGACAATTAAATTTGCAGATATTATATTTATCAAATTTATCAACTACTTTACATAATAATGCCCGACTGGCAGTTACCCTGCATTTTAGTTAGAGAAACGATTTGGGTTATACAAAAAATATATTTGTTCCACTATGCTTAAAATTTATATATAATGTTTTGTCATTGGTAACGCCCATCCAAAGAAGATATACATATTGATTTTGTTTTTAATTAAGAAAGCCATTATGGGCAGTTGGACAACGGCACCAACAATCACTGATCTTAAAGGCAAGTTCCACTGGCACATCTGGCACAGAGTGCCTGATAAATGACTCTGAGGCGTTACTGAGTCATTTGTGTGTGACTTTGCTGTTGGTGCAGCATGGCTTCGCATTGCTATTAATGTTGCCTGTTGCAACATTGCAGAAGCAATTACAAAACCAAACTCAATCTTGGCAGTGCATGCAACAGTCATTGCCCGCCAGACAATTGGCCAGCTTTGCCAGCTTGGAGATGTTGAGTCAGCTAAGACTGAGACTGAGACTGAGACTGAGACTGAGACTGAGAGTGCAGACGGCGCCAGTCAAGCGCGACAGTCAGGGAACAAGTGAATCTCCACGTGATTTATTTATGCAAAACGAAAAAATATTATTTTATTTATGTTTTTGTTTTTAGCTCCTCTTCTTGTGAAATTAAGGCAGGTCATTAAAGTATTTCTCTTCATTCCAATGTTCCCTGTTTTTCTCACTCTGTTTCTGGCACCCTATCGCATTTGGCGTGCTAATTACAATTCCGTGAACAGAGAGTGCTGTCAGCCGGGCTTAGTGCGTATATATTATTGTGTCCTACCAACAATTGCGTTGCATATTAATTGTATATTTTGTTAACGCGTGATTCGAGCTGAGATAATGGCCATAATCCAGTTGCCCCAGTCTCAAGCGCTGAAGCATTTCTCAAGAGCTCGAGCAGCTGTCAAAATGTCCAAATCCAAATCACTTCAGGCATATCCGATTGTCAGATATCATGGGCCCAAAAGAAATTGAAATTAATTTTTAATTCGAGATGAACGTTTGTCGGATTAAACACGAAACACGACACTCAACGTTGAGTTGAATATTAAACTGCAATTTCATTAATTGTTTATGCATTTAATAATAAATTTATAATTGTAGTCTTTTAATTGATTCATTTTCCTTCATTTAAATCGTATCATTTGTTATTTAATCTGGCACATTCGTGTCACGCGTTCATCGCTAACTGGGATTTGGAGAATTCCTGCCTTTCTGCCAACTCACGATACATTTTGTTTAGCTTGAACATGTCTGCGCCCACGTCGTCCAATTGGTTTTGGATATATTTTTGATATAAATAAACACACACGCACACACATACACATCAACACACATTGGCATTACTTATGTGTGAAAAGAAGTGCGTATTTTAGCATTATGCAGATCTGGAGCTGCCTTTTGTTGCCAAAAGTTGACAGCCAAATGACATGCGCCTCGGGCATAGACTTTTCATTGTTCCCGCCTGGGCCATTGTTGCTGCGGGCCAACATGGCTAACATGGCAAGCAGAACGTAGCATTTGGCTTGCAGGCAACAGCATATTAGGCGGCAACAAATCACTTAGTGCATTTCTTGCTAATTAATTAAACATTTAGTCCGTACACACGCACAACATGCCGCCTGTTAATTTATGGCCGATAACCGGGTAACAGCAATACCAGCAGGAAAAAAAAAAAAATTAATGAAAATAAATAAAGCTAAGAGGGAAAAAATGCGCGTAATTTTTATTGACAGCTTCACTTTGGCGTAGCGCAGTGTTTGCATTTAAATTGCCTGCATGCCACTCGACGAGGCATTCAGAGGGAGATAGAGATATACAGAGAGATGTAGCGGGTGGCAGGGGTAGTTAGAGCATTAACACTCTTTGCATTCCTGCCTCGTTAGACGTTGAACTTGCTATCCCCAAGTTGGTGGCCAGGCTTTTCAGGTTTTCCTACCCAAGTGGCAAGTGGCAAGCAGTGGACAGCCAGCCAGCAAAGGCGTTCGTTTCTAATCATGATAAGCGTTTTTGGGCCCGGCAAATGAAACGACACTTTGTGCATTATCATTGTTTGTGTGCATTTGATATTATCGAGAACAGCTTTTGCAAGCAGCCAAATAACTAGTTGCACACAGATAATCAGAACTGTTAGTAGTATTTTTAAAATATTTAAAGGAAATCAGTTCGATAACAAAAAGTCTTATAATCCCAACTCTAAATCCAACTCTTATAATTATTCATTTAGTATTTGACACTATCTTGGTGTGGTACGTGCAGCAATTATGGTATGCAATTAGTGTTTATGATTTGATATAAGAAAAAGAGCAATTAATCAATAAAATATTATTATGTTTTACAATAATAACCAGTTCTTGTAGTGAGTCCATTAATGTCTCTATGTCTGTTTCCTTTAGCTGCGATCATTGGCAGAAACTTTGCGTTTTGTCATTGGGAATCAGTTGCATATGATGCTATTGATTGTCATGCAGTCATTGGAGCAATTAGCAATGGCATTAAATGCCATTTTTAGTCTGTCTGCAGTTGTCAACATACCAAAGAACAGTTAGTCTACCAAGTTCAGATCGAACAGTTACCGTTGAGTTTGTCAACATTTGCCAAAATGTTTTGCGCTTAATTTTGTGCCTGTTGTCCGATGTCTTGTTGTTGTTGGTGGCGTTGGAACAGCAACAACTCACAACAATATACAACTGGGGGACTACTAGCAGCCACAGCAAGATCTATTCAGAATCGAATCTCAGACACGATGCGGCGCAGTTGGAGTTCAATTTCAAAGACGCAAAGGGGAAACATGCTGCGCCGCCTGCGTAGGCAATTGCTTCTTTAGCTCTGCTGCTGCTGCTGATCTGCTTTAGTTTGGTTAATGGCTAAGAAATTAGATTCCGACTGCAGTTGGCCATAAATCAAATGCAGGCAACTTGCACTCTGGGAAAAGCCGCAGCCGCAGACGCAGCCACAGCAGCAGCAAAGCAGCTTTCTGTAAATCATATTACGGTTAATTTGTGAACAGTTCTGTTCAGGAGCGTGGCAAATAAATCATCACCATCGACTGCTGCAGCTTCCCCTCCTCCTCCACCACCTCTTCTTGGCAACGGTGGACATGTTTAGCGTCTGCAAATGTCATTAATAATTGCGGTTGGATTTTATTGCTCGCAAAAGGCAGGTGCCAAAAACTTGTCTAATCAAATGATTTATTCGACTGCAATGATTTTTGAAGCTAAGTGTGAAATATGAAACATTTTTCCATATTTTGTTATATCTTAATGTTGCCACGATAAAAAAAAAAATAAATTTGATCAAGTATTCAGCCCGCAGTCATAAACTTAACTAAAATATTTGATTTTTTACAAGCAATCAAATAAGAGAACTCAAATTCGATTGGAAAAACCCTCAAGCCAAGGTCTACAAATACTCACAGTTCGTTGATAAGTTAAACATATGCCTAGTTTGAATGTTATAAAATAATGTGCTTATGTCTTGGCTGATGGATTTTACAATTGCTCAAGCAGCGGTCTTTGCTATATTTCGAGTGCCAAAGGTGAAATAATTATCAATCAATGCCAATTTGCTTAGCAAACACCAAAAACAAAAAAATAACAAAAAAAAAACCCAAGCGCGAAGAAGCTAAAATGAGCTGAAAAGCAAATCGAAACGTTAAAAGCTAACGGATACACGAATGTTTGGTCCGAATCGCTGGGCAGTAATTATGGTCAAAAACAAAATTGAGCATAATCACCACGCACTGAGGAAACATGAATGTATAAAATGAAAATCGAAGCAGCCGCATAATTTATAATAGCCCCAGACGGAATACAACAACAAGAACAACAAGAACAACAACAACAACAAGAGCGACAACAACAACAAGAGCAACAGCAAAATAAAAGAAGAAGAGGACAAAAAGCATAAAAAGCAAAGACACGGCTTCAATTAAAAACAACGAGAAAAAGAGAGATGATAATAAAAAAAAAAAAACAAGTTCATAGACCAAAGACAACGACCGTTGCTGGAATTGGTGGAGCGGGATGTTTAATGTTGGTTGCTGGATGCTGCTGGTGGCCACTGGCCGTAGGCATGCTTGGACCTGGACTTGGACTTGCACTTGGACTTGGAGTTGGTTGCAAGCCACACACACCGACTATGAGACATAAAGTGAAAGACCAGTGCCTGGCAAGGAACCTTCAATCAGTTAGCCAACCGAAACAAATGCGTTTCCATTTTTGATGAATTTATGGAGAGTCACAAATTAATTAGAAGCTGGCAAACAGCTTTTTTTTTTGTTGCTGTTGCCAAAGCAATAATAACGCTGCGAATCAATTACCATGCTCTCTACATTATTGCCAGTTATGTCAGCGATTCTACATCAGTCACTCTGCGAGCCAAATTTGCATTGATGATGTAATTTCACAGCATACACAGAGAGAGACTCAAAGACACATGCAGCGAGGGGGGAAGAAAGAGGCATAAGAGATGGACGCGACCAAAGTTGAGTTAAGTGCAGCTAACACACAACGCTCCCTACATTTTCCGGCTGAGTTCTGCTGTTCTGAAACCTGCTTTTGTTTCCAGCTAACACTTCTGGGCCTCAACGGTTGAAGTGTTGTGGCATCTTTGCTTCGATGTTTTGCCGCGCAACAACAACAACAACAACAACAGCAAACCAGCACAGACACTGCAACAGGCACAAATTACTGGCATAGTTGTTGCTGTTGAAGCAGCTGTGAAAATTTGCACGCTTACAAAACAATTTTCGTTGCCGTTAGCAGAGCAAGCAAAGCCAAAGCAAAAATTGTTGCAACAACCATTTGCCGCCTGTAAATGTTGGCGACAACAACACCAACAAAAAAGAGCAGCAACAACAACATTAATTGGTCATCAGCTTTGTTACCGAAAGATAAGCAAACAATTTGTTCTCGCTGGCTTTGGACTTGAAAGTCCATCTGCTCCGACTCCGACTCTTCTGCCTCCCCTCCCTAACATTGTGTTCCCCCAAACGGCAGCTCCACCTCTTCGTCTTCTTTAGCGGATTTGGTGTGAAAATTTGTGTTGTGATCTGTAGAAATTATGCAATTATTTTGTTTATGCGCGACTTTCTAAATTGAGCATACATATTAACAGGTGCCTTTCATTTACAGTTAGTCATTTAATTGATTTTAAAATGTGTGTGTGTGTGTGTAGACATGTGTGTATTTTTGCAATTAGTGACACTTGGCGTATGCGCAATAAATGCAGTGCCTGACCACACGCAGTCGGTGCATGGGTCTCAGCATGGGCTCTGCTGTTGCAGCCGACATTCTTAATCAACTTTTAGCTGCAACAACAACAACAAAAAAAGAAGAGGAGAAAAAGAACAACAACAACAGCAAAAGCAACATGGAATGTTTGCCAGCCACAAGCAGAGTACGAGTCACTGCCAAAGTCAATAAAAATGTCAACACGCCAAATGTCATGTTGACAGCTGCAGACATCGACTGAAGCAAAGAGCTGGGGGCTAAAGCTTGGAGCTGGGAGCTGGGAGATTGAAGCTTCAGCTAGTGCTAGACACAATGGTGCAGCTGGGTAGGAGAAACAGGAGGAAGAGGAGCAGCAGTATGAGCACCGCCGGGGCTTAGACGCTGTTACGTGTGTTCCTCCATGTTAGCCATAAAGTTTACGGCTGTTTTTATTGGCAATTCAAAAATCGTTTATGACAATCGCACTAGTTGTGAGTTTGCTGCATGGGTTTTAATAAAGCCTTAAGCAGCCAACTAGTTGCAAGATTTAATTTAACACAAACATACCATGGACAATATAATTTGGTACACATTCTCTAACAACGTTAAGCGATAAATATTTAACTATTAATAAGGAATCTAAGGAAATTGGCAATTGAGTTTAATTGTGTATTTATATAAAAATATTGATTGTTCTTAAGCAAAGTAGAGGATATTTTACTGCCGACTATTTCCTCGCTCCCAAATGTGTTGCCTGAAAAACAATAAAACGCAACAGACGCTGCTGGTGGTTGGTGTCTCGAATAAGCCTGGACAATAATTGTTGTTGTTGTTGTTTTGGAGTCATCGTAAAACTTCCTAAACAAGTCTCAATGGTAAAATTCCAGCAACGACTATCGGCATTTAAGGGACCACCTGTCGGTTCGACGGTTGATCGGTTGGTTAATTTGCGGGGGGAGGGGTTGTTAAAGCTATGGAAAACTATTAGTTGAAACTTTCGCCTGCCTTTGAGCATTAACCCAAATTTGTTTGGGCCAGCTAACCGCACAAAATGACAGAAAATTGTTGCTCTTGTTACTTCTGTTCATGGCTCACATCTTTTGGCTGAGACGCGACTTTGCAATTTGTCAACGCATTTGCTGTGGCGTATATAATGATCATTCATTTAGATGCCAGCCGCCAGATAAGCGGGCCCTGCTAAATATAGTACAATGGGCGATCTCCTCGGCCAGAAAGCTATAAGTATAATGTAGAGATGGTGAGTGCTTGAGCTGATGTGGCTGCCACTTGACATGGTCGTGCAGCTGCAAGAAGCACAAGAAGTGGAGAAGAGGAGTAAGAAACAAAGTCGGCGTTTTATCAATGGCAACGCTTTGAACTAGTTTTAGGGCGCGAAAGCATGAGCCTAGAGTGAAGTGGCAAACCAAGTGGTTGAAACCAGTTTTCGTTTTGTTATTCACTTTAATACCCTTGCCATGGGTATTCTTATTTTAATGTGAAATGTGGAAAGCATTGAAAAAAACAAGTCGGATAATTTTAATATGTTCTTGATTTATTTATTGTTGGAAGAGATTCGTATTTTTACTGCTGACAGTAGACAGTTTATACTTCTGGCTAATTAAAACAATCATTTCCATTGGAACAATTTTTAGGTTTATTTCATAAACAATTAAATTTAGACGTCAGACAGTCTGGCCTGAAAGTGTATTTAATCTTCGTCACTTCTAGGATCTCAGATCTTTCTTGTTTTTTATATTTATTATTTTTCTGGTTCAATGACTGCCAAAGTGAACCCTTCTTCTCCACTGCTGCTCCTGTTAATGCTGTTTCTTCCTCTTTGTCATTTTATGGTTTGCCAATGCAAATACAAATATTGGCAACAGCTGCCCGCAGGCAAAAGTGCCCGCATTTATTTTACACACACTCATAACCGAAGGGTATTTCCACAATAAAAGTCGCCATTTATTGCAACAACCAGCTTGGCAACATGTTGCTGAGCAACATTGATGCGCCACATACAGCAAATTCGTGCGTGTTTATTGTGGGTTTGATTAGCTCTGATATCGTCTGCCACTTTCCATTTTTCTACGACTGCGACTGCTAGCCTTAATGGCTTAATAAACCTGATCGCTGGCAGTACAAATTGAAACTTGGCCAACAATTGCTAGCCAATTTTACGCAATTCGCTGCAGTCAACAATAAATTTGCAAATTGCTAAAATACTAAAATACCGCGCGAATGAAAAGAAATGCAGGTCGCCAACAGGCACACAAACCAACCAATCCAACCAAATGACCGCACAATAAATTCAAAAGACTTCAACTGCAGCTCTGGGCTCCAGCTGCAGTCTCCTCTCATTTTTTTTTATTTTATTTTTTTTCAAATGCGCTGCAACAAATTTTGTGTTTAGGCACAGTTTTTGTGCAATGTGCCATTTGGTTCGCTATTCATTTGTGTGCAGCACACAGAGTCAGTTGTGTTTGGTCCAGTACGATACGGTCCCCAGTTGCCCAGTTGCCGTCTGTAGTCTCCTGCCAGCCGTTTGTTTGGCTTGTAATTTGAGTTTGAATGCGGCTGATTTGACAGCAGCCAACACTTTTAGCTACCCGCCGTTGGCATCTGTCTCCAGCTGTGAATGCAACGGCAATGGCAACGTCGACTGCACGTGCATTTGTGTACCCTTTTTTGGTAAATCCCACGCCCGCAACTCTACGCCACGCATTCCTCCATACCACCATTGGGGACAGCATTTTGCGCTTTAAAATGCAAATGTCGACGCTCCATAAAACAATGGCTGAAACTACATTTTAGCTTGCTTTACTGGCGGGGACAAAGCCAAAAAATCTGCGCAATTAATTGTACGGGGCAAACCGCAGCAATCGCTCGCACCACTCACACCACTCACACCACCAATTTTGGCACCGACTCGGACAATATTGACACATCAGCAACTGCGCTGAAGTCAGCGAACTAGAAATGGAATTGCAATCGCTAAAGCGGATGCGGAAACAAAAAGAATGAATTTGCCTGGTTAAATCATCATGGACCTCAAAACAAAAAAAAAACAAAAAATGGAAACAAAAACAACAAAAGGGCGGCCACATTGTTTTGATAAAACGCCCGCATGAACACACAGAGGCACACACACAGAGACACACACGCAAATGAACGATTCATGAGTATATTCAAGCAGTGCCACAGAGCTGGTTACGCCCACCAGCAAGCAGCACATCAGCCCCACCCAACTCCTGTCCATGGAGTCGCAACTACAGTTACATATTCGCAGACAATGCACAGTTATCCTTTGATAGCTACAACAACAACAACTGGCATGAAATGGTGCGTGCTGCGGTTGATATAAGGCAAGCCTCAAATCCCCTACAATTGAAATCTGCGGTCGCTTTACTATTATTATACACATAATCCTGTTTTTGGGATATGTCTGTTGTCCTTTAAGTTATTCCATAATATTAATCACATTGTTGCGCTGGCTAAATTCAAATGTTTTCATTTAATTAACACTTATTATTAAATGTAATAGCAAAATATTGTTTTAAGATGTCTACTCTTATAATTAATCAAGCTGCATTTTTGAGCAATATAATCTGTTCAAATATTGTGCACTATTTTAGCTTATTTAAATTATTTTAAAAATTGCTTGTGTTTAATTGTTGATAATATTAATAATTGTTGATAATATTTTTGTTGAATTGTTGACTTTTTCAATAGTTAATGTCTAATAATACAATGCACGTAAATATTAAATACATTGTATCTTAATAGATAACAAAATTTGAGCTCTACAAAATGTTTAAAAAAGAAAAAACAATTTATTAAAAGCTTTACATTTGTGCAGTGATCTTTATAAATTTGGATAGCCTCTCAATACCAACACACACATACAAATATACATTCACACAGATACACAGTCAAAAAGTCCGCGAGTGTTGTTTGCAGCGCATTCGAGACGCAGCTAGGATAACAATGTCAAAATGACAAACAGCGACAGCCCAAGGGCCCGGAAAGCAGACAACAGCAAAAACATTCAAACTTGTACATATCTATATATATATATATGTATATATATATATCAGACAACAACGACAACATGGGCTGTCGATTTATTTGTGTAAGAGCTGTGAAGCGTACTTGTATTTTCATTTTGACGTACAATCCTTTTTTTATGGCGTCGCATAAAAAACAAACTAAAATTGACAGCTTGTTTAAAATGAAAAAAAAACAATATATATTTCAATGTATGTAAAAAAGATATTTATACATAGCAAGTGGAAAACCACATAAATTCAATGATTTACAAAGGAATAAAGGCATAATCATATTGCCTGCGGTTTTTAATATTGCATTAAAATATGATTTTTTGGCATGTCCACGAAAGGTTTAAATCATTTTGTGGCAACAGCACAATTTCCCAGGCCACGTCGAACCTTTAACCCGCCATGTAATAGCCGCAAAAATGTTAATTGAGTTTAGATTTGCCACGCCACAAAAATTCCAATAACTAAAGGCCATACTCATTCCACTATTCTCTATTTCTCACTCTCCCTCTCTCTCTCTCTTTCTTTATTTTCCAGGCCCATAAGTCGCACGCCGCTTACGCAGATCTCGTATCTACAGAAAATACCTACGCTGCCGCGCCACTTCTCGCCGAGTCAGGGCACTCTGCCGCCACAGGCACTGGGCAACCTCGGACTGCCCAGTAGCTCCTCGGCGAGCGCTTTGTATGCGGCACAGAATGCGGGCATGTTGCCGACATCGCCGCAGCCGCTGCAGCGTCATCAGCAATACTTGCCGCCGCATCATCAGCAGCTGCCAATGCTGCCGCCAGGACAAGCTGCTGCTGCCGCACAGTATTCACCCGCCGCATCGGGCTGTTCCTCGAATGCAAAGTACACAAACTCAACGCAGCAGCATTTGCATGCACATCAACAGCAGCATCATCAGCTGTCGCCGGCGCTCTCGACACCGTCGCCCCCTTCGCTGCTGCATCATCCGTCGGTCAACTGCTCGACGGTAGCAGCACATGCACCCTTCCTCGCCGGTCCGCACATGGATATTCAGCGACAGTCGCATTCGGACGATGACAGCGGCTGTGCCCTCGAGGAGTACACTTGGGTGCCGCCTGGCCTGCGACCGGATCAGGTGAGTCGTCATGTCGTCATGTCTCTTGGGTGATTTCTGATTTGTGATTCGTGATTTGTGCTCTGCGATAAACCGCTGGCATTTTGGCCCAACTTGACTTATTGTGCGTGATTTGATGTCAGGCCCAGGCTAAGAGCTGCTGGCCAATGTCAGTCCATAAATCAACCAGTTTCTTCTCACTCCCAAATTGATAAGAGATGCAAGCGTCGCGGCGCTTCTTGCTGCACTCTGCTGCACTGCATCTTGGCTATCTGAAGTTGGCTTAGCGTGTGGGCCATTCTTCACAACTATAGTTGTCTGCATATTGGAAATTAGATTGCGTTAATAAAAGAAACTCAGCACAACTGCTGCCCACATTGCATGCAGCTGTTTTTTCCTCTACTTGTTAGCCATTTCTCAAAAGCGACTTTTATGGCCAATCCAAAAAAATGAAACCAGAAAGAATAAAAATACACAACACACATTGGTACAATTTCAAACCATTTCAATTATTTTTTTGGCTAGCGTTAACGTCACATAAATTATTTGCGTAAAATATGCGACGATGCCAAATAAATCTTGCGCAATCTTTTCGAGTGGCTGCGGCGCCCAGAAGCGCGCTACTAACAGTTTTTAGGGCATTTTTTTTATTTGGCCCGCACTAACGTCAGTTACAGGTCTCGGGGCCAGGAGGCCCATGAGACGACAGCAACTCTTTGACTTGCAGCCTCTGCCTCTGCCTCAGTCCAAAAGTGCATCGGATCGCGTTAATCCCGCTCAAACTGACACCGCCTATCACATGTCTCGCAGTCAGCCGTTGAATACCCTGTAGAAATGACGTACCCAAAAAGGGGCATATTTGTGTTAAGCTATGTTTGTGACAAACAGAAAAAAAAAGTTAAGGAACAAATACAGACTTGGCATCAGCACTGTATGTGTAACTCTAAACCTAAATACAGGGTATCCTTTCGTCTGGCAATGTCAAGTTATACAATCTTTCTTTGCTTTTTTGTGTCGTGCTGCCATTGCCATTGCCATTGCCATATTGTATTTTTGGCAAACGCTACAAACAGAATTGAAAATTTATTTACAGCCATTTACGTTGACGCAGCATAAGCCATGTGTCAGTCAGGCAGTCAGTCAGTCAAGTCCAGGCCGTCCAGTCTGTCCAGTTAGTGCCGTCCCGGTACAGTCAGACCAGCGGCTGACATCGTCCTCGACTGAAAGCCGGCTGGTTGGGCTATTGGTCATTTGTTGGCAGATCGCATGCTTAAATTTTACGCCAATCGGTGCACTTGAAAAAAAGAAAACACGTTGCTAAAAACGTGGCCAATAAACTGAGCAGCTGAGCGGCTTAGAAGTTGACCGAGGCAGCAGCACGTTGCGCACCTTTCAACCTGGCCAAAATGCCAAATCAACGTAATAAAATCAAAAATCTTTAGGCAGCAACCTGCTGTGCAGTCAGTCGCAGCATTTGACAGCCCAACTGTGCTCCTGCTGCTGCTGCCCCAAACGTGATCATCTCGTTCATGATGATGATGATTGAGTGAAGAAGATTTGCCTTAACCCTTTTTGCATTTAGTTGAGCTTAGGTTTACGCTCAGTGTGTGTGTGGTGTGTCTGTGTTTGAGCTCTCTGCTCCAACTGCATTCCACTCCAGCACTCATCCTACTCAAATCTCAAAACTTTTATTTTTTTTCTTTTGCAGGTTCGCTTGTACTTTTCGCAAATACCCGACGACAAAGTGCCATACGTCAACAGTCCCGGAGAGCAGTATCGTGTGCGACAATTGCTGCATCAACTGCCGCCGCATGATAACGAGGTGAGTGTGTTCCAGTGTGTCCCACTGTAGTATATATCTGACTGTATATGTATCTGTATCCACTGTGCTGATGCAGTCCCTGGGGTGACACTGGCCCTGCACTGTCAATTTCGTGGTATTTATTCAAATGTGTGCCCATTTTATCGTGATTGAATGGCCTCGTGTCCTCCTCGGAACGACAACTCGAATTACGGCAACGGCGTATCAAAGTCAATGCCAGCGATTTTCCCACACATTCCCTGTTCCTTGTTGTTTTTGTTGTTGTTCCTGTTGTTCTTGTTGTTCCTGTGCCTTTTAATTAATCAAGGAAACAAGTGCAACTAACTGAACTGGCACCCAAACTCTGACCAAAACCACAAAACTAAATACAGTACAAAAAAAAAATAAAAAATATATAAAAACTTGGAAAACTTGGAATTGCCGAAGAACAAATAGTCTTCCAAACTAATTTTTATTAAAGACTGTCTAGCTTTTTATTGGACATAAATTCACAGGTTTATATGGAATATATAGAATTCATATTAGATAATGCATGGGATCTTACCACATTTAAAATTTCATATAAAAATAAATGCCATACATATATTTTTCAAAAAAAGAGAAATTAAATTTTGAATATCAAAAAATATAAAAAAAAGGAATATTTATTTAGAAGCAGCTAGCTCTTAAAAAACATATATTTAAAATGGCATAAAAAATATCCAAAATATATTTAGGCTGAGCGATAAGTAATGATCGAATTTCCCACAAAACTATCGATTTTACAATCAAATCTTTCCCAATATGTTACGCATTCAGTGTCACAATTTGAGTACACTCTCAAATAGAGTATCAAAATAACGTTGAACGGATTCCCACAGCTGAGCGGTTAGAGATATCAGTTACCATTTGGGCATTTTAGCATTTACCACTCTTAACCACTGCCACTAACTGGGGGTTGCCAGTTTAACGACTAGTAACCGAGAGCCTGGCCAGACTCTGGTGCGTGTGTGTGTGTATTTTTGTATGGCAAATGCCCAAATTCCAAGCCGAAAGTCAAATCAAATTGTGAGCTGGGACCAACAAAAAAGAGGCAGCCCAAAAAATTTGCATACAACACAAACGAGAGACGCTGGCCGACCGCAGGCGTGGCAGGAGAAGGAGGAGGAGGAGCAGCAGTTAAACTAGAAGATATCCCAGTAGCAGTTGCAGTTGATGGGCCACATTGGATGGTGGTACCCATGGCTACCGTTGCGCTGTCTGCGGTTGTCTGCCCAGCCCACTGACTGGCCACTCGAGCTGAGGCTTTAGCTGTTGTTGCAGACAAACAATCTGCCCCAGCGTTGACTTCTTGGAAAGATCACTTGAGGCAGCAGATGCAGCACTAGTTTACCTGCCCACCAACCAACCATCAACTTGAACATATGATTTGCCTGTCTCCCTCTCTCTCCCTCTCTCTTTTGCTCTGTCTCGATGGGTGTTTCAAAACAAACGGTTCTTCTTCTGTCATTTCAGGTTCGTTACTGTCACTCACTGACGGATGAGGAACGCAAGGAGCTGCGTCTGTTTTCCACACAACGCAAACGTGATGCACTCGGTCGCGGCAATGTCCGACAGCTGATGAGCGCACGTCCCTGCGATGGTGTAAGTACATACAGATTCCCCCAACTCCCATCCCACTTGGCCCTGCCCCCAACTTCTTATACCAAACCTGGAAATACTCTTTTTTTTTTGCGCAGTGCGATGAGCTGATATCCACTGGCGACATTGCTGTCTTCGCCACACGCTTGGGTCCCAATGCCAGCTGGCATCCGGGCTGCTTTACGTGCAGCATCTGCCGCGAGCTGCTCGTGGATCTCATCTACTTCCATCGCGATGGACGCATGTTTTGTGGGCGCCATCACGCCGAGACACTCAAACCCCGCTGCTCCGCTTGCGATGAGGTAATTTCCTTACCCCAACTCACCCCCTTTGCCTTTGTCAAAGTTAACTGTAACGTTTTCAATTTAATTTAATAAAAAAAAAAACCATGTAGATTATCCTGGCGGATGAGTGCACGGAGGCGGAGGGCCGTGCCTGGCACATGAATCACTTTGCCTGCCACGAGTGCGACAAACAACTTGGTGGTCAGCGGTACATAATGCGAGAGGGGAAACCCTATTGTCTGCTCTGCTTTGATGCCATGTTTGCTGAGTACTGCGACTATTGCGGGGAGGCGATTGGCGTCGATCAGGGCCAGATGAGCCACGATGGGCAGCATTGGCATGCCACCGATGAGTGCTTCTCGTGCAACACATGTCGCTGCTCGTTGCTGGGCCGAGCCTTTTTGCCGCGACGTGGGGCCATCTATTGTTCGATAGCTTGCAGCAAAGGTGAGCCACCAACGCCGTCGGATAGCTCCGGCACGGGCATGTACACAACGCCGACGCCGCCGGCGCAGCGAGTGCGAACGCAGCAGCAGCAGACGCGAATCCCGAGCAGCCACGCTTCCAGCTCGCCGCCCATGTCACCGCAGCAACAGCAACAGCATCAGGCCAGCTTCAATCAGGCAATGTACCAATTGCAGAGCCAACAACTGGCTGCAGCAGGCGTTGCCTGCACCACCGACCCGGATGCGGGCGTTCTCAAGGATCTGGAGAGGAGTGGTCACAATACTGCTAGTGCCAGCGGCGGTGGCGACTTTACCGACTTCTCCAGTTCACAGAATATGTCACCCTTGAATTCACCCGGTGAATTCCAGCCGCATCTGATGCCCAAACCCATGGAGCTGCAGCGCGATGGCGTTTACAATTTCAATGAGATGGCCACCAATTTGGATGCAGCGTGGCCGGCCAAGCCGCCGCTGGGAGCCACCCACAGCTATCAGTTGCAGCGCCAGCTGCAGCAGGTATCCAAGCTGGAGAACTCTATTACCTCCAGCATGCCAGAGCTGGGCCTGGCCAATGCCCAGCATCTCCCACACTTTGCCCAACAGCTGCCGGCACCGCCAATGCACGCCTCTGTCCAGCAGTTCCATGCGTCGCAGCACGAGTATGCGGACATTATGCATCCACCGTTGCCACCGCCACCACTGACAACAGCCGTTGGAGAGCTGCCCGAGCTGCCCACACCCAATCTGAGTGTCGCCTCAACGGCACTGCCGCCGGAGCTGATGGGATCGCCAACTCATTCAGCTGGCGATTGTTCTTTGCCGTTGTCCACACATTCAGCCACGCAGGCGGCTACACATCCCGTTTCCATACTCAGCGGCGCCAGCTCCTCCTCGCCGATGAGCGGTGAGCCTAGCAAGAAGAAGGGCGTCCGCTTTGAGGGCATTCCTGATACGTTGCCGCGATCACGCAGCTACTCCGGCAATGGCGCCGGCACCAGTGGTGGCGAGAGGGAAAGGGAAAGAGACCGTGACAGAGATAGGGACAGGGATCGCGATCGGGATCGAGAACGGGATGGCAGTCGTCATGGTCATGGGCATAACTCGCGCAGACGTCGTCGTCGCAAGTCATCGTCGGGTCATCATCATCGCAGTGGAAGCGGTCATCGGTCGCACTCCACAACCCGAGCTGATACGTATGCACCCGCCCAGCCGTTGTCATCCTCCTACCAGGGAACACCCTCTCTGCTGCAGGCAGCAACGCCAGCTGAGGCGCCGCAAAAGTCACCTAGGCGTGAACGGGAACGGGAACGGGAGCGAGATCGGGAGCGTGTTCGCGATGAATCTGAGGAATCGGATGTGTGCTCCACATGCTCATCGAGCTCATCCAGCTCCGAGGATTACATGATGATGTATCAACTGCCCCAGCGGCGACACTATGGCGGCGTACGCGTTAGCTATGTGCCCAACGATGCGCTGGCCTACGATCGCAAGAGAAAGCCCTCCGAGTTGTCCAACGACAAGGACAAAAACTGCATCATCTCGTGATGCAGTGAGCCGTCGGGCAATTTAATTACGCGCTGATTGCGCAATGGATTGTAAATAAATGAAGCGCCGCCAGCGCCAGAATGCTAACGAAGCACCAGCCACCAGGTGGTCATCAATAATCCACATATTTTATATATATCCTAACCAATGCAGAGCTGAGAGCAAAACTCATATCCCGCACTTTTACAAAGCAATAAAGTTCAACTTGAGATTTAAGGAGTCCAGTTAAGAAATTGGCAACTACAAATCGCAACAATTACAATATGTGAAAACCTTGACGGGATTTCTCTATATACTGTTCCAAATATATAGTTCATCCTTAGTTAAGTGAATTATAACTAATTAAAATTACTATATAATTACTTATATTTTTTATACAAACAACAATATACAATAAATATATAATTAAATATTAAATATGATAACTATTTATAATGCAAGAGAACTATATAGATGACTAAGCATATATATTAATTTAGATATACCACATACAGATTTGTATTTATTGAATCTAAGTTTTATGCAACAACTATTTACAATAATACATTTAATTTACTAGCATTTGTCTAAGTAGGAAAACCGATGCGATATAATTTGGCTAAAAACAAAAAATCTTACAATAATTCTAATTTAAGGCCTAATTTGTACGAAACCATATGAATAAAGAGTTCAAAGAAAATATTATTTCGAAGTAAAGAGCAAAGTTGAAAATCTCATTTTACTTTTATCAATCTAGACAAAACCAAGGTTCTCTTTAATGGAGCTGAGGAATCTAGATTCTAGGGCTTGCCTGAATTTATGCAGTGCTGAAAAATGTTATAGATCTGCTAAAGTCAGCTACTTATACAGTATAGACTTTAATATTTATTTATAAAAAGGTTTACATATTTCAATACAGCTCAGAAATTTCCATCTCAGTAGTCACAATTTATGCAGCACTTCAGCTTTACGCTTAAACTTTGCCCTTCTTTGCAATTGATTTAAAAATTCTTTTGAAATTGATTTTTCAAGATTTGCGCTACAAATATTTGCACACCCTTTCCCCAAGTTGCCACAGTGAAACTTTTCTAACGGCACCTTGTTGCCAATTATTTGTGCCAACAACAGCAAAAACGGAAAGATAAGCTTAAGCCAGATTAAGATGTAGGCTATAACTGGAGGGGGGCGGTTGTCAGACCTGCTAACAAATGCGTTAGTCAAATATTGGTACAGTGATTCAGCTATCGTTTGAGTAGCATTTAAGCTCAAGGATAAACATGATAAACAACAACAAAATTGGAGTGCTGAAATCAGATTGTGAACCGACTGTTGCATGTTGCAAGGCTTGATATAGCGGGTTATCTATAATTATAGATCAGATAATGAATATAAATTAGGCGCATGTCGAGCAAATGTATGCAAAAAAAGAGTTCCAGAGGCGGCTTCATGGAAATTAAAATCGAATGTAAAAAAAAGGTCGTATTTAAGAGCATATGCTAATAACTGGCTCTCAAGCGCTGGGACAGAGAACAACAGCAGCAACGGAGCAATCACATGCAACCATGCAACTGCAACAGCCACAGCAACAACAACGCTTGCTGCTGCAGGGCGTAATTAGCCAATAAAGCAGGCAGCAGTTGGCTGGTTGGCTGCGGCATGGAAAAGGTGTCTGAAAAGGGAGATGGCGAAGTGGATGCAGATTGTTTGCTGCTGTCAATGGGCAGTTAGTGGCCACTTTGCCTGACCATCATTAGAGCAATGTTTGCATACACGTCAAAAGGGCCTCCACAACCAATGCATAACAAGCAAATTCCTGTTTGTCACCAGAGAGCCCTGGCTTAATAATACATTTCAGACTACAAATGAGATTTTGGGTAGATGGAAAATGAGCATCGATTGCTGGGTTTGGCCACCTGCGTGCGACAAGGTTATGCGAAGTGTGATCCATTCGAGCGATAAGCGCAAAATTGTCTGCGTCTGGCATTGATAAGCCAAATGACTTGGCGTTAACGCATACAAAGGCGCACTCAGATGTCTGGTCAAGGCTGCCAGGGGGATGAGGTTTATTGTCTGGCCAGCAGCTGCGGGTTCGCTTGTGGCTCAATTCTCTCTCTCTCTTGAACTCTCTCCCTCTGACCCCGTCTTTCTTTCCATTCTGTCGCTCTTCGCTTTTAAGTGCACAACTTTTGCAATTGTAATTTTGTAAAAGTTTCTGGCGATGCATTTGCCCAGATAGATTTCTGTTTTTAGATGCCATTTTGTGTGTATAATCCACAAATGGTTGACAGTTGCGCACCACCCAACCAACCACCCACCCGACCATCGATTGAGTTTCCATGTGTGTTGGCTCCGATGCGTGCGCCTTTGTGTTTTATTGCATGTCATTTCCGTTTCCTCTGCCGGGACAACTGCCCGTTGCATACTTCTGATGATTGGTCTGCTGCCTGCTGTCCGCTGTCTGCCCGACTTCCTGGCAGCTCTGCCTGCAAATGTAATGCCAGCCATTACGCTTATCCTGCGACAGACACACACACGCACACACACACATTCAGTCACACAGTTGTACATCAGATATGACAAAATTTATATTCGCATTTCCGACGCTCATTTTTATCAAGCCCGAATAACGAACCCAAACCAAACCAAAACCAAACCAAACCAAACCAAAACCACACACACCACGTACAAATTGTAAACGTGCTGCTGCAGTTATTAAGAGCCGATGGGATGCAGAAACAAACAATCCAACAAACACACACACAGACAATCTACAGAGTGGCACTTCTACCAAGGGGCCCAATCCACATTTAAGCTTGAACTGGAAATGGTGACTTTCATTGTTGTTGCCGGTTTGCAGGATATTGAATGCCAGCATTTTGGCTGCGCTTTTAGCCAGCAATTGTTGTAAGCGCAGTTTCAATACGCTGTTCACCTTTTATTATAAAATTACATACAAGTTTATTTGCAGTGTATTCCGCAACTCATTCTGTAAAAGTGCACTTTCGCATTGCTTCTTTATCGATTTTCGTAATCAATCTCGGATTTTTTCCATAATATGATTGTACCAATATTAAAGTTTTATTTTTTATGCATAATTAAGGAGAAAAATATTAAACGCTGAGCATTATTTGGGGAATATATGAATCGGTGATACGCCCTCTAAAAGAATTTTCTCCTTTCGCTCTGCAAAATTGAATATTTTTACTTGTTTGATTTCCTCATCTTTGCCAGCAGATTGATCATATTTTTCTTGGCGTTTGAGGGCTCCTCTAAGTATGCTTTAGTTTTATTCAAATGATGGCCATTTATCCAATACAGCAACCTAAATTATGTGAGGAGTGCAAATGCTTTTATATATATTAAATGCGATGTTGATAGACCAATGTCAGAAACGGCTGATACTTTAAAAAAAGCACTCCATAGTATCTATGAAGCATCATAATCAATAAATCAATATAATCAATAACACAAAAATTTTTAATTTAATCAAAATTATTCCGATCTCCAATCTCCTATATATTTGTATATATTTTATTGGGCAATATTAGCAGTTTATCATATTGATATATTAACTGGGAATCGCATTAAGATTAATCATTTATTCACTGGCCATCGCCCTATATATTATTTTAAAGCCTCCTTTGCCTCTGTCCACTCTTCATGATAAATCAAATGCGAATGTTTTCAAACTGCCACCTAATTTATGATGTCTGATGCACATTTTTGAAACAACTAATATGCATTTTGCATAATTACATAGCAAAAATGTAATTAACTCTATCGAAATAAAAAAAGAAGAGTGAATTCTTTGCATCCTATTTGCTATATTTAAGCCAGGAGCCATAATTCGGAAGAGCTCTCGATGGGTGCTAATAGCTCCGCTTGCAGCAATTGTTTACTGGCCCATTAATTAATACAAATATAAATTGCCAATACGGAGTGCGTGCTGTTTGCACAACAACAAATACAAAACAATAACAACGAAAGCCCGTAACATCAACAGGAACAACAACAAAGGACATGAATCAAGCGCAGACCGTTGGCCATTATGAGAGATGGGCAGGCGGGACACTCCGAGGGGGCTTAGCTGTACAAACAGGCCCAAACATCAAGCGCATAAATAACCACGAAATGGCCGAGCAAAAATATTTACACCTCCCCCCACTATGATAAGGAGTCCACCCCATCCATTTTTGTCCACCCGCTCAGCCCATCAACGTTTAATTAATTTTTAGCGTGTTTCGCAGACGTCGACGAGCCCGAAAATAGAAAAATAAAATGCAGGCAACAATTATTAATATTTGCCAGACCCTGCCGGCCACAAAACTCACCCACAGCACACACACACACACACACACACGTATATAAAAAGGATACATCATCATAACTAATAATAATAATCATGTGCAGCGCACGTGTAGACGCGTCTGGCCAGGCAGCAGGCAGAGAGGAGCCAGCGAAGAGGCTGCCTGTTACGGGCTTAAAGATAGCACGGCTCAAATTAAATTAAGCCTTATTGATGGAGCTCCCAGCCGTAAGCATTGCCTTGTTTAGTAACTCCAAGAGATGACCATAAGCAGTCCATTCGAAGTCGCTGCTCCTCGCGTTGCGTGCAACGCATAACCGATGCGGGTGTCATTAGCCTGCCCCCTGCCCTCTGCCCACAACACAAGTTGCTGCTAACGCTTCTACTTGTCGTCGTCTAATGTGCAAATCTAATTAAAGATGCCCGCTGTCCATGGTCCGGACATTGACTAGACTAGACTGTCCATATGTGCGCAGTGTTAAAGTCACTTTGGTTGAAAGTCAGCAGAAATAATAAGAACAACAACAATAAACGACACAAATAATCATAAAAGTAATGCCACAGCCGGTTGCAAGCGCCTGCTTTATGGCTACACTTTTCCACGCTTGCCCAAATACCCAAACAGCAACTATAAACCCCCACACTTGCTTCCCCCCCCTCGCCTTAGTGCGTATTTATTACTATACATTGTTGTACTCTTATTGGTAGTTGGCTGGCTTTTGGCTTGGCCATGTATCTTTGGCCACTCGCCGTGCTCCTCATATTTCATTATGAATTTATGATTGGCTCTGGCAACTGGCAACTGTAATGTGTTTATTGGCCAAAAGCCAGCCACAAATGCTTATGAATGCTTTCGGGTTTTGGCATTGGCTTAACTTTAATTTTAGCCTTGGCAAGCTGATGTCTCAACAGAATGAGTTGGCCAACTTAGGAGTCTCTTTAAATATAACAGTTAGAAATATGCTTATAGATATTCACTTTAAATTTAAATTTAATAGTTCTTTTTCTAAATTTGAAAACATTGATGATGTATTTAAATATTCGCTTTGCTTAATTTCAAATTCACTTGAGAAAAGCATAACAGCAATTTTTCCACAGGTATTTAGCAAAATATTTCTTACTTTTGTTCTTTGATTTAATCAAAAGACAACGCGTTTTCACAGTCTTTACAACCTATCAATGGCAAATAAAATTAACATCAGTTCGAATTCCACTTCCAGCTGTAGATCTTGAGGAAAAACAGCAGCTTTTAATTAAGTTTTGGTTTTGGCTGTTTTCTGTTTTTGGGTGTCTGGCGTCGCCAACACTTCCGTTTTCACATCCCTTGAAGGG
The DNA here is from genome assembly GCA_035042125.1 of Drosophila longiperda. NCBI lineage: Eukaryota > Metazoa > Arthropoda > Insecta > Diptera > Drosophilidae > Drosophila > Drosophila longiperda. The sequence goes on from JAWNLV010000107.1 coordinate 14,273,354, forward strand.
GGGCAGGGGAGTCAGGGACAGCGCTGAGTATAAGTAGCTCAACACAACAATCTAAATAATTAAAATATGCAAATGCCGTCTAATCCGGCACAGTCGACACGTACAGACAAAAACAGCCAGCGATTTGCTTAAATTATTCATTGCCACAGTCATCCAGTGGGTTGAATTGCGGGGGGGAAATGGGAATTTTTGGTAGGATGAACTACAGGTAGTAAATTAAACGAATGACTCGCTCGACTAGCCGTTTAATTGGTGCAAAACCGGCTAAAACGAGCGCCAGTCGAGTGAAAGTTTTACAATGCAACATAAACTAGAAATACGCATTTAAAATATCTACGTAGAGGACTCCAAGTGCTTTTGTGCCAATTACCTGGAGCCTTATGCGCTGAAATGTGTATTACGTTTTTTTAGTGTCTGCAGCTTAGCTCAACTTTGCTCGGCTCAAATATTCAATTATCGAAATGCATAGCAGCATTTTAGGCGCGCTCAACTTTTATTCCTTTGCTTAATTGTAAAAGTTTACAACTGGCAACAGCACTCAAAACAAAATAGTACAATTATTAGAGGAAGAAGAATACTGAATACCCTTTGCAGATGTCTCAGTGTGTTAAAAGAAATGTTTTAAATATTTTATTATTATAGAAAACTGTTCGGATTTAGAGTATTTTTAATAAATAAGACAAAATCAGTTAATGTAAAAAAAAACTCATTTATGAACGTATTTCCCATGCCTTGTGATTATTTTATATAGCCTGGTTAGGAAAATTCTTTCTCTTCAAGCGATTGTACAAATCAAAATAGCCTCAACACAACAAACACAAAAAACAAACGCGCAAAGTTTATTTTTTTTTTTTTCATATTTTTGAATTGTTTTAAAGCGGAAACTTTTTTTATAAAACATTTTTTGTTAACGCGTTTCTTCATGTTTTACTGCTGTTGTGCAGCATTAAAATGTAAAAAGGAAAACATAATTTTTAATTTCGTGTGCAGCTTTTTTATTGGTTTTTAATTTCGTTCCCCCCCCGCAGACGCGCCCAAAACTTAGAGTGTCCTGTGTGTAAACAGTATCCTTAGATGTGGCAGTCATTTCATATTTTTTCTTCTTATTTTTGGTGCTGCTGCTGTTTGTGCTTGTCATAAGCGTTGCTTTGTGTGCGGCCAACAATATCATCTTGATAATCATTATCAGCATCAGCATCATCATGATGATCATCATCATCAACGTCAGCGTTGTCCTGTTTGGTCCTGCGTCTACTTGTTCTTGTGTAAATATGCTTTGTCTATAGCATTCGGAACATTTCGTTTGCTTCTTTTTTTTTTTTTCTTTTCCTTTTTGATAGTATTTCCTTTTTTTGTTCCTCATCCTGCCATTGCTGGTATTCGTTACTTTTTCATTACTTTGGCTTAAAATTGATATGAAAGTTTTTCCCGTACGAGCTGCTCCCATCAATATGCTCATGTTTATTTTAGCACACCCTCGTCCTTATCTGTGTGTGCGTGTGTGTGTGTGGGTGAGTCTGTCTCTTTTTGGTGTTTGAGTCTGTCTGCTCATGCGATTGTGGCCAGTTGTTTGGTCGTCGCTTTCATGGGTTTTTAATTACGACAAAAATAACAATATTATGTGTAAGGGATTGCCAGGACAACGGCTTTGAGGTAACTGCCGTTGTCTTCCACTTGCAGCTGCAATTCAATTTGTCTTTGGCTTTGGATAAATGCATAAATTTGTCAATGCCAAAATAGGGATTAAATGCAAGCAAATAATTCTGTTGTATGTGCTTCAACTTGTGGTAAGTAAAACATGCATTTCGATCAGATTAAAGAAATTGCATTGCTTCCAAAACATTTATTTATTTACGAAAAAGCAAACTTTATGCGACTTGTGTGTATACTATTCTTAACAGCAATCACTTAAAAATACAATCAAATAATTCAAAGTCAATCCCCTCACTTGTCCAGCTATACAGTAAAATGTCTTCTAAATTTTACAACTTTTGCCACACACACACCCCAAATTTTGATTTCGTTCTCATCTGGTTATGCGCATAATTTGATTGTCAAATCGTTTATCAGCATCAAACTTTATTATCACAGGCGCAGCAGCGGCTCAGCAAACAGCAAAATGGGGACAGACATTGAATTCCATCAGATTTAACTCATTGTCGCAATAGCTAAAATATGGCATAAATATTTGATGTATGATAATGTCAGAAATCCCCCAACACTTGCAACCCTCGCGGCGCTTCAAAAGTAAAATAAAAAAAGAAGGAAAGATGAAAACTGTGTGTGTGTGTGTGTGAGTGTGTGCAGGAAAAGCGCACATTGTCGTAAATATTGCGTATACGCCCCCGTGCTGGATTTAAGCCCTCAGGTAGCAGCACCACACTTGTCGGCTGGCGAAGCGCTAAACGTTGTTTGCCATTCGCATCTATCGAAGGTTATAAAGCATAAAATCAGTGCCAGACGGCGGCAGCAGCAGCAGCAGCCACGTGGCGGGTGGTTTCAGGTGGTTGCAATGGCGTCGAGCCGCAGCCAAAAGTTGCCGGCACATTTAAATGTAGCTGCCGGGTTTTGTCAGTCGTGGGAGAACTGGGTTTGTCTGTTTGGGATTCGCTTACAACAGACGCGCAGACAGTCAAAAATGTTTGAAATTTCGTTCCAACCCGAAGTTGGAATTTTGTTAAACAGGAATTTCGCATTTGGAGCGATAAGCATCTTGATAAAGTTCTAGCTAACCCGTAGGCGATACGAAATCAGATAGGAGATGAGATGCCACCAACTAGGCAGAAACTTTAAGAGCACAGCTTATACGACACATTCAGAGACTCACCCAATGTGCTGGGAAATGTTTGTATTATTGTTGTTGGACTGCCTGATGCTGTTTTCATTACCGTCTGCTGTTAATTTTCCGCTTGTGGTTTTTTATTTTTGTAATTTTCTACTTTGTGGCTGCGTTTTTACCACACTTCCCGAATGGGAATGGGACCATGGACCATGGACATCATCAGTTCCGATGCTGGCTGCCGTGTAATTATCTGCTTATGTTGTGCCTTGTCCTTTCATAGTTTGTTGTTGCTGCTGTTGTTGTAGTTGGTTGTTGTTGTTGTTGCTGTCATTATTGCGTCGTCTTTTGGCCATATAAAGTTGTCGCTGTTTGACATTTTGCCAGCAAGCTGCTTAGGCAGCGCCAACGGAAATTGCATAGAAGCGGAAGTAATTGGGAATGGCAGCGGCAACAGGAGCTAGAGTAGCAGAAGAAGGAGCTGGAACAGACGCAGGTGCGGTGCAGCAGGTTCTGAAGTTGGCCTCTTGCCACTCTAATTTGGACTTGTAATTAGCAACACAAATGAGCTTTTGAAGAGTGAAGCAGCCTTCACAACTTTAACTTCAAACACAAACAGAGAAGAAGTGCTCTATTTGAGATGTGGCCAGCTAAGTCAACGTTTGGACAACTGTTAAATACCACAGGCGAGGGGGGAATGGGGCGGGAACTACAAGAACCACAGCAACGAATCTATTTGAACAGCTTCAACGGGTTTCACTTCTATTACTTGTTTCAATACCGCAATTACCATTCATTTGGCCAACATAATGTGTCCTTGTCAACGTAGAATACATATGCACACACACACACACTCACACACACACACATGCATGCATAGGTTGCATAGATGTATTGTGTCTGAGGCTGTGGCTATGCTGCTTGTTTGCACCTTTGCTTTGGCAATTTACACATGGCAATGACAATAATAAATCAAAAGTGAAAATGCAAATATTTTGCAGGCAACAACTGCCAGACATTGCTGCTTCCTGCTTGCCTTGTAAGCCAGCCAGAACAGTCAGACACCCAAACCCAATGTGAATATGGAGTCACTGCATCTCAACTGCTGCTGCTGCTGCTGCTGCTGTTGTTGTCGCAACGCAGCTGAGTCCTGGCAAAGGCAAGAGATTTATTGCAGGTGATTGCCAGTTGGATGGGGGCAACTAGGTGTATTTGTGGCTCCCACTCAATGAGTTGCTTGGGGATTGCCACGGTCTGTTTGCCGGCAGCACACACAGTCACTTATCAATAAATAATTGGAAAATGAATGCTTTGCTTATGAGAGATTTGAAAATTTCCCAGCGACAATGGCAGTGGTCTACTTAGGTCCCACAGACATCAAAGAGAGCTGTGAATATCAAATTGCATTTAAAAGTAACAAATTCTGTTCTTGCATAATTTGCAGCAATCGATTTCATCAATAATTTGGCATTTATGGAAGATATTCAAACATTAAATGGCATTTGCCTAATTGAACTGAAAACATTTGTTTATTCGCATAAATAATATATAACAATTATGGCAAACAAATTACAGTTGATGGCAAAACCTTAGTGTGAAACTTATGACAAATATAATATATTAATTTTAATTATGATTTACATACGTTTTGATTTACAGATTTTTCCCAGGAGTTGATAAATAATCATCGAATGCAAAATAAATGTCTGTTTTAAGCCGCATCTTGTTATTGACCATAACAATCCCGATCAGGTATTGTAAGCGGAAATCTATCCAATCTGAGATGAAAATTTAATTTTAGACTTAGTTCTAAAAACATTAATCAAAACTAGAATTTACTACAGGGACAAGTGTGATTTATGTTTGAAATGACTTTGATTTTATGATAGCCATGTATGGGTACCTTATACAGCCATAGATTGTAGCCACTTGCATTCCTGAAAAGCCGAACTAGAAACATATCTTAAATACATTTTGTGCACTTTGATTACACAAATTACTAATTAATTATATAAATTAATTTATAAAAAATATAAAATATATATTTATATTTATATAAATATATTAAACTCATTAAACTCTAGTACAAATCGAATGGTTGCATCGAAGCAGAAGAGCAAAATTTAACTAATTATCGAAAAATATTGCTACAATAGAATGCCATCAAATATTGTCATGGCCTAAACATAAAAGGCTATAATTAATATTAACAGCAAAGGCAAACTGTCAATACAGCTGTCGCTCCTGACAGCCAGTTGACAATTGCAAATGAGGCAACAGATGAGTCGAGTCGACTCCAGTCAAGTTGAGGACTGAGCCAAACGAAGCCACTTGCCACTTGCTGCCTCGAAATAAACTCATTACAACAATTTATGCAAAATGTTCAAACCGCAATTGAAAATCCATTTAAACGAAATGCCACCAAATGACGCACACACACACACACGGGAGTTGCGTTGCAAGTAAGCCCCTTGTACTAAGGGTTGCCAACCCCCCCACACACACCCGGAGTGAATGTTGTGGTTGCTCTGTAGCTGCTTCCATTGAGGCACATGAATTCAATTATAAAACAGCGCCACCTTTGACGCGACGCCACAACAAAGCCATGCAGCATTGTGGCAAGGGCGGAACCAGAGGCATGGATAGGCAATGCCAGCTGTTGGTAAATAACATGCTCATGGCCATTGCCATGGCTCTAATGAAACATTTTTTTTTTTTTTTTGGCCAAATTTGAGTTTGGCGGGTGAAGGCGACAAAACTTGTTAATTTTATGCAGCACACAGACGGACAGACACACAGTCAGAGTCCTCCGGCAGGACACACTGTCAGGCTGTCTGTGTCGCAGTTACACTTCCTGCGGCATTTGCATATTCATTTCGTTTTTTGTTTTCGTTAGACCTGAAAAATCAAACAGTAAAACTAGCAAATATGCCCACAATGTATAGGTACAAAAAGTGAATGCCTAAGGGAAGTTAACATTTTGTAACCGCAGGTTAGAAAAGCAATACGCCCCAGCCACGCCCCTAACGGCTGCTAGTAGGTAGTAGTAGTAGTGAGGAGTCGCTCACCTGCCGCCAAATGGCAAAAAAACATAAATTATACAAACAAAAGGCCAAAAGGCGTCGTCCAACGTTGCAAAGTCGACGGCCCACTTGACACCTCATAATAAAATTAAGTATACGCCACTCGAGCCCCCCCCACCATTCGCTCGAGTCAGCGTGCTGCCTGGTGCCTGCTGCCCGTGGCCGTTGTTTATGCGCTCGCCAGGAGGTCCGTAGGAGACACCGGCAGCCGGCAGGAAAACACGGAGTGTAGTCCTTCAGCTTGAGCCTCAGCTTTTAGCTTTCAGTTTACAGTTTTCAGTTTTGCCTTTGAAGTTTATTTGCGTATTTCAAGTGCGGCGCCCGCCGCTCATTTCAATATCTTCAAGCGCGCCCAGTTGTTGTTTCCATTGTCCTTGTTGTTGTTGTTGTTGTTGTTGTTGTTTTTGTTGTTTTAGCTGTTAGTTATTGTCCTGTGTTGCAGTTGGGGCATTTTGCTGCTGCTACTGCTACTGCTGCCTGGCAATTGTTTAACAAGTTGTTGTCAGTTATAATGAATTTTAAATTAAGTTGTTATTGTTGCCGGCATTAAACGATTCTGCCTCGGTTTTTTGTCTGCTGCCTTTGTTATTGCTGTTGCGGAAGCTGTTTATTTGCATAATAAAGGACACTACTAATATTAATTAACTTGCAGCAGCCAGTTGCCTGCTTTTCCGCATTTTAATTAAAAAACTAACAAAAAAGTTTCAAAATCGAATGCAGAATAGAAATATGCCAGAGATTGGGAATTTTTCATATTTATTTAGTATGGTTAGTAGATATTGAAATTGAATATAATTCATTAAGAGTTCTAAGCAACAAAATTAAAATTTATTAAACGTGTTCAATTGTCTGTAAGAGGCAACAATCGACCCGATCTAGTCATGTCCTCTCCTCTCCGCCGTATGAACATGCTGAACTCAGAAACTATAAGTTGTTAAATAATTTATATTTCAATCAAATCTTTAGGTTCAAATTTGATTTCCTATAAAAATACCAAAAAGATAATTAAGTATTCAGTTTGCTCTGCTGTCAATAATATGATTTAATTCTTTTTTATTTGTATTTTTATTCAGTTAGTTCTGCTACTATTAATATGACTTAAATCATTTTTATTTGTATATAATATATAATAACATATATATTTCAGAATAGTGCAAAATATATTATAGAAAATGCTTAGGCATAGATTTTAATAAAGGTTTTTCAATTTTAACGAGGCTGAAAACACTTTCTAACAAATTTGCATATATTTTAGTTATAGCTAAGAATGACTATAATTTATGACTGTTATTATAAAATTACTTTGTGTTATTTTTATGTGAACTGCTATATGTTTAAGCTCAATGGGCAGCTTCTAAAACAAACGTAGTGAAATATTTCTAAGCATGCAATGGACTTAAAGTAAACAAACACACAAAGTGCCCCTCAACCCCTCTCTGTAATGCAACAAACTATTTGCACAGATGCCTGGAATACAACTACGACTAGGACTACAATTACAACTACTGCAACAAATCCAACTGAAACGATACGACTTTATCTGCATACCTACTCTACTCTCTACAGTTCGGACTACAAACATCCAGATTAAATCCTTTCAAAATAACTACGCAAACGAGTAGCATATGCAAATGCTGGGTCTACAACAACAAGTACAACAACATTTTGCATTACTCAGATTGCCAATCGCCCAACCATAGAATTGCACTTCTCTGCATGTACCGAAAAGTTTTTGGCTTCCAGCTCATTTGTTGGTCATACCACGGAGCATGGTAAAGTACGAATAGGATGTGTTCAGCAATCTCTGAAACGCGGCCAAAGTCATGGGGTAAATGTGGCCCGCTTTTATCTGAAAATGAAATGAAATGGAGCGCATACATAAAACCTACGATTAGAATCTGCCAAATGAAATGCAAGCTAAATCACAAAACGACATCCACCCAAAACCACTACACTCCAAACCCCCCCCAGATCCACCCGCACTCACCAGCAGAGGCCTTTGCGTGTGCATTAGAAAGATCAGAAGGGTGCTCTGAAAACGCACTCCGCTTTCATACCAGGGCACATTGTATACCGCCAGCGAAACACACTCATTCTGCAAAAAAAAAAAATGAGTCCGTAACTAAAATCAGTTGCTCCACGCATCCAAAGAACCACGCACCTCATAAAGCAAATCATTGGTCCGATTATATGTATTGTATAGCACACAGAGCGCAGTCATGCAGAATGACACAACTGCGATCATTGAAATGAACGAAGTGGTCTACTCATATAAAAAGATATCAAATTTATTACAAATATTCAAATAAGACTGACAATATAAATAAATAAAATACTCTTGCAGTGGTTTGTGCAACATGTGGGTTCTTAGTATGTCAAGAAGTAAATTTCTCATTTCAATCTATGAATTCTGAAATCATATTAATCATTTTTTTCATAACATTGACAGTTGTGGTACAACTTCTACTCTGACAATTTTATCCAATCTATGAAATCTGAAATCATATACATCATTTTTTCATTTAAAAATTGTAGTCAACTTCTACTGACGCTGACAATTTTATCAAGACTGATTGGTATTACTTGGCCAATAAAAACCAGCTAGTCTGCCTGACTTGACCATGTTTACATGTCAATATAACACCCACTGCAAGGGCATACATAAATATTAAAAGCAGTCTTACAATATTGAGGCACATCAGCTGCATTGCGATGATGGAGTGAAAAATAATTGAGTCGATTGCCAAAATGAAGGCGGAAACTGCTTCAAGCTGACGCACATAACTGGCATAGGAATAGGATTGAGTTTTGAGCTAATTCCAAATGGAATTCAAATACATACTTCATCACAGTGATATAACAACGTATGCAGGTGTTTAGCATCTGGAAACGGTGCTCCTTCTCAGGGAGCAATGCAATCCGCGATAGCTTGTAAATCAAAATCTTAAGCATTGTCTTGGCAAAGAGAACGAAGGCGATAAACAGACTGATAAAGGGCATGTACAACATGGGAATGAACACGATGAGTGTCACCTCCAGCAAATGGACGATCTCATAGATGGGGCTCCGAAGCGTGTCCACTCCGGGCAGTGTAATTCCAACAAGATGAGCTATATTCCAATTGGATTCGAGGGTTAAAATTAATGCAAATTAAAATGGAATCCGCTTACTGCGAGGTTCATGGAAAAAGCTATAGATTAGCACGCCGGCTAGGTTGAAGGCGCCGAGGCCCATGTTGAAGATGGCTATTTTACGTGACTCCCGCGTTGCCATAGCAAGCATTTGCTGGCTGTGCACGTCACCCGACGTCTCAATCTGGCGATACAATTGCGTCACGAAAACCAGAAATTTCTCGATATCCTTGTGATTCCGGATGACAAGCAGTGTGCGCAGCACTCCATTAAAAATGCCCGCGAAAAGGCAAAAATTGAACATGAGCACGGGCAGATCCTTTCTCATGGACAACAAATCAAAGGTCATCATTACGGCCAGCACACAAGCAGACACCACGATCGCCGACCTCCTCCACTTGGTCGCTGCGGTTGGATAGAGTATCGCAAAACGCCTCCAATGGCCCACATCAATGGCCACTAAGTCAACATCCATTCTTTAATCTTTTTTTTAACTGTATTTCTTTCCGGTTTAGTGTAGTCGAGTGCTTGGTCCACTTGATACTCTGGCCGTAAACTGCTTGCCAAATGCCTTTTATTTCGCCAATTGACGCCACAATTGGCCTTGGCCAACTGTCCCCTTCGATAATAGGCGTTGCTTTTAGCCTATAATTTTCAAAATTGCCGCATTGCATAGCCATTTTTCTGGGTGTTAGTTGGTCAATTGAAAATGCAATTGCAGCTGGTAAATCTATTCAAATATATTTAATTCCTGCCTTAGCCCTATAATAATTGACAGGTTATATAATAATTCGAAAGGTGGCCTACAGACACGAGGATTTTGCAATATGTGACTGTTGGTTTGTTCGATGAGTATGGAATTGCTGTTGGTGTCTTTTCCACTAATTACACATTTGTATTACAATTTCAATTTTCAAGGTTGTGGCGACACTACGTAATTAATTGCTTTACATTTTATAAGCCTTGAGAATATTTTGTAATTAATCATATGGCTTAGAGAGACCCCTAAAACTACCTGCACCTCAACTGAAATATATATAAATTGTACAATTATTCAGAAATACCAAATAGTTATAGAATTTAAAGCATAAGTGACTAGATTTTTATCAAAAAAAAAATGTTATACCTTAAAATTGTTAATATAGTTTACAATGAAGCAAACAGAAGAAAAACTTCAACGTCCCCAAAAGGTAAATATTTATAAAACAGGATCAAAGTGAAATCGTTCTTCCGCCTTTTCATCTATCTGGCTGAAAACTTAATTTTGGGATTATAATATTATTACTAGCCTCTCACGTGCATTTGATTTAACCTGTTTTGCGTATCATTTAATCGAGCTCTCTTGGATGGAACCATTTTTCTTGTAGCTGTAAAAATATCGCCTCTTTTTTTTATGCCCGGCTTTGTCCTTTTAATATGCAAATACCCATTTTATTTAAGCATCGATTTTCCAGCACATGCGAACGTGAACGGCTCAGCAAGACATCATCAGGACAAAATGTGCGATTCTCCTGACATGGCGAAAAGTTAACGAGGCGATAACGTGGCCAGCAGGAATCAGGCAGTCAGCCAGTCAGCCAGTCAAGCAGTCAGTGGGCCAAGGAGCCAGGCGTTTGCCGGCATGACTTATTAAACAATAAAACCGGATTATCCGTAAACAACTGAGCAAACATGCCAGTGCCAAATATTTGGAACGGGCATTCCGCTTATCATGCATTAAGGGAACGGACAGCGGCCAGAGACAACACCATGCAGAAAGAACAAGGAAGATATACAGAGAGAGAGAGAGAGAGAAAGAGAAAGAGAGAGAGAGTGAGAGTGGACAAAAAAAAAACAATATAAAAATCAACAAGCGAGTAGCATAACATAATTCAGCAACAATGCCAGCTCAGCAAATACGGTGGGGAATTAAAATAAGTCGGGTAGGACCAGGGAACAGAGGTGACCCCAGTTTGGGGAGGATGGCAGGCAGTACCGTGCCCATAAAGGCACACATTATGGCCACTTAACCGCGCGTTATGCCGCAAAAGGCAAAGGACAAAGCCAAAAGCTCAAGCCAGGCTGGCTTGGGTGCTTGTGTTCTTGCCTCATTGTGAGCGGGTGTGTGTGTGAATGTGTGTGTGTGTGTGATTGTGAGTGTTTGCCAACGTCTGTGTCGTATGCGCAATATTTTGTACAAACATGACCAATATCAAAGCCCCGACCAAAGCAAACACACCCCCTTTACCCACCCTTACACTGGCAAATATGCAATGCCATCAACAGCTGCTCATGCGACGCATTGCACATAAATCAAAGGACAGCTTTTTTGTGGTGCGTAGAGGAGGGGAGGCTGGGAGCAAAAATGCATTTTCTGTGCATTTTGGAAGTTTTTGCTTGTGGACAATGGCCATATTTATTATAAATTAAAGCTAAGCCCTGCAAATGTACGACATTTAATTATCACATTTTCTATAGGGCTTTGCAACAATTCAGCAGCACATATCAAAGCCACACACACACACAGCCAGAGGCATGTTGAGTGCCGTTTAACCCTATAAACCACATGATGACATTAATTACGTGTACTTTTACTTGGCTTGGGTCCAATGCCAAGCTGAAATTCTATAAAATTAATATCAAGTAATTAACAGCAGATTCCACTGGCAAGTGACGTGATTTAAAGTCAGTTAGCCAGCCAGCAAGCTGCCCCTTATTGCTGCCGCCTCCCAATTGTGTGGGCGTGTCAATATTGACTTTAGCACTAATGTCGCCTACAGTTGTGCGACTGGTTGTGGGCGATTTCTAAGCAGCTTTTGCCAATTAAGCGGCTCACTGGGCTTATTTTAGATCTGGCTATATGAGAGAGAAATAGAAATGCCTTGAAAACTGAAATTGCTTTGCTAAGCTTCTAATTTGGCATTTGCTCATTGTTAAAAGTAAGTCACAAACTAGAGATGAGCGTGTGACCCGACTATAGCCAGTTCGTGAGAGGTATAACTTAATCTAAGGCATAATGTATATATTTTCCAAATAAATATCACAATAGTTAAAATATATATTTTTTATTTTATATAAAACACTTTTGTTCCTTGTATACGAAAAATATATATATAGTTATATATAATAAATAAATTTTATAATAATAATATCTTTCCAACAAATCACTACTATATACTATATATGCCATTAATACAGATAGTCATTTTCTATAGCATTTTAAAGCCTAATAAAATTTGACACGAAACCATCTCTAATCGATGGTAAGTTTTTCATCAGCTGGTCGCTTTTAGCAAAAGACGCCCTCAGTTTAGACTCTTACAGGGGGGGTACTCAACAAGCATGGCTAATTCGGCTTAGTTTTGTTAACGATTTGCAAACATGTGTGACGCAATAGCAGTGTTACATACATATGTACAAATAACTTCAGTTTCATTTCTAGAGAGAGCAACCCCCCCTCTGGCAACACGATAAGCAACAAAAGAAATTTTGCTTTGATGATATCTAAACACGCTATTTTCGAGGCCAAACAAAACACAGTTATTCTGATATATGGCTTACTGACTTATGCATGAGTAAGTCAGTTGCGGATAATAGAATGTGATTGTTTACCAAAAAAAAAAAACAAAAAAAAAAACAAATAGCTCAAGTTAGACCTCTCATATATATATATATATATATATATATATATATGAGATAAGTTCTCTTAATATTCGTACTTACTTTATTAAAGAGCGTTCAGCAAAAGCGCAGTTAGCAAAAAATTGAAAACTAACCAAATAATTGTGTTACGAGCCAAATATAAAATAATTTAGATAAAAATCGGATACACTTGAAGGATTTGTTGTGTAAAAAGGCGTTTTTATGAAAATAAAAATGAGGTTATAATTAAAGTTTATACAAATTATAATCATATAAACAATATTTATTATAGAATCTTATCATAAAGCTGGAGTAAATATTACCTTTAATTATTGTTATTGAGATAAGTATATATATATATATATAGATTAAATACATACAAAAACAATAATAATCTTCGGGGATGCAGTTAGTCACATCCGCTTTATGTACAATAAGAAAGAAGCAGTAATTTTCAATCTGCAGAGTGAAGCGGTAAGGTATCCATAAATATATTATTTGATGCAGACCACAAAAAAACTATATTGCTTAATGGACTATATTTAGTTTTAATATATGTATTTCTATATTTGTGATAATTTTGCATTGGTACAGTCAGGGTGCACTCAGATTACTCACTAGGTGCACAATCATATAAAAAAAACTAAGAACATAAGCAAATGTAAAAAATATATATACAATTTATGTGTAATAATTGTCATATTAAATTCAACTGTGCTGAGATTGTGCGAGCTTGTTGAGGTAATCCTGATGTGACACCCGTAGAAATTTATGAGATCAGCTAGGGTAAATTGCAGCCAACCTGAGTGACTACCTTGGCGGCCACGTCGCAACCATGGTACATACACTCGCTCAGTGAATGCTTCTTTAGCCAGTCGTGGAAGAAGGCGGCGACAAAAGCATCACCGGCGCCCGTTGCATCCACCACATACTCGGCGGTTTGTGCCCGATATTCCTCGAATCTTATGGCGCCAGGTGGCGAGAGCTCAGCCACATAGTTAGTGACAAGCAGTACGCCACTTGCTCCATTGGTGATCACTATGATCTTTTTGCTCGATTCCAGTAGATTTCGCGCCAACTGCTCCACATTCTCGCAGCCAGACATGCTGGACAGCTCCTCGAACTCCTGCCGATTGCCGAATATGAATAAAGCACGCTCTGCCAGCTCCATCATCTTTTCAAAGTTCTGTCTAACAATGTGGGGTGCACTGAGATTTAATGCCAAGTGACGTCGTTCCCTTACCAAATTATTCAAAATATAATCACAGACCTCCTCTCGCTGCGGCACAAAGAAGCCCTCAATATAGAGTATTTGCTTGCGTTCGATGGAACGCAGAAACGACTCTGACTTGTGCACTGCGGCATGTCTGAGACCGATGGCAGAGAAGTTGGCGGATGCACCAATGCAGGCATAGAGTGTGGGATTATCTTTGTGCATCAAGCACAAACACTGTCCCGTCGGGACATCCTCAATCGTCTGCAGGCGCGCTTCAATACCCCGCTCTTGAATAAGGGAGCTCACTTGCTCGCCAGTCTTGTCCGCCCCAATGGCACCAAAGAACTGGGCCACTGTGCCCAATTGCTTCAGAATTCGGACAGTGTTTAACGCTGAACCACCCAGATTGTACTGACATGTAGATCTGATGTGTTTACAAACAAACAATTAACATAAGATTGCAAAATAGAAGAAGAATGTTACCCACCCGCTGGACGCCTCCGTCGTCATGTTATTTAGCTTCTCCATATCCATTTCGCCCTTAGAGCCCAGTGTGATCTCGAAACGCTCGGGGAGCTCCAGATCCTGTAGTTCCACAACGCGATCCAGCAGCACATTGCCAAAGCAAACGATCATCCGTGGCCTAAAAAGTACTTCCCAGTTAGTCACAGTCGCTTCAAGTCGGGGAAAAACCACTCCACCAAATGAACTTGTACTCACGTGTGGTAACCAACATGTGTGCCGTCGGCTCCAAATAATTTTGCATAGGCATTATGCAAGTACTCCATTGTATTGAATTTTCACTACACGCGACTAACTCGAGATTTTCCCAACGATGACGCCGATTCACACAGCATTCGCTCCACTTCAAATCAATGGTCCGTGATACGTCGCCCGTAGTCCGTCACTTCCGTCAGTCAGCGACAAACTGAATGCTAGAGCCGGTTTCCATAGCCGTATTTATCGCCATGCGCTGCTTTCCATGGTGAGCAACCAGCTCTCCGTGTCTTTCTTCTCTCTGTTATTACAAAAATAACGTTTCAAACTCGATTTGTGTTTCGGTTTCTGTTCTTTTTGTAGTTGTTCTTTCTCATATTTATAGATTTTTACTTCTTTTGTGTAGGCTTCTTTGCTGCTTATTCTTACAACAGTAAGCTTTTTCCGCTTTCTTATGAATCTTAGGCCGTGTCACCCTGTGTGATTTTTAAAGATCAATTCAAAATGCCAAGCATTCGATAAATTGCTCAATTACACACATTATTCACAAATAATAGTGAGCATATAAATAATACAAAAAAATGATTTTAATTGCGTTATTATTCGACGCGGTCGTTTCAGTGGACTCAGCTGTTCGCTTTGTTTGTTTACATAGAAGAAGAAGAAGCAGCTTTATCTAGTTGCCGGCAAAACAAGTTTCTAGCGTAAAAGCTTTTGGTTTGACTGAGCTTTCCTAAATGGCGATGCCAACTCGGGGCAAAGTTAAAAAGCCGTTGAAAGAGTTTTAATTTATAATTTAAATAAATAAAGGTCATGCAAAAAATTTAGATTGTTTTAACATAAATAGAAAATTTCACAGCGTCAATAATATTTTAAATAAGTTATAAATAAAATATTTAATTAATACATTTTAATTTAAATCAATTATGGGAGAAATAATTCTGATTCACTAAACAAAGAATAATTTTTACAAGAGATACAATTTTAAAACAATTGTGGGAATTACAATTCTAATTTATAAATATGGGGATCCACTGGGTCAAAAATAATTAAAATACAAATAACATAAAGAGCAGTAAAATGATTTGATATTGTTTCGCAGGCAGAAAAAGCACCAGATGGGAGGAAAAATGTCTGCAACAGATATAAAATTTATCACGGCATTGGGGCTTTTCAGAAGGCATTCAACCGTTCTGCTTTGGGGTTTGCCCAACACCGAAAAATTCCCCTCGGTATAACATGCATTCACATAATTGCAGCTTGGTCATCAGATCTCTCTCTCTCTCTCTGTCTCTCTCTCTCTCTCTTTCTCAGCTTTTAGCTCTCATCTCTTAACTTGTCTTTAAAGCTTAATCTGTGCACGTGAGCCGAAAAGCGACGCACTCCAAGCGGACGCAGGGAAAAGCATGTTTGCAAATTAAACTTTGGACCGTACATTGAACATTGGAATGTTAGTTTCATGGCAATGGCAACCTGTTGACCAATATATATATATATATATATACAAAATATGCAGACGTGAAATTGTGCGTTTTTCTGCTCGTCATTTGAGTCAATGTTTCGTTGAATTCAAAAACCTGTCTTGGTCGCCATGCAGCGACCGTCTGTTGAGTGGCAAGTCTTTGACTCATCCTGACCATGTATTTCTACGCTGTGCTTTTGGGCCATGACTCAGCAGTTGTGCCATTTATATGGCTGCTGAATGCAACAGTTGCCGGCCACGCGGCGTCCACTTGCTTATGCGGCAGCAATGGGGCTCAATAACAATGACTACATGAAACCCCGACCCAAATGTAATCAGGCCCATCATGCAGCAATTGCATGCAG
This sequence comes from Drosophila longiperda, assembly GCA_035042125.1. Lineage (NCBI taxonomy): Eukaryota > Metazoa > Arthropoda > Insecta > Diptera > Drosophilidae > Drosophila > Drosophila longiperda. Next base: position 14,289,728 of record JAWNLV010000107.1, read on the forward strand.
CTAGAACCAGCTAAAAATGCGCTCTAATTTATTATTGTTCATAGCACTCATAGTTTATTTATAGCTAAGTAAGTTGTAAACAACTGGGCGTGGCTTAGAGCCAAGTTCATTGGCCAATTTCGACGTTTCGATTTGGCGCTCAAATTTGATGTGGTGTGATTTTACAGAATATTGCAATTTATTATTAACGCTTTTTTTGGCTTTTAGCTGGCTAAGCGAAATTTTGCAAGCCGTGTTTTTATTTCTGCGCAGCAAGTTAACAATATTTATATTTAGATTTTAGATAGGTCAGTGCTCATGCAGATCACAGGTGATTAACCTGATTCTCTTTAATGTCAGCCAAGTTGCTGAGCTGTGAATTTAAATACCCCGAAAGGGGTATAACATGTAACTTATATATACATATATATATATATATATATATACTCTTGAGCAGCATCGGTAGCCGTGTCCGATCTCAGTTCTCATAAGCAATACGCAGACGCAGTTCATCGATCCTTTTTGTCGATAAATTACATCACTTTTAAAATTATATCTAAAAATTTAATTACGTTTGAATGTGAAAAACCTACTCTATATATTGAAGTTCTTTACAGTTGTGTTAAGGGTATCACCTATTCGAGTTTTCACGACTGAAGAATTCTTACCTGTTTTCTTTGTTTTTTTAGAAGAGAGTTCATTGATTTTGTTTTTCAGAAATTTTGCACATTAAATTTACAAATCATATTACACCTATTTCCAAGAAGTTCATTTAACTCGTCAACGTTTTCCTTATTGGTGTGAAATCATTGGCTTTAACTGTGGGAACGGATTTTCATTATTCATAATCAATTTGTTTCATTGGTTACTAGATTTTGTGGTCGAGATTAAATTGTATTGCGTAAAGTGGTTGACGACTCGTCGATAAGTGTGCCCTGAGAAATCAGAAAACCTGCTCCCTATTCCTCAAATATCCCTTTTGATAAAACTTGTTGCGTAAATTGCTTTTGTACTTATTATATATGTTAAACTGTAGTTAAACAAATTTATGTTTTAATCTACAATCTTCTGGGCAGCTGGTGACTTTTGAAGCTTGTTATTCTACCTTAATAACAAAGGAAATACTCTTCACCCTTTGTCAACAACACCAAAAACCCAAAAAAAAAACAAATAAATAAATATAAATAAAAAATGTTGCTGGCGAATCGAAAATGACAAAAATAATTCATGAAAAATGTGCATTAGTAATCTGAAAATATGCGCGGTAGTTGAACCCCTGCCATCAGCAACTGCGTATTTGTTAAAGCCAAATCAGCAGATTGACAATAATGATTTCAATTAAGTGAATTGCCGACAACAATGTCCAATTTAATAGTTCCTGGCTGATACTGAATTTTGCATATGTACTTTTCAATACTTAATTATCAGATGCATAATCATCATATTTTATTTGAAATCATCTTTATTTTATTTTGAATTTTCTTGCGGCTCTTTGCTTGCTTTTTGGAATCGTTCCAAATTTTGTGCACCCCCCAGACTGTGAATGGTTTCATTCACTAAATTTCGAGTGAAATGAATAATAAACTTGTATTCAATTTCACGTATATATATATCGGACGCACGCCCGGCACACTTATTAATTAAACAATAAGACTACGCATAAAGGAATTAACATCAAGTATACGTCAGTCACTGTGGTCAGGATTGATTGCATATCAACACATACGTTCATGTTTCATACGTATTAAGTGTTTGAATCACTACCACGACCCGTTGACAGTTTTGGCCCACAGCCAAGTGCATGACCAAAAAACGAGATGGTTAGCTGGAAATTCATTGAGTTCGCGTGAAATGCGAGTGGCGGAAATTGTTTAAAGTCAAAAAAAAATAATTTAACACATAATTAATTGGTACAATTTTGGCAACTAAGTTCAATTTTCCCGAAATTCTATGACCAAACAAATTTTATAGAACACTTAAAGACAATTTTTAAATTTCAATGAAATGATTAGTCAAATCGAGTGAGTGACAGTAAAATACTTAACGTGTACCTTGATTTTCTCAGAGTGACATTGAAATGAGCTTGAACTCGAAAGACGCGTCTTTTATCAAAAGTCAAAGTCGGACCCAGAAGGAGGCGGTAAGCCGAAACCATAAATACGATCGCTAATCGATCAAATTAACGGAAATCTGTGGTCACTAACCAAAAAAAAAGGCATAAATATGAGAACGAAAAATAAGGTGCTGATGTATTCACATTGGTGTGTTAACGGAGAATAAAAGCGAGCTTTACTTGGAAAAAAAAACCACACACACGCACGCAACCACAGCGATAACGCGAGAGAGCGAGAGAGGGAGAAAGATCGAGAGAGTAAGAGCGTTACTTACGCCGGCTGGCCTCTGACAACTGTTGCGTGAGCAGGCCTGAAAGCTTTAGCTGCAGAGAGAGTAAGCAAAATCTTGCGCTCTTCTTGTGAAATTCGCTGGCGACGAGCGGGCAGCTATAAAAGCGCTGGCTCCACACTGAGTGGTATTCATTGTGAAATTGAAAATCAAAATTGAAACAAGCACAGCGCAACACGGTTGAGCGGATTTCAAAACGTGCAGTGACAACGTGAAAAGAATTTCATAAGCAAAAGTTAATAGAGCGCAAATTGCCACCAAAAAAAGAAAATAAAAAGCTATATTAACTGAAGACAAACAAAATCATAAACAAACAATCAAAAAACAAAGCAGTGGCAGAAATAAGCCAAAAAGTGTACGAAAACCAAACATTAAAAGTGCCAACAATAGCTACGAAAATAGCTCAAGCTCAAGTGATAAGCACAGAAATTAACAAATCCAAAATGGTCGTTGAGGAATCAGTCAACCTTCATCACTTCACACAACAACAACAACACTACCATAACCTAGAAATGAAACTCGATATGGAGCTGGCCGAGTGCGCCATGCCGATTGGACGTATCGTTAAGGCGGCTCTGCTGCGAGCCCAAACCGAATCTCGAGTAATTGTCGGCCTCTCTGAAGCAATCAATGTGCTCTCCAATTCACCGGAGGGTTCGCTCTTCTGTCTGATGGCGGAGCCCAAGGCTGGTGATTCTGCCACTCACATGCACGAGGTGCTACTAGAGGCGTTCTGCTATGAGAACGACATCTATGTGATCAAAGTCGACGATGCCACTAAGTTGAGCCGCATTTTGGGCCATGAGAGCGTCGAGTCGTGCTGCCTAGTGCAGAAGACCTGGGGCGGCGAGCAGAGCGAGGAGCAGCTGAATAAGGCCGAGAATCAACTGGTCGACTACTGCGAGGTTCACTGGGATGCCCCGCAGCAGCCCATTGTCCAGTTGCCCGTGGTCTAAGCGAGAGAGCGATACAGACTATAAGTTGAACAGCCCATCACAGTGGGGCAACTATTGGTTTAAATGGAAGAAAACAACAACCAGTTAACAATCGGATGAAACACCCGAACGTTTGGAGAGTTCTGCGGAAACCGACGTTGGGGCACATCCCAATTACAAATATATATTTCAAACAATATATATGCATATACATTCATAGTATATGTGTATAAGTGTATATACAATGAATGGAGAAGGAGGAGGAGCAGCAGCAGCAGTGAAAGCAGATGGCCAATTACTCTGGTTTAGAGAGCGACAGATAAAGAGAGGTAGATGGAGAGGGAGTAAGACGACGACCTTCGTTGGAGACGAGAATGTAAAATATAACTTGCAGCAAACAGCAACAACAAAAACAACAACAACACCAACAGCAGCAACCTGCGGAAGTACAAACACTCTCTTCACCTCAAACACTCTCTTCACCTCAATCTCTCTTCGATCTGGCAACAATTTCACCGCGTGACCAGCTGCCAATTTTTTTTATTTATGATAATGGCGTTTATGTTGTGCATTGCACAGATCTATGAAATAAATTGTAATTGTTCATAATAGGGGAAAAAAACCAAAATCAAAAATTGCAATTTGTAATTAGAATTTAAAGTTTTGTTATGTTAGCTTTTCACATAACTGGTAGCTATTGTAATACATCAAAACAACAATAAAATGTAATTTAATCTTAAGCATAAAAACACAAGAATTCTATGAAAAAAAAAAAAAATTAATAAAAATTCCAAAAATAAAACAAACAACTCTTATTTTTTATCTTTGTCAAATTTTTCAGCGCATTAATTTTACAGTAAATTATGAACTTCCGCCAAACATATTGACATCGAATGACTTACAGTTGAATACCATAAAACTGATTATAAAACCAAAAAAAAAAACGTCCACAATCTATGAGGCACTTTACGGTATTCCCCGTATTTCCAGTGAATCGTCAACGAGGGCGCGTTATTATCAATATAATTGAGGCACACACACATATATATAAATATATACACACTTATAATACATATAAATGAATGCAATAAACTCGCTGTAAGCAAGTCACAACTCTCCCAGCGAGCCCCACAAATTTGCCAAGCCATTTAAACTGTCGTTTTTTATGAGCAACGTCATAAAATTGTTAATATAATCAATACCTGACATCGTGCAATGCCATTTGGAAAGATTTCTTTGCTGATCTCCGTACAAAATTCCATGAGATGATTAAATGGGTTTGCTGCTCTAGATATCAGTTGGGCTAAGAACCTGCTTTTCGGGAGGAAAACAAGAAATTACACACACACGTACACAACTTTTTCTAGGGGTATCTAATTAAAATATATATATAAATTTAAAAAAATATATATATAAATATATATATTAAAATATATATATAAATTATTTGAAGTTCAATTATTTTATTATTGACAACTTTGTTAGCACATTACAAACATCTTGACGTCAATCGAATTGAATTATGAAATTGTTTACATTACAAATTAAAATCTTTAGAAAACTAATTAGCCCCAAATTACTACTTGCACAGTTCGATCTGCTTGAAACAAACGTTATTATTATTTTAAATCATTTTAAGTAAATATTTTGTTTTGCTTTGATTGCTTAACATTGCTTGCTTTGCCATTATTCATGAGAATTTTTTCACCCTTTCAGCGTTAATTCCATTGAAAACTCTTTTGTTCAATATAAAGTCTATACTATAGCAAGTCACGCAGCGTAATGAGTAATATATACAGGGGGGAAATCCGAATCCCCATACACACGCCTATGCAAATGTGGGCTATATGAAATTGTCGGGTACTTCACATTTATCAAAATTGTTTCACTGTTTGCGCAGAGCATCAGGCGTGACTTGCATGATGCCGATTATTTGGAGACTTCGGACCGATGCTTGGGGCGCCCCTTGTCGACTGCCAAGGCGAACAACCCGATTCGCACCCAAAGAGTCAGAGTGCTAACTTCAACGCTAGTGGTGATGTCGCTGAAGGTAATGATTCATATTGAATATAGCTGCGGGTATTTGGTGCTAGCCCCAGAATTAGCATAATCTCGTGTCATATACTAAATAAAATACCCGTTACCCAGTCAAACGATCTAGCCAAATAGTTAACCTTAATAAACGGCTCAGCTGAGCTGGCTCAATGATGTTACCCACCCAATGCAACATGGATGCCAACAGCAACTTATGTGACTGCTTTGAAAACGTGATAATTGCTAGACGGACACTGAAAGTCCCCTTCCCACCTCTCAGACATTGGTGAGCTCCTCCAGTGAATGTCAATTAAATCTAGTTAAAACTAGTGCGTGCTTAATTTAAGTATGTATTTACTGTAAATACTCAATCGCAATTCTAATTTACCGGGCAAACATGTTTTTGCTTGTATTTATAAATATTATTATATTATTTGCATACGAGTTTTGTCTGAGTCTATTTAGTGTCGTTTTTCCCAGAATAATAATAAATCAAAAACAATAACAATAAAAAGCAGTGGCTTATCAGTGTTCTGAGTTCCCTCATATAAAACTTACACGCTTCACAATATTTGTGAAGATACTCTGAGAATTTCTATTGAATTTTTTACTGAAAATGATAACAGCGTTTTATTCTTTTCAGTCAAAACTGACCTGCTTTCACAAAATCATAGTCAATCAATTCTGTTTGCTGTAAATATAAGCAGAAAAACAGAAAAAACCCATAAATATTCCAAAAAATATGTATATTATCTGAATGTCTGCCTATAATTAATTGAACTGTTTTGTGTCAAGTCGTGATAAATGCCAAAATTTCCACAACTTATCAAACACTGTTGTTGTTTTTGTTACAATTTGTCTACCACGCATATTTTGATTGTTTAGTTAATTGTATTAAACCGTTGAACCTGTCACCTGCTCAATGACTGAGTGAGAGAGAATCGAAGCTGCGCAATATTGAAGAGAGAGTCGCAAGTGGAATTGTTGTGAATGAAAAACCAGTTTTGTAACTTACACACACAGACACACACACATTCAAACATTACATAAGGGAAACCACACTTTGAAATTACAAACAGAGACTTATATATATAAAAGTAATTAAAATAATGCACTCATATGGTGAAATTCCAGCTAATATTATAATTAAAGAACACAAGGTCATCAGTATATCAAATATTTACTAGAAGTCGACCTCATTTGCATGGTGGGCAATCTAAATTTATATTTCTTTTCATATTTATCAAATAAATAAGCGTGTAGAATCGCGAACTGAAGAATAAAAGTTAAGTAATCCGTTCTCAATTTACACTGTCTATATATACATTCATTAATTCCTATCTTTCTCTCTCTCTCTTTCACTCTATCTCTCTCTCTCTCTCTTCCTCTCTTTGCCCCTCTTTATTTCTCTCACAACATGATTTAATGAATTTTTGTCTACTACTGATTTGCTTTATTAGCACAGTTAACAAATCGAAATAAACCAATGGAAATGTTACCTTTTATCTTGCTTGCTCTGCTTAAACAAAATTTTTGGAAAAATTCCTCCTTATCTAAAAATACGTATAAGAATTCAAAACATGTGCAACACGTGCCAAGTAAACAAATAATACATTTAAAATTGAGTTTAAGCCAATTTAATATTAAACATATGCAGTTAAGAGTCGAGCTGACCTGCATTAACTTAGCCAAGCAAATAATGTAGCTCAACAATGTGGGAAACTTGCCAAATTATTATTATTTTTCAGAATGTGATAAGAATGTTTGTTTCGGTTTTTAATCAAACATTTCTGTGGAACAGCACCAATTTTTTCTTGTTTTTTTTTTTGTTTAATATTTAACAAATGAATGTGTTATGTGTGATAAGCAAATCACATCTCTCGTTTTATATTTAGTTTATAATTGAACAATTAGTCGCTAACAATAAAACTAAATAAATAAATGTACAAATATACTAGGTACCTCTGGGATTGCTATTTTTTGTATATTCATTTTATCAATGCGCCATTTATAAATCTTAAAACGCAGTTGCACCTATGGCTCGCAATTTTCCATTGATTGATAGAAATGGCTACGAAGTAAGCCCGAACAGAGCCAAATTAGCACCACGCTTTCATTTGTGAAATTGCGTGTGTACTTAATAAAATAGATTTGCTGTCTGCTATCTAACTAGTGCTCTACTATTTAATATTTTTATACACAATACCTGTTAAAAACTGCTAGAGCAAACAATATGTCGCGTAATATTATTTAACAACCCGTTATAGACTTCCAGAACTAGTGGACAACAATGATATATGTTTCTATAAACGTTTCTTAATAGTAAACAAAAATTACAATCATTGAATTTGAGATAAGTAAATTTTTTTTTTCTACTATTACATCTAAAAGTCAAAACTATTTAACAAAAAAATTGACAGCACTGATCATATTAATCAATTATTTTGGTAATTTAGTGCTTTAGATAGTCTTAAATGTATATAATAAATAATTAGTTGGGTTTAAAATACTAATACTTCACATATAGTGTTTATACAAATGTAATCTTACATAAGAAAAAGTAATAAGCCATACATTTATAATATAATATAGTATTTATTTATTTTTAACACAAAAAAAAAGGAATGTAAGTAATAATTATAGGGTATTTGGGAATCAAGCAGGCACTAAGCTATTTGTATTTGATTGTCAGCGTGGATTTCAATTGTTCGTTCGAGGCACTTTTAGTGGCGGCGCCAGTTAACATGACGGCGTTGAATTTCACAAGAAGTGCAGATTAATGCTGAACGCTGAATGCCGATAGCAAAAAGCATCGCTCTCTTTTTCGTAGAAGCGCGTGCCGTCTGACGGAGAACGGAACTTTGAGTTTGTTTTGCGGTTGTGGGGCGATAAGGGAAGTTGAAATACGTATACATATACAGATACGCAGCTTGCTTGGGGAGGAGGTTGTCGATCTCAAGGTTTGCGCTGTGTGTGTGAGTGGGGCGTCACCTGTTTGCGACATGTCTGAGCACGTTTTGCACGAGCCATGTGGAACAGTAAAAGCACCGTTCAGCTTACGTTTGTTTTTTTTTATTATTGTTATTGATCGAGCGGCACACATATATAATGTGTTTGTATAAACACACACAAATGTCTTATGACATTCCTGTACAATGGCAGGATTGTGCACATGCCGCTGTTGTTTCTTGCTTACGTAAATCGTTGCGTGTTGCCGTTTACCGTTATGCAAGTTGAAGACAATGCGAAGCATCCACCCAGCCACCCACTGGCAGGACGCAAGCCTGCTGCTGGCAAACTGCGTCAATGTCGTAAAACTTTCTCACGTAAGTCAAATTCAATTGCTTGCTTATCACCACTGAAAATCTCAGCTCATCCCCAGGGTTTATGTTCCCTTTTGGTATTACGCGAGATATTAATACGATTTTACAGCGGTATTTAAAATCGAACGTTAACAATTCATTTATTAACTGCTTGCTTAATAAAGTTATACCGATTTTGTTAAATGAATCCCATCGGGAAGCTGTTAAATATATATCTTATACACACTCTTATACAAACACATTTACTTCTACTTCTGTGTGCATATGGTGGGCGGTTTAAGGTATTTTCATTCAGTAAATATGACCAAAATTCAATAAATAAAACGTATACGTAAACACTACTTATATATTGAATTGCATTTCTTCACGTATTGTGGAACCACGCAAACAGCGCACATGATTTTCAAATGGTTGTTGATAAAGTCTATATAAATATATAGGAATTACGAATATAATACATGCTGATCCAAAAATAATGACGATAGCAAACCCACGACGTCAAACCATCATTTCACAATCTTTAACCACGCGTATGCAAAACATATTTTCTTATAAATACATTTGTATGTATGTATGTAAGTATGTCTTCATGGTGTGTACAATTATATGTTGTAGCATAGCAACTGCGCTAATTATATGAACATATATATATATTCTAAATAGGCCTAGACAACTTAGCATCGTCTGGCAAATTATCTTAAATGTTATTAATAGTTTTCATTTCTAGGGTCAGAGTGATACACTTGTGTCATACCATACAGAATATATATATCTTATACTTGATTTTGATATAAACTTATAAAAAATCAACTGTACCAATAATTACTGTCATTAATTAGGCGTATCGTAAACTTGATAAACAGCATGTGACTAACTGGCACAACACGTTTTTGGCGAATGTTTTAGGTCAAAATGTGTGCATTTTTATGGCCTGGCAACACATTTTTTTCCATCATAACTAAATAATATCTAGACATAATCAATAACAATTCCAATAATAACACAGAAATTATAAATGTGGGCTAAGTGCCTAATTCTATTAACAAACCTAAAACTTATTGCACCTGTCTGCAAAATGAGTAATATTTTTTTTTATAATAATTGGCTTCTGGGAAGAAGTAAGTAGACCCCAATCAGTGTCTATTTTTACAATCTAATAAGCTATTTTTAATGTTAAGTATTTTACAATGCATTTCACGTTAATGCCGTAACAAATTCTTTCGGCGAAACCCCAGTTAACTATTACCCATATATCTTATCAGTTATTTCGCACGCTCAAGTTCAAGCATGCTAAAAACAACTTCAAGGAAACCATTATATATATATGTGCTTTAGAGACCCACTTTCTCAATCTTATCTATGCAATATTTGCCTCCAACTTTGTGGGGTTCGGGGTTAGCAACGCAAGTTTTTTCATTTGCAGAAATCATATTAAAAATGCGACAAAAATAATTTTTTTGTTGAAAGTGCCTATCCAAAAATAACTAGACACGAATAAAAATAGCTTTGTCGCAAAGTTAAAATTAGCAAACTGTGGGTAAATGTGTTCTGCACAAATAACAAAAAAAAAAAAAACAAAACACAATAACAAATCAGGGAAAATTTGTATCAGTCATGTTGTGTGCATATATGGTAAATAAATATGTGTAAACAGAAACCTTATCAGAAGTCGCAGTTCCAAGGAAAAACAGAATTGTTAACTGCGCAGAGTTAAAGTCGTACCAAAATCTTGGGGAATCACCAAAACGTCGTTGACTTTTATGGCAAATATGTAGAAGGGTTGTGACATTATATTATATATCTTGGTACTTGTGAAAGAATTTTAACATTCAATTTGAATCATTTAAAATTGATTTTAAAACTCAGTCAACATTTTAGACATACATTATTATTTTTGAGATTGCCATAATTACGTAAACTATTAAGTTTTAAATGGTTCTGAATGTGCTCGATGAGCCTCATTAAAATATAATTATTTATTAATTGTTTTTGATGGGACTTATTGATGATATGCTGTAAAAATCAACTTAATATTTTTCCATTTAATTCAATTTTAGTATATGTTGAAAAAATGAAACCAACACACATGCTATCAATTTTAACGCTTATTTTAACGTTGTATTTTGTCAAAGAGTGTCAGGTATTTAGAAATTTATGAAAGTCAAATATTCCGCTTATCCTTTATTCAATATTCCATTTCAGTTAGCTCTTTTCAGCAAATTGACAAATGCAGTATGTGAATCATATAACGAGTCTTTTGCTATCATCGACACTTGTCGCCTGCGAGCGATTAATCGAAACAGGACTACTCTAACCATTAAAATCAACCTTTTATATCGCGTTGAAAATTTGAATGTTAGACTGCAACTCAAGAAGAAGACAAATGGATATAATCCCTGGCTATTCGACTACACAATTGATGCATGCGCCTTTTTGAGGCATAAAAAGCACGCAGTTATTAATATGTTCTACACCATTTTGAGAGATTTTTCCAACTTAAATCATTCCTGCCCCTATGAAGTAAGTAGATCCATATCAGGCGACGGAAACTTTCATTTCTACATTTGTTTTTCTTTTAGGGAATGCAAGTTTTGAAGGACTTCTACTATGATCCCGCAGTTGTGATGATACCTATACCAAGTGGCGAATATATGTTGGGCTTAACTTGGATAACCAATAAGAAACCCAAATTAATAACAAATGTTTTCTTTACATTTCATCAAGATTTATTTGTATAATGAACACCGTTTGCAACAAATATTTAATTTAATCGTAAGTTTATCGTGCTTTTTGCATATTTAAACAATATATATTTAAATAATACTTCTTAATTTTGATCTAGAAAGAAGCAGGCATCTTTAATCTGATATCAGTAAAGAATACATATGTATGTCTGTATCTGTTTATATATATAAATTTATTATATATAAATACACCATTAAATTTCTATCTATATCTGTCTGTATGAAATAGTCGATCAGTGAGGCAATTTGTATACCATAATAGTTAATCGATTTATAATCAGAGGCAACTAAATGATTATTAAAATGTGTTTTGGTTTGTGAGTATAAAAATCAAATATATAAATTCCAACAGCCACTAGTAAATTAAAAAAAAAAAGATACAGTTTAACGATAAATTTGTCAACTAAAATTACAAAACTATTATATATATTATATATTTTTGTAAAGCAGTTTCTGTCAGATTTTTGCGAGGTTTTTGAAAAAATCATAATGTACTAGGTAATAAAAATTTGTTGTGTTATACAAATGCACTTGAAAATAGTGGAAACTTCTAACCTTAACTCTAAAGTGTAATAAAAAAAGATGATAATATATTTTTTAATATTAGTACATGCGGCAGTTGCATAAATCCATTTTGAATTAGCTTATCATGCTGATAAGAAATAATTGTACAAAACCAATTGTTTGACATTTGGCAAACTGTCATAAAACTGCGCACTTTACATGTTTAATGTTTGGAATATACCCAGAAGGCCAACTTATCAGACGTAACCCCATTTGTGGTTGCAGACAGCAGACAAATAATATGCTTTTTATATATGTCTACGCTCTTGCATCAGCCAATTCTATTATCAATGATTAGCAATCAAATTGGCAAACTGGCATTTGATAATTCCATTTCGGCCAGCTGTTGATCAAAGTGCAAAGATGCCTCACAAAAGATGTTTTGTTTCCGACTTTATGGCTTAAGGGTAAACCAATATTTAATAAACCGTGAATCATATTGCGTATAAGTGAGAACTTTGATCTCAAGATTAAAAACCGGAAATTTCCATTTCCTAATGGATGATAACAGACTCTTTTGTCTTAGAAGATTTCTATGACCATATAAGGCAACCTGTTGTAGGCTTGTCATATGGGGTACATCTCAAATTAGTCATTTTGCGGACAAGCACGCGCTTGCCGTTGATTACTCATACGCCACGTAATCGCAGACCTGCCTATCGCAAATGATAGTCTAACGGTTGATATTTTACCGTACCGTACATTCCGGTGCTCGATGGTGTGCTAGGTCAGTTAACACTAGCTATTTGCTTGTAAACTCAATTCAATATGTTAATTGATGCCGATTATTTTGTAGGTGCATAAGCATTCGAAATTTATACGCTTTTCGCATTCGACTTCACTTGCCGCGAATCTAGCGGTTTTTTCGCATCACAATTGTAATTTTATAGGAGATACATCTGCTGGGTGCTCCAATTACGCCTCGAGTCGCGCATATATATATATGCGCATTTTGATGCGATCGGCCGATAAAGTTGACACCGCCAAACTGGCGACAGTCCATTCATTTGCATCAGAACGTTCTATAACTGTTCATTGGGGCAACTTCCTTTATCTGCGGCCAAACCGATAAGAGAAAACCAATCCAACAGTATAGTTTTTTTTTGTGAATGCTGCAATGTTAATACACTAGCAAATGTGCATAATACGATTATTGGCTCAAATTGACATATCTAAAATTGTGTCAAATGTTTGGCAGTGCTTCTAAGTGAAAAAACATCACTTTTGTATAATATATATATTGATTTGATATCGTATTAATGCAGTTAAAACTTTGAAACTATCAAAATTATGAGATCATGAAACGCAAAAAGTTTTTGAGATTAAATCGTTATTTCCATATTTGATAGATACAATCAAGTTAAGCAATGTTTCGATGACCTAACAAAATAAGTTTTTTTCTGATTTTCAAGACAGATTTATGATTTTCAATTAAAGAATTAAATATGTTTATAGCAAACCAAAACAAGGGTATTCAAAATGAAACACTCAATCCAAATACAAATGATAATTTAATTTGATTTTTGCGTTGATTTTCAACTGAATGCATTTATAAATTTACGAGTATTCGGGTGGAACGGTAAATATTCGCTGAATCGCTTAATGCTACAGGTGTACGAGTATTTGTATGAGTAAATATATATGAATGTTTGAATGTAATTGTGAATAAGTACGAGTATATATAACGAATTGGAATTAAATTGTGTTGAACTGTGCAAAAACTATACAAATCGTTTATCTGTGTTTTGTGGCAATCTTATTGGTCATTGATCATTTTGTGGTAACAGTTTGGCATCCTTCATTTTGGCCTGCCGCAACTGTTCCAGCGCTATTTCATGCGCCTTGAAGTGCTCACGCCGAGCCCGCTCCAGTTCACTGAATGCCGTGCTCGTGGAAGTTGAATCACTTGGAACGGGAACAGGGGAAGGCACTGTTCTTAGGGTTGCCCCCGCCTCAGGCTGAGGCTCCAGCTGCTGTGTATTCAGAATAAAGCGTCTCAGGAATGGATTCGGCTGTTTCATATAAGCATCGGTGAATGGTTGACCAGGCGTCTGAATGCGCAATATGAAGCTATTCTGCACCTGCTGCTGCTGAGTGATCGCCTGGGTTTGTGGCTGCAACTGCTGCTGCGGCTGTTGTTGTCCAATCAGTTTGACTTGCTGGTTGCCGGGCGTCTGAATGGGACCAATCATTTGCAGACGCTCCTGCAATTCCTGTTGCTCGGCCTGCAGACGCTTGGACTCCTCGAGTCGTTCGTTTTCGCATTGCTGCAGCTGCGCCTGGTGCAGTGAGATGCGCTCGGCTTCGAGGAGACGTTGCTCCTCCAGGATTCGCTGCTCCTCGCGCTGTGCATATAGCTCAGCCAGGCGCAGCTCCTCAAGACGATCTTGCTCCTGTTGACGCTTCTCATCGCGAACACGTTCCTCATCTCGTATCTTGTCTTCGATATCAGCCAGCTGATCCTCGGCTAACAGCTTATCCTTTTGGAGCCCATAAATTTGCTGCTCATTCAACTTGATGGTAGCCTTTGGATTGGGTAAATACAAAAGGGGAATGGAACTTGGAAAGTTGGGCACGGGCAGTTCCACAATTGGTTTAGTAAAAAGTGGATCATTTGTGCTCTTCAGTGGCACGGGCAGTGGAACAATTGGTTTGGTAAATAGTGGATCATTTGTGCTCTTCAGTGGCACGGGCAGTGGAACAATTGGTTTGGTAAATAGTGGATCATTTGTGCTCTTCAAGGGTTGCTGTTGTGGCGTGGCCTGTGCTTCGCCAAATGTGTTTGGGAGCAGTTGAACTTGTGGACTCTGACGCTGTAGCTCTGGCTCTGGCTCTGGCTGTGCCACAGGCAAAGGGGGCTGCGACGGCTTCCTCGTTTGAATTGTGTGAATCTCGGGCTGCGGTTGCTCGCTCAAAGGTGTTTGAAATATGGGTTCCTCGGGCTGCGGTAGTTCGCTGAAAGGCGTTTGAAATGTGGGATTCTCGGGCTGTGGTAGCCTGTTCAGATCCGTTTGAAATGTGGGATTCTCGGGCTGTGGTAGCTTGCTCAGAGGCGTTAGAAATGTGGGATTCTCGGGTTGCGGTAGCCTGTTCAAAAACGTTAGAAATGTGGGTTTCTCTGGTTCCGGTATCTTGCTCAAATGCGTTTGAAATGTGGGTTTCTCGTGCTGTGGCAGCTTGCCCAGTGCCTCATTGTAGAGCTGTAGATGCTTCTCGCGAGCGCGTAACACTTCATCTGTCTCCTGCACAGGCTTGGGTGATATTATAGCCAAGAAGGCCGGTATCTTCGGTTTGTTAAGTAATGGATTCGGCTGCATCGGCATCTCCGGAATATGAAGGATGGGCTGTGTTTCGAATTTGGTTAATTGTGGTGCTTTTGATAGCCCCGCCTCCGCTTGCAGCAACTTCAGACGAGTCTCGTTCCAGATGCGCAGATGCTCATCTCGTGCCCGCTGCACTTCGGGCGTCAGTCCAGGTACTGGCTCAAAGGCGTTCATCTTGATGATCTGCTCGAGCGGCTCATACTGTGCCAGAATACTCGCTGAGGGCTGTTTGCCCTCGGCACGCAGTCGATCCAGTTCGGTTCTCAAAACATTATAACGCTGTTCGCACCAATCGCGAAAACTAGCAAACTGCGATTGTTCCAAGCTGCTAGTGCTGCCTGTGCTGCTGCTGCGCAATTGGGGATTCACTTGCTCCGTGCTGCGTATGCCGTAAAGCGGTTCCGGGTAAGTGAATGGCAGCAGTCGCTCGGCGCCTGAGTTGTCCAAATATCGCACATAGCTCTGCGCCCGTTCGCTCTTCACGGGAAACTCTCCCCGAGCCGGCGCATAAGCAAACAAATTGTTGCGATATCCAATCGAAGTGGAGTCTGTGCCCAGCGCCAAAAGGCTGAGCAACAGCAAGGATCGCATCTTACCGGGCCTTTTCTTGTTCTTTTGTTATCTCTTGGTCCTACTTGAAATGTGGCAACTTGTAGGACTATTGGTGCAGCGAATCCCCAAAACTTCGCTACAACTTCGTCGTTCCAAAGCAGACTGATGCGGATCTGTCTCACAATCTGCGGCTTTTATAGTCGTTGGGCAAAAGAACCGCAAGCCGGACGCCTGAAGTCTGAAGCCTGTTTCCTTGTCCTTGAGCAGACCCGTTCAGTCCGGTTTGATATCGGAGGATGCGCCAATAAATATTTTCTTACCCTAGGTTCAAGATTCAGGTCTCATTTCTCACTTCGAGTATCGCTTGAGTTCTTGCCTGAAACACAGTCAGTTAATTGTTTTGCCTCATTCCTGCTGGCTGGTTCTTCCGTTATGTAGCCCGTACCATTCACTAGTTGGCAGCTCAAGGGCAATCCCGTTGTATTTTTTTAGTTCCACTCGCTGTCAATTCAAAAAAAACATTACATAAATTAAACACACACACGAAGGGCAAAACAGGATCTCTCAGTGCTCTCAGCTGCGTCGATCCGCTCAGCTCCATCGATTAATCAACGCCTTCTGTTTTTTTGAAGGATTTTCATATCCGTTGCCCTTTTGTGGTATGGCAATTACTTAAAAGTGCGACTTGACTTGATTTGTCAAAATATCAATTGGCAAAATTACAAAAATAAAGACGAGGGTCGAGGGACGAGCTTATTTTTTGGCTGAACTTATGTACAGTCGCCAGCTGGACGCGCCTGCATGACGGAACGGAAGGAGGATCCCTCTGGGATCAAGTTGAGGGCAAGTTGTCAAGAATTAACCGGTTGCAACATTTAATAATAAATTCAAGTTAATTTCAGTCGGCGCCGTTATATGGTCAACTCAGAGACACATAAAAATGTTTATATAAAAACAAAATGAATTATGCAAATTCAACCACAAAGAATGTGAAAATCAGCTGAAAATTTTTGTGGTTTTCATATGTAAAGTTTTTGTTAAAGTCTGATATCAAAACAGACTCCGTTGACTCAGATTATTTATTATTTTACTCTGTTTTTGTAATAAAAAGAAGGCTCGTTTTATATGTTCTTATATATTAATTAATATTATTTATTTGCTAATATAGAGGTGTGAATCTAAACAAAAACTAAATTTTAAATATTTTTGTAGAAAACTGCATACCCTTTGCATAGAAAATATAGACTAGTTTAATTAAATAAAACCTGTTAACCTGTTAATTATAGCAAAAGGATGTTAAAAATCATTACGTGCTTCTAAGGGGAAAACTTACAATATTTGATTTCATGTTACGGCAACTCTAAGAGAATATTTATTGTACTTTTAGATAACTATTAAATAGAGCCAAACACCGACTCAGGTGCCAAATTATCACATGCCGGGTAATCACAAGGCGTCAAGTCAATTCTAACACTCTCAAATAAAACAACTGACAAGAAATTGTAATTTTTATTACTTTTTTCACCTATTCACGTAAGATTTATCGATGGGCTACTTTCGCAGCCAGCAACTGAAAATTTCATAAGATACGATTATATTGCAAAATCGTTTAAGAAATCTTGTTGCCAAGCGCTAAGCTAGCACAGATTATATATATATATATATATAGATATGTGTTTAGCTCGACTGACCTGACCATAGTCACGCAGACAGCGTCGTCACATGCCAGCCAGATTTGATTTATTTTCTCTATTTTTTTTTTTTGGACTTGGAACAGATGATTTCAATTGTTTCTTATTCGCTTTTTTTTGGTTTTGGCAATATACGTCAAACTCGCAATTTATTTTAATTTTTCTGTTGTCCATGCGCTCTATTAAAGTCGAATATATATATTTTTAAACGGAGGCCCGTCCCGTTTAATTGGTGCATACTGGATCCCAAGCACGTGGCTGCCATATCTTATCGGTCGATCAGATTGTTAGCTGTCGAAGTGGGGAAAATGTATGATGTGTGCAGGTGTTAATGTGTGTGATTCAGGTGTTAAATTTTATTTAATTAGCGCACTTCATTAAGATGTCTGCTGGCACTATAAATAACCCAAATCACCCCACTTCCATAAGCCAAGAGGATCAACTTTTGCGAGAGTTTGAGATGATTTGCCTGCTGCTGTCGCAAAACCTTGTAAAACAACCAAAACAATAACAACCAATAATGTCAGCACACCTCCCGCTCAACATATAGCTACCAATTTATGTAAATATTTTCTGGCGAATTTCGTGACAAGGCTAATGGCCAATAAACGTACTTGAACCGGACCGAAGTCTGTAATTTCGATATAATCGTATAAGAAGCTTTTGAACTAACTTGTTTATGCATGAGCCATGTTCATCGAGAGAGTTTTATCATACTACCATTTATTACTAAGAAATATTAAAGAAAAATCCCAGACTATGTCTCAGAAACAGTGTCAAGTTCCAGTTTCAGCCCACATTGCCGACGTCACAGTGCGGAACTTTGAATGCTGCAGCTGCGTACAAATTGATTTAATTAAATGATGAAATCCATTCCTTCCAATACCCCTTTCCTATTAAGCTCAACTTAATGAACACAAACGAAACCTGCTCTTGTCGCAAACTTATGTGCGACTACAAAATACCCTATAATCAGTTTTATACATCAAGTAAGTATTAACGTATTTAATATCCAATAACTACAACCTGATCTTCAAATGATATTAATTGAAACGGAAGCTTCACCCCTTCGATCTATTCTGGAGTCCTACATCCCAATACCCCCATTGCAAATTAGTACAGGGTATTATAACAACAATATTTGTGAATGATCAATTGTGTCGTCAGCAAAAATGTTTTTCCTAAATTATGTTTTTTGCTATATAAGCCCAGCAGCTGAAATTTGCTACATTTAATTATTGTTGTGAATAAGTGGAGACGGTGGGAATGATAAATTTGATTAGTGGGTTCCTACAAACTCATACTGTTAACCATATTTTTGACAATCGGAATTTCGGAATTTTTTGCACTTTGAGTTGAATTTAAAAATAAACACGTTAAAAAGCTCAGGTCAATTCGAGCTCGATTTGAGCCCCAAGGCCATTTATTTTCATACACAAAATATTCTTTTTATAAACTTTCGATTAAATAAAGCTTTGTTAGTGCTAAGCCATGGTAGTAGCATTTACGTCATTTATTGAAAAACATTGGCAAGAAACTCGTTTCGAACTGGTCAAACAAACAAATGGGAAGTTCCCCACCTTCCAATCGGCGTGCTCCAATTGCATGCACTCGGCCTGCGCCAACTCGACTCGACTCGGCCTGGCTTTTACGCTTCTGATCTACGCAGTTCCGTTTCACGTTTAGTTGTACAAACAATTAATAAATAAATACATCAATTAGAGCGCCAACGCACAGTGACCTACACGACGTTGAGCACTGAGTACACTGAGCACCTGACAAGTACAGAAGCAGCAGAAGCTACACTGTAAATAATAACATACATACATACAAACCAGATCTATTCGACGATCACCTTACATTAAAACAATTAAAAGACCCCTAATTTAGACTATATATAATAAAGACAAACTTGTAGTCTTAATATACTTCTGCAATTTGTCGAAATTACAAAAAAAAAAAAAATCCGGTTATATTAAACTTAAATTTAATTGGTTGTTAAATAACAGGGGGGAACTTTTAATTATTTAATTATAATGAAATGTTGCTAAGAATAAATACAATTTAAGTACGTTTCGATTTGAGCAATGCTTATCGATTTTATTAGTATTCGTGAATGGGTTTTATAAGTGCTTTTAACACCTTTAATGAAACATTTAAATGCCTTTAAGGCAGATATTCTGAGTGCCATTAAACTTTCTTATTCGCTCATAAATCTCAAATTTCTTAAGTGCATTTTTCTCAGTGCAGTTATTTAACAGCCCCAATCAATAAACTTCAATCGCAGACAGTCGCTAAATCAATTTGCATTAGTAATTAAGGCCATGTGATGCTTGGATTTTGGGGCGATCTATGAGTTCAGTAATATTTCACATTGAATTGAGTTGTCTATGACCAGAGACGCTCACCGGTATCCCCATCAATTGGCTTTAAGTCGCACTCGACAAATGCGTTGTGCGACCTCAGCAGCTACACTGTAATATATATATAAAGATATTTTGTGTCAGCCTAAACACGTAAATAATGACGCGCTGTTTCTTACACATTTATTAAACATGTTTATTATTATCTCACATTTTCGTATTTGCGGCTTTTAACTGCGTCTGTCGCGCCACCTGTCCAATCTGTCAACTGTTTCAGATCTGTTGGCTTATAAAGCTCGAATTTTGTTGCATTGTTTCGTTGTTATTTCCAGGTTATTTGACAATTTGATCGGTTTAAATCCAATTATTGTGACGCGTGTCGCACGTTACTTTCAATTAAGGCCAATGACTGTAAAACTGTGGGGTAATTGAGCTCGAGCTTTAAGATCTACTTCTCCAATTTGAAATATTAAGATTTTATTTGATTTAATCCGCTATAAAATCAATCATAAAAGTTTACTATTCAAAAAAGCGATTTCATTCTTAGCTTTACAAGCATTTTTCCTAAAATGTTTAAAATAAAATAGACATAGAATTTCTGAAAAATAGGCAAACATGGCTCCGCGTTCCTTTAAACTTATATAATTTAGATATTGCCTAAATCATTGATACCCTTATAAATATATGTATCTCGAACACAGCATTTTGTTTAAAACATTTATTTTCTGCATTTACTTTAC
The DNA here is from genome assembly GCA_035042125.1 of Drosophila longiperda. NCBI lineage: Eukaryota > Metazoa > Arthropoda > Insecta > Diptera > Drosophilidae > Drosophila > Drosophila longiperda. The sequence goes on from JAWNLV010000107.1 coordinate 14,310,379, forward strand.
CGTTAAATTTAAACAATATTCAATCTTGTTATGGGCAACTACTACAATACTTAATTGTCTATATGATTTTTTGTCTCTTAATTTTATTAATTTTCATTAATTACACACAGTAATTATAATAATAATAATAATAATCGTCATCATCATTGTCATAATACATCGTAATAATAATAATCCAACTTTTGCATATTTGTTTGTTCATACGGAAATTAAAAAACGGTACATTCTTAATAAACACTCATACAGACACACACATACATACGAACACTCACAGAGATATTGTACACAATTAATGCTATTTGTAATTGTTGTTTTCGTTTTAGTTTTATTTACTTTTTACATCTTTTTGTTTGTTTTGTTTTTTTGTTGTTGTTGTTTTTGATGCTTAACTAGGGATTTTTGTGTAATGCTTAAAACTATTTAACTTAAACATTGATTTGATTTTCCGTGAAACGTCTTGAGGTTATAAATTCCATTTTGATGTTGTTGTTGTTGTTGTGGTTTTTGCTATTGCGAAGGATAGATTTGAATTAAATATATATTTTACAAAAATTTAACTAATACACAGAAAATTAATTAAAAATGGTCATCTGACTATCTTTCCTTTTTCCAAAACAAGAAAAAAAAACAAACCTCAGCAACACTTGCAGTGTTAAAGTGGAAATCGAAAAGATTGGAAAAGAAATCGCGAGAAAAGTTTAGGCTACTAAACGAAATACACTAATGGAGGGCCTTCTCAGTAACACAATTCAGCTCCCAGCGTCTAACTAACGACTATTTCGAGAGCGCATCTGAATATGTTATACATGAACTAGTCCAAAGTGAATCACATCGAAACATAGATAGACAACTACAAGGCGGGACTATGGGGGCAGGGCAGGGTGTGCATTTAACATTGATTTAAATGCAATAGGGCAAACAGCCCTCACATGATGGGATCGGGGCCCTGACCCTCTAGATCGGATACCTGGCTCTGGTAGTGCAACGCATCCTGATACGCCTTCTTCACCGCCTTTCGCTCCGCCGGTTTGCGCGACTCGACGAGCTTCTGCTGATCCAGCTGCTTGTCAATGCCCAGTAAATCCAGCTTATTGGCGGGCAGCCACTGCCACGTGCGCTTCACATCAAAGAAGAGCACCAGAAAGACGACAGCATCCATACAATTTTTGCGCAGCGCCAGCACATCCGTTGGCGGCGCCGGCAGCGGCACACCATTGTACACAAAGCCCTTGGGCGTCTTTGGATCCAGGATGAGCGCCGGGTACCAGGGATATCCGCGACACTTGGCCCACACCAGCTGCAGCGGCTCGAGCGATGCCCTCTGCAGGCTATTGCTGTGCCGCTTATGGACCGCTTTGCTGGCCAGCGTTCCCGCCTCCTCGAGCTCGTGGTGCAGCTTGCTCCGATTGTTGTTGGTTGTTAAGCTGTTGTTACTCGTCGCCGATGTGGTGCTCCGCCGCGACTTTATGCTATTTACAAGCGGCGATGCGTTTGGCGTCGCCGAGCGCAGTTTACCCGCCTTGCGCAGCAGCAGTGGCGGTGGCGTTGCTGTCGAGCTGGTGGATTCGCTGAGATTGCTGCGCCGTTTGCCTCTGCCACGGATGGCGGCCATTGCGCCGCCACGACCCTGAAGCGGTGTAGGTGTGGGTGTGCCGCGTGTCACGCGTTGTTTGCTACTTGCCACCCTGTCCTCCTCCTCCTCATCTTCATCGTCGTCGTCATCATCATCATCATCGTCCTCGTCGCTGTCGCCGGAACTGCTGTCACTGCTGCTGATGGCCATGTTGCCATTGCCTTGCGCATTGTTGATGCTCGCATGCTGCATATCCATGGCATCCGTTGTGCAATCCTCCTGCGAATCATCACGCATCGCATTCGCATTGGCGCTATCCGAATCACCCTCCTCACTGTGCGCATTCCCATCGCTACCCTCGTCGCTGTCAAATTCCGAACAACTGCCGGACATGCTGAAGTCCGAGCAGCTGCTGCACGGACTGCTCGACTCTGATGGGACCTCATCGCTATCGCTAGCATCTCGCTGTGTGTTTGCCCGGTACACGCGAAAGCTGTCTGGGATGCGCTCAAAGGATAACGGTTCCGCCGGCGCCAAGGCTGACATTCCCTGGACACCACTTGTTGCCGTCGTCGACGTCGTCGTCGCTGTTGTCGTCGCTGATGTCGCCGCCACTGGATTGGGTGACTTCTTTGGTGACATCGAAGGCAGGCGGCGATAACGCGCCGGTCGCTTGGGTGACTTGGACAGCGCTAGGCTCGCGCCCATGCCTAAGCTCAGCTTGTTGCCAATGGAGGTTAGACTAGCGGTTGCCGGCCGCTCCACTCCAGCCTGTGCGCCTGTGCTGTTGTGCGTCAACGCAAAGCTGTTGGCAGCTGCGGGTGCAGCACTCGCTGCAAGCGATGCATTCAGCGTGCTGGAGGCTGCTGTGGCTGCCGTCGTTGTGGAGCTGGAGCTGACGCTGGTCGACTGTATGCTCGATGATTGCGAATTGTGGTGTTCCTCCTTGACAGGCGTCGTCAGCGGTTCCGACGGACGCTTCAGTGCCGCCTGCGACTTCCGCGTCAATAAAATGGCAGTCCTGAAAAAATGTAAAGAATTTCAACATTAGTTTTTGTGTAAAAATGTAGTTTTAAATGGGTTTACTAGACTTTTGAATCTTTGAAACCTTCCATAAAGTTCATAAGTAGTGTCGGTTGCATTAAAAATGGAGAGATCCATAATCATTTTAAATATCCTTATCAAACATTCTTATCTATCATTGATATTTCTAGATTTTATCGTTTGCCGAAATCAGTTTTAAACAGTTTCTTCACTCGTTAACTGTTTTTTTTTTTTAATTTAACTAGTTTATACTATTAAAACTGATTTTGGGATAATTCGCATAACTCTTGATGATCTAATCTGTATATTGTTTTCTGTTAATAATTTATTCAAGATATATAATTCAAGTTTATGACGGGACAGAGTAACATTATAGAAATCCCAAAAAAAAACAAACAGAAATTAAAATGTAGACGAATCTTTCTGAGATACCATTAAGTGAATACCACAATAGGGAGAGTACCCCAGGTAGTACAATAAAAATATATATATAATGTTTATACTTATATAATCGGGAATTACCCTAGCATTCAATTTAAAGCGAACTAACTGATGTTGCTATACCACTAAAATAATATAAATATCTATCTATAGACTGATCTTACTAGAAAAGAGACTAACCTTCGATTAATGCCCACGGGTGAGCTGCTATTGTTCAGACTCTTAACAGGACTGCAGGGCGGCGTTTGGATCATGTGGCTTGTATCTTTCCTAGCTATATCCTCAACAAGCGAATCATCATCGGATTCATCCTCTTCGTCCTCATCGTCATCGTTGTGCTGGTGGTCATCAGGTATTTCCTGTGACTCATCCAGATCCATGGCGCTACTATTGAGCCGCTTACGCGACCGTTTCTTGGAGGGCTTAACTCCCGTGTCCTCATTGTCATCGTCACTTTGGGAATGCGGATGCATCGAGTTTCGCTGTAATGAATTAAAATTGATTAGTTGTTGAAGTAGTTATATAAAATACGGAGACTACCGTTGCAAAGCGCGATTTTCGCAGGGATTTGCGCATACGATTGATTTCCAGGCGGATTTGCTTGATCTTCTTGGTGCGATAGCTGGGATTCTTGAGTACCTGCGACTTGTCTGCCAGAATAAGCAGCTTTTGTACGATATCCTCACCGGGCTGCGCTGCCAGCAGCTGTCGCAGCTCCTGCTCTACCTCACCCTCCACATGATCCACATGGGCGCGCTGGCCGCGCTCTTGGAGTCCATCCCGTTGCAGTTCCTTGCGCAACTGGACAAACAACGGCGCCGCCTGATCCCGCATCCGTATCCCAGCACGATAGAACACCGTATCCTTGTTATTGTACGCCAGGCAGTTCTGTATCATCAGATCAAAGTCAGCCTCCAGTTGCTCCAATCTTGAGTACCTGCAATCCTTGAGCCTCGTCCGCATAGTGCCCAAATCCATAGGCAGCTTAACAATATCCATGTAGTCGGGCACCTCGCTGGTATCCACGGGCTCCCGAAAAATCTCCATGGTGTCGCGTGTCTCCAACGCATCCAGCAGCTTGCCCAGAGCCGATTCGAGAGGATTTAGCTGGAGCATCACAACCTCCTCGGATATCTTCACAAATGCCACCTTCAGCTTCTCACGCTTGCGCACCAGCTCGCAGAGCAGACGCGCCCGCTCCAGATCTTGACGCAGGCACTGCCAGTACTTTAGCTGCCGATACAGTTCCTTAGTGTCCGGTGATCCCTCGATCCCATTGCGCTGAATAACGCCATGATTGTTGCCCTGACTCTGCAGCCGGCGCAGCAGCGGGACACCGTTGCGATAGTGACGCTTCAGCGTCCAGTATGCAATGATCCGATCAAGGAACTCCTTCTTCTTTTGCATGTGCACCATGCTCGCTATCTCGTGAACACGATCTGGTGGTATTGTTGGTATCAGCACCACAGGCGCCGATGAGCGTTTCTTTGCCAGCGCCTTCCGCGCCTCTCGCATTTTCATGCGCGTATCCTCGAAATCCGGCACGTTTGTCTTCAGCTTGGCATCGGCAGGCGTATGGGCGTGGCAGTAGGCAAATTTCTGGACATGCACTGAGCTATCGTTGTGGCCATCCTTAATGGTGTCCATCGTCATATAGAGGCCAGCCTGTTGCGCACACGTAACATGGAAGGCAGCGTAGCAGCTGTTGCGATGGCACTGAATGCAAGCGCCCAGACCCTTCTCCTTGCACACATAGCAGGTGAGGCGCCAACGGGCAGCCGGTATGGTCTCAATAGAATCTGTGCATCGGCAGCGAAAGAATAACAATAATTGTAAACAGTTATATTGATGAATTGATGACACTTACCAATTGGCTCGAGGAACACGGTGTTGGCAAATCGCACCTCTGGTATCCACAGCGCACAGACGACGTGCGCCCACTGGCCGTGATCCGTTTGCTTAAAGGCGCCGCCAGCATTTGGACAGAGCACACAGTTCACGGCTTTGCTGGGCGATTGCAGGCAGCGACGGCACAGCCATTGGCCCTCTGGGATATAGGGTACACCGTAGCAGTCCTGATGTACCGCCAGGTTGCACATGTCGCAGAAGAGTATCACGTTGGTATTCTGGCACTCGCCATCCAGGCAAATGCAGCAGACCGCATCATCATCCACCTCGACGCCAGTGGGCGTGCCATTGGCGGCAGCCTGAAAGTGAGATTCCTTTTCGAGGCGATCCATGAGCAGCTCCATGGTATCAATGCTTATCGGATTGAGGTACTGCTTGCTGCGCAACTCATTCATATGCTCCAGCCACGCGGAGTCCTCCTCATCCACATCGTATTCGATTTCGCCATCCAGCTCCTCGGCCGACTTCTCAATGAAGCGATAGTAGGCCAAGGGACGAGGTGGCGCATCAGGCACATGGTAGTCATTGATCTCCCGCACTTTCGCCACGGGCACTTGCACCTGCGCCCATATGGCATTCTCCTCCAGAGGCGGCGCATCCGCGTTCAATATACAGCCACGCTCGACCAGCTCTGCGAACTCATCATCATCCACAACTGGCAGCGGATCATCAATACCGAGACGCACACTTTTTCCATCGATATTAAAGGTCACTGTGCCCTCCTGCTCATTGTAGGCGACCAGCGACTCGGGATTTGTGGTACTTCTGCCCGTGCCACAGCCATTTTCGCTCTCGGAAATGCCACCGGTGCCGCCACCAGCGCCACCAATACCGCTTCCATTGTCTTTGGGCGTGGAGTGGAGGGCGCGGGATGAGCGCGCCTTTTTTCGATTCGGCTTGAGTATGGGCGTCAAAGGCTGCGGATTGTCATGATCGTAGTTGGTCAGGTGGCCCTGGAGGCCGACCAGTGTTTTATAGCTGCGATCGCAGTCGCGCACCGGACAAGCGAACGGCGGCTGGGACTGTTTTGATTTCACACCTTTGCAGTACTCCACGACATCAAAGTCGAGTCCCATTGCAGATGCGGTGTGGCGTGGTATTTGTATTGGTTACTGGTGGTGGACAAGTGTCTGCGTACGGCGTATAGTTTCTCATATATACATCTTATTTGTTGTTAACGCAAAGCGCGCGGTTCGCTTGTTTACCTTGTTATAACTAAATTTTCGCTTGCTTGCGAATTTCTGGCGAATTTTAACAATGTATTTGAGTATTTTGCAGCACCGGTTGAGCCCAGCATGCCACTTAGCTGTCTAACAACACTTCGAAAATTATTCGATATACTCGATTAACAAACATCGCAAGTCACTAATTTACGTTTATTATGCAATTAACGTATTGTAAAAAAATAAACATTTATTAAATTGACCTCAGGTTCTGCTTGAGCAGCTGTATACTCTAGGATTCACGCATTACTTCTGCTTATGTGCTGTGTTGTCCAACACTCATAACAAGAGCAGCTGCAACGAGCACATTTACCAAACACATAGCAGCCTGTTTATTTACTTCATTTGACTAACTAGAAAGATTTACTTTACATTGTTGGCATAATTTATAGAGTGAATAAAATATAAAATAGCAAATTAATTATAAATAACAAACTATTTGCGCGGGAAAACAGCTGCACCAAGTGTTGAACAACAACGTAGTCTTAGAGCAGAGTTGCCACTAGTAACCCATTGATATTTTTCTTTTGCCTATCGATTTTTTCCGATTCCCAAATAGCTTGTGTTTGGCTGGCGTCGCGCTTCATCATTCCCGCCATTTGAAATAAACGGAAAGTAATATAAAAAACTTGTTAGTAAATTAAATTTAAAAAGTTTCAACTTGTGTGTAAAAATGGAGGACTTACTAGGCATAATGCGTTGTGTGTCCGACCTTAAGCAGGAAATGAAGGCAATGTCCATTGTATGTAAAAAAAATTCATAAAACTGCGTGTAAATAAAAACAAGTCTGTTTTGTCGCGCTGTATATTTTTGGCGTTCTTGCAGAAGTATTTCGAGGAGCTGGACCAGTCATTCTATGGCAAATCTACAGCCGAAAAAGAAACGAAAACTGCGGAAATTGTGCCGCCCAAACAAACGTCAAGCTCTGTTACTCCGCAACAGACAAAAAAACGTGCCAAGCGCCTCTCATCACTGGCAGAAGTTGAAGGCGATGGTGAGCTGTGAAAATTTAAAACAAACTTAAATAACTTACTTAAATCCTGATACTTTTCGCGTAGTTTCGGATAATTCTGAAACCTCTAATGAGTCTTTACAGCTTCAGAGCGCTCGCAAAAGCAACTCCAAACTGCTGGCCGTCGCCCTCGAGGAGGAGGAAAACGAAGTGAACACAACGGGCAGTCTAATGCCACCGCCGGCAGTGCCTTCTGTTGGAGCTGGCTTTGCAAATGATACATCCATCAGTTCGGGTCGTCCACAACGTGCCGCCAAATTGCGTTCTGAAAAGAACCTAAAGGAGCAGCCCCTCAAAACCAAATTGCGGCGTCCCAGCGAAAATGATCCGGTCAAGGTCAAGGTGGAAAGTGAGAATCGTACTTCGCAGTTGCACAACATCAGCTCGTCACGCACTACCCAAGCCAAACCAACAATTTCTCAGCCAGAAGAAACAGTTGCTCCGGCAGAAGCTGCGGCTGCAGCTGCTGTTATTCCTGATCCTGCTCCTGAGCTTCCTCCTGCAGATGAGAGTAAGGCAGATGAGAAGAATGTGAGCACCAGCAACCTGCGCATTATGATCAAGCGCGAGAAGATAAGCATCAACTCGACGGCGACAACAACAGCCAAACTGAACGCAACAAAAAGCGTCGCCGACGATACAACTCAACTGTCGACAACAACAGCAAACAATACAACTGCTGCGCCCGCCAAGAAGGGTCGCAAGAAAAAAGAGACACACAAGCCCATCAAGGTAGAACGTTTCAGTGATCTGGACAAGAGTTCACCCATATCTTCGCGTACGCGTGGCACACGCAACTCACAGGAGATACAGCCACCACCACGATCCTCTGTTTACGAGGATGCCATTGAGCGTTTGCCCAATGCCGTTCCAGTTATTGCCAATGAGACCGTTACCATAATACCCAATGTAACCCAAGGGGCAGCTATAAGCGAGACCACATTTAATATACCGATATCGAATCCCACAATGACATTGGGCGATGAAACATTCAAGGTGGATGCAGGCACATCCGAAGACAAGGATCAATCAATGCAAACGGCACGCGATGCCAGCTTCCCCGGAATGGCGCAGAACAACAGCATAATGACCGAGGATGAGTCTCTGCACAGTGTGAGCAAGGCCCCAATTGTGCCACCGCCGACACTCATTAAGGGTCACAAGATGCCAGTGCGAACCCACGAGCTGTTTAAGTAAGTAGCTGCCTAATGCAGTATTTAATGTCTGCTCATTTTTCATGGCATCTCTCTTACAGTCCGCTGATGCAGAGCCCCGTTAAGTTGAGAGTGGAGGCATTTGAGAATGCGGCCAATGCACATGGTTCTATGCGTCCCAAGCGCGTTGTGGTATGTTCGCTTATACAAATTATACATTATTTTTATAATTAAGAATATTATGCTTAAATCGTAAAATTTTCTAATTTGAGTTCGGATATATATTATTATTGATTATTATTACTGATTTCTTTTTAAAGGGTAATTCTGGTTCCAGCACCACGCCAGTCATTGGTAAGCTGCCTGTGCCGACGCTGGGACGTTTTCACACACCAACTCAGAGCTCTAATGCGGCACCTGTGAATTCGGCACAGCCGAAGAAGCCGCCGATGAGCGCGAGCAAGGCCACAACGCTTATAAAAACTGCGACTGGTACAAATCTGAAGTCAGCGAACTCCACTTCTAGCAAAACTTTGACACGGGAGAATAGCAGCGAAGACTTCCGCAAGGGGCTGCATCAGCTGGCCGAGGAGCGGAAGAAGCAGCGTGAACAAAAGCATCTGCAGGCGGCACTGTTGCGCGAGGCCAAGGAGCGCGAGCGAGCCGAACGCATTGCCAAAATGAATAAGGAGCGTGAGGAGAAGCGTATCAAGAAACAGCAGGATAAGGAGAAACTAGAGGAGCGCCGGCGACTGGAAATTGAAGAGTTACAACGCAAGCTGTGCCAGCAGGAGGAAACCGAGCGTCTGAAAAAGGCCAGGGCAAAGGAGCAAGAGCGCGAGATGCTGCAGCATATGAAGGCGAAGCAAATGATGCCGCCGCCACCAAAATCCAAATACACATTCGAAATGTTGCACGAGGATGATTCCACTGATGATGAGGGCAAGGTTTCCTACAAGCGGCCACCCCCACCTACCTGGAGTCGCTGTAAGTAGTCTGGCAAATCTTGATCTCTAAATAAAATACATCTTGAGCTAATCCTTTGATCTTTCACAGCTCATGTGCGCGGACCGGCTATTATCATGCAAAGCTTTTGCCCAACGGATGTTATTGACAGCTTCTTCTCGGTGGCACCAACCACGCCGGATCTGAAGCAGATCTTCCCCAACATTGATCCCAGTTACTTGAAGCGCAACTCCAGCGTACTGTGGTCAACGCCACCTCGTTACTCGGAGCTGCCTAAATACTAGAATTTAATTAAGCATTCATCATCGCAATCATATTTTACACATTGTTCTTTCCTAGCTGTTGCCCGTCTTCATGTTTCAACTTTTTTCAGTACTGTTTTGCTGCACAAGTTTTTGTAGTTTAATATAATAAATAAATAATCATAATAAAATAAACATAAACCATTGAATACCCAGCACCCAGTGACCGAAAAATGCATTTCAAGCGAGTACCGCAATCAATAGCAACTCCAGCTTAAAGTTTGACATTAATACCCAAGCGCTTAGAACTATTAAAGCTGCCGGCGTGCTCAATTATGGCCAGCTTTGCCCGGCTCCCCATTAACAGGTGCCAAACAATCGAAACAGACAAAACAGAAAGAAAAAGAAAATTTAAACTGAGTAAATACATAAATACAACTTGTGGAGGAGAAAAGTAAACAAACAAAATTTCACTGGTCATGGCCCATGATTTTTTTAGCCTCTTCGCCTGCACTTCGATTTCGATTGTGGCTTCTTCTTCATGTTATCAATCGGTGTTTTTGCTTTGCTGCGCAGCGCTTGGCTGCCAAATGAGGTGACATGAAAAACGAATACCGCCAACGCTTCGTGATCGGCTCCTCTTGTTTTTCTTGCTTCTGCTGATGTTGATGCTGTTGCAGTTCCTGCTGTGGGTGTGTTGTGTGTTCGTCTCATGCAATTGAATACTCGTGGTAAGCCGCAAACGCAAAAATTGCTATTGGCAGTTTGCAATTGCAGTTCGTGTAATAGACGGCGATTTGCCGAGACGGCCGCATAGAAATAGAAGACGACAAAACCTTCAGGTTGCGACCAAACAATGCTAGAGGATCCAATCACTTTGTCACGAAGCTTGCTGGTCAATTTTATGATTTGGTTATAGATAAGTGGGCATACTTTAAACACCTCCCAAAATAGATTTATTTATTTAACGTCAACTAAAGCCACTCAACCCAAAAGAATAAAACTTCAAATTAAGTTTTAACTAAAAGATAAGAAATATTTATAAGATATCTGAACTTAATTTATGATATCCTTATTATGTCGCAGAGTATCCAAGCTTCTGTTAGGCATTAACAACTAATATTTTCTTGCTAAGTTTTCATTTTCTGCAATTGCTTGGCGGCCTTTGTCTTTGTCTATGCCTAATATTGATCTCTCGTGCGTTAGCAATTTGCGAGGTAATTGTTGAAGACGCCGCTGCTGATTGGACTTGTGCTTTTTTGCCCTCCTCATCCATAGGGCAGATAGGCGTGGAGCAGAGCAATCGTAGTTTGAATCAGCTTGTTAGCGAGTGCAACTGCAGCGATTAGTGGCTAATGTGCTGTTTAAGGCTAGCCATTAGCATTTCGCTTCAATTTAAATGCGCTCCTTTTTTTCGTGTTATTTGGCTAATAAGCGTTGCAAGTGCAGCGGTTAAATGGACATATTCGATAAATTGGCACTTTCAATTGTTGCTGCTTTTTGCTTTGCGCGGCCAAAGTCAATGGCAGTTGTACAACTCACCACTGCAGCTTAAGACAGCGGATGAAAAACTCACCACGCAGCCAAGCGCAGATCGGCTTTCGTCTGCACGTTCGGTTTTTAGTTCTCGTTGGGCCTTTGTGCGTTGCGCACTTGTTGACGGTAAAAAAGTTGAAGAAATAAGAAAGAAGAAACCGCGGCACACACTCTGTGTGAGTGTGTTAGTGAGTTTGTGCTTGTGTGCGTTAGCATTAATCTATGAAAAGTGAATAACTAAAACGAGCTCAAAGCTGGCGCTGACGTTGCCGTACTCGTTGTCGTTGCGATATAAATTGAAAAATTGTAAGAAGAAGCAGCCGCCAAAGGCAAAATGTTAACAAAATTTGTGTGTATGGCTGTGTGTGTCTATGTGTGTGTGTGCTTAAAAGCAAAAATACGGCAAGCAGCAATAACAACAATAACAAGATAAAAAACAAAACTTTCTTTTTTGCGTTACCTTTTTGCCGCCGACTTTTAAACACTGTCTTCGTTTTGTCTTTGTTTCTAGTGTTGCTGTTGTTATTGTTATTATTATTGTTGTTGTTGTTGCAAATTACGTGGTTTTCGCGCTGTGAAATTTGTTGCAAGCTATTTTAATTTGTTTCTCGTGCACAAACAGATATTTTCACTGTTAATTAAAATAAATGCCGCTGCAGCCGAAAGCATAACACAAACAAAACGTTGATTAAATTTAATAACATAACTGCATTAGGGCAGATGCCAACAACAAAAACTACAACTAATTAGCCACTCCGATAACTGACTCACACTACGACTCCGTCTTTAACTCGATGTTGCAAGTTTTTTTATAGCATTGCCGGATGCGTGCCAAGTAGCCATAATGTATAGTATAAATATGACCATTAAACTGCCCGCAGCACATCTCAAGCGATTCATTCAACATCAAAATGATCTCTCTCTCTCTCGCTCTTTCTCTCTCTCTCTCGCTCTTTCTCTCTCTCTCTCGCTATATCGCTCCCGCACTCTTTCAACATCTCACTCTAACTGTCGGCTTACAACCTGTCTGTGCAGTTGACCAGCTAATGCCGGTCATACATCCTACACATGTTGGCTATTTGCAATCGGGATCGGTCACTAAATTGCCACAGCTTTAGCTCCAGTTAGCAGCTACCCAGCTTTTTACAGTTAACTGTTCCAATTTCGGCTAACATTGCGCATTTGTGCCAATTTTTTTTTTGTGACTCTTCTACTTGCAGCAGCTGCTCCAGCAGCTCCCCGTTAACATTTGCATCTCTTTCGCACTTGTTTCACTTAAATATCGCTATCTATGATTTGAATTTGGATAATGCATTCCTCGAAGCCACAAAAACCGCATTTTTTGCTTTTCGTCTGCTGTCAAACGAGCTTCAAGTCGTGTCTCCCCCTCTCGATCTCTCTCTCTCTCTCTTTCGCTCTCGCTTAACTTGGCTATTATACTTATAGAAATTTCAATTTGTTTGCCTTCGCCTGTTTTGTGCTTTGCAGTTTTTTGTTATTTTGGTGAAATTTTTACTGTAAGCGTTGTGTGCAAAATATAATTGAAAATAACGTGTGATAGACAAGAGGAATCAATAGAAAAAACTCTAAATGCATTTGGATTACTGATTGATATTTGAGGTAAGCTCTATATAATGTAGAAAGTTTATGGTCAACATAATTGGAAAGCAATTGCAATTTTAAATTTGATTGGAAATATTGATAACAAACATTCTATTTTCATGTTTAGCTTTGTAAAAACTTAATTAAGTTAAAAGAAATTGGTTGCCACCAAGCTTTTTTGTTCTGTAAAGCTGCCAGTTTATTGCTTAAGTCTTTGGTTTTATGATGTATGTGATTATAACTGATTGCCATAAGGCAGTCCCCGGTAGTCTGATGCAATTATAACCGCTGAGTTTTATCGTTTTTGGCTTCTGACTTATTTGCTGCTCGCTGCTTCTTCTCATATCTCTGCTGCAGGCACATGCAATGCCTGAAGTTCAGCTTAAGTTACGCAATGCAAAGGTGTTCAAAAAATAAAATCGCATGAGTCATTTAACTTGGCAAGCAGGCAGCCAGGTAGCCAACTAATTTCGAGTCAATGCAACACTTCCGTTGATTGTTGGGAGTCGTCTTGAGTCGCATTTTGAAAGCCAACTTCGTAAATGGCTCACAGAATGTAAACAACATGTGTTGCATGTTGACAAGCTCCTGCGTGGGCAGCCACATACAAATCTTGCCTGGCAATCACTCACTGGAAACAAAATGGAGTCGTTTAATGACAGTCTTAGCAGCAGCAACAGCAACATCAACAACAACGCACGCCCACGTTAAATATGGCTTGTTGTCGTCATTGTTTGTTGGTTTTTATTGTTGTTGTTGGTGTTTAACAAAAACTTTCTATTTCACTTGGAACAGCCAAAAATTTTCAAGGTTCGACATTTGGAAAAACGTACCAACTTCCTGCATTCAATGTGTAAACAATAACAAACCATCAACCACAACAACAGCAACAGCTCTGCCAAAATGTTGTTCCATGACTCAACTTGGCTGCACATTTCGTTGTCTTACAAATATGAAAAAGGGGTATATTAGGCTGTAAAAAATAAGAGTGACTAATTTTAAGTCTACTCCATTACTCATTGACAGTTTTTAAAAGTGATTTCTCAGATTTTAGATGTTTTTTGTGTTGTTTCCCTTTATTTTTTTTTTGCTATTCCTGCACTGTGCATCAGCTTTGTTGCGTCATACATCCCGCATATTGGGTACGAACTGAGCAACAAGATCTTCACTTCGACTAAAAGAATTACAAATTTTTAAAGCTTTTCTTACAGAGTATCTCACAGTTATTTCTTGTATTACACAGTTTGAGCTGATGTCGAAGTCAGAGTCTTTTTTGTATCTTTCGCTTTTGCTGTGTGTAATCGTAACCGCTTTTCATGTATTCGCTTCGGCTCACGTAGCAACCTTTACTCTCTAACTCATTTACTCTGTTTCTCTTTCCCCTCTCTCTCCCCCTCTCACCCTATCTCTCTCTATTGGTCTTTCTTTCTCCCTTCCCTCTTTCTCTCTCCCTGAGTGCTTTCACTTTCAGCTAATGCTGTGTGCCCGCAATTGTATTGTTTTTGTTGGTCGCTTTAGCGTTTGGTGCCTTTTGCTTGCCTTCTGATTAGCCGCTAATCGACAATTGTAGGGCGTCTTTCTGTTGCTGATGTTGTGGTAACACTTATTGCGTAACACCAACTGGAGATTCCAGTTAGCCAGAGTTACCATTCTGATTGGCAAATACAAGTCTTTAACGTTATTTATTTCATTTATCGGCTTTGGGTTTTTTGGTGTGCAAGTTTCACTTTTTCTTTTGACACCTCTCAAATTGTGCTGCAGCTTTCGCTCTTACAATTTTTTCTTTTACATCAATCAAAATTAGCATTTCAATCACTTTACAGAAACTGTTGCTGCTGTTGCTCTACACTCAGATATTGCCCAGCCAGCTCAGGTATCAACCGGCATCGTTGACATGAGGTTATGTAAATGCGACTTAGAAAGCCGCTGGGTGACTATTTCTAATGTTTTTTTTTTTCCGTTATAGTGGCCAAACGCCGAATAATAAAATTATTTGTTCGAACCCTTTAGACTTTTTTGACTTACGTAATGTTGGGCATTTATAAGGGCAGTGCTCCCCATTAAAGTAACGACAAGCGCTCTCATTAGTCTACATGTTCTCACGTGAATTTGAGATGTCGAAAACGACGAGAAAAAGACTCGTAGAGATTGTCATACAAAAGACTTAGGAAACAAACTCGAACATTAAATCTTTTCAAAAATACAAAAACTGAGTTAATAAGTATTATTTTTTCTCTTTCTTTGCAGGTGCTTTTAATATGTAAATCTTTAGGCATTAATTCTGCAAATTGAAAGGAGAAGAAAATGTCACACCAAAGTTCAAAGCAGCGTCAAAACACACTCTGAAAAATACCTAAACTAACAATACTTGTCAGCAGCTTAGAATACATTGAGGATTTCTTATCTCTTGCCAGCAAAACAATTTATGCAAAAATGCGACGAAAGCCACAGAATCTAACACAAAATCAACAATCCAGTAGAGGTGGCAAAACTAACGACAACAACGACAACAATAGCAACACCGACACCAACACCAACAAGAAGAAGAACAGAATGACAAGTTGCCAGTGGCACATTTGGCACTTGTCAGCGACTCTGCTGTCAATTTCTCTGCCACTGCTGCTGCTGCTGCTCCACGTTCAAACAACGGGTAAGTCAAGCCGTCAAGGGAATCTTCAGTGGAATTTCACAGTCAAACATAAAGTGAAAAAGAATTTTTAATGTTTGAATTAGGCAACGGTGTTTTTTAAAGTCAATAAGTTAAAAGAGGAATGAAAGCATGTTGTACGCGAGAGTGCGCAACTGGGAGAAATAGATAATTTTAAAGTAAAACCGCAGCTTATTTTTATATAATATTTTAGAAAATTAGAAACTTTGCGTACATCATAAATGTAGTATCTGTAGCCTTAATGCTTAATAGGGAAACAGATATTTAAATTTTTAAGTTCTGATTAAGCAAACGTGTAAATATCAAGGTTAATAATGCCTCATTATTATCATTGCACGCTAAATATATTTTTTCTTCATTATAAGTTGTTTGGGTCAGCTGAACACTGTATTTAACTTACGCAAAGAATCCGAATTTCTTAGATATTTTAACACAATTAAAATACATTTTTTCTGTAACTTTCTTCAATGCTTCACAAACTGCATTGAATTCCAATCCATTAGTCAAGTGCAAGCATTTGTTGTTATTAATGCACTGGTAGCTAAGATGAGGCAAGAAAATGCCTAGTGTTGCAAGCCCAATACACATACTTATGCACACACACATACATACATTTGTGTGTAATTTCTTTTTAGAAAGCTCATGTTTGGTGCATAATTTATTGGGCGTTACTAAGAATGAATAGATACGTAAAGTAGATAGCAAGATGCTCATACTCATACTAATAAATATACTCATACCTATGCACATTCATTTGCGAGTGAGTACTTGGCGAGTGTGTGTGTGTGTGTTTTGTTTGTTTAAAAGTATGCCAACTTTATCTTTAAGCACGCAGGTGCACACGCTTGACTATCTGACAGATTGGCGGCATCTAACAGCGCCCGCAGAAGCCCAGAATGTTGCCTTTCTGGCCTAACAAAGTTATGCTAATTTTATTTTACCTAAAAAACATACGGGCTTGACCCCAAAAACACGATGTGATCTGATATTTTTGGAGCTGCTGATTTAACAGCTGCCTAGACGTACCATATAAATATGACAAAGCACATACGTATACTAGTAATTATCCATACATATATGCATGTATTGAGTTTGGTTTGGTCTTTTTGTGATATGCGTCATTTCTTTGACTTCAATTTTGCACATTTCTGTGGTTGGCACAGTTGTGTAATATTTGATTATTCATGCCGGATTCATTGAACCGGGCTTTGCCCCATTCATAGATGCCAACATGCAATAAGTGCGTGACGTGCGTGAATTGCTGTTAATTAAAGACCTGAAGTTATTGTATATGCATGTCTTTCCTTTCAATCAATGTGATAATAGATTGACCGAATGGGTGTGTCATACGTAAATACGTATGGCATACGTATACCTGAATAATTAAGTATTCAAAGTTCATCAATATCACATAGTTTACATTAGTGTTGTGGAATAAGCCAATTATGCATGCAAAGCACTTGATTTGGTTAATAAACAAATGAAACGTAAAAGAAAACACGCTCAGCTTAATCGTAATAAACATTCTAAAGTTCCCATGCAGTTAGCTCTAGCAATATTTGTAGAAAGGGCATTTAATGCCAGAAAGCGCACTCAAATTTTAATTATAAATCAACACTCAAAGCCGTTAAGCATGCACCACATGCACATACATGCCAAAGAAAAATGAACAACCACCGCATGCTCCAACTGAATCAATTATGTCTAACTGGTTTACTGTTTACTGGGCCATTTAAATCAAATATGTTGGCTTTTTCAAAGCAAATCTTTCATGCAGCTAATAAGCCTTATTAACATAAGAGCGGTGTCCATTGAATGCACAAGATTTACATAAACACGAAAAGAACCGTTATATTCTGCTGAAGAGTTAATTAAATTACTGTTATAGTGTAGCTAATTTTGTGGTTAGCTAAACTTGGCAAAATATATTTTTAAAAAACTCATTTGGCCATCTATACTTTGTATAACATGCAGATGTTACATAGTTTTTCGACAATTTTATAACACCCCACAAAAAAGAAGAGTATTCAAGTGAAATAAACTGAAGCGATGCTGCATTCCTCATGGCTCGCAAAAATTGGTTGAAGTGAAAATGATTTTTACAGCAGCTTAATTAAAAAATCCACGCGGCCAATTTAGAATCTTAAGCAGCAGTTAGTTGGTAACAACGGTAATAACGGTACTTGGGGCTTTCGAAATGTTTAAGCCAAAGAATTGAAATTTGTTTTGTGTGCATTGGAAAAGTGTCGCTCCACGAAGCGAGTCATCGACAGCAACAATAATAACAACAACAACAATAATAACCAGCAACAGCATCATCAAGGTAACGACATTAGAAAGCGTGATGAGTTCGAATTTCTGAGTATGTGTGCTAATGTGTGCTTGTGTGTGTATGTGTGTACCAAAAATCTACAAATAAAATCAAACAGTTAGCCAGCGGGATAAGTGCAATTCATCATTCATTTATTTTAATTCAATTCGTTTGATGCGCCGGAATAAAGTTACCAATTCGAATTCTCATTGACAACAATAACCTGTTGCACTTAACATATGTATATATATAGTTTTTTTGATTTAATAGTATTTGTTGTTTTTCTTTAATTTTTCAAGCTGCTTAAATTTTCAGATTAGCTGTGCTTATTCCCCACATTTTTCTTTCCACTTTGCTTTTTGGCACAATTCGGTTACATGGCCCACTTGCCAGTGAAAGACTGAGAAAGAAACAGAGCAAGAGAGAGAGAGAGGGAGAGAATGAGGACATATATAAATATACCCGAAAAGTTGTTACTTGGCCAGGGCCAGAATACTGTATAAAAAAAAAAAACAGCGATCTTCAACTGCAGCAACGCTTCACAAATTTATGGCGCTGTTTTTTATTGGGTCAAGCGGCAGGTTTCATTTGTTGTTGATGGTGCCGGTGGTGCTGCATTCTTGGTGGGCCACACGATTCACACGACATGTTGACGCAATTAATTAAAATTTGACGCATTCTGCTGAACAGGTGCGCTATGAAGTAAAGACTAATGACATGTCTGTCTGAGATAGACTTTAATACGCTGCAGGCGAATATTCGAATTTAATGCAGAATTCTTCTTACATTCACAGAAAAACCCGGAATATTGACAAGATATAGACTGCAATTGAATTTGAAAAATGTGACTTGTTAATTACAAGCTTCTTGTCTAGACAGTTTTCTTTCTGTCAACATTTTGGCTTACAACCCAAATTCTTAGTAAATGCAAGACTGGATTTCATGAATGCCAAAAAGTGAAATTTGTTATCTTAACCAAAATTGCAATTGGATTTTATGCTGTTGCACTGATAACTGGCCGCACTTCATTTCATTCAACTTAATGGAAATCGCAATTACATGCCAATTTTTTTTACCGGCCCACAAGCGTGCATATATGCATATGTATATGTGTTTGTATGTGTGTATGTGTGCTGCACATACAGTTCCAATTAACTTAAACGTTTCTCCACCCTTTTCATTCAATTAGAGTTGAAGCTGCGACCAGAGCCAACGTCGAAGTCCGAATCGGAATCTGAGTCGGAATCGTATCAATAACTGCATGCATACTTTCCCTTTCCCATGCGCCTGGGATAGCAGCGACAGCCAGTCCAAAAATTTGTACAATGAAATTCGGCACAACGAAAGTTGCGAGCAACAATAATAACAACAACAGCAGACACAGCCACTCACATAACCATAAACACACACCCATAACAGCAGCTCGAACCCACAATTTATCTTGATTTCGGTTTGGACAAGTTCCTTCTTGGCCCTGGCCAAGTCAAATATTTTTGTCCCGCGGCGCACGCAAAAATTGCACAAAGGCAGCGAAAACCGCAGTCAACGAAACTGACACACCGACGGACGTACGACGGACAGACATGTAGACATGGCGGGAGAGTAACGTTCACCTTAACGCTTGATGAAGCTGCAACTCAGGTAGACAGAACACACATATATTTACATATACAAATATACTCGTTTCCATATGTGTGTGTGTGTCTGTGTGAGTGTATGAACGATTGAATGGTAATCAATGAAAACATTTCGCTGTCTGAAGATTTTTGTTGAGTTGGGTAACCGGTTCCAGATTTTTATTTTGAAAGATGCCAAATTCGTTTGGTCTTCATTTACATTTATAGTTATTTGTTTTGCGGCAAATGCTTTCTTTAGCAACGACAGAATAAATACAAACGATTCTGGAGCTTAAAAGCAAAAGACTTAGGCAACAAACTGAAATTTACATAGCCATTAAAGTAAAAGACTTAGGCAACGAACTAGCCGCTAAATGAAAGACTGAGACAACGAACTGGCTTTCAATAAAAGAATTTGCGAAAGCCAATCATGAGAAGTTGTTTAAAGATTATGCCATATAATTAAGTATAATTTTTAAGTATAATTAATTAATTATATTGCGCTTCTAGATGCGTAGGTGCGACACTTGCGCTTAGTCTGAGGTATGAGTTGCTTGAGGCCATAACCACAATTAACCCAATTGGTTGCCTTGACGCTGACATATAAAACTGTGTAAAACTTGAAATAGAATACCGTTAAATACGTGCAGTTATCTACAGTCACACATACATTTATATACGTTATGGCACAGACACACACACACAGAAACACACGCACAGCATTTGGCGCGCAGTTAGAAATAGGCTAATAAAAAGCTGTTTGTCAGACAGACTGACGGGCTGACTGCGTCGACTGGCCGGTTCTGTAGGCCATTTGTAAAACGTGAACGTTTTTTAACTTTTGGTATAATAGCACAGCCACAACTTATATACACTCACAAGCGCACACACATTGCTTTTGAACTTGTCACACACCATCGGCCGCTTGTCCATATTGGTCTCAACTTGTTCCGTTTTCTTGGGGCAACGTTGACACAGATTCGCTTTGTGACTGACAGAGATAGAGAGCGGGCGAGCGAGCGAGAAACAAAACTAGCAAAAGCGGCTTTTCAATCAATAAATTTTGAGTTCTTTTTTATTTTAGAATTGAACTTGGCTATGAGACAAGATGCGACTCGACGCAATTCAATGCGACTTGTCGCTTAGGTTGGCCACAATTTGCGGCCAGTTGCGGATTTTCTTTAGCCAAAGGGGCACCTTGCGTTCTGTTCCCATTGAGTGTGCAATGTATTTGCTCCATTTTGCCAACATTTAATCAGCTTTAATTGTTCAATTAGTGTCGCATATATGTCGCATATATGGAGCGCACTTAACTGAATAGATACTTACCATTACCATTACCTGCATCTCTTTAGCTCTACACTGTTGTTTTTTGTTCTCTGCTAACTGTTGAGGGTTACTGACCCTGACTCCGACTATCCAGACTCCACCCTCAGCCCTCGAGACGTTGCTGCGGAAATATGCGATTCGCGTGTTTATATGAAAAGCAAATATTTCAACTATTCGTTGAGCCGAACAGCAGCTCTTGCATGCTCTAAGATAAGCGATCTACAGCTAAAATGCAGCTAGTTCAATTTACAAGCCTCGAGTCGAGTCGTTGTTAGCTCTGTTCTTGGGCCAAGTCTTAGCCACTTAGTTTGCCATCTTCCCTGGCATTTGCTGCTTATTAGTGGCTGCTTTGTTTTCATCTGGCATCTGGCATCTGGCATCGGTTATAGTTGTTGTTGCCGGCAAGTTTGCTTTTGCTGGGCTTTAATTATAAATATCAGACAATTAGGCTGTTAAGTGTGTCTATTATTTAGGCAGATGCAGCGGTCAATGCAACGTTTCTCATTGGATATCCGCAACTTTCCACAGCCAACAGAGCGCGCAACTCGACCAATAAATTTGCCCGGCTTAGACAGGCCACATAGCGTAGCCAGACATTGTTGCAACTGGCTGGCAAACAGGCAGACAGTCCACACTGCAACCGGCTCTGACTTTTGGCGCGCTTAGATCAGAGTCAGAGTTGGATTGGTTGGGTTGGAGTCTTAGACCTTGATTAAGGTCATTCGCTTGTGTGCCGACACAATGCCTGCAGTAGGCACTGACTGTCGCTTTGGCTTTGGCTTCGGCATTGCCCTCAAATTGCATTCATTGCCTGCAAAATTAACATATCTAATTGCACAAGACTCGCGCCAAATTAAAATAAAAAACACAAATTTCACGTGGTAGACGTGTCATGGTCATGGTCTCGCTTTTGGTCATTATATATCCAATGTCAAATGACCGCAGAAAATTTTCTCAATTTCACTTGTGACCTAAAACAAACAAAATTAAAAAAAAGTACTAAAAAATCTATTTGCAGAGCCATGTCATTGTCATAAAAATTATAAGCGGCGATGTAAAAAGTATTCAATTGAGCAATTTCCTGTAATGTAACAAATATATTTTAATTATTGTGATATGGCCATTTGTGATTTATAGCTTCCTTTTTTTAATTGATTGTCAGCCTAATATTCTGTAGAAATGGGTTTATAATTCTGTATCAGAGAAGTGCTCCCACAGATTTTAGAGGTTTCCAAAGACTAAACTAAAAATGTGAAAAAATAACACTAATAAAAAACCACAACTAAATGTCAAGTCATAAAATTTAGCTTAAAGTTAGCTTTTATCAATATTATTTTTTTTTTTAGCATAGTTAAGCTTATATTGAGGTCTTTCCATATGATTTTTAGTTTTTTTGGATATATAGTTGTTCAATAACTATTTCACTTTACATATGGTATATAATTAACCAAAGCTACTGTTGCATAAGTTCAACTAAGTATAATTGGTTTGGGCTGCTAATGAATATATGGTTGGTTGCTTTTTTTTTTGACTTGGCCACACCTCAAACGTCAGCTCAGACATCAAGCATAACATGACTTTGTTGCACCTTGCAGGTTGAAGTCTGGAATCTTGACGAAACAATTTAAAAAAAACACACACACACTCAAATATTTATTAGACAAAACTTTCTTTGTGGTATACCTAAGGCACTATTTGTTTGGCTTTTGTTTATTTATGACGCCCACCGTTGCCGGAAAATTAGCACTAAATCTAAATTTTGAATGCCACTATTTGAGGGCTTCTTAGGAACACACCCATCGACTATAAAACGATGGTCATATTTCAAATTCAAGCTACGTGCCAAGATAGCTTGTAATGTGCTCAACAGCTCAGCATCGGTCTCTGAGGCGTTGCCCACAGTTCTTTGACTCTGAATAGGCGTGTGCGACGAGTCAAGTTGAACGAACATCTTGGAACGAGACCCAGGCCCACGTAGATGCTACGTAGCGATGCGGCGACTTAGATGATTTTATTGCATCACGAACAACATCTTTAATAGAAATCTAACACAGCTTGCCTAAACTCCAGATAAGCAGAAGCAATTATTTATTTTGCTGAGACTCAGTATTGTTTGTGCCTTCGGACGATTTCTTACGACGGTGAGAGAGTGGAAAAAATTGATTTAGTTGTGGATGTCTAATGTTTTCTCGTTTGTTATGGAATTTTCTACACTGCACAATATGTGTTCTATCACAGAACAAACGAGTAATAAGCTAAAAAATCAAAGTATTTTAGATTATAAAATTCTTCTAATCCCTATACCAACAATATGCAACAAAAATTTAGCAAAATACGTTTGTATAAACACACCTATTCACAAATACCGTTGTCTCACAAAATGTTAAAGTTTTTATTTAAACTTAGACCAACACCAAAGCTATGCCTAATAATAGAAATTATAAATACAAAAAAATATTATGATGGACTTTTTATTATTAAAAGAATTAAATGAGGCATTTGAATGCAAAAGGAAAGAAAATAAAATTAACACTTTTCAAGTCTCTGTTACAAAAATATGCTATGAATACATAATAGTTTTTGGTGAGCATTTTGGCTAGGTAAACAAACAAATCCAATTATAAATTGTAATTATATAACCATAACATACATTAAAATTGTCGCATTAACACAATACGCGTTCAATTTGCGAGTTACGTAATAGACATAAGTATAAGGCAAGTGTTGTACCGACGATCAACTGCCAAACTACTTAATTTGGCTCGCACCAACACATGGCGTATGCGTAATGCTTGCGTACGTGCGTTAAATATACAATTATTAAAATATCAAATTGCTGCATTTCATAATGTAATTATTAACGCTAGCTTTTGGCAATCTATACAGACAGACAAATGTGCCATCTACTTCTATGCCTATTTTTTTTTTTCGCCATTTTGACCATGTTGTGAAACAGTTTTTACTGTCTGTGCAGTTGAAATAGAAAGTGATTTCTTGTCGGGCGACTGCCAGCAATTTGGAGGCGCTGAAATTGGCAATTTTGTAGCCGCGTGTGGGCTACGATTGGCTGCGACTGCAGCCAGAAACCCAATTCGCAATCTCTTCACGGCGAGTCGTCGAGTTGTCTTCTATCGGTTTGTCTGTCTGTCTGTCCTGTGATGTGCTGTGCTGTGCTGTGTCGTGGGCTTAAGTAGCGTTTAAATTAGTGTAGGCAAGCGCTGGAACTAATGACTCTCTTGTCGTCGATGTTGTCAACGTTGTTGTCTGGTTTCTGTCGTCTCCAGTTGAAGTCATGAAATCTTTGGTTTGGTGCATTGAACTCCAGTGTTTTGTGCATCCGTCGCAGTTAGGGAGTTGGCTGACTAAAAAGACCGTTCATTTAAATAGTTTACTTTCGTTGTCCGTGAAAGTGTTGCATGCCACAGTTTTAATTTTATAAAAATTGTGTTGCATTTACCAACTATTGCCTTACCTTGTCTTGTTGTCTTTGTGGTATAATTTACTTGCCGGCGGCAACATTTTCATTTTGGCCAGACACTTTTACCTAGCCAACTATAGCCTGCTACAAAATTAAAAATCATATCAATAATAGCGCGAAAATATGTTGAAAAACAAGTGGAGAAAAATTGCCAATGAAAGTGAAAATGCCAGAGACAATATATATAAATATTTATGGGCAGTTTGTTTGTTTTTCTCCAAAAGGAAGCGCTAATTATATCGAAACCATCACTTTGGTAGAAAGTGAAACAAATATTATTTTTAGTTATCAATCAGTTTGTTTCGCATTATGGTTTTTTTTCTTCACTTTTTCCTTTTGGCTTTGTACCTTTGCGCCAGTTTAGCGCCTGAAGGTGAAAGTAAAAACTGTGCCAAAAAACTTAATCAGAAAAGAGACACTACGAAAACCGCTTAGCATTTTGGGTTAAGCTCAATAACTAAACGTGTTTATTTTTTTATTTTTAGTTTTATTTGGCTTTGGCGTGTGAATTATACGCAACGTCATAAGCTCAAAATATTATTAACCTGGTTGTTTGTTCCACTGCGCCCACTTCCTAAGACCTTATACGAAAGGCATCTCGCTAATATGTCAGCCATATCTATGCACCTGACACCTGATGAATTACAGTTGTAGATGGAGTTAAAGATGTGGCTGTGACTGTGGCTGCGGCTGCATTCTTCTTGACTTGCATAAGTCATGCAGATGCGTGGAGTAAAAGAAAGTATTAAAGTAACAAAACACTTGAAGACATTTATACATTTATAGGCCTTTCTTGGTCTGCCAGAGCCCATAACTCTTGGCATACACATAAATTGCTGCAACATTAAATTGAATGCGTGGCGGGGGGGGGGGGATGCTAAATGCCACACTGCGACATGAGTTTGAATTCGAGTGAGTCAAAGACAAGAAGATCAGCAGGTGTTGATTGCATTAGACATTATCTTGTTAGATAGTCCCGAAATAGAAAGCATTGCGAATGCGTGAACAAATGTGTGAAACTTAAGTTTTTGTATGCGTTATAAATTTTCACTCAAAATTATTTGTACAATTTAAATAGAAAATCTTTTGTCTAATTGTTATAACTTAAATGAAAAAACACATTTCTCTTCTATAGAGTAAAATTGTTTTTGGCATTAGTTGTAGCAAAAATCGATTGTATTTTGTAAATACATTCAACTTTTTCAAAGTTATTTAAGGTTATTATTATTATATATGACATCATAGTCTCAAATACCCCTCAAGAAAAAAAACCGAAATAGTTTTCTCTAATGTACAATTTTTTTATTATATTAATATTATTATATGTAGACATTTAAATGCATTTAATCTTCATTGAATTACAAGTACCTTATTTAAATAATATTTTGTATTTCTATGAATTTTTATTGTGTAGCTATTTAAATGTTACCCACAAATACAAAAACATTCATCAAAGATTTCTTGTTATTATCAAAACTTTAGATTGCTTTTGACTATTGAGCAGAGTTTGTTAATTTCTTCATTGAGTGCACAGATGCACATCCCCTTAGTAGATCCATCTTTAAAGTAATCTTAGCTCTTTTGCGCCCACATTTATAAATGTATGAATATTTTCCAGCCATGAACATTTGCGCATAAGTTGGCTTATTTTCAACGCTTCGCGTAGCAATTTGTGAAATTCTGGTTGGAGTTGCTAGTGCAGATGTGGCTGGCAAATGTATAGTGTGCTGGTGGTGGTTTAAGGTGGTGCAAGGTAACAAGTAATATGGGTTTACGACTATGATAGATGATCGTATGACTCGAAAGACATTTGTTTGCCCAGCCTTGGCATGAAAAATCAACGAGTAATTTCAGATGTCGCCATATGTATGTGATTTTTGTGTTGTATATCCAAAAACAAATACAATTGCACACACACACACACACACAAGAGAGTGAAAAGAATACAAAAGACTCTAAAAAACAAACTTGACATCGAAAATAAATGATGCCTGCCAGCTGAGGCTGAAACTGAAATCTCTCTCATTCAGTTGGCTTGGATTTCTAAGAAATGCAAATGTGCATAATATATAGTAGAATAGTCGTACACATGACAAAGACAAAGACAAAGCGCTGCCCTGAACAAAATGTGGCATGTGGCAGTTGTGTTGTGGCAGGTGGGGCGTACATGAAAAGTGAAACCCGTCTCGCTTTTGTTTCAGGAGGCGGCAGCAATGCTGCATCTGATTCTTTTCACTGTGATAAACGCGAGCAACAACGCTGCAACAATAATTAATAAAATTGAAGCTTTTTGTGGCATGTGAAGAATTTCACCAGTTTTAACTTCTTCTTCTTCTTTTTATCACTTTTTATCTTTCAGTTGCCCAGCATGATGGCATCTCACAGATCTCACCGAAATCCAGCAGCGAGAAGTCAGCATCCCTAAGCATCGAGAGCACCATGACCGATGCGAACACCATCTCTAGTTCTCTGCGCTCCTTTCAGGTGGAGAACGAGACAAAGGCACGCGTGGAGCGCTCAGCCTCGCCCATCTTACATGAGCAACAGCAGCAGCCGCATCCAAATGATGTCAGCTACGGCAAGGATAGCGAGAAGGATGTCTCCGCCGGACGCTATTTTCACTACAACATTAAGCCAACGGGCACGTATGACTCTAAGGAACAGCAGCAGCAGCCGGAGCGGACGCAGCGTATCCGCGCTGGCAAAACTTTAGGCAGCAGCAGCAGCAGCTCTTCCGGCAGTAGCTCATCCGCCAGCACTGAGCAGCCTTTTTTAGTGCAAGGGGGCCTGCGACCACATACGTCGGGGTCCCCTATCAGCCCGAGTCCGAGCAGTACTGCCATCTCGACGGCCAGTGCGACACTGGCGCCGCATAGTCCGCGGCAGAATGGCAATCCCGACATCCAGGACATCATCACTGGCATTGTGAAGCTGCTCAATGGAAATGTCAACGTGCATGCCAATACGCAGGGTGTGCGTCGTCCTCCATCCGCAAGTCGCATCAATAATCGTGGACCGCCGCGCATTTCCGACGTCCAACCGATGCCCATTGACTATGAGGCACAGAAGCCGGGCACATCCATGCGACCACCGCCCTATCCTTTTGATCGACCGGAGCGTCCTTTCATTACGGGCGTGCCCATACCGGAGCAGATTGTGCCCGTGCGTCCCGGATTTGTGAGCAATCGACCGCCCTGGTATCGCAACAAGCCACGCCCACCCATCACAACCAGCGTCAACGGCAGTCGGCGTCCTTTGCCCCAATACCAGCCCATGCCACAGCAGCTACCAGTGCGGCCAGCCGCAGCGGAGCCAGTGCAGCAGGAGGACTCAAAACAGCAAAAGCAGCCGGAGCATCATCAAGAAGCGGAGCCAGCTTCTGTTACTATGGATGTCGTGTCTCCGACTGACACCACCTATGACTCAGAATTCTCCAATGAGGATACCAATGCACAGTATATTGAAGTCTCTGACCAAGACTCCGGGGCCGGTGGCGAGATTGAAGATGATGTGCAGCAGCCACCAGAGCCAATTTCGTCACACGCTCCCGCTCCAGCTCCCCCACTGCCCACTGTTCCGCCCAAGGAGCCTGTGCCCAAGAAGAAGCACAAGCCAAAGCCCAGTGGAGAGAAGAAGAAGCAGCCGCAGGGTGAACACGTCGGCTTCACGACCATCATTGAAACGAGCTCGGTGGTGAACACTGTGATGGGCATGTCCTCCAGCTATGTGCCCATGGCCATGGACAGCGGCCACGATCTGGATCCTTCCACCGAGGAGGTCATATTTATGACGGCAAATCGCACGCCCGGACTGGAGGGCAGCACTTCGTCCTCATCATCATCCTCTAGCAGCATTCAGACCATGCCGCTGAGCGATCTGCTTGCTACGGATGCCATAGTGCCCACGTCCAAATCACCCAAGACTACCACTTCTACCACAACCACTACTACTACTACTAGCACCACCTCAACTACCTCATCTACCACTACCACCACAACCACCACCACCACTGAAAAAGCGCCCACAACTAATGCCCCGACGGCTGCCCCAGCTGCTCCCTACCATCCCCGACCCGGCATTGTGCTGGACGATCCTGAGTTCAAGCCAGGCGGTCGGCCACGACCCGCTCAACGGCCCGCTGCACCACAGCAACCGATACAGCCAACGCGGCAGCATCTGCCACCCGGCTATGGTGAGATCTTTGATGTGACTCTCTCGGCGATTCAGGGACCCGGACCCAAGGGCAGCGGCTCCCAGCAAACGATCAATATCAAGCCATATGGAGCCTATGGAGCGGCTGGGGGAGGGGCGGACATTATTGTGTCTGCATCAGGTGACGAAGGCTTCGTCTCGATCGATGGCAAACGCACTTACATCAATCTATTTGGTGATCCCACAGATCCGCCCGCGGGCGCCACATCGCCAGCGACGCGTCTGCCCCAATTGCCGGGCACGACAACGACCGGAAGTGGTGTTGGTATTGGTGGTGCAAGTAGTGGAAGTGGTAGTGGTCCAGCTGCTGCTGGTAATGCACCTCAACATGCTGTCACGCAAAGCAGTGGCGGCTATGTGGTGCCCGAAACGGAGGTCGTCGAGCTGCAACAAAACACAGGCACCAGTCCAGGACATGGTTATGGACAGGGACAGGGACAAACACAAGGCCAGCCTAAGCCGGTAGCTGCATCCACAACCAATGCGGGCCCCACACGACCACACTACCGCCAACGACCAACACAGCCACCAGTGAGGATTGACACCTGCATCGTTGGCGATGATTCCACCTGCGATCAGGCGCAACACGAACGCTGCAAGACGGACAACGGTGTTTCCAGCTGTCATTGTCGACCAGGTGAATGATGTAGTAAAGAGTAAAAGTAGATTCCCATCATGAAATTTCCTCTGTTCTTTAGGAATATATTAAATCTATAAAACCACCAATTTTATTTAAGATTAACTAATTCCACATCCCTTTCACAGGCTACTCCCGTCGCAAGCATCGTGAGCCTTGTCGCCGCGTCATATCCTTCCATTTGGGCATGCGCGTTGATCGCATCTATGAGCATCGCATTGTGTGGGACAACAAGCTGCTGGACCGCAGTAGCGAACCCTACGGACAACTGAGCTACGAATCTGTTCGAGCGGTAAGCCGCAAATCTCTATTATAAAAGCTAGTATTAATTTTCATTTTCCGCAGCTGGACTCGGCCATGTCGATGACACCCTATTCGGATGAGTTTATGGAGGCCAAGGTGAACAATATCTATCGAGGTGATCCCAATCTGGGCGGCAATGGTGTCTATGTTAATCTGACATTGAAAGTGAGTATGATTAGCAATAATATTATACTTAATTTTCATTAATTACCAACTTATCTGAATTTTCAGCTGGATGAGAGCGTGGAGACACTGCGTCCTAATCTGCGCAGCGATGTGCAGAAGCATCTGCTTGGGGTGCTGCATCGTCGCAACAACAACATTGGCAATTCGGTGCTGTATGTGAGCTCACCCGAAGGCGCCGTTTCGGCGCTGCATGATCTGGACGAATGCCATTCCCACGAATTGAACGATTGCCATCCGAGTGCAACGTGCAGCAATAGCTGGGGCAGCTTCCAGTGCGTCTGCGAAACGGGTCTGCGTGATCCTTGGGCCGATCAGCCGCAACGGGCAGGTCGCGAGTGCCAATCGTGTCCAGATGTATACTGCAATAATCGCGGCATCTGCAGCTACAACGACGAGGGTGCCCAGACCTGTGCCTGCGACTCCAGCCACTATGGTGCACAGTGCGAGATCGATGGCGAGGTGTTGGGCGTCGCCATTGGCGCATCTGTGGCAGCTGTCATCATCATAGTGCTAACTCTGGTCTGTCTCATTATGTGGTCACGTCGCTGGCAGCGGGAGCAGAAAAATGCAATGGGCTCCCCGGTGTTTGGTTACATGAATACGGCACCATTGAAATCAGCTGGATTACCGCAGGCTGGTTACCAGATAACGCTGGAGGATCGCATGCGCTGGGCACAGATCGCTGACGTTATGGCACAAACGAATCATTACGGGGTAAGCTCCATTTGTAGCACCATCTTGCATTTATCTCAAATCTTTGTTGCTTAGCAGGCGGAGCCCATTGGACCCACGCGACCTTCGTCGGCCATGTTTGCTTATCCGAATCTCGGAGCCATTGGCATGGGCACCATTGGTGGCATGTCGATGCAGAGCACCATGCAAATGCATCCGAGCGCCAGCATGGCGCCTCCAGTGCCATTGCCCAGGTAAAAACAGAAGCACATTTCTTATATGTCCTGTACACATCATCAATGTAGACTGTAGAAACCATCTGCAATCCCAAAAAGTGTTGTATTTGTATATGTATATAGAAGTCCGTCCAGATGTTTATCTGGTTGTAAATTGTGTACAGGGTATTTGAAAGTCGGGCACTCTCGACTATAACATTTTAAACTTGTATTTAAATGAATTTTAATTGCACTTAGAAGACTCGGCCTGGGTTCGCGTGCAAGTGGCATGCGCACGTTGGAGAACTCCAGCTCAAGTGAGGAGGAGGATCGTGCGGATCTGTTGGGTCGCAACTTTCAAGTGCCACGCCCAAAGAGTCGCAGCAACGGCAGCATAGCGGTAAGTGTGCACGCTTCCAATTATCTAAAAAAAAAAACACTATTCAATATTTTTTGCACTCTACAGAATCAGTCGGGCATCTACTATGATGTGGATTACGAGCCTTCTGGCAATGGGATCGGCAACACCAGCGTCGATCATCTGTATGGCTCACAGAATCAGTCAGTGACGCACTCTTCGGGAAACAATCATATACCTGGTCCACAGGGCATACCCCTCAGCACTTACACATCGGGTCGTGCGCCCAGCAGTTACTACATGAAGTGATCCGTCCCCTGTATTGCCTACCGCCCCCTGCCCTAGTTTTACACAGAGCCTGTAAATATGCAATTTAGTTGTAGTATTTTTATTATTTAAGTAGCCAGCTAAAACACTTTTCCACTGCAGTCCACACGGACTGCAGCTGAGACGCGTTTTCGTGCAACACGACGGAAAAGCAGAAATAGAGGAAGACTTAGGTTTATAACATCACAAGTAGCAGATACGAGTATGATGAGTTCAGACACCTTTGTAGTTAAATGCAATGCTAACGAGCACTAATCATTATTTGTAAAATTAAATGTTTAAATTATTTTGTCCCTAGACGTAACTGCGGTCTAATTAAAGTCAATCAATAACGATCAGTAGTATTTATCAATCAATCGATTTATTTAATTAAGCTTAAATGTGTCTCAATGTAAATATGAATCAATAAAGACATTTATGTAAATCAAATGAAATATTTACTCACAGCTTAAGGTTTATTTATAAAATTTGAAAACTAACTGTTCAAAGTTCAATACTTCTCAAACTGTCACTCATATATAGTGCCATCCCGTACTAACGTATAGTCGCAAACGGCATGAAATAGCCGCATTCATCTCAAATGTGGAAGAGAGACAGATATAAGACACACTTGAAGCCAGTGCTGAAAAGCAACTTTCGTTAATTGAGGCGCTATTTTGAAATTCACTTTTAATTAAATTGCAAAATAAGTTGCAATCATGACCCGCTAACATTTAAATGATTTTACATAAAAAAAAACATTTGAAATGTGCTGAATCATCAAATAAAAATTAATATTACGCCTGCACAGCCATCTGCCAAAAATTTATGACATTTTCACTTTGGTTTTTTGAAGCCAAACACCAAGACTCGATGATTTACGAGAGCCGCCCGACACCAAAGTTGCAGTTGTTCACACGCATAAATAAAATTATTATTAGAAACCGAAAATTACTGAATGCGTATTTGTGTGTGTGTACCTTCCGTTTGCGTGCGAGTGGAAAGTAAAACTGCGACACGTCGCGACTCAATTATGCAACAAAGCTGAAGCTGAACCTGAATCTGAAGTGCCGACATGCAGGTGGTGGACAGTAACTGGCCAGATCATAAATAAAGAGAGTTTTCACGCATTTTGACCCCTGCGTGTACCAATTTTAATGACATGCACCTCACGCACTCTCGAAAGCCAAAGGGGCGGAGATTGTTGACCAGGCCTACAACCTATCAATTTGCAAATCTTGACAGCTGAATAATAAGAAAAGACTTTCATAGATAGAGAGAAGAATAAACTGACAAGCTGTAAACAAATGAAAAGTGTGTGAAATTGGTACAAACTAATTATATAAAATTGTGTTGGCAGCTGCTCTTCTGTTTGTTGTTGCACGATTGGTGCCAAACAGTAAATAAACAATAACGAATAATCGACTTTGATTCCAAAACTAATAAGAAGATAAACAAAAATAATTTTTCACATCAATTAGCTAATTATACATTAATTAAACATATCAGTAGTAGTAGTAGTATCTATTAACTTATGATACAAATTCAGATTTGCATCGAAAAAGTCTTAGTTGATTTTTGCTAATAGCCGTTAAATATTCCGACATTTTAAATGGTGTACACTTAATAAAGTCTTAAATGCTCTAGGGCATTTTATCTATCAAATCAAAATAGATGTTTTTGTATTAGCTGACTGATGGATAACGATTTGTGGTGCTTTTGATGTTCAATGCCGTCATCATTATTTAATCAACACCTTTGCAGGCATTTCGACTTGTGGCAACATTCCTAATACATTCAAAGATGATCGAAAATAACGACATAATTAATTACTATTATTATTATTATTAATATGTTGAGTAGATTTAATATATTGCCGATTCAAAATAGATGTTGACCCAAATGTAATTCTGCAATGTTTACCATGACGCTGCAAATTTTTCAGGCGACCAATTACGATAGCCAAACAGCAATAGCAATCTGGGCGTGGCCGTGCCCCCATGCTAAATAAATAACGCAGCTCACGTAAATTGCGAGGCTCGTGCCTTGTATCACATAAATAACGGAGGGCGTTAGCAAATAATATCAAGTACTTAAATAGATGCTCTGCATTTGCCAAATTGCCCTATTATGTCACCTAAAAGCCAAATTGGCCTTCAGCATAGGAGCCGCAATGTGCAGTGGGTCAATAGACATCGCTGAGAATTGCAACAAGCCATCGTAAAAGCTCATTATTAACAAAACCAGTAAACACATTTTGCACCCACTTTTTTTGTGTTACACATTGGTGTTTGTTTTTTTTTGGCAACGACAATGACAATGTCGAAGCCATTGTCACATTGAAATATTGCTGGAAAAAGGCAAACGGCGGCGTGTTGCAAGCCATAATTCAGTTCCTCGTGTTCATGACATGCAACATGAAGTATGGGCAACCGGGGCGTGTTTGGGTTGGAGGGATCGCTCTTGTTGCCATTTGTCATAATTGGACGCGCGTGGAAGATGCACTGTCAACTTCCTTGTTGTCAATATTATTGTTGTTGTTGTTGTTGGCACCTGTTGCCTGCTGCCTGTCAACGTGTGGCAAACGACTACAGCTGAAAAAGTTGACCAAACTAAACAGACACATTTTTTAAATGCCACAGACTGAAACAAACACAAAATGTTAATCACGGCACAGTGGTGCGAATTTAATTTAAAAATCAGGGTATTCAGTTACACCTTTAAACCATAAATAATTTCTGGCAACAGTTCAATGAAATGCAATTAAATGGAATGGAAATGGAAACTAGACTAGTCCAAACTCAGCCAACATTTTAAGTATCATCACATGTGGCTATTTTGCACAATCTTACTTTAGCAAAGTATTCCAATGTTTTTTAACTATAATTAATTATGCCACTCCACCTTTAATGTCAGCGTAATTAAGCAAAAACATGAATTATAGTATGGCCGAAGGCCTCAACGGCAAAAGCGATAACAACCTTAGGTCTATAAATAAATCTATATATATAATTATAAAGTTAAAAATAAAATACATTTGAATATTTGCTGAATTAGTTTGATATGTTTCTAATTCATGCAAACTGAGTTAAGGCAATTTTAGTAAATCAAAACGTATTTTATAAATTTCAAAACATATTTATAGCAAATGTCTTAACTAACTTTTGTCGACTTTTTAAACCTTATCTATGCAAAATCACATTATATAAAATATGTAATGGGAGTGGTTGCTAATTGGCGTGGAAAACCTAGGGTCATGTGAAGACCTGCGGCAAGATAAGCAACTGTGTTGCAAGCCCACTGTGCAGCACATTTTCTACGACTGCCAAAAGCGGAACAACAAAATTGTAGAAAAAATTACAAAAAGGCGGCGCACGATAAACTGCACGCAGATGTTGCCGTCGTTGCAGTTGACAACAGATAGTCAAGTAAATATCATAAAAAGGCACTGAATGAATTAACATAAGTGTTAATTGCTAGCCAAAAACACACTCACGCACTTACACACACACACACACACACACACACTAGCTCTGCTAGCGCCACTGAGCTGGGCACTTGGACTATCATTCGACTATCACCTGGCCAATGGCTCATTGGAATCTGAATGTGACCGAAGTGCTGCATGTGAAAGTCTCTCGCTGGTGGCAACTGACGTAACTTGGTTGCATCTTCCGTTAGCAGCGCAACCTGTCGTTCATCGATGTCGTTGTCGTTGTCGATTGCGCAATTGGCAATTGTTTCTCAGTCGGCTGCAGGAAGATGGTCACAAAGTTTCCGCTCGCAACCTAAAGCCTGCCACTGCCCCACTGCAACCAGTGGGTGTCTGCATTTGCAAACGATGTTTAATTAGCAATATTTGTCAACTGACTATCGAAATACTTATTGCATATCGCAGCAGTTTTTCATGGGTCTTCATAGCTGATGAGGAAATCTTCGGGTGCAGCTGCAACGGTACGGAATGCGGGACCTATGGAAGTGGTTTGACTTTTGGCTCCGTTTGCTAGACCTGGTTACGCAACTGCCACTTCAATTGCCGACTGGAGCCTGTGGGCAGAGTCGCAACGTCCAAAAGACAAAAATAAATATATGTATACATATGTAACTGAGCCACTAAGCCATTGAGCCGGTTTTTGGCCATCCGCTAACCAAAAGAGCAACGATACCAGGACAACGCCTCGAAAGAGCATATCCAAGCCTGTTTAATCATTGGCTTAGCCTCGTTGTTGCGTGTAGGCATGCCGACATCTTCTGCTTTATGGTTATTATTGCAACAGTGCCAAATCGCTTGTAGATGCCATAAACAACAGTTAATACTTGTGTACGAAAAAAACAACATGCTGTTAACCAACTCGTCCAGCATTTGCCATCCGGGCGACCTTGGCGTGCAAAAGTTACCTTTCTGTAGTCATTCGAATGGATCTTATGGCTTTTGATTTCAATTTCGTTTATCCACTTAATGCCACACAGCCGGCCACAAAAATCATGTGAATCGCTTTACAAGTTGTGCTTTTTTGTGTTTAATATATTTTGGTTTTCTCGACCACCTGTGGCCGGGGCTTCATCTTCAACTGGGGTTGTCTGGGTGCTCGAGTACCTGAGTAATTAATGCAGCATTAAATTGAAATTGCGCTGACAAAACGTTGCAACTAATTGGCAGCGTCTGGCCTGGCCTGGCCTGGCCTGCAACGGCGGCACATGATGCAACTGGTCAAGAAATCAGCTTTTAGGCGCTTCAACAATCGAGTGTAATTTCATTTACGCTCAATGTGGGTCAGCGGAGCAAGAGTGGTAACAATACCATTACTATCAACACTTGAAGCCAGCCCGAAACAAGTCTTCTCTTGTGGCACCTGCAGCATCAGCTCGATGATGCGCGACCACGTAACGAATTGGGGTAGTTAAGTTCGACACAAGCTGAAGTAAGCAACCAAATGATGTGCTTACAATTGACAAAGACAATGTCGATGACTCAGCAGGATCTGGCCCCTAAATTGTGCTTTGTATATGTTGTAATATTCCAATGATTGACTGCACTTTGACTGACATATTTGAAATTAATTGTGGACTCACTTTTAATTAACGGCTGAGTGTGTAAATTTGATAAAAACATTATGTAATGTTTTTTTAAAAATAAAAACAAGCATTCAATTTAAATAAATTGCATCAAAATAAACCATTTTTTTTAATATCTTTTGAAATTTTGTATGGAAATTTAAAATACATTAAAGTGCACTCTTTTAAATTATAAATAAATAAGAATGGATATTTCGACCTCTGATATTTAAAACGGGCTTTTTGTATTATAATAAAAAAATGCAATAAAAAATGAGGACAAATTGAAGAACATTTAGAGTTACACTGAATTCATTGTACTAAAAGATTTTATGATTAAAATTAATTATAAGTTAATGCATTTAATTACAGTAAGTATAATAAAAATGAATGTGTTCGATTATGGAGCTGAAGTCCTTCAGGTCGGACAAGCTATCATTAAAATAAAAACTTGTTTCACATACCATGTAGAGAATGGGGCAATACATAACCCAAATAAACGTCGATATCAATGAAAAGATGCCGTAAATTATGCAACCGGCAGGGACTTCAGTTTTCAGCCCCGGCACCAACTCCGGCGAAAGGTGTTTACGGCGCCTGCAGCGACTGCGTGCACGACATCTTCGCGCCAAAGCAACTGAAACTGAAACTCAAACCAATAAAGTGAAAAATCGATAACAAAAACCCGAAAACAAAAACCAAAACTTGATGCACGACTCTTCGGCTCGGTCTTCGTTGACGCAGCAGGAATTTCAATTTAAATTGTATTCCATTTCATTTGTGGTTACCCGAAACAAAACCAAGTCAAGTGGACCCACTACCCATGCACATACACAACACACACACACGCACACACTCGCACACACACACTCGCATGTAAGAGTGAGTGCTTTAAGCCAGGCCTGTAATTTTACTTGTACCTGGGTCTGAGCCCAATTACGCTTTGGCTCTTATTGTTGGTGACGTTGCACATTCTTCATTATTTTCTTGATTTGCGCTCTGTGTGTTTTTACCTAATTTCAAGTTTCGGGTTTTTCGGTTAGCTTCTTTATGTTGGTTTTTGGTTCGCTTTTGTTGTTGTTGTTGTTTTAAATATGTTGAAAAAGTCGTTGTTGCTGGCTGAGTTCGTCTTTCTGTTGTTCGCTTCTTTTCTTCTTTTTTTTTTTTGCATTGAAGGCCGCAACTGCAATTTCATGCAACTCTCTTTGCCCCGTCCTGCTGTGATGTAACCAGTGCTGCTTTTGCTGTTGCTTCTGTTGCTGCTGTTAACGCCGTGACTTGTTGTGGATACTGTCAACTTTAGTTTTGCATATTATTTACGAGGCTGTTGTCCATAGCCACACCCAATCTGGACATTTACCTACAGCTTAATTTTGTAGAACTTATTCAAATGATTTCTTTTAGGCGTTAAGATAAAATACTCTTCAAAATTAGTAAGTATACGCAATGGGTTAATAATAAAATGTTGTTTTATAATATTTTTTAATTACAGCTCCGGAAATAATAAATCAACGGGTCAACAGCAAAAACACTATTAAGTGTTAATTGTGCATTAATTAAACGATATAATGAACATTTCAACTGATGGTCTGTCATAAAACACGCATCTTATTACCATGCTAAAATAATATGTTAAATGCCATTTAGTGGTAGTCAACTATGAGCTCTTGAATTGCTGGCCCCCAGAGCCACTGAAGCGAGGCGCCAGCACCACCACCACCACCAATGAAGCAATTTTGTTGTTGTTATTAGGTGTTGCTATTGGTGCCCTCGTCTTCATGCTACGTCCCGTTGCGAAGGCCGTTTTTTTTTTGCCCGGCGGCACTTTGTAGCCACGAATTGCAGACCAAAAAATCAAACTATGCTAATTGTTTATCACTCAAGTTTCGATTAAGCAAGTTAAACATGTGTTATAAAATGGACGCACGTAGCCACTTTACCATTAAGTGTATCAGAAACCGACACCCACAGCAGCAATGGACCTTCTGGAGTAGTGGCCTGCATATAATTAACAGCTTGTACATCATTATTAATAACATAATTAGCAGTCAGTCAATCAATTCTAGCTCTGGGCCACACACATACACACGCACATATATAGATATATAATTGCACTAGAGATCTACGAAAAGCGCCAACGCACACTTGAGAGCAAATGTCCAAATATTTGAAGATTGCGAATTTACAGTCGGCTGCTGCGACGGCCTATGCTTTACCTTGGGAAAATCCGAGCAATCAGCGTCAGGCCGAGTCAAATTCATCAGTCAGTTGGGGTCGTCACCGCACTAACACACACATACAGCGCAAGACAAAACAAACGGCAATGCTAAGCGCGCTCTTACTCTGAGTCTGAGTCTGACTCTGCTTTACTCTCACTCTCTATCTTTCGCTTTCAGTGACGTTGGCAGCGACGCTCGCGTCGTCGTTGTCGTCGGCGTCGACAGCAGTTGCGTGCATTTTGCACAAGCGAGCGCTTTGAGCCGCGACTAAAGCTCAAGCTGAAGCTGCGACTGTAACTCTGCCTGAGCAGAGCTTTGCAGCAGCAGCAGTAGCGGCTCGACCGTGTCCCCGAGCACACACACACACACACAATGTGCAGATAGCCATAGTTACAGACCAAAGAGTTGCCGCTGCTGCGACCACTTGCCTGTAGCAGTGTGTGTGTGTGTGTATGTTTTATTTTTGCCCAAAAAAATTATTGCTCTTTTTGCTGCTGCGCGGTTGACGCCGCTGCGTTTCTTTGGTGCTTCACATTCAAAATATAAATAGATGTGCATGTAGGGAAATGCGAATAGTGTTCATAGAAGACCTCATCGGAGGCACATTTCAGCTCTTTTGTTTTGACGCGCTGTTGGTGGTACAGGGATTCCAAGCATGAGATCCCTCAGTTTATTGGTTAGTGCCGTGTTGAATAATAAAATAAATCGAAATAACTGTGCATGCTGCTTAAGTCCTGTACTAAGCAAAAATTCAATTTTTTAGTGAATAAAATGTGCATTCGCTAAAAGCAACAAAAATAACTATAAGCAAAAAAAAAGTGATTGATAATTTGAAACATCTTCGAAATGGAAAGTTTTCTAATTGATTCTGTGCGATTTTCTGCCGTCCACAGCTACTTAGCGCCAGCTGCGCGCTAATCTTTAGCATAGCCTACGCCCATCCGCCCCAAGGGGAGTGGAAGAAGAAGCTAACGTGGAAGGAGGATTGGGTGCAAGTGTGGAAGACGGTGAAGAAAGAGGCATGGGAAACGAAATGGAAAAAGGTTTCGGTGCCAATATGGAAGGAAGTTCAGGTAAGCAGATGGAGCCAAGCAGGATTCACAGGATTCAAATTAAAACAAAGCTGTGCATGATGCATAGGTGCCCGTTTGGAAAGAAGAACAGGTGCCCGACTGGAAAATCGTGAAGAAACCAAAAATTGAGGAACGCGAAGTGCCCGCCTGGAAAGACATAAAGGTTGCCGAGTGGAAGAAGGTAACGAAACCAATTTGGGTGCCCACCAAGGTAGCCGTGTGGAAGGAAATCAAAGTGCCCGTCTGGAAGGAAATCCAAGTGCCCTTCTGGAAGGATATCCAGGTGCCAGTGTGGAAGGAAGTACAGGTCGCTGACTGGAAGCAAATGTTCGAGCCACAATGGGTAAGAAATTAACAGCAAACATTTTAGAAACCCAACAATTCTAAAATCCCGATCCAAATCCTTTGCTATTTGTTACTTATAGGTAAAAATGGGCATTCCTGGTGAAAAATTCTTGGGCAAGGATCACGAGGGTTGGGAATATACCAGTCACGATCTGTGGCGCAAGAAGCTCGTGTGGAAGCCCGTGTGGAAGAAGATCTGGCGCACCGAGAAGAAACAGGAATGGAAAACCGAGAAGAAACAGGAATGGCGCACCGAAAAGGTGCAAGAATGGAAAACGGAGAAGGTGCAAGAGTGGAAGCAGGACAAGAAACTGGAATGGAAAGACGAATGGGTCCAAGTGTGGAAGAACTCAAAAAAACAAATCTGGATAAAGGAGAAGCGCGAAACGTGGGTAGAGGAGAAGATACAGATCTGGCGCACCGAAAAGAAACAAGTCTGGGCCACCGAAAAGAAGCAGGCGTGGAAGGATGAATGGCAATCGAAACAGGTGCCCGTCTGGAAGGAGGTCAAGGTGCAGGAATGGAAGAAGGTATGGAAGCCAGTGTGGGAAAAGGTCTGGGTGCCAACTAGCCATCACGGACATGGCTGGGACTAATTGATTGCTCCCTAAAAAAAAGCCCCAACATATCGCAGCACAATGCGACAGCACTGATATATCTGATAACTGCCCCCCTGGCCACCAGTTAAACACCCAAATCCAAAATAAATAATTCTCTATTTTTTTGGTTACAATTGTTAATACTTATATAAGTCTGCATTGGCATATATATATATATATATCATTCATCCTCAAAACATACACAACCCAAATGCATTTCGATGACAAATTTTGATAAATTTTCTTTTAATTTTCTCGAAATTATTCCAATCTTCATCCCTCATCCCTCATCCGTTCTATTTCTTAAGTGTACAAATTAGTCATGCTCGCGTTTGTCTTGAAGTTATACAAATTGATTATTAGTTGACCTTTGGACTTTGCCACTGAAACTCAACTTCAATGAATAATGATGTCCAAAAATTTTATATTAAAACAAGCAAAAAATACAAAATAAAAATATATAACAATGTTAAATGTTTGTAAATATGTACCTAAGGCGAAAATTATAAACCATGATCATAATTCAAATCATAAAATATTGTACAAAATTTGATGTAAAGCGAAAAGATAAAAATACAAAAATAATAAAAAATATAAACAAAACAATAAAAAAAAAAATTCCGAAATTTACTTTTAATTATTTACCATATAAGTAAAATTTCAGCACTTGAGATAATGTACTTGAAAATTGGAAACTACTCAAAAGCAGATGTGATGAAATCGGACTCCGGTTCCCTTTTACTTTCGTTGGCCTTTTCGATTGCGCAAGAGCATCCGCGGCATGATCCATCCATTGACATTCCCATTCCCATTCCCACTTCCCATTTGCCATTAGATGGCTATTAAGCCGAAGATGCAACTCATAAAGTTTCGGGCCGCATGACACGCGGAAGTTGAGGATAGTTATGCGTCGCGCCCCGCAGCCACCGATGCAGCACCCGCAATAAGACGAATCCAACCGAAAGGGGCAAGTTTTTTTTTTTTTTTTTTTTTTGCACGATTGTTGCAGCATCAGTCAGCAATATCATACTGCGGGAGGCCAACAGCCAATAGCCAACAGGTAACAGGCAAAAAGCCATAGTCAAGAGCCAAAGCCAATGCATATGAACTTGCCGCCAAGCGATTGCGATTACATATTGCAACTTGCAACTGCAAACTGTGTGCATCCGATGCTGATGCCAAATAAATCTCAAGGAAGCATCTCATCATCAGCCAGATAAGCAGCAACAATAACGCCTCACTTCCTGTTCAAGTTGAATGCTGAATGCAGTTGCGGTTTAGGGTTAACAGAGAGTTGCTGACTAAGGGGCAGCTGGTGTGTGCGGCGGGGGGAATGGAGCAAGCGCCTTCCCTGCCTTTTCAGTTGCATACAAACTGAAGTCCAAGTCACTCGGTCGCCGCAACGTTGCAACATATTGCTTTAATTGACTCGACTCGCTTCTCTGTGTTTGTGTGCCAAAACAAAACCCAAAAAAAAAACCGCTACCGACATAAGTAAAACACTCACTCCCCCCTCTCTCCCACCCACCCAGAGCGGACAGCTGTTTGGCTTACATACAGAGTTGCAGGCAGGTCTAGTTAGCAGCCAGTGGCGACAGCAGCCGAGGAAGCAACTTGCAGCTGCTGCAATTGGCTATACTATTGCCGTTGCAGTCGGTGCTAAAACTAGACACCAGACGCCGCAGTTGCAGCGATTAGGTAACTCTGCCACACCAGCAACAACTACGTGCAACAGCTACATGCAGGCATAAGTTCGAGTTCAAGCAAACATTTAGGAGGAAGCGAGACGAAAGAGATTTCTTCGTCTTTGTTTTTTTAATGATGCGACACAATCATCGACACATTCATGCTTCACCCCCAATTTGTTGTGGAGGCAATTTAATTAGTGGGCGTGGCAAAACATATTTAAGACATGTTACATTGTGATACATAATCTGATAGGCCATTAAATTTCTATTAGTTACTAAATTTATAGCAAGTTAGGAGATGGGGGTATCATAAGCCGATCTTTCAATTTGGTAACTGTATCCTTAAAATTGTGACAAATATGTGGCATTATCTATTTGTGATAAACGTAGCACTCCAGTATATGTTGCAAGTTGCCATCTATCTATCTATCTTTAAGGGTGTTGAATAAGTTTTGTATAGATTGACAGACAGACAGATGGACAGACAGATAGACAGACAGAAGGACAGACAGAAGGACAGACAGATAGACAGACAGATAGACAGACAGAAGGACATATGGACAGGTAACCAATATGCTTTGAGACCTTCGGTATCAAAGTATGAATATACTTGTCAAACAAATAAAAGTCTGTTGTATGAAATTAGGGTCAAATTTCCAATATATTATTTATTTATTTATTTATTTAATATATTTACTTATCTAAAATATTAATTTAATATTGACTCACTTGTATTGGAGCTTACAAACTTTCTTTACTTTCACAACAGTTGTGCTGTAATTTCTTAATGAATTAAACTGTTTTACCTAATTCAGCGTTTAGTAAGGGGAAACTCCACTTGTCATCAATTATTTGAAAACAATAAATTATTGACAGAGCTGCTGCAAATTTGTTCAAGGTCTGCACAACAATTTCAGGCCGTTGTGAAATAATTTTAAATTAATTTCAATAACTGAAAACTCCTAAAACTGACAAGTTGCAGTGTGAGTAGT
Organism: Drosophila longiperda; assembly: GCA_035042125.1. Taxonomy (NCBI): domain Eukaryota; kingdom Metazoa; phylum Arthropoda; class Insecta; order Diptera; family Drosophilidae; genus Drosophila; species Drosophila longiperda. The sequence continues at coordinate 14,353,342 of JAWNLV010000107.1, forward strand.
TGCATTATGCAAAATCTAAAATTCAATTGGTATGTTTTTTTTTTATTGCCTAAGTCTTTTCTTTGTCTGTTTTACAAAATGTTTTATGTCTTTGTTTTAATTAATGCCGTTGTTGTTGTTGTTGTTGTTATTGTTGTTGCTGTTGCACAGACAGGCTTGTTACCTCGAGCGTAATCAAGCTGATTGTCATTGCGAGTGCCTACTTGCAATAGACCCTAATTGAAGTACCCGTTGCAATGCAGCTAATCTCTAAATTTCATCGCCTTCGCGCAACACTCGGCGTATGCGTAATATTTTGTTGATGAGCTGCCAATCAACGCAGTTGCAACTTGGGCACAGCTTCATGGCGTTTTCTTATTTCACTCTTTATTTATGTCAAGTCAAATTTAAATGCTTAATTGCAATACAAAATAAACTGGACAAATACCCAACAAGAAATCAGCAACAGTAGCAACAAGCAAACAATTTACGCACAAGTGAAGCAAGACGCTGTCACCAACTGTTGCTGTTGATGTTGCTGTTGTTGTTGTTGTCATTATTGTTGCTTTTGTTTTAGCTGTTGCAGCAGCAGCAACCACCACATTGCACAAACCGCACAATAACAAAACGAACGGATCCGAAACGTAAATTGAAAAGAAGTCATAAAAATAAATTTGATAAACAACAAAGAGATGGAAAAAGATACAAAACAAAAAAACAAAAAAAAAACATAATAATAATATTTTATAATAAAGCGAAAATGTTAAGCGTATTAAATCATTTGTTTACACACACACACACACACACACACTAAGCGTGAAATATTTATTTATTTATTTATGTCTATTTATTTATCTCAAGCCGCTGCTCAGGTTCAAGACAACAACAATATCAGCAACAACAGCAGCAGCAACATGAGCGACGACAGCTAGCCGCAAAAGTGGAAGGGAGACACAGCGAGAGAGGCACGTGAGTTACTTGAAATGCTTGCTGCGAAGCGTGAAGCGGCAAAAGGTTGTTGCACGCATCAACTGCAGATTTAGTTGATGCCGCTGCCACTGAGTTGATCTGGGCCGACCCAGCTGTGCATGTGGGTCATTGATTTTGTCTGTTTTGTCTGTGTGCAGAACTGGAGCAGCCTAATATATCATTAGCTATATAGCTTAGCTGCAAGGTCGTCACTCAGTGATGAAAGAAATGTAGTAATCAAGCCACAGTCCATGACACAGCGAAATGACTGCCCACACCGAGTGCTGCCATGTGGGAAGGGAGAAACAATTAAATGTCGGCCACAATTACGTTGACAACCCATGGAGATTACATTTGTGTGTGCATAGCTTTTGGCATAAGCTACAAATTGCTTGAGCGCATTTGCGCTTTAACAAATGACTTAGGCAACGAACTTGTCTGTTCATGCGTTAAGATAGTATAGGAAAAATCGTATATCGGGAAATTTATTGAGCAGATTATCTGGCTGAGTAAACGTATCAAAAAGACAATTTGGACCGTTTTTTTTAATATTGAGTTAAATTGCTTGCTTACGCATAAGTTGTACGACTTTTCCAAAGTTGTGTAACTCAATTCAGGTAAATTGTTTATTTATGAAGTCTACACTAAGATAATATACATTACACAAATTAGCTTTATCAAAAAGTAAACGTTATATAAGAATAAACTAAAATTAAAAAGAAAATCTCGTCTTTATATTGAGCCGACATATGTTCACATGTAATAGCGGAATCAAAAGCATCACAAAACAGGCTAAATAACAGCAAATAAAATGCTACCAATATTTTGTTATGTACATATATTTATTACCAAAATAAAAAAAGGAAATACTCCATATCAAAACTGGTCCAAGCTAATTTCGTTAACCGAATAGGAGCAGCTGCTGTTGGCACGCCTCGAGTGCTGTGTTTGTTGTTTCATTCATAAAATGCAAATGGAATTTGTTGTCAATCATTGTTTTGTTATATTTGTGTTGTTTGGCCTCTTTATTTATATCTCTATTCTCTCCGTTTCTCGAGTCTCCAGGGTTCGGTTGGGGGGTGGCAGGGAACAGGGGCCAGTGTATTTATTACAGCGCTTCAACGCAATTGCAGTTTACGACTTCCTCGAGCTGCATTATTATTAACCAGTTAGCAGTTAGCAGTTGGCCGTCTCTCAGCTGATACGCTAAATGGCCAATATATGACGCCTGCTTTGTCATGCACTACTCGAAGCCACATCGCTATCTACCTCCCACCCCCCCCCCCCACTCTATCGCACTCCTACTCCAGTGGACAGTAGCTAGTTCGTCGTTTGCTGCTTGTCGTTTTAACGTTTGACTGATCATTTTTGTTTCTATTTGCAATTTTTTCTCATTTTTTCTATCTGTTTGCCTTCTTTAATATTAGCATGTTGTAATTTTTGTTATGCAGCTCCTCTAAAGGGGGAGACAATGTGCAATTGTTAGGCGGCATCGCAATTGTTTTTTATTATTTTTTACGTGCTTTACTACCAGCCATATAATTTGAAGTGGCTTGACGAGGTGTTTCACAGCATCGTTAACTGAATATAAATGTTATAATAATGGGCGCTATTAATTAATCTTAAATACTCCTCAATTGCGTGCAGCTCAAAGTGTGTTGACAAATTGCTCATTTCGCAATCTGTATTTATTAACATTGATCAAGCATAGTTATGCATTATGCATAGTTTACTTATTTAAGCCAACGTGGTAAATCAAATTTGTTTCGTTGCTTTTTTTTGTTGCCCGAATGCATGTTAACATTCTGATTATAATTTCAATGGCGATGTTGCTAAAATCTTTGCTATTAGACAATACCTAAAAAAAATACACAAATATTCCAAATGCCTGCCTGTCTGTATGCGTGATACTCAAGATTGGTAAACAAATTCTCGGACTTAGGGTAATCAATTATAAATTGTGGATTCTGCTTGGCTTCTAACTTGACAAGAATATTACATACATTTTTTTCAATTTTTACAAAAATGTATTAAAACAGTATTCACAAAATATATATATGAATATTACAAATATAGTAATAAAGCCTAGAGTCTGGATGAAATTAATTATAACTTGATAACGGCCTTCATACATTGATTTAAAATTGTAAGCAATAAATGCTACACATGCTTAACAAACGCCATCTACATTTAAAATCACGAAGCTACTGCTAGTAAGCAGGCGCCACCTACAGCAAAAACTATGCAAGCCATTTACGTTTCCCCTAAAAGTATGCTGCACATTTGAAAGACAGTTAAAAGCTGGCTGCTACGATAAACGAATAGAGCAAAAGACTTGAGAAACGAACTGAAATGCACCAATTTGAACCACATTGACATTGATATAGCCCACAAATTGACGCGGCCACAGCAGCTGGTAACTTGCAAATCATTGTTTAAAAAAGCATTTCGTGCCTCGTTGTGCTGCCAACTTGAATTAAGCGGAAACAGGCATAAATATGTTAGTCGACTTTTCTTCTTCTTGCTTTTGTGAGACTGCATTGAAATTATACAATCAGCATTGGTTTTTTTTTTTGGCCGATTTGCATGTATCCACAAATGGCAAGCGTATTTGCAGCTGACTGACTGACTGACCAACTGAGTCGGCTGCAACTATTTGAAATGGATGTTTATAATTGAGCAAATAAATTGTTTAAAATCAAAGCCATATCGAATTTGCATGAATTGTGAATTGAGGCAAATGAAGAATCCGCAGGAGTCGGAAAACAGCTAACTTCAAACCCTTTGTATTTGAATTTCCTAGTTGGTAGCGACATGGCCATAACGATTGCGCAATTGGTTGCTAAACGGTCAACGTACGCCAACCAAAAAGAACCAGTTTCATCAGTCAACTGACTACAAAATACATACTTAAATAGCAACTTGCATTTCCGTTTGTTTTTGGCGCCCGTGCGTCTCATTTGTGTTTATTTTCTTGTCAATTGAGCTGTGAGCTCCTCCTCCTCCATTGTTGTTGCTCGGCTCGCATTCAGTTTGGTATTCAAATGCGAGTCATAAAGGCATAAAGACATAATTCATGCAGTTTGCTTTGTTTATTGAATGCGACGTGATTTGAAATTTCTATGACAATTCAATTGTTTGGCTGTCGGCAAGTTTGTGTTTAATGTTATTTTGGTTGCCACAGCCGATTGGGGTCACAATGAAATTGCATTTGCTGGTGACCTTGAGAGCGAATGCAACATAACTCGAAGCCTAGCTTAAAATCGATGGCAGCTCAAGTCGAAGCTTTAGTCTTGTGTTGTGACTTGATTTGAGTTTAATTTATAATTTCTGTGTCATTGAGGCAGCTGTAAATATTTAATAATTTAAGTATTATGTTTTTTATTTTTAATTTAACATCTTTATTGGCGTTAATTCTTTATATATTATTTTTATCTTATATTTCTTAAATCTTAATAAATACTTAATCATCTTTATCAAAATTGAGATGACCTGAGTCTCGAATCACAAAATTAGCCGAGATTATGTTTTAAGACTTATTTTGGTTATGTATTTGTTGGGTGGCGGATTCAAGTCTTATGTATTGTAAAAGCGAATTAAGTAGTGTGACCTTGAAGCTGCAACATGCCGGTGTCGTTGACCTTGATGAACTTGAGGCAGTTGCAAAGCCTGCTACATATTTTAGGGAAGTTCCAGCGCGAATATCGTTGCAGATAGGGAAGTGAGTAAAACGGGCGTGCAATTAAAATGCTACAATCTGCTGGTCAGTCAAAGTTGCCATAAAAGTGCACAACAAGAAATATGGCAACTACCGCAACAAGATTTCGATTGGCTGAAGTGCGTGAGGTTTTTGACTTGTCCGCTTGTCTGTAATCGTAACGCTAAAGTGGTTCAGTCAGCTGCCCAAAAAGCGGCGTTTGTTTATTTTGGTCACCGAACAGGAAGCCAAGTGTCAATCGGAAGTAAAAGGCGCAGGCGCTGCCTCGAAACAGTCTACCAAAAAAGGTACCATAAAACAAATTTAGCGAATAATTCACATGTATGTAAATTAAACTGTTTCCACACCCCAATTTCCATTTGTGTCCCCTTGCAATGTGAGTTATCTATGTGCCACACGCCCACGCCCCGATTGGCGATTGGCCAACCCCTGCCAACTTTATTTAAATTCAATTTGGGTAAAGTCGAGGAAGTGGATGCCAAAATACTGATTCAATCAGAGACACAATCCCACACTAACACAAACATAGTTAACACACTGCGACTGATGACTGCCACGATATGGCCAGCAATTGGCCAATCCATATGCCTGGAATATATGATGAACAAACTCTACCTATTTGAATTTGGCGCAGTGTCGAAAAGTAAAAGTGGTTCAACGGCTGCTCGCATCAGGTTTACCATCATCATCGTCGTCATCAAACGCGTCGCCTGCCATAACACATCACATCCAGACTATCGTGCCACTTAAAAAAGAAGCCATGAATATGGAAAGACATAAGCCGCGGGACCATTGCCATGCATCAAACACTTAAATCTGTCATCATCATCAGACATCGTCTTTATCTTGTTACGCATTTCAATTGCACTGGCATCCAATTCCAGTTCCAGTTCCAGTTCCAGTTGCTCGGCTCAGGTCTGCGGCTTTTGTCCAACGTGTTGGACTACTACTTCCTGAAACGCATGCTGCGCTGGCTAACTGAGGTTTTACATGTCTCGTACTTGAATGAATATTTATATTAGTTTAATATTTATTTGGTGCGAATCGTGTGCATTCAACTGTCGTTTCATTTCCTCATGGAGCAGCTGCACTTTTATAGATATAAAAAAAAACATCTCAATCTCCTAAGCGAAGCCATTGCAGATGTGGTTAATAAAATGAGAAAATCCAATTGATTTTTGTTTATTTTAAGTGCCTAAAGGATGTTCATTATACCAAAACTAATAGTTATTAGCATTGGTTTAACTCTTTTTTTTATAACACTCCAACACTTTTTTTTATAGCTATTTTAATTTAATTTATTTAGCGTTGGCTATGTAAAATGTCATAAATCAAGTGCATAGACTGAAACAATTTAATATGAATGTTATTTGTGTCTACTTAAAGTCAAAATAAAAATAAATGTAATAAAGAGCAGGAAATAGCCGGAAGCGGCTTTCAGGGAATACCACTAACATAGACAAAAAAAAACAAACTATTTGAAAACTGATTGATTTTAATTTTCTTAAACATGTTGCATAAGTTATTGCCTTCTGTTTTGACCACCGATATGGCCTAACTATAACGGAACCACGCTGCCACACGCATGTGAAACCTGGAACTCAGTCTGGGAACTGGCCAAGTCTCTGCTCATTGGCAAGAAACCAGGCTGAAATGTTAAAACTAAATCAACATGCAATTGTAAACTTGGCTTTGGAAATGTAACCAACCATTTAAAGAGCGCTGCTTGAATGGAATTCCGCATGTTTTTGAGTTTTCAGATATGTGCAAAGTGAAACAAAAGATGCAGGAAATAAAGAAAAAAAAAATTAAAAACTTTGAGCCACTAAGCGGTTAATTGCAGGGGTTGCCAAGAGTTGCCACATTGTTGCACATGCAAAAATGCAGGTGGACATGGGACAAGTTTTTAATTGTGGTTTGTTTAGATCCCATTTGGCAGTTAACAAAAGCGATTGCCCTTAACCGAGTTAGAGCGCCAACTATGGCTTACAAATTACATTAATAAGCACTAATTAAACAGTGCCGAGTCCCTACAGTGTCTCCCAGTCGATGGTTCCAGTGCCACTGTGTGTACATCAACAACGCCGCACGAACGTGACGGCCTTCGCATCATCATTTTTAAACAAGAATTCCCAAGAAAAATAATAATCAATAAATAAAAAAAAACCAGCAGACATATACGTATAAAAGATATTTAGATATAAGCCTACAACTAAAGATACACGCAATGTTGCCATAATATTTTTGTATTCGTTGATTTTCCACTTCGTGCTATTAATTTGCATTGCGCCAATGATGATGATGTTGTTGTTGTTGTAATTGTCATTTGGGTTTTGTTTGTTTTTTTTTTGTTAAGATTTATGGCGTTTATTGCCATAAGCTGCGACTGTGATTACAAAATTTGGATCAGCGTCTGCAGCTGGTTCACACCCCGCCTCCTCAACGCCTTCAAACCGCAGTCACGTCCCGTGCGAGGGTAAGCGAAGAGTGAGGGAAATATTGCCGGCACGACACTCTCTGTGCTCTCTTTGCAACGGAGCTTTTTAACGCACAAGCGAAAAGCTCTCGGCCGTGTTATTGTTTACACACGAAACCGTTATCAAAATTCAAGGTCTTCGGCTTCTGCAGGGAGGCGCTCTCGTTTTAGTTTTCGTTTTCGTTTTCATTTTCGTTTTCGTTGGCGCTCTCATTTTACATTTCTTGGCGCCGGCAGCACCTGTGCGCCGCCGCCGCCGACTATTTAACCTGGCTTCCCCAACTATAATGCGACAGTCAGTTCCACGAAAGTGGCCCAGAAAGTAGCGCGCGTTGCCCACCAAGCGAGTGGTGCCCCCGAAAGGAGTTGAACCCATATCATTGTCTGTGTCCAAGTGAATTTGTGTTACCATTTTGGTGTAGGGCCAACACCCAACACTACGTTAAGCGGGAGCCATGAGGATCCAGCGGCATTTTGTGGTAATTACCAAATGTGTCAACAAGTGGGAAGATAGTGTTAAATGCATGTGTTGTTGTTGTTATTATTATTGTTATTGTTTATCTTGGCTTAGCCAGCCAAGTGAAACTGATGGAATACAATTTTGTCAGTTAAGTGCAATTTTATAATAGATGCGTACAATTTGCTTACGGCACTGCGACAAAGACTAACAAATTTATGGAAACATTTGTAAATTATGACGGCATGCTTCACAAATTTTTTTCACCAATGTTGAACATTGCAAAATTTAAATTTAGTTTTGGGGCTTCAAGGTACGATGTGAAGAAAGTAATTTAATGCGTTCAATAAACATATTTACGGCATAGTGAGGTTATTATTACTATTTAATTACTATGTAATTTAATAAAAAAAAAATTGTAAACATAAAAATTGCCTTGTTAATTTATCCGTAATAATTATCTTCAATTTGATCACCCTTAATATTAATAGATAAACATCGAAATTTTGTATATCAGAGCCCAATTTACTTACTCAATAATGTTTCTAATCAGTTTGTGGATTATTATATTGAATGATCTTATAATTCGAAAGAAAATAGCTCAAATCTATCTGCAGCTTATAATTTATATTAGCTTTTATGTACTAACATATTAGGCAGACAACAAATTTGATATTAATTTTACTTATCAATAAAAAAGTATTAAAATGCTAAATAAGCAATTAAAAAAAACTCTCTTGTATTTAAAAAAGGATTTAATTGATTATTATTGTTTACCTATCTCATTAGATGTTAAGGGACCAATTAGCCTTAAGTGTAGTTAAAAATGTGCATATCGATTGAAAACATTTAATGCGTGTCAAACAAATTTCCATAATTAATTTTGCACAAGTTGCACACTTTCCTGTCTAGATCATAGTCACTTGTCAACAGCACGATATTTAAGTCTATCCGTGTTTTTCTTCTTTTCCAAATTTTCAAAAACTTTGACGAGCATTGTCAACAATTAAAACACACACAAATATGACAACGCGATGGTTTCATTAGCGCTTCGCCTGCGAAATGCAATGGGTTATTTTCCCTCACGATCGATAATCCAACGTGCAGCAGAAACCAGTCGAGTCAAGATAGCAGACGGCATCACTTGTGACTTGTGGCAAGTGACTTTCACTGCTTACCGACTGCGGAAATTGTGGCTAAGTCGACATCTGAGCCAGCTGCGCACGCAGTCCACAGTCCAACACTGTAGGCCACAATTAGCACCCCAAGTGCAAGTGATGAGATAATTTTTTTGCCGGTCGCTAATTTCCATTTCATAATCAGATCGTGCGCAGATTGATTGAGTTTCAAATTTAAGAGATTACGATTTTGTGAAATACCCATGCCCAAAGATGATAGTAAATTAACGCCAAACACTTTGACCTCGGCAGCACTACCAAACATAGAGCTTTATACTTGCAACAGAGGCGACGCCAACGCGAACATATCGAACATATCCCAATAATTTGCATAATGAAATCATAATATTTTTAGCTATAAAAAGAAAAGAGGTTAAGCCCAAAAGCTAATTTCAAAAACACACAATATCATTATGACCCACAGGCAGGTCAGGCTATATTAAGTTGATCTGCCATAAAAACAACAATGACGCAACATTTCACTCTTACTTATTGTCTCACTGTCAATGGACTTTCGACCGAAACAATGCAAAAATATCAACAATACCTGAAGAATGGGCCAAACTGAGTCGACGACTCGCTGGCCCAGTTAAAACCCGTTTTTTTGCTTTTACGCTTCACATGAAGAATTTTTAATTAATTAACATAATCATTGCGAATTCGCGTTAATCCCCAAAACGGCAAGTTCGTTGCCTAAGTCTTTTGTTTGTTTTGCTAACACTGAACCGATTTTGCCTCGCTTACAGTTGGGCTTGCTCGGTGCACTCTCTGTGGCCACCGGTGGCAGCCATGCCAAAGCTGTGGGAGATCAGCAGACAGCCGAGTCCCAGGTGAGCGACAAGAATGTTGCACAGGAGCGCACCGGGCACTTTGGCCTGGGTGTCGATATCGGCATTGGTGAGCATGAAGTGCATGAGCATCACGAGCATGTCCATGAACACCACGAACATCACGAACATCACGAGCATCACGATCCGGGCTATTGGAAGAAGAAAGTCACGTGGAAGGAGGGCTGGAAGAAGATATGGAATCCATCCAAGAAACAAATCTGGAATCCATCGTGGAAAAAGGTGAGTGCTTCAACATATTTAGAATCATTCCTTACGTCAGATCCTTATTATTTCTTAAAGATATACAAGCCACATTGGGTTAAGGTGCCTGGCTGGAAGGAGATTCAAGTGCCAGCATGGAAGCAAATATGGGTAGGTCACAGCTAACAGTTTTGATTTTAGGCTTTAATGATTCACACACATTTCATCAAAGGTGCCCCATTGGAAAGAGATTCTTGTGCCCGCCTGGAAGGATATTCAAGTTCCCGATTGGAAGCAGTACTGGACACCTGAACTAGTCAAGGTAAAGTTCAATGTGTCAATAAATCCACCAAGCAGATTTTATATATTTAAATTTCCTCAGGTTGGCATTCCCGGCGAAAAGTTTTTGGGCAAGGATCACGAGGGCTGGGAATACACTAGCCACGATTTGTGGAAGAAGAAAGTTGTGTGGAAATCGCATTGGAAGAAAATCTGGAAGCCAGCCAAGAAACAAATTTGGGTGCCTGATAAGAAGCTGGAATGGAAGGAAGGGTGGAAACAGATCTGGAAACCAGGCAAAAAGGAAATCTGGACCGACAAGCTAGAATGGAAGGAAGCATGGAAACAGATCTGGGTGCCTGGCTGGAAGGAAATTTGGGTGCCCGGCTGGAAGAAAATCTGGAAGCCAGTTGTCATCTCCGAATGGTTCCCCACACCCGATCACCATCACGATCACCATCACGACATTGGCTGGGATCGCAAAGACACCACGGGCGACAAAACCGTGTGGAAACGCGATGACAGCAACGCAGCAGGCGCAAGCAGGCCAACGCAACTGCAGCCAGTGACCAGTGCCGATTTCCAAGCTAAAACGCTGGAGGCTGCCAAATCGACGGCTGCCGTAGCCGCCGACGGCGCCACCACACAGCCATTCAAGTTTCCGGGCGCGTAGGTCGCCACTAAACATATATATATATATATATAATAATATGAGCAAATGCCACACGCCCAGTTCCAAGCTCCTTGTAAATAGTTGTAAACCAGTCGCTAGCTAGTAAGGCCTTCAATTTTGTCAATTGGCAACCAATTAAATTATCAGTAGTTATAAAACAGCGTTTAATTAACAAATAAATAAACATATAAATAAATACTTAATAATAGTTGTCAGTCTTTTAGGTTTAGCTGGAGTGCAGCTGCTGTTTATCCTGCCTCTGCTGCTGCCAGGCATCCGGTGCCGGCGCATTGGGCAGCGGCACCCACTCGGTTAATATGGTTGGGGTCCACACTTTCTTCCAAACTGGTTCGTAAATGCGTTTGGCTCGCCAGTATTTCACCCAGCGCGCATTCCAGGTGGTCCTATTTGTCCAGAAGCCGTCCAAGTGTGGATCTGTTGTATCCGTATGACGCACACTACACAATGGTAAGACAGGAAGTGCGCCGCCGCAGATTAGGTGAAAGTCGTTTGGCTAGCCAAGTATTGCGCAATCACATCCAAAACACTTACATGGTCGTCGTCTTGCCGCCCACACTTTCGTCAATGGTCAGGCAGAGCAGCAGCCATAACAGCAGAAGTGGCAAAGCCAGCACACAAATTGGACGCCCACAGCTGTTGGATTTGGTGCGCAATGTCATCATCCTGTCAGTGGCACCTTTTGTGTCGCTATCTCCAAATGTGAACCCTTTCATGTTTCGCAATTGACTGACGCGATTTGAAACTTTTCCCTTAATGTTAAATAGCTCCACAAGCTGTGGCACCACTTATTAAAATTCGTGCAGCGTGCAACGCTCAAATGAATTGCAAATTCGAGCAGTTTGCACGAGCAATGCGTGAAAATTGTTATAAAAACCGTTTGCCGCATTATATAACAACAAATGGAATTAGTTTAAAAGAGCGATCGGTTTTTTGTTTTTAGTTGTTTTTAAATAGATGTTTTTTTTATTTTTTTTTTTTTATTATTTTTCGTTGTTGCTGCATTTCTTTTATGCTTATGGTAAATTTAGCAAATCAAATGTGTATTGTATATAGATGACAAAGCTTAAATAAAATATCTAAAGTAAGTGTGTAAAGTAACTGTTACCCATAGTTAACATAAATTTCGTTTGTTTGCGTTTTAAAAATCCAAAATTGTATTGTCTATAGAACATGCAACATTTTAATCATATGCTTATAATAAAGAAACTTACACATTTACCCTAGCATGCAACATACATATATAGTATATATCTGATAGCAATATTTGTTCTATGTTTAAAGCCTATAATTTTCGTTTGTAGTATGCGTTGTGTGTGTATGTTCATTATAATGTTATAGTTTTTTGATTCTTTGTTACAAAGTAGTTAAGCAACCGCCCGATTAGACACTTTCGAATTTAGAAATTAACTCATGAATTATAGTTATTTAGACTTGGCCTAAGTAAAGGCGTTACAAAGTTTTGCTTAAAGTGCAGTTGCATTTTTTCTATAGTAATAATATAATTATAAATCGCTTTTTCACTAAAAATTAATATGGCACAAATAGCGCATATGAACATACAAAAAAATTAAATATGTCGAAATGGTTTTCTGATATAATGCTAATTACCTTACAAGATACAAAAAAATATTGCTCAAATTAAAGATTTACAGAGAATTACGTACAGGACAAAAAGCAATCGATAGCCATAGCTTGTAATAAGTGAGGAGTCGGCTTAAGAGTCTAGTTACACATACATATATATATATATATATCATTTGCTGCGACTATGCTAATATCATTTATATATATTGCTATTGTTTTCGAGTGTCTGTGTTCTTGAGTGTGTTCCTGTATTGCTTCACCATTAACTTCATTATCTACTTCGTTCATTCATTTTGCTCTGCTAGTCTGTCAGTCTTTTGAAATACCATTTGAAATCGTTTCATTTTGCAAATTATAATTTGTTCGTTAGTTTTTTTATGTTTGTGGTTGATGTGTGTTTTTTTTTTTGTGTTTTATGTGTGGTGTTCTATCAAGCAGAGTGCTGTGGGAATGTTCTGTGGTAGTTGTGGCGGTTGCAACATGACATCGTGTGTAAGTTAACAGCTACATAACTAAACTTAAATTGTTGAGTATATAGTTTAATTTTCGAGAGGGTTGGTGGTGGTGTCCGGCGCTGACTCACTCGAAGGACATCAGATTGGCAGGCAGTGGCTTTGGCACGCGCGTCGTTGCCAGCTTACAAATGGCGTTCGTCCACAGATGCGTCATGTGTGGACTGTCTGTGCGAAACTTGTAAACGGTGCCCAGGGTGCGGTGGTATATTTCAAAGGTGTTCTTATGTTTCGTGTTGTCGCTTACTTGGGCATACCAGCCCTCCAGGGGGCACACCTTGCACGGCTCACGCTTGAAGTCGCCACGTTCGCTACCCTTAAACGACTTGGGCGGAAAGTAGACGAGCGAATTGGCCCAGATCTGCACCCAGTAGCGTTGCCAGGAGGCCACCGCCGGCTTGCGTCCCTCCTTCTGCACGGTCTTGCGGCGCAGACAGCCCTGCATCGCAGCAGCTTCCTCCGGTGACATCAGATCGCAATTACTACCCGTAAAATCGCAAAGGTTGCCCTCGGCACTCTCCAGCGAGGTCAGATCAGCAGTGGATAGCGCGTCGCTTTGCTCCAGCACGGAGTCATCGAGCAGATGATGTCGCGGCTGTTGCACCGCTGTATCGTGCTCCAGGTGCAGGTGATGCGGATGTCCATCACAGTTGTTCGGCGCAATTTTACCAAAGATGCTGAAGCAAACATAAAATCGAATTTAATGTTGAATGTGCACAATGAGGACCAAAACGAATACACAAAAAGGGGGCGTCATGCAGGCAAGCGTTTAATTTGGCATAAACAAACAGCATCATTGTAAGGCAAATAAGAGCGCGTCTGTATGAAAATTTGTAAGTGTGATGTTTACTTGCGGCAGATGAGCTAAATGAAATGGAAAATGTTCGTAAGAACTCATAAAACTCATTTACACCCAATGCAGAAAGCGTGTGTGGGCGTGTGTTGTGTGTTTTTTTGTTTAAGTGGGCGTGTTTTTTAAATACCCTTGCTGAGCATTTACTTGTTTTGTCAGCGCCCCAAAACCATATACACACCATATGTGCACATATATATAAATTCTTAATTCTTCTTAATTAATCGTCAATTAGCTGTTCCGAAAAAATTAAACTCTTGAATTTTGCTTATCTTGAACAAACTGTCAAATTATTCTTAACATCGGACTTATGCTAAATCAAAAAAAATATAAAACATTTTGGTTAAAATTAATTTAATTACAAGGCTTACAGCATCTGCAAAGATATTTCAACTTCGGCATGCCGAAAATAATTGTTTACTTATTGTGTTTAGTTGTTTGTCTGTGTCTGTGTCTGTGTCTGTTTGTTTGTTTGTTTATTTGTTATTAGTCATGTTTACATGGAAGCATTTTAGATTGGGTCCGTGCACAAACTGATGGAAACTGATAATGTTAGAAAACAGCTGATTAAATATCCTATCTACGGTGTACACACGTTGGGGCACTCACCGACGGCATCTGCAGCGCTTGTTAGAGATTTTGCCAATTCCCGGCGCAATCATCACAATGCAGCACTGGCACCGTTGTGCAAAGTTGCGCGGCAAGCTGCTGCTGCGAAATCTAGTGTGCCACCAAAGGAGGCAGTTACGGTAACATATACAAATATACGGAGATACGGATACAAAGATACAAAACAAAAGCAAAGCATAAAAGCATAAGTGACACAATAATAATAATCACATTAAGATTAATAGTAACGTTTGATTAGGACCCCCATGGTTCAGTCCAATAGCGCAGTGAGTTTTGTGTCGAGTAGTGGTTAAAAAAGAAATTGAAAGTTTTTTTTTTTTGGGACGAGACACGAAGTGTTTTTTGGCAGTTAGAAAATGCGCGCAAAGATTTGATTTACGGCTGCTGTGGAGAACTTACTTTGTGCCCAGGCTGCGACACTTGCGATGGCCGGGCACAAACTTGGTGCCGCTGGCCATGCGCATGGAGCCAATTGTCTTGGCGGGCGATAGATTTAAGCAGCCCAACGCTGGCGTCACAGATTCCACATTAAACGATTCCTTGGAGCTACACGACGACGAACTGGGACCGGAGGGCGAGGCGGGTTCCAGGTTTAGCGAGCGTCTGTTTAAAAATAGCAAAGATTTAGTTTCTCTCATATTCGATGTCAAGTTTTATGTGTCGCCTTACTTGTACTGATCCTCCTCGAATATGTTCTGCAACTCTTCAATGTAGCGTATGGACGTCAGATACATCTGTGTGGACTCATGCGGCTGAATGTGCTGATAATCCGATTGCTGATAGTTGGAGATGACGCGCAATATGTTGTTCATCTTGTTGCGTCGCTGCTCTG
Organism: Drosophila longiperda; assembly: GCA_035042125.1. Lineage (NCBI taxonomy): Eukaryota > Metazoa > Arthropoda > Insecta > Diptera > Drosophilidae > Drosophila > Drosophila longiperda. The sequence goes on from JAWNLV010000107.1 coordinate 14,368,534, forward strand.
GCTCCAGGCCGCCCTTGTGCGGATGCGCCAGATCAATGTAGATTAAATCGGTGAGAAACAGTCCCAAATACGGTATGCACGGCAAACGCAGACTTTCCAAATATGAGCGCAGATTAGACCAATTATTTTGATCGCTGAATATATCGCTGAGCCGCTCAAACGACTGTCGATCCTTTTTGGACAGACAGGCCCAGGTTTTCTTCAGACGATAAATGCTGGCGCTTTGCATGGCAGAAATAATTGCAAATAGCGAGTGCAGGTTGTTCAACTCGTGCAGTTTTTTGGCCACCTGAAATGTGCATGTGATTGTGAAATGTTAATAAATGACTATAACTGAAATTAAATATTTATGATCTGTGCAGTATTCATTGTTAATATTTCTTTTTGCAATTCACAAACAATGAAGCTGTCAAAAAAAAAAGAGTTTAATTGTATAAATTTACTTTAGCTTAATGTTTTTCGATTTATACACATATTTTGACATTGCTAGTGTATAATAAATTTCATTGTGTTGCGCAAACAAGCTTCTCTTTTCAATTGAGTGAAGACAATTAATCCCTCGTTTAAAATTTTGCCTGACATCAATTTAGTAGTAGATTTCCTATCATTACCCACCTTAATGAAGTGTGTCATGACCTCAGCACGCTGCTTGGGCTGTTCGCCGTTTAGAATTTCCTGCACTGTCCAGAAGCTGGTGTGATTGAAGCGCTTTGTGAACGCAACAATATTGGGCGTGACCACATGCTTGTCCTTTTTTGTCCAAGCACAACTGCTTAGTTCGTCGGGCTGTATAAGCGCAAAGACGGGAAAGTCGAGCAGCGTTATCTGATTTGCAAGCAGATCGGCGGGAACACGCAATGCACTCAAAATGACCGCATCCAGTTCTTTGATAGAGCCATGCGCCGGCAGACTCTGAGTCTTATTCGCTGGCTCTGCTGTTGTACTGCAAGTGAACAATTGCATATATATTTATAAAGTGATTGCACAAAGCGATTGTTAAACTTACGCTATGCTGTAGTAACAACCCGGCGAGTCTGGCGATGAGCTAAAGCTAGTCAGGCAGCCAATGGAGTTCTTGCGACGCGAGCTCTTTATGTTCAACGTTTTGCTGGCCGGTTGCTGTGCCTGAATTTGTTCCGCTCGCAGCTCCTTTTGTGTCTTATCCTGACGCAGACAGGCCATTGTGTGCGCATTGCCAGTGGAACCACGATGCTTCATCAACTGCCGCGCCAACAGCGGCGATGATTTCTGCTGTTGCTGACACGGCGACTGCGATCTGACATAACTCTCTCCACCATAAGCCACATAGTCCCCTGAGGGTTTTCTGCTTAGCTGTGAATATAAGCTTAGGATATAAGTCAAAAATTCAGTTAGAGGGTGCAGGAAAACTTACTTCAGAATAGCGCCGATTATCTGTGGACAGATCGCGCGATATTTCCGAATAGCGCATCATGGCAATCGTTTCAGTCGTTTAATAACCACTTCGCTGATACTCTGTGAATGAATCGAGTTGTGTACTGCGATTATTATATGTATGTATATTTACTTTAATATTTTTTTTACTTATGTGAAAACTGTGGTTTATGCTGAGTAACTTTTCTGTCGTTGCACCGTGCTTTCGGCAGCCTTTTTGTTTACTGAAACTCATTTTGTGCTGCGGCTGCAACAAAAGTCACAATGCAGAACAACAATAACATGTAGCAAGCATTAAAACACAAAAACTGGCGGCTTTAAGCTTCAGCCGATGCAGCGTGTGGCACGCTTCGCTGCTCAATTTCCACAGTGGCGGACAATGTGAGTCACGCGGCAAGCGGCACGAAAAGACCTGGATCTGGTCTTTTATGGCAGCAGCAACAGTGGCTACTGTTGTAGCTGTCGATTGGCTTTTTGGGGGTGCCAATGCACTACACAAAAACTACAACAAGCTAACGATATGCACAGAGTCAACGGAAAGTTTAGGAAGAAAGAAAAACAAGTCACCAAAACGGTCAATGAACCCACAGAATGCATTGCGGGTCAGAGAGATAAAGAGGGACAAACCCCATTTAGGCCTTATCTGATGTTGAATTAAATAACCTTGTTTGATGGCTGCACACATGCGTGTAGATATTTAGACATGCCTATATAGAAAGCTATATGTATGATATATGTATGTGCAAGATGCTGATGCCAAACATTTCTCAAACAGTGTCTGACGGCGACCCCGTCTAATTAATTTCAATTAAGTCATAATCATTCCACAGCAAATGCTGATCACATGCAATGACGCTCACATTTGCCAGCGCCAAATGCTTTGCTTTGCCTTTGCCTTTGCGTTTGATTCGATTAGTCGGTCTGACACAAGGGAAAAACATATGTATATATAAGCATATATATAGTAGTATGATTCTATTTAGAAAATGAACAAAGCGACAGCAAAAGAAGGAAGCCATTTATAGATAATATATATATATGTATATTTTTATAATACCACAATCATATTATAAGTCATATGGCGAGCTCTAATCTACAACTACTTAAAGCACAACAAAACAATGAGAAAAGTTTTGTTTATTATTTTAAAATTTTGCAAGAATTTACGAAAAACATATTGGAATATGGAATGTGTATTTAAAATGTGTATCAATGCGTGCCAAATGAGAAGAAAGTGGCAGACCTAAGCCAATATTATAGAACCTTAATATTTAAGTGTTATTTGGAATGCTTCCTAAGGGAATAAGAACTTTATTATGGTACATACAAACTTTTATAGTAAATGTTCTCTTCTAAGACGATCCAAAAATGGCAAAGGGCTATAAGCTAGGAGCACCGCCAACCAATTTCTTGCTTGTGTTTTTGTTTTCTATTACGATGAATTTTCCAGAATATACTTATTGTTGCTAACTTTATTTTACTTTGCTTGTATAGTTTAATTTTTCGAATTTCACTTGGCATATTAAGCAAAATAAATACAATGCTTATCAAGTTTCTATATACAAAAACAAATAAATGTATTATTATTGGCTTTTGTGATAAAAAGAAAATCCTTTAAACTCATTTGTAAGCATTAGGAATAATTCCTAATCATTTTCTTGTTGCCCATTTCAATTACAGCAAGTTTAGCTATATACAAAAACAGACAGTAAAGATAAACCATAAACTGGCAGAGATTATAGGAAATAAATGTCTGGTGAGACAAAGGCGAAAATTAAATATTTTTCCAGACTGCCTCAAGTTTTTTTCAGCAAATGGATTTTATGGACTATTTGAGCTATTACAGAATATGCCAATATACATGGCATATATACTGTATACACATTCATGTGCGTATATATGAAATACATATAGATGCCAATCGATTAAGTATTGTTTTTTCCGGGGATCGATTTATGAAGATATCAAATGCAATTAAAGTAAATTAACAACAATCACGTGTGTGTACGTGAGTGTAAGTGAGTGCGTGTGTGGGTGTGTGTTGCTCTGTTGTTTTCTGTCTGAGTTATGGGCTTATAAAATGTTTCTTACGCTTACAGGTTTCCCACGAGTTGTTTGTAAATATATTTTGTTGGTTTCGACTAGCTGTCTTGTTTTTTCTGCTCACATTTTTGCAATTTTTTCTAGCTTTTGATCTGCCTACCTAGTTAATTTGTACCTACACCGGAACATTTGATTATATATGTGCCTTATAATTTGGATAACAACAAAATCTCCATTGATATTGTGGTCAGGGACATGAAAATGTGAAGGCGTCGCTCTCTGGCTGCTCGCTTTTGTTTATGCCCACCACCGCTCACCACCCACCATGTGATGCTACCCCACCAACCATCACCCACCATTTACCACCAGTCAGACACATATGAATATACGCAGTCCAATAAATATGTTTATTGTTTTTACATAAATTTCATGAAAAAAAGCAAACAAAACAGCTGAAAAGTTCGCGGAAATCAGATTGGACTGCCGCTTGTTTATCAGCCTGCAGCTTTATTTAAATAAATACAAGTCACACAATAATTTATATTTGTACAAAAAATATTTATATATATATATTATAACGGATCTGCATACTCCTATCTGAGGAATGTGTGTTGGCGTTTTTAATTGCCTTGTGACTCGACTTTACTCGACTCGCCAAAAACCCCTACTACTAAGTAGTCCGTCTGACTGACCGTCAAACAGATCATTCAACAGCTTTATATCGTTATGTTTTCTCCTGCAGCATTTACAAAATTTAGTTTTTTCCAGTTCTCATTTCTCTCCACACATTTTTGGCTTGATGATTTTGACATATAACGCGCTGTGTAAAATGTTGGATGGCGGGCAAGGTCAGCTGGTGTCGCCAGCGTTGACAGCGATGCCATCGTCAAGTTCAACAACCGCCACAGATTTACTTTTTAAATATACACAAATATATATACTACATATATACTCAGTATGTCTGTCTATAAATTAACCTTCGCCCCGATGGCAATGCGATTGTGAAAAGTGCATACACAATCATATACAGTGAACACCACAAGGGTAGTTTGCCTATAAGTCATTTTACTATGAAAAACACAATTACTTAATCCAAGCATATATTTTGTCGGCCTTCTTGTCGAAATTTATACTTAAACATTTATAGCTGGATTTATGTGAATAAAGTGTTAAACGATTTCTTGGCAAAAGAAAGTGGCACATATACAATTTGTATATAATAGTAATTGATATATAAAAATAAAATCGTAAAAACATGCTGCCAGGGTTAATTCATAATTACGAATCTATATTATCTAAGTGGGATCCTCTCGTTATTATTATTTGTAAATTCGATTAACAGTTTACGGATCTTATGCGTAATCTAAATTGTCTTCTATGTTGCGGAAAAAATCAATTTCTAGAATTTAATACAAGATGATCTGAGGTCTGATGGTGTCTCTAAATTTGTTTTGTAGTTATTAAGCAAAACTTACTGTGCTATACTAAAAACTGCATTCATTGAGGTGCCAAGTCGCAGCTATGCATTGTTGCATTCATTGAGAACTTAATTGAATGCAGCTTTTCAGATTCAAGAATTTAGATCACTTATCAGCAATTAAATGCATTCGATTGCAATGCAAATGCAAGTCAAGTGCATTTAATATATATGCGCAAGTAGATGTTTAAATGAGCATGGTCGACGACTAAGCGTCATTATCAGCACACTTCCATATATATATATATATATATAAAGATTTGTATATATATAGATAAGTACGTGTGTGAGTAACAAGCACTTGTAATCACAGCCGCTGGGTAACAAGAGAAACTACATAATGAAAAAAGAAACAAAAAAAACTGCAATAAAAACAAAACAAACCGAAGACAAGAGGAAGGCCAAGCGAGCACATAGAATAATGAGCTTGCCTCTGTGGCTCGCTTTCTGCTAACGCTCAGCTCAGTCAGCGTTGTAGCGTGATTCTTGTGCTCGTTCTCTGGCTCTCTGATCCGCGCACTGCAAAGTGGGTCAAGCCTCGAAACTAGAAACGCAGCCACAATCTGTATGTAGGTACAAATGTTATACATATGTACATATTTACCATAAGTGCGGGTACTTCTTTAGTGTTGCCTGTGCAGAGAAGAGCCGAAGTGCTGAGCAATAACAATGCACGAGGCGAGGAGCCTTGAAAACGGCTGAATTTTCTACGCAGGCAAAAAACATCTGGCTGCAATGCTTTACCCTCCCTGCCACTCTGTCAGTCAGTCAGCTACTCAGCCAGCCCGGCAGTCAGGCAGGCCTTCCTGCCTGCGCATCCTGTTTAACAAGTAACAAGCAAAACAACAGCTGGAAAATAATTCCACAAAGTGAAACTCAAATTTTGTGCCAAGGGGCGTCGTTGCTATGCGTCTGTTTGTATGTGCATAGTTATATTTATATATAAGTATGTGTATATAGTACTCACTCCAAATGCAACTTGCAGTTATCAATAATATATAAATCAATTTAATTTGATGTGTTTGTAATTATCGCTAATATAAATCAATTTAGTTTTGTTTTTGTCTTATACAAATTATATTCAAACCCAAGAATTCGAATTATTAAGCGTCCAATGTATACTGTGCATACTGTTTTTTTTTTTTTAATATTCATTGTTGTCTGATAACATTTGTTTAGCACATTATCTAAGGCGTAAGTTTATCACCTAAATAAACGGAAACGACTCTAATTGTTTATTTTTTTTTTATTGATTTGCTGCACTGATGAATCACAGTTGAAATCATTAGCCGGTAATATAAGAAAAGTTAAGCCCAGAAGCAAACAACAACAGCAGCACACACAGCTGCACCCTAAGCACCTAACAAATCGATAGCAATAAATTTTAAATACACCTAATGCCGCCCTCCTTCCTCTTTTGACAATTGTCACACGCAATTTTGTGTATGCCGTCGGCAGCACTGTTAATGCTTAGCCTTTATATGCAAAGTGTGGCCAAAGAAGCCTCCTCTGCTTCCCTCCCACCAACAGCGACCGCCCAGTTTCGTAATCGACGAGTACGCCCAAATACATAAAAATAAATATGTGTATAAATGTTATGTATATACACACAAATTTGCACTTGATAGAACTATCGTGGGTTGCCCAGTGCCAGCCCAGAATAGAGCGATGCATCTCGATGCGAGACACTTATTTTTAAGCACAACCAATCACGCCCCAAAAAATAAAAACTTAAAAAAAAAAAACAAGAATTCACTTACCTAAATAACAAGAGCAACAACAAAAGCAGCAGGTTCATCTATGTTAAGGGACCAAAGCATATTTAATTGCTAATTGCTGTAATTCTAAACGCTAGTTTCACTCCAGTCCAACATGTAACCGCATTGGCAACGATGGCGATGGCGTTTTTGTGCCCGCAAGACTTGAAATTGTATTTATAAATTAATTAATATGAAATAAAAACGCGCGCGGCGAACGCACATTGGATTATTATTGTCGCAATTACTGATTGGCTTCTGTTAGCAGTGCGACCATCACGGCATTGGCTAAAAAATACCCACGCGATTAGTGTTGGAAAGCGCGGCAACAAGTTGGCAGCGCCAACCGTGCAACTGTTTGGCAACTCTGAAGTAACTGCGAATGCGCGCTAAACTGTTCAAACGTTTGATTTTCGCCACCAATAATCGAATTCTTCTGCAATAAAAATTGAGTAAATAAAATTGCTACGAAGTCCTTTTTGGGTTAGTTTAATTTATTTTGTATGCATATTGTATAATATGTGTTATTATGGTTATCATACAATATATAAATAAATTAAATTATATTCTTTATGCACAATATATGTAGGTAATATTTTTTTCAATTTCTATCAAGTATTCGTACATATTTTTATTCTGCATTTGTTTCGGTCATCGGAAAACGCCATAAAATATATATTTCAAACTCAACATTTCGTTAAACATTTCGTTTGCATATTTATTATTGTTTTGCAAAATTACATTTTCAATCGGTATTGTTGAAAACAATATAAAATAGATGCATATAAGTACTTCCATGTCTAATCCAACATGCTTAGCAGTTGTCAATTTTCAATATTTCCTTTCATTTTCTTAGTAGTTTTTACTCGTAGTTGTTATTGTAGTTCTATGTGTATATAAGTTGTATTATTTTTAAACTCGTGAGTTTTTCTGACGTCTTTCAGTGTATTGTTACGGCCGCAATTGTTTACGTTGTTTTTGTTGTTGTTTGTTTTTGTCTTGTTTGTTCTAGTAAATATGTATGTGTCGTATATAGTTAGTTCACATACGTCTTTTGTTTATTTGTATGTTTATTTACAGCAGTTGAGATACATCATTAAATGTTTCGCTAATATTTCTCTTTGGGGGAATTTTCAATTTGGAACAACTACTATTTCGTTTCAGTTAATTTTCCACTAATTAATAAATAAATTGCGTTTTCTTTCATTACTTTCGTTTTTTGTACAATAGACTCGTGTATTTTTGTGTGTTATCAGTCGTTTTTCATTTACTTTACATGAATGTGCAGGAAATTATTGTTAAGTTATACTTGTAAATAATTTTTCTCATTCCTAATCATCGCTTTCTATAGATCATCTTGCTCCAATATGATAGGTACATACATATTCTGCATTTACATATGTTTATATATATATGTATATATATATAGTAATATATATGTGTGTATGTATATGTTGATTACCAGAATTGTATTTCTAAATTGACACAGATAATTTAAGATCACAAAGCGTAGTACAATAATTTAGAAAATAAACTTGGAAATACCATAAGTAATTAATTTCATTAGGCTTGTATATATAAGTAGTATGTTACAATAATTACACGAATATAGGTATATATATATATGTATATATGTATGCAGTACACACATACGCATCCACACTGGTATATGTGTACATGTATGTATGTACGCTCATTATACACATATTAGGTATAATATGTTTTATGCTTTTATATTTCTTTGGTTTTTCTTGTTCCAATGCCAATATGCAGACTTTAAAATAGTATTTTCCTTCTTTTATTTTTTTAAATTGATTCTTTTTGCAGACAAAAAATGTTGCTGTTCTTGTTGTTGCTGTTGCTGTGGTTTTGTTGATATAAATTACAATAAAATGTTAAATTACAATACAATATATAAATAAGTAGACTTGTTGGGTTGTATACAAAACGAATATTATGTGTATTCATTTAAGGAGGGAATTGCATTGGGATAGGAGAAGGACTTTATTGTTATGAAACAAATATTATGCCAGGCCAAATTGTGTGTGCATCTGCATTTGATTGACATCGCACCACAGGGAATCGCTTGCAGAATATTCTGACTCGGAGCTGGAGCAGCAGGATGGGGAGGATGTTGTTATATTATACGTGGTAAGAGCTCGTATTACTTCATAGCAATGCGGTTTTGATACGATACGATTACGATACATAATATATATCATATAATGATGGGGCTTACAGTTAAGAGGGGGGCGACGAGGAAGATAAGAGTGAGTTTTCTTTCATTTTGTTTTCTTTTGTGCCTTCAAGCTGACGTTGACGTGTTCTTGCACTCGAGTGCACCTGCAGCCGTGGAATTTAATTCCATGGACTTTTCATTAGGAATACATAATCTATACATGCACGCGTATGTATGTGTTAGTGTATGTGTGTATGAGTGTGTGTGGTCGAGTGTATTTGTAAGTGTTTATGTGGGTGTGTGTTATGCACATACGCGTACCTTGTGTCTAGTGTCTGTTGGCTGACAAAATGGATCAGTCAAACTTTACCAATTGCCTAAGCACATAGCATGCCAAGAGAAAGCAAAAGACAGTAAGACGGAGCGAGAGAGAGAGAGGGCAATATGCAGAGAAAAAGAGAGAGAGACAGAGATAGAAAGCCTTTCAACTTTGCCCAATTTACTTCTTGGTCTTGCGCTTCTGCTTTTCCTCAGTGGCAGCAGCGGAGGCTGCAGCATTCAACAGATTCATGTTTGGCTTGACGGTGCCCTTTTTCTGCGTAGCCGGCTGCTGTGGCGTGGCCTGCGTAATATTATTATTGGTGGTGGTGTTGGTGGTGCCAGCTTTGTTGGTAGTTGCTGCTGCTGCTCCTGCTGCTGCTGCTTTCGATACACTACCAGCACCAATGGCTGGTGTGGCCGGCGTCTCGTCCAGGAAGAGTGGATTCTTTACCTCCATTTCGCCGGTGGGCGCCAAGCCGGGACACTCATAGACGGTATAGTCGCCCTCCTCGTTGTCATCGTCGCTCTCTACATCGGACAGGCCGCAGCTGCCGTCGGTCGCCTGGCAATTCTCCATGGCAATGATCTGCTGCTTCTGGTGCTGATAGTGATACATCTGGGCGCTCTGCGCCAGCTTGCGATCGCACGACGGAGATACGTCCTTGTTGGGTCCGGTTACACCGTAAGCCGGATAGTCGACATCCGCGGCGGCCTTGCTGCGATTATGGAACCTGCAAAAAAGACAACATCAAAGGATTAGTTTGATGAAGAATAAATCAATGTTCTTATTCCATATGTTCCAGTATATTTATGTGACTATTAAATTAAGCAGATTCTAAAGCTTTTTAATTGAGGAGTTGACAATGAGCTTAGCTCAGAAATCGAATAAACACCGATTTTGATGACATATTAAGTTTAGTTTTACGAGTGTATTAAATAACTTTTTTTGCTCCAGTTTTTATGTAGTTTCTTTATGGGATAGGAGTAAAGAAATTCTGATATATTCTATGGCCGGTTAATTGTTGCGTTAGTATTTGCTATATAGTTGAATAATTATAGTAAAGAAGCCAGTTGTATTTTACATCTTATACAAATAACAAAGTTTTGCAAATTCTAGTAAGATACCTAATAAATTTTTAGTACTACACGACGAATTGCCACTGTTTTTTTTTTTAGCTAAAAGTCAATAGTATTCTTTGTTGTTCTTAGATTTTGAATCAATTGTCAATAAGTAACATTAAAGTGTAAATTTCGATTTTACTAAAATGTAGTCTTATACTGGACAAATTGAAAGACTATCTAAGAATAGGTTCCCAATTTATTTTCAACTTACCAGGTAACGCCTAACGCTAATAGACCGACAGTCACTGCCGCGCTGACGCCCGCTATGAGGGCCACAATGTAGACGCCCATTTCGCTGTTGAGGCCTAAATGTTGGCGCAGTACAATGTGCTCACTTGTGTCTCCAGTGCTGGCCGGGTAAACGAGCTGGGGGGATTTGCTTTGCTTTTGCAGCTTATCGATCAGGGCGTTAATCTCGTTGGGCGTGTCCTTTGACATGGGCAGATTGACGCCGGCAACGGCTGCTGCGGCCGCCGTTTGTGGCTTGATTCGATGAAAATTGGCGGTGGCCGTGTCCAGCAGCTTGGGCGACTCCATAGGCTTTGGCGCCGGCACTGCTGCTGCTGGCAGCTTGCTTTTGGCTGTTACCGAATCGGCTGCCACCAGTTCCGGTGCTGGTGCATACTCCTCATAGTCATCCAGGGCTCGAGAGTCGAGTTCACCTGAAGGGTCGTTGGCGTTGTCAAAGAAGCGAGCATCATTTGGGCCGACGGCAAATGGAATGCGGTCACGTAGCACTCCAGGAGTGTTGCGACCATAGCCACCGATTGCGTCCAGCCTGTTGAAATTTGGCAACGGCAGCTGCATCAGCGGCGACGGTGGGGGACGCACATCTGGCACCGCATCCAAGGGACTACCATAGGCCGCATCACCCTCAGCATTATCGTATTGATCGTATTGCTGATTGTTCAGATTGTTGATATTGTCGTTTTCGTTTTCGTTATCGTAATCATTCTCCGATTCGGCCATCACTCGCATTTCCTGCTGCCGCTGGCGATATCGTTCCTGCTCCAACAGCTGTCGCTGCCTACTTATCTTTAGCTTTATAAGCTCCAGCTGCCGCTCGAACTGTTGCTGCAGCCGACGACGTGCATGATTCTCCATTAGCTGCTCATATTGCTGCGTCTCCATTGCCGCCTGCTGTATGGGACGACGTCGGAGTCCTGCAAGGATGCAACAGAAGCAAAAATAAAACGCAATTGATTAATTGAAAGCAGCTGTTGGTTATATATTAGTATGTGTGTGTGTGTGTGTATGTGTGTGTGTGTGTGTGTGTGTGAGTGTGTGTGTGTGTGTATGTGTGTGTGTGTTGGATACACTCATTATGCTAATGCTAAAGGCAATGCGGGCTTGCGTGTTAGTTTAACGTTCAAAAATAAATGCGACGAAAATAGAAAACAGACGAAAACGGTTAGGGGAACTTCCACTTGTAACCCGCCCAAATACGAAAAGAAAGAAGAAAAAAACAACCGGAATAGACAAACAAAAGTCAATTTGATTGCCAATGCCTTAAAATAGACCAATTACTACACGCGCACAAACACACACAGACACACACACACACACACACACACAGGCGCACAGAGTGTAACTCAGGCTGTGACGTGCTTGGAAAAACTTGATTACATTTCGTATATATATAGTATTTGTGCGTGTTTGTGTGTGTGTGTGTGTTTAGCTGCTGCTGCCCTGAAAAGTAGGCTATAAAAAGTACCGACTGCAACAAATCCGAGCAAGCAGCCAACAGAGAAGTAACTATGCGGGTGAGGCTGGGAGAGGCGAGGATCTACCCACACTCACACACACACTCACACCATACACACACATAGAGCAAACGGCAAGTGTTGGGCTTGCAGCGTGGGTGTTTTGGTTTGAGTCGTGAATATTTGATACTCGATGTGTATGCTTTAAATATATATATATATATATATATATATTGTATAGACATACACACATACTGTGGCATGCATATCTAGTACACAGTATACATAAAACGAAGTGGCAAACGGCAGCTGCTTTTGCCTCACAGCGCCATTCACTACGGAAAAGTTGAAATTACCCCACCACACACACAAACACAAACACAAATACATATATATGGCGTAAGTTTTAAGTGAGGTGGGTGTTTTTGTGGGGATTGGTTGTGGTTGAGTGGTGTTCGGGTAGTCGGTTAGTTAGGGTTGTGCTATTTTTAGGCATATGTACCTGGGTAAACGGACATTTCGCAGTGACCCAATATGCTGCACATGAGTAGTGCAATCAGTGCGCAGGTTATTTCCATTCGCCTGGCCATATTGTTTCTTTTAACGCTTTTTCACTTAATACACACAAAATACGTTCAGTGTTTAAATTCACACAATATATTCGAAACTTGCACTGCTTTAATTCAACTATTATTATTATTATAATTTTTCGCTTAGCATATGGCCGGTTAATGTGGCCCGTTCATGTTGCTCTGCTGCCCTTTCACACTCTACAGCGACGTCGACAGAGTTTATTGATTTTTACACACACACAAACACACCCACAAACACACAGCCGCACACACAGAAACGGGCAGCTGGTGGTTCTTGCGCTTGGCTCACAAAATTCGCGTAGGCGTGCAATATTTTCTGCAATTTCCGTTAGTCAAAGGGTACTTAGAGCTGTGAGTGCTTGAATAAGGACTACTTGAGCGGTATTCACTGGCACCGGCTGTTGCAGTTTTCTTTCAGAATGCAGATTGCAAACAGACTGAGTGACGGACTAACGGTGTGTGTCTTCTGAACTTGTCAGGCTGCCCACCGTTGAGTTGAACGTTTTTTTACGTTGCGTGTTTCGTTTGCTTTCGCGTCGACGTGTACCTTTGAACTGAATGAGCCTGCCAGCAGCGAAAGCAGCAACAGCAATATCAGCAAATTCCTAGCTGTGACGCAAATGTTAGGTTCGCCCCCGCGCTGTTAAATGTTGCGGGCAGCTTTTGGGGGGACAGCCAACAACAAAGCGCAGTGAGCTCAGTAAAACGCATGCGCTTTATTCCACAGCAGAAAGCTCGACACGTCCGCATGCAAGTGTATGTGTGTGTGTATGCGCAGGGATTCTTTGAATAAACATTCATGCATTCATGAAAAGCCGAAGCCAGATTCGACTTCTTGGCAGCTAGCAGGTGGCCGCTACGTAGTTGGACACATACACACACACACAATGACATTTACTAAGAGGCATACACACTTGATATTTGAAATGAAGACCAGACCCACCCCAACTATCCAACCACTCAACCCCCGGCAACTTTTGCGGGCACGCGCTGAACCATTTTCGTTTTGGGATAGGACACTTTATTTTTATCAATGAATTTTAAACCCAAAAGCTTTCGATTCACAGGAAAGTATATGAATATGCTGCTGCATACCATTTGTTCGGATCGCATTGAAGTAAGTTACATTAATGGTATATTAAAACAATATTATGAAAACGTTTGTTAAATTGAATTGATATAAGTTAATTAATAAACAAGCAAAATTATCCTTCTAATGCAGGCTACATAAAAACAAAGACAGACAAACCATTTTGTCACCATTGTCTCTTTAATATTCAAATATAGAAATACGATTACACTATCGAATTCGATAAATTTAAAGACGATTATACTAATTAAACAATATAGAATTATATAGACAAGGGTATCAACTTTCAACGCATTAAAAAAAACTATTTTCGGTTTCATTATACCATGGAAATTAATAAAACTCATCAAATAAAGAGAGCATTCAGATAATATAACATTATAGTAAAAGCAAATTGGAACGTCCTAAAAATGCCTGTAAACAAAAAATACCTCAATAAGTAAATTCTTATCGATAGTCTATCGTTGCCATCCATGAATCATTTTTTTTTTTAACAAAGTGACAGAAAGCTTTATAAACAAATAAAATGGCTGGTATCAAAGGTAATTATCCGTAACGAATATAATGCAAAATAAGTGAGTTATCTGTTTATTTACATATTACACTGCGGAAATGTCTAATTGCTACAAACAACAACACAATAACCAACACCTGCAGCGTAAGTCGCCCTCACATTAAATGTTTTTTTTCTGCTATATTAATTTGTTCAATAATTTCAGTTTGGCTATTTGTGCATTGCTGTCGAGCTTGGGAATGACATTTCTTATACTGGCCGCCGCCGTGCCCACCCCCAAGGTATTCTATACGTTCTTTGTACTCCTCTTTTATGTGCTATCAGCGCTGCCTGTGTTTATCGCCAAACGCACGACTCCTGCAAGCGAAACCAACCCAACAACAGAACTTGCATACTTCATTACCGCTGGCATGGTGCTAAGTGCTTTTGCACTGCCCGTTGTTCTAGCCAACAACGCTGTAGTAAGTTATATACTTGGGAAGACAATATGTATATAATAATGAAATATTTGTTTTATAGATCAGTTGGTTGGCATGCACGCTCACGCTTATGGGCAACATTATTAACTATTCAACCATGCTTGGCTATGCCATCTACACTGATAACGAGTCCCCTTACAGTGACAGGTTTATTTAAGTGAGATCAGTAATATTCCACATATTGCACCGATGAGGAAGGAAGTTTAGTTTTAAGCACCCGTCGACGATTTTTGGATGTAGCAATTTGAAGCAGTGCGCCCCGTCGCTGACAACAGTCAATCTCACATTAATAAATATATTCACATAACAATTATTTAATTGAAATACAAATATACATAATAGTTATTAACCGTCAATTATAAGACAAGTTCTTTCTAGATTTTTTTTGTTAAATAAATTCGATTTGAATAAATTATCTGTGCAATTTAGCTGAAGTGCGTACCTGCCATTATCGTTATCGATAGCTATCGCTAGAATTGTACCAGCTCGCTTCTGAACCAAGCACTGTCATTTGTTTTTTGAAAGTTGGCTGAGATGGAGAAAATTATGAAAAAAGGAGATCACTTACAGGCAACTTTAAATAATGGTGAAGTGGACGAAAGTGAAAGCCAAGAATATGATGAGGATGAGGAATGGGACCTGGATACGGAGAGGGGCTTCTCCTTGTGCGCTGAAGACGAATTCGAAGAGGATTTCTTTGAGCCACCCTTGTCCGGCGCACCAAGCACACCTATAGCCATGCACAAATATCCAATGAAGCTGAATAAAACTGAATCTGGGTAAAGACTTGTGAAATTCTACAAGAATTCGTAGTTTTGTAAAATAAATTCTTCGTCTTACAAAACCAACCAGTCAAGATCTACCCATGCACAAGTATCCTTTCAAGCTGAAGCAAACTGAATCTGGGTAAATAATTATGTAATTAATGCACATATCTCAAGCGCAATAAGTTTTTCATCATCATAGAAACATCCTTACTGTGCATCATACAATCAAAAATGTGGAGCAGCATTTGCGTATTCGCATTGGCGCCTGCTGCTTCAATGAGATGAGCAACAAACTTATCGTCATTGACAAGCGGTAAGCTATATCGAGAACTTAAAGAATCAAAAGTTTAATACTTCTCTTCCTTCTACTCAGCGGGAATATTTATATATTTGACTTTGTAAGCAAACACTATTGGCGCCTCAGCGTGCGCGTGCCGCAGGCAACGCTGATGCATGCATCACCGATGCATCGCAACGAGTATATTGTGGGCAACGAGTTGGGTTATGTCTTTCTGCTGGATGCGGAAAAGTCGCTTTTAATCAGGAGCAACGAAGTGGGCAATGCGCCCATTGATCAAATCTCCTGGGGCAATAGTTTACAGAGCACCAGTGCATCCAATACGCTAATGCGCTTTGGTCCCGGCGCTGTGCTGCTCAATCTGAAAACTTTGCAACTGTCGCATCAGTTGGAATTTAATCAAACGCGGCACACGCTTAAGTTTGCCAGCTATATGCCAAACTCAGATCAGTTCTTCACTTGTTTCACCAACGACTCCATTCATGTCTGGTCCACGCACACATTGGAAACCGTGCAAATTGCGCAGCCCATTAAGGCGCGAGATAGCAAATTGCGTCTACTGCGTCCAGATAAATCGATTCCTGAGATCGTATTGCGTGGCAAAGACGATGAAGACAGCACTTTTGAGGATGACCTCACATTCGACTGTCAGGAACAGCATTTTGCCGATGGCAAGCTGCTTAACTACAGCTTTTCACCCAATGGCAACAAGCTGTGCCTCAGCACATTGGATGGCTATTTGCTGCTGCTGAGCACCGCAACACTTGAGCTGGATAAATTGTATCGACTAAGCGACTTTATCATAAAACAAATGGTACT
Source organism: Drosophila longiperda (assembly GCA_035042125.1). Taxonomy (NCBI): domain Eukaryota; kingdom Metazoa; phylum Arthropoda; class Insecta; order Diptera; family Drosophilidae; genus Drosophila; species Drosophila longiperda. Next base: position 14,385,109 of record JAWNLV010000107.1, read on the forward strand.
GTTGCCTCAGCCAAAGGAGCGTATAGTCTTCGCCATCACGGCACGCAACATGGCCATTATGCTGGATCTGGAGCAAACGGATCACAAGCTGATCGTACAGCGCTCAAATGCAATCAGTGTTAGCGTCAGCCGTGATGGTAAGCTGCTCAGCGTTCTGTCCAAAAGCGGTGAGGTCAACGTGTGGTCAACTTGCCGGCTGTACAACTCTCTGCAGGTGCAGACCCAATGCATCACACAAGTACGTGCGGCGCTGAAGCAGCCAAAGTTGCCTTACCGTGTCGGCGACACCATGAATCGCGAACTGCGGCAACTGCTGAAGCGCGACCGCTTGCAAGCGATACTGGGCGAGTATGGCTTCTATCCGGAAAAGTACCGTTTCATAATATGGAGCTCGCTGCTTGAGCTGCCCTCCAATAGCACACAGTTTCAGGCGCTGCTCAAGCTCGGCCAGCCCGCAATTGTGAAGCAGAAGGCGCGAGCTTTAAAAATCAAAAACGATGCCCAGCGACGCGCTGTGATAAAGGTGTGGAGCTGCTTGGCGCATTGGTGCAAAGTTTTTGGCTATGTGGACTTTATGCCGCATTTGGTGTTTCCCTTTGTCAAGCAAATGCCCAAGAACGGACTGGTTGTCTTTGAGCTGCTGGTAACGCTGCTGCTCAACCATTTGCAGCTCGGCTTTGAGTTTCATCCGATGCCGCCTGGCAATTACCTGGCCATGTGTGAGAATCTGCTGCAGCTGCAGGACGAGCGACTATCCAAGTTCTACCAAGCACTGGATGTAAAACCAAATGACTATGCTTGGTCCCTGGTCACCAATTGTTTTGCCGAGGTGCTCGAGGAGCACCAATGGCTGATCCTTTGGGACAATGTTCTTACAGAGCCGCCATATTTCATTGTTTTTGTTGTCGTTGCCTATAATCTGTTGCATCGAGAGGTCATCCTGCGTCTGCCAGACAAGGAGGCTGTACGCTGGTTCTTTCACGAACAGAATCCTACCGATGTGGCCAAATGGATGCTGCGAGCGCGCAAGCTGATGAGCAAATGCGCTCCCAATGTTCATCCTCAGCGGTTTATGCCACCATTTACTTCGATACCCAAAGGTGTCTACCCAAAGTTTCTCAACTATCCCATTGACTGGATTGAGCAGCAGGAGGAGCAAACTGTGGCGCTGGTCAAGCAGCATCAGGAGATCGATGCACGAATACGGAATCTTGAATTGGAGGAGCTTAAGATCATGGAACGTTTGGAGAACGGCCTTAAGCAGGAGGAGCACGCGAAACGGCTTAAGGAAATGGAAAAGCTCTATCAAGATACCATTCAGCGCGAGGAGGAGCGCATTGCCTGTCATCGCAAAATGCTTCTCACGTATCAGCTGGAGGTGCGACAGCGCAAGAGCGAAATTGTCAGCAAGCTGAAGGAGGCAGAGCATCGTCGAATTGAATTGGAAATGGAGAAGGAGATCGATCAGTTGATGCATAAAATTGAGCGCGAGCGACGTCGACAAAACCAGGAAATGCTTTTTGCCGAGGATGAGATACGCAATCAAGAGATGGAGCTGCTGGCGCAGCGGTACTATACAGAAAGTGCGGAAGCTCCCCTAGCCCAAAAGTACTACGGCAACATACAGAAAATGTGCCGGGAGAGAGACAGATTGGAACAACATTTGCGCGAGGTGGGAAACTGCCTGACTTAGATGGACAAATGCATTTAAATATATTTCTATCTCTTGCAGATGACGATGGAGAACCTGCAGCGACCAATGCGCTCAACATCGTCGATGGGTAAGCAGCCACTTCTGATTGAAATCGAGCGTTCCATTTTGGAAATACAACGCGAATTTACAGATCTCATAAGTAGCGACAGCAGTAAGTAAAAATTGCAGTCTACTTTTACAAATTGTATGAATTGAAGAGCTTAAAATATGGGTAATATTTTTTTCCGAAAAAAAGGCAATTTTATGTGCATAAGTCAATTAGCCATAAAACTAACTGTAATTATCGAATGTGCATTATTAATAATACTTATGATATAAAAAAAAAATTACTAAAAACTAATTTACATATACTTTATGTACTTATACTTTTAAATAAAAGTACCCAAGAGGCATTTTACATAAAATTCGGGTTAGTTTCTTGATATTTTGTGTTAAAATTACATAACAATAACATTTAATTCTAATATTAAGTAATAAATACATATATATATATATATATATATATATATATTTACATATTTACAAAGCTGCCTAGGTTTTATATTAGATCTGATTACTTTTGATCCAGCCTCAAGCTTGGGGCGGATGAAGGCACTATCATCTTGGGCACATTAATGACAAGTTGAATGCTGGCGGGTGGTATTTGAATTTGATTACCCAAAACTGCAAGAAAGGAATGGAGAATAAGATTGAATATTATTAATTTTCTTTTATTTAATTTTAATATTTTCATACCACTTAAATTGTTGTTTTTGTTATTGTTATATTGCTGCTGTAGTTCTTGCTCTAGCGTCGCAATGCGGTTCCGCAACTGGCCAATCTCTTTCTGTAGTTGTGCATTGTGATCCTTAATGTCCTTGTGCTCATTACGCATCTTGTTGCGATAACGGCTTGCAGCAGCACGGCGTCGCTCCATGGAATCTTCGTTACGCTTAACTGCTACCTTAACTTTGGGCGGAGGCGTTTGAAAGCTGCGCTGCTTGCTTTTGTTGTTGTTGCTGCTGTTGAGTATCGCCTTGAGGCGTTCCTTAATGGGCAGCTGTGATGTGGGCGTTAGACTAGCGCTGCTGGGCTCATGCATAGGTGTTGTTCTAGGAACTCCGACTGGAGCTTTGGAACTGATATCTTTGCTGGGCTTGGGCAAGATGAAGGGACGTACAGACTGCTGGGGTGGCTTGCTAATTGTGCTGGCAGGTATTGTGGTTATCGGTAATGACGTTGTGGGCAGTACCCAAGTGATTACTTGTGGCTGTATTACATGCACTGGTGGCACACCATCAATTGTTGGTATGGCTTCGGGCGCTGTTGTTGGTTGCGTTGGTGTAACCAGCAGCTCCTCCATGTTGGCCATGGGCATATCCATGGGACTGCTGTGTTGTCTGACTGCGGGCGCTGCTGCGGACAGTTGGACCGCATCCACAGGATACACCTGCGGCGTGTGCAGCGAGTCTCCATCGGTTGGCGGCGCTTCCGATTGAGTCGGCGTGGCGGGCATTGCTGTGCCTGCAACTGCATTTTGCTCGGCAGCCCGCTGAAAGCCGATATCAAAGGGATTAACATGCTGTAAATCATCGAATAGACCAACTTCATCACAGTTCTTGATGAGTCGCGTCGGCGTCGGCGTTTGATCCGTTGCAAAGAGGTTCTCTGACTTCTGACCTAAGGACAGGTCGAGGGTCATAGCCATGTCGTGCTTTGCCTGGCATTGGCCATAGCTATCGAAAGTGGCATTTTCATCGCTGCTTTTTGTTTCAAAGTCTGCAAACGAGACGTCTGTCAATACTGCAATATTTACACCTGTTTCCATGGCAAGCCGAATTCATCTAATAACAATAAACAAAAACAATAATAAATTTTACAGTGCTGACACTACAAAACTATCGATACTCGTTCTGTGGCGTTCCGTCGATAGAAAAAGGCTGTGTGCGCAAAAAGTTATTAATAATACTCTGCGTTTTTCAACACTATTAAGCAAATTTATAAATACGTTAAAATTTAAATTGTAAAAATTTTACTTAAATTAATTAAGAAATTAATGAAAAATGTGAATCAGTTTTTCAATTATGTTTAAAAGTAAATATTATTTCCCTCAATGCCATTATCTTTAAGTGCATGGACTTACGGTTTCATAATTTCACTTGGTTTCGTTACTTTTGACCCAAAAACTTTGACATTCAACACATCCGTCGTGTGTCTGCGTATCGCTCGTCTGTTATCTGAAATGCAGGCGCACAACTTAAGCCTTTTCACAGCACGTAGACGTAATCATACATAAAAAGACCCAAAATATTTTTGGCAATAAAGAAAACCCCATAATTTAAAATGTTGTATCTTTTAAATTAGATTTCTCATTAAAGGAAGTAAAAAATGAAAAAGAAAACGAAAACGACAAACAGAAGACACGCAAAATGTTTTCGAGCCTTTGTTTCGTTAACCTGCACGCAACAAGCAATTTTCTAAAACTCTTCTCACAAAAATCACCGCCACAGCAACAGCATCAACATACTTGTCTTGTGGGTCAAGTTCAGTGTCCAAATCTTCTACAGACTTCCCAAGCCAAAATGGTGGGTACTGCGCCCCACAGACACCACCAGAAACAGCAACAGCGACCAGCATCACCAGCTACAGACGAGGAAGATGCACAGCATGAAAATTAAGAAAAAGTGATGCGTAATTACAGTCATTCTCTTTCACTGCAGCAAACGGGCGATTCCATAGCAGCGTTCCGACCAGTCCAATGCCGATCTGAACGCTGAGGCTAAGGCTGTTGCTGGTGATGGTGGACCACTCGGCTAGGTTGCATGCAACAGACGCGGTTTTTGGACAGCCATGGCCGCCGCTGCCGGTAGAAACAATCAGTTTGAAGTTCGTTCGCATAATTATGGGCAATTTTCAAAGAACATGCGTTCCGTTGAACATCTCTCTCTCTCTCCCCACTCTATCTCTCTCTAGCTCTCTATGTCTGCTTCTCTCTGTTGCTCCTGGTCGCACTCAAAGTATCGTCAGTGTGGACGGGTCTCCACATCATTGTCCGCGCCATTTCTGCAGCCCATACGCAATCCATAAGATATATTTCAGTTTTGCATTTGCTTCGCCAGATTTGAAAATTACAGGTTATCCTTGATGCAGTGACCGCCACTGACAGGATGCTGCACACATCATTGGCAATGCTCTTGTTTTTTTTATTATTATTTTTTTATTTTTGGCAGTCTGCAATTGCAAGCCTGCACTGAAGGACCTAACCTCACGATCTCCTAGCTGACGCCACACCAGGTGACTGAATTTTCGTTGTTTCTTAATCATAACGGCATAAATTGAATGTGCAATGTACAACAAGGAAGGAAGGACCCCTTTTGCATATCATAAATATTCAAAAGTGACCAAGACACATAACAAGCTGTTTCCTGTGCGACTTTTTGCTTCCACAAAGAAATTCCTAGAACGCCCTCTTTAGGTTTTTAGACAGTTTGTTTGTTTTTTTTTTTTTTTTTTTGTTTATTCTTATAAATTTGGCTAGCGGGCATTTTGCATAAGTTCGGTTGTTTTCACGGTTGCACCCGGTTCAGTAGCAAGAGCATAAGTAGCCAACAAGTTGTTTTCAACTTGGTCATTTAGTTAAATTTGTGAATTCTTCTTGTTATTTTTGTATATAAATAAATATTTTATTTTATAACATTATGATCGTTTTTTTTTTTTTCTTGTAAATATTAAATATTTCTGTGCAAGCTTCCTGTGCCGCCAGCAATGGATTTCCTGTCAAAACAATCCGAATTGAAATGAAAAGACTGTTGTTTTTCCGACGGCATTTAACAGACAGTCTATATGAAGATATCTGTAATAAATTTCAGATTTTTGTTTTTGTATTTCGCACATACATATTAATGGCGCGCAGCTTTAAGCATAACTTGGCGCTCAATAATAATTTCATAATTATGGGTTATCTGGCAGTCGCATTCGTAAATAAAAAAGCCAAACGACAAGAGCGGCAAAATATAAATCCAAAACAAGCCTAACTAAGACTTTATCAGTGAGTTGTTGTTGTTGTTTTTGTTCTTCTTCTTGTTGTTGTAGTTCTTGCAGCGTGGCCGAGATTGATTGTCGCTAATGGGCGTGATGTGTCTGCGGTTCGACAACAACAACAACAACAACAACAGCTACAGCTATGGGTACAAAGTAGCAATAGTAATTGTTTTAATTGCCGCAGAGTCGGTCGGCCGAAAGTAGATCAGGCGGCATTAGAAACGTTGGCCAGTTATAGAGGAAGTCGTCATCGCCAGCAATTAATTGTGACCTTGAACATACAAAAGCGGATAGCTGCTGGTACATGTCTTATATCTTTAAGCTGGAGCTGTGCCTGTCTAACGGTATTAGAGTTAGCCTCAAAAACATTTTATGAGTTTAGCTCGTGCGACGAACGTGCCAAATATTCAACAAACGTTGCCATCACATCATAAAACCAAAAAAATCAAAACAAAACAAAACAAAAGGATGCCGACAAGTGAAAGAGGAAACTTTAAGCTGGACGTGTTGCAGGAGCTGAAGCTGGAGCTGGAGTCTGAACTGTTGGCGGCACTCATCACGGCGTGATTCGCAAGATGATGGATTGCGTTCACTTTTGATGTATCTACCATTTTCAGGCTTAAAATTTAATGCCACATCCATGAGGCGCTGCCTAATTGCTCTGCTCCACCACTGTGTCTGCGGGTACTCCGCGCGCATCATTTCCGTTAAGGCCGCCGGGCTGTTGTCGCCGTTGCCTTTCCAGTGTCCCCCACCTTAACCGTCTACGCCATCGCCACAAGCGGCTTGTATTTGATATAAATTCGATATCTACAACAAAATCAAAAGTCAAGTAGACTTTCATTTTTATACCCTCTCCACATGACAAATAGGATCATAGCGTATAGCAGGCAGAAGGCGATAAATCCGATTCTAATATGCATATATTTTCACCATATTATTGACCAATAAGTGCTAACAAGCTTCCAGTTTAGAGGCATTCATATTTGACTTTTCTTAAAATTATGGAAAACTTAGGGAAGAAGTTGCTCTGAGTTTGCCTAGAATCGGATAATTTAATTTTAATAATTAGAGTTATTTCAGAATTAAAGGGAAAAAGAATTTTATTTGCGCTTAAATAAGCATGAAGGAATATTTAATTTAGTTACAGGGTATCTCGAAGAGAGCTTTCATTTAGAGTTTGCTTTTTTTTAGTTGGTTTGCTTTTTATTAAGTTTTGTTTTAAAGTTTTTTTTTTTGTTAGACGCCGACGGCTACAACAACGCGCCGCAGCTTGAGCATATCCTGTGCTCGCGGCGCATCCTTGGCTTGGCCCCAAACATAATTGGCGTCTGGGGCGTGGCATTTTTGCTGCTCGCCGACCACAGACTTGTGTCTAACATGCGCCAGGCCAGTATCTGGACTTGGATTTCAGCGGCGAGTGCGTTGCCTAAAAAGACAAAGCATTTGTTTTTTTTTTTTAAAGGGACATGCGCTCTGGGCAGTGGGCAGCTGAGGCTCGCCTAGGCACATAACGGTATTAAATATATATGTGTGTTTGTGTGTTTAATTGCATGTTGTTAGATATCGTTTTTGAGGGGTTTTCAAAGGAATTCGCCAGCAGAAAGAATGTTAAATGCGTCATGCAATCGTCTAATATCCCGCTTTATCTTAAAAAAAAAAACATGCAGACGAATATATTTAATATTCTAATGTATCTTTTCAAAACTTATCTAAAAATCTTGTCTTTGACTTAAAGGTGGCAAAACAAAGAATACAAAACTTAATTGCATTTTCACAGCTTAACGTTTTTTGTAAATATGTATGTATATAAGTTTAGATATACATACACATATATTGCTGTTGTTCCTATTATTATTAAGCTCACAATCCATTAACCCAAAACTTGAGAATCTGTCAAAATTCATCAATGAAACGTGGACAGAGGCAAACAGACGGACACAGAGATGTTTTCTGTCGTTATAACTTGACCCCCAGCGCCGACGAGTCCAGTTAGAAACACTCAATTAATTATACAAAGGTCGTGTGTGGGGATAAAAAAAACATCTGGCAAAAAGCCAGAGAATACTGTGCAAATTGAAGCCAGATCTGGCCATATATTACAAGGAAACAATAAATGAATATCTTAATACTTACTTTAATCATACTATTTAAAGTAGTAATAGTTATAATGTATAATACACATTTTACTTGGAAATACTAAGTAACATATATTTTAGACATGACATGAGTTTTTGCAAAATGAATTATTTTGAAATAGCCTAGTTATTTAGTGTGTAGAAAGCTTTAAGCTATGCAATGATTGAGCTATTGCAAAATGGATTAGACGTTATGTGATACCCTATCATTTATCTTCAATCCATTCACGGTTTTTTTTTGCGGACTTTATCACATCGCTAAGAAATTTACCCGCGGCCATCTTCATCGGTTGACTCCGTCGGTTTCTTGTGTTATGGTGTATTCTTCTTCTTGCCTTTTTTTATTTTTATTTTTTTTGGTATCTCTTATACCATTGACAAATGATTGGCAAGTTGTGGCCAACTGAGTGCAAGAGGCCAAGAGACTGGGAGCGTGGACGGCAGTAAAAACTCATCAATTAAAAGTGCTAATGGCTATAATAATGATATGTTAATATCACTCTTAGCTATAACTATGCTGCTTTTGTTTTTGCGCTCAACTAACTGCGTTTTCGTTTCAGTTAAACCGGCGAAAAGGTAACATTGTAAAGACCCAAAAATGCTGCTAGGAACACACACAAACACACACACAAAAAGCGGAACTCTATAGCTAAAGCTGAAGCTATAGCCGTAAGAATATTTGATGATTAATTATGCATTGGCGACTTTTCGGCGCTCTTGCAAAAAGAGCCGCGAAACCCAAATCAGCTAAAAGCACAAAACATTTCTCACTCGCTTCATTAGCGAAGTTCTTATTTGAAAAATATCAAAAACAAAAAAAAAAAACAACAGTCGACCGATCGAGGTGGCCCAAAGATCTCTTGATATGTGTCATATTAATTAAGTTTTTTGGCACGACCGTTGCGGATGTGATGCAAGGCGAAAACACCATCGAGACTTTGGACATAGAAAGTGGTTTCTTGTCACTGGCAGGTGTTCCAATAATATTGCATCTAGCCAGGCGCCGGATCAGCTTGTTATATGAATACTAAACAACCAGGCAGAATATGTACAAAACATTTTTTTCCCTCCAAATTTTGACACCATCAGAATGCTTTTAGTTTGGAGTAAATGCAATCTATCACAGAACATCTTTGTATCTGAAATGTATTAATTGGTATTAATTTAATTTAGGTACTATTTGTGTTAAGAATTTGTAAAATAAAAAAAAAAACGTAGCTTATGTGCATATAATATAATTAAAGTCTAACATTTTAATAGAATATAAGCCTCTGCCACAGTAATTTGTTAAAAGTTTTTAAGTTCAGGTCTCAAATACAATAAATAAACTATCTTAATAATTGCGAAGTTATTTTCATTGATTTTTACTTAAATATCTGAAATATAATTTAAATATTTAAACTGATTATGCATTCGGTAAAATCGAATTTCTTTCTATTAATAAATATATTATATATTATTTTATACAAGTTTAATTTTCAGTTCTACTTAAAAAATCAAATCATCTTTATAAATGTACCAAGTAAACAATTAAATAAAACTGCAATCCAACACCGACCAAAATAATGTTTTTAGATCGAATCTATTTGTATGGAATTCTAATATAATTGTTATTAAATGAATGGATTTAATATGTTTATTTTCACATGTGTGTGCTTTGGGATCATCCTTGTCGACATTTTTTTGGGATGTCTGATTTATAACTTCAATCAAACTCATGAATATGCACGCATGTGTGCTAAGCCGCAGGCGTTACAGTTACTGATTTATGGCTAAAGTTAGGCCTTAACCTATACAGAGATACAGATACAAAGCTACAGATACAGCTAAGGCTAAAGATGCTGGGATGCTAACTGCAGCCGTGGCCGATACAATATGGCACAATAAATATAAAATACTCGCAGCTCGTATGCAAAAGGACGAGGCGCAGGTCAAGCTGGGTGGGGGATGGGGGTACTGACAGGCCAATCGCCAATAAATAAGCCAAGTCCCAAGGAAACTACACAAATCGGGGAAAGAGAGAGAGAGAGAGGAGGAAGTCTAAAGCTGAGCTCCATTGGCCAACTGGATGCTCGATGTGCACATTTTTCACCATTTTCAGATTGATACGTGTTGGAATTTGCGGGAAGCGCGTGCATATTCCACAACTTCCCCCTTCCCGCTTCACAACCGGACATGGACATGTGATATATGCGTCTGCCAGGTCTCTTGAGGTCTCGGATCTCAGGGTCTCTTGGAGGCCGCCGTCATGCGTATGGGGGGCTAATGATTGGTTTGGTGCGCGCGGGGTTAAGAATTATTGTTGAACTCCTGGCGGATGTAGTGCATCATTTGGCAGCCGCTAATGATAGGTCAGCCTCACAGTGACTTGGCCAAAAAATATGGGAAATGCTCAGCTAAGCTGTTAGATACACAACATTTGCTTGCATTTTAATTGATACAACAAGGCAAAACCGAAATTTATGCATCCGTCGGCTACATTTTTCAACAGACAAATTCGCGACGGCGGCCATTTGCCAAGGAGCAATGGAAATGGGAATAGGAATAGCTCTCGGCCATTGCGTGCCAGAAGCCCATCACTGAAATTGCAGCCAATTGTGATGCAAAGTTCTATTCCGACAGCGCTAACGCCAACGCAATACGCCTTGTGGCCAATTTGAATTTAACTTTTTGTGGCTAGATATTTGGCCAACAATTTTTTTGTTGTTGTTTCTTTCTGTTGTTGTTGTTGTTTATGCGGCTGACTGTTTTGGCTGTTGCTGTTGCTGTTGGTGGGTAACAAGTTAGGTAAAATTTGCGTTTCCGGCATTTGCAAATTTACAATTCGCGCCTTGCTTTTTGACAGTGCTGGCGGCAAGTTCCCGGGTAGAGAAGTGGATTGCATGGAGTGCACTCAGAAAAAATTCCAAACTGCCTGGCACCAGACTCTTATTTTTAAATTTACATGTATGGCTTAAGTGTTGAAAGTTATTGGTAAAAATATAAATAATATTCATATTTTCGAATAATTAGCCTTTTTAAGCCTTTTCGACTCTTCAACTTTTTAATACAAAATAGGTATTTTCTGTATGTTCGTGGCGATTTTACATATATTTTTTTTTGAGTGTGAATGTGGGTGGTTTTTAGTTAGGACTGTCTGCGCTCTGACTGGCATACTAACTGGCAAACCGTTATGTAAACGTCTTTGCGCGCACATTTGCCCCTCTTTTATTTTTATTTTTTTTTTTGTTTGGTATTTTGTGGTTGTTTGAAAAATGTTAAGCCCTAACTTACCTTTGGCATGCAACTCTTTCAGCCAGTCCACAAATTGCACGCGTTTTGGAGTGGTGCTGTTGGCGCCATGAGCACATAAGCTCCACTCTCCTAGCTGGAACGGAAATGTTGACGGGCTTCTGGCATTGTGGCGCCTGCTCCATTGACTCAATAAGCACAAGTAAAACAAGATCTCTATTCGCGCTCAGATCGCGCCATCTAACCCCAACAAGATCAACCGCTTTTTTTTTTTTAAACTTATCTTTCGTGCCTTGCTCCCATATAAATCATAGATATAAAAAAGCGCGAAACAAAACGAAACGTCAAATTAAAATGCAAATTTAATTGATGTATCGGCGGGCAACTAGTTGCCAGACTGCAATACACACACACACGTACACACACGTACACACACACACACACACTTAAGCACACACACGTACCGCAGAGTCAATCATTAGACGGTCAGAAGCACAGCTGTGGCAGCTATAAGGTGCACTAAAAGTGCAGCGGAAATTACACGAAACATAGAAATAGCCATGGCCTAATGCAATCTTTGGCCAACATGAAGCAAACTGGCAACTAGCCAGCTATTTAGCCAGTTGGCAGTTTGCAATTTGAAACGCTGCGACTAATTACACGCATTTCGTCTACTGGCCAAAAGGAGTGCCCAACCGCAATCCGTGTCGATTTGCCTGCCAGACACGAGACGCACAGGATACGTGCTCGCTGACTATTAAGTAATAGTTGTAGTGCACCTAATATAAGTGCTTAGGATGGGATGGGATGGGCGCAGCAGCAGTATCTGAATGGGGAGTGCTTGCTGCTAGCAGCAGTGCAGCAGCAGCATTAGCGACAGCAACAGCATCGCATCATAGCCAAAGACATCATCAAAGCAGCTGCAACTGTAAACACCGCGAGGACATTATCATTAGTGAGAGCATCCCATTAACCAGTTGCCTCTATCACTATATAAATATATATATATATATATATATTTATATGTATTATTTTTCTGAATTTCTTGCTGAATATAAATAAAGATTACATAATTTTTTTATTATCAAGTATAGCGATAATTGATTCGTTGACAGTGGCGCTCAATTATTTAATTGTTATTATCCAGCATTAAGTGTAAATGAATGCTATAATCTATAATCTAATGATGGAGTTAATATAAAGCTATGTTTAATGTCAATTTAGCTAATATAAGCGATTAAATAAAATTTATACTTATATTGCTATATATATTGTTTTTTTTTACGACAGACTTGACGTTATTTCTTAAACATGTTATGGGCTAAGAAATAAAAGAAACAAAAAATTGATTTACTTCATTCGAAACTTAGTTATATTTTTCATATTTTCGGCAGTACAATTTTAAAATATATATTTGTATTTATGCACACAGCTCTTGTGGGCCTTTTGCGAACTCTTACAAAATTGATAAGTATTTTGAGATTTTCACCATTTGTATTATGTGATGGCTATGCTGTAACCCCAAGTAAAAAAAAGTTGAATATATTCATGCGATCGAGTCAATTTTACAGCTAAAGTTCAGACTGTATGTCGAAAGGTGTCTTTCAATGTCATGGAGGCATGGAGGCAAAAGTCAAAAGACAACTAGAAAAAATTGTAACCAGCGAGATGCGATTTGGCCAACAAAAGGCAATCTTTAAGACAACATTGATCGATGCCGGGCAAGAAGAAGGCAAGAAGGTATCGAATTCTTACATGCAGATGCAGCGAATATATCTGACAGATACTTTATGCACATACATACACACACATATATATGTGCACATATATATAAATATATATATATATATATATATATATTTGTATGTATGTCTACATTGTGCCTGAGTGTTCTTGAAAATTTCAAATTGGCTTCGGCTGCTGTCGCTTTGCATGCAAGCCATTTGTTGTTGCCAGTTTCATGCCAAGACTTTTTTTTTTTGAGCTGCCTTCTTATTTTTTTTATTTCGCTTTTGTTGTTTTTTGTGCAGCTGCAGCCAGTTGAGGCCAAAATGGCTGCCAGAGCCATGGACCAGGCGCAGGCCTTATTCGGCTGCTTATTTTTCATCTTAGCTTGGCATGCTGTTGTTGTTGTTGCTGTTGTTGTTGTTGTTGCTGTTGCTGCTTTTGTGCTTTATCGTCTGCTGGAAATCAGCGCACGTTTTGCTGGCCAACTCCAACTCCGACGCCGCCACCGCCACCGCCACTGCCGCTTTTGCTTTGGTTGGCTGCGGGCCCTTGAAGTTGGCGTCTTCGCCATCTCTGGTTTTGGTTATATTTGTTGGTCTTGGCAGCATGGCTGCATTTGCCGCAGCCACGTTTATTCTTCGCTTTTTCTTATATTTGTATGTATATATTTTAGTTGTTGTTGTTGTTGTTGTTGTTGTATTTTTCACAAGAAATCTTCAGCGTCAGTTGCAACGTGCTGCCCGCGCCGTTTCCCCGTTTCCGCTGGCCAAGCTGTCAGCCACTTGGCATCGTGTTTGTTAACATATTGTATTTTGAAGGCGTGGGAGCCACTATGCAGCCCAGGCACAAACAGACCAAAAGACAGCAAGACAGCCAAACAGACACACAGATGGACGGACAGGCAGACAGACAGACAAAGAGGCAGTGAAGCAAGCGAAGCAACAACGTTTTTTTTTTTTTTTGAATGCAGCCTTTTTGCCTCTTGCTGGCTTAAACGCCATTTTCCCTTGACTTGGTTTTAGTCTCAATTGTTGTTGCTGCTGCGCTGACACTTGGACTTGGGTATTCTTTTGGCGCTGTCTATTTCTAAGCCTGGCCATGTTATTTGTCAATGCATGACAATTTTATTGGATTTTGCTGGCTGCCCTTCGCCATCTTGATGGACGTTTTATGTTTTAGTTTTGTGCTTTGCGGTTTTGCGCCGCAGACACTTTAATTTCGTGCAGGCTGTGCGGCTGTGTGCTGCATGGGGCATACGGCATGAGGCACATGGAAATGTTTGCTGCGTGCGCAATGCCAGAACGCGACGTCGTCTGCAGGCTCCATTTAAAGCCTAGCACGAAGTAAATCACATCACGACCAAGTCAGACAGTCGGGCCATGGACCTGAAGCTGGAGCTGAAGCTGGACATCGATATTGCTGCAAGATCGGGGCATTGGCTAATTATGTAGTTTGATTTGTGTTGCCGATATTTGGTGATTTGCGCTAAAGCGGCAAATCATGATCCGCGGGTGTCGGAAAATTCAAGGAAAAATCGTTAATTTTCCGGCCCCAAAAAAAAAAAAACAGAAACACACATACACACACACACCAATAGAAACTGCAACAACTACAATGAGAGCGAGCGATTTGAATGCGGCGTTGGCGTCGCTGCCGGCACTCAAGGAAATCACACGGAATCGTGGCCAGTTTGTTGCTTTTTCTCCTATTTAGATGCATTTTTTTTTTTTTGCTTTTTTTTTATTCTTGTGGTGTTTTTCACTTTCGGTTAGCGGCTTTGCAAAACTACAGCTAAGAATTCATTGTCTTGCTTGGTTGACTTGTTTCCAGCAGCGCCCCGCGGCCACATTCCAATTGCTCCTCCGTTTGACGTTGCCGTCGCCATTTCTGTGGTGGCAGCGGTGGTGTTCGCAGTGTTGCTGGCTGGCTGTGGTGGCATGTATTTTGCATATTGACGCGCGGCATTTTGTAGGCACATTTCACAGCGCAATTGGCATCGACAACAATAACAACTCCAACAGCAACAGCAACAACAAGAACAACAACAGCAACAACAACTTGCGGACTGTTTCGTGCCAAGATAACCCAACGATAACCAACTGCAGCTATGGCTACAACACATGCATGTGGGGCCCACAGCACCTTTGGCAAATGTAAAATAACTCACGACATCTCGACAAGCCATAGCAAAAGCAAAAAGCTAAAGCCAGCCCCAGCTCATGACTCATGCAAAGAGCAGCAGCAACAACAACAATAACAACAACAACTATCACGACCCCAAGTCAGTCCGCAAATCAACGCCAACACTTTGGCGAGAAAAATAGCTATATATATATATATATATATACACGAATAAGTATATATATATATGTATTTGTATTTGTGTAGCTGTAGTTTGCCAATGCATATGAAATACGTTAAACAAAAAATGCCAAATCAACTACTGACATTTTTATTGAGTGTCTATTTGATGGACTTGAACATCACGCCACGTTTGTTTTTCCACTGTATTATAGTTCTCAGTTAATTCTAGCTATCTGTCAAACACCTCCGGCAATGAATCCAACAAAATAACCCATTTTTTTCTCCGTTTTGCCCCCTAATTCAAAGACATCATCAATGCCCGATTACTTAAAGTACAGCGCTTAAGTGTAATATATATAAAGATATAGATTTTGTTTCATATTTGCAATACTTTATTTCAGTTCCAGTTCCAGCTTCGATTAAGTTATGAAAGCTTTAAGAAATCAAGAAATCCAGAAATATTACATAAAAAACTAAGTACTATGAATCAGTTTTGTTCAAATAGTTATATTATAAGGCGTATATAGAGTTTTTTTTAAAATGTATTTGGGAGAATTCCAGTACACATTAAAAAACAAAAATAATATAATATAATAACTGTGTGTTTAACAGCAGAAATTGATTTAAATTGTAGAAAACTGAATTAAATCATTAAGGAAAAATATATTTATTAATTAACTTCGAACATCACACTTAAGGAAATATGAGAGATATATTATTTGTAGTAGCAAAAGTAAGTGCAAAAAAATTAAATTGTTTCTACAATGCAGTTGAGAGAAAAAAAAGGTGAGAAAAATAATTTATTGAAAAAATATTAGTCAAATGCAGGAAAGTCCACAGATCTGCTGAAATTGCCAGACAAAATTTTGGAATTCTTAGCTTTACAAAGAACTTTAGAAATAATAAGTCAATTTTTTTACGGCTCACATGAAATATATGTGTAAAAGTTAAGAGTAGCATCGACCAACTGCAGTCAACTGTTTTCTGATCTGATCTGGCCACGAGATGAGTACTTACAATTGACCCTATGTTTGGCCAGACACCCAGCCACAGCTACATTTCACTCGAATCAATAACCATATATCATAAGTATATAGTTAGGCAGAGACTGCAAATTTCTTCATTGGATCGAGCTGCCGAGATGCCGCATCCTTTGCTAGTGCAGGTCTTGCCTTTGGTTTTTTCTGATTTTTCTACACCCTGCCCCTAAGTCCGCCACGCCCCCCTGCGCACCAAGCAAAGTATTTTGATAGGACTTTTGATTTATTACAAATTGAAGTTGATTTTAATCGAGTGTTTGCCAAAGTCCGCACGCTCCAAGCAGCTAAAGAAGGAGGATTGGCCGCGAATCTGGATTCTCTTTCGGACTCTCGTCTCCTGACTGACTATCGACGCTGACGGGCTGATTGATGAGGAGCGCAGCTGTCGAGCGCGTTTGAAATTTATGACAAAATATATGAGTCGCAGTTTATCAAGTTGAAGCGATCGTTGCCACGCCGCGAATATTAATTGGAGTGACTTTTCGGAAAGTGTTTTCCATTTAAATTGAATCCCACTGGGGGCGCACTGGGGTAGAATATTTTATTTTTTTTTTTTTTTGATTATAATGTGATTATTTATGCAGCGGCGACGATCCTGTTGCTGTTGCTGATGCTGATGCTCTGCGTTTGACACTGATGGCCAGATGAATTCGCATCGGCGAGCATGCAACGAATTGATTTCTCAAAATTACTGTAATTTTCACAATTTTCTAATTATTTAATCGATTATTGATTTTTGATGTGCGCTAAGTGGCTCACTTAGTGCGTGAGAAATTGATGTGAGAAATCATTTGGATGTGCGCCGCCTCATCCTCATCCTGAAGCCTGAAACTGGCCAGCAATTGATGATGGCATGAGGTGTTGATTTGCCTGACGATCATTATATATATATATATATAAATATATATGTGCAAGTGTGCACATGTCTGTGTCATATGTGTGGAGCAACGGGAGCAACACTTGCAACTCTTGTTATTATTGCTGTTGTTGTTGTTTATTGTTTTTCTTGATAGTTGGCCGCGTGTAGGCGTAGCAAAAGTTAACCACCGGCTAATGACTCAATTAGGCAAACAATTTGTTATGGAAATTACCAGCTGAGCCTCTCAATCTCTGGTCAACAGCAAAAGCAAAAGTCAATCCCACACAAAATGAGTGGCAATAAAGTCGAAAAATATGCAAAGAGATAACCAACAAAATACACAAAAAAAAAAACCAACAAAAAATTTATGCCAATTGAGACGAAAGTGAAATTTAGCGCGGCAATTCAAGGAGATACTCAAAGCGCTGGCCCAGAGCAATTTTAGTGTCGTTTCTCGTGTTGTTGTTGTTGTTGTTGTTCTCTTGTTGTTGGTATTTTCTAAGGTCTGTCCATTTTGGCGGGTGTTACCATTTTGTATGTAGTCGTCCAATTGATGGCCCTCTCTCTCTCTTTGGCGTGCGTCTCTCCTTAGCCTGGCTCAGATCGAATGCGATATAATGATAATGCTGATGACGATCGTAATGGGCTACAATTGTTGCGCTTTGGAGTGTGCCACAATTCTTGGCCGGGTCTGATTACACTTAAGTGGGCAATGTGATTTGTATTTGTGCCGTGGCTAAGTAAAGTGGCCTGTGGCTTGGCTCCGTCCGATCTTCAGTCTCGTTTACAATGCTTCAAGTTTGTGTCGATTTGTGCAATCATTTTATGGTTTCAGTTTTGCATACGCACCGTTGTACCTAAGCCACAGACCCGGTTCACAAAACCATAAAATTGCAGCAATTATTGCGGTATATCTGTCACAGAAGTCGTCAATGGGATCTATATGTCTCGGCCAATTCCAATTGTCGATTGCCGTTTGTCGTGTCTGTTTGCCTTATTTTTCGGTCAACACATTAAAATGTCAACAAATTTTGCTGACAGCGATTTACTAAATTGGCTTTTGATGTAGTAGTAGCAGTTTTTGCTTTATTCATATGCATTACGTGTATCCCATATATGAAGACCCATTGCCAATTATATGGACAGGTGTCCTCGCACAACACAAGTCCCAGTACTTCTGTGAACCCTCCTGAATTATTCAGTTTGTGGCGGGTATGACATAAGTCAGACTCATAACAGAACCTGACTGCGATTGCCTCGTCATGCGTATGTGAAGTTTACGAATTCGAATTCGTATTCGCATTTGAATTCAATTTTAGTTTGAATTATTTACAGGTGGTGCCCACTGTTGGTTGCGTAGTCCTTGTTCGCTTTTTCATATTTCACTTCATTTATACGTATCAAACGTATCCCACTAATAATTCAAAATATGCTTAAATATTAGCTTTCGATTAGAGCAATTTACATAGTCAAGTGCGCTGCTGGTCCTCCTTCTAAAACATATATGTACATTAGCCGATTATTAACCTGACATAACTGATATTGTTTGATTTGTCCCTCAACTTGTTCAGCCGACGTAGCCAGGAATCGCAATCGAAAATACCAGTGGATTGGCTTGGTTCATTCCTGACCATAGCTCTTGCCGAAGGCCAACCATTGATTATAGAGATTATTTGAAGTAGGAGGGCCAATATCCATAATAAACAATGAACTATTTGCTTAAAAGCATTCCACAATTATAACATTATTTTTACAAATTTGACATTTTCTTTCTTTTGTGCCTGTGTATCCTTAATATTTTTAGAAATTAAAAATGTCTACTTAATGGGTAAATTATTATTTTAAAATTGAAGTGCATTTAATTTACTTTAGTTATTAAAAAGAACAATTTACACTAATAAACAGTTTAAGCGCAAAAAATATCAATGCTGCATTCGCGAATCAATTGATGGTCACCCTAACAGCCCGATGTACTGCTTGCTACATATCCTGCCAAGCAGAGGAGCCAAGCATGTAGTAAAGCAGTTTTAAGCAGTACAAAGCAGTTCAAATCGCATGCAACTCACGAAATAATTGAATTCAGTCAACGACCATTTTGTATGGGACATTTGCTTGGCTCGCTTTGCTCAACTCAATGCGGGCGATTTAACTATTTTGCATTTTTAATCAGAATTATCGGCGTTATTAAATTGACTGGCAATTTGAGAACTAAACGCGACAATTGGCGCTGCTAACTTGTTGAGGACCGCTAATAAATTAATTATGCGATTTAATTGGGCGAAGACACAGCTGGTAACTGGTAACAACCAGCAACACTTGCAGCAATACCAGCAACAGCAGCAACACCAGCAACCAGCAGTTAACCATGATTTTTTGGCGTGCGAACAATTTGTTAGCAGCGTCGCCCAGAGCCGGTAATTTTTGTAAAGAAGTTACTTGAACTTAGTGAGGCAAGAACAAAGTCATTAGCGGCGCAAGTTGCCGGTGGCATGCGATGCAGTTGCAACAGTTGCTGCACTCTCAGTACTTGCACTCTGTCGGTCAGTTCTTTTCCACAACTTTGTGACATTTTTCAAATGCTGCTATGACAACAACAACAACAGCAACAACAGCAACAACAGCAACAACAGCAACAACAGCAGCAGCAACAAAAGCGGCGACAAGTACAAAGTCAGCGAAGCCGCCTTCATACCACGTTGCCTCTTGCATTTCCGCGCTGGGGGAACGTGCAGACATGCCCTAAGGCAGCATTTGCAGCTTGGCTTCAACTGTTGTGGTTGTGGATCACGCACACGAATTCAGTTTTGGCAAACGTAGCCCCGTCAATGACAACCGTCAGACGGTGTCACAATTTCTGTAGTTGCTGCTGCTGCTGTTGGTCAGTTTGTTCTCGCTGCTGTTGTTGTTGTTGCTGTTGTTGTTGTTGTGCAGCGCATGTACTCACGCCTGTCTAAAGCTATTTTGCCAGCATTCATTCAAAGCGGCAGATGAAGCTCTACAGCTTGAAGTTTTCAAGGCAAAAGCCTCAGAATCAGCCAAAGCGAAGTCATGTCATTGTCATTCACTTCAGTCAGCTGCAGCTTCAAATCCCAATCAAATGTTGCTGTTGCTGCTGCTGCTGCTGCTGTTGCGGCTGCTGTTGCTGCGGGGAATTGGGAGAATTTCCTTTGTGGCCGTCCTCGGCGTTTTGTTAACAACAAGTGGAATGCAAACTTTCAGTTGCATCAAAAAAAAAAATAAAACAAAAAAATTATTTCGGCCAGCAACAGTCGCTGGTGCTGCTGCTGCTGCTGTTGTTGTTGTTGTCAGCCACGGCAGCGTTGACATCCTCAACATTTACGCTACGTCTTTTGGCGGCAGCACATCAAAGACAAAGACGGCAGCACAGTTGTTGGCCGCTGCCGGCGTTTCTCTACCGAGCGGTATGATAAGAATTTCTCGTCTGCCTGTGCCATGCGCTTTGTTAGCGGGTTCTCCGCCGGCTGCGGCCGCGGCCGCTCTTGCTGACGAACTGGCCTGGCCTGGCCTGGCCTTCCACTTGGGTCACATGCTTTTAGCTTGGGTTTATTAACCTTTTTGGCCAGTCAATGTAGTTGTTTTCGCAAAACGATTTGTATGGTTTCAGTTTAAGTTTCGGTTTTTGGGGTTCATCATAGATAACACTAAATCGGCCCTATCACCTTTGTGTGTGTGTGTGTGCGTGTGTGCGGTTGAATGCCTATCAGACAATTGCATCTGGGTCTAGGTGCTGACCGAGTTCCGTTTTATTTTATATGTTTTATTTTTGGGTATATTTAGAGGCTATTTGAATATTATTAACGGCAGATAATTATATACACGCACACCCACACAGTCATAGAGACGCACACACACACACACTTACACACACACACACACAGACATAGCCTGTGTCCGGCTCTGGCGATGCGAAACACAAAGTGCACGCAGGCAGCGCCGTCGGCTGGGATGAGCAGCAGACAATGACATAGAAATGGGTCTCTGGTTTTTATTTCTTTCCGTTTTTGTTTTTTTTTTTTTTGTTTTTCGTAGGTTTTTTTTCGGTCTATGGAAACCTGCACTCACGCAGGTAATTATTATAATTATGTCGATGGGATGCATGAATGAGCAGGGTGCGCAGAGTCCTTGCGGCATCTCGTGCGTCCATCTTGTCCCTGGCCATTTGTAGGCGTTGCCCAATACCAGGCAATAGCAGCACCAGCAGCAGCAGCAGCAACCAAATGTGACTTCGCAACTGACACTAATTATACCGCCGACCCACTGCGCTCATCCGGTAGGTGGCAACCTGTGCCGCCAACGCCAACTAATTGCGCGCCTTTACTATACCTTATATATATATATATATATATATATATAGATTTTATATACTCGTGCTCTTGCAGGCTGCTTTAAAGTTGTGCTAGCCCCGAAAATTGTGCAAGTATTTGGCCTTTGAGGGCGCCGCGCACGTGCTGCAGATTACACGTTTCAATGACTCTGGCGACAGCAAAAATTACTCCTTGCACGTCCTGCCACCATCGCCGTCGTCTTGAACTTCAAATGTACGCGCGGCGCTGTTTCAATTTGTTGCCCATTGTTGTTAGTTGGTCGCTTAATTAAGTTGACGCCGCAATCAAATCAAATCCAAATCGCACGCATATGGAAAAAGCTATTTCCACCACCAAGAGCAAGAGTCAGAGAGAGATAGAGATACTAAATGAGAAAGAGAGAGAGAGAGCACGTGAGAGAGTCTATCTCTATCTCTGACACAGCCTCTCCTGCCCTCAAGGACTTGAGCATATGCTCCTGCTGCTCCTGCTGCTTTCCTATCCTGTGCCTGCAATCAAATGCTCGTTGATTCGCACAAGGGGAGAGCAACTTTGGGCAAAGGGGCTGGCAACGGGCAGGGGGGGGGGAACACAGGGCGGACAGCGCGTGTGGTCTGCTAATTCGCTTTAAAGGCATTCCAGGGTCGTTGGCTCGATCTCAGCATCGTTAAGTAATTCATTCATTCATTCATTCATTTATTTATTCATTCATTGATTTAAACGCAACTTTGAATTGCGCTTATTGTTCCATGTTTTTATCCAAAATATTGTACTTCAAATATGGACTCTGGTGTGAAAATGTATTACACAAATATCAATTGCTGATAATAATATATTATTATTTTTGTCGTTTAGAGGAACAATCTGACAGACAGGCACACAGGACTGTAATTTGACAAACACGCTTTTAATCTCTAAATAATTTATATAATTTTCTAATTATTTCATTTTCGTTAAGAGTTTTGGATTTTATTTGAATGGCATTATGTGTGGATTAGCTTAATCTTTGCTGCTTTTTGTTAATTCAACTTTTTTTTTTATTATTTAAGGCAGTTACAAGTATAAAAATAATATTAGAAAATTTAAATATTACAACTACTTAGATCGATTTTTTGCTTTTCATTTAGATCACACTTTTAATCCAAAATCTGACATCCTATGCTCAACAAATAGCAAGTGTTTAATTGAATCCATTTGGGAATCAGAGTAGTAACTATATATTAACAGTAAGAGCACTGGCAAATTAGAGAGCCTATGCGAACCCTAATGTGAAGTCCTTGCTATAAGTGCAGTGAAGCGTCAAAGGATTGGACATCCATTGGCACTAATTTCCGCAAAAAGGGCAGCAACAAAATGCCAATTTGGATGCTACAAATGGTGTCCAATATGGGCCAACAACTAAAAGGGGACAACTTGGGCTTGTTGAAGTGATGATTTGATTGAACTACGATTAAATGTGTGACTAGTGAGAGAGAGAGAGAGAGGAAGAGGAAAGAGGAGCAGAAGGGTTAGTGTAGGATTGCGTTTGGTCCATAAGTAGGCTAGCATTGGAATTCATTTTAAAGGCACTACCAACTTTGGCTACTGCATGCAAATTGATATGGATTGTGGCTGTTGTGGGGGATTTTGGGGTTTTGGGGTTGCTGATGGGGTGGAGCCTCATCGGGATCTGAATCTGTGGTGCGTATTGGCTTGCCGGTGGTGTGGGGGGACTGTCCGCGCTCACAAACGGATGCGTAATGTTGCCAGGCGTAGCTGTAACTGAAATCTCTGAAATCCCCCTCTCTCTCTGTGTGTGTGTGTGTGTATCTGTAAGTGTGAGTGTGTATCTGTAAGTGTGAGTGTGTGCATTGAATGCGGCTTGTTTAACACTCGAACGCATTTGAATACGTTGCTAATGGGATTTTGATGATGACAATGTTGTTGCCGCCTTAGCTCTTGTTGCTGCCACCATAGTTGTTGCATGAGTTTTCTTCTTTTTTTTTTTTGGAGTTGCTTCTGCATTCAATTCAATTGTAATGAATATCTATTGAAAGGATGCAAGCTTAATTCTGATATAAATTCAGTTGGGGAAAGTTGTCTGAAAGCAGTAAAATGTATTTTCTTTTGATGGTGGCTAAAAACTTTTCCAAAACTATTCAGTTGACATTTTGTTGTTGCTCCAACGCTCACAAGTACATAATGGCTAACACACTCACACACACACACACACACACATTTGTGAGTGTTAACTTTTATGACTGCTTGTCTACCCACCCAATTAGGTTTAGGCCAGGAGGCACTTCAATATACATGTCGAGCCTTTGCGACCCCCGGCCGGATGCACAGCAACTACAACAACTACCTTGATGACGACAGCCCAACAACAACAACAGCAACAGCAAAAACATTAACAACAGCAACATGACCATGTCAAGCAGGAGCAGCAGCAGCAGGAGCAGCAGCAGCAGCAACGGCGGCAACATAATGTTCCATTCACTTCCGTTTTGGGCCAAAGAAAGGCAAAAGATTCAATGGACGCCCCTAGCCAGTGTATGTGTGTGTGTGTCTATGTGTGTATGTATGTGTGAGCTATAAAAATGTCCTTTTCATTACGCGTTGCTTTTTCCATAGTGGCTGTCACGTTATGTATTATGCATAGACACCTACACGCACACACACACACACACACACACACACACAAACACACACAGAGCTCAAGCTTGACTACATAAGCAAATGCCTGCTTTGTTGGTGTGTCCTGGGCTGCCATTTGTGTCCTCTTGCTGCCACATTTGCGGTTACATTTTCACGCTAACAACCCAGGCCAGTCCCTTGCCAAGCCCAACCGAACCCAACCCAACCCAAACCCAAACCCAATCCAACCCAACCCCACTGCTGTTTACTTTTTACAGGTTGCGGGTTGTTAGTTGCGAGTTGCGGTCTGCGCGGTGGTTGGTGTTCCAGCTCAGGGGTTAGCTGAACCCCGCCGAACCGCCACCTTTTTTTCTCTCTGTTGTTGTTGTTACCAACTTATTTGAACAGTTTGCTTTCAGCCATGCAACTTGTACAATTTGGGCGTGTCATTCAAATACCGCAGGCCGTGGGTGGCCAAGCTGGCTGCCAACTGCCGCATTGCTCACGCTATTACCAAGGAACACAGCAAGAACCCAGGCCCACAAAAAAAAAAAAGCCTCGTGATCCAAAAAAAGCGATGGCTCCAGCGAAGCGCAACATTTGCTTACTTTTGTGGAGCAAAGAGAAACTGTTGAGTTGTACAAGTGTCCTTTGCCCTCGACAACTCTATCGCACCGCCTTGTGTTATTCCGCCCCCCTTCCAACAAACCGTTAACGCCCCACTCCAATACAATATACAATATGGCTTATTATTGGTCTCTGCTGTTGCCCGTTGTTAGCACATTCGATTATTTGTGTCTTAATTAGCGTTTGTAAAGATTTCTTGTTGATGTAATAAACTAATAAGCCACATTCAGAGACACACACACACACACTATTACACACATGCTGCTGCCTAATTGCATTTCAATTGGCATTATCCATGTTCGAGGTGTATTCTGAGCAATCTCATGTTGTATTTCAAGTTGTGCCACCAACAATTCTAATTGTCCGTACCTCAACGAACGATTTTAATAATAATAATTTTGTTGACTGATTAGCCAAGCGGCAGCTTTTTTTTTTTTATTTAGACATTGTTGTTGTTGTTGTTTTGGTTTTTTTTTTCTCCAATACTAATTTAGTTGTCTGCCGTTGTCAGTTGGCGGCAACAACAACAATGGCAAAAGTTTTCGTAATTGGTCAAAGTTTTCCTTAAACCTCAATTAGCACTCAATTTTTTTCATTGTTGTTCAATATTGCTTTGTGCATGTTGATGTGTAAATTGTGCTTTATATTTATTCTTATTTCAATATTGAATGTAAATAAATAACACTTCATCCAAACAAAATTGATTTCCTATTTAGTGGAAAATTCCTCTTTCAATTCTGAATTCAGTTACTAGCTTATTTGGGCAAATAATTATTAAGACCCTTTGATTAGAGGAGCTAAATTGGCTTTACCCAAAATATAATTATTTAGCAGTAAATATTTTATATACCTCGAAAAAATATGGGAAAAACTTTATACATTCACTAAAATACACTCTATATGATAATATTTAACATTCTTATATCAACGTATCATTTATTTCTTTTAATTGAAAATAGTTCAGAATAATGATTCTGTGATCATAATTTTCTCTTTATTTATATATACTTTCAAAGCCTTTTGAGTTGATTTTTTATGGCCTTAAAATAAGAAGTGCTTCTTAAAATTACAGATTTGATATTAAGCAATGTTTATGTAATTTAAGCAATGGAAGTTTTGTTCACTGGACTAAATATATATATAAATAGGAGAAATTTGAATAGAAGATCTTCAGGAAACGATGAAATATGTCAAGTTATCTTTTGGGCCAGCTACAAGATTAGTGTGGATTAAGTCAAGCAAAGATGAAAGTCTGGCAGACGGAGAGCACCTTTAAGGCACAAAGATATCAATAAGTCTACCGATTTAGTAGTATCAGTGAAAGTTCTCAGAATACGCCTATCTGAGATACCATAAAGAGATTAACTTCCTGCTAATGCTGGAAACGTTACTGTTTGGAGCACCTGGTCAGTGGTCAGTGGTCTTCTCCAATTTAAGGCTGCGCCTATGTCCGCTTTATCATTTAAGGCACGCACAGCTTCATCCACTGCATAATCAGGTGGCAGTGAGGGGGTACTCCGGATATTATTAAAGCACATTCTGCACATTTAAAAATTAATCAGTTAAAGTGAATTGCTGAGGTATACGACTTGTGAATGCCCTGCATCGAGTTTCTACAACTTGAGGAGACAAGTTAGCCAGCGTTTACATACTACCCAAAAACCAACTCTGCTGTAAGTATTCCATATTAGATCGTCATCTTAAAAGTAACTTTAAATTCAAAAACTTGATTAAGAAAATCTTAGGGAATATGTTGCTATTCTCTTGAAAGCTGGCCGGTAAGGAAGCCCTTCAGAGCTGCTACCGGATATGTTTGATGGCCAATGAAGCTATTCACGATTGTCTTTTAAAGTTGCCCGCTTCTCGATTACAAGCAAAAGGGGCCCAAAATGGGTGTGGTTCGATCTTGGCAATTCTGTTGCTGTTGAGTGCCAACTTCCGTTTGTCGACTTTGTTGGCTCGCGCTAATTTTGCATCTAATTTCGAGTTGATTTGCATTGATTAGGCCCTGTTCCTGTTCGGTCCTGTTATGATTGCTGATCAGCATAGAGCAAAGCGGAAGGAAGCAGGGCCACCGACATGGCACGGGTCAGGCAAAATATGAAAATATCTTTCATCTCTCAGCTCTCATATCCCGTCATGTTTCTCTGGTGATTGAAGTTAATTTGATATGAATTAAGTGCAGTTAAAATGCCACTTAACACGTGCTCATGTTGGTCAACGCTCTTAAGGCGCTTTCCAAACGGATCTTGCTCTCCAATCCTGTGCACTGCTCCTCATCCTTCCCCCCGAACTGATCATTTGTATAATGCACCGCACAATGAGCCAATTTAAGTTCAATTACAAATAATATGCATATCATAGACCGCATTTAACAATCACAGCGGTTTTCATAACGGATCCAGCGGAATAACCAGCGGATGATGAACCGCAACCGCATATAACTGCGATATATCTCGATTTCCATAGCATTTCTTGGTGCTGCAATCAATCGTAATGGCATTTTGTACTAATTTATATTTAATTAATATTATAATGAAGCTGACTCTGGTCGAGATCAATAGCCAATTTATTACCCATAAAGAGTACATTTCAAAGTGTTAAACTTTGTGTATTATTAAGCACATGTCATTTACAAAATCAATATCACAAATCATCAGTTTTAGCCGAGAATTGTAGAGAATGCAATTCCTAAAATAATTATTTGACAATACATTTATAATTCAACAAAATATAATGAAAATTTAACGTAAACTCTTTATGATATCATTTGTTTGTTTCTCTAAGATTAATAACTTTACTATTAATTTTAAAAGATTTGGAGTTATTTTTAACTATTATTATTATAAATATTTATAATTTAAGATGTAGTATTCGACAAGCAATAGTGTGTAGAGATTCTTAAAAATATTTTTGTGACATTTATATTTGTGGTCTTGCAAATAAAAGGTTCTTGAGGGCAAAAGCAATTCTTTGCTTTTCAAGTTAATGTGGAATCAGCGATTGAAATCTACATAAAAACCATGTTTTCTACCTGGAGTTTTCTTTTTTTTGTCCATACTGCTCGTATAAGGCTGAAGCTTTGCTGAAATGGGCGGGATTGGTTGAAGATTTGCTGATGCAGATAAAAATGCCACAGTGTTCACAGTGCTGCGCCCTTTGGCTTATTGCCCAAACAGCATTCCAAGCCACCACATAACAACAACAATAAAAACAAGACGAGGAGTTGCCCATGCTGGTCTGGTGCCATGATGTGGTTCATAAAATCGTTAGCGCGAAAGCTACCATATTGAAGTCGGACTCTGACTTGGAGGCGAAACTGGAGCCTTCGCCATGCAGCAGGCTGACTGTGTCTGGGTCTGAGCTTGGGTTTGGGTCTGGGCTACACCTACCAGGCAGCGAGGCAGCCAGGAAGGCAGAAAGGCACTCAGGCTGGCAGTGAGAGCGACCTTATCGCGCCCATTAATCTGCCAGGCAGCGCGCCCCAAAATAACAAAATGAAGCGCAGCGAAAACGCAAGCAAAAGATGGTGGATGTCGATGTGAACGTGGTTGTCCAGGCATCGGGCCAATATGGCGCGCCTGACATGTATATAAAGGCTAAATAAAAAAAACATCAAAAAAATAAAAAAGACCGCGCCAAGAACCCAAGGCAAGCTAATGAAAAGCAGCCCAAAATTAAAAAAAAAGGAAATAAAATCAAGTTGTGCGCGCGCGCTTTTTGTGCGGGGCCTGCAGAGGTTATGTAAAGCGGCGGCTCAGTCCGCATGTTAAATATTATGACCAACACAAAAAACGCCCGCAAAAAGAAACCAAACGAAACCAAAACATATAAAAAAAAAAAAAACAGGCAAACTTGGTGTGTACACTTTTGCTTTACACTCGAGGCACAAAAAAAAACACCCAAAATATATATATATAAAAATATATATTCATATTTTTTTATGATCTTAAGTCATGCAAAAAGCGAAACGAATCAGAACGCGGCGCGCTTTGGACGTGGTCGCGAATGACGGCGGCCATGACGCTAAAGCTGACGCTGACAGCTTGGCCCACGACCCGTTCCGCCGCACCCTGCCTGGTTTTCTTATAGCCCCAATCTACGACCGACTCCTGACTCAGCTCCAGTAGCAACGTTTTGGGTCTTGATTTTGAATTCCTTTTTCTTTTTCTTATGCGAGATAAGAACTTTTTTTAATGTTTTATTTATTAATTTTTTTTTTCTCCTATTCGTCGACGTATTTACATATATGTTCATATTCGTGATGGCGTATGTCATGAAGCGTGCACGTATATTATGTATATATACTTACAGTTGCATACAAAAGTATTCGCACAAATGAAATAGTTTTGGGCGCGTTTCACATTTTATAGATTTTTTGCATGCGCCATGCGGAAATGTCTGACAGACACGTAATGCCCAGCCACAGTGCTTGGCCAGTGGGTAAATTTCTATTCGCTGTACGTTAGTCTTAATTCGCTTTTTAGCTATTTTGCATATTCGGATTGAATGTTTTCTATTGCCCTGTCGCTGGCAGTTCAAATTGCTGCAGGAATTTTATAATGAACATTCAGTGAGCCTCACATTTGCTGCTGTTAAACTGCAGTTAAGAAATAATTGTTATTGTACAAAAAAAAAACAAAGCAAATGAAAAACTGTAACTACTGAACCCGTAACTAAAACAGAGTTACCCTAGCAAAGTACACAGTCCAAAAAAAATACATATATATATATATATATATAGAAAAGAAAACCAAGATAAGTGCATGGACAGACAGCAGCAGGAAAAACAAAACGTAAAAATGAAGCGTTTGGAAAACAAAGTGACGAGAAAGGTCGTAACATCCATAGGGGAACAATCACGATGGCGCAGGGAAGGTGGAACATTAGTTGCGGGGAATAGGCGTGGGCAAGTAATCGTTTGAGACTTTGCTTTTGCAACAATGGCTGCCCCACGTAAGCTGCAAGCGGTGTGGTGTGTGTGTGTGTGTGTGTATGTGTGTGTGTGGTGTGCAGCCTTTCTGCAGCTATGCAAAGTACATTTCAGCACGTCCCACATGGTCATGCAAACACACAATAACACACATTCACACACATACACACTCGCACACACACTAAAACTATTAATATGAGAACTTTGCACAGTGTCTGCAATTACGAAAAATTGTCATCAAATATTTAAAATGTTGTATAAGTGGTTCATTCTGCTGCTGAAATTGATCACTGTCATTTGTTACTTCCTAATTGATATCAGGCATAAAAAGAGGCATTGTTAACACAAATCAATTAGCTATACAAACCTCTTGTAATACTCCTATGACTATATTATAAAAGAGTTGTACACATTATCTATAATCTATAAAGAATTTGTAACTAAAGTGCTCTTATGTAAAATGTTTAAAATATTTATATTACAGATAGTTTATCAACAAATAAAACAACAGAACATTTGTTTTTATGGGGAGCTCACTTACTTATTTATTAGACCTAATTATCTAAATGGGTATCCTGAACTTAATTGAGTTTTTAAATATATTTGAACCCAAACCACTTTTATACATATTGAGTACACATGTTAAGTTAAATAATTTATGAACGTTTTTTTTAATTTTACAGGCACCCATGCTTTCTCACTATTTGACACCGAAACAGATTAAAATTCGAAAGTAAACCCATTAAATTATATACAAAATTATAAATCAACTCTGATTTTACATGCTAGGAAACAAATAAAATTCATAAATTTCAGTTTAAATGTTGTCAGATATAAAATGAATTAGCTTGTTTTTTCTACATTATCACTTTCTCTAACACATTTGGAAACTCATTTTAAAGCAATGTATTGTTACTATTATCTTAACTTAAGATTAAGAATAATATATGTATAAATTGTACCTTTATTTTCGTTGATTTTAAATTGAGTTATTGTTATTAAAAACGTTAACAATTGTATTGTTATGCTTTTGCGTACTACTATTATATATGAAGTACTTGAATCATTTGTAATTCACATCTTTACCACTATGCGCAAAAAAAGTGAAGATGACAAAAAACCACGTAATTTTAAAGAAATGCAAATGCAGAAGGTTGGGGCACCAGAAGCTTTCACAACTTGACTGTGTGAGACTTTGAGAGCGCAAAGAAATAAAGAAAAATTTAAAAAGAAAACGCCCAATCGTTGCAATGCAGATGCGGACCCTTTTCGAAGGTAGGCCACACCATTAGCTTGGGCGTGTGGTCGGTGGCGCAGAGGGGGGCACCGATAGCGCAATACTCATACGCCCTGTTTTAGTTGGCTGCTGCCGTCAGCCTGCAGAAGTTTTTTTTTTTTACCACAACAACAATAACAACAGCGGCCAAAGCAAAAACAAAAAAAAGCAACGTCAAGCAAACGACAGTCAGTCATGTAGTACTGACATGTGTTTGCATATACACACACACTCGTATGTAAATCTATATAGATGTATGTATGTATGTACGTATGTATGTATGTATGCATGCAGTGTGCAGCCTCAAAACCGCTTCAGCTGTGCCTAGCCAAAAACACAGAGCGAAAAAAAACGGCAAGTGCAAACTCAGGGGGAGCTGTAAATGCTAAGGGGCAAAAAGGTGGGAGGAGGCTGAAGGGAAGAGTGTGGCTTTTGGGATGTGAGTGTGTGTGTGTGTGTGTGTGTGCTGTGGGGCTTTTCGTCGCTTGGCATATTCGTGCGCAATTTCGCGTTTGACGAAACATATAATCTTCGCACATTTCTATGGAAATGAATGGATTGGTGAATGCTTTGCTTGATGCATTGATAGATGGCCATACGTAAGACTGAATTGATGGAGATATTCATACAAACATACATACATACATACATATGCCTGGTTGGATGTAAAAATTCGATTCGAATCGTATTGCTATTGCTATTTCTATTGCTTTGCATTTTTTGTTTTGTTTGCTTTTTTTTTTGCTTTTCAATGTTTGCTTGGTGATTGTTGTTGCTGTTGCTTAGTTGTTGCTCGTGCGTTGCATTCGCTGCAGCAATAACATTGCTCCTGTTGTTGTTGATATTGCTGTTGCTGTTGCTGTTGCTGCTGCTGCTGCTGCAGTCACATGCAAATTGGTTTGCCCGACGTATTCGACATGGCCTCCATGTCAGCCACACCCCGAGTCCCAATCGCAATACCAATTCCAAAACCAGGTTGTTGCTATTGCTGCTTCTTGGTTGCTATTGCTGTTGCTCTTGTACGTTGCTCGCTGCACGTTGCTGGTGTTGTTTTACCTTAGTTTTTCGCTTTGTGTTCTACTTACAACTCAATACCTATCTCACTCGCACGTTTATTCGCTTGCTCACTTCCACTTTGCCTATGTAAATATACAATTAGTTGACCAGCTTTTTGCCATGGAGCGGCGTGTTTGTTGCCATCTAACATGACATTCCAGCTGAGTGGTGCAGTTGGCCATCAATACGCTACATTTTGCGACAACATCGCAAACTTGCAGTTTGGTCAAAGTTTCGTCACAATCCATATATATATGTATATATAAAACCAGCAGTTGTCAGAGCTGCCAATGGTGTTTATTTTTCTTGTCATCTGAGAGCAGCAGATTGTGAATGTGATTCAAAACATTATACAAACAGATACAAACAGATTTAGTTGTGTTCAATTAAACTGCTCTATTTTCAAGGAGTAAGCAATGCTATTAGCAAAATGGATTGGGCCAACACGTAAATCTTTTTCTATAACCATTTACACATTTGCATATGACAGATTAGTATTTTTAAATTTGAAAATAAGCGAAAAGGCAGCTTTGATATATTTTTATAAATCTACTATTTAAATAAAATAACTACTACGCTTACTACAATTTATTACCTTAAATTTAGCTTGTATTCAGGGCAAACAAGCAAGGAAAATGGCGCTTGCCAGTGCAAAGTTGAGTTAAGTTTGGCTTATGCTGCGTATACGCAATTTGTACTTGACTTCTTAAGAACTGCTATTTGCATTTCATATGCAAACAGAGGGGCATTAAAAACAACCACGACGATTCCTTACAAAACGTTAAGCCGCAACGCTTAAAAAGCAAAAAAAAAATAGTGGTGGTAGTAAAAAAAATATAAAAAAAAAATAAGAGACGAAGAAATACAAATTTACAGCGACATTCCAATGAAAGCGTTTTGCTTCTCCCCGCTATATATTTTCTGCAACTCATATTCGTATACTTATAGCTACACCTATAGTTACCTATACAGACGTACATACACTTTTAGTAGGCAGTATTTGTGTGTGTGTGTGTGTTTGTGTGTTTCTTGTGGCGACGCCATGTTGCTGTTGCAGGTTGCGTGTACGTGCGGTACGCGTGCATAAAGCCAAACATACAAACATATACATAAATATACACACAGTGGATACAAAATATGTACCAATGCGGGCACATACAGCAAAAGCAACAGCAAAAGCAACAGCAACAGCAACAGAAACGGCAAAGGCAACAACAGCAACGCATTATGGCCGACGCTTGTGGCTTATATGGCATGACGTTGTCGTCATTGCTCTTGTTGCGGCAGCTGTTGTTGTTGTTGTTGCTGCTGTTGTTTTGCGTGCTAGAGGGGGGAACCACCCAAGCCAAAAGCCCAAAATGCTCACAACGCATCAGAGGAGCGAGAGCTGGCTAAACCGCATACAACTTATTTTTACTACTCGACTCGCTTTTTGCAGCAGCAGTAAAAAAAAACAAAGCACAAACATATATATACATATGTATGTATAAAGAGACGCAGCAGCAGCAGCAGCAGCAGATGAGAAGGGGAACAAAGAGAAATACATTCATTGCACCCAGCTTAAGGAACTTGGCAACCAGCAACCACTCGAAAGCCAAGCAATACTTGAGCCAAAGTCTTTTGGTTTTTGCGGTAACACAAACTATGAAGCGGGTGTTGCACTGTGTCTGTATGTAAATATATATCCATATATATATATATACATATTTGTGTGATGCATGCAAAAATGGCATTTCTGCAAGCCTACGCAGTAAATTATATATATATGTATATATATATATTTATATAAACATGAAACTTTGCTGCACCATTAAAAATGGCGTCGCAAGTTTTTTTTTATAGACGGGGTCCGCCTCATTGGCAAAGTGCGCCCCAAACTCTAAAGTTCCCAGAGTTGTTACACTTTTTTTTTCGACCTATTCAAAAATTGGGTGTTGCCATGAAATGTTCAATTAATTTTCAAATTCAATTTCGTGCAGCCAGCAATGATTTATGAAGTGCCGCGGCAAGTGCCTCAACACCAGCTAAATGAAATGTTGAAATTTTTCGCCGCTGCGCGTTGAAAGTGTGATGAGAAATTTCATAATGACTTCTTAGCTCTAAACTGGCAACCCGGCCTGCGACTATAATAAGTGCAATTAGGCCATTGATGGCCGCAGCCGAAGCCAAAGCCGAAGCTCAAGCTGAAGCGGATGTGAAGGTGAGCACCAGCAGCGATAGTAGCAGAGACAGCGACGGTGACGGTGTCGGCGACGACGACGGCGACAGAGACAGCAACTGCGACAGCGACTGTCGCCTCGTTAGCTGCCCATCATAGCTTGCAGCTTGATGTTTAGCGTCTAACATGGCAGTCGCCATGTTTAATCAAATACGTGACTTGATTTCAATTTGGGGCAACCCCATCGTTGGCGCAGCCACTCTGCCACCACCCCACAGTCCAAATGCTATCTATGGCTAAGAAAAGCTGCGACGGACGGACAAGAGGCAAGAGGAAAAGTGCAGAAGCTGTGCTAATGTGGCCAATTGCGTAAAAGTCGCATATTCTGCGAATCAGAATCTGCTGCACCTGCCGCGAATCCATTTTCATTTAGATATTATATATAGAAATTCCAATTTTGGCAGTACCTGGACGATACTTCCATATCTAAATACAGTCTTAAGTGATAGCTTACGTAAATTCCAATTCGAATATGTATGTTAATTTTTAATTAAATTTTAATTAAAAATTGTATTAACATAAGAAATTGTTGTTTTGTTGTAGTTGGTAAATATATTTATTTTTACTCCTGTGTGTGTACAACACATAGTTCTGCCAACTTATCAATTCAATTAAATTGTATATTATTTAAAATAAATTTAGTGGTAAATGTTTTTGGTAAGCACGCATCACACATAGTTTAATATAAGCTTGTTAATAAAGTATTAGATATACAAATTAATTGGACAATTTAAATATATCAGCTGCGTTTAGTGGACTTGCTAACTGCAATTACTAAAAATTCGATGTGATAAACAAAAATACGGTCACAGGATTCGATTTTTTTGGGGTTCAACTCAACCGTCTGGCCATAAGGGCAACCTGTTCCGCACATTTCAGCAAGTCAATCAGAAGTCAATCACTTTGTTGAGGCATCGTCTGAATCGGCAAAACTCCAAGATACGATAATGAACGAAATTTCAGTGCCCTGTTATTGTTGTTGTGGTGTCTGTTGAAAATAATAATAATAATAATAATAATATACTTATACTCACAGCAACACAACACAGGCACAACATAATTGCAAATTGGCCCAAAATGAATGTCGAAAAGCCGAGGCAGCCGAACATGATAATTTAATGTTTGCCAAATGGGCAAACGGGACACACGAACAACACATATATATATATATAAAAAGTAAAAAAATATGTATATATATATCTATACGTGAACATAAAAAAGATTATAGACTATGAGAAAAAAATATTGTCTGGCGACCTTGAAAGTGAAATGCGGCAGGGCGTAAAAGCGTCTGCTGCTGCTGCTACTGCTGCTGCTGCTGCTGTTATTGGAGCGAGAGGAGTAAATTTGAGATGGTGCCAAAAGTTGATTTTGTAAATTGCTTAGTTGGCTCTGTTGTGGCCAATGTTATGACGTCTATTTTGGGTCTAAACACTATAATTGCGCAGTGCGTAATTGGTTGCTCACGACATTTAATTGACATATCTTTTGCTGGAACAGTCGAAAAACTATACATTGTCATAATGCTTGCGCAGCAGCAGCCTTGGCCAGGCACTTGAAATTTTGTAATTCATACAACAATAAAATGGGACAATCTTCGAGGGCAAACACGGGGGTTGAAAGAGCGACAAAGAGCCCGTCTAGAATTTCGCAGCCGGCGTATCTGGCAGATTTCATTTGTGTGTGTACATACATACCTACTTGGATGGAGAGGCTACACCTTCTCTGTATCTGAATCTGAGTTTTTCCAGTTGCCGTTGCCGTTTTTTATGCAATTGTATTTTTGAAAGCGCTCGCATGGGCGTTAACCAAATACTTTTTTTTTTTTTTTGTTGTTGTTGCTGCTGCTTTCTTCTTTATTTTTTTTTTTATTTTTATTATTCAGTTTTTATTTTTTTTGTTGCGCTGATTTCCGGCGCGTTTTGGATTACACAATGCAGCCCAAGAGCCAGAGCCCAGAGCCAGAGCCAGAGCCAAGAGCGAAAGGTGAGCGGAATTCAACATTTGAACGGACGCTCGAAGTGCTCGTTGCCAGCGAAGAGTTCAGGCTCTGCCAGTGGCTCGACAAGCGAGTGGCGAGTTCCGCCCTACGCTGTGGTGCACAATTCCTGCCGTTCTGCTGCTTGACGTCTTAAGAATCCAATTTGAATTGCTATTGCCACTGCCACAGAATCGCAGTTGCGTTTTCGGCTGCTGCTGCTGCTACTGCTGCTGCTGTTGCTGGCCCCGGAAGCGCTTGAAACAATGGCCCCGCAATGTGGCAGAGCAACTGCAACTGGGATAACTGTAACTGGAACTTGCCCTTGTTGCCACATTTGTAGCTACTACGTCGCAACGTGGCGGGTCCACTCGAATGGCTTTTGTTCTGTGTAGCTGTTGCCGCGGCTGCCACCGACGCTCTTTGAATCTGGGGTGGCTTTTTCCTTTCCGTGCTGCTTCTCATTCCCACTACTACAATCACATCTATGAAATCTGTGGGTGTTGGCCACATCCGTCTAAGGTAATGCCAGATGTAGGCTTCTAACGGGTTAATCTATAAATGGCTCTGCTAACTGTTTTGTATCTGCAGCTGTTCTATAAAATGTTCGACTGCAATGTGGGCAAATCAGTCAATTTTTATGGCAAACTGGAAAGATTTTCTAAAATTCGAATATATAAGTAATGACGGAAATTTAGGAATTTTACTTACCACTCTGCTAAACCCTTTCTGAGCTGCTTTGAACTCATCTCGTCATTAACCCACAGAAGGAAACTATATCCCCGATAAGCAGGACAGATATAATACTACTCAGCCCCTACATCCTGAAACCATCCTCCTTCTTCCCAAATTTATTTCGCATTTTGTCTGCCTTTCATTAACTATAACACTTTGTATAACAGCTTCACGGCTTGATCATATTCTGTAAAAATAATAAAACTCCTTCTTTAAAATCAAATTTCCATGCATTTTATAATCAAAATGGGTTTTTTTAGGTTATACAAAAGTCCACAAAGTAATAATGATTCTAGGAAGTTAGGAGCGTATTAAATTCGATTAAAGCTGCTGTCGCAATTCATTTGAACCATTTCTCAAATGTGCACAGAGGCAAAAAATATTTCAATTAGCTCAGTTTGGGGCGTGAAGAAGCTTTACAAAGGCGGCACTCTATGTGTGTGTGTGTGTATGGTGTGTGTATGGTGTGTGCGAGTGTAGTCAAGAGTTGCCATTCGCGGACATGCGTAACGAATAGATTCAGCTGCTTTGGAGCCGACGACGACGATGGTGGTGCATTCAAATGAAAAATAGTTAAAGGCCACAAGCTGATCGCACGGCAAAGTTCAAACTGAAATTAATCAAAACTAAGCCAAAGCGAAAACAAATCGAAAACAAAAGCACAACAAAACACACATTGTTGTTGGTGAGGAGGGGAGGGGGGGGGAACACAGGGGAGAGGTTGTGGCATACGCATGTCTTGCTCTTTGAATGTATCTATCAACAATACAAAAACGAATCAATGAACACGAATCTGGTCAGCGGACAAACAGACAACGGACAATGGACAACGGACAACGGACAACGGCCAACGTCAAATGTCCGTTGAACAATGAAAGTGGCAATTAACCAGAAGCCGAGCATTAAATTACAAAATGCGATCAACGAAGCAACAGGTTGCCTGCCCCGGTCACCGATCACCATCAATAGATAGTACATAGTAATAATAAAGAAAACAAAAACAACAAAAACAACAACAACAACAACACAGCAGCAGCAGCATCAGTAGCAACAAATCGTAGCAAAATTCCCAGATTCGATCAGCAACAAAAACAACAAGAAAAATGACGACGATGATGACGACGACGACAAGATCATCAATGATCAATGAACTGGTCCATCGGGGCTTTGCTGCTCTCTGCTCGCTGCAACGCTCAGTGGGTTTTCTGTTTTCTTAATCGATTTCTTGATGCACCGCGCCCGCTACGTAACTGCAATTAGAGCATGGACTACAACATGCTCCTCTCCCTCTCCCTCACCCTCTCCCTCTCCATCTTCTGTCTAACACAGCTTAGAGGTGCTCTGCACCATGGGAGGCGACAGCTTGGGATCACAGCAGCGGCTGCAGCTACGTCTTAGACCCAAAAATGCATTAGTGTCTGCAAAATGTGCTGCCCGCTGCGTTGAGCTCCCTGCCTCCTGTTCCTAGATCTATCGAATCCATATTGATTGAAAATTGATCTATTAAAAAATCGAAAAATGCGACAATGATAATCCGCAAAAATGCACAATGCCACAGATAAACATTCGAAAAACAGCTCGAGTGCTGTGGGCGTGGTCGCTGCATTCTAATCCAAAAATGCATGAATGCCAAATGCAACACACACGCACACACACGCCACATGATGCATTTGTATTAATGCAAGGTATTTAGTGTTACTCGCAGCGGGGGGGCAACACGCTGCTCACTTCAAATTTGATTGACAGTTCGTCAGAGAGAAGGGAGCGGCGAGTCGAGCGGTGCATAAAGTGCGAGGTGCGATTATGATGAGTACAAACAAACGCAAACACACACACGCACACACACTCGCACACACACTCGCACACACACTCACACACACACTCGCACACACACTCGCACACACACTCGCACACACTCGCACACACACTCGCACACACACTCGCACTCACACGCACTTCATTTTGTTAGTTGTTATTATCATTTTTAATCACATCACGTAGTTTTCAATGCTTTGTGAGAGCTTTTCTTCTCTTTGCTATTTTTTTTTATATTTTGTGCATTGCAAAAAGTTTTTGGCCACAAACATGACAAACGTTGTTTCCGGTTCCGCCATTAATATTAACTTGCATTGATAGGCAGAGCATTCCACATGTGTGTGTGTGTGTGTGTGTGTGTGTGCATTGCTCATTACCATTTGCACACAAACTTTTGCGGTAATATTGTGAGTGTTTGCACATGAGTGTGTGTGTGTGTGTGTGTGTTTGTGTGGTACCAGTTGGTTTTGCGGATATTGTCATTGATAGGCTTTGCGGTCAGCACATATCAAATGAACTTTGTTTGGCCAAAAGGAATAAGCATTAAAATTCCAAATTTATACATATATATAATATATATATATAAAGTTATAATGTGTTATTTATAGATACTAATTTGTTAATCTATTGATCTAAAAAAATAAGCCAAAATGACAAGAGCAGGTTACTTAAAAAAAAAGAAAATTAACTAGCCAAAGTACTGAAAATATAACTTATAAATATATCTAAAAACAACTTATAAATATATCTGAATAGAACTTATAAATATATCGGAATAGAATCAATCACTGCCAGGGATAATTGGGTAACATTCCACGAGTCGAGTGCTGCTAACGTTTCCCATATCTACCCAAGTTCATTCTAATGAAGTACTTACTCCGTCTGTTTTTGTGTGTGTGTGGATTTGGGTGGTTGTGCGGTCGGGTGTGTGGAGTGTGTGAAGTGTGTGGAGTATGCACCCCTCAACTCGGCACGGTTGATGGGCTGTGCACGCTGATTTGTCAACATTGGGCCCATTGTGTGCGACCTTAAGTTCAACTTGTTTGCATGAGCCACATCTTGATTAGCCCAAACACTTTCAGGCAATGAATGTGAATGTGAATGTGAATGTGAATGTCATCAGGCAGTCAGCCAAGTTGCTGTTGTTGTTGTTATTGTTGTTGCCCCCTCTAATCGAATTGTTTCAGCGCCGCTCGGCAGTCGTCCGCAAATCGAGTCAATTTAATTGACCTCCAGAGGTCAAGTTATTATTATTGTTGCTGTTTTTTTTTTTCTGTTTCTGTAGAGCGAGCAGCAGCAATTCAATCGACTGTCAACCGGCACAGATACAGCAAAAAAAAGACAGTTGCGATTACAGATACAGCTTCAACTACTACTGAAAAAAAAAGGGATTACAGAACAAAAGTCGCATCTTTTGAGTATCCCCAGTAAATGGGCAGTCGGCGTGCTTTTTGTGTCCATAGAGAGTGTGGGATTCGCAGTCTCAACCCCATTGTGGTTGTCTCTTCTCTGTTCCGAATTTGCCAGCGCCTTAGTTTGTTTTTTTTTTTTAATGGATTTAATTGAATTTGGCTTGTTGTTGTTGCGTTTATTTGTCTTAATTGTCTGCGAAATAATCATAAATCAGTTTTGTGTATGAAACGTCGCGACGACAATTCACAACACAAATGCGAATGTGTGCGGGTGTATGTGTATGTGTGTGTAGCGGGTGTAGCAGCAACCCAGCACTTGGCTCAATCAATTTATGACATATCTCTCAAATGTGTGCTGAGCACTGTTTTAAACTGGCAGTCTACACGCTCATCCATCCAACCATCCATCCAACGCATGACGCGGCATATTTGTTGCTGTTTTTATTATTTCTTTTTTTTTTTTTGTTTTTTGGGCCTCTGCCTGGGAACCGGGCATTGGGCATCGGGCATCGGGCACCGGGCACCGGCCACTTGCTTCACTTGACCGCACCACATTGTGCTCGAGCACATCGCAGCTTTCGCGGCTCAACTTCGCTCATTGTTTTGCTTGTCAAGCGGCGAAGCAAACCTCTCATTCAGAGAGAGAGAGAGAGAGAGAGAGGGAGAGAGAGAGAGAGATGGGAAGAGCAGGAGGCTGTGCTGTGCGTTCCTTTGTCTAAGGCACCCACACGCCTCAAAAAGTTGTCGAGTTCAATTCAGTGCTTTAGATTTAGTTAATTTATAATTTAACATTTAGCATATAGAAATTTATGTTTGTGTTTTTGTTTGTCTGAATTGTGATTCGGTTTCTGCTGTTGTTCTTGGCCGCCTTATATCAAAGGATGCGACTGCGGTTTGCTGTTCGTGTTGACAACTAAATAACACGTTAATGTGTTTATTGCGTATGCTGCAACTATCCCCAGAGCTTTGATGGGTTCTGGCCATGTGAACAACTGACCACAGCAAGACACAACACACAGCACACAAGCGGCCTGTGTTAGGTGTCGCACCACAACACATTTATGTGTGCGTGTGTGTGTGTGTGTGTGTGTTACCTGATTCCGCAGCTGTCGCAAAACTTTCGCATTAAACATGAGGCACACATTCACAGAAAACGCGTTTCACGCCCGTGCATCGATCTGGGAAAAGCAGCAACAGCAGCAACAGCAGCATCTCCTGTTTGAGTCGCCTCCCTCTTGTCAACTTTTTGCCGTTTTGTGCTCTTTAACGATTTATTTATTTATGTATTTATGAAAACGTTACAATAATCATATGCTACATTGGTTTTTTT
The DNA here is from genome assembly GCA_035042125.1 of Drosophila longiperda. NCBI lineage: Eukaryota > Metazoa > Arthropoda > Insecta > Diptera > Drosophilidae > Drosophila > Drosophila longiperda. The sequence continues at coordinate 14,426,464 of JAWNLV010000107.1, forward strand.
TTTCTCGAAATACCTCATGCCTAGTGTTGGATAATAGATTTTAGATTCTAGTACTGCTGCTGCTGCTGCTGCTGCTCCGATCAATAAATAAAACATTAGCTAATCCATTGTTGGGGATGCATTTACCTTATGCCACTCAGAATGTCGTGCAAATATATGCAACTGTTCAATAAAAATGTGAATTATAGCAGTTTCGAATTTTTACAAAATTCATCAGTTCTATACTGATTTAGAGAGTAGGAAATGCATTTCATTTTTGTATTTAATGTCGTATATATAATTAATATATTTGTAAAGTTCTTCTTAATTTGATCATATGATAGATCTCCAGTTAATTAATTTGCACTCAAACAATTAACGAGAATGACAAATTTTGATATATATATATTTATTTTAGCTTTGGAACAATTTAATTATTTATATAGTCAGCCTTGAACTCTAACTTAACTAGATGACAATTATTTTTGAGATCAACTAAAAGCAGTAAATAAACTAAACTGATTTCTAATAAATTCTTCAAGCTTGGCCAAATTCCAAAGTTGGGGGGGAAGGTTTCTGCAGAACTGGTCTATTCAGCATTCATTAAATTATATGTATTTTATACTCGAATATTTTAATGGAAACTCACTTCGGTTTCCTCTAACGCCGACCAGCTGCATTTCTGGACTTGCTAGCTAACTTCAAACGGTTGCTTGTCACGTGCCTGAACACACACACACACACACACACATACAAGCATACACAGTTGCCACGCCCCCGCCAGCGTTGATTAAATTAGCAGATTTTATAGACGCTTAACATGGGTGGAGGGTGCAAGGGGCACGCTTTTTCTACTACTATGGGAATATGGATCTGAGCTGATTGCGTAGGAAGTTGCTCTTAATTGGCAGTTTCGTATTTCGGCGCAGACGCAGCTGAACTGTTGCCTACTCTCCGCTAACCCCTCGTCTGTTGCAAATGTCACGATTGTGATTGTGAAGTTTGCCGCCAAAATGCATTTGTTGTTGCTGCTGTTGTCAAGCCAGTCAGTCAGTCAGTCAGACAGTCAGACAAGAGCAGAGCAGAGCGAATTAATTCATTTTCAACACCTATTTTGACAGTTCATAAAATACATTTGTCATAAAATCGGTCACTGACTACTGAGCCAGCCCAAAAACAAACAAACAAACAAACAACAACAATCGAACAACCTCAACAACGAGTGTCGTTGTCTGTTGTCTGTTAACTGTTGACTGGTGACTGGTGACTGGTCAGGCCGGGTCCAGTGGCTCAGTTGCAAGTTGAAGATTTATCGTGGCTCATTGAAATGCAGCGCGCTGCTTGAAAAATAACAAAAGCCTGTCCTGGGCCTGGACCCTGCCATGTCAAATTTGTCCCTTTCGCAGCGAGATGTGACTGTTTGCAGCTTGTTGAGTTTTCTATTCCATCTCCTCCATCCTCTCATCTTCCCTGAGCTGAGCCGTGTCGAAGACGAAGACGAAGCTGAAGCTGAAGCTGAATCTAAAGCTGAAGTCAAGCGCGGCCCCAAAATGCCCCAAAGCGAGTTTTGCAAAAATCTTAACAAAGTTATTTTAGCAAACGGTACGACAAAAAATGTCATGTCCTTAAACATGCAGCGGCTGCTGCCACCACACACCCGCCTTCCCCCACCACCCCTTCGATCACTGCCCCCCCTGTGCGCTGCAGTGCAATCGATATGCGTGCAGATGCTCCACTTTGATCAGGTCATCAGCGACACATCGTTCATCATTCCATGCGGACGGTGCCCAGGAATGCTGTGGCAGCCAGTAGCCAGTAGAGAGCAGCAAGCAAAACGGGCAGCAAAACAGAGAGCAGCTAAATGTTGCACACACACCGAGTGCGGCATGACCAGTAGCCGGCTTGAAAACAATGGCAAAACCATGAAAGGAACGCTTTTTAAGTTTTACGCCAGCCCAAAAACCCGAACAGCCCCAAAGACCCAAAGTCTGCCTAGGCACAGCCGACTGACTTGGTCAGTGGATAGTCGCCAGAAGCCAGAAGCCAGGGCCGTTGCAGCAGCGACTTTGACGGATGAATTTCACAAATAACTTTAACTGCAGCTTTGTTGATTTTATTTTTGTACTGAATACACTTTCAAAGTATATCAACACTTTGTCATGTTATTTGTAACGTCTTTAAACAGATATATTAATGATGATATTCTACATATAGACAAAAACTTGAAAAATGAAAAATCTTTTTTTTATTTCTTGTTTTATTATTATTTTTAATAAAAATTAATTTTAAAGAGTGTTCAGGTTTCGGTACTTTGTATTCAGTTCCTCAATGTTCCTTTTTGTATATTTTTATTTTGGTTTTTCATTTATTTGCTGCTGCGTTATTTATTGTACGAGTATTTCGCCTGCTCAACACACCAATACCAATTTGGTATCGAGGCCTAAGCTTGGGCCAAGAGCTTGGACACGGCCCGGTTGCGTTTTGGAACGGAACGTCAGGCTTGGACATCGACGGCGATGCGTCGTCCCCGTTGTGTCTAAGTTTGGTATGCGTCATTTTTACGAGGAAATTCTTCAGCACAAGACTTTTGCAACGTCCTGCGAAGAGCAACTGCAACAGCAACAGCAGCAACAACAACAACAACAACAACAACAACAGCGCTGCAAATGTCACTTCGTTGCTAATTTATGTAAACACACTAAGTACAGCAAGTAATTTGAGCAGTCAACTCCAAGTCAAAGCTATCCAAAACTGCAAATGCCTCCAAGTCTGTTTGCAGCATTAACTTTATGGACGATTTCTATATCCTTGACTAGCCATTTCATTGAAACGCCTGCAAATTCCCAGCTAACTAAGTAAGTGAGCAGTCAGAGCCCGAAAAAAGAAGACAAATGTGCCATTGTTTGTTGGCTCAAATTGTATCAATTAAAAGTTAAAGCCATGGCTTAGATAAAGTGCATGCGGCCAAGTACTTGCTGACGTTTTTGGACAGAGCAGAGAATTGAGCCTTTGTGCCAGTGGAATTTGCGCATTCCTTGGCATTCCTTGGGCATGGACATTTTTAAATTGAAATCGCAAAAACGTTCAAATGCAAAAATCCCTTTACGACATTTTACTGCCAGCAGTCGCAGCAGTCCTCTGGGCCTGGTCAGGGTTAAGCGGCCTTGTTTGGTCCGCCAGCCAAATTCTTTGATTTTGCCAACAAATCTGTCCAGCTACAGCAACAGATTCAGTTCTCGCTTCTCCCCATTGTACTGCACAATGGCCACAAGGTGTTGATTTAATGAGCAAAAAACAAGACTCAAGTAGGCGGCAGATGAGGCCTGTCCGCGGCTTTATTTTTTTCTCTCTCGCCGACTTTGACTTGAACCTGAAATCTGGAACTTGAATTTGAGTGAAGTGTGTGTGTATGTGTTTGTGTGTGTGTGTGTGTGTGTGTTGTTGTTGTTGTTGTTGTTATTGTTGCGGTATGTCGAGTGTTTGTGGCAGGCGCTTTAAGGACTCAAAACTCAAATCCGTTTGATTGACATTTTTGGTTTTCGATGCAGAAACAAACACATTCATTTACAGCACAGCTACTTACCATCAAAACTCAGTTGGAAATTCGCCCGTAATTATTATAATAAGCTGCAAATAGGCTTTAAAAGGGATTTCAGCTCAGCTCAGCAATATTGCGGCCTCATTGGCAGCAACTTGAAATCTGATGAAGCTGGCATCCCCCGCAGACTTTGTAGATACTTCTTACCAGACTCACTACATCTATCTCTCTCTCTATCTCTTTCTCTATCTCTCTTGCTCGCTGTGTGCGCATCTGTAATTTGCTGCTGAGAACTGTGCTTTTGAGCACATAATGGAACCATTCAGCGAGAGTGTAAAAGCCTGAAAGCCTCAAGCATATCCTGTTGCATTCTTTATGATTAATGGAACAGATTTTATGCTTCCTTCCGTCGGCTCACTGAACAAATGCCACTTAACTTGTTTCAAGTGTGAATGTGTAATGTAAATGTGAATGCATTAAAGTGTGTCGCGTGGCAGCCTCACCATATCCTTGCCACATATCCCTTCGATACGATGCCTTCTAAAGCGCAGCCAATGCACACATTCAAGTGCTGATGTTGAAAAATTAAGGGCTATATTTGAATTATATATATATATATATAATGTTTTGTTTTTTTTTATTTTCTTCATTTGTTTTTGTTTTATTGTTTCGTTTGATTTGATTTGATTTGTTTAGATTTAAAAATTACGACAATTACTACAACTTAAATGGGATTGGATTTTTTTTGCTTGAACTTCACTGCTAGGCTTTCTGTCTCTGTATCTCTATATATATCATATACATATATATATATATATATATATATATATTACTATATATTTGAGATTGGTGTACTGTTTCTGTTTGATTTGTTGTTTTTGTTATTTATTTAGAATGTAGTTTGCCATTTTCTAGATTAAAACTATTTAATTAATTAAATGCTAGCACATCATTTGTTTTGCATAAAACATTTATCTGTACGATTTGTTTGCTGTTACTTGTTGTTGTTGTTGTTGTTGTTGCTGTTGTCATTAATAATTGTTTGCTCATTTAATTTAATAGTTTACAATGCAACTGAAATTACACGCACATAGAAACAAAATTCATTTATTTTTTGTTTTTGTTTTTTTTTATTTGAATAATTCGCTTTTGATTTTGTGCATTTGCTCTGCTTGTTTATAAATAAAACTACGGTTAACCACAAGCACTAAATACCGCTTAAATTATTAAATTATTTCTACAGCAAGCACTACATCAATATATATATATATATATATATATATTACATACTATATTTTGTAATTTTAGCTGCTCTAAACTTATTTGAATACTCGCGTTTATTTATATTTATATTTACTTTACATTTTATGCATTTTTATTAAATTTGTTTTGTATTTTTCTTATTTTGTCTAGTTTTAACATATTGTTTTGTTCTTTTTAAAAATTATTTTAGCTTATGGTATTAAATGTTTTTACACAAATTTACAATATATATTTTTAAACGCCATTTCCACACAATTTAATTTGTCTTTTTTTTTAAATTTATTTTTAATATGAACTTGACAGCGGCTTTTTATAATTTTAATTCATTTATTAATTATATTGCACATAACATGAAAAAGTTATTGTTTTTGCTTTTTGTTATTATTGTTTCCGAGTGCAGTTGGGACATCATTATAAAAATTATATGCAAAAATGTTCCGTTGAGATCTGATTTTAACTGATTCTTGTTTTTTTCTTTTTTTTTTTTGTTTTTTGCTCGTTCTATACAAAAAAAGGTAGCGGTAAATAAACTAAACAAATTAGATACCTTTGCGCTTGCTTGGCTCTAAAAGAAAGGCTTAAGATCAACAGCTGATTTCAATTTTTATATATTTTTTTTGTGGTTTTCATATTTTTTTATTGTTCATATTTATACAATATGCAATTAGCTATAGTTTACAAAAAATATATAAACAATGTAAAGGACACGTTTCATACTCGCACAAAACAATATTGAGGAATGTCTGTCTGTGTGTGTTTGTTTGTGTGTGTGTGTGTGTAAATTTATTTTATTTAATGTATTTTGTTTTAATAGGTATTATTTCTTAAAGAGACTAACTTTAAAACGACTCATTCACATTTTAAAATTTAAATATACAAAATGTTTTTTACGGCCTATCAACTGCTTCATATTAATTAATATTTTACAATGTTCTGTTATTTTTTTTGATCATCAATCAATGCTCAATTAATATTCAATTATTGGCTAAGATTTGTAGTTGTATGTTTTCTGTGTGTGTGTGTGTGTGTGTGTGTATGTGTGTGTGACAATCACTGACCCGTCGCGACCCTTTCGCCATCGCCCACGAAAACCGCATCATTGTGATGATGATGATGATGATTGTGGTGCAGATTCAGTTCGGCGCAGGGCCTTGCCTCGTAGGATTGCGAATGCGCAGACTGCGTTGACCACGCAGCGCAGGGCGGCGGGTGCAGCTGGTTCGGGTGCTGTTAAACCGCCGGCCACACGCTGCAAAAGAAAACATGCCAAGGAAGAGAAGAACAATCGGTCGGTTAGAAAGCGACGACAATTTTTGTGGTGGTGCAAAAACTGTGGTGATTTTTTTTTTGTTTCGTTTTTGGTGCCACTTTTTATTTTTAGTTTTTTGTTGGGGAATTCCCATACTTACGTAAGTAATGATGGATTCGTCTCGGGCTGATACCAATACTGGGGCACATAACCGCCCATTTGAGGTGGCGGATTGTGGTGGTGCGATTGCGGATGCGGCGCCGCTGGATGAGGTGGCTGTGGTGTCATTTGCGGTGGTGGCTTATGATCAATCCAATGCGGTTTCTGATCCCATGGCGCTTGCGTTGGCGGACTAAGACCCGTTGGTGGAAATTCTGACAATATGAAAGAAATCGAGGAAGAGAGAGTTTTGTATAAATTATTATTGTATATATATATAAATATATAAATGTGTTCAGTTTTGTATATATGTGAGTTTGTTTGCTTGAGACTTACCGGGTGATAACTCAGACACAGGCGTACTTGATGGCGTTGGACTATGTCCGGGAGGTAGATAATGTGAGGGTGAGCCGCTATTTGAGCCTCCGCCGTTATTACCGCCTGCAAGAAATAAATTAAATAATATATACATATATTTATATTATGGTTATAAATGTGCGATGTGGTTATAAAAATGAAAACTTACCGCTGTGCATTTGATTAGGACTATGCTGACCAGGATTGGGTCCACCGCCGCCCAGTGGCATGCCGCTGTTGGTGCCCGGACCCTGAGCGGCCTTCATCATTTTTTTGTACTTGGAGCGACGGTTCTGGAACCAGATTTTTACCTGTAACAAAAAGTAAAATAATTCATTAAGAAATCAAATGCAATGAACATATAAACATACAAATATATACATTAAATTATGCTAATTAACTTTAACAACTTAGCATGATTCTTCAGTTTGGATGTAAATTAAGTTGTCTACTTGGTAATAAAAAAACAAGAGTAATCGTAGCTTCAATTAAGTCATACCCCGCATCCTTGGTAGCGTCAAATGGTGTTATCAAAACGGATTAACATTCAATATAGAATCGAATGTAAAAACAATGTGATATTGACTAAGTTAGTTACGACGACGATGACGATGACGACGGCTTTTCAAACGGCTTTTCATATGAAATTAAAAGTGAATGCTTGTGAAAAGCAGCTGGCAGCTAAAATGAATCCAACACTTGGCTTGGCTTGGCATCCGCAGGAATAGACCCAGAAACAGAAACCATAAAATAGCAAAAACACATTTTGGCAGCGTGTGACAATTGCAAAATGTCTTTATTCGCACACTCATTTGAGTATGAGAATGTGTATTTGCATGAGTATATCTATCAGTCGCTGTTGAGTGCAATATAATTTCGTCATCAGAGTCGGTTATTTGCGAAGCCAAAAAAAAACACTTGAAGCGACAGCAAATGAGCCAAAAATGTATCTCACAGTTACTTTCAATTTTCATTTTTAAATCGCAACGAGTCGAGACGTGTATCTGCTGCTTTTTTTTTTTGCTGCTGCTGCTGTTGTTGTTATGTAGAACTAATTGTGCGCTGAGCTGTGCGCACTTCACTTTTGAAAGCCAACGGCAGCAGCAACAACAGCAGCAACAACAGCAGCAACAACAGGAACAACAACAGCAACAGCAGCAACAACAGCAACAGCAGCAACCATCTGAGGCTGCTGTTGAGATACCCCGTAGCTCAATCTCAGACTGAAGTGTGTTTTATATATAAATATAGATACAACAGCAACGCGTATCTAATGCTATTTATGCGCGCTTTTAACTGTATCTATAGTTTGCAATCTTACACATAGACATAACGTACAAATTGTAGCTGTAGCTATATACACTACATATACATATATATATATATATATATATATATTCCTATACATATATATCCATCTATAACCGACTTGTTCAAGGTCGTTCTTCGCGGTTGGTTGGATTTTTGTAGCCGTAGCATGCGCTCTTTTTTTTTTGCTCTTTTAATACCCTATAAACATCACAATTGGCTATGATTGTTGAGTCTTTGTGGCAGCATTAAACTTATTGCGAAGAGGCTAGTAGCTAAAATAATTTATGCCTTTATATATTATATAAATTATAAATAGAGCAAAGGAATCGATGCCATTTCAATCAGAATATTTTTGGGTACTTTAGAGCTGGTTACAGGGTATTTCCAAATCGCTCACTCCTCGCCCAGAGCACTTCAACTTGTTTTATTTTTGTGTTGCTGCCTATTGTTGCGGATTTTTATGTTGGCTTTGCTAGCGAATTTCACTGGTTTTTGCTTTTTATGTCGCCCATAAAGAGTTTGGCAATGTTTAAGCTTAGCTTTGGGACAGCGCCTGCGCCTGATCTTTATGTGCATTCCGCAATGTGATTCAATTAAGCGATAACTACCGGTATTGCCTATAGACATGTTCACTAATCGCTTTGACCACCGGATCGTCGTAGCGCCGTCGGATCGTTGACATTGACGATGTTGCCGCTGGACGACGGTTGCCAAAAAAAAAAAAAATACGTTTTCATTTTCGTTTCGATTTAATGTGCAATCGAGCGGCACACAACATTGTAATTGGGGCAGGGGCGCACCGCTTCAATTGAGCCATTCTCGAGCATCGTTTTTTTGAATAGTTTAATTGTTTCTCACCTTGATCTATGCAGCTCTTGAAATATCAGCTGTGCGAATATGCTAAAGACACCATTTAGAACAGATATTATTATTTTCAATTTTCAACTTTTCGCTTGAATTTCCATTTTTTTTCTAGTTTGTAGTTGTTGCCAACACATTCTGTCAGCAGTTACGCAAGAGAAACCATGCGCAAAATATGAGTTCAATGATAGAATATTTTCGATGTATCTAAAATTAAATGCGATAGCTATAGAAAAAAGCAAACACTTCCTAAACTAAAACTTTGATACTTGGTAATGGTTCAAAGTAATGGAAGTAAATGAAAAGTAAGGTCAGCCCTTCAACAGTTTTTCACGGAAATGGCGAAAAAACAAAACCTAAGCAAAAATTTTGAAAATAATTCTAAAATCATTGTGCCAAGTTTCTGAGTAAGCTGCAATCTATAAAGTTGTACATACAAATCAGTCCAACATATATATAAGATATCGATTTACCGATTCAAGTGATAATAATTAGGTTTTAATAGCTCTTAAATTGACTTGTCGTATATTTGTGCCAGCAGCCGATCAATTGTCGGATTTGCATTTATAATATTAACATGTTTTGGCGGTTTTTATTTTTCAACTAAATTTTAAACTCCATAAATTATATAACAAGTTAAAAGCAATTGACTTGAAATTTATGCCAAAAACTTAAATTGCGCATGACAAAATACAATCTATTGAAAAATATGTACATACATGAATTTCTTGCATATTTCATGAAGAATATCTTACCGCAAAACTCTAAATAAATTTATATTTCCCCCCCCACTCAAATTGCTATAAATATTTATGCAAAGCAAAAAAAAAGTAAAAACCACTCACGAGAGTAAAAGTGTAGTCAGACAGACTGTCTGACAGACAGTTGGACGAGCAGACAGTCTGTCAAATGTCAATCAGCCTTATGTCATGGCAATGGCACTCGGTCTCCGACTCCGACTCGGACTCAGACTCGGACTTGGACTCTAGAGTCGCAGCCACATCTGCAGCTCCATCGGTTTTGCGACTCTCGCATCAATTTGTACCACTTTCATATGGACAAATATGGCAAACAAACGTAAGATCAAAAAAACAAAAACAACAAAACCAAAAAATATCGAGAAATTAGCATGTCACCGTGTCACTTGAAGCAGCCGCAGCAGCAGCAACAGCAGCCACTGCTGACGTGAAATCTGTCTTCTTAACTTGGCTTTTACCTGCAGAGCGTATAATAATTGTGTCACCAGCTGTGAGATGTTTTCTTAACTCTTGCAGTATGCATATATCTTATCAGCAGAACTTGCTATTTAACCATATCAAATTTAACTTGAGGAAAGTTGTTATTTGCTGCTAGAAACAATTGGATTTAATTTTTGCAATTGGCAAACATTAGCCAATTTTTATTTCCAAATATTCAGCACCATCCGCTTGATCCTTGATGTATCTTCATATTCTTCTTCTTCTTGTAAAGTCTTCATCACTTCCGCAATATGTCAGAATCACAGTTGATGAACAAGTAACAGGCCAACAGAGGTGCCCCGTGATGCTTTCTAATAAACAAGTTGCAACTGCTGTTGCTGTTGCATATCAGAGTCTTGCAGCGTGAACCTGTGTGTGTGTGTGTGTGTGTGCAATGTGAAACTGGTTTGTTGTGGAGCTGTTGCCAAAGTGCGTTGTTGGTCTTAATTCAAATGTGAATGCGCCTCGCAGTTTGTGCATTTAATTCATTTGACAGTTGAGCATTTAAAACGTGGGAATTGATAACGAAATCGATTATTGTATAACTAAACATATTCGCATGCCCATGCCTGTGTTTGCTTTTGATTTTGATTTTTTCGCTGATTTGTGTGGGAGCGCTGCTGACCAAATACGAATACGAGTTTCTCAAGAAACTGAAAACTGAAAACTGCACTTCACTTTTTCCGTTTCTATGATGAATTATCGCACTGCCACGCCCCAAACTGAGGGCCGGCAAGTATAACTAACTTGCACGGTCAGTCAGCTGGTCATAAATTTGAGGCAAGGAAGTTACCACTTTATTAGCCGAGACCAAAGCTGCTGTTGCTAAGTAAATAGACAAGACAGCAACGCTGCGCCCGGTTAATGATAACAACAACGCCCCAAAACCAAAAAAAAAAAACAAAAAAAAAAAGAAACTGAAACCAAACCAATTCCTATTGTTGTTGCTATTGTTGCATTTTCCATTTTGGCCATTTCGAGCAAGCTGCAAATGTTGTCTTCAAAATGTGTTTATGTGTTTATTTTTTTTTTGTGCTCGAGCGTTGCACTTGGCTGTTATTGTTTTATTGTTGTTTTTGTTACTGTTTTACAAATTTATGGCTACTAGCAGCAGCAGCAACAGCAACAGCAACAGGAGCAAAAATAATCTGGCTGCCTGCAGTGTTTTCCCCGCATTGTTCTCAGCATTTTGCTTGTTATGTAGCCAACAATAAGCTGGTCTTTTTGCTGGCCTTTTAACTGTGGCACTTGGCTTTGCCTCTTGGCTTTTCATTCATAAATTCCATGCAACAAGATTTTAACATATTTGCTGCAAATTTTTTGGTTAGCGAATTTGCAATTCGCTGGCCAACATTAAACCACTTCTGCCGGCTTTTTGCTTTTTGAGTCAGCGGCACTTTGAATTATCTCATGCCGCATTTTCCCGCCTGCTGTTACATTTTGTAAACATTTTGCTTAGCCTGATTAATGGCGCATTCAAATGCGACTTTACGAAGCCACCAAATTGACAGTAACAGCAGCAAGAGCAATTGCCTCAGCAACAGCAGCAGCAACAGTAGCAGCAATCACAGCGACTGTTGCTCCATTCATAATTTCTTTTCATTATATTGCACATACGCACTGTGGTTCACTTTCATTTTGGTACAATTTGAATAAGCGTGGCTTTGCTGGCTAACTTGGCTTTTGTTTTCCATTTCAGTTTAACGACATCTAAACGCCATCAGCTTTCCTTCCAGCCAACACGCGTCGCGGCCAGTTGGCCACTTGTCGCTCAAGACTGGTAGTCAGGTAGCCAGTCAGGTAGTCAGTAAGACAGTCAGTCAGTGGGTATATGGCTGAGACGTGCTTAGGCAGCGGCGTCATCCCCAGCGCTGGTCGGCAAGCTGGCAATCTAATTTAATCGCGTTGCAATCGCCAAGGCAGAGGCAATTTTTAATTTATGCGCAAAGAAAAAAAAAAGCCATAAAATTTTCAATAAGAGACAGGGACGGAGAGCGGAAAGACTGAGAGAGAGAAAGAAAGAGCGGCGGGGAAGGGGCAAAAGAGAGCGTGAGCGCGCGAGCTTAAAATCTGTGCGGCTACGCGAAATAAAATAAAATTTTGATTTATGATCTTGTCGCTAAAGTTGTTCGTCAACAGCCGGCGACTGCCAGTCGTAGCAGCAGCAGCAGCAACAACAATAACAAGTTAAAGCTGGCGCAACAAGTGCTTTTCGGCCAGCCAACTGGCGGGGGGGATAGGAGTGTAGTTGGGGTAAGCGAGGGTAACAGCTGGCAATCATTCATAAAACGCGGCAACTTTTGCGACGCGGCCAAAACGATTTTTATCTGCCCAAAAAAGTAAAAGCCAAACAATCACAAAATATACAGCAAACAAAGCCAAAACGCATTTATTATTATTATTTAATGTTTCAGAAATAGATTGCAAATTTGTGATTGCTGCCAGCAACAACAGCAACAGCAGCAGCAACAGCAGCTGCTACTTAATTTTGCTCTTGTCTCAGTTGTTGTTGCGGGCGTTTTGCATGCAGCGCAATTGTGTGACTGTGTGTGTGTTGTGTGTGTGTGTGTGCTTGAGCTACACAATTGTTGCGTGTGTTTGCTGTGCAAGAGAAACCGCAACAAGTTCCAGCTCCACCCACCCCCCAAACAAAAGCAAACTAAACAGCAATGGGCACAGCCATTGGGCGACTGGGCGACTAAGATTGTCTTGCCTTAACTTTGATGATGTTGTCGTTTTTGCTGTTGTTGTTGTTGTTGTTGTTATTATTTTTCTCGCTGCGTTGCTCTTTTGACTGCCATGGTTGACGGATTACGCAACTTGCCGGCCGTAGCATTTTCATTTTATTATTGTTATTATTTCTCTGGCTGTTACTGGTGTTGTTATTGATGTTGTTGCTGCCTTTTCATTGTTGGAAAATTTGTACATTGCATGCGATTGTCTGTTGTTGCTGTTTTACGTGCGAGCAACGGCAAAATTTGTTTATAACTTTGTATGCAGCCAGCAACAGCAACCGCAGTCAACAACAACAACAACAACAACAACAGCAACAACGACGACGGCGCCGCAGGGCAGGCAATGACTTTAAAACGTAGCACAAAAATTTTAAAAACGAAAATGAAAAAAAAAAATATGATAATGAATACAATGCCATGTCGTGGCAAAAACAAAAAAAAAAACAAAAAGAAAAAAAACTTTTCTTTTGAAAAGCGTACTCCGCACTCCTCACTCCAACCCGATGTCTGTGTTGAGCTGTGCCATGCCCTAGAGTCAAGTGTCACGCACATGCTGTACAGTTGGCCACCACTTCAGTTTCAGCTTCAGCTTCAGCTTTTAAGCTACAGCTCATTAAAAGCCACATGCAAACGTTCTACAGTCAAGGCGAGCGGTTTTTTTTTTATTTTTTTATTTCAAGTTCGTTGCCTAAGTCTTTCGTTTGCTCAGTCGCTTGTTAACGGCGGCTGCTTAACCCCAAGAACAACAACAACAACGACATCAGCATCAACATCAGCGTTCGCTGAGCAAACAGGCAACAGCAGAAGCTTCAGCTTTAGCTTAGGGTCCAGCTCTGTCCGTGGCTCGGAAACTTTAGGTTTTGGTAGGTGCAACAAAAGTGATTTCCAAATAAAATCGTTGCGGGCTGTTTGGGGCAACGCCTACCCCATGTGCATGCCAAAAGCGCCGAAAACACAAGTAAAATAAAAAAAAAAAACAAAAAAACAAAAAACCAAAAAAAAATAAAATAAAAAAGTAGAAAGCAACAGTTTCAACAAAAAACGCTCAAGGGCTTCAAGGCCAGTCCAACAACGCAACACCAACAACAACAACAGCAACAAGAGAAACGCCTGGGCAGTCGCAGCATCTCTGTCTGAAATGGACGCAAGTTAACACCGCTTGGCCAGCTTTGCTGCCAAACAAATTGAAAGCAAATCGATGGCAACCCGTGCTACATAAGCAGCAGCATCATTATCAGCTGAAGTAACAGCAGCAACGTTCAAAGTTGAAACACGTGGCCAGCGGGGCATATTGGTTGTGTGGCAGTCAGCCATTTGACCCCCAACTCTTTGACTTGATTTTCATGGCACGCACGTGGCTGCAACATTGGCTGACTGCTGCTCAGTGAAGCTCACTGAAGCTGCGAGCTGTAGTCATGCAAAATATGCAGCAAGTTGACCATTTTGGGGTTTGTCTACAACAGAGAGAGACAGAGAGAGAGGGAGAGATTGCGACAACCACTGCGTTCACCGGCTACGGTCTTGTTCCCCGGGGAGAGTTGTATGTTGTGTTGTGTTGTGTATGTGACGCTGTCTCCGCTATGCCATTGATCTTTATCAATGAGCAGCTAGACGCAGTGCAATGAATGGCGCGCGCTTCATTAATTTATGCATATATAGGCAATGCGTAAAAGTGAATGAGACGCAATAACAACAGCAACAGCAGCAACAACAGCAACAACAGCAACAGCAACAGCAGCCAGGAGCAAGTTATAAGCTTGGCCCGCGGGAAGCGATGCTTAATAAACAATAAATATGCAATTAGGCAAGGCCGGTGCTGAAGACTGAAGACTGTAGACTGAAGACTGTGCAACAGACTCATTCGGTTCGTTTATATAACGCAACGCGTCTCTAATACAGCAACAACGATTAACAAGTTGCTGTTGCTGTTGCGGTTGCTGTTACTGATGGTTATTGCTGCTTGTTTCTGGCGTTGCGTTTAATGAGAAATGAGCGCACTCCTTGAAGGCAGCCACGTAAAACAATTTATAAATAAATAAAGATATTGATCTAATTTCTATATAGGCTGCTTTTGCTGTTGCTGCTGCTGCTGCTGCTACGGTGATTGCTTAATAGCTGCCACGCATGAGCATTTCACCAGCTGTTGCTGCTGCTGCTGTTGCTGCTGTTGCTGCGGGTTAGCTTTCAGTCACGTACTTGAAGCGAGCCATAAAATGTGACAGGAGAAAGATGCACACATTCAGATACTTTCAACAAGTTTCGATTGAACGTCATCAATTGCACCTTATTTAATTAATGCATTAATAATGCCTGCAAAACTGAGTAAGTTGTTAGCCTGTTGTTTGCTTAACGGTTTGCATCCACAGCAAATGGCCGCAAACTTTTGGGTTTTCTATTCAGCGCAGTTCGCTCCAACTGAAGATCGCAACATGTCAACCACATGCCAATTGCCAAAGTAAGACAAGTTATAGCAGCAAATCGAGCATTTTACTAACTCAATTAATACTTTATTGGCACAGAGAAATGCGCCTTTTTTCTTGCCCATTTCTAGACACATACGCAGAATCAATTAAAGCTGTTTACAGATTGACTACGTTGACCAGCGGATGATGAGCATCCGGCGTTTGCCACGTTGCCCATTCTTAAAGCGGTATTTGTTGTGCAACAATGTTGTCAAATCCGGAAACTGTTCCCATATTCGTTCCAGTCACAGTCGCTGTGAACTATTGAAAATTGTACAAACAACAACAACAGCAGCAGCGAGTGGCATGCAATGCGAATTGCGAATAGCGAATACGTTAACGAATACTATTGCGATTTTGTATACTCATTCGCTTTTGATTCACCTGCAAGGCCTTGAAATTTTGTAATTCTAATTTGTTGGCAGCAACTAAAACTGAGTCAGTATTGCAGTTGTGCTTTTGTAATCCATCAACAGCAACAGCAACAGCCAGCAGTAGCTACAAAATTATGATGAAAAAAAATAGCAGCAGCAGCAGCAGCCGCAGCTGACGCAAAAATTTTTCAACAATAAATCGGCGGCAGCATTTGATCAACAATTGTCAAGGTGAGATTCTAAGCAGATACAACAGAAGCAGCAGCAGCAGCAACAGCAGCAGCAGCAACTACAACATCAAGAAGGGGGGTCGTGGAGCAGTGGCTGCTGCAGTGCCAAGTTCCAAGTTGACGTCGCCTTGCTTGCTGGCTTTTGAGGAGGGCGTGACGGGGCGGAACGCTCGCAGCAACAACAACAACAACAACAATAAAAACAATTTTTTGTTGAACAAAACTTGAGAGCGCGACGCGCATTTAAGTTTTACTTAGTCAACGTTGTTGTAGTACTTTCTGTCTCTACTTGTTATTGTTATTGTTATTGTTATTGTTTTTTGTGTGTGTACCACAGTCACTGCAAAATATTAGTCATATTTAATTTAGTTTCGGCTTCGTTGCCTGCAGCAGGTGACAGTCAACTCTGGCTAAAAGTACGTTTCAGCTCGCAACTTGCTGCTTATGTCATGGCAAATCTTATGTGAGGGAGGAAAGGGGTCTACACCAAATCGCAACTAACTGACAATCTAACAAATAGTATTTTTATTTATTTTTTTTTTTTTTTGGTGTGCCACCTCTTAAGATACAACGTCGCAGCTGTTTTGGGAAATACTTTAAATCCAAGTTGTCTGTTTAATATTAATGAGATTCTATAAAAATAAATTTTTTTATTGATTTTTGTTTATATAGTATATGTTTTATCACGTGTTTTTTATTGACGTATCCATTCAAAAGTAACGACTTTTGTGAGATTTGCTTTCTGGGAAGCCCCTCTCAAGCTGCACATGTAACAATGAGTTAAGGCAAATATTTTTCTACGTAACTATGAGAATTATTGAAAATGCTGAACTAAAAACTTCGATCAAAAGATGATGCGATAAGCTAAGCGATCAATATTATAAAAATATTACTACAGCAATATCAATAAAGATAGAAGTAATAAAAACATAATTAAAATTATTTTCATGTTATTAATATCACGTAGCTAACTTGCATAAATCAGATTATTCATAAGTAATCGCTTTGCCATAAATAAGCTTTAGTAATTAATAATAATAATTTTTTATTATATACTCAGATCTTCTTATAAAAGAATATATTTTATTTCTAATGCATATCTGTTTTGTGTGAATGTATTTCAATTTTTCTCCCTTGGTATAGCTGCCATGCAGTTAGTCAATTATTTAACCACAACTTTAATTACCGCTATTTAAATTGCTGCTCACTCAAATTCTTTTGCCGCATAGCCACAAAATTAAAGAGCGCTCATAAAAATGCACTTGAAACTTTTTCCAGGCCGTCGCACACAGCTCCACCAAATTGGAACGAGTTAGGGACGGGTACAAAAAAAAAAGCGTCTATACTATGACAAAATGGGGAACAAATTAAGTGAAAAGGGCAAAAAGCAGAAGACATTAAGACTAAATATTTATTTATTAAACGAACATTTAAAATAAGGAAAGTGGAAGACCAGAAGATGCCCTGTAAACAATGCTTCGAGTTTAAGTTAGATTATTAGAATCATGAATTTATAATGATTCTTCGACACTAAGCAATACCATGCTAAACTTACATCAAATGGGTATTCGGGGAATGCAAATCATATTTGTGGTCAGCACTTCATAATTATGAAATGGTGACCGGGTCTGGTTTCACTTTATGAGATCTTAACAAACGGATAACAGAGAAAAAAGTGTGGCGGGTAATTGCACAATTTATATAAGCGCATTCTTTGGGTTTTTTATTTTGTTTTGTTTAGCCGTAATTTAAATAATATTTTTTTACCGAGCAAATGAAATCATGGTCAACTAACTATTATTTGTCGCTTTATTTTAGGTACGTTTTTGTTGTTGTACCTAGATTTTTCTATGCATTTTCACACAGCGCAAGCGGATATCACAAAACAGCGATCATGATAATGGAAAAACAGCACGAAAAAAAAAATAAAGTACAAAAAACAAACAAAAGAGTGGAAAAATGTACAAAATTAACCAAGCGTTAAAAGTTGTCTGCTATTGTTGTAAATGTTTTTTTTTTTATTTATTATTGTTGTTGTAACAATTGCTGTCTCTAAAGATTTTCAGTGCTCGCATCTCCCATCGAATCCAAAATAGAAAAACTAAACATTAATTGGGGTGTCAAAGTACATGGCCCCAGCAACAATAAGAGTTATTCGAGGAGTTTAATTGGCATCGCATTTACAAGGCCAATAAGAGCAGGCAATAATAGAGGGGGTGGAGAAGGAGCAAGCTGTAAGCTTATCTAAGGGTTGCAGCCCGCTTCGTATTGCCAACTATTTAAGAGGCACACATTTTGCAAAAATGAGATCCAATTATAACATGAGACTTTCGCTGAGTCATCTTAAACGTCAGCGCTTTCGTCGTCATCGTCGTCGTCGTCGTTGTGGTTGTCGTTGTCGTTGTGGAGCACCCACCCACAGCCAGAGGGCAGCGCAGCCAAAATCTCAACGCATCGATTAAAAATACATCATAAAGCAGAACCTGGATTTGCGATTTTTTTTTCTTCGACTTCAACTCCAACTTCTGGCTCTGGCCTGCCTTGGCGGGTGTTGCCAAGTTGGTTTATGCCTGGAACGAGTGCCGTCAATGCCTCGTCTTCATAAAGTTGATTTTTTTGTTGTTGTTGTTGTTGTTGTTTTTTTTTTGGTTCATAATAAAATAATAATTATTGTGATTATCGCGTAACTGAAATCTTGAGACGCAAACTCAGCGGCAGGCGTAGACACAACGACTGGCACGCATCCTTGAGCCACAGACGGAGGAACCACACTCAATGCTGTTTACAACTTGTAGTTGTTGTTGTTGATGGGTGTGTGTGTTTGTGTGTGTTTGTGTGCGGTTGAGTGCTCGTAATTAACCCGCCAACCTCAAACGCCAGCGTTAGTTGCCTTTAGCCACGTACTATTTGTCAATAACTTAAGCCATGCCCAAAACTGTGAGCCAGACGCGCTGTCGTCTGCTTGCCTCCGGCTGCACCCTCTCTCTCTCTCTTTCTCGTTTTGACCATACCCAATAATAATAAAAATTTATTTATTTGAATACTCTCACTTCGCTTCAAGATAGATCTGCTGTCCACACTGCAAGTATCTGGCTAGTTTTTGTTTTTTTTACTTGCTTTTTTCAATATTTATTGCCAGGTTTTATTTTGTAATTTCCTGCGCTGTTGACGTTGGCTAAGTTGACGATGCTGCTGACCAGTTTTGCGCATTTTGAAAGCCCACAAAAATACTGCTTTCAACGCCGGCGACAAGCGTTAAATCCGTTCCGCTGCCTGCCTGGGCCACTCTTCAATCTGCTAAAAGGAAGTGGATGCGGCTGTCCGCCGGTCAGCCACAGGATGTTAAGGCTACCCGATTGTAAAAACACAAAACTTAATTATAAGCAAAACTAGAGCATACAACAGCCCAACTTGCTTTCTATTGCCATTAAGATAGATGCAAAGATAGATACTTGTAGATAGTTAAATTGTATAAAGTTGATGTTGCTGGCAAAGCAGATGAAAAAAAAAAAAAAAATTCATAATAACGAAGCCAATGGATGTCAGCCTGTACATATAACTGGTTATAAACAAGACATGCAAATCTCAAAAGACGGCAAAAAAAAAATAGAGTCGGGAACCAAGCGAAAAGTGAGAGGAAACATTCATGTTTAGCAAAGTGTAGCTGTCATGTATAAAGAAAATTTCATATAAAACAATTTGTAATGGTATATTATGAGTTTTTATACTAAGACAAAAAAATGTGTAAATATTTTATAGCGGACAAAGGAGAATAGTCCTGTTAAATATTATTGAAATTTGTTATTAAACAGCAAACAATTTTAGCTTGAGAAATCAAAGATTGTTCTTAATTCCATCTCAAAGCTTTTCTATAACCTCTAAGTAGAGTTATCCAAAATTATCGTTGGCACACATATTTTGACTGAGTTTGAAAGATCTATCAACACCTGCATCGCTATAGCTTTTAGTTTTTTTTTCATTTGTTCATTAAATTATGTCAACCACAATCAAGATTGCGCAAACAGCACGTAAGCCCTGAAAAATAAAACAATACTATAGAAATGTGTGTAAATGTAATAAAAAAAAATAAAAAAAACTATGAAGCATGCTCTTGAAAGATACAAATTGTAAGTGGACGAGTTGAAGATACATTTCAAGATGATCTCTGCATTAGATTCGCTCAAAATATGCAAATGCGGTCACTTGTCACTCGATGAGTTCAGAGTGGAGAGATTGAGATTGAGAGAGATGAGGCGACACCAAAAGTGAAACGAGTGGCCGAGTGGGAATGTTTAGTATCCAACCCACCCCACCCCACCCCACCTGTACCGCCCGACTGCTGCCCCGTTGCTATCCGTCTGCTGTCTGTGGATCTCGCTGGCTCCGGTTCGAGCAATGCATCATTGTTAATGGCAACTGGATTGTTGTTGTCGCTGCCAGCTGTTGAGCGTTTGATGCCACTGTTTCTGTTGCTGCTGCTACTGTTGTAGCAAGTACCAGCATCAGCATCAGCATCGGCAACAACAACAGCGCTGATCAAACTTAATTCAAAGTTCCTGTTACGCGAGCGTACGGTGCAAAATTTCGACATAGGGAGGCGACAACGACGATCAGCAGCAGCAACAGCAACAGCAGCAGCATCAATAGCAACTGCTGCTGGTGGGTCACTCAAAGTTTGTTGTTGTTGTTGTTGTTGTTGTTGTTGTTGTTGTTGTTGCAATGTGCGTGTGATTAAGACGTGTGTTGTGTTGCTGTTGCTGTTGCTGTTGCAGGCTGAGTTACATAGTATTATGTGCCATAATTTAATTGACATTGCGAGCGTAAATCAGGCAATCACTGATATACGATGTGTTGTTGTCATTGTTGTTGTCAATGTTGCTGTTGTTGCTGATGTTGCTGTTGTTGCTGCTACTACGTTCGTTTCATGCTGCTGCTGCTGGCTGAGCATTTAAATGCGGTCAGCCAGTTTTTCATTTTCATTTTTTTTTGTTCGCTATGCGACTGTCGCTCCAAGTTAGCCACTGATACTAACTCGACACTTGTATTATTTAAATCAAGTTGTGCTAGTTTTTTATTTTATTTTGTTTGTATATATTTTTTTTTAATTTTTTATTTTTTGCGCACTTTAATACAATAAAACTATTTGTGCGCATTAAACGCAATGCGATGGCTGTAGAAATTAATTTGAAATTTAATGTTTGCAAGTATTTCAACTTTGCAAATGTTTATAAAAGTTTCTTTGGAATTCTGCAGAATTTTTTTGTTTTTTTCGTTTATTTTTCTTTTGAATATTTGTTTTTTTTTTTTTTGTTTTTTTTTTTAAAGTCCATGACCTTTGCTGTGTTTCAGTGCCAATGCTCTTTTTGGGGCTAGGGGAGGAGTAGACTTATCGCTGGCAGCAGCAACAACAACAAAAACAACAACAAGAGTAACAAAGGCTGCTGCGAAGGTGTGCACCGTGGGCGATGCGTCTACCTTTGCGTCTGCGTGCAGCAGCCAACACACAACCAAACACATTCGCTCACACAGACACACAAACTCACACACAGGGACACACACACATACACGCACATAAAGCAGGCGATGTTGATTTTTACAGACAGGCCAAAGCAGCCAAGCAAGTCAGTTGCAAAATATTAGCACAACATATTCATTGATAAGAGAAATACTTAATAGTTCTTAATTTAAAAATTATATGTTTTACATTAAGAAATAAAATTTATAGGGTTTTTCGCCGTTTTCCACTCATGCAGACACTTTGTGCTTGCGAACTTTTCTCGTATTAACAGCATTTTGTTTGTGTTTTTTAAATTATGTGTAATTAATAAAACATGTAGTTTTTAAAATTATTATTCACTGTGAAAAACATACTAAATGAAATTCAGCAATAGTCACTTTTTTATAATATTTTTCCCCAGTTGCCAAGCGTTGGCGGCACGAACATTTTGTGCAGAGTGCAGAGCGTTGTGCAGAGCTTCCACAAGCGCCGTTTTGGCAGTTCATCTGCTAAACATAAACTTGATGTTGCTGCCAAAATCCTCAAATCCTTTGTTTTCGAGTCAACGTGGCCTCCTACAATTTCTCAACCGTTGCGCCCTTTTCTGCCCGGCCTTTTGTTGTTGTTGTTGTTGGAGAAACCACAACCAGATCAAAATGTGCCGATATGAGCTCATAAACACGCAGTTTAAAAGGTTCTTTTTCGCTTTCCGATCAGCTCGCTGAGCGGTTCGCACGGACAGCGGCGTAGTTTAATATTTTGCCATTTTTTTTGCTCGATTTTCGAAATTTGTTTCTTGGTGTTTGCGTTTGTCTCGCGCTGTCAGCTTTGAGTTTGAGTATTTTGTGCTTGAGATTTTTATGTTTTTTGGTGCGTTTCTTGATATATGAAGCCATGGCGATCTACTGCCAACGTTCTATGTAATTATTCAATTAAGCAGTAGCGGTGTAAGCCAAAAAAAAAATAAAGAAAACATTTAAAAACAGTAGCCAGCATTCAGCTATAATCAAAACATTAAGAGAGAACACACAAATGCACGGCTGCTTGTTAGTAAATGAATATATATTTATATATATATATATATATATATATATATTTATAGTGATCTGGCGCCCAGCAGCCACCGGATGCACTTTCAAAATCAAACTACAAGTGCGCGTACTTAAAGCCAAGTGAAAGATGCAACTCAAAAGGCGGAGGGGGCAGGCGGAGCGAAACCGGGCTAGCAGCTGACGACCAACAACAGAAACAAGTTTTTTTTTTTATTATTATTTATATTTTGCACCAGCAACAGCAGAAGACGCAAAAAATAATAATAATGAAATTACCATAATTATATTTTGCAGGCAGCACTAAAAAAGATAAAACAAAAACCAGCGACTATAAAAAAAGATAGAGTGAAGGCAAAAAAACAAAAAAAAAAAAAAAAAAGCCGAGTATTATGTGCCACAGTTTTGAGTTAAGTATTTTATCGTACAGTTTCTATAACCATATATACATAGTTATAGACATTGCTGTTGCATTTTTCATTAGCAGGTGTTAGAACATGTCGCTAGATGGAAAACTATGCCTGACGCCGATCTGTCAGTGCCAGTTGGGAGTTGCCTGCCAGCATTTTGCCAATGCGAATGCGAAAGCGAACACGAGTATTCAACATGCAAAACTTTACAAACAACAAATTGTACAACAACGCCCCAAAAAAAACGCAAGCAACACAAAAAAAAAACGAATGACGAAATTTGTATACCCTGGCATAAATATTTATAGAAATTCAGATTTAGTTGTAGTTATAGTAGAAAAAAAAGGGGGAAAACCCACAGCTACTGGGACTTTCCGCTGGTTTTGTTATTTTTAATGAAAATTTTAATTTTGCCAAGGGAAAACAGAGTAGAGAATATAATTAATGTAGTGGAAAACTACAAAAAGTTTTATTTTAATATTTGTTGAGATACAACTTTTTTTTCGTTTTAATAGGCGTAGGGTTAGATTTTGATATATTGAATAGAATACATATGCCCAGCGCCAGTATTTAGGTAAGCAGCAAAAACATCAACATAAACTTAATGCTTTGACTTGGCCAAGTTGACCTGTGTCCCGATGAAGGCCATTAAGCTATAGCAGTTGGTGGCCAATGCAGTTGTTGTTTGTGTAACGCATAAATCTTGAGGCAAAGCACAATGGTTTGTTTGCACGGGTCAAACATTGGCGTGGCTTGGGCACTTGGACAGCACTTGGCTTCGCAGCAACAACAACAACAACAACAATAACAACAACAGTTGCAAGTTGTAGCTATAACTATAGCTGGCGCGCTGGCAAATCAATAAAAAACTTCCGTTGCGGCTGCCGAAGTGAAATGCGAGGGCGGTTTTAATTAACACGCGCGTGGATGAAATCGAAAGTTGTTCCGGGGCCAGACGGGACTAGGGAACTTTGGGTACTAGTACTACTTGGTTGGGAGTGACTTGATCAGCTCAAAGAAACAGTTAGTTTGGGGCAACACCCTTTAACTCAGTCATAAATTAAATTTGCGTTTAACCCCCATATTTTATTTTTTTTTGCTTTTTAAATGCCGCAGGGTCAGCAGATAAAGCAAATTGACTGTGTCGCCTGCCTGCTGCAGTCCAGTGGGCGTGGCTGTTTGTTTAGCTAGTTGTTGTTGTTGCTGTTTTCGGCTAGCGCCCAAAACTGCATTCGCTGACAATGCTGACATCGATTGACAGCTGCCACGTTTGGCTGCCATACATATTGCGGACGCATGGAGTCGAGGACTTGGCACAAGGAATTGAGCCTGCTTTATGGGGCTTTGCCCCCAAATGTAAATCAGCGTTTATGGGGTGACTAAGTAAACTGCTTTTGGCCTGGGTACAAATTTATTACACAGCCGCCGTGTGGCACGCCCCGCCTCAGACTTGGGTCGCGAGGCTCGAGACTTGTGTCTGTGGCATGGCAGCACCGCAGCCGTATTCAAATAACTATCTTGATAAACAACTTGCGGCTGAGTAACACCCACGCAGCACACACACAGACACACACACACACACATACATTTACACACAACCGCAGCAGCAGCAGGGTCTTCAACTTGTTTTACAAGTTTCATTTTAGCTGACTTACAATATGCCTCAGTTGTACACGGCATGTGTGTGTGTGTGTGTGTGTGTGTGTGTGTGTGCGTGAACTTTTGTGGCACACTAATTCAATTAGGAAGCCCACGCCCACTATCAATAAATTTCTCAAAAACGAGACTCATTCACATCTACTTTTTATTTATTTTTTTTCTCTACTTTTTTTTGCAATAGTTTTTGCAGTTTGTTTTTTTTGTTGTTGCTTTTGCTTTTTTTCATGTGGAAAAACTATTGTACAAAAACAATACTTTTTTCAGACAGTTTGACGTGGACGGGGAACTTGAACTGAAAACTGGGTGGGTGTCGCCAAGCAGCCACAATGGCAGGCCTTGTTTTTTGCCTTTTCATAACAATTATATATATTTTTTTTTTTTACTTATTTATTTTTCTTTTTTTCTTTTGCTTTTTTTTGTATCTTTCTCTCTTTTCCGTGGGCAGTAGCGCGTGCATTTAAAAGATACTCGTTGCTATTCTTGTTGTTATTGCTGCTGCTGCTGCTGCTGCTGCTGCTGCTGAGTCGTCATACAAAAGTTGACATTGACACACGTGCAAAACGAGTGAAATAGCAACAGCAACAACAACAATAACAACAACAACAACAACAAATACAACAAAAGCAACGAAAAGAGTGCACACATCACGATATTAAACGCATTCGTTAGTACACGTCTGCTATCTATGTGTATAAGTGTGTGTGTGTTAATGTGTGTATATTTGTGTGTGTGCATGAGAGAGGGTCACAGGCGTGGGCGGTGGTTTTGCGTCTAGTTTGTTATTGTTGCCTTTTCTGTGGCTTGGTTTGTTGCCTTGCCTCGTTTGTCAGTCAACATTAGAGGCATGTCAACAATTCAATTTGAAATGCATTTTCTGCTGTTTAATGTTTTTCGCCAGGGGCAGGACTCTATCGCCAGGGAATTGAGTGCAACTGATGATTCCATGCATACTTAATGCAACTTACTACATACAACATTCAACTTAAGAGCTTGTAAACATATTAAAAGACTATTAAAATCGCAGCTGTAACATTTTGAACAAATAAATTTGGGCAAAAATGTCAGTAAAATAAATAGCTTTGTAGAAATAGTTTATAGAGCTGATTGTGGGCTTAAGTCAAAGCGATTCGTTTCCAAATAACATTGAAAAAATGCTTGCATTATTGACAATTCAATTATTATATTTGATCTAAAAACATAGCTATACATCTGATTTTGCAAATATTATGTGTACCCCAGAAATATTAGCTTTAAGATATTTTCAGACTTGTTTAAAAAATACTTTTAAATTGTAATAAATGGCTGTATTTTTGCAAAACCAATCTGAGCTTTGTTAGTAAACTAATTAAGAAGTGATTTACGTGTAGCTAAAATTTAAACATCACTTTTATAAATGCCGTAATAAAGTTAAAATAATATGCAAATTATTATTAAAAATTCATCGTTATATAAATAGATAATGGTTAAATAAGATAAGCTTTCATTTGCTAATCAATGTAACAAAGCTAAAAAAAAAAAAAAAAACTACTAATAAAAATGTTATATTTATTTACTTTTTATCCCTATACTTATTATTTGTATATATATTTATAATATTAAAATTCGTTTTTAAAATATATTTATATATTTTATTTATATATTTACTGTAGATATGTATGTATGTATGTATGTATGTATGTATGTATGGAACTCACCTGCGTTTGCGTTAGGCCCAAACTCGCTGCCAGCTCGGCACGTTCGGGCAGAGCCAGGTATTGGGTCCGTTGGAAACGTCGATTCAGTTGCTGGAGCTGCAGTGAACTGTAAATGGTGCGAGGCTTGCGCATTTTCTTGCCCTTGCCATTGACGCGTAGGCCGGAGTCCTCGCATTTGTCGGATATTGAAAAGTCTGCGAGATACAAGCGAAACGATGTTGGAGAATAAATAAAGTAAAGTAAAACAAAGAGAATTCCAAATGGTTTGAGAAAAGGCAAAAAGGCATTTATACCCAAACGGGGCAAATGATGAATTTATAACTAGGCATAAGAATTATGGCAACGATTTACACACAGTCTGTCTGCAACTGGCATAACTTGCAACTGCAACCTATGCATATTTATGAGTAGTGCGCCCATTCCTTTCGGAATGCATAACAGACGCGACGCAACTGGAAACTGAAAAATGGTGCAAATGTGCAAAATGAGTCGAAGAGTCAACTCAAACATTTTGGTATCGCCAAATCGAACGCTAAGTAACTTGTAAGTTGGGACGTAATTAAGTTTAATTAACAATTACGGCCATATAAACAAAAGCAAAAGTTCAAAGCACTCGCACAACGCACAGCGAGCAGGGGCATGCGGCAAGCGGTAACTGCAACTCGTTGTGACGCGTCGCTAATTGTTCAAATAAATAACGCGAATCCAGCAACTATTATTAAGCACCCATATATAGTTATAGTATAGTCGTTACCGTTACCTGACCAAGTACGTGTATCTGTGTGTGTGTGTGTGTGTGTACAAAATATTGGCGCCGTGCAGCACGTGCTGTGACTTTAATGACAAAATGGCAGCGTGCAAGCGAGATGGCAAGATGATTTTATGTTTTTCAGTGACCACCCAAAAGCCGGCATGCCACATGGGCCATTAGTCAGACTGACACCAGGTCCCTAATGCATGCGTGTGTGCGTATGTGTGTGTGTGCGTCCGACTGTGTGTGTTTGTGTGTGTCTGAGAGCAGTCATTGGATCGCTGCTACTGCACATGTCTCTTGCGGTAGCAACCAAAGAATAGTGTAATTAATTACGCCAAACGAAAACATAATTACGGCAATTATAATTACTACATATATATATATATATGTTTGTGTGTGTGTGGCAGTAGACCATTCATTATTGGCCAAACATTTAGCATTTGTATATGCGAGTATTTCAGTCTTTTTGGCGCGCAATTACTTAACTTGGCCAACGATCAGCTGTCTCGGCTTTAGTATAAACAGCTGCTCAATAACAATTTTCAAGTGCTGAGAGTCAACTCAAGGTTAATTGCCCGCCCGCTCAGCCGATGCGGCGTATGTGTGATAAATGTGTGCCAAAAAAGTCAAATTGCGCTTCTCATCGCGCTCATCGCATAGAAATACTATATTTTTGTGTATATATTGCATTTTGTCTGAGTTGTCGGCAACAATAGCTGGCAAAATGAATTGCTTTTCACTTACGTACAAAACTGCTCAACCAAAACACATAAAAAAATAATAAAAAAAAAAACAAAAAGAATCTAACATCGGCAACGAAAATAAGCAACAAAATTGTTTAACAAAATGCGATAGTTAACAAAATGTCACAGTCAAGCGCGCAATAATGCGAGGCATTTATTATCGAAATAAAAATAATATATATGCATTTATTTTATAAAATAACTTATGTCAAAAAACACAAGAATTGTGGTAAACTGAATATATATACATCTATTCATTTTTTAATAATAAAAGTATTAATATTTGAAGAAGACTATTACTACTCTATAAAAACAAAGCAAGTTTAAACCTACTAAGCACTAAAAGCTAATTGTCTATGAAATTAAATGTAACCACTTTAATAAAAATTAAACAGTTTTATATAAGCCAATAAACATATTTATTATTATGTGCTTTTTTGAAGTACCATGAAAGAGTTAAAAAAAATCCAGGCATACAATTTAATGACGAATCTATTAGCTAAGTTTAAGTAAAATATTTTAAATATGTACAAAATAAAATGTTTAGACCTTAAACCATATACTAAAATAAAAATCAATTAATAAAAAAGGAAATCACATTTCATTGAAAAATAAAATATACCCTAAAAATTTTATTATTTGATATTCAGTTAAGGTATTCATATAAATCAAATAGATTTTGTTTCGGGAACTGTCAGAGTCAAGTATTTTGACACGACAACAAAAGCGCTCGAAAAAGCGTTGCCCACTCGAGTTCAAGTGTCGCCAAAAAGTGCGAATTTAAAGAGCTTGAGTTTGAGATCTTGGGATCTTGAGCTGAGGCCAAAGGCTATGCATGATGCTCAAAAGATCTTCAGACAAGAGAGGGCAGGCAACAATGGCAGATGAGCTTTAAATGATGTGAGACAGACAGACAATTGTAAGGGGATTGGCGACAAGTTTTTTTTATTATTATTTTTGTATTTTGTTTTTATTGAATTCAATGAGATTTAGTACTTACCATCCTTGGGCGGACTTGCGCAGGGCGGCGCGTAGCTGCCTAAATGATAGCCAGAGTAGGAATTCTGATGCATGGGCGGGAACGGATAGCCGAGGGCGCTGCGTGGACTCGGAAAGCCCGAATCCTGGCCACCCTGTGGACCAAAATGCTGGTAAGTGCTGCGTATGCCACCGTAACTGCAATAATAAATCAAAAAAATATCAAATCAGAACAGTGCAATTTGATTTAAGGATACCAAAAAAGTCGTAATATTTAACGTTTTAATTTAGTATATTCTTGCAGCTTGTGTCTCATATAGTATTCAATGTTGGCCTTTTGGCACGCCAGTTTAGGTCAAAGAACAACAAATGAATGAAAACCTAAATCGAACAACAGAATAAAAAAACCAAACTGAGTCAAGCAAAGTTTGCGTGTTTTGCCTACACTTTTCAGTGCTGTACAACGTCCATTAAATTCCAGAGCCCCTAAATAAAACCTCTGTTCAACTGAAATATCATGTTTAATGCACAAAGCGTCGAAACGAAACTTTTCTCTCACAACAAATGTAAAAACGGGGGAAAAAAAAAACAAAGTTTTATTTTGTTAAAGCCCTAAACTGTATATGGGCAAAAAAAATCAATATAAATGTTATACCACCGGGAGTGTGGCTACCCATACAGGTAGTAAATATTTTGTTAACACTTTTTTAGGCACGGCCAAGACTACTTACTACCAAGTAGAAAAAGACACAAAACAGTTGAACAGTTTCCCAGGGGTCGCTGAGCATTGGGAATGCGACAGAACTTTGGCATTTTCGTAGAGCTGTGCTTTCATTTGAACATTTCCAACCAGATTGCCCAATAAAACGGCATGAAATATTCAATGCAGCGGGGCCAAAAGGCAACACGGAAACGGAAACAACACACGAAACGACGCAACTGACAACTGCCAACAACTGGCAACTGCAGCAGCAAAGAGAAAACCGCAACTTCAACTCCGCAATATGGCAAGGAGCTAACTAACCAACGAACGAACGAACCACTTTGGAGTTGCCCACACGCACCACTAGAAAAATGACAAAATGACAAAATGCCAAACCGCAAAAAACACAAAATGCAATAAAATATGTATAATGAAAAATCGAATCGTGCGTTTGCAAAAAACACACACACATATTGAATGACCCAAAGGAGAGGGGAGAAACGGCAGAGCAAATGACATAAATAATATTTTCAGTACCCTACGAATATTAACGCACCCCTCCAAAGCGAGTACTTACACTCATATTATTATTATTACAGTATTCTGCAGTCTAAACTGAACTTAATTAAATTTATTTTTGGCTTCCGTTCATTGCCGCAAGCAGGGAGCCAAAGCTAAAGCGAGAACAGAAAACCAGCATAAGCCAAACCCGGAAAAGTTGCCCTGATATATGCAGAAATATGTGAGTGAGTCCAATAACTACATCAAGAGACTTCTTTAATCAAGAAACAAAACACAACAGAAAAAAAAAAAAAAAACGAAGGCAGCTTTAAAAAAAAAAGGAATTATGAGGAATAAAGAGGGAGTAAATATATACTTAAATATGTAGATAGATGTTTTCATAAACTGATAAAGCTGATCAGATGTCAATAAATATGTTCGCTTGCAATCTGATAATGGAAAACTTGCTTGTTTAACATAAAGCCAGAAGTTAACTTTACAGCTATCGCAGCGATTTAAAGTCTGATTAATGTGAATATTAAGACAGCTGCATTTAATTGACTTGGTTTCAAGGAATATTTATATTGATCAGTTTTTTGATTTGCATCTGACAAGTTTAAATATGTAAACTTATTCGTGGTTCAGGTAAATATAGTTGTGCCAGTATATAACAATAAATCTATTAAGCTCGATTACAGAAAAAATTAAATTAATTAAAATAAATGAGATATGAATTTAACATAAACTATAAAGAAATAAATGGATTTGTAGAATTCATAAATATCATCAACAGTGGCCCCAAAATTCGCCAAGAATAAGATTTATTCTTAAGATCACTTCAATTTATTTGATTTCAAGTAAATAATATATAGCAAAGACTTAAAAAAAAGATTTTACTGTATTTTTTTTACTTTTTATCAATTAGTTCTATTAACAAATATTTTTCTATCAAAATTTAGCAATACTTCTGAAATATTTTTTAATACTTATTTTTTCTTTCGACAACATCATTTTACTAAGTAATTAGATCTCATGTATTGTTTATTTTATTTTTGAAAATATTTTAAAATATTTATATTATGCTTATGTATCTTCATATCGAGGTTTCAAATTCGAACTTTATACTTTAAATGAGGAAATTTTTCAGATAGAACTCCTTTTAAGCCATATTCTTCATATAAAATATAGCAGCATTTGAATGAAAGTTAAAATGAAATCCAGTTCAAATCAGAAAATATTAGCATTAATGTGCACAACTGAGCCAAATTAAAGTCTTTTAAATAGCTTGGTACGCCCAAAAAGTCAATTTTTTTGGGTGTGTTATATTAGGAGTTGATGACGCGGGCCTGATAACAAAAGAAAATCGAAAATTGCAACCGGGTCGCAACTTAAACTGAGGCTGAATCTGAGCTTTGCTCAAAGGGGCAAGCAGTTGTCAGTCAGTCAGTCCGTTTGTCAGTCTGTCAGGCAGTTAGACAGTCAGTCAGTCAGTCATTCAGATTGTCAGTTGTGTTGAAGCGTGTGTCCTTCATGCGAGCACTTTTGACATTTTTGTTGGTTGATTCTGTGGCGCTGATAGGCAAACAATGAATTCATGTTTTGTGATTTTAAAATTAGATGTGACTAGTGGCATGTTGCATGTGGCATGCATGGTTTTTTTATTGAAAACTCACCCGGCGGCGGCATGTTGCTGCAGCTCCACAAAGGCGGACTTGCCGGGTATTTGAACGCCAGGCGTGATGCTGGCGGCTGAGGTGCTGCCACCGTCCATATATTTGGGCGTATGTGGTGCGTCCGGCGCATCCATGCCCGATTGTGGGGTGCTGGGAGGCCCCTCGTAGGGGCTCCCTAGGTCCGTGAAATTGAGCGTGTTGGCGCCTATTGAGGCCACTTTATCAAGAATTTTGGCGGCTTTTCTTTAAAACGCGCGTGCAGAAAAATATCAAAAACCAATGACAACAACGGCAGCTGTCTGTGTGAGTGTGTAAGTGTGTGTAGGTGAGTGTGATATGTGTTATGAGTGTAGTTCAGTTTTAATTGCACATTTAAAAAACGTTTGTAGAGTATTGATTGTTATTTTTAGTTAAGATCGCGTAAATCCTTAGCTGCACTTGTGGCGAACACTCAAACTTTTCAAATATTTATATTTATTTATTTGATGGTTTGCACTCGAAACTGTTGCACTCGCAATTGGGTCAACCTTTAATAATGATGCTGGATATTTATGATGCTGTTGCAGTTGTTCCAGTTGCAGTTGATGTTGTTGTTATTATTGATGTTGCTGTTGTTGATGTTGTTGATGCTGATGACACCACTTGTTACAATTTGTATTTGAATGCTTTTTGTTGTGTGGTGGCGCATTTAATTGGCATTCAGATGGAAAAAATGCACACACTCCAAGACAAGAGACACTGAACAAGCAATCCACAAATAGCAATCCACAAAGCAACAATCCGATGTGCAATTTGTGCAGTTTGCGCGACGGCAAGCAAAAACGCGCAAAACGAGCGGGCGAGCGAGCGACGAGCAGCGCGAAATCAGAATCGAAGAGAATCGCTGAGAAACGGCAGAATCGTAACGTAAATCGTAAATCGAGACTCGAGACGAACCCGGCGAACGGCGCTGCGACGAGCGACAGCAACAACGACCAACCACGAACAAAGTGCGTATACGACTAGGTACGAGCTCAGCGCTGCGATTGCGCTCTGCCCTGGTCCGCAGTCGTTGTTGGCAGTTCGCGCAGAGCTTGTCGCTTTGCGGCGCTGTCGCTGTCGCGTGCGAGCGCAACAGCTGCGCTCTGGCTGTGCTGTGTGCGAGCGGGACGCCACTAGCGGCCCGATTGTGCTCACAGCCCAAAACCAATGGCAGGGCTGGGAACCGGTTTGACGTCGCGTCGCTGCAGCCGCTCAGCGTCAATGTGTGCGTCTGTGTGAGTTGTCGCGGCAGCGGTTGGTGTTGAAACCGCACCAATACCATAAATTTCATCAATGAAGAGATAACGCAGGTGGGGGGGCGCCCATAGCGTATGCGGTTGTTTCTGTTTTTTCTTGTGTTTTTTATTATTTCTTTTTTTGTCATTTGTAGTTGGCAGTCGTCTAGTTTTGTGGCGCCCCCCTCCAGCCACCCACTTGAGGCGTGGCCAGCAGCAGCAGCAAGAGCAGCTTTGCCCTCTTTGGGGGACTTACAACATTATCAACATTTATTTGTATGCAAATTTGTTTTTTGTTTCTTTTTGGTTTTCTTTTTTTAGCAGGCATTCTTTGGTTTTTACGGTTTTTGGACAACGACGACGGCTACAACGGCGACGGAGACGGCGACGCGTGCTGCCATTGAAAGTGCAAATATTTTGACATTTTAAATAATGTTGATTAAATGCAAAGGTCTCAATTATTAAATTGATTGTTGAACCTGTAATTTCTTTTTGTGGGGCACGCAATCAACAGTTGCATTTAAAAGCGACCACGCAAATAAACTGTGTATTTATTATGTTAGTAAATATTGACGATTCCAATCAATACAACTGGAAATTAAAAAGGATTATTCAATTTTATCCTCATTTATAAACTATATACCATATATCAGCTAGAATTAACAGCATGCAAAATTCAATGGCTTAAGTCTCAGGACATAGCTTTAATTTTAAAGCCACTTCAAGACAGCTAGCGCCATCTACTTGCCCAAACTGAGCAACTTGACAGGCAGCAACAGCAACAGCAACAACAAAAGCAATAAACCAGTCAAACTGGCCAGCAACTTGACGTCGCTCAACTGCACAGGTACAAAATACAAATACAATAACACAATACACATAGCTTGCTCACCAATACATTTGCACGGCGCTAGCACGCCCACTGTACAGCAGCATACACAAACATCGCACACACACACACACACACAAACAAACACATGCATGTATCGTGAGAGCGCCTGCGCTACGCTCTCTCACTCTCCCGCTGACACCGCCCACTGCTGAGCAACAAATTCAAAATGGCGACACGTCGCTGTCGCTTTGCAGCGCTGTCGGCAAAAAAAATAAAAAAAAAATGTGTCCGCAACAAAATGTATTTCATTCACAAGACGATTCACTTTTTGAAAGAAACACAAGACAAACAGAACCTTTAATAGCGGACCGCAAGCTGGCCTGACTCCGACGTACTCCCGACCGCCCGCCCGACCAACGAACTCAACAAAAGTTGTCACCTGTGCGCCCGAGGAGGATTTCCGCTTTGGCTTAGCGGGGCTTTTTTGTTTTGTTTGTTGTTTTTTTGTACAGATAGCTACTGTTTCTGGTGCCGGTTTAGTTGCTGATGCATATTCATAAGCAGCCACTGGAGCAATTAGTAATAACTTATTGTTAGACAAGAAACGTGCAATGATCAATAATGGATAAAAACTATTGGGCACCTGCACAGTGATCCGATTCAAGTTGTAATCCCTGGCACATCGGCTCAACTGCTCCAATTGGAAGTCTGTCAGTAAAATGCTTGTAATTGTTGCAATTAGGCAATGAAATATGTATTAAATGCAAATTATGACTGACTTTTGCCATTGTTTACTTTACAACTGTCCCATTGTGAACTCTGTGATTGTGTGTGTGTCTTGTGTGTGTTGTGTGCACATAAATCTATTTAAAGTCGTCACATGTGCAATGTAAATATGTCAAATAAACGCTTTGCAAGTCAATTCAATTGTCTATTAAAATAACTCATATGATAATAAACATAGTTAAGTATAAAATTGATCTGATTCAAGCACTTCTATCTGTTTCAATTAAGATTTCAAGCTTATCATATTTTAAACATTTTACAATAAATTTGAGAGCAACTTTGCCAGTATTTGCCACAAAGAATTTTATCGTAAGCTACAATTCATAATTGAATTTGACTAAAATCGTATAAAGACACTTCAATGCTCAATTAAGCGGATATTGCCTCAATAATAGGGCTATAAATATTTATAATACATGTAACTATAAAATAGTTATTAATTTTAAATTCGCATTTTAATGGGTGTATTTAATAAAAAGGTGAGACACAACTGCATATAATTTGAATGTTTTTTGTAATGGCATTAATTAAGTAGAGCTCCTCAGATCAGACAACAAAATAAATAAAAAAAAAAACAACACATAAATCCCACAATTGCTTATCAAATGCAATAAAGTTTTACATGACAATTTAATTAAAATGTTGGTTGACTGATAAATAAGTAAGTGGATCTGTACTTTACCCATTGATGTCTCAATTTTGTACGACGCCCCAGTAACTAAAGTGAAATTAAAATCAGCGCTAAGTAAACGTAGCATTCAAATACGGAAGCCTAATCGATTTTATTACTAAATAACATTAATGCCCAAATTAAAGCCAAGCGCCGCAATGCTGTTGGACAAATGAGACGATTAATATTGTTAGCGGGCCACAGTTTGTACTGTGCTTATGGGTCTAGTCCCAGAAAGAACACTTAAAGCGACCCCAAAATCAACGGAAAATTTGAAATGCACAGCAAAACGCCCACGAGAAAAGGCAGCAGCGAAGGCAAAGAAGAAAGAGCAAAACGTCAAGGGTTCTTCAAAATGTTGTGGATGGATGGATGGATGGATGGATGGACGAAAAGAGGGGGAGAGGTCAACACTGAAGGCGGCCAAAAGTAACAAAAAAAAAAAAAGAAAAGGCAACACGGAAACACCTACAAAGGCGGGCAATAAAAGCAAAGGGACTGAGCGGGGACCCCAAAAAGCCAAAGTTCCCGGGCAATACAATTTATCATTTAAATAATAATGTGCCACAAATGAGACGAGAAAAACAGAGAGAGAGAGAGAGAGAGTGGTGAGAGAGGAGAAGGACGTTGCACAGAGTAACTCAAGAGCGCAAAGCAAAAGGGACGAAGTGAATGAGATGGCATGCGTCTATAAATCAATCAAATACAGTGCAGCCAACGGCATGAGTTAGAGCGAGACAGAGACAGAGTACTGCGTACAATTTATGCTTGTTTTATTGGGGGTTGTTGAATGAAGTGAAGTAAAGTGAAATGAAATGAAATGAAAACTGACGCTCACTTGTCCAAATGAAATGCGAAACAACGCGCTCAAATTACATTTTAATGAGTCCAGCTGACCGCGCACTCTTTTTTTTTTCTTGCAATAGCTGCACAACAACAACAGCAGCAAAATCAACTAGTAAAGAAATATGCAGAAAACAAAAAAAAAAAATAATAATAATAATAATACAAAATCACATTCGATGCGCCTTTCAACGCCATAAATTTTATGAATGCAACTTGGAGTTGATTTGAGAATGGAGCTGGCAACGGCGATGACGACGGCGACTTTTATGAATTTGTTTATGATGTACGAGGCGACTGATGAAAGCGCCGCAGCAGGCGCCAAATTGGGTCAGCCAGAGTGCGCACACACACAGAGCAGACCGCCCGTGGTTGAGCATTAGCTTTTAGTCCATATGGCGCTGGAGGAGCTGCTCCCGTCTGTTTGCCATACAATTCGAAATAAATCAGACTTTACGACTACGACGAACGACTTCATTGCACGCCGTGCTAAGGCACAGACGCTTGCCTGGCGGCATCTTTCAAGCGAACGTCGCTGGTGGCGTTGGCGCTTCAAGCATCCTGCGTTAATTGGCCGCCATTGGCCGTCACTGCTAATAAATTTTCAGCGCCAACGGCGACGGCAACGAATTACGCTCATTGTTGATGTTTTCATTGAAAAGTATCAATATTGATGTTGTTGTTGGTGTTGTTGTTGTTGTTGTTGTTTCTGCTGCTGTTGCTCGACTTGATCCAGCAGCAAGTGCAATTTTATCATGCCAGCACGAGCGCCATTTAGCAAATAACAAATAAATAAAACCGGTGATTTTCTTGACTATTTGATGTCAATTCATTAAATCAAAAGACTTAGGCAACAAACTTGGCTGGCAAAGGATTTTTACTTCAGCAAACACATCACCCCTCCCCTGCATCCCCCACCACACCTCTTCAATCTGGTCTACTGCTTGTGCCGAAAATGAACAACCCCCAACTATGAAACAATTTCACACCTGGGAAACCTTTTAAGCAGCGTCACCCAAAAGGCCACCAACGGCAACGTCGAAATGAAATGTTTTCAAATTTGAAAATAATTGTTGACACTTTTTTTTGTAGTACTTGTTGTACCAACGCTGTTGCTGCTGTTGTTGTTGTTGCTATTGTTGTTGCCTGGCCATCCACGTAACAAGTGCTCGTGTGCGCCTCTTGACTGCACATGCGCATACGAAAATAGGAAAAACTTCCGGCACACAACGACAAAACTCAGCCACGAAAATTTAGTTGTGTCACATTAAAAAGCAATTATCACCTTAAATTAACCAACGTATGTACAACATCCCATCAAATATTCAAATTGCTTGGCTCACATTTTTTCTAATGACTTTTCAAAAATAAAACTAAAAAAAAAACACCAAAAAAAAAAATTTAGAAATGTTTACTTTTATTTTGTGGGACGTTTGGCTCAAATTAACTTGTTGCTATTTTTGATTGGGTGCGTCACAACTGGCAGCTCTCACACCGGGAATCTAAAACTGTGACCATGCCCCAGGGAGCGGGGGGTTTCAAACGGCTGCGCTTTTAATTCGTTTTAAATTATATTGTAGTTGATGGTGTTTTTTTTTTTGTTCTCCTATTTTTATTTTTTTTGAATGATTGCCTTTCTTGCTTGGCGATCTAAAGTTAAATTTAGCATTGAATCGTATTTGACAGACTGAAGCTTAAAGCCGAACAACACCAACTGTGCACAGTGTCAAGCAGCTGTCGAAGTTGCAAAGCAACTTGTTTGTTGAAATTAATTGGCTATCATTAATCTTATGATAATTTGCATTCACTGTCAAAACCACATATTAGCTGTGAAATTTTAATAATTTAGGAATTATAAATATATAGACAAATGCAAATATTCTACTCAATCTAGTAGTCAATCTATATTAGTGCTACATATGCGTTCGAATGCATATTCGAGTTTTTAATATACATACCCCAAAAAACTATTGAATTCTTCTTCGCAATGCACAAATCACATTTCGTCACACTGTGCATTGCGCCCTGTTTCTATTATCAAACAGCTTAGGCAACAGCTAACCACAAGTGGGGTGAAATTGGTGTTTTGACGGAAACATTTGTCAGCGTTTTTTTCAGCCATTCATAACACCCAATGGGCTTAGACACAGACCTCCCCTACCCCGCACTGGGTGTCGCACTGCTGCACAGATACTCAAAAAAAAAATGAGCAACAGCTTGTTACAAATATTTGTACAATTTAATTAGATATGCGCCCTTTGTGAGAGATGGAAAATGATTTAAAACAAATTATCCAATTATTTTGTCAACCGAAGGCGAAACACAGGCGACAAAATCAAAAAAAAAGAAAAAAAA
This sequence comes from Drosophila longiperda, assembly GCA_035042125.1. NCBI lineage: Eukaryota > Metazoa > Arthropoda > Insecta > Diptera > Drosophilidae > Drosophila > Drosophila longiperda. The sequence continues at coordinate 14,464,623 of JAWNLV010000107.1, forward strand.
ATTAAAAATTGCAGTTTAACTTATGCGCAATGTGTTAAATTTGATTTGCTCTTTGATTCAATGTTTCACTGCGAAATGCTTATGCATTGAGCAGCCTGGCTGTTAGCCAAAATAACACAGAATCCAGGAGCACCGAGCAGGAGTTGAGTGGCAATCGTTTTGCCGTAATACTTCGCATGGAGTTCACCATCGACCACGCCGCACAGCACTGTGGAGTTGTGCTGTTGTCCACATGATCACCATTGGTTTCGTCCAGTAGTAGCAGCAGCAGCAGCAGGAACGACAAAAGCAGCAACACTTTAAACGGAGCCGACTGCATGGATTTTAACTTGAATTTCTTGTGAGCCAATTAACCCCAAAAAAATATAGATTAAAGTCAAAGCCTGTTTGATGTGATTTGAAAAGTAGTCTGTCATATTGAATTCGTATGCATTTTTGCTGTATTTATATTTTATATCAATAATTAATTGCTAAGTGGCCAGTTTGGCACACACAGAAAAAAATTATGTTGTTTTCAACGTTCCATAAATAATTAATACATTTCAGAAATAATTCTGAGAAGTTGAAATGAAAATACTTGTTTTACTTGTATTGCTTTTATTAATAATTAGTCTTTTTTTTATACAAATATATTTAAAAAAAAAAAAAGAAGAATAATATATATATTATTAATTTATAAATATAATCAAGAGGATATTTATTTTTTTCTTAGAGCAGAACGTTAGAGAGTGGGACTGGGTACCCTTTTGGGCCGTATGAGTGATATGATTTATATTCTTCTGCGCGGCGGCGCCACAGTCGACGTCGTCGGCATCTTAAAAGTCTGGCTCTATGCTTATGCGAGATTGTGTGATTGTGACTGTGTATATGAGTGTGTATGTGTGTGTGTGTGTGTGCGTGTGTGTGTGGGTTGATGATGATGAGAGGCGGCTGCGCTTTTAATTTCTTTTTCAGCCCGTATTTTTAGAATTTGTGCGCAGACAGCAGCGTAGTCACCCTCAACTGTGCTGCGCGCACAACCTGTACAGGTTTCACACTTTTGCGCTCCAGTTTCAATACCCTGTTGCTTTTAATCCGCAACACAATATTTTTTGTGCGACTCGTCAATCGCAACGAATCGTATGCGAATTCGCTATGCACTCGGAAGGGTTTTTGCTAATTATAATTAGAGTTGTACCTGTACAGGTTGCCTGCTGTGCGGGCGTTTTTGTTAATGAGCTCGCGTTGCCTGCTCTACTTTGTTACCGGTTGCCGGATCAGTTGACTGATCCGATCGACTGCAGCAAGGTCATTGCTAGCGCCAGCCTACTGCAACTACTGCTGACTGTCAAATGGGTTATGGCTGATGCGCAGCAAGAAGCAGTTCTTGGCCCAGTTTACTTTACCATGCAAATGAGGCCTAAGCTCACAAGTCATCTAACGGTTACTGCTGCTGCTGTGGCTGCTGTTAATGTTACTGATGTTGCTCTGATGTTGCTGTTGCACGGCGGGCAACGCCCCACCGCTGCAAAGCATCTATCAAGGCAGCGACGACGCCTGCTCCCCGTGGCAAAAACATGGCCATGTTGTGTATTATAAAGTGCACTACGGCTACCAGTTAAGTGCATGTTGCTGCCGGCAGAACGGGCCAGAGTTTTATTTTGATTTTGGTAGGTGTGTAAACTATGTTGCTGCCGCATGTTGCACTGCAAAATGTTGCTCTGCGCAGGCTGGCCAACAACAAAATCAAAAATAAATAAATAAATAACGCCACGGGGCGAAAAACCTTTTTTATTGCCAACCTAAGCGCTAACCGAGTGGGCGCGTTAACCTGATGTTGCTGTGTCCCGACCAGCAGCAACAGCAGCAGCAGCAACAGCAGCAGCAGCAGAAGTGCTTCTGTGCAACATGGCCAACTTGGCTGGCTTGAGAAGATGCAGCTTGAAAACTGGAACTGTGAATCTCACTGTGGCTGTGGCTTTCTTTTCACTCATGTAGTTTTGGCGTGCTTTTGTTCCAAGCGGGCTTGGCAACAAGTTGCCAAGCTATAATTACCGCATCCATGTCGCTGCAAAGTTGCTACTTCATAAATTAGCATGCTGCCAGCCAGGCCCGCTTACTTCACGATGCTCCATTTGCAGTCGCTTTGTCATTGCCATTGCACATCGCATAGAAGGCCATGAAGTAGATTTCTCGCCAATTTTTCTATGGAAACTGGCAGCGGCAGCAGCAGCAGCAGCAGCCAGAAAATACCAAAACACAAATCACAAATCACATTGGCAGCAGCCATTAGGCTTCCGTGCTGCCTAGTCGCCCAGACGAGGCCAATCCCGACAAGATCCGCCTGCGGCCAGTGGAGTGTACCCAAAGAACTGCAGCGCCTTCTGCTCGTTTTCCTTGAATTTCTGCTGCTGCGGATACAGCTTTTGGAGCAGCAACATTGCAACGCCCTCCGTTCGCTGCTCCGCTTGTTAGGGCTGCCCAAAAACTCGTCTGCTGCTCCTCTTCTACTTTATTTTTGTGCTTCTCATTTTGTACGGCTCTTCTTGTCTGACCCACAAACAATTTGTTTTTGCATTTCGCTGGCGGGGCTTATACAGCGACCGACTATGATAGCCGCCACCCAAAAGAAGACAAACATGCCAGGACCAAGAAAAAGTCCAAATTTGGAATGAATACACCAAAATAAATATACTCTAGCTAAAAAATGATCAGCAACAAGTATTATTTTACTACAAAATGCAGTTTAATGCAGGAAACATGCAAAGAATTGCTATGAAACGATTATATAATTTATATAATTTATTCATTTTGTTTTTAAAAATTGGACTAGGCATTAAATATTTAAAAATATTTTAATTGCTTGAAGAGTTTTTTAGTGTGAAAGATATTCTATATTTAAACAGCCCATTTCTGATGAAGTATGAGTATTAAAATAATTAAAAAATATAAGTAATACAAATATAAATAAGTTTAATTCTAAATATAAGGTGATAATTAATTTAATTTATTTAATTAATTTAATTAACCGCCTTATACATTTCTTATCGCCTAATTGAAGTGTGTTAAAATCTAAATATTTTTAGTTGTGCCTACTTATTTTACTCAAGTATTTGTCTTCAACTTTTAGCTGTTAAGTTGAGGGATGACAGCAATAATTAAGAATTAATATATGTTAATACAATTTTAATGAGTTTAATAAAAATTTAAGCATACTTTAAATTGTTTATTACTCGCCTACTCTTTGTTGAACTACTTTGCAGAGCAAATTGGCGTAGTTTTCTAAGCAAAACAAACATGTTAGCAAAGTGGTTAAACCCATTGACGAGTAAATGAGAAGAAGAGTCTGTAGAGTGGACTGGAAAACATGGGGCTGAACACCACGCACAACGCTCAACATCATTATCACGATCGGGGCATGTTTTTGGAGTCAGGTTGAGTGGGGCGAACTGGTTCCCTGTACGGACGGACTTGCTCATTGCGTGACTACGTTTCAAGGTTTCAGCTTCGGTTGCGGCGCATATCAGTCGGAAATATTGTGCGAAATATTGTGGATTTCAGGAAATCAATCTGCCAGCCATTAAAAATCGCATGGCATTCAACAAGCGGCATTTGAGAGTTTTTAGCATTGCGTATTGGGTATTTTTTATTTTATTTTTTTTTTTTTGGCATTTCGTGTTTATTGTTTTACAACAGCAGCAAAAGCAGCAGCCCTTAACTTGAAATTTGAGGAACTGATTTTCGCTCTTAGCCAACAACAGTGAACTCATCATTAGCCAGGCCAAGGCAGACAGCAGCAGCAAGAGGTGAAGCAGGGGCTGGGGCTGGGGCAGGGGCAGGGGCAGGGGCATGGGCTGGAGCAGCTCTTTGGCGTATTTGTTCGCTCAACATGACCGCAGGCATGAAGGCTTCAGCTTTGGCAACAGCCTGTTGCAGGTCTTGATCTTGGCTTGGTCGTTTTCCGTGGCCGGTTAACACCCAGTGCCACAGCCCCAAAATGAATGAGATCTGGCCACAAAGCAGCAGACAGGCGGCTGCCACTGCTGCCGTTGCTGCCACTGATGATGTGGATGTGAATGTGAATGTGGTTGTGGATGTGGATGTGGAAGCAAACCTAGCCGCTGGGCATCAACTCGTAAGCGTTTTTGAAGACCTCCAGTGCAGCACGCGATTTATATACGACACCCATTTGGGACATGGAAAGGAAATGGCGCAAAGACACAAATGCCATCGAGGCCGCAGAGCCACAGCACGAGTTGCTCGGGGTGTTTCCTTACGGTTCTATAAATCTCCACAAAATGAAAATAAAATACAAAAAAAAAAAACTTTATTTTTATTAATGATTTCACTTGAATTTGTCTGAGCAGTGAGCAGTTTTGGTTTCTTTCTTTCATCTTTTCTCGTTCTTAGCAAATGGCGACTCTTAACTCCTTAACCATGCGATGTCTATGAAACAAATTTTCGATGAAAAATGTACTTTTAATTGGATTAATTGGATTAGTCAAAGTAACAGCACAACAACTGTATAAAAGTCCAAACAAGTCATTTAGCGCAACACGTGCAACACACACACACACACACACACACTCAACATGGGTTTGGAAATGCTAATAAAAGATAGATTTATCATCTGCCGTGCAGCAGGCGCTACCATAATGATTTAAGCAAATACATTCGAGTTGAAGATTTTGGCTAGAAGAAACAACCACAAAAAAAAAACAAAAAACGCTGCATCATTGCGCATAGCACACAAATACTCAGCAGATGATGAGGGTAAGCCGGAGTTAGCAGTTAGCAGTTTGCAGTTTGGAGCTAACATGTCCAGAGACAAGCCAAACACTTGCGTGTGTCACTGCGCTGACTCTCAAGTTTTCAACGGCACCAGCACCAGCACCAGCAACCGACCAGTCCACGACTCATCATCAACTCTGACTCCATTTCCAACGCCAACTGCAGGCAGCCAGCAGCCAACAGGCAGCAGGCAGCAGTCAGAGGGCACCTGTAGCAGCTGCTGCTGTTAGAGAAGCTCCAGCTCCAGCTTCAACTCCAACTCCAGCTACAGTTACAGCTTGTCGTAGGCCCTCTTCCAGCCAGCAGACTGAAATGAAAATTAAGTCATCAAGGCAGTCAGCCAGCCAGCCAGCCAGCTAGTGTCTCTTCAGTTTGAAGTGGGTGCTGTAAGTCCCAAAATCTATAAAGATACAAAACAGTTGTAAATAAGATAATGAAAAAATACACTTATCAAAAATATGGTATATTTAATATGAGAATTTATTGTGAGACATATTAAAATATATATTTATAAATAATTAAAAAATTGTTCTGCGCTAAAATTCTCAACTAGATTAAAATTACTCAAAAGAGGGATTCGAAGGTGCTCAAAAATGATTTTTTTTTATGTTTAAGAATTAGTTTATCTGGCAGATCTGCCAGTTCTGCACAAATAAGAAAATTATTTGAAAACTTAACCCTGCTTCTATAAATATTTAATCCAACTGTGGTAATTAATTTTATATTAAGTTACTCATAAAGTTATTAACGTTGCAAGCAATCCCACAGTTTTCATAGTGTAGATTTGATGCAGACACTTCTTGATGAGATTTCAGCTCATCAGCGTTTTGTGTCTGCGGTACAAGTGTCTGGCGACTGAATATCCGTCCCTCTCCCAGTATCTCAGACGCAGTCCCAACCTCAGTCTCAGCCCCAGTCTCAGTCCCAGTCTCAGTGTCTACGCCTTGGCGTATTATGATGAATGGGCCAAGTTGACATATGAGGGTTTTAATCGTTATAGAAAACCTACGCATGCGATTCAAGCATTAAACTGAAACAAAAATCCCAAACACACATTTTGGTCCTACAAATCTTAGAATATATAATATAAGTAAAAGCTAAGGCTGAATCTGTTGTTTGTTTGCTTGTTGCTTGCCTTGATTAGGGCGTCTCTCGAGTTGCCATTTTATCCTGCTTTCTACTTGCAGCGGCATCCTTTTCAACTGGCCGCGCCACATACTTGACTTTGCAACACGTCATGGCCATAGACGGTGCTGAGCGCCTCATCAAAAGGATAAAACGGCTTTCAACAAGTTTCGCTGCCTTTTGTTAGATGAAATGCCCAAATCGAACAATGCCATTGTGCGGGCAAATAACAATAACAATAACAACAACAACAGCAGCAACAACAACAACAACCAGTTCAATTCAAAGCGGCAAAAAAAGGAAAAGCTGAGCACTGAGCGCACAAGCAGCGGCAAATGTCAGTCAGCCATTGATTATGATCATCAAATTATTGAGCGCCTATGGACGAGGCTCCGTCTCTGACTCCGTGTCCGTCTCTGACTCTGACTCCGAGTCTGACTGGGATTGGGCACAATACGCCCCCTTCCGCAACAAATGCTGCCAGGCTGTCGCTGCTGCTACCGCTGCTGCTGCTGCTGATGAAGACTTACTTACAACAAGAAATCTATATACATATATATATATAGATATATATACACTAAAAAAAAAAAAAAAAACTGCTGACACAATCGCAGCAATTAAATCGTATGACGCGGCGGCAATGCCAATGCAATCGAAGTCAATCGAAGACGACCAAAGAGACATGGCCAAGACAGAGACAGCGGGTGTGAGAGGTGAGGGAGACGGCATCGCCGCTCTTGAGGAGCGGATCTCGACAGCGATAAACGATTTTGGTTGCATCTTTACAACCTTAACAGGTGAGAAAATGGGTTTAACTTCAACTGCAGCAGAATATATATATAAATATATGTTTATGTGTGTGTGTTGTGTGTGTGTGTGTGTGTGTGTGTGTGTTCATTCATAAGTCCTGCTTCAATTGTCCAGCTTGTTTGGGCACTCTTTGGCGCTATGACTGGCCATAAATGAAATGCTCAGCAGCCAGGCAATTGCTGAGCAAGGGGCAAGGGGTAAGGGGTAAGGTTCAGGCGAGGCAACCAATGTTGGTTGTTGAAAAGATCAGATCACTCAGTTCGGTCTCGTTTCATACGCTCCAATGGACCATTTATTTGAAACAACACAGCAAGATCTGCATGGCCGATGAGCTCTTTTTTCCAAGTTCCCGTTGATAATTTCACCAATCAATTGAACTCAACTTCCGTTTTGATTGCGTGTCAGCGATAAAAATTGATTTTAGTAGTTTTTTTTTTATTTTTAAGTGGAGAATTTTTGTTTTGCGAGGTCGAATTTTTATATGATTTTGGTGAGCTGATTGCTCAATCATTCGCTCTTTAATATATTTCACTAAATAAGATTTACGAGTGGTTTTAGAAAATAGCCATTGATATATAAAATATTAATTTTACTTTCCTATTTTTAATTCTTAAAAACTAAAACACTTACTTTTAATTATCAGTGTTGTTCGGTCTTATTTTATTTTATTCCCGTTAAATACTTAAGTTTATTTTAAGTTTGTAAATACATTAAAATAAATTATGTAATTAAAATCAAATTTCTCCAACTTTTGCAAGCTAAGATGATTTTTATGACAAGTGTTTCACTCTCATATTGATTTTAATTAATTATTAAAAGTGTTTACAGACAGCATAGCTTTAATTATTTTCATTCCTAATTATTGAGCAAAATACGCAGTAAGAAAATTTGGATTGGGATAGTCTAACTTGGAGTCAAGAGTCCATGAGCCAGTTGCTTCAAAAAAAAGTTTCCACGCTTCGCAAGGCTGGCGGCAAATTGGCGGCAATTTATTAATTCACAAAAACCAAAATGGCCTGGCACAACAAAACAAAAAAAAACAATCAAAACATTCAAATGGAAATGAAAATGGAAAATAGACAAAACGCAAATCCTATTTGTCAATTTATTTGCGCAAGTATGCGTGCAACGGGCAACGCGCAACGCGCAACGAGCAACGAGCAACAACAACAAACAAACAAATTGTCAATTGCTTAAGCAAATTGCGCATAATTGACTTTTTTTTACCCAATTGCTCAACGGGCATTGTTCAGCTTCTACACGGAGGCCGTAGTTATGGCTATTATAGGCTATAGTAGAGATTCCCGCTTAGAACCAGCAACCGAAGCTGGTGCCACTGCCGCTGCCACTGCCCCTGACGCCACCGTCACGGGCCTGGCCCATAAAACTGTCCGCGGCAATGATTTAATTTCCCAAATATGTTTTGGGGGCATAAATCTTAAATTTAGCTGGGCAGCCTGCCACAAGTGTCAACAGACATTGTAGGTGGGCTCAAAGGAATCGTTGCCGCCACAGCAGGTTGCATTAGATGGGAATGTGGCACCTTTTTACATCTTTTATGGTTTGTTTTCGCTGCCGCTCATTAGTTGGTCCACAAAAGGACCAGACTAGACCAGACAGTGCTGGAGAAAGAGATAGAAAGAGAGAGAGAGACAGTGATAGAGACAATGTACTCTTGTGGCTGGCAGCCACACCTACAGATTTGTGGCTGTGTCGCATTGTGTGTTAAGAGGCACTAACAATTATGGCCCTTTTGTTGCTCAATCTGCCGCAACACTTGTGCGGCATTGTCCTGTTTCATAATTTCCGCCTAAAAGGATTTCACAGTTCACAGGCATTATGAATGCTATATATATAAATATGTGTGTATGTGTGTGTGTGTGTGTGCTCTGTGTGTGGTGTCCATAGATAATCCCATTGGCATTATAATGAGCCGCTTTATGTAACTCTAAGCACTTATGTCATTGCCAAAGCCACACAGTGCTGGCCAACTTGTTCTTCTCTGGCCAAAAACACGCAAGAGTCTGTCAAATGCCAACTGGAGAGGGGGGGGGGGGGTCTGAAAGTGTCGCCATGTTGGCGTATTTGAAACGGAAGCGTTACCCAAAATACAAAAAAAAAAACCAAAAAGAAACACTTTTTGCTTTTTGAGCCAAGTCAACAAATATATAAAAAACACACACACACACACATGGCGTGTTGCGTGGCGGCAAAATTGGCCCCTATCATTATAGCTGTCGTCTTAGCTACAATTTTTTTTTTTTGTATTTTTTTGATTTTCGAATTGGGCAGCAACTTTGTCTGGCGGATGCGCTTCCAGACGCCGCTAGACACCAGCCCAGCAGCTCAGCAGCGACGCTCTCTCACAGATTTCTAGGCCCAAACAACAAAAAGATGTTGCATGTAGTTTTTGGTATTCTTTTTTTTTTTTTTTGTTTCGAGTGGGGGTTACTCAAAAAGAAAAAAAAATTGATTTACGACTTCCGCTGGTAATGAAAATTCACTTTAAGCCATTTTTTGAGCTACTTCATTTTGTTGCTCTCGGACCACTCGAATTTCAGTTATTAGTTTTATAGACTCATTTAAGGCGATTATTTAGCAATTTTTAACGTTTGCCATACAAAAATTTATGACAACAATGGAACATTCTGTGAAGGTGCCTGTGCGGGTGGGGGTGGTGATGGGGGCGGCTCCTTGACTGGGGAGGTAGAAGTTTGCGAAGTTTGCAGATTTCAGGCAGCATCTCCAGCGCCAGCTCAGCGGCTCCAGTTAGTGGCGAAATTTATGGGGCAGAAAGTGAATCATTTAAGTTAATGACTTTCAAACGTGTTTTGGCCGTTGTTGCTTTTTGATGCCTGATTGACTTGGCCACGTTTTCTCAACCAACAGGCAGAATCTTCGAAAGCATCTGCAGCTGGATGATGCTGTTGCTCTTGCTCTTGCTCTTGCTGTTGACGCACTGGCCAAGACAAGTAGCTCAGTGATTGATAATCCGTTGATTGAATTATGAGCGCAACTCTAATTTGGCCAGACTTTGTTCTGCCTGCCTGTGTGTGTGTATGTGTGTGTGTGTGTTGGTGTGTCTGCCTAGAGTCTAGGCAACATTAGTTTGTGCCGTCTAAATGTTGGCCCGATCAATTCGGCTTTGAGCCCCTTGGCACTTTTGGCGGCAATTCAAACTAAGACCTAACCAAGTCCAACAAATTGGCAAATTAGCTTTTGGCAGTCGGCACAACTTGAAACGTCAAAACGTTGCCGGCCAAAAGGGCTGCTCTTGCTTGTTGGTATTGTTGATATGCTCTAACAAAAGGTATAACAATTTTTAATCATCCTAACTATAAATTAATAATCGAATTTTGTATAAAAATAAATGATACTTAAAGGCAATTAATATATAAAAATTATATAAAATATCTTTCAAATAGTTCTAATACAAAAAAATCTGCCAAATAATTGGCAGTCTTAAGGAGTTAACAAATTTTATAAACCTAAGCCAAATATATTCTTTCCATCTTTTTAGCCATCTGTTTCTTAGTCAATTCTGCAACTAAATGAATTCGCATCATTCTTTAACTAATTTGGGAAATTTGGGCTAACAATTGTTGCTGTTGTAAATATTTTTACTAAATACAACAAATAATAAATATGTAATCAATTTTTTCCTAGACTGAAACACATATTTATAACTGCAAATTATTAATATTAAAAAAGTCTGTTTAATGATGAAATCATCTTATCCAGGTCGACTTGTTAATTAACTGAATTAAAAGTTATATTCTTAATTTGGAATTTAAATGTGATGAATGCTGAGTCATGAGCAGTAATACACATTTACCACAAGAAGATTTAGTGTTAAAATACTGCATTAAAATTGTTTTTCAAATTCTAAATTTTTCGTTAATTGAACTAAACTAATTTTTAAAAGTCTCTATACGAATAATATTTAAATTTTGTACAAAATGCATGTCAAATTTCTATCTTTATATCATTATTAATCTAGTAACTTAGTAGCTAACTGTGATGAATAAATGAATATCAAAATGGAAAAATCTGACGAAGATTGAGTTCTTGCCAAGCTAAAAGACACATCTGCATATAAATGATATATGTGTCCAAAGAGTATTCAATTCTCGGCAGCTCAAAGATATCTGCTTATTTTTTATTGTTGATGTTTTTGTTGTTTTTTTTTTTATTGTTGTTGCTCTTATGACGGATGAGCGGCTCCACGTCTGCGTCTGTTCCTGAGCATGTCTATGCGTGCCAAAATGCCAATGGCGTTTTAATTTGAAGTCACATTTGGCCATCAGCTGCTGCTGCTGCTTTAACTGTCTTGTTTTTTGTATTATTTTATTTAACATTTATGAGCTGCCGCAATATATATATATAATATATTTCTTTTATAATTTTCAAGTTTGGAACAGCAGTTTTTTGTTGCTGCTTTTATTCGTTTATTTGGCTTTTCCGGGAGAACGAGAAACCAAAAGGCAAAGTTGTTCAAATTTTGAGACTGCATTTTCGACACTTGTTGCACAGCCTACCTGCTGGCCAAGTTAAGCAAAACTGGATTAAGTCCCTTTTTCTTTCTTGTATTTTATTTTATTTTATATTTTTGTGTTTTTGCCGGACGGTAATCCGCCTTCGTGTAATTGCGCGCAGACATGGCGCCAGTCAGTCAAGGGCTGCCATTGTCATTGGCATTGTACCGGCTAATAGGATCAGCAATGCTCTCTCTCTCTATCCTGATCCTGGCGTGAAATCCGCAAATGTTGTTTACCTTTTGCAAAAAGGGGTGCGCACAGCCAGCCCAATGCCCTCAGTTCAGGCGTCAAGTGCAGTTACCAATTCCCTCTTTCTATCTCTGTGTGTGTATGTGTGTGTTTGTTTTGGCCAACTGCTGATTGTTGCCTTTGTTTTTACAATGCCAGCTCGAGCGACACCCACAGCAGCAGCAACAGCTTGAACTTTTTGCTTATATTTGTACTTATTCTTGTTTTTATTTTTGGTTCAGATGCTGTTGCTGCTGCTGCTGCTGCTGCTGCTGTCTGTGCCGTTGCTTCTTCTTCTGCGTCTGCGTCTGCCTCGTCTTCATCTTCAGCATCATCTTGTTCTTGGCCATGAGTCAACAAAAAAAGTTCGCATCGATGGGAAAATTGTGCAAACAATAAACCGCAGAAAACAGGCACATCGAAAGCTCTCAAGCCAAATCAAGATATAACCGACAAAGCACAAACACACATGCATATAAATATATGTTTTGTATCTATACACACACACACACACACACACATGTATCTACATCTACCCTATAGCCATTATTATATTTCACTCGATAGCAATTATTGCTACCGTTTAATTCTCCGCATTACGATTTTGTGGGACGCCGTCGATGATTTTTCACACGCATTTGTCTGCCGCTGTAACTCCGTTGCCCTCGCACCGCCTCCGCCCCCACGACCTGCTCCCGACTCCAGTAACACCTCCGCCTGGCCACAGTTGGCAACTCAGTGGCATAGGCTGTGAATGCAGCCACGTGGCTAATGCATCGCAAATATTTAACGCAGACTTCCCAAAGACACTTGGTACAGAATTCCCAATTTGCATTAAAGTTTCATTGATTCCTACACTACCCCAAAATGAAACTTAGTCTTTACGGCTTTTGCTAAAACACTTGCCCGCATTTTTGAACTCAATCAACTTTGCGCCATAATTTGCATATACAACTTATTTTCAAACGCGCCAAACTACAATCGATTCTCCTATATTATTCGTCTAGCCGGAAGGTAATACTCGCACCTGTCCAAGCCTGCAATCATTTCCAGCAGCTGCTTGGGCTACGCATACATAAAAGAAACCCCAGAGAAAACCACTGCAATATGCACTAAATAAAGCATAAGTGTGGATTCCATATAAGCCTAGCAGCAAAGGTTGTTTTAAATGTAAATTATTTATATAGAAATATATATTTACGCAAGATATAATTAGTATTGCAAATAAATGTAATATCAGATTATTCGCAGGAATATTTCTTTTTATAGATTAGATCTGTAAAGTCACCATTATATTTACTTTTAATTTCATCTTTAAAATAATTATATTTTTAAATATGAGAATAAACAGTATTTATTTAAGCGTTTTCATTCTAGTCTAGGCGACATATCTTAATTCACTTTTTAATTATATATAATGAGACTCTACATATTTAAGTAAATCTTTAACTTCGATGAATATTTATAAAGTCCAGCCTGGTGTTTTTAAAAGTTCCCCTATAATAAATACTTAATTTATTCTATAATTTATTTCTCTACATACAGTTATATATTGAATAGTAATCAGGCTTATATACAAATCATTTAATCTAATTTTGTTTATTTTATGTTAATATTTTATTATAATCAAATGACAAATAATTATGCACATCTTACGCCCAATGCTCTGTACAAATGCTCTCGAGCTATTTTCTTTTAATACTTTGCTCACTTCTGTGGATAAAAAATGTTTTCATTTACATTTGTCGAGTCATCTCGGGTGCTAAATAAAAAGTGCAACCAACTCGCGGTCGCAGGTAATTACCTGTGCGAACTTTATAACTAGTAGACAAGAAGAAGAAGATATATATGTGAACCAGGAGCCCGGCAGTGTTACAGTAAACACTTGCCGTAAGTTGACTATCAACTGGTTACTGGTTACTGGTTAACTGAACTGACATTTTCACCTTGTTAATTATGCGCACGGTCATGCAAATCGAAGTGGCTAAATGAAGTGTCCACTCAAAGTTGCATTGTCAGCGATGTCGAGCATTGGACGCTGGACTACGCGACGTCCATGATGATCTCTTAATTGCATAGCATGAGTGAAAACTGCCAACTGGAGATGCTCTGCCCTGCAGCCAGCTCTGACTCCAACCTCAGCAGATGCCTCGTACGTGCAAGTGATGGACGGGCAGCTGAATTTACGCAGGCGTTGCCAATAGATGGATAGACCTACTTGAGTGAACGCCATTGCCAAAAATTGCTGACCAGTCTGAACCGATCCCGACCCAGGTGACAGGTGTATATATAGCGATTACGATATGTGTGAGTTCAGCTGTAGACAGCGTAGTTGTTGGCGTTGGCAGCTATCAAGTACTGCAGCAGTCCATTATGCATCAGCCATGATAGTCGCTGGTTACTCAGCGACATGTCCACACACAACGATCATATTCACAACAAAATATGCAGCATCTGCACCAAAGCCATCCAATCCATGCCTAAGCACATCCTTATCAGCCAATAAACGCGTGGATCCAGACAACATACTATAGTAAAAGTTGGAGCATCCTCAGCAGTACCAATGGTCGACTGTAAGTTGGGTGTATGAAGTCTGCTAGGATCCATGACATAGGCTTTTCCATCACTCAAATTGGCGGCGCATCCACCACCCAATTCCATAAATCCTGTTGCATTAGCAAAAAATCTCTGAGATAAATAGCTGACCAGCCATCAACTCTATATTAATTCTCAATTTCCTATTTCCGTTTATCTGAGTAATGTAATTATTACAAATATTATGGAAATACGCTTATAACTCATCAGATTATCTTGATCTGAACTCAGCAAGTTATAAAGTTACTTGATACTACATTTCATTCTCTATATACAGAAAGATATCAATCTTAAATAACTCTATTCGTGTTAGTTGCAACTAATTTGTGTTTGTCTTAACTACTATAAAATAAAATTAAAAGTAAACCGATTGTGTAATTCGAATTATAAATAACACACACATTCAATGAGTAAATCGTAGTCAATAAAATCTTGTTCATACATGATTTTATCTTTAGACCTAATATTTCAATCATAACTTTCATTAATATAGCTTCAAAAACTAATTTGCATAGAAATAAATAAAAGTGAGCAGCATTTAAGTCTGAGCGCCCAAAATTAAAGAGCTCAAATATTTCGTTACGTGCGGTGAAATGATGAGCTCAATTTTATGCTGAACTTTCGTCAAGTGTGGAGCTGTTTTTACAAAACCGTTGCACAACAGCTCCAATTCCATATGACAGTTTTGAAAGTCTGGCAGTTTTCATTCAAACGATTTTATTAAGGATTGTTGATAGGGTTACAGATGCAGTAGATCCTAATGCTTTTCCTATTATGTACCGCATTAGAAGAGACAATTATCGTATATATATAGTTTTTGTCAATATCACAAGTCAGCATATGAGAAACTCGCGACTTTGAATTTTATTTTAAACCAATTTTATAACTATAATTACGTTCTTTTATTTTAAATTTGGTATTCCATATCGGTGATTAGCAATAGTGTCTGCGTGTGGGCTTAAATCGTCCATATTCTCCATACTCAGTAAGTGGTACTTTCGCACCTCTGTTCACCACATTGGTACTTTCCTCTTTCTCTGTCTCATCTACTTTTAAGGCCTCGGACTTGCTGTAGCAATGCTTTCCATTCAGCCGTCGACGACGTGCATATTTCATAAATGCCTCCTGGCCATACTGGTGATAGCTATCGCAGTAGATCTGAGCCACACGATTAAAGTCGATGTTTTGCCTTCCCGGATACCAGCTGAAAGCCTTTTGCCAACGTTCCATCGACTCCTCATCCTTGTTGGCCACCAGGCGATGGTACTTTAGCTGATCTGTAGTTATCACATCGAGTGGCATTGCAAAAAAATTAAAAGTGATTGTTAAATATTATTTTTGTATTTTTTATTAAACAATATGAGTATACTGTTGACTTGGAAAGGCCTACCTGATGTAAAATAAATTAAGGTATAATTTAGGCTGAGTTTAAATATGAACTGCCAAGCAAAGCTCTTATATTTCGTTAAGTGTGGGACTTTAAACTCAACTTTGTCTAATACGTTCGTCAAGTGTGGAGTTATTTTAATGGAACCGTTACACAACAGTTTCACTTCCAGGCCACCAATTGGCTTATATCGATGAATGTGACTATCGATAGTATGCCACCACTGAACAGCTGATATTTTGGCGGCAATTTGTATTCAAAACAAGCTAAGTACACAATCAAAACCCAGTGATTAAAGCAAAGCCATTGAATTATGCACGACTCTATACAAGAGGTATTAAAAACGCGTTGTTTTTTAAAGGAGCGATTGCAGCGCGACTATACTAACCTGCGCGGCTACGAAGCGGAGCGTTCCAATGTCCGTCAACTGCTGCAGCGCACTGCGGAAATGAGTGAATCAAATTCGCTGCTTTTAATTGGTCCCCGTGGGGTTGGAAAAACCACAGTAAGCAAAAAATATACAAAGCAGCCTCCGATTTGCGTTCTAATACTTAATATTGTAGCTTATAAATGCCGTGCTCACTGATTTGCTGGAAAATAAAACGTTTGTGGACAACACGCTCATCGTGCACCTCGATGGAAATCTGCATACGGACGATCGGTTGGCTCTCAAATCAATTACGGTGCAAATGCGACTGGAGAATGCAGCCGATGGCAAAGTGTTTGGTTCCTTTGCCGAGAATCTGGCCTTTCTGCTGCAGTGCCTCAAGGCGGGCGATAAAAAGTCTAAAAGCGTAGTGTTCGTGCTCGAGGAATTCGATCTCTTCTGCACACATCACAATCAAACACTGCTCTACAATCTCTTCGATGTATCGCAATCGGCTCAGGCGCCAATCTGTGTTCTAGGTGTAACATGTCGTCTGGATGTCATTGAGCTACTCGAAAAACGAGTAAAATCTCGATTCTCTCATAGGTAAGATTGAATCTTTCATCATGTTTTCTTTTAATGTCGCTGCAGGACTATGAACTTTTGGGCAGCACTTAGAAACAAGTCGATATAATCATGTTCATCTTATAACCGTTCAGAGAATATTTAACTTTTGTCAAGGCAATATATCTATGCCTGTACAACTGACTGTTTTAAAATCAAACTACTCTGTCAATTTAAAAGCTATCTTGATCGGCAATTAACCTCAATTTTCTGCCCAGATTACAAGAAGTATATCTTATTTCTTCTTATAATAATACTTCTTCATACTTATTTGCAGACAAGTGTTTCTGTTTCCCAGTGCACATAAATTTGAGGAATATGCAGAACTCTTTCAGCAGCTGATGAGCATACCCAGCAGCAAAGAGCTGAAGGCGGCTGTTGATCGCATTGACAGCCTGCAGCTGCTTAAATCGGAAGCATTCACCTTTCAGCGAAATCATTTTGACGGTGTTGAGTACAATTTCGATAGCAGATATGCCGAGAACTGGAACAAACAGATTGCCAAGCTTATCAAGACACCAGCAGCAAAGAAAACTCTGCAAATGCTTTACGATTTCGATATAAGCGAGGCATTTCTAAAGACCTTTATATATCGGCTCGTGGCACAACTAAAGCCGGATGCTCCACACATTACAGGCGAGCAACTTACAACGCTGGCCTCCCAATACGAGTCTGATGATAAAGTTGAGCTGCTCTGTGGACTCTCTGTGCTTGAACTGTGTCTCATCATTGCGATAAAGCATCATTCCAACATCTACGATAGGGATCCGTTCAACTTTGAAGTCATATTTGCGCGCTTCACAAAGTTCGCCAAGGTGTCCACAACGATGCAGGGAGTGGAGCGTGCTATTGTACTCAAAGCCTTCGAGCATTTGCGCATTGTGGAGCTCATCCTGCCGCTAACGAGCAGCGGTTTGGGCAAGCTGCAGAAGGAGTTTGAAATGCACAAAATGGCTCTGACATATGGACAGATACAGAAGGCGGTTCAACGCTATCAGGCTCTACCCACCGAGATTGCCCAGTGGGCGCAAAGTTCGTTGATCTGATGATGGCTACCATTCCTTACATTTAAACTTTATTTATTTCATTATTTAAATACACTAATCGACCAACGCCTGTAAGCTTTCTCAATTGTGGTTAGTTCTAAGTTATGCAACTGGGTCAATTGGGCTCTCGATCGATAATGCAAATACTCGAAGCAGCTGCCGCCCGCATTCGTCTAAGCAGCTAATCTCTGGCATGTGGGTCGAAGTTTTATATAAATTCCTACTATTTGCCATGTTCCTGTCACAGTTCAACGACAACATGAATTCGGTGACTATCCTGTTGTTTGCTGTGCTGCTTCTTACCGAGCTCTGCTGCCCGGGACAGGCCGATGAGAGTCCCGGCTTCTTTCTGAAGATCACCAAGAATGTGCCACGACTGGGCAAGCGTGACGAAAGTTTCACCATGAAGAATATGAAGACCATACCACGCATTGGCCGCAGCGATCAACAAGTAAGCAGGCTAAACATTTCTTGCAAGTCTATTCGAAAAATATATGTATTTCAGGGAACACTCACTCCCTTACTTGCCTGGCTGTGGAACATGAATATTAATGAGGCTCAGCCGCAATTGAGCAAGCGTCGTCTGGGCAACAGCAATGGCGGTGCCAATGTGGAGCGGGAACTGAGCGTTGTGCAGCCGGTTAACTCGAATACGCTGCTGGAGCTGTTGAATCGAAATGCTATACCCACCGAGCATGTCAAGTTTGTGCACTGGAAGGACTTTGATCATGCACTGCAGGCCGACGCGGAGTTGTATGCAAAAGTTATTCACCTGGGACGGGATCCGGATCAGCGATTGAAGCAAGATCTCAGCTTTAGCACCTATGTTCCGATCTTTGGCTCTGACGATGATGGGCAAGGAAACGATTTCATGATGTATAACAAGGACGATAGGGATTTGTATGCCACTTCAAGTCGTTTTGATGGAAACTTTATGCAATATAATCGCTTGTAAGAGTTGTATTTGCTACTTGTAAATTGCAAATATCCTATATAGATTTTGTCAAATGTCATTCTTTGTAAGTTTGTGTGCGCAATGGTTAAAATAAAGCCGAGACTTTAACAGAAATAAACTTTTTACTTCTTAAGTAGCAAATTGCATTATTATGATTAAGAAAAGCGAGAGAAGCAGCTGCCTGACAGATTGGAATGCATAAACATAACTGATTAACGGTATGCGGATGCTTTCCATATATTCGCTTGATTCGTCTTCATTTGTGTCAATAATTTGTGTTGATGACTGTTCACATCGAGCCCACAATAAGATCTTGTTAAAATGCAATTTAGGATTACAAATATTGTTTTCATAATAAATTTCAGTGCATTGACTTTGATGATTTCACTCATTGACGAATTGAAATATGAAATTGTGATCTTTATATAATTATCAATATTGCTTATTTAAAAGGTTCTGAACTGGTTTCTTTAATCCAAACACCCCAAATAACAAAGCTGTTTGTGTTTTGTTTGTAGTTTTATAGTCATTCTTTGCCTATTAATTGAGTCGATTTCACGCAAATTATAGTTCAAACAGAATCGTAAGTCCGGCTGGCGCCATTTGCTATGTATATGTTTTTATTAGATTTAATTAGCAATTGATTGTTAAACATTTCGCATTTTGTTTTGACAACATACAACAAAAGCTTATGAATTGCAATTTTTTATAAAGAAAAATCAAATATGCATATTTTTTAATTGCTTGTGCATAATATAGATAAATATATATATATATTATATATATGAAGCTCAACCGCTTTTGGTTAGGCACGAGATCAGACCTAATGTCGCGACGCCTATAGACTTGACTTTGAAATTTTTGCAATGTATTTGCTTTTGTTTAATTCAATTTCTATTTTAATTGCAAGCGTGTAGAACAAGTTTTCTCTGTGCCTGTGCGTGTATGTGTGAGTTTTGTCTAATACGAGAGATAGAGCTAGACAGAGATCACCTGTTTGCACTCTCTGCGGCTCTTCTACTGCTCACTGCTCTCAGTTGGAGCTGAGCGCATGTCTGAGCGTGGTATTTAACACATACACGATGCATCGTCTATGTGTTTGTAGGCAAAATACGAGAGCTCGACGTGACACGAGCTCATCGCCCGTTTAGCCGTGCTCAGAGCTTAAATACGTGTGCGTTGCTGACAGTTGCTTCATTTGAAGACGAGTCGCAGAAGCAGACGCAGACGCAGACAGAGCCGGCAATTTGTTTAATTGTATGTGTGACCGTGTATGTGTGTATATGTGAGGAATTTTAACTGTGGGTGTGAAACGCGAAACAAGCTTTTGCATTTTAAACTAAGACAAAACAAATAACAAAAAAAACGCCAAATCAAGTAAAACGATATTAGTATAGCTTGTTGTTAAATAAAATTTAATCAAGTGCAAAAACAAAGAGCACAATTTGAAGTTACCCCATTTGACAAAAGAAAGTTGGTTTTTTGGCTTTTGGTGTTAATTTTAAATGGGCCAAAAAGCATTTTCTAACTGAGGCAAAATAGAAAGTCTTGCAACTCGCAACAACTTTAAAGTTAACGGTGTGCAATTGACACAGGTGACCGGTTGGATCTTAGGTAATCAAGCAACCTTTGCCATAATACAACGACAACTACAACAACAACAACAAACATGACGAACGCTGCGAAACTAATCTTGGCCAGCTGCCTGATCAGCGCCGTTGTTATCCAAATGAGCTCAGCATCGGCAATACCAATTTGGGAGTTTCTGTCGCGTAACGAAAAGGCAAGTTCAAATATATATATATCAATTTATTTATGCATATGCAATTAACATAGTTTTGTCTGCAAATTGAACGTAATCACCAAGCTGGCACATCACGCTTACTCCCTACGTACGCTCCAGTTAAAATGACAATGGAGTTGTGCACTCGTCCTTGGCATTGAGAATCAGCTAAAAGTAGCACAGTTATTCGCACATTTACGTACATAATTATCAATATTTTTATGAGATCTGAATTTTGATATTTTGATAAGTTGTCAATGAGCATCATAAATACTTAGAGATGACTGAATACTCATACATATTTTCGCACATAATTAGTTGTAGTGGATGTGTGTAAAATTTAACTGCGCTTTTTGTTATATCTCTCTTATTTTGTATTGAATAATTTAATATACTGAATATGCATGGACAGCAGACATTAATGCCGAACGTCGGTGAGCGGTATTTGACTCTCATTTGCATAATTGTATCGCAGTCGTAGACAACAGCCAAATAATAGTTAACTGATTCACAATTTCAACAATGAATACTCAAGAAAATAAAAAATAATCAAACAAGAGAAGCTGTTGCCACTTTACTACAGTTTTGTATTCACATATTTGATATGAATAAGTCAGTTGAAGAACATGGGTGTTTGCCATCCTTGGCATAAATATGAAAATCAGAGACCTGAACTTGACATTGTCAACTTTAGCAATAAAAACATTTCTGTAAAGCATTGTCTGAAACGTTTTCAATCCTTCGGAAGCGTGCATACAATTCAAAATATTTTGCGTTTTATTAAATACGGGCTGAGCTAATCTAGATTTTTTAGTTAGCTCTTATCGATTGGTATTTGCGACCGAGCCTACTATTTGTTGTTGAAGTGTTTGCATGTTGCAAATACATTTCTATATATGTACGAGTATGTCTATAGACACACACAAACAGGCTTCGTTTAATGACTGTTTCTTCAGAAAAGCTCGAGACTTTTGTGGAAGACTCCAAGAAGCTGAAATTTAGAAAGGCCATTGACCAGAAACTTGAAGTAAGTTAACGTAAATTACGCAAAAGCTTAAATAAAATAAGTATATAAGAAATATATTTATTTATATTTGACTGGCCTGTAACAGAGTTTATTAAGAGTCTGCTTATATAACAAAAATAATAAAGAGGCTATAATTCTTAATTTCAGAATTTGTTTTGAATACTCTGTGATTTTTTTACGGAACAATGTTAAATTGAGAAAAGAGATTTCACCTTAAATGAGATGTATAAATAATTTAATTACACAATAAGAGAAGACAGTGGACCAAAATAAATATTCTTCAATTATCTATGGAATATAAAATAGGTCTTTTTAGACTAAATATGTAACGTTAAATAGATAAAAAAAAAAGATATAAGAGTTACCCTACCCCTCTAACTTTTCACCGACTCTTTTGAAGCAATTTGAACGCTGCCATAAACGGCAGCAAACATTTCCCAGCATAATGAAAAGCAATTATCAAATGTGAACAATAAAACCAAATAAGCTGAACTGCAGCCAGCGGAGTGTAACGATGACAACAAGACAAATCGCTAAATTTCGTTTATGATAAACAAAACAAAAAAAAAAAGAAAAAACAACAGCTATTTTCATTTACATGTACAATTACTTTAGACTGCAACGAGAGGGGATCGTACAAAATTATAAAAAAAAAAATAAATACAAACAAACCAACAAAAAAAAAAAGAAAATAAATATTTAAAAAAAAGCTTTTCACTTTTTTGCGCAACAAAGCGTGACACCAAAGGCGCCTGCGCAAAGTCTTTGGGCTTCGGGATTCGGACACCAATGTGGCATCTATTATTAATGGTGGCAGTTCGGTGCTCGTTACACGCTCGTAAACAGTTAATGAACTCTGCGGCCATTCAAAATGTTGTAAACTAAAATGTTTTACATTCACACATACTTTACATACTATAATCGAGTATTATTAATGACAGTCGAGATTCTCATTTCGTTTAGTTGACAGCCACATCCTACATATAAATGTGTGTGAATTTTGGCAGCGCATCAATTTTAGCAGAAAGCATGCGAACTGCGCCTTAAAAAAAACCCCCGAATAGCTTTGTTTTTGTTATTTTATTCTGAGCAACTTATATAATGGTTAGAAGAGAACAATAGCAGTAAAGTTGCTTTTGTAATGCGATACTGTACGTATGTATATTCCATGTGTATATGTATATATATGCATGTGTATTGTACGTCCGGTACCCGCATATACATAGATAAATGAGAAAATAATTTCCAAAAGCTAATTAATTGCAAAAGTTTGAATTCTAAAGCGTAATTCGCAAAATGAGAAGAAAAAAAAACAGAAAGTAAACATGGCAACACAAGAATGTGTTTAAAACTGCTAATTGAATGAATGAATTTATTTATACACGATTTTTACGAACTTAATTAAGGTCTATCGATACATACAGCAGGAATAGTTTTATAAATATTTATATAAATTAATTTGTTTTTTTTTTCAGGGCATTGTATTGTCCAGCTATGTTAGATTGCGGCACCCTTGTTTTTAATTAAATTTAGTTTACCGTTGCCCGCATGCTTCATCGAGTCTCTATCGCTTTCGATTTTCGATTGCAAAAACAAGCAGACAGTCCAATGATTAAACAATGTTATTGTTGTTTTTCATTTAACAGTTTTTGTTTTTATTTTTATTTATTTTGCTTTTTGCCCTTAATGCTTAGGGGCAAACGCGTTTGGCCGGTTTTGTCCCGAACTTCAATAAATAAATTATGTTCGCATTACATTTTTACGTAAAAACACATAAATATCTTTATATATAAGCACAAATGCAGCATCGTCATCATTATATTATTATGAACGCTGAACTTATCCAATGGTAGTGGCAATCACGTTGAGCAGGTCTGTGCATGTATTTATATATATCTTTTTTTTTTTGGGCTCTGTGCCACAAACGTCGTTTCTCTTTAAGTTTTGTTGAAATTTTTACCCTTTTTATTGGTTTTTTTTTTTTACTTTTTTGTCGATCGACGTGTACTGCGCAGATCAGCAGGTTATTGAACCAGACATAACATAATATTGTATAGCAAGAAAAAAAATACTTGGCTTTTCATAAGACGTTAGTTCCGGGCTTGCACCAAAATGTCGACAATTTATGATTTAATAATTAGAATCGTTGTTTACTTTGACTTTTTTACAAAAACTTGGAATATTCCCAAGCTGCCATCCATTATACTGATTAGCAAGCAAAAATTTTGTAGTATTTTTAGAATAACTCATTAGCGTGATTAATAATTTTAAGGTCAAGTACGATTCTTACAAAATTGCTCAACAGTTTTACATTTCTCAGCTTTCCCACACAAAATCATATTAACATATATGCATTATAAAATTTCAATTATAAATCGGATTGTGTTTGTTTTTTTTAATTAATTGTAATTGATGTCAGGTTGTTAATCATTTAGAGAGCTGCTAATAAATTACAATAAGCCAGACAATCGGCATGTGCGATCTCAGTTATTTGCCGGCTTTAATAAAGCTAAGATCTGCTAACCATACATACATATACAAAATTAAGTATGTGACTTTGACAACACCCGCCATAAATTAATGTAGTGCTTAATTTTTGCCACACATTTTTTTTTTATTCTGGCTAAATATTTGTGTCAGGGACTGGACCATAAAAAAGGCTTACCAATCAGATAACGTATATATTATATTTAGTTTGCTGACAAACATATGTAGACTTTTTTTGTACAAATATACAAATATACATACATACGGCCTACACGTACAAATATCATCAATTTGTACAAATGTGCTGAGTAAATTGAGTAATTTGTGTTGCACACGAATTGCTTTACAATACAAACAACATTTGGTATAAGAGTAGTAGCTGTGTGTACATATATTTTTTTGGTCTCAAATTGCATTTTACAGTTTGTACACGTTTTGTGGTCAATAAACATATGCGCCACAGGTTGTTGCCATTGTTGTTGGGGGCTTAACGGTAATTTGTAATTTGAGACAGCGTTTTGTGTATATCGGGCATGATCGTTATGCAAACAGCGTTAAATTGTAAAACTCACAGCCGGAGCCAAGAAGTAAAGTCGAAGTGCAATTGAAAACCAAATGCAAATCTAACCAGATCAAGGTGCGATGTATAATCGAACCGAAGACATTTATATACAAATATATACCATATATTAATGTATGTATGACACACAAAATTTCTACAGACTGCTAAATACTTTCTTTGTTTGCATTTAAAATTCGCAATAAAGAAGAAATGCCGGATTTGGGAATTTCTGCATTTGATTATCATAAAAGTGTCGCCTTTGATTAGCATGGCTGTCGCGTAGCTTTACGCCAGCGCATCTTCAGCATGTGTCATCCGGCGTAGAATGTTCTGTCGTAAAAACAAAAGCAACAGTTGAAAACAACGCTTCGCTGAGCACAAAGAATGGCAGCAAATTAAACACAAATAGCAGATAGATAGACTTGGGGCATGCGCTGCTTTGGCTGCTGAACCGTAGAGAAAACAAAAAACAAAAACAAAACTGGGGCACAGTTGCGGGCACAACCCTTCGGCCCCACTCCCCCCACATTAGACGTCCACTCCCATTTTTAGCAGATTGCTCAACGCGACACACTTTTGAAATGCATTTCATTTGAGCGCATCACTCACACGCACTGTTGCCGCTGTTGGTTGCCTAACACTGTCTCTAATCTATCTCTAATTTCGCCCGTCTCTCTATTTTTCAATCTCTTTCTCGGTTTCCTACAGATGTCTTACCTTTACTCGACGTTTGCTCAGCTGGTTAGCGTGCACTGCAAGACGACAGTGGGCGGCGGCCTGCCAGTGAATCAATGCAAGCACAATCTGCTCAGCTATGGCTATGAGAAATTGCAGACATTCTCAGGTGCGCAACTGGAAGCACTCGATCCATATCAGCGCGATGCCAATGAGCTCAGTAAGTATTGCACATATTCACATTGTGCACACACCTATGTTTATGACTAGCAATCCCAGCCCTAGAAAGCAGAAGCGTGGGAATCCACTATTAACTTCCGCATGCGATAATCCACTGATGCACTAGCATCAGCAAGCGGAACGTGTTTTCAGCTTTTAACCCATATGAGTGCATATAGGCGATAAGAGTACGTGATTTTTATTGCTTATCATCTCTTTCCGCAGTCTGGTCATCGATTATGCGGGACCATCCCAGCGCAACGCTGATAACCACACGCAAACCAACGCAGCCAGTGCCGACACCACCAGCCTCCTCGCTTATCATACTCGCCCATCAGCAGCAGCAAGAAAATCCGATATTCGAGAGCGCCAGCGAGCATAAGCACAATTATGCTATGGACATGGACATGGCCTATGGCTATGGTAGCGAACAGACACCGGCAGCAGCAGCTCATCAATCGAGTGATTCGCCCGTTGCCGCCGCGCTCAGTGCGGAGCCACCGCAAAGGTATCTAAGTGGACCGCTGGTGATGCGCCTGCGTCCAGATGGCACCCCTGTCGAAGAGGATAAGCATCGGCCGCTGCCCCGTGACGATGATCTGGAAACATATCGGCTGTCCAACAGCGACAATCTGCCGCGTCCCAACAGACACCGCAAGATAGCCACGATCAGTGCACTGAAGCAACAACACTTTGCGGCCATTGCACTGCAGCGTGAGCTGCAGCCACCTCATCTGCAACAGGTGCGACGCCAATACCGCCAGACGCAGTCGCAGCCGTTGATCAGCGCCGGATATTATTATGGCAAGGGGCAGGCGTAAGCTGTCCAATGGGTTCCATATTTACTCTTCACTAGATCCTAGTTAGATTTAAGCATAATGATTGAGTGTGTCGTATGCCTAAAAGTAAGATTGAATGGAAGAGAGTTTTGAATGTGATATTTTTGGTCGTGCATGAATAATCTTTTTGTTTAATTGTGTAAATGGTTTCGATGCACTTGAGCTTTAATTTAATTTTGTATATTTACAATTTATACAACAACGTTTAAGTTTTCTATAATTTTATTTATTTGTGTGCACTAGCTTTAAGTTTAAATAGAGATTCTTATAAAATAAAATACATATTTCATATTTTTATTTGAAAAGTTATATTTAAACCGAGTAAAATTTGATTATATTTGCATATGGATGATAATGCAATTAAAGTGGCAATAAAGAAATCATTTTCACTTGTACATATACGGAATCCAGTTCCTCGATTTGAGTAGTCAACACGCAATCGCCTCATTAACCTATATTATATAAATAAATATGCATGGAAGTGAGAGTAATTTGAAGCGAACAATGGAAATAATCAATATAAGACAAAAAAAAAATCCGGTTCTAAATCCATTTAAAATCCTTAATGTCAATTCTGACAGACCAGCAATTAAAATTAAATTTGGAAATTACAATCCCATGTAATTTGATTTAACTGGCTTATCCGGTTTCCCCATGGCTTTGTTTCAAGTGCATATCAACATAAATAATCAAAATAATTGGTGGAAAAAGGCTTGTTATTAATATTTTACATATAAGTAATAATGTCTGTTCGTATTTGTTCAGATTAAGAAGCCAAGTTATGTCCGCTTAATGTATACAAATATAAATTGGAATGAAGGCGCGTTCAAATGCTAACGGCCGGCCATGTTCGAGCAGTGTTGTATAATGACACTAACATCCTCCTTTTCTGTGCGTTACTTAAATATCGCTAAGGAAAACAGCTGTTAGTGAATTTCAATCTGGGCACACTTACGGAGAGACCACTAAATGAACAAATATAATAATAATTAATTTAACACTCACGCGAAAAGCCCCGAAAAAAAGGTAAACAAATATAGATTAATCAATGGCCGGTATAGACAAAACAACAGATATGGTTTGCACATCAATTTATATGAGTAATACTAACAATATTTCGAATGACGCAGCAAACGGGGAAGCCTAAAAATTATTTCTTAAATGATTCACAATTCGAAAGATAGAAAGACAAATACTTACACATATATTTATATGCATGAGTGGGCGAATGTAAATACATCGAAGCAAACAAAAATGAGGACAAGTCGGATATATAGTTGAGCGACTATCGATAAGTCTGCGACCTTTGTTTTTTTTATAAGAATCATTTCAATTTAAATATATTACGGGGATTCCCGAAATAAATCTGCTCCACAACACTGGAGGGGTAAGTGATTGTGTAGTAATTGTTTTTTTTTCTATAGTAACAGAACTGACAGCAGTCGATGCGCCATGTCTGACGAAGAGTCGTTCGTTATTTTGGGCAGTTCGCCTTTGTCTTCGCTCCGCTCTCATGGTAACTCTCTTCGTCATGACGAACTGCAGAAGAAAGAATATGGAAGCGTGGAACACGGTCCGACGGTTCAAAATAATGTGGATTTGCCAGCCAGTCTGGGTCCCCTGAGCGCTTTATCGGAGGAGACTAAATCTACAGAGGGTAGTCTACCCACAACATTGCCCTCTCAGCAAACTTCTTTGGCTGCTAGTTTCCTTATGGGCGACGTCAAGGCCGATGTACTTAAGGTATGCATAAAACATATATATATAATACATAACACAATTGGTTATTGTGATTATTATTCCTAGCAGAACAGCGTTTACTCACAGTTTCCCAGCCTTTGTTCGATGCAAGCCTGTGCTGAGGATGTCGTTAAGCTACAGACAATGATGACCGAGTATATAGGCTTAAAACGTAAGTTCAGTGTTAATCGGCTTGTGCTTTATAAAAGTGCTTATCTGTTTTAATCAAGACAACCTATGTAATGTAATATAAGAAACTTTAAGACAAATTCTTATCTAAATGATGTAATTTTATTAATTACAAACTTAAGTTATTCTCTTCTTAGCTTTTATATATGAAGAAATGTCCTCCTACCAACATTATTATTATCTCTCTATGTAGAAACATTGGATAAGGTCAACCATACGATGCAGGAGTATTATAAAATAACACAGCAATGGCGACAGGAAGCAGCTGTCCGAGAGCAAGAATATCAAAAGCAACTACAGCAATGTGAGATGAAAATTGAAAAGTTTACCTTGGAAAATCAGCAACTTAAAAAGGAGCTCGAGACAAACTTGGAGCAAATACGTCTGGTTGAAGACTTACATCAGAAGGAGCACGATGATCTTAGGCAAAGTGTGTCAGAGAAATCATCTCTAATTAATAATATGCGTGTTCAAATTGACAAGCTGCAACAGCACCAGGTGGTAAGTCTTATTAGTTAAAGTTATTTGATAATTGTCAATCGTATCCCTCTGTTATATGGCCACTAAAGGCACGATAACAAAACAGCTTTAAATGCAATACAATATGTGTAGTTTTAATTAATTGTAATCTTAATCATAGAGTAAATAATTTCGATATTAACAGCCTTCTTATGATTTTGTGCCTGAAGTTGACATTTTGAAACCCGAAACCAAAGTAATCCACGAAGAACATGAAAGTCAACTAAAGGATCTGCAGAGACAGGTGTCTCAATTACTAGCTGAAAATCTAGAAATCAAAGACATGGTTTGTACAATGTATATAAATCTAACAAAATGATATAAATAATCTACTCAATTACAGAAGAAAACCTATGTCGACGAAATAAACTGTCTTAAGGTAAACTTGACCTGCGCAGAAGAGCTAATAAATTCAATGCGTGCCGATGTCAATGTGCTAAAAGCAAATGATGTACAAAAAGATGAGGAGATTGCATATTTGAAAACCCAGATTGATATATATCGACATGATTTCGAAATGGAGCGCGCTGATCGAGAAAAGTATGCAGGTGAAAAGGAGCAATATCTGGGGGATCTGCGTGCGTTACAGCGTCGCAATCAAGAATTAATTGAAAGATTAGCTGAGGTGCACAAATCCAAAAAGTTCAGCCATACAGCAATAGGCGCCGTTCAAAGCAGTCTGCGAGCAGAGCAGCGTCCAGTAAGAGTATGCAATCAAAGACAAGGCAGATACATTTAAATAATTGCATTGGTTTCTTATTTCATTCCTAGGTTTTAGATCCAACTGGATTAGCAGCCACGACATCGGATTCCTCTTTGCGCTGTCCCATTTGCTCAAAGTCGTTTAACTCATTGTCTGTTCTGCAAAGTCATGTTAATGATTGCTTAGACAAGCCGACAAATTCATTGTTTTAAAATATATATATTTAATATGTTGCTTATTTTAAGTACGAAAAACAGGTTAAATGTAGTCCAATACATCTTACAATACACACACATATTACAAGATTAAAACTTTTTGAAATCGAATTAAAGTTTGCTTTGTACAAAAGGCAGTTCCAAAGACCAGACGCGACACACATCTTGATTAGCGACAAGGTTGTTTAGCACCTTAATATCTAGAACTCAATGAAATCGAAAAAATATAGTAAACTTATTAAAATAGTTGACGAATTGTAAAACTCACCACTTGTTTTTGCAAATTCCTGTAATGTTTGGCGTATATCAAATGTGGGTATGGCAGTATTTATGTTAGGATACACAATGTCCTCATGTTTAATGTTCGAGACGCAAACACCGAGAATGCTGCCGTTTTGGTCAAACATTGGTCCTCCGCTCTGACCGGCCTGTACGCTGCCGTCGGACATTATGGCGCCCTGATCACATTTTATAATGCGTCCTTGGAATATGGACGGGTTAAAGTCGTACTTTAAGTTAAAGTTTACATAGTATGGAAAACCAGCATTGTATACAGTCTGACCCAAGGTAGCCCGATGGCGTGCCATCCGTACACAATAATGCTCTGATATATTTTCAGGAGCGGTGAGCAGGGCCAAATCGTAGGGACGATTCTCGTCCGGATTGCACCAAATTACATCTGATTTGAATTCTTGATCGATAGCACGGCAATGTACTTGTGAGTTTGGCTGCAAATATAATTACAGATGCAGACTTCTTGAAATCTTTATATAAATGTATATTTACTTGACCAACAACATGGGCACATGTTAGAATAAAACGTTTATTGCGCACTTTAATGAAAGTTCCGGTACCTTGCTGACCAGCTGATCCAATGACCACAATTGTGCGCTCCCCTTCAATTGCAAATAGAAATTGTTAATATATGCATTGTCAATAATATAATTGTTAAATACAGGCAAAATTTGATGGTTCTCGCGGTATGTTTAACATGCTAATCGGCGTGCCCAACTGTGCCATAAAATCGCGGAGTAGATAACCAAAATTGGCAGCCAAGGTCAGATTAACATTCTCTTGGTCTCGCTGGAATGATGTGCAGATAATAATGCCAATGAGCCGCCTAAAATAATTGGGTATTAATGACACTAGCACTATCATCATTATAACTCACTTACAGATTGTTGTTGAAGACGGCAGCCCCCTCGCAACCCAATGGCAGAGCATTCGATAGACCAAACAGCGAAGCACCCATTACATTGGATACCTTGCCAATGCTAATAGTCTTGTAGAAGTTCTCCAAGCCAAAGGGCGAGCACATAACCAGCACATCGTCAAGTGTGCGAATTGGCTTTAAGTAGCGCAAATAGCTGGCAATGTTCTGAAGAAAGCGCTTAAAGGATTCACGCTCCTTAAGGTTTCGCATGGTTAATACCAGAAAACTGGAACGCAGCACATTTTGCTCATCAGAGTCGGCGTTCATCAAAATCTTGTGCAAATTCCTGGACACCTCAGCAGCACAAAATATGTACAAAGGCTGTGCCGTATAGCGAGTCAATATGTGGGAGGTGGAATTCTGTTGGGCACTGCGATCTGTTAGTGGCCGGCGTTGTCGATCAAAGGTCACCAAATAATTAAAAGTGCGCAGCAGTTTACCCTCGGCACAGTTTTCATCCTGAGCATCGACCAACTTGCACTGCTGCAAGCTCTGTATAATTTTTTCTCCGTCTCCTTCTAGACGAATATGGGTCTGCAATATGTTGCTGGAACTTATTATGATTTCATTGTTGATTATTATTGCCGATTGCTTTATTGACTGCTTTGCTGATTGATTTGTCACTTCAAGCAGCGCATGGCGTATTTTCAGGAGCATTGTCAAGCAATAAGGCAAACCGTTGCCATCACATACAGAAAGAAGTTAAACACTCAGTGTTTAAATATTTCTTTGTTTTGAAATACACATATAAAAAACAATCACACACACAGTAAATGTTAAGTAAAAAAAAGGTTGCGTACGAAAGAGCATTCCATGCGTGACGTCATAAGTTTGTGATCAGACTACAACCTTATATCGCAAGACACTATAAAACAGCTGATGCTTGTCAGCTGTAGCCGCGGATTGCAATACTCGCCATAACCTTTTCTTTGCGTTTCTAAATTATCTGCAAGCACAATTTTGAATATATGTTGTATTTTGCATAATGTTAACAATGAGATCTAGCCTGATGCGGCAGCTGCACAGCCGCTGCACTAGTTTCAAACGCACTTTCACACACAAAAATTTGTTGGAATTGTCAGACCGCGGTTTCTTTCAGAGCATTTTTCCAGATACTGCCGGGTAACTTGTTTGGAAAACACAGTCGCATTATGTATTAAGAACAATGACGTTGCAGGCCAAAGATGAAAGAGCTATTCAGGAGATCACCTCAAACTATATACGCAGGATTTGATCCAACCGCCGACAGTCTACACGTTGGGAATTTGCTTGTGATCATGGGTCTGTTGCACTGCCAACGGGCTGGGCACAAACCCATAGCGTTAGTGGGTGGCGCCACCGGCCTAATTGGTGATCCAAGTGGGCGTAAGACGGAACGCAATCAAATGGGAGTATCAGTTATAGAGTCGAATCTGCGGGCAATTGAACTGCAGCTGCGCAAAGTGTTCAAAAACCATGAGGATTGCTTATGGGATAAGCAAAAGAACAGTTCTCCTCTCGCGCCTCTTACGTGAGTAGCATATTCATGTATTATACAATTGTAATACTATAATAATATAATATATTGTATTATCCATTTCCCATAGAATCGTTAACAATGCCGAATGGTATTCCAATCTAAATCTAATTGACTTTGTTGCCAATATGGGTCGACATTTTCGTATGGGCGCGATGTTATCTCGATCCTCCGTGCAGTCTCGCTTGGAGTCGGAGGACGGCATGAGCTTCACGGAGTTTACGTATCAGATCTTTCAAGCGTACGATTGGTTGCATTTATTGCGTAAACACAACTGCTGCTTTCAAATGGGTGGTTCCGATCAAACGGGTAACTTAATGACGGGCCATGAATTAATTAGTCGCGTTGAAGGAAATCGAGAAGTGTTTGGCATGACACTGCCGATAGTAACCAACGAAGAGGGCGACAAGTTTGGCAAATCAGCTGGAAATGCTGTATGGCTAGACGAGAAGATGACATCGCCATTTGCACTATACCAATTCTTTTTGCGCATGCCCGACTCCGAAGTGGAAAAGCTTTTAAAACTGTTCACGTTTATTCCCCTACCCGAGGTGGAAAAACTGATGCAGGAACATGGCAAGGAGCCAGAAAAACGCAAGGCGCAGACGCTGCTGGCAGAAGATGTCACCCTGCTGGTTCATGGTGGTAAATGAAATAGCTCCTTTAATTATTTGAGGTTCTTATAAATTCTTTTGGTCCACAGAACATGGCTTAAAGCAAGCAGAGCGTGTTACCAATGCGCTTTACAAAGGCAACGTTGATGGTTTGGCCGAGTTGAATTATACTGAAATTAAACAAACGTTTCAAGGTGCTGCCGTCGTCGATATACTAACCGATCCGGGCATGTCGATCCTGCAGCTAGCAATGAAGGCCAAGTGTTTTCCGACAGAAAGTGAGTTACTCTTAAACTTAACACGCTGTTGTATCAATTGTATCAATAACTTTAGCTGATGCCGTGCGTATAATCAATGCCGGTGGCTTCTATGTAAACCAGAAGCGTGTGCAGAACATCGCAGAAGTTATTACAACAGGTATACATATACTCCGTAATGGAGTCTCCCTACTACGCGTTGGCAAACGCAATTTTTACATTGTAAGATGGCAATAGACGAATATATATAATGTGATTTTATAATTTGTTTAGTTAAATGTATTTAAATAAAAAAGTTTTACTAAGTATAAGGTATAATATAGTAAAATTCTTAGTTTTTCCTAGGAGCAGGATGTTTACGCCAGCGCTTACGTAACAGCAGTTCCTTGGCCTTATCTTTTTTCAAATCCTTATCGAAGAATTTGCCACTCTTTGTAAAAGTTTTCTGTTCGTTTCGCATTTCTGCCAACTTGCGATTTTTCTGCTTCATAATGTTTTTTTTGTTGGCTGACTTCTTTTTTCCAGCCTCTGATATTTGAACTTTAATTTTTCTGCCCTGCAATTCGGTGTTGTGCAATTTAAAGCCTTGCTGGAAACCGGCCAAGTCCAACATTTCCACAAAGGCGAAGCCGCCACGTCGCTTTTTGGGGATGCGTATTGATTTAACTGTCCCTGCAACTGCAAAGTGAGACTCCAAATCATCCCTTGTAGTCTCAAAGTTCAGATTTGTCACGTACAAAACGTGCCGGTTCACCTTAGAGGCACCACGCAGTAGGCTATTTAACTGGTCACTGGTTATATGACCATCTTCGTTGGGTTCCTCCTCGGACGTAGAGGCTTCGCTGTCAGCTCCCGCCGCGTCGGCAACTTGGTCAATTTCAGGGTCGTCGTTTTCATCTGATTTATCAGCCTCATCACTGCTGCCTGAATCGCTTGGATTTCTTTCAATTTCTTTGTCTACATAAGTCCCCTCAAAAATCTCTTTTCGTTTCTCGTCGTCAAAGTTTCCCAAAAGATCAGCAGTGTCATCGTTGACCGTGCGACGCACTCTTTTAGGTTTTATATGGAATTCCACCTCATAGTCACTGCTAGAGTCGGAATCTCTGTCATTTCCCGACATTACTTTTTGATAATATGCGAAACAACCAAATACAATATTAAAACAACTTCAGCACGTGTGAAATGTATAGTTTCGCTGTGAATGTCAAATGATAAGCATTTTCCTCTTCTTGCTAAACGTAATATTTTGCACGAAATTCAAATTTAAATATTTTACTTTTTAATTTATCGCAATATTTTGATCAAACATGACATTGGCGCTGGCACCAAGTGTAATAACTGTACTTCTTATCCTATTATTTACTAATTTTGTTTTGCCTGACAACCATCTGATGAATCCGCTTGATTGGTGCTCTCTGGTGCATTTGGATAGCGAGAAATGTTAACTAAACCGGTCGTCTTAAACAAATATGCCATTCAAAATTCAAATAATCATGTTCTTTAAAAATGTAAACAACTGTTTTAATTATACAAACGGTGTAGAATATTTAACATAGAATAAGATTTGCTTTTTTTTCTCGATTTATTTATTTTTTGGAAATCGCCGTAAAGCAAAAGCGACAATAAAAAATTTACGTTGCAAAAGAATACAAAATGACTGTACACAAACTAAGAGTTAATAATATTTAACTGATAGCAGCAAAAATAATTGTATATTTGATCAAAATCGTTAAGATTTGATTAAATTGAACAAGTTATCAAAAGTCATCCGATGTACTATAAAAGCATAGCGGAATTCTGGATGTCATCAGATCTGTTTTGCAGTTCGTTAACCAATAACTAAATATCCTTTTCAACATGAAGTTTATGGTTAGTACAAATATTAATACTTAAAGCTGCTTACATGATTACAATCTTATGCAATATTTAGATTGTCCTCGCATGCGTTTTGGCCGTTGGTTACGCTAACGATGTCGTTGTCAATAAGGAATACAACGAAGTCAATCCTGATGGCTTCACATATAATTCGGAAACTTCAGACGGCACCAAAAAAGTACAAACCGGACATCTGAAAGATGAACATTCCCTTTCTGTTACGGGATCATATGAATACGTATTGAAAGAAGGAAAGCATTTCAAGGTTACCTACTGTTCAAGTTTGAACATGCGAAGCAGCGGGCTCAGCTATTGTTTAATGACAGAAAAAACAGCGCCTCTCCGTACAACACATGGAGTCGTAGTAGGCGACGCCATGTACTTAGATTTAAGATTTTTGTATAAATAAAGTTCAGTTCGATTCTAAACGTCGTCTCATTGTGTTGACTACACCCTATCCGTGTTTCACAGATTTTTTGGTCCTTCTAGCCGGATACAGATTTTGAAACTAATCGTCGAATCTGTATGAATAGTTCTACACCTAATCGTAGTCTATTTAATTTGAACTTCGCGTCAGTTTCTGAGTTCGAGATTACGCATCGAACCGGAAAACAAAGTGCTGACTAAATTAAGCATTGTGAAAATATTATTAACGTCGCGTCGGTTTCAGAGTTCGAATTGAAACATCGAATCTGAAAATAATTTGATAAAAAAAAAGACATTTAAAAAACTATGATGCAAACAAGAGCATCGAAGAAAAGAGAGCTGCTGGGAGTTCAATCGGAACTCATGGAGGAGATTAAGCCATCCAAAGATGGAGTTGGTCAAGGGGACCGTTCAGTGAGTCCAATGGAGGGCCTTTTGTCCAGATTCAACAGATACGAAACCCAACTACAGGATGCAATGGATCTAGCAAGATGCTGTTTGACTAATCCATTACAGAAAGAACTGCTGGGTATCAGGGCTACAATGAGAATTCGTTTGAGAGCGACCCTAGAAACGCTAGCAGAGGTCAAAGAAAAATGCGAATCAAGGGCGATAAATATGGAGGAAGTGGAGCATCTAAAATGGGAAGCCGAGATTTTGTTGGAAAATATCAATGATGCTTTACCGTATCTGCAACCTTCATCGGGTAAAGACACTCTCGTTTAAGCAAGTTTAAGTTCCAAAGGTGGATATACCTCAGTTCTACGGTAATGCCAAGGATTGGCCAAACATTTATGGCCTATTTACCGAGGTGATACACAACCGAGGAGATATCAGCGACACCATTAAACTGAACCACTTGAGATCGTGTCTGAAAGGCGATGCAGCGACAATGGTGAGTCACTTACTGATTGGCTCAGCTGCAAACTACAAAGAGGCATGGAATCTGATTTGTAAGCGGTACGAAAATAATCGAAAATTTTCGCTGGCCGTCTGAATAGTTTATTGGAATTGGAACCATTAAGATGTGACTCCAAGGAAAATATCCGCAGATTCTTAGATCAAGCAACTGAGAGTATTTACATAATAAAGGAGAAATCAAAAATTGACAATGCTGCAGATGTTGTCTTTGCGCAAATCCTTCTCAATACGAGCAACTTGTAAAAACCAAGAGCAGAGAAATTCAATAACTGGAAGACGTATTAGAGTTCATCAACCAACTTTACAATGCGGTGGAATCGGTACAAAGAAGCGTTGTTAAAGAGCCAATACAACGCCAACAGAAGTCGTGCCGTTTTTGTGCGATGAACGGGCACGAGATTAACCGGTGTCCGAAATTTAAAGCAGCATACTTAAAAAATCGAAAAGATTTTGTGAAAACGCAGCATCTATGCTTCCGTTGCCTGGGCAATCATGCTATGGCGGAGTGCAGGAAGGAATGGAGATGTCAGAAGTGTAGTAAGTCCCACAATACCTTGCTACATGAAGATGAAAAAAGGGAGAGTGTGAACTGTCTCAATCTGAAAAAAGAGCAGGAAACACTGTTGGCCACTGCTGTGGTCAACGTAAGAAATGCTAGTGGGAGCTACGAGCAGCTTCGCGCCCTGATGGATGGAGGTTCAGAGTACGTTCTGATATCACTCACACACATTGCCGATGAGAAAGGTTACCAACCCGAGGTCACTTAATCTTAAAAATCTAATATATACAATAAACTTACATAAAGCTCGCAAGCTTGGGATGTTGTTGGGAATGATTTATCGTCTTCTTCTTGCTACAGTGTTGGCCAACGCCCTACAGAAACATTTTCCAGCACCGTCCAAATACCTGCTCTTGTTCTTTCTTGCAGAATTTTTTAAACACCGATGCTTTTTTTTTTTTTGTAAAATTCAAGTAAATTAGCGCAAAATACTTCATGGCCTCGGCATCTGATAATGTGGATTGCTCGAAGCACGAATATGCGACATCGGTTGACGCCTTGCCCACATCAGCTTCAGGTGAAATGGCTTTGCAGGCAACGAAGACAGCAAAAACTATGACAATGTGTGTAGAGGAGAATGTCAAGGAGGTGAAACTTACAGCTTGTGAAGAACTTATGGAATTAGATGATGTACTGGCTGATCCGCCGATGGCACCAGACTCTAAGAAGAACATTGAAACATTAACCAGTGAAAGTAAAATAGATGAAAATAATGAATTGAAAGTGAAAATATTTGCCGCAGAAGCGGATGCACTCGATTTAGAAAAAAATATCTGCGATATAACAGCAATGCAACACTCTAAAGAAGATACAGACTCTTCAATAGAAAAACTTAATTCGGATAAGCCAATCGAAACTGATTTGGACAGCAGCATTGAACTAATCAGTAGTCCAATTATTGATGAAACTGACCCTGCTGACAAGGATAAGGAGGTAACAGAAACTGCAAGTACAAAAGAAATCGCTGGCCCTACAACAGATAACACTGATTCACTCAAACCAAACGAAGCCGACTTAGATAGCAGCATTGAACTAATTGAGAGTCCCGCTGTGGAAGAGTGGCCCTATAAGGAGAATTTAAAGGATAGTACAGTGGATAGCGATAGCAGCATTGAATTGATTAGTAGTCCTGACAAAGATATAGACGATGGAAAAGATGTGCCAAATAAGGAAGCACCATCTAATTTGGAAGATGAGGAACAATCAAAATGCATACCCAATAACAATAAAGTAGATGATGAGAAAACGCAAATTCAAGACGAAGACATCACAGAAGCCAAATCAATGGATATGGAAGAAACAAAAACATCTAGTCAATCGGAAGACGTTACTTCTTCAAAAGCCATAATTGAATTTGCTTACGCTTCTCCCAAATACTCAGCAGAAAAGAACACAGAAAAGGAAGAGATGACAGCTAATGCAGCAAAGTCAGAGCCACAAGAAGAACCAGAAAATTTAGAGCCTATGGAGGTAGATGAGCTGCCCAAGACTAGCGAAAGCAGTTGCCTAGTCGAGCAAAGCACCGACGGTGACACGAAAGAAAATATCGAATTTGAGACGGATACTGAAATCTATTACAAAAAGGACTGCCTCAATTGCAACTGCCAGAAGATCCATAAGCAGTATATGCTGGCGAGCCTGGCAGCGCTCAACTACTACAAGGTGCCCAGAAAGGCACACAAGCGACAATACATCTGCACGGGCTGCTATGACACAGCAATGGATATGTACGAGGTTTGAAGCTTTACTTTTCATATTGTAATTCTCATAATGTATATGCCAATATCTTTCAGGACTATGCTGGTTTTCTAGTGGCCAAGCAGCCTCTGCTATTGCGTAACTTTAAGCAGGAGCACGCAGACTTTGTGGCTCTGGACAGCAGTGACGAAGAGGAAAATTGTCAAGCGCAGGGTATGTACAGAGTCTAACCTAATATATCCTGTTTACAAATCGAATTCCATGCGCAGACAAATCCGAGTTTTCATCAAATGATTTGCAACTGATTGAAGATGAACTAGAGAATGCTATCAAAACTGTTATGGGCAGAGTTGAGATAAACGACCAGATGGCTTGGTCCAAGACTATATTACAATCAAAAACACAGCGCCTAGGGCTCGAAATCGAGTTGGCCAACCAGGAGCTGAGCAAGCTACAGAATATGGCTGACAAAATGCATTTTGCCCTGTATAGCTCCTGCCAAGTAGTGCATAAACACATGCCTGCTCTTGACCTCTACCAAAATATGCCCGATTATGTGGTATGATTGACTAATCACCAAAACAATTAGTGTCATTATTAGAGTTTTGACTCCTTGCAGCAAGTGCCACCAGCGGGTGAAATTGAGCGACCTCCGATTCAACTTAACGAAACCTACTATGCTGTGAAGAACAAAGCCATTGCCAGCTGGGTGTCTGTCAAGGTGATCGAGTTTACAGAGAGTTCAACAGTGGGCGGCATTATGGTAAAAAGCTATAAGATCAAGTATCTAAATATGACATATCAAATGGTTAAAACGATAACAGCCAAACATCTAGCCTACTTCGAGCCGCCGCCAGTACGCCTGACTATTGGTAAGTAAACCAGTTCAAAAGTTACTTACAGCTATTAAACATATTATTCAATTTTATTTACTGCATTAAACTATTTAGGCACTCGCGTTATAGCCTATTTTAATGGCAGCACATTGTCGCGCGGCAAGGAGAAGTGCGTCGTACCCAGCGCATTCTATCCGGGAATTATAGCCGAACCTCTGAAACAGGCCAATCGCTTCAGGTATTTAATCTTCTATGATGATGGCTACACACAGTATGTGCAGCACAACGATGTACGTTTGGTTTGCCTGGCATCGGAGAAAGTATGGGAGGATGTGCACCCCGGCTCGCGAGACTTTATACAAAAGTATGTGGAAAAATACTCAGTCGACCGACCAATGGTGCAATGCACTCGTGGCCAAAACATGAACACCGAATCCAACGGCACCTGGTTTTACGCACGCGTGATTGACATTGACTGCAGCCTGGTGCAGGTTCAATTCGATGATGACAAGAATCACACCGAGTGGATCTATCGTGGCTCCCTGCGCCTAGGTCCAGTATTCAAGGAGACGCAAAACGCCAATGCCATGCAACAGCATCGTGTGCCGCGCGTAAGTTACATTTAAATATTCTTAAGGATATTGTTTATAATACTCGTTTTGTTTGCAGCGGACCGAACCTTTCATACGCTATACTAAAGAGATGGAGACGAGCAACAGACAGGTGAACCAACAAATGCGTGCGATTGCACGCAAGAGCAGCTCTGTTCCACAGAACGTTAACACGTCATCATCATCCTCTGCTGCTGCGGCAGCTGCCAATGCTGCTGCTGCTGCGGCAGCGCGCAACACCGTTCGCCATTTGAACAACTCAACCATATACGTAGACGATGAGAACCGGCCCAAGGGCCATGTTGTCTATTTTACGACCAAGCGCAATCTGCCGCCCAAAATGTACTCGCCCCACGAATGTAGCCCAGTCTGTTTGTTCAAGATTGTTCATCGCCTGGATAGCTACAGCCCGTTGGCTAAGCCGCTGCTTTCTGGCTGGGAGCGCTTGGTATTCAAGCAGAAGGCAAAGCGCAATGTCGTTTATCGTGGACCTTGTGGCAAAAGTTTTCGCAGTCTAGCCGAGGTGCACATGTATCTGCGTGCGACAGATAATGTTTTAAATGTTGAAAACTTTGATTTTACGCCGGATTTGCGCTGCCTGGCAGAGTACTCTATTGATCCAACTATTGTTAAGGAGGCGGACATATCGAAGGGACAAGAGAAAATGGCAATACCGTTGGTAAACTACTACGACAACACATTGCCGCCGCACTGCACCTATGCCAAGCAGCGCATACCCACTGAGGGAGTGCATCTGAATACTGACGAGGAGTTTCTCGTGGGGTGTGACTGCGAAGATGATTGCTCGGTAAGCTATCGATGGCGATCTTTGCTATGATTATACTAACTCTTATTTTTGTTGGCAGGACAAATCAAAATGCGCATGTTGGCAGCTAACTGTTGGGGGAGTCAGGTACTGCAATCCCAACAAGCCTATTGAGGAGATCGGCTATCAATACAAGCGTCTTCACGAGCATGTTCCCACCGGCATCTACGAGTGCAACTCTCGGTGTAAGTGCAGAAAGAACTGTTTAAATCGAGTGGTCCAGCATTCGTTGGAAATGAAGCTGCAGGTCTTCAAGACGTCGAATCGGGGCTGGGGTCTGCGATGCGTCAACGATATACCAAAGGGCGCATTCATTTGCATCTATGCGGGCTACTTGCTTACCGAAACAATGGCCAACGAGGGCGGATTGGATGCTGGCGATGAGTACTTCGCCGACTTGGATTATATTGAGGTTGCCGAGCAACTGAAGGAGGGCTACGAATCTGATGTTGAACACTCGCCAGCGGAGGAGGAAGAAGACACTTACGCCCCAGATCCGGAGGACGATGCTGACTTCACACCTGCCAAGTACTATCAGCCGCGCAAAAAGGATAAGCTGCGTGCATCGCGGAGCCACTCAAACAATTCAAATGAGCCGGATTCGCAGGAGCGCGCAGTTATAAACTTCAATCCAAATGCCGACCTAGATGAAACAGTGCGCGAGAATTCAGTGCGCCGGCTCTTTGGCAAAGACGAGGCGCCCTACATTATGGATGCAAAGACAACTGGAAACTTGGGTCGTTACTTTAATGTGAGTGCGTGCGTAATGAGGTGCAGCTATAATTTTTGACCGCGATCGTTGCTTTCTTGTTTCTTTCACAGCATTCTTGTGCACCCAATTTGTTTGTGCAGAACGTGTTTGTGGACACGCATGATCTTCGATTTCCCTGGGTTGCGTTTTTCTCAGCCAACCACATACGGTCCGGAACAGAGCTGACTTGGAACTATAACTACGAGGTGGGTGTGGTGCCTGGAAAAGTTCTATACTGTCAATGTGGAGCCACCAATTGTCGAATACGTTTACTTTAAGCGATGAACTCACGTATTTATTTCTTTATCTAGCTGCGCTAGTTAGCTAACAAGCTAATTATACACAAATAAAAACAGAAAAAAAATTACTTCAAAATAGGATATCGAAAAATTATTCAAAAGGTTTTACAATTTAAAATACTCAAATCTCATCCAATTCAGTAGCTCTTAAACTGTATAAGCTGTAGCCCTGTTTGCAGTGTTGGAAAAACCGTGTGTGAGTGTGATTGTTGCACGTTGCTCAATACTAGTTAGAGGCCGATGCTGAAAAAGGCAAAAGCAAAAATTAAACTTCGAGTGTGTAATTATATTGTAGCCATAATGTGCCCAACTGCAAAATTATAACTGTTTCAGTTGTACGTGAAAAACGTTACGTAGAAAAACTAGGACACTCGCACTACTAGCCAGCGAGCAAGCAAGCGAGTTCCGCCCTCAATTTACCCCATAAGAGAAAAAAATCGATTTTGTGATAGTGATAACAGAGCAAGGCAGTGGCCGTTGCTTTCTGCATTCAATTTTGACACTAAATACGAGAAACAGGGCCCATAATGAATTTGGATTTTGCTCGGGTGTGCGGCAAGCAC
The DNA here is from genome assembly GCA_035042125.1 of Drosophila longiperda. Taxonomy (NCBI): domain Eukaryota; kingdom Metazoa; phylum Arthropoda; class Insecta; order Diptera; family Drosophilidae; genus Drosophila; species Drosophila longiperda. The sequence continues at coordinate 14,506,991 of JAWNLV010000107.1, forward strand.
AACCTCATCTATGAGGCATACTACAAACAGGTAATGAGTTCACTCCAATTTCGTGTATGGCGGGTCAATTTTGCAACCCCCTATTGATTTTTTTGGCTTTCGCTTGTGTCCAATTTCTTGATATTTGTAGATTGACCCTAAGGGCACGGGTGCCATTGAGGCGATGACGGCGGCAAAGTTTTTGAAAAAGTCTGGCCTCAGCGATGTGGTGCTCAGTCGAATTTGGGATCTATCAGATCCGAATGGTAAAGGATTCCTGGACAAGCCAGGCTTTTTTGTGGCCCTCAAGCTAGTCTCACTATCGCAGGCAGGCCAGGTGGGCAACATGAATAACATCTACATGCATACACCCAATCCGCCGAAAGTGGTAAGTTTTAATTTGCATGTGGCAGAAATCTATTACAAACTCAAATCCACAAAAAATAACTGTGTCGTCCACTTTCTTAGGGTGAAATACCAAAGGCGATACCTTCGCGCATTCAGTCGGTGCCAGTTGCGGGCCCCGGCGCCGGATCTACTAGTGGTGACTGGACCATAAGTGTCATCGATCGGCTTAAGTACGAGCAGCTGTTTGAATCGCTGAATCCTAGTAATGGCATGCTGCCGGGCAACAAGGTGAAGGGCGTGCTGATGGACTCCAAGCTGCCGATGAACATACTGGGCACTATTTGGGATCTAGCCGATCAGGATAAGGACGGTAATTTGGACAAACACGAGTTTATTGTAGCCATGCATCTCGTCTATCAGACACTTCAGAAGCGCACAGTTCCCAGTGTGCTGCCGCCAGAGCTGCGCAAAGCGTCAAAGCCCGCCATGCCACCGCCACCGCAGCCAGCGGGGGCTGCAATGCCACGTGCACCCAGTGGCGAGGGTTTCGGCGATGGCGGCTTTGTGGCCAACTTTCCAAAAGATATTGCACCGCCGGCAGCTATACCACCACTTCCTGTTGCTGTGCCGCCCATGACGCGCATTCCACCGGTGGGCGCAGTCAGCTCACAGAGCTGGCCAGAGAGAGACGCGTTCTTGAAACGGAAATGGAGATGGAGTTGGTCAAGGGGACCGTTCAGTGAGTCCAATGGAGGGCCTTTTGTCCAGATTCAACAGATACGAAACCCAACTACAGGATGCAATGGATCTAGCAAGATGCTGTTTGACTAATCCATTACAGAAAGAACTGCTGGGTATCAGGGCTACAATGAGAATTCGTTTGAGAGCGACCCTAGAAACGCTAGCAGAGGTCAAAGAAAAATGCGAATCAAGGGCGATAAATATGGAGGAAGTGGAGCATCTAAAATGGGAAGCCGAGATTTTGTTGGAAAATATCAATGATGCTTTACCGTATCTGCAACCTTCATCGGGTAAAGACACTCTCGTTTAAGCAAGTTTAAGTTCCAAAGGTGGATATACCTCAGTTCTACGGTAATGCCAAGGATTGGCCAAACATTTATGGCCTATTTACCGAGGTGATACACAACCGAGGAGATATCAGCGACACCATTAAACTGAACCACTTGAGATCGTGTCTGAAAGGCGATGCAGCGACAATGGTGAGTCACTTACTGATTGGCTCAGCTGCAAACTACAAAGAGGCATGGAATCTGATTTGTAAGCGGTACGAAAATAATCGAAAATTTTCGCTGGCCGTCTGAATAGTTTATTGGAATTGGAACCATTAAGATGTGACTCCAAGGAAAATATCCGCAGATTCTTAGATCAAGCAACTGAGAGTATTTACATAATAAAGGAGAAATCAAAAATTGACAATGCTGCAGATGTTGTCTTTGCGCAAATCCTTCTCAATACGAGCAACTTGTAAAAACCAAGAGCAGAGAAATTCAATAACTGGAAGACGTATTAGAGTTCATCAACCAACTTTACAATGCGGTGGAATCGGTACAAAGAAGCGTTGTTAAAGAGCCAATACAACGCCAACAGAAGTCGTGCCGTTTTTGTGCGATGAACGGGCACGAGATTAACCGGTGTCCGAAATTTAAAGCAGCATACTTAAAAAATCGAAAAGATTTTGTGAAAACGCAGCATCTATGCTTCCGTTGCCTGGGCAATCATGCTATGGCGGAGTGCAGGAAGGAATGGAGATGTCAGAAGTGTAGTAAGTCCCACAATACCTTGCTACATGAAGATGAAAAAAGGGAGAGTGTGAACTGTCTCAATCTGAAAAAAGAGCAGGAAACACTGTTGGCCACTGCTGTGGTCAACGTAAGAAATGCTAGTGGGAGCTACGAGCAGCTTCGCGCCCTGATGGATGGAGGTTCAGAGTACGTTCTGATATCACTCACACACATTGCCGATGAGAAAGGTTACCAACCCGAGGTCACTTAATCTTAAAAATCTAATATATACAATAAACTTACATAAAGCTCGCAAGCTTGGGATGTTGTTGGGAATGATTTATCGTCTTCTTCTTGCTACAGTGTTGGCCAACGCCCTACAGAAACATTTTCCAGCACCGTCCAAATACCTGCTCTTGTTCTTTCTTGCAGAATTTTTTAAACACCGATGCTTTTTTTTTTTGTAAAATTCAAGTAAATTAGCGCAAAATACTTCATGGCCTCGGCATCTGATAATGTGGATTGCTCGAAGCACGAATATGCGACATCGGTTGACGCCTTGCCCACATCAGCTTCAGGTGAAATGGCTTTGCAGGCAACGAAGACAGCAAAAACTATGACAATGTGTGTAGAGGAGAATGTCAAGGAGGTGAAACTTACAGCTTGTGAAGAACTTATGGAATTAGATGATGTACTGGCTGATCCGCCGATGGCACCAGACTCTAAGAAGAACATTGAAACATTAACCAGTGAAAGTAAAATAGATGAAAATAATGAATTGAAAGTGAAAATATTTGCCGCAGAAGCGGATGCACTCGATTTAGAAAAAAATATCTGCGATATAACAGCAATGCAACACTCTAAAGAAGATACAGACTCTTCAATAGAAAAACTTAATTCGGATAAGCCAATCGAAACTGATTTGGACAGCAGCATTGAACTAATCAGTAGTCCAATTATTGATGAAACTGACCCTGCTGACAAGGATAAGGAGGTAACAGAAACTGCAAGTACAAAAGAAATCGCTGGCCCTACAACAGATAACACTGATTCACTCAAACCAAACGAAGCCGACTTAGATAGCAGCATTGAACTAATTGAGAGTCCCGCTGTGGAAGAGTGGCCCTATAAGGAGAATTTAAAGGATAGTACAGTGGATAGCGATAGCAGCATTGAATTGATTAGTAGTCCTGACAAAGATATAGACGATGGAAAAGATGTGCCAAATAAGGAAGCACCATCTAATTTGGAAGATGAGGAACAATCAAAATGCATACCCAATAACAATAAAGTAGATGATGAGAAAACGCAAATTCAAGACGAAGACATCACAGAAGCCAAATCAATGGATATGGAAGAAACAAAAACATCTAGTCAATCGGAAGACGTTACTTCTTCAAAAGCCATAATTGAATTTGCTTACGCTTCTCCCAAATACTCAGCAGAAAAGAACACAGAAAAGGAAGAGATGACAGCTAATGCAGCAAAGTCAGAGCCACAAGAAGAACCAGAAAATTTAGAGCCTATGGAGGTAGATGAGCTGCCCAAGACTAGCGAAAGCAGTTGCCTAGTCGAGCAAAGCACCGACGGTGACACGAAAGAAAATATCGAATTTGAGACGGATACTGAAATCTATTACAAAAAGGACTGCCTCAATTGCAACTGCCAGAAGATCCATAAGCAGTATATGCTGGCGAGCCTGGCAGCGCTCAACTACTACAAGGTGCCCAGAAAGGCACACAAGCGACAATACATCTGCACGGGCTGCTATGACACAGCAATGGATATGTACGAGGTTTGAAGCTTTACTTTTCATATTGTAATTCTCATAATGTATATGCCAATATCTTTCAGGACTATGCTGGTTTTCTAGTGGCCAAGCAGCCTCTGCTATTGCGTAACTTTAAGCAGGAGCACGCAGACTTTGTGGCTCTGGACAGCAGTGACGAAGAGGAAAATTGTCAAGCGCAGGGTATGTACAGAGTCTAACCTAATATATCCTGTTTACAAATCGAATTCCATGCGCAGACAAATCCGAGTTTTCATCAAATGATTTGCAACTGATTGAAGATGAACTAGAGAATGCTATCAAAACTGTTATGGGCAGAGTTGAGATAAACGACCAGATGGCTTGGTCCAAGACTATATTACAATCAAAAACACAGCGCCTAGGGCTCGAAATCGAGTTGGCCAACCAGGAGCTGAGCAAGCTACAGAATATGGCTGACAAAATGCATTTTGCCCTGTATAGCTCCTGCCAAGTAGTGCATAAACACATGCCTGCTCTTGACCTCTACCAAAATATGCCCGATTATGTGGTATGATTGACTAATCACCAAAACAATTAGTGTCATTATTAGAGTTTTGACTCCTTGCAGCAAGTGCCACCAGCGGGTGAAATTGAGCGACCTCCGATTCAACTTAACGAAACCTACTATGCTGTGAAGAACAAAGCCATTGCCAGCTGGGTGTCTGTCAAGGTGATCGAGTTTACAGAGAGTTCAACAGTGGGCGGCATTATGGTAAAAAGCTATAAGATCAAGTATCTAAATATGACATATCAAATGGTTAAAACGATAACAGCCAAACATCTAGCCTACTTCGAGCCGCCGCCAGTACGCCTGACTATTGGTAAGTAAACCAGTTCAAAAGTTACTTACAGCTATTAAACATATTATTCAATTTTATTTACTGCATTAAACTATTTAGGCACTCGCGTTATAGCCTATTTTAATGGCAGCACATTGTCGCGCGGCAAGGAGAAGTGCGTCGTACCCAGCGCATTCTATCCGGGAATTATAGCCGAACCTCTGAAACAGGCCAATCGCTTCAGGTATTTAATCTTCTATGATGATGGCTACACACAGTATGTGCAGCACAACGATGTACGTTTGGTTTGCCTGGCATCGGAGAAAGTATGGGAGGATGTGCACCCCGGCTCGCGAGACTTTATACAAAAGTATGTGGAAAAATACTCAGTCGACCGACCAATGGTGCAATGCACTCGTGGCCAAAACATGAACACCGAATCCAACGGCACCTGGTTTTACGCACGCGTGATTGACATTGACTGCAGCCTGGTGCAGGTTCAATTCGATGATGACAAGAATCACACCGAGTGGATCTATCGTGGCTCCCTGCGCCTAGGTCCAGTATTCAAGGAGACGCAAAACGCCAATGCCATGCAACAGCATCGTGTGCCGCGCGTAAGTTACATTTAAATATTCTTAAGGATATTGTTTATAATACTCGTTTTGTTTGCAGCGGACCGAACCTTTCATACGCTATACTAAAGAGATGGAGACGAGCAACAGACAGGTGAACCAACAAATGCGTGCGATTGCACGCAAGAGCAGCTCTGTTCCACAGAACGTTAACACGTCATCATCATCCTCTGCTGCTGCGGCAGCTGCCAATGCTGCTGCTGCTGCGGCAGCGCGCAACACCGTTCGCCATTTGAACAACTCAACCATATACGTAGACGATGAGAACCGGCCCAAGGGCCATGTTGTCTATTTTACGACCAAGCGCAATCTGCCGCCCAAAATGTACTCGCCCCACGAATGTAGCCCAGTCTGTTTGTTCAAGATTGTTCATCGCCTGGATAGCTACAGCCCGTTGGCTAAGCCGCTGCTTTCTGGCTGGGAGCGCTTGGTATTCAAGCAGAAGGCAAAGCGCAATGTCGTTTATCGTGGACCTTGTGGCAAAAGTTTTCGCAGTCTAGCCGAGGTGCACATGTATCTGCGTGCGACAGATAATGTTTTAAATGTTGAAAACTTTGATTTTACGCCGGATTTGCGCTGCCTGGCAGAGTACTCTATTGATCCAACTATTGTTAAGGAGGCGGACATATCGAAGGGACAAGAGAAAATGGCAATACCGTTGGTAAACTACTACGACAACACATTGCCGCCGCACTGCACCTATGCCAAGCAGCGCATACCCACTGAGGGAGTGCATCTGAATACTGACGAGGAGTTTCTCGTGGGGTGTGACTGCGAAGATGATTGCTCGGTAAGCTATCGATGGCGATCTTTGCTATGATTATACTAACTCTTATTTTTGTTGGCAGGACAAATCAAAATGCGCATGTTGGCAGCTAACTGTTGGGGGAGTCAGGTACTGCAATCCCAACAAGCCTATTGAGGAGATCGGCTATCAATACAAGCGTCTTCACGAGCATGTTCCCACCGGCATCTACGAGTGCAACTCTCGGTGTAAGTGCAGAAAGAACTGTTTAAATCGAGTGGTCCAGCATTCGTTGGAAATGAAGCTGCAGGTCTTCAAGACGTCGAATCGGGGCTGGGGTCTGCGATGCGTCAACGATATACCAAAGGGCGCATTCATTTGCATCTATGCGGGCTACTTGCTTACCGAAACAATGGCCAACGAGGGCGGATTGGATGCTGGCGATGAGTACTTCGCCGACTTGGATTATATTGAGGTTGCCGAGCAACTGAAGGAGGGCTACGAATCTGATGTTGAACACTCGCCAGCGGAGGAGGAAGAAGACACTTACGCCCCAGATCCGGAGGACGATGCTGACTTCACACCTGCCAAGTACTATCAGCCGCGCAAAAAGGATAAGCTGCGTGCATCGCGGAGCCACTCAAACAATTCAAATGAGCCGGATTCGCAGGAGCGCGCAGTTATAAACTTCAATCCAAATGCCGACCTAGATGAAACAGTGCGCGAGAATTCAGTGCGCCGGCTCTTTGGCAAAGACGAGGCGCCCTACATTATGGATGCAAAGACAACTGGAAACTTGGGTCGTTACTTTAATGTGAGTGCGTGCGTAATGAGGTGCAGCTATAATTTTTGACCGCGATCGTTGCTTTCTTGTTTCTTTCACAGCATTCTTGTGCACCCAATTTGTTTGTGCAGAACGTGTTTGTGGACACGCATGATCTTCGATTTCCCTGGGTTGCGTTTTTCTCAGCCAACCACATACGGTCCGGAACAGAGCTGACTTGGAACTATAACTACGAGGTGGGTGTGGTGCCTGGAAAAGTTCTATACTGTCAATGTGGAGCCACCAATTGTCGAATACGTTTACTTTAAGCGATGAACTCACGTATTTATTTCTTTATCTAGCTGCGCTAGTTAGCTAACAAGCTAATTATACACAAATAAAAACAGAAAAAAAATTACTTCAAAATAGGATATCGAAAAATTATTCAAAAGGTTTTACAATTTAAAATACTCAAATCTCATCCAATTCAGTAGCTCTTAAACTGTATAAGCTGTAGCCCTGTTTGCAGTGTTGGAAAAACCGTGTGTGAGTGTGATTGTTGCACGTTGCTCAATACTAGTTAGAGGCCGATGCTGAAAAAGGCAAAAGCAAAAATTAAACTTCGAGTGTGTAATTATATTGTAGCCATAATGTGCCCAACTGCAAAATTATAACTGTTTCAGTTGTACGTGAAAAACGTTACGTAGAAAAACTAGGACACTCGCACTACTAGCCAGCGAGCAAGCAAGCGAGTTCCGCCCTCAATTTACCCCATAAGAGAAAAAAATCGATTTTGTGATAGTGATAACAGAGCAAGGCAGTGGCCGTTGCTTTCTGCATTCAATTTTGACACTAAATACGAGAAACAGGGCCCATAATGAATTTGGATTTTGCTCGGGTGTGCGGCAAGCACAACCTCATCTATGAGGCATACTACAAACAGGTAATGAGTTCACTCCAATTTCGTGTATGGCGGGTCAATTTTGCAACCCCCTATTGATTTTTTTGGCTTTCGCTTGTGTCCAATTTCTTGATATTTGTAGATTGACCCTAAGGGCACGGGTGCCATTGAGGCGATGACGGCGGCAAAGTTTTTGAAAAAGTCTGGCCTCAGCGATGTGGTGCTCAGTCGAATTTGGGATCTATCAGATCCGAATGGTAAAGGATTCCTGGACAAGCCAGGCTTTTTTGTGGCCCTCAAGCTAGTCTCACTATCGCAGGCAGGCCAGGTGGGCAACATGAATAACATCTACATGCATACACCCAATCCGCCGAAAGTGGTAAGTTTTAATTTGCATGTGGCAGAAATCTATTACAAACTCAAATCCACAAAAAATAACTGTGTCGTCCACTTTCTTAGGGTGAAATACCAAAGGCGATACCTTCGCGCATTCAGTCGGTGCCAGTTGCGGGCCCCGGCGCCGGATCTACTAGTGGTGACTGGACCATAAGTGTCATCGATCGGCTTAAGTACGAGCAGCTGTTTGAATCGCTGAATCCTAGTAATGGCATGCTGCCGGGCAACAAGGTGAAGGGCGTGCTGATGGACTCCAAGCTGCCGATGAACATACTGGGCACTATTTGGGATCTAGCCGATCAGGATAAGGACGGTAATTTGGACAAACACGAGTTTATTGTAGCCATGCATCTCGTCTATCAGACACTTCAGAAGCGCACAGTTCCCAGTGTGCTGCCGCCAGAGCTGCGCAAAGCGTCAAAGCCCGCCATGCCCCCGCCACCGCAGCCAGCGGGGGCTGCAATGCCACGTGCACCCAGTGGCGAGGGTTTCGGCGATGGCGGCTTTGTGGCCAACTTTCCAAAAGATATTGCACCGCCGGCAGCTATACCACCACTTCCTGTTGCTGTGCCGCCCATGACGCGCATTCCACCGGTGGGCGCAGTCAGCTCACAGCCGCTGATACAAACTGAGCCACTTATACCAATTGGTGCGCCTCCATCGGTTACAGCCAATGCCGATTGGGTGGTTAGCACTGTGGAGCTTTTACGATTCGAAGAGATATTCCGGCAATCGGATTTGGACAAAGATGGCCTCGTTTCCGGTCTCGAAGTGAAAGACATATTCATTAAATCGGGTATACCACAGCGCAGCCTTGCCGATATTTGGTAAGTTATGAAAATGATCATTGCTGACTAATTAATTTACATTCATCACTTAACAGGGCACTTTGCGACACCAATCAGTCGGGAAAACTGACCGTGGAACAGTTTGCTTTGGCCATGTGGCTTGTTGAACGCAAGCAGCGCGGTGTGGATCCACCACAAGTGCTCACTGCTAATATGGTGCCGCCTTCGATGCGTGCTACCGTCTCTGGGGTCGATTTGCAGCCGCAGGAAACGAAGCCTACTTACTCGAATCCCGAACTGGAAATGATATCAAAGGAGATCGAAGAGCTGGCCAGAGAGAGACGCGTTCTTGAAACGGAAATCGCACAAAAGGAGGCCGATGTGCGCATCAAGAATGGTGAAGTGCGCAGCCTGCAGGTTCGTATTGCATATAGCGCTCAAAATAGCCTGTTATTTGCAACATATTGGTTGCGATTCTTGCAGAGCGAATTGGACACGTTGACGGCAACACTGAAGCAGCTGGAGAATCAGCGGGGCGAGGCACAGAAGCGTTTGGATGATCTGCAGGCTCAAGTAGTTATAATTGCAAGATATTGGTGTAGATTTTTTTTAAATGGCTTACATTTTTGGTTTAATAGCTGCTGTTATCTTTTAATTTAACTTTGACTTGGGCTTTACATTTTTTTTAATTTTAATTTGTTTTCAATTTCCCTTTTTCTATTTATTATGTTCCCCATTGTTAACACAAATTGGTATGTAATTATTATTCCAAACAAAATTACTCATACTAAACTGGTGAATGCACATAAAATAAAAAACTATATACGTACGTTAAGGTTATCCAAAATCTGGCCGTGTTGGCCAACGTAAGTCTTGACATAACCCACACGAATGTTCAGGTTTGTTTATTATATATCTTTTTTAATATTGTTTGTGTTTGTATGTTTTCGTTCATTCATGTTTTGTGGTAATGGTTGTTTTTTTATTGTGCTGAAAAACAATTCAACAGATTTCGCATCTTAAACAATTTATTGTCCATCTTATTGTAGGTAAACAAGATACGCGATCAGTGCCAAATGCAGGAAGAAACCATTAATGAGCAGGAGGGCGAGCTGAATGCTAAACGCTCGGAGCTGCAGAAGCTCAAGGATGAGGAGTCGACACTGCAAAAGGAATACGATGACAACAATCGCGAACTATCTAAGCTCACCAGACATCTGCAAAGTACGCAACTGCAGATTAGCTCCGTAAGTGTAAAATTCTCGTAAAGAAACTATAACCTATTCATTTGCATCGGGAATTACAGGTGCGCTCCATGGTTACGCAGCTAATGGAAACCCAACGTCAGATGACCGATGCGCTACTTATTTGTCGAGCCGCCATGGATACTCAAAATGCTGACCTAGTCTCCGAATACCAGTTAAAGATTGAGCCCGACTTTGATGATGCGCGCAAAACGTTGCAGAAGGAAATCGAAATACCCACAGAAGATCCATTTGGGGAGAATAACAGCGGCGCAGCCAACAAGGCAACCAATGGCATTGATAACGATCCCTTCCGTGGACAGGTCAGCAAACCTTCTCCTGTCATCAGCAGTGGCTTTGACGATAGTTTCAATATGAGCACTGGCTTCGACAGCGGTTTCGATGCATTCGGCCAGAGCAATACAAGCGGCTTTGGGCAAACGCAACGCGATCCATTTGGTGCTGATGCATTTGGTGCTAACAAGTCCAATGCTATAACGCCGGAGGTAGACTCACTTTCAATGATTTGTAAATATAAATATAAATTACTTTAATGGTATAAATATTGCAGCCTGGCAAAGATGACTTTGGAAGCGATCCCTTTGCGTCGCTACACGCGCCTACTGGCCAGGGTCAGGTGCTCAGTCCCAATGTCCAGCGTTCAGGCCCACCACCAAGACCAGAGTCACCTAGTCCAGCTTTGCCGCCAAAGAAATCCAAGGTGCCGCCTCCTAGACCAGCCCCACCTCGCGCAAACCAGGTATAATATTTGTGAGAACTATTTATTCGAATATACTTAGCTAATATTTTTATGACTTGTAGCCATCGAGTGGTGTCGGCACTAGTGGTGCCGGCGGCGGAGGATTTGCTGATTTTGAAGACTTTGACAATAAGGTTGGTAGCAAGTTAAATGTACATTGGGATCGGTGGTAATGCATGTACACCGCACAACAGCAATAACTATTATATTGTTAATTAGTTCACGATCACGGCTGTAAATTTTCTTGTTTGCGTTTACATAGCTATATATAGTATAATTTTTAATTATTATTAATATCATTATTAATTATTTTAACTAACCAATCTTTGAAATTGTTGTAGTTGTGTTAATTTCAGTTTGCTAAAACCCACCTTAATAAACTAATATGATGCACCTGTTTATTAAGTAGAATTTTTGATTTATTATCGATATACATATGATTTGAACGGCTTTTTAATTTGGCCAACAATGTAAGAGGTATTTAACCCTTATCCACATTGCGTTAACTCAGCTGCCCGTACGAAACTAACTATTTGCTTTCATCTTTTGCAATTCTCTACTTTCAGTGAACATCTTAATAATTATCATATTTCAATAAATGCATATAAATATATATAGATATATATATATATATATATATAAAGAATATAATATAATTAATATAATAATACTAACACAAACACAAACATACTCAGTCAAAAATTGAGCCTAGCAACATGAAGAAAACAAATTTTAAGCGTACAAAAACTAGTTGCATATTTATAATCATATTACATATATTCCACATATATCAAAGTTCGATTCGGCAGCCTATTCGTATTCGTATTGCACACAGGCCGTTACTCGCAATTTCATGCCTAATTATTAGATAAATGTACTAAGTCGAAGTCGTGAACTTTAAATCAATTGAAAATCAAGTCAAGAAATGCCCCAAAGAAAACGTTATGTCGTGTTTAATGTAGTCAAAGATGAAAATATAAATTTAATGAGCGTCACTTTTTGAAATGTTGTGCAATATTGTATTTAACCTATTAAATAATTACTAGCATTGCATCATTGAGATTGCGTTTTGCAAATCGTCGTTTCGTTTAATGACCAAACAATCAAATTATCATATTACATATTTCTTAAATAAATAAGTGCACGCCGAAATGTTTAGTTTGAAAGAATTGCTAGTCTCAAAGTGAATGATAGAATGATATATGTTTAACTCAAATAAGGAATTTAAATGCAAATTGTTGTTGTTTCTGCATATAATACTAAAGTTTATAACAATTTTACAATACATATATATAATTGCTGATCCACATCTACTTAGGCGCATATACAACTATGATCCATACACATACAGAAATACATAAATAGTTCGAATACTCTTGGCATGTAGCTTCCAAAATTGCTTTACTATCTATTGACTAATTTTACAGAATCAGAAGTTACATTGAACTCGTATTCGTATTGCTTTCCAAATAGAGTTATGGAATGAACTCTCCAACCGCCGGTTTAATTCAAATTATTGATACATTAAAAACACAAAGCCATCGACTAGGAATGTAGTTTAGCCAAAATTCGAAATGGATCGAAAAACGTTTGCGTATTAGTGGATAATCGTCAATATTGATAATCTAGTCCTACACAGTACTATTGATTATATGTTATGGAGAAAATATCCGATATTTGTTTGAATCACATACACATATACATGGTTATATATACTACTTACATACACACCACAAAACTGTTCAGATACCGAAACATAAAGCTTCCCGTGCATTGATTTTAATGTTTAATACATACATACTTATAATACATATAATGGGAACCCTAATAATGTGTAACAAAAAAGTTCTGCATTAATTAAAATGAAAACAAAAACAAGAAAATATCTATGTTCGACATCATTAATAATAATACATATAACAAGTGAGTTATGATAAATAAAATATAACCATAACAATAAATAATAAAGAAACATTTTTGTCGCATCCGGTTAAATCATCTTTGTTTTACGCGAGAGCTCCTCTCCGCCCCTCCCTCCTCTCACTCTTGCTGTCTCTCTCCACAGCAGCTAATCCTGTGTATAAATAAACAAAATAAAGGCTTTTTTTTGGTTTATGGTAAATTCAATTCCCTAATATCAAGTACATTTGTATCTATATGAAAATATATTTATTTTATGCCTCATCTTTTTGTTAATTAATTTGTTTTACGTTTATTTTTATTTCTCCCACAAACACACATATATGTTTTGGTTTTTTTTTTTTTTTGTTTTGTTTTACTTATTACATTTAACACAGCTGCAAAACATTCCAATCAGTAACCAAAACACGACCACGCCCATACCAGCGCTAAATGCTACGCTGCTCGATAGCTTTTCGCTGTTTGATGATCCTCAGAAACCAGGCCAGAGTCAGAGTAAGGCAGCAGCCAGCACAAGCACTTCAACACTGCCACTGCACCCACAGACTACATCGCCATTGACATTGACATCAACATCTGCAACTGCATCAGTATCCGCATCAACTGTGACAGCAATCAGCACAAATAACCAAGATTTGTCGCGTTCCAATACACCGCTGCAGACACAGGCAACAAGAAGTGGAACAGGCAAAGGAACTGGCATCTTTGATGCATTTGGAAGCACGAAAGCGCCAACTCCAGTGCCAGCAAATATAAAAGGACCGACCGACTTCAAGGATGATCCATTCAAAGATTATCGCTACGAAGATCCATTCAATATTAAAGATCCCTTTTCAGATGAAGATGCAGACACGACAACATCGGGTGCTAGCAAAAAGACCTTTGCCGAGGACTTTAGCTCTGAGGGTAAGATTAAAAGAAATAACGAAATTGCACATAGTAATTTATAATTACATTCCACTTTCAGATGAGCTAGGGGCCAGACCCAATAATAACAATAACAACAAATCAAAGACCGCCACGCCGCTGGATAGCCAGTTGTTGCCACAATTCGACGGCTTCAACTTGAATCCCAGTCCAGCAATGTCACATCACTCGAACGCATCGATTCCAAAGCAATCGCTGGATGCCTTTGCCGACTTTGATGATTTTGCGCCAAGCAAGGCCGCAACAGCAAGTGATACCACAATTACTCAATCCTCACGGAAAGCACCTAACAACGCAAATGTTGACCAACTCAATGATTCCTTTTTCAAAGCATTTAATGACAACTTTAATGAGAACAACCTGGACTCCATTAAAACTAAACCCCTCGAACAATCAAACGGTAAATCACAATCGGTAGCTTTTGATGCGTTCGCAATAACCGGTGGAGGCAGCAGCTCGGCAACGGAATCCAAACTCTTTGATGCTTTCAATGACAATTTTGGGGATAGTTTCGGACAGAAAAAACAAGCAAATTCAACAACTCTAGACAATAATTTTGCTAAATTTGATGCCTTCGAGGCTCATAACTTTTCGAGTAATTTTGGCAACTCATTCGATGACAGCAATGCCAACAGGAGCAAGAGCAAACACAATGGTAGTGCCACCGGCAGCAAGGAGAGAAAGGAGCCGTTGACCAAGATAACTGATAAGTTTGCAGCGGACTACTCGAAAACGGAAAGCTATGACGCCGACTTGGAGGAGGCGCTTAAGCGTAGCATGCTCGACAACTAATTTAACCCATCAATGCAGTAGGAACAATAGAATTAATGTGATTATGCATTCGAACAATCTCTAAACAACGATATGCATGTCCGCATAAGCCAGCTATTGATTGTAAATCTTGTATAATGCTCCCTTTAAAGTAATTTTCCAAATTGTAAAATATTTGCTTTCCAATCTTTATATTTAGTTGATGTGTTTTGTGCTCCATGGTGACTGCTATTTGACAATAGTCATCATATTTTTAATATTCCATTGATTGTATAAGGCGAAAGCAAACGAAAATGCTGGTATTATATTCATTATTATTACTTCATATTTAATAGTAATCACTTACTCGTCAACGTGATTACTCGTTTACACATGTACCAAAACTCTATGAATAAACCATGATAATTACACTTTTAACTTTTTTCTCACCAATACTAAGACCAATGATGTATTTACTATTCTCCAACATTCGCCTGCTCGGATTTTTGTAATACAGATAAAAATCTCCATAAGGAATCAGTGTTTAAAGATAGTTGCACCTTCCACTAAAACGTACCAATAAAAAAAAAATGTAATTTATTTATTCAATGGTACTTTGCATGTTTGTTACAAAATTAGTATTTTTTTAAAATTATATATATAAAATTAAACAACGGATCCCCACAGAACATAGAATTTGTATATACTGATTGCATATTGTACATTTATTTTGTATGTTGGTACACATAAGTTTTTTCGAGTGTCAAATGTGATCTCAGATCTAAGCTCTGGCGCACTCTCCCACTCCCACTTTTTGTCATTTGGTGAGTGCTGCTCGCGCTAATTCGTTACGTTTCGGTTTTAGTCACGTTTCCGAGTTCACAGTGAGCGGTCATAGAAACAAAACTTGTTGCCTCTTATATTGTATGTAAGTTGTCGTCTATATTGCATATTGGATGCGCAAAATCCCTAACCGACAGCCATATAATTATGTATGTGTGTTTGTGTGTATATATGTAGAGGGGACTCTAGTAAATTATATACTACTACTGTGTATTTGCTTTGTTCTCACGCCAGTCGTACACACACTGATTCCATATAAGCGCAATAAAAACAACAAATCGCCGGCAATGTTAATGGCAAGATCTGGCTGTATTTTTCCTATTAGTTCGCTTACTATGTGGGTGTGTGTGTATATATATATATATGTGTCTGTCCCCTCTCTAATTAAATATATATATATATATTTTGTGTGCAGCGCTCTGTCGCCTTAGGTATCTATATGTGTTTATACATATATGTTTAAATAAATGCCCATCGCCTGTATAGCTTCTTGCTAGATTTGTTCAGGTGAATGCTTGTGTGTCCATGTATAACATACATGAGTGCTGATATCGGCTTATAATTAACTTTGCGTTATCAGCTCTCAGTTGTTGTTATTGTGAAATAGAAGCAGGCATAGAGACATTTAGGGCTGGAAAAGTCGCCCATTCTGTGGAATACTAAATCCCGATTACTTTAGAAATTAGCGATCTAAATTTTATTCATAGCTTGTTGGCTTTATAACTTTAAATTTGTAGGCCTTTTTTTTTGCATAATTTTAGCATATAATAAGTTTGTTTAAAATCTAATCACTTAGCTGAAGTCATGTCGAAGCCAGCACTTTACTATGCCACACTGAGTCCACCATCGCGCGCCGTTTTACTGACGGCCAAGGCTATTGGACTTGAACTTGAACTGCGGTAAGAACAACCCCAACATCAGCCCTGAACAATGCATTTAGCCAATTAACAACAACACAAATTTTTGTAGCCCAATTAACCTACTGAAAGGTGAACATTTGACGCCCGAGTTTGTAAAACTGAATCCACAGCACACCATTCCCACGCTGGTCGATGGTGATGCTATCATTGTAGATTCGCATGCCATATCTGCTTATCTTGTTGAGAAGTATGGCAAAGGAAAGGAGTCGCTGTACCCCAAGGATTTGGTAAAGCGCGCCAATGTGGATGCTCGCCTTCATTTGGATTCGGGTCATATTTTTGCGCGTTTGCGTTTTCTGTATGAGCCTGTTCTCTACTTTGGATCTACTGACTGCTCCATCGATAAGATAGCCTACGTGCAGAAGTGCTATGAAATTCTGGAATCATTCCTCAAGGATCAGACTTATCTATGCGGCGATGAACTGACCATAGCTGACTTCTGCTGTGTGGCCACCGTGACATCCGTAAATGAGGTCGCTCTCATTGATGAGTTCAAATTTCCCAAAGTGCACGCCTGGCTAAAAAAAATTGCCGAGCTACCTTATTACGAGGAGACTAACAAAGGAGCCGAAGAATTAAAAGCTCTCTTCAAGGCCAAACTGGCCGAAAATCGCTCATCCAAGTCGTAACAAACACCACAAATCAATATCCATACTTATTATATATATACTACAAATTTAAAAACACAATGCCCAACAACAGAGATGTGCACAACAGCGGTGCTTGAATAAAGTTAAGTTTTTCGAAAATCCAACGATTTCGACTTTTATGTTTTCTTTTATATATATATATTATCATGTCTTTATTACATACAATGCAAGTACACTTTATCCCTTATTATATTATGTTGCGTTATTAAATCGATTTTTACATACTACATACTGTAATTATACTCTTAATTTACAATTAGCAACAATATTCTTAAAGGTACATAACGGAAAGGGAAATCGCCCTGGGATAGACCGAAACGACTAAAAGGCAGATCGGTGCTTGGTTAGGAGCTTCTTGCGTAGCAGCTCGGCTTTGCATTTAAATATGGTTTGCTATTTTCATAATGCAATGCAATTAAAGCGCTTTGTACATATTTCGAGGTATGTACGTATTGTAAGACGGGGAAAATTGTTCTTCGCTGGCTGTAGTAAAACATTGAGTAAAATACATGTGATGCTTTCAAACATATACTACATATATAAAATATAAATATAAAGAACTGGTATCACGGAACCAAAGTATTATAAGCTATATCTACAGAATGAACAATACAAATTCGTTTAAAATCCATCAGCACCGTAGAGAGCCGATGGAGAAACCGACCCTATTAGAAAGCCGCCTTTTCATTTCTCGCGTAGATCTCGGCTGGGCTGGGCAGTGCTCTAAGGGCGGGCAAGCAATGAGAACACCAACCGGCGCTTGTTGGAAATATAAAGCCAATGAACTGCACTTCAGCTGCCTACAATGCGTATAAAATATAAATTGGTAAACAGGCTATCACGACGCACGCTCATGCAAAACAGCATCACACAAACATAACACTTTATTACATAAAGTGTTCATTTGTGTGTGCGCCTTGTCTCAGTTCCTAATCTCGGCGCAGCAAAAAGCGTTTAATGCTCTCCGGCAGTGGAAGTCGCGCAATGGCGCCAGCTGCGATGTGCTCCAGTATGACATTGCGACAAGCACTTTGCAAGGACAGAACTAAGTATAAAATTATATTAAACATTTAATTGTTAGACTTTTTAGATGAATGGAGCAACAATACTTACTGCCCTCTAGCTGGATAATGCGTATTTGCTTGGTTGTGCCATAAACATCGATAACAACGTATAGGGGGGATCTATTTAATGGTATTTCCTTTGATACTGGACCCTGGTCCACGCCATTGATGATAAAGTGCAATTCACCCTTTGACGCATCAGTCTCTGTGGGCACATATATAATGCCAATGCGCGAGCCCCTGTCAGTGAGCAGGATATCTGAATTACCATTGTCCATAGCGGGTCGCAGAAGTCGCTTCGGTAGTAAGCCGCGCGGCGTGCGCACATGCGTCGCATCGCCTAGAAGATTACCTGCGAGAATTAAGTAGTTCAATTGCATTTTAAGGAAAAATTTATTGTATTGTAATACTCACGATGTGGCGGTTCATTGGCAATGGGCTCTACACTATCTCCGCACTGTTCCTGTCGTTGATTCATCTCGAATTTAGAGATTGGATAAATCCAACTATTTCCTAAATTGGCCAAGTCGGGTAAGGCAAAGTGTGGCAGTCCCTCGCTGCGTTTACCAATAATATTCGGTGTAAGCTCCGTCAGACCGAGTCGCATGTGTCCCGACCAGCCTCGCTCGATTTTCTCTATCTCAACTAGGAAAATTTCACCAGGTGCCTGAAACGTTGCAACACATTAATCAATTTGCTCATTGGAGCTCGGCGTGATCATATGTGCATACATTCGTATTTTTAAATTTTATTTAATGCAAACTTACCAGTGGTCGCTCGGAAAATGTGAGTGCGTCGGCGAAGCTGGCGCGGCGAAAGGCGACTGTTGCATCGTCTTCTAAGCGTATGTTGGAGCCGTGGTATTCATGAAACCGAAAGAGCTGACGTTCCCACGCTCCACCAGCACCATTTGTCGAGAGTTTCGCATCATTCATGATGTCTACGGCATCGAACTGTTCTCTCTCCGCCTCATTATTGCCGGCAAAATCGGCCAGATGCGGCGCCTGCTGGTTGACATCAACAACATCCATGTTTTGTTGTATTATTTACTTCTACCATATGTATTTTTTATTTGTGTAATTTTTTAGTTGACCAGAGTTTGACATGCGACAGTGTTGCTTAACGTCAAAGCTGCTGTCATTCAGTGTTGGAAAACACTCCTTTTTGCTTTTGACGTAACAACGCACAGCTGATTGCAGCGGCACGCATTCATTAAAAATAAAAAAGGTAAATTTACAATAATTCGGGAATATTGAAAGAAAATGTGCATAAAAAAAATAATTGACAGATGCGTATACCAGGAGCACTGTTTGCGGCACGCGGTCGTGCGCCACAGAACGAGAAGGAGGTACCGTTCCAGGAGATATTACCACTGCGACTGAAAAACACAGTCAGTGGCAAGGCGGATTCTGGCTCGGATGTGGCGTGCCTGCAGGAGATGGGCGTGCTCTTTGCCTGCCTTAAAGATAACGAGTTCGTTGAGAAGTATTGCAACAAGGAAATTAATCAGTTCCAGAAATGCTACAAATTCTACATGGACCGCAAGTTCGAGGCTAAAAAGACCGTTAATCAGGGCGTCGTGCAGCCCGGCAACAATCTCAACTACAAACAGCTAAACAAATATATGAGACGTTTTCCAAATCCAAATTAGACTGGTTGCCATTATGTAGTACCTATTGCATTGTTGAGCCACTTAATAAAATATGTTTGTATTTACATAATGCTTAAAACGATTCTATTTGTAGTCGGCTTCAGTAGACGACGTCCGCATCGCCCAGTCCAGCGGAGGATTGGCTTACTGGCGATGGCTGGCTAAGCACAAAGTCTGTCATATTTCGCGTGCGTGCGACACGCAAGTTATGAAACTGTGAATGTTGCTGTTGTTGCTGTTCGTACAGCTCCGAGATGAGCGCCTGCTTCTCGCAGGCCAGCAGCTCGGCGTCATTGGCTGCGTAGGACTTGAAGTTAAGGTGTTGCAAGGACTTGCGGGGCAGCGCGAGATTAATATGAAGAGGATAGCCGCCATGTTCCCAGGTGTCTGTCAATAAAGCCAAACTTCGATTGGCTTCCAGAACGCGGGCACGTTGATAGTTTAATCTTTCTTGCTGCAGCTCTGACCATTGTTCCTGCAGCACACAAAAGTGTTAACGAAATATATATATATATATATATATATATATATATATATTGGTACTTACAAATCGAGTGCCTAGTCGCCCAAAATACTTGATCTGCTCCTGCACGTTGAGCACCTGCTGCATGTAAAAATCTCTCGCCTTCTCCACTCCGTCCAGTCCGAATAGCAACAGTTCGCGTTGCTCCTCCAACTGCTTCAGTCGCTTCAGCATGTTGTAGTCGATGCCATGCTGCAATGTGTGTCTCCGTGACTCCCGTCTCTTATTGTTGGCCTTCTTCGGTGGCAGGGCCAGTGTTAGGCCGCCTAGTGCATAGTCCGTTGCTGATGTGGAGGAAGAGCCACCATCCGCTGAGCCGCGATGCTCAAATTGCTCGCGTGCCGTCTTCAAACTCTTCTGCTTGAGACTCTCGCTGTGCATCAGACTGAGCTGCCAGTTCTGCAGTGCGTTACGGATGTCCGCCTTGGCCAAAGGCGGACCTGTTGCCGATTGGCGCGGTGGTTTCGGTGGTGGCGTTGGCGTCGCATACTCGACATCCGGTTCCAGCTCAGGACTCACCGAGGGCGGCGTGCTCAGTGTCAGCTGTGAACGCGGACGCACCTTGGCTGTGGGTGCACTGGTCTCGTGGTTCAGACTAAGGAGCTGCGGTGCCGATGGCGGACGAGGCGGCTTGCTCAGCTTTTCATGAACTGGCATCGGATTTTGTGTCTGCTGCTGATTGCGCAACAAGCAGAGCTTCAGACCAGCACAGAAACGGTCAAAGGACAAAAGACCACTGGGCGGTGTCACACGATGCAGTGAATCCAGCACGCCCTGTGGCAGCCCCTTGGAGCCATCATCCTGCCAGCCCTTCTCAATATCCGTATAACGCACGTAACCACTATGCTTATCATCCAGTATATCGAACAGTTTCTTCATGGACAGCACAAACTGTTTGGGCAGCGCGTCCAGCGAGCTGAGGCTGCCGCTCTTGTTGCAGCTGCCGTTGGAGAGCATCATCTCTTTCGTCTTCTAAATCGCAGATGTTTGCTTGGATATTAACAAAATGGAAAGTGTGCATACATTAAATGTATGATATTAAAGATTTCGCCCACATTCTGTGCGCTCAATACATATTTTGAATAAATTCATTTGCATAAATACCACCACAACGAAAGACTTTGGCAACAAACTTGCAACTAGCGCGCAAAAACAAAGATGGGAAACCCATGCTAATTAATTCTTAATTAATATACATGTTCATAGTACGTAATAATTTTGCAATTAATTTTCATTATACAACACAAAACATACCAAAATAAAAAACAACAATCATAACAAAGCAAATTTCATATTGATATTCCATTCTATTAAACTATAAATAAATAAATATATTTTTTGTGAATTTCGATTTCAAACAATTTTATTAGATATGTATTCTAAAAAATAAGTTGTTGTTTTTTATTTTAATCAACCTATGATAAACACAATTTAAAAATATTCAAACGGGTCAATACCATAGCTAAGTTTGCAATTGCTTTAGCTTTGTTTATAAACAAACATTTTAACAATTTGCTCTTTTAATTACTCACTTGCAGCGGGAACTTTTGATGCGGAAACTCGATTCTATGGCAGCCTTTTGAGGCCGTTCGTCAAGGCTTTGCTTGCCTGCCTTGGGTTGGCTTGGCTTGGCTTGGCCTGTCTTGGCTTGCACAACTTTTTTGCAGCAGCAATGTTTATATTGTTGTGGCTATGTAATGCAGCGCGCTATTCGTCTGAAAGAGCGGCACAACACCCAAACCCAACCGACTGGTTGGGAAGACTGCAGAGCCCAAACAGCACACGCATGCGCAACTGGTTGAGTAGCTGGCGGGACAGGTTTTGATTTTCCTACACAACACACTCACATATAGACTAATACACACACACACACAGATTCACAAAATACCAATACAAGAACGCGTGCCATAGCCTAGCTGAAGCTGGAGCATCGTATCTGTATCTGTATCTGTAGCTAAATCCCCAGGCATAAAATACACAGTGGTACAATTATAGCAGAAATATTTATTAGTAGAAATTCAACGCGATTCGCCTGTTATTCAGTCAAGGAAAGCTAATTGCTCACTGCCACACACATACAAGCATATCTTAATATATGTTAATGCATACATGTGTGTATTTGTATTTATGTTTTTATTTAGTTCTTTTTTTGTTGTTTGTTTGTTTGAGTTTGTTTTTTGTTGTTGCAAGAAATGCAAACTCTGCGCGTTCCATTTTGATGGAATGCTAGAATGAGCATTTCATGCCACACTCTTGCCTCGCTCTAAATACTATGATTAAAGTTTAATTATATTTTATTTTTGTTTTTTTTTTACAAGTCAGCCACCGACTTTCGGCGTACATATTTGGCAAAGTAATCCGGACGCCAGCACTTGCAGCTGCCGGGTATCAAGAACCAGTCGTAGTAGAGCCGCACCTGGAAGCAGCCCAGCTCGTCATGACCATCGCAATGTGCATCCGCCGGCGCATGCTGGCTGCCAGCAGCATTTAGTGTATTGGTGCTGCCATCGGAGGCGTTGGCCACGCCCGCTCGTTTCTGCAGATACTGCTGGTAGGCCTGGAAGTCCTGCACGGATGGTGCCTGTGTCGTCGTGCTGCTCGGCACTGTGTCCTCCGCATTTGGATAAAATATCTCCGCCACCAGCAGGCTAACCCAGCGAGGCGAGGACAAACAACCGCCGTCCAGGTAATGACAGCGGGCCTGGATGCAGCGCGTCACCTCTACGGTCTGGGTAAAGTAGCCCTCGTAGGGTATCTGAACCACATAGCGCCAGGCGCCCTGATAGTTCTTGGCGAACACTGGCGTCGCATACTCCACCTTAGCTGGACACGGTGTCGGTGGTCCCTCATAGCGGATTGGGCCAACTTCCTCGCGACGCTCTGCTGTTTGAGCAGCGGCCACAGCGGGACTTGTGTCGCCCTGAATGGCGCGGTACAGTGTGCAAAAGCTGTCAATTAAATAAACAAATATTAACATAAATCCCTTATGGATTATAAAGGTATACACTGTTAGAAATCTGGGTTAGTACAGACTCGAGTCTTATCAATAATTGATTTAGCTAATCCACAAATTGCACTTACACTCCGCCGCCATCACAGAATTTGCGAGGCTTGCGTTCCTCGGTGGCGCGTTGCTGCTCTTGTTGCTGCTGCTGCTGGTTCTGATGATGATGCTCCTCATCCAGGGCGGGATCAAAGTAGCTGTACTCATTCGATTGGACGCCATCGGGCAAGCTGCGTGTGACGCGCGTGGCATAATGGCGATCGATGTTATTGTTGTCCAGCTGTTCCACAGGCTCGTCGCGTATGATTTGCGTTACCTTTGGCAGTGTGTCATCTGCCTTCAGTACGGGCAGCGTTTTGGACAGAAACTTCAAAGTCTGGTTTCGTATCAGTTCGCTGAGAGCATAGAGTTGGGATTCTGGAGTTCCAGTTAAATGATTGGCAGGCAATATTAACTTACAAGGGATATGGCTCGCCGAGCACATTTTGACCAAGTGGATTCTTGGGTATTTGGCCCTTATTCAGATCACCACAAATATTGTGCACGGACACCGCCGACTTCTTGCCCGCAGCCACATCCTTGCAGTCGGCATTAATGAAGGTATAGGGCGGGGGACGCACACGGGGCGGCACAGCATTCGGTGATTCCACAAATGCATAATAACCCTCTGGTGGCTCCTCGCCGTAGTCTGTCTGCACCTGTGCCGCCGACGGCGATGGCGAGTGTTGCAACTGTTGCGACGCCGCCAACTGCGAGAGCAGCAAAAAGCTGAGTATTTTCTAAAAATAACAGAAAAAAAGCCATATTTAACATAATAGTGTTATTTATATCCATTTCATTTTTTAATAGACATAAAGAACGGTCACAGCATAAATCAAATTAATTTCCAGCGTTGCGACGTATCTGAATGAACAGCATTGTGGTTTTGAATGTGGCATTGGCCTCGGCCCAATGGGCACAAAGACGCGCTCTCAGATCGCTGGTTCGTTGGCGAAAGCGCGAAAGTTGTTCGACCTGCGGCGCCGTTTGCTGGCATCAAAATAAACAAACCTAAACAACGACAACAACAACAGCAACGAAAACAACAACCAGCAGCAGTAACAGCCACAACCAATGGCACTGACCGGAGAATGTTGCTTTTGCATCTTAATCTCATTGTCGCGTACTTGAGGAAGAAGAAAAACTTTCCCTGAAATTCTGTCTGCCACTTGGTAGTTTTTTTTTTTATTTATTTATATTTATATTAATGAAATCAAAAGTTTCAGAATGTATTGAGATTTTCAACAGATATTAAGTATGTGATGTGTCCGGAATTTGGGTCAAGTGGCGAACTACTCGAAATCGAGAGGGCGACTTTTCCATGTCGCATTATTTTTCCCAGTTGTAATTAGGCCAGCACTTTTGAAAGAAATTTCTCAGACTCCAGATGAGAGAGTTTTGGCCATGGCTCAGCAATTTCATTTCGGATGCGGGCGCTTTGCATCTTGATCGTGACATGATTCACCGCACAATTTTCGGAATTCCAAAACACCGAAATTGGGTCAGTCGCAGCTGGTGTTGATTTTGTTCTTTTTATTTATTCTAATGAGGCTTCGTGTGAAACTAGTTTTGCTCTCAATTTCGAAATGTGGTACCTTTCTTGCACATTTATATATATATATATATATATATATATATATATATTAATATTCTTTTTTTTTAGTTTATACGACATTTGCAATTACAGTCTAATTGCAGCTACTGCTGACCGCATTCACCACGACCTAAGAACTGGAACTACTACTACTAGGCCTATAACTGGGCGATGCTATTACTGTATTTGCCAAGTTAATGACTATATATTTAAAGCAGAATAAATACAAAGCACCGCTGGACAACGGAGACAGAATCTGTCGTTAGCTGATGCGTGAGTGTGTGACTTTAAATTGTTCTAAATACGTTAGGTGGGTAACGGGAAAGTTGCTCCATGCCAGGCTAAAATTATACACACATACACACACAAGAGGCGCACACAGACTGTGTGTATGTGTGTGTATGAAGCAAAGCCGATTTGCCCGTCACTTCAATTCATTAGCATGTCTATATATAAATATCAGATACACATACATATGCTAGTGCTCCAGAATGTGTGCTAACTGTAAATTCCTGGACGTAGTGCAAAACAAAAGACTTAAGCAACGAACTAACTGTGGGCTAAACATTTAAACAATTATGCTTACCACCAGTAAACGATAATCCATGTCGGCACCAAACTCCAAAACTGCCAACTTTAATAGCTCTTTACTTAGTCTCACAAGAATTGACCTTTTTCCAAGCAATTCGTGCGTTTCACAGAACTCGACGCGGCAAGTGCAGTAACTGAACTAACTCTCTGAAATCACAAACGGCAGACATTGAACCTCTGTTTCAAAAGTTGCCCAACAGCAAGAGCATAGCATTGAGAGAGGAAGAAAGAAAGAAAGAGAGCACAAGAGTTGTGTGGCCATGGCCCTGACCACAGAAAGTGTAAAGAAAGCTTTGCCATTGAGTTCTGCAGAAGCCCGAGTCAAGTTCGAAGTCACCTGTGCGATAATTATTGCTGCATGCTTTTAGGATCAACCATAAAGTCTCGAATATCAATGTTACGTTATTCAGCGAGAAGCAACTTAGTTTTTCCAGAAATGAAGAAGGCACGGCACTCAATCCGCTTCCAAATGAGCTCATCACAGTTTTCTTCGGAATGAGCTTTAAATGATTTGTGTTTATCATTTTCTGATTCTTCGTAAATTTATTTGAAAATCGTATTTTATGTCCAACAATTTCACGTTTATTCATGAATACAATGCACATTATACACATCGTTAATTAATAAACATGCTCTTAACATACAATAGTTGAATCATTCATATTCATATATTTATGTATATATTGTTGTATACAATAATAAAGTGTACATTTTGAAAAAACAATGCTTCAAAGTCTTTCAACATTTGTTATCAATATAATGTTTTGGTTTAATGCTTTCCTACACATACGTATACATTACAAATGTATAACTCTTATAGTATATATTATATTATATCAAGAAAAAGTAATATGCAGCTGTGCCAAGTTTTTTTTTTTTTTTGTTCTTTTTTCTTTAATATACATAAAGTGTGTTGCAAATATTAAAATACAAATACTAGTCGTGTAATGAAATTAATATATACACATATGCATACATACAGGATGAATGCATAAATACGTAGTTTGAAACTTGGTTTCGTGTACACATAGAAAAACTAAAGTTTACTCATACATGCCATGCACTTTCCTCGTTAAATCCAAAAATAATATGTATAATTAAAACTATTGCCTTGTTGTTGCATGAAAAGAAACTGTTATCAAATCATATTGTACTCTCATATTTCACTAAATAAATAATTATATATATGCGTAGATATATATATATATATATAAATAATGCAATGTCAATTTAGTTTATGAAAATTCTCAGTGTTTGTTGTTGTCGCGTCAGGATTTTCGTTATTGCCATCAATAAATTAACTTAAGACGAAATTAAAAAGCTGCTCAACTTTTGAACCTAATGCATTAATCATGTAAATAGCTTAACTAACATTTTATATATATATGTATGTATATATACGGGTATGTATATATGTTTCGAAATCGCAAATTGTAGAAGTAAACGTATGTATAACATCATTTTGCTTACAATTT
This sequence comes from Drosophila longiperda, assembly GCA_035042125.1. Classification (NCBI taxonomy): domain Eukaryota; kingdom Metazoa; phylum Arthropoda; class Insecta; order Diptera; family Drosophilidae; genus Drosophila; species Drosophila longiperda. The sequence continues at coordinate 14,533,832 of JAWNLV010000107.1, forward strand.
ATATATGTATATGCAACTACATCAATCATTTGTTATATATAGAAATTTTCCATGTATATATGTAAAGTAAACTTTAGACTTATAGTTATAGTGCGTTTGTGTGTGAGAGTCTGAATAAAAAATAAAATATCAATATTTTCACTAGTTCTTGGGCGAGACGGTAATTAACTTGTGTGGTGTTACAGGAGAAATCTGCGGAGAGAGGAATTTCGATTAGTTAGAGATCTCCGATTTGAGAGACATGCAACACTTACCCACAGGGAGCGACCCATGTACGAATCATCATCGTCCTCGATGAGACCGCTCGTATGATGATGGCTTTGCTGATCTATAAATAACAGCGTGTCCTTGCTGCATGTATTGGCTGAGTTGCGCAGCAGCGAGGACAAAGTCTCGCTGCATTCACGCAACTTGTAATTGGAGCTGGTGGAGAAGGAGTGCCGCAGACTGAGACTAGCTGCGGCGGCCTGTTGATGCTGCTGTTGTTGCTGCTGCTGCTGCGTGGCACTCTCGATGGCCGAAACGCTACTGCGCGAGCCGTGCCAATTGTGATTGCAGTGATTGTGCAGCGCATGGCGCGACAGTTGCAGGCTGGAAGATAACTGTGGTGTTGCATTGCCATTGAGTAGCGCCGCAGCTGCTGAGGCGACATTCTTATGACCATTGAATTTATTTTGTAGCGTAGAGGCAGCCGTAACCGAAGTGCTCAGCGAGCGTGGCGAGGACCGCGACGACAGCGAGCTGACCGATGAGGCTGAAGAGGAGGCCGAAGAGGTGCCTGAGCTGGCCGCATGACCATTCGTGGCGGCCTCCGGAGGAATAGGTATTTCGCTAACTATCGCTGCGGCAGATGACGGTGTGGCGAGTTCGCCAGCAGTTGCCTCGCGCTGCGTATCGGAGCAGTCTTCGTCCATGGCAAATATTTGTGTGGCATCCGCTTCAGCAGCAGCCGCTGCAGCCCCATTTGTGACATCAGTATCCGGCGTTGTCTGCGGCGTTACAGTCGGTGGCAAAGGCTCAGCGGGCTCAGCATTCAACTCTGGCAGTGCAGACACCTCCTCATCTGCATCAGGATCTGCATCGGCATAGGCCAAAGTTTCAGTGTTCAGCACCTCATGTGTTGAGCCCTTATCGGCTGCGGCAGCCTTGGGATCTGCTATAGCGCAAACTGAAAGAGAGTAGAAATTAGCACATAAAATGCAAGTGCCATCCGACTTGAACTCACCATCGCCCTCTTCAATTTCACAAGCAACAATGGGTATGGATATGGGTATAGCGACTGCTTTGGTTTTCGTCTTCTCCACTGTAGCAGTAGCAATGGGTTCCAGCGTTTCAGTGTTCGGGTCAACGAGCTCCTTTTCTTTGCTGACAGTTGTTGGCGGTGCAATGCGGGAGACCCAATGATCTCCTGAATTGGAACTGGAGCCAGAACATTCGGCAGATGCATCAACGCTGCGTCGCTGATAGAAGAGCATATAGGCCTCATTGTTGATGATGTCCTGCTCGATGTCCAGCTCGGGCACTTTGCTTACGCGCTGATCATCAAACTTGTACCATTGCCGATCGTAGGGATTTTTACAGGCCGCCGTATAGTGGCCAGTTTCCAGTGTATCACCCTGGTGATAGCAAACGGCATACAGATCATAGCGTGTATCCTTGGGCTCAGCACGTGAGTTGAGCGTGGAGGAGCGTGAGTCGCCCGACCGCGATTTCTTGTTTGCCGGCTGATCCATGCCATGGCCCAAGGTGCTGCAACTCTCGCGGACTCCGCGTGCCAAATGCGGTGACATATCGAATGCGGTGAGCGGAAACTTGACCATCGTTGTCAGTTTGGCCGCCTGCGGTCCCTTGGCCTGATGCTGGCGAAAGCGCTTGAAGTGCACCACCAGAATGTCTGGGAGCGACCACAGGCCGAGCGTCTTCACCACGGGCAAATACTGCTGACAATGCGGACAGCGCCAGGCATCCTCTGCACTTAGCGTCTCCGCCTTGGTATAATGTTCCAGACATTGTTCCAGTGTCAGGGCAGCAGTATCGTTGGGCTTACTGGCGCTCAGACGCGCCACACTCTCGTGCTCCACGATAGCATCGGCGTCCGACTGGAGTTTGACAAAGTGCGTTTCGGGCGCACTCCATTCCAGCAGCAGCTTGATGTGCGTGGGTCCCGCCTCCGAAGAGAGCACCGAGAGCGCCATGTCAATCATTTCGGTGAGCAGCGGATGCTCCACCTGCTCAAGATAGGTGTCCGGATCAGCGGATGGATCCTGTAGACGTATCTTAAACATGTCTGGCAGTGGCGTTGCATACGAAAATACCTCTGGCTTTAGCAGTGAAGACATCTCGCGCAACATGCGCTTCTGCAGATCTTGGTAGCTGCAATCCCTTGGCGCCTTCATGCTAAATGGGGCTCCAAAGCGCTTGCAAACAGCCTTCGTATTGCCATCCTCACCAGCTGATGTTCTGTGCACGTTGGCCACCAGTAAAAGTAGATCCGTAGAATGCGCCGTTGCTGTTGCTGATGGAGCACCCAAAGGTTTCTCTGGCGCTTCAACGGGCGCAGCATCCAAGGAGGACTTGGGCGTGGGGCTGACCTCGGGCACCTCAATGCAGTAGATGTTCTCGACGCTGCTCAGCGTCTCCACCGGCTGAGTGTCGTAGAAAACGCGAGTGAATCCCTCTGTGCTAAGATCCACCAGCACCATGCGATTTGCGGCAATGCCCGTTTCTTGGAGCAATTCGCGTAGCGCAACAATTGGAGAGCCGGCGGGCACGCGCAGACCCATCTTGAGCTGGCGCGGCTGTTGCTTCATGAATACGACAGTCACAAAGATCGTCAGCTGTGTGAGCTGCGGCAGCTGCACGGAAATGCAATGGAACGGATCGAAGGTATTTGACTGCTTCTGGCAGCGTGGGCACGTGAGAGATGATCGGAATTGCGCCTGAAAAACGGCCTGCACGAAGCTATTATTACAGCGTATGTGATTCGCTAACGTTTCAGCGGCAATAATCTCATCCGATCGTCCATAGGAGTTCTGCAACGATAGCGGCAAATAGTTACAATTGGACACAGGAAAGTGCAACAAATGACGCACCTTAATGCTCTTGTAGCGTCGTTTGCTAGCCGTGTTCAGATCCTCGTGCACCTTGTCCAACAGCCAGAAGAGAAACTCCTGTGCATCATGTTGCGTAGAGCTGCGAAATTGTGTGCCATAGCGATCGACGACCGCCTTGAAACTGGTGCTGTGATCGCTCTCATTGCGACATGTCCACAGCGCCTTCAACACATTGGCCAGCTGCTCCGTAAGTTCACCTTTGGTACCAAACTTGCGTGAGTTAATCTTGTTGCGACGCTTTAGATCCGCCTGCAAAGAGATATGAGAGTATTAAAATCGAATTTTATGATCAAGTTTTGATGATTTCGCTCCTACCTTATACTGATCCAGCACAAAGTACTCGGCCAATATGTCCGTGTGGCTGAGGCACTGCAGCACTGCGTTCATGAAGCAGGTGTTGCCATGATTCTTAAGACCCATGACGCCGGGCGTCTGATCCGCTGGCCATTGATAGCCCCCAATGGGCGGCACACGCTCCATTCCATTCACATTTCCCATGCCAGTTTGACCATGTTTTGTAGCCTGTAAGTAACATGAGAGGAGTTGGGGAGATTACTCACTGGAGACTACGAATTGATGACTGCGAAAACTCGTTTATATGAACGGCAAGCGGGCAACGGCTATATGGGGAGTGTATGGTAAGAGGGAGAGGTTTTCTGAAAATTGGGTTTCAATTTCGTTGCCAATTAAAAATTGCTTAGATCCGTGCCAATTTGCGATAATTAAAGAAATGTTTTTAAAAATAAGCTGAAATAAGTCAATAAATATAAGAAAAAGAAAGCACAAAAACAATTTGTTGGTCTGCTGCCTATCAACGGAAAAATCACAATCTGTGAAGCGATGTGCAAATATTTATAGTGCGAATTATAGATGATAATGATTTATACACATTTCCACACATAAAAAAGATTAGAACAAATCGATTCGTGATTTAAATGGGGTGATTCGAGTTATTTTTATCTAATAGTAAGCGTTAGGTCGATCAACTGAAAATCATATAAAACATCTTAAAGATCTTGATCCACAACTTAAAACAGTGTAATCTGACTTTCTAGGAAAATTAAATGATATGTAAATTTAAAACTATTTTTTACGAGTTCAAGCTAAACAATTACGTGACAAAATCATAAAATTACATGGCCATGAATGGAATATAATAAAACTTATACAAATGCATGGCTCAAGCAAAAAATGGGAGTGTAAAAATAAAAACTGAATGCAATGCAAGTCAATTGTTAAACTCATCAAAAAAAGGAAGAAAATACATACCCCAAAAAAACTTCACATAAATTTATAATTGGTTATTGTTTAAATTTATGTGTAAATGCGAATAAAGTGGAATAGTCGAAGGATGATAATACTGATAAATAACAACTCAATTAAATCACAAATTAAAAATAGTACACCATACACAGTACTTGAAAAACACAAAACATACATAAACAAATATATTTTTGTATATATATATATATATATTTAAACACATATGTTAGTTTGTATATGGAGGGTTGGGGTGCACGTGTCGTTCATAATGACGCGCAGGTCGAACGGATTTACGATGTTATAAACACGCTTTTGTGCATATACACGTAGAGCGCTTGCCCCACTTGCCCCAGTTGCGAGTAGTGCGACTGGTGCGAGTGGATTGAACGCATTTCGTGTTGCAAGGAAAATTGGTAAATTATGAAACTGCAAGCAACTAGCAAGTTAAACAAAGAGTGAACAAAGTAAGAAACAACAAATAAAACACACACACAACTAACGGTCAAAGGTTACTTGTCGTCTGTGAGGTCAATGCTAAATGCGAGTGTGTGTAGCTATGTGTGTGCGTGTGTGTGTGTGTGTTTGTGTACGAATTGCAGCCAAAATTCGATGAGCCAAGCACCCAACGTTTATTAGGGGCCAGCAACACTTAAAGCTTATAACGTCATGGAGCAGTCAATTCAGTCAATGGAACCAATAAAAGCAATAAAAAGACGAAAAGAAGCGCTTAGCGAAATCAAAAGCCGGTTTCTTTTTTTTTAAAGCAAAAACCCACGCAAAACACTGGGCCAAAGAAATCAAAATATATAGATAAACGAGAAAAAAAGACAAAAGAAAAGGAAATAAATATATAAAACTGGTGCCAATAAAAACTAAACACAATTGGCCAGGCCAAGAAGCAACGACTAGTTGGCTGTTGAAAGTTGCACTTGGATATGTACTTGGCTTTAAGCAATACACCCACACACACACACAGACACAAGATAACTAAAGGGTATTCAGCCTGCAGTCATACCTCTTTTCGGCGCCAGCATCCGGTGTAGAATGGCACGATTTCTATGAAAGTTGTGCGATGCGCCGTGTTGTTGCTCTCTGGCGACTGTTTGGATGTGGCACAGATGCAGATAACAGATGCAATTACGAGTTACAGATACAGAAGGATATAAAGAGTGAGAAAGAGAAAGTGCTATAAGTTAGAAGCAGTCAGTAGTTAGACTTACACTAAATTAAGAGCAATAATTATGAAATTCAAATATTATTTAGATTTTAGTTAAATATTTATCTCCCAATTGAAACCACAGCTGTTTCAAAGAAGCCTTTAACTTTAATAAATTCTTATAATTTGTGAGTTGCTTACTGATAATAATTCCACACTAATCTCTAAAGCTTAAGACGTTGTTTGGCCTGGACTAAGTAACGTCATTGGCGGTTTATTGTAAGTTGTTGTTAACTGACTGTGACACCAATTCCACCGCCAATTGCACTCCGAGCCATGCACGTTGTTGTCTGCCTGTTTATCTGTCCGTGTGCCTGTCACCTCGTTCTTCCCCCAGCTGACGGTGCGAATACATTCACAAGTGTGTCAGCAACAAGTTATTGCTTTTGTTATTGTTATTTTGTTATAGAGCGAACCCGGCATCCGTTGCTTTATCTTAATTGACATTGCACTGGCATTGAAACCGACTGCATTCGACAAATGGCATTGAGTATTCATAAGCTGCCTGGTACTTTCCTCCCCACTTAGAAAGAGGTCAGCAACTATCAACCGCATTATCCTAGCTGAAAGTTAAAAGAGATTTATGTGCCCAGCTGAGAAAGTCAGCTGACAGATAGATACATCCATATGTACTAAACAAGCTACCAACAATTTTGTTAATTCAAAATCGACACACAAAGTTTCCGGTCAGTTTGGGTCAGTGTTATTTGTATAGTCCTTATGTTGTTTAGAATTTTTCAAAACAATTATTACGCATTATTTCGTTAGTTAATTAAAACCTAATTCAATTATAGGTTTCGATGAGATATGAAATTAAGCTGAAAATGCTATACATTTCAAGGCAATCGGGTATAAGCAGCTTAGTCCATTAAATAAAATTTAATTAAACCCAAATTGTATAAGTTGAAAAAAACAGATTAAAGAGAGGCGGCAACATTGAAAAGGGGCAGAGCATAGTTAAATTTGATCCGATGCTGTTGCTGAATCAAAGGCATTTCAAACGCACAACTGGCCGACAACAAATGGTCGAGCCTCAATAAGTAAATTGAGTGGAATTCACTTTAAACACATGTATATAAATATGCACATATATAAATCTGTACATATATATATATATATATATATATATAGATATCTATATATCTGCATATGTACATGTGCGGTGGATAGTGACCTAATCGCTGCCGTCAGAGCTGGGCAAATTGTAAAGCATTTCTCACACAGCTGGAGACGACGTCGACGTTGTCGATTCTTATTGCTAGCGTTCTAACGTTGCGCATACGCCATGTTTGCCGGGCATCTAAACCGGTGTGGCAATATATCTTGATGTATACATAAATACATAAGTATATATATTTTAACTAATCTGTAGGTAAGCTTAAGAGGCCACACATCTGGTTCAATCTTTGTTCAAGTTTCTCGCATGTCATGTGATTATTTATCTAAACATATCCTAAGATTCGATTATATACTTAAATTAAAAGTACTGTTTTTTTTACTTAATATATATATATATATATATAGTTATGATTCCTTAAGTGTGTACAGAGTTTTGTTAGCTGGATATGACAATATTTATACAATATTTGTTTTTGTTAATTGAGCAGAAAAGTCTTAGAAGACACCGTTGACGTCGTCAGCGTTGCCATCGTTTGCGTAATTGTAGCCACTTGTCTCAATTTACTGTAGAAATGTTATCATCATTATTATTTATAAATTTAGCGCATTTATCTTTATTTTTGCATTCGCTTCTGTTTTGTTTATTTATATTAAAATGCGAGCCGAGTTTCAAGTATCGACATTGCCGTATATACAAAAGTGCGCACATATATAAATAAATATATATATATGTCGATAAATACATGTATTCACTTACTTATCTTGGTGGAATTGTGTTTGTGAATATCATGTAATTTGTTCGCATGTATCGAAATTCGATTTGTTTGAACTGCAATACATAAAAACATGATTCATATGTTTATTTTATTTTTTTCGTCTGTCTGTACAAAAAATTCCACTGACCAACAAAAAAAAAAAAAAAATAAACAATGTGTGTCGATAACGCCAAAAGGCTTCGAATGCTTATCTGTTTGCTATAGGTAATCATTCTACGACTACAAGTATTTTGATTATATTTTTTTTTTTTACGTAACTGCAGCAAGTGGCACTTGCATGCATCACTGCAGCAAGTGTTGTTGTTATTGTTTTTGCTATTATGCTTACGTTTTTATTAAGTAATTGTAAATAATTGAAGATAATTGTCGTTGTTGCAGCTGCTGTTGCAGTTGGTATTATTATTTGGTACCGAACTGCAAGCCCAGTCAGCATGAATGAAATAACTGCTTTGACTACGACGAGTCGAGATTGGGTTTGGCCTAGAGAGGAACAGAGCAACAGACTGACTGCTAGTCGTCTATTCTACTGGTTCGTCAACTTTGTATTGGAATTTCTAAATTATATGCTACAAAACATTTGTAGTCAGAAGTTTACTGTGTATTTGTTTTTTTCGATTGATAAACAGCAAACTCAGATGAGTAACTTAGTTCGACAATTACTAATCAGCTTTGTTTTGATTGCGATGTTATAGCGTCATAAAATATATCTATATATTTATATTTATATATTCAACACGTCATGCAAATAAGAAATAATAATTATTTGTTGACCAGCTGATACCCTGCATAAGCTGATTTAACTTCAGTGTTTTCCGAGTAATAGCTTTCGATATGACGAAATCTTTATCTGCAAATATATTTATATATATATATATATATATATATATACAAAAATGTGAATACATCTGTATAGATTTGTATACACGTAATTTTTAGTTACATTCCAATGACGTCAACGTATAAATACAATACAAAATATACCCTTTCATTGATGCAGTTTAAATTATGCCAAGTTCAGGTGCCAAGTGGAAAGTGATCACGTGACAAGTCATTTAAATTGATTACTATTTAATTATAGTGCGCTGTGGCATTACTTGTTTTAAGCATTCGATTATATCTCTGATATGGCGATTATTAGGCAGAACGTCGACAAGTGTTTGTTGTCGCATTGCAATTTATGGTCGACAAAGTATTAAAGGCAATTGTCGTTCTGTGGGATTCGGGCTAATGCAATTAATTGTACAACTTGATGTACGATCGTTTCCAATTTCAATTCCAATTCAATTGAATTGAAACGACCGATCGAAACCGAATACACTTGACACTTGTAAGACATTTGATAAATGTCTTCCACACTTGACAAATGTTTCAAGCCGCTCATTTCCCTTACCGAATATTGTATTGTATTATTGTTATTGTTGTTAATTACGTAAGCGCACTTGCAACACGTGGCCGAAAATACGCCCACCTTTTGCTACTTTGCCAAGGTTCTCTAATCAGCAGCACCTTGACTGTGTGAATTGTGCGCTTATCAGTGGCGCGATACGCAAACAAATGTGAATGTGAATGTGAGTATTTATTTAGTTCTGGCTTGTTGTTGTACTATGTATCACATAGCCAGCGATCCAGTAAGTTTGACAAATTTGCACATTTTATAATGTTATCACCTCCGATTGCATAACGCACACAACTTAAGACTCTGCCGAATATGTTAACAATAATAATGACAGCGTAAAGAAGTCGTATAAATGCAATTTTTGCATTTGTATGTGTATTAAGGGTATCTCCTCACTATATAATGGAAGATATAGTTTGAGATTTATAAGTGTGCAATTAGCTGTAAGTTAAGTAAATTTTTGCCAGACATTATTTAATTATGCCATTATATATACTAATACTTTTATATAATGTTATGACCCAGCAGCAGATTCAAGTGTTTACTTTTCACTGATCTTTTAAGACCAGAGGCTATTTCAGTCATATGACCTTTGATTGTTATATGAAATACATATTTAAACTTATCAAGAGACAGTTCAGGGTTGTATTTTCGCTGTTCGCTCAGTTATTGTTGTGGCACATTGAGTTAACAGTCAAATTATATGCGCAAGCATCTAACAATATAATAGCATTCTAAACAAATTTGAAAAGAATTATAATCACTAGTGGAAATTAGTTTACCTCCAGACACAGACAAACATTATTGTGGTATATTTAACTGATAGCTCACATATAAATAGACGAGTTGTGTGCATTAAGCTTTAGTTGCTGATTAACATATTTCGCCTAGCAACATTCACAATGACAACATTTCTGATCGCTTTCCAGCTCTGATTGTTACTTAAGTGAATGAACTGCGTCTGTTAATCAATTCGCATTGCTCTCTGCTAGTTTCTGGTTTAGCTAGGCCACCAAAAAACTAGTTTAGCTGAAGACTGTTTGTAGCTGCTCTGGTGGCGCTGCAAGGCAACTATTTTTACATTTGTTTATGAAAATATGTTGCTACAAAAATACACACACGAAATATAAGCAAAAATAAAACTGTACAAAAAAAAAAACACCCGTACATTTTCAATTAGTTTGATCTCAATTGATATTACCTTGAAAGCGAATTCAAAAGAGCAAAAGAGATCGACCGACGCGAGAGAGAGAAGATAAACATGGGGATCGAGAGAGAGAGACAGAGAGAGAGGGAGCAAAAAACGTGCGCACGGTGGCAAAACCAACAACAGACAATAATAATTCGCACAGTGTTTTGTTGTACAACTGCTACAACAACGACAACAACTACAAAAAAGCGCAAAACTTACGTGTTAGCTTTTCCTGGCGGAAATACGCGAAACACACACACACACACACACACATGTGTAGCACTTGAATATCATAGAAAATCAGCAAACAGTGGCATACACACATATACATCTACTCACACACACATACGAACACATACACGCAAGTCAGGCACACGCTGTTACGTACTAATCTCGACCATCAACAAGTGCAACAACAACAACCACAACATTTGCTAGACAAACTACACTAATACTTAGTATTACACATCTAACTGTGGGTGCCCAAAACCTTACGGAAATGGCTTGCAAAATGACAAGCACCCCAAGCAGCCCCACCATCCCTTTCCACTAATAGCTAGCCCCCACACAAAATCACGTGTTGTTATTGCGGCGTGTGAATTTCATGTCGCACGTTTCATTATTGAGTGTCAGTTTTAGTTAGTTTTATTTTTCGTTTTTCTTGTGTGTTTTCTTTTCGAATTGAGCTAGACGAGAAATGCCAACAAAATTCCTTGGCTGCACCCCTTGACCACCCGACCCCTGTCTGACCTTAATACACCATTTGTAGCCGTTTGTAGCTGCCGCAATTTTAGTGTTTGGCATGCAATTTTTTATATATTTTTTTTTTGCACAATAGACGGCGACAACGACGACTACGACGAGCAGCGACCCACGCGCAATGCACCAATTGGCATTTTAATAAGCCAAATTGAATAGCTGCTGTTGTTGTTGTTTTTTGGTTGAGGCTGCTGCTATTGCTGCTTATTCACAATATTCGCATTGCACTTGCTCTGGGGCTGACGATTTGAATAAAATCAATGCGAGATGCTTGAAGCGTGAATCATAAATCAACAGCCGAGGCTCCCAGCTGGAGCGTGAGGTAATCAGCAGCAGCAACAGCAACATCAACAACAAGCAGCACCAACAGCATCATCAGCAGCAATAATGGACAATTGCCTCACCACAGCAGCAGGCAGCAGAAAGGCAGAAAGGCAGGGAGGCAGGCTGGCAACGCTGCCAAGCTGGTGAAAGGTGCCAAAGTAGTAAGTTGGCTAATGATACGAGGTCTTTACTTGGCCAACTTACAAAAAATTTGTATGTACAGCGCCTGCAATAACTGTATTTCATATAAAAACAGTAAAAAAAAGGTAAAATTAACAGTGCGCTTCAGCATAATAGTTCACATTGCATATATAAAATATATATTTAGCTGCCAATTATCAAATAATTAAATTCCACAGAACTCTTAGGCTAACAAGCCTAGATTTCGATTTTTATTGACAGCACCAACTATTTAATCGCTTTAATTATATTTAGCTATATTTGACAGTGTAAACTGGACTAACACTATGAGCAGCATTGTATATTGGATTACTGAAGTCGCCTCCAATTCGAGTTCGTTTCGTGCTTTTGAAATAGCGTTTTGTGCCATGCTTTCGTCATTTTGGAATTCATGGCGCGTAAGAGGTCAGAGGAGCGTCTAAGGTCTTGCACTCTACAATTAATCAACACACGCTTATTACAACATGAACAATATCAAATAAATAATATGTGCCACACACACACACACATCTGTATAGAGAAATGTGTAAGTGTGTCTAGCTTGTCTGTGTTTGCGCATCACTTATTAGATCAAATTAAATTCAGGGAGTTGAGGAAGGGGCAGACTCCTCAATGTGAGTGTAAACAACTGTCGCTGTCATTTTACGCCCTGCACTTGCCTTCAGTTTAAGCTCGCTCACTGTTTACCTCTTGTTGCTTGTGCTGCTGTCTTGGGGCAGAAGCGTGGCACACATTTGTCAATCTGCCGCGAGGAGTTTGTCTCAGGACTGGATCCCAAGTCCATTGTCTGGCAACTGGCAACTGGCGAATGACAGCTGTGCTACGCTACGCTCCAACAGCGCACGACCTGAAACTTTTGTCTCCGCTTGCTTTGTTATTATTGTTTTTGTTGTATTGCATGTTGCTCTTCTTGTTATTAATGTTGTTCTCGTTGCTGAGGTTATCGCAGGCAGTTTTTTTTTTATTCTTTTTTGTTTGTTTATTGTTATTACATGGCGCGAATAGTGCTAACAAATGTTGCCAACATTCACAGTTGTTGTTTGAACAATTGCCGAGCCATGAAACAATAGCATAGCCTCCCCCTCGGTACCTGGTCACAGCGCCCCTCTCGTCCAGCCTCATACACCTGCAACAATTTTAGGCTGGCCGTCAACTCAGACGGTTAAATAAATTATACAAATAATAATGAGACAGCAATTGTTTAAAAATAACATCAATTTCCATTCGCTGTCCGCAAGGTAATTATACTAAAAGTTCTGGAAAAAATGAAATAACCAAATAGATAAGACAAGTCGCACCTGATATGCTCTCTTTCGCTCTATCTGAACAATTATAGTTATTGAAACTGTTGGAAATTTATCTGATTGGATTGAAAGATGATGCTGCGGCATACAAATAAATAATTATTATTTGAAGTGATTTCTTATTTCATATGCAAATGCATCTTTTCAATGAAATCTGACCTACATAATTGTATCTGCATATTCACATTGCCTTTAATGTAATCTGCATGTACATTTCTTATTGCATTCCACATTCCACACACATCACATAGTTAACATGCTCGCTCCTTCCCTCTCCGTCTTGTCTGTCTGGCTGGCTGGGTGTACATAGTACATGACCATTTCAGAAAATTAAATGCGTATTGTGAAAGAAAGCAACACCGAATAAGCCTCTGTTATCAACACGCATTTTCATTATGACTCAGCAGACGGCATATTGAGAAGAAACAATTGCGCTACATGGAAACGTTGCAAATGCCGTTTTGGTCAGCGCATTGTGCACCCAGTGGGTGGCAACAATAACAAGAACAAATGGAATGGCACGCAGTATTGCAGGACACAAATCTTGGTGTATACTTAAGAAGAATGTGTGTAATGTAAATAATACATACACACATACATATTTATGTATGCATGCATGTGTGTCAAACTATTCAAACTTTGAATGTATTCCACAAAAGAATGAAGGCAACAAAGTGCAATAGCAGGAACACACAAAGAAGCGGCGGCACAGCGGAGCAAAACAAAGGCAACGATAACGCCGACACCAAACGATGATGTTTTTATAAATATACGCACACACATAAATCTTATCAGAGGGGGCGAAACGTCGCTGAGATGCGACTGCGGCTGCTGCTGCGGCTGATACTGAACAAAGAAAGAAGAAGTGTGTACACACTTTTGTACACACTGTGCAGTTGACAGTATTAGTTCACCACACACATAAAAATACATACGTACTTATAGTAGCCGCATGATTTTGCTTGATTACAACTTTGACCTTAAATTCAAAAAGTCAAATTGTGGAGATGATTTTAAATTTTATATTTAGACGAGTAATTTCAACATCCAATTAAACATTTCTTTAGCCACTTTAATTTCAAAAAGTAGCATTTTGATAATGCTCACTGAATGTATGTGTATATGCACTTACCCCAACATTTACCGTTGCACTCAAATGCTGCGCAATACGATTGAGAAATTTCCTGAAGGACGAACGACGCATCGCACGTGCATGTTTGTTGCTGCTGTTGTTGTAGTTTCTACTCGTGTTGTTGCATTGACCAATTGTGTGGCTCTCGTTGCCCATGGGCGCATCGGAGGACGGCGCTGCTTCGTAGCTGTTGAGGGATACAATGCTGCCGCTGCGACCGCGTCCGCCGCTGACACAGGACGAAATGGCTGTGCTGCTGCAGCTGCTGCTGCTGCTGACGTTGGCGTTGCCGGCTGCCGCCGCTGCTGATGAGCCGGCTGTGGCAGCGGCGATTGTCTTGAATTTGCGTGACCAGCGAAACGGATTGCGTGGCATGGAGAAGGCGCGCCGTATCTTTTTGGCGGCATTTGTGGCCAGTGTGGATGCCTGGGCGGCAGGAATGATTACCACTGTGGCATGTGTGGGCAGCGTTTTTGACTTTAACTCGCTGATTTGCGTTGGTGGTGCTGTTGCCTCAGCTTCTCTTGTTGCTGTTGTTGTTGTGGCATTGGCGTTGGCGTTGCTGTGGGTGGCGGCCGCTTCTGCCTCTGGCGCAGCAGCGACAGCGACATCGTTTTGTTGTTGCACTTTCGTTCCCATTCTCGATGCTTCAACAATTTGTCACATAAATTAATTGCCTCGTTGCTTATTTGTATATAATTTTGTAAATCACGTTGCGACTATAAGAAATTGACTTTTTAGCATTAGATTTCACTTTCTTTTTTCGTTTTTTGGGCGCACTTTATTCCGATTTTTCCTTCGTTCGTTTCGCTTGTTTGTCTGCTAAAGTGCTGCTTTTCGTTGCGCGAAAACTGTGGAGACGAGTTGCAAAAAACAGAGCTGTACACTAAAATCGTATGTTTTCCCTGTATTACCGCCTATTGCACTTAAAATTTAGTTTTTTTTCCGCAGAAAAAAAAGTTGTGTGCTATCCGCGTCCAACCCGTTCCAATGTTTTTTCCGAATATAAGTGTTAATGTAAATGGTGATGTTACCAAGAATGTTGTGCCACTGTTAAACTCAAAGGGTACGGTTAACTATCGCATGAATCAGCATATCGAACAATTTGCTGAGCGACCCTGAGCTTTATTTGACTATCGAAAATTCAGCCACAAATTATTAGTACGGTCACACTTCGTTCCTGAAGCCATCTGGCAGCATCTGTATTGCTCTTCAATTTTTAGCAGTGGCAACGTTGGCGTTGTAGCTTGCATAAGCTGACTGCTATACAATTAAGAAATGTACTAAAATTGTATTTGTGCCTACGTTACATTTGGCTACGTTACAATAGCAAGTACGTTTACGTTGTTCCGCTACGATTGATTTTATGAAAAACTTATTTCCAGGCATATGTGGATAGTAATTTAAAGATTTGTAAATGTAAAAGTATTTGACTTTCGCTGTTTACCCAGTCAGTCGTTAAGAGCAATTTACTGTTATGAGAGCTGCCCAGCTAAGCTGCACTAACTGTAAAACTTTTTGGTATTCATGGGTTTAGCATTAACGACTCCAATTATGGCAGCATTTTATTTCATTTTACTTTATAAGCTCTTAGCAGGAGCCACAGCAGCAGCAGCAGCAGAGGCATTCACATTGCGACGTCGTCGCTAGCAGCATGTTGGGGCGTGTCCGCTTACAAAATGGTGCAATGGCTCCACAGCCCAACAGCCAATCAGCAGACATCCACTGGCAGTGAGTCGACGCAGTGAGAGCAAGCAAGAGAGAGTGGGAGAGAGAGCGGCGCAGTCTGAATGCTCTCCAAACAGCTTTTCTGCTGCTGCTGCTGCTGCTGCTGTGAGAGAGAAGGAGAGAGAGACAGAGGGAGCATGGTTGTTTGTTTTTTTTTGGGTGTCTCATAAAAATGGCCGTCGACAAAATGCTCTAAAAGTCACAATTATAGTCACTTATTCATTGCGGTATATGATGCAAACAACGATGATGCTGCCGCTACCGCTAACGTTGAAAATGCTGTTACGTTGCTGCTGGCGTTGCTGCTTTTACAGTTACCATTACAGGTGCGACGAGGTTGGGTTTAATCAAAACGTAACAACAACAAACAAAATTGTATTTGTTTTTTCTCCTTTGACGTTGACTGAGTTGAGTTAACAGCAATTAGACGCCTCGACTTGACTTTATTGCAAGTTTATCGTGTGGAATGTTCACCTCCGATCCCTAATCCGTTGTTGCTCTGCTTGCGTTGCATTAATTGTTTTGCTCATGGGGTTGGCCTCTGACATTAATTGGTTGTGTTGCGAGCCAATTTGGCGTTGGGAATCGAGTAAAAGGCGCAAATTGATTGCCCTGCGGTTTTAATCGATGCACATTCATTCCAAATCACGCACATTTATCACCCACGCTCTTAACCCCCACGACCCCCTCACCCACCACCTACGCCCATGCTGCACATCTGCGCCGTTTATAATTGCCAGCAATTGCAATTAACGTCAATTTCTCACACACACAAAGAGACAGCGAGAGTGAAAGAGAGTGAGAGAGACTGACAGAGAGATGGAGGGGGAAGAGAAATTGTTGTCTTTTTATGTTTCATGCTAAAAACAAACGTTTCTTTCTTTTAACTTTTAGACAACTCTTACTGCACAAAAACCCGTTATATAAGCGAGACTTGGTTGCGTGTTTATTACGAAATATTGTCAGCGTTTTTTTCGCATTTCGCATTTCGCATTTTACCTGGCAATTGTTGTATTGACTTCATCAGCAGTTAAGCGGAAATTAGTCGCTGTTTTTTAGCCAACGGATTGGCAAGAGGTAAAAAGGATACAGATAGGGATAGGGATAGCCATAGGGATAGGGCTAAGGATGGCTGCCTTTTTCACTGGAAATTCGCGTAGGGTTATGAAATTTTACGTAAGTTGCAAGCAGCATGCGTCAAGGTCCTCACCGGAGACAAAAGGGGTGCTCAAAGGATTTAGCTTGAATCGTAAATGCAATGTTTTGCAATGTTGTTTATTTTATTTTATTTGTTTTTGCATGGCTCGGCAGGAGCAGCACATAATAATTGTGCATAATCAACGCATAATCCTCGCATAATCTGCACAATTTGCCAAGAAAAAAAAAACACAGAGGAAAAAAATTAAAAAAAAGGCAGTTGAGAAGTTTTTATTTTTTGACTTTTTGGCCTTGAATTTGAATTGGAATTGGCCAAATTGTTGTTGTTTGCTGCTGTTGGACTACGTGACAGGTATGGCGGGCAGGATTTGATGCACACGCCCCCGGTTACGGCTCCGCCTGAAATAGGCGCAGCAAATCGCCAACTTAATTGCCAGCAATTCTCAAAACAAACGAAAACAAACAAATAAACAGAGCAACTGCAGCAGCAGCAGCAGCAGCAGCATCCTTAACTTGATGCTCGGATTTAATAGAGTTTAGCGTTCCTCCGTTTGAGATGCTGGCTGCTCAGCAATTAGGGCCATGCACAGCCGATTGACTTCTGCGGATCATCTGGGGTAATCGGAGTTAATCCCGTTAGTAGCAGGCTCAACCCGTTCGCAGGCCGGATTAGGCGCAGACTTAGTCCAGAAGTCAGCGCAAATGCGAAAGGCTTAAGCCCATCTGAGGACGAGGGGGCGTACCCTCTGTTGCTGCTTCTGCTGCTGCTGCGTGGCCGGTACAGGTCAAAGTCGGTGTCCTCGGCGGTTTTCCGGCTGCGGGTAACGCCCGAGACGACGCCCTAATCCGTTTACGCCTCGAAATTAATGCAAACATTTAGAAGGATTATCAGCATGGCCGGGAAAAGGGGTGACGACGGGCAACGGACAACGGACAACGGACAACGGGTAGCAGCAAAGGGTATGCAAATTCATAGTTCGCCCGAAACTGGACAAGCTGGTCGCGAGGAGCAGAGAAGAGTTGCGGGCTGTCATAAAAGCATGATAGGATTGATAATTCGCCGCTACTTGTTGTCCATTCTGTGAGCATTGTGCGCAGCAAGGATTTGGCACTTGGCTGCGGGCAAAAACTGCCAAAAATTGCCAAGCCGTTCAATCTGAGACCAGGTCAGAGATTAGGCGTATCAAAAGCAATGGCACAATTATGCGTTTCAATGGAAGTGATTAGAAGCAGCGATTAGAGCCAAAGAGTTGAAAATATTTGTGGATTAGAGTTGGACTTAGGACAGGCCAAAAAGGACACTCACACACACACACACACACACACACATATATATATATAAATATGTGTGTAAGTCAAAGTCAAGGGCAGGAAATGCAGGACTCTGAACTTCCGCAGCGTTCAAGTGGATGCTGCTGGAAGCTACTTAAAACTCAATTAGCTGAACTGCAGTTGCAAGGAGCTTGTGGCGCCACAGAGCCCACCAGGGCAGCCAGGGACAAGCCGCAGCGACATAAAAGATACAAAGACACACTAATAAATATATATCTCAATCTATGGAACACTAAGTGTTTGCTGTGGCCATGTCGAAGTCATCACAAAACTGTGAAGTGAACGAGCAATTATGTTGTCGTCGTCGCTTTGATCTGCAGCCACTTACAACATGCATCTGTATCTTGCATCTGTATAGCAAGTCCGTATCCGTATCTGTATCTGTATCTGTATCTGTGCATCTGTTTGTGGGTGCTCGAGTTGATTTCCTTGTTTAAGCATTTTTTAATTGTATGCTAATTGATTGCATTGTCAATAGCAGCAGCAGCAGCAGCGACAGCAAACGCATCCGAAAGATACTCAGCTACTCAGATACTATTTTGGGTTGATCAGTTCCGGAACAGACATTTAAATGGCAGCTGCTTGGCAGAATTTCATTTTAATTTTTGGGATGGGGCACGCTGCTGAAATTTGTTCATTAAAAAAAAACAGAAATATAAATTTAAAGTTACATTTACAGTTGGAGATTAGCGGAAAGCGCTTAGCGTTTTATTGTCACCATTTGGGCTCGGCGCGAATATCATAAAATGCTTAATCCGGCCTAAAATTCTGGCTAAGATGTCGTGATTTTTAGCAGCCTAAAAATGACAGCCACAAAACAGGCAACAGCAGCAGCAGCAGAAGTCAAAAATTGCCTGTGAAAAAATGCAAGCAGTGAGCCAGAAATAACAACAACAATAGCAACGATACTAAAAGGTCGAAGGTCACGGCTGCTGTTAACGTAACAGGCAACACGGCTGGGCAAGGCAGCGCAGGGCAGTGCAGGACAGAGCAGGGCATGGCAGGGCGGCTGTCTAATGGGCGTGACCGCTGCATCAATTAATCTGCGTAATTTGCATGTGGATGCTACTTTGACTGCATCTGTGGTTCCATCTGCAACGTGTCGGCTCAGTTCAAAAACAAAAAAAGGATATTCTCCAACTAATCGTTTCAATCTTCGATGGAATTCGCGCCGGCAAACACTATTTGATGTTGAGATTGTTTTTAGATTTGCATCCTGCGGTTTTCCACGTACAAAATCCAATTCCTTCAATTATGCGTAACCTACAAAGCCTTTTAATGTGTTTCTTACAATTCTAAGATCTGTTCACATTTTTGAAAAATATATTTAAATTTTAAAAAACTTAATGCAAACTATGAGGAAATTCATTATATTTATAATATATAAGTTCCTTAATTTATTGAACTAAATATAATTATTTACCTGAACTCCCCCTTATTATAGATTATTGTAAAATTTTTTGGAGCTAAGATTTGCAAAGAATTTTTAAGATTACTTTATTTCAGCTACTTGCCTGGATGATAAGCATAATGCTGAAATATATATAAAGATTCAAAATTCAAGTTGTAGTAGCAAAAGGAATATATATTATAAAACTTGATATGTGCTTACAAGTTCATTATATATATAAGTACATATTTATATATTATATATTGAAGTACATATTTATATATTATATATTGAAGTACATTTTCCTATATGTCTTTATAGAAAACACTCGAAGCTTGACAAAAATTCTGTGATTGTCTTAAACAATAAAAAAATGTACAGTCAAATTTATTCAACATCAAATTCTGTTCTTTTCAGCCCTTTTTTCAGTTCCCTTTGGAAATCACTTATTTAATACAGAATAATACAAATGTTTCCCAATCCCATCTTCAACTTATTTCCACTTTAGTTTGTTTTTTTTTGTTGGTAACCTTGTAAATAATCGTTATATCACACTTAATTTCCCAGTCCGTTTTCGTAGTGACTTTTTAGCCATTGCATTGTTTTATTTCTTAACTTTTTTAGGTCAATAATAAAAAAATCATTTCTAGCAACGTTGTATTGATCTTTTTTATGATGAGCTCAGATCACAATTGACATTTTCGAAAGTCGGTTCTAAAAAATATTTTGCGCACCGCAGCGAGTCAATTTTTTTTGTTTATTATTTGAATAGCTCTTAAAACGGCAAGGTCAGTGAAGGATCGTTGTTCCGCTTCCGAATTCTGCGAAAATATAAAAAAAAAATCTGCACTGCAAAACCTGAAAATCTGAAAACCTAAAAATTTTGAAACTAGAACTAGAATTCCAATGCAGTTTTTTTATGCCACCTAATTTTTATGGCCTAAAAAACAGAACCGAAACCGAAACCGAATATAATCGCTGCCATTTGTTTGCCCATAAAAATCGCTAGGTAAAAAGGCAAGGCTAAGGCAAAACACACACACACACACAAAAAAAAGATGAAAAAACACAGAAAATGCGAAAAGGACATTGGCCAGGATAAGGCGCACATTTGAAAAACAATACGCCCAAACCAAGGATCGCCGCCACGTGAAAATTTCATAAAAACTGATTTCATTTTTTAGAATCAGTGCGCGAATCGACTTCAACATCGACATGGACATGGACTCGAAGTCGTAGTAAAAATCGGGCCCACTGCGGCTTTACGATGGCCATTAAAGCCCTAAAAAAATAACGCGAAAAAAACGAGCGCTGTAAATCATGAAGGCAAATAAAATAAAGAACTGAGCAAACTAACAGAAGGAAAAAACATCTCATCTCATCTCATCTCAGTTGATGTATAGCCAAATAAAGTTGACTTGGGCATTTCCTTACTTGGCTCTGACTTTTTGAGCAGCAAAGTCAAACCGCAATAAAATTGACACGCTCAAATGCGCAGGGTCGGTAAACAGGACCTCAACCTGGCACTGGCACTGGACCTGAACCAGGAGCTGGAGAGTAGTCCTCGTCACTTGCACTATATAGTACATAATGTATGCCCAGCCATGCTTTTTCACATCACATCCCAGTTTGTGTGTGTGGCTGTATGTGTGTGTGTGTGTGTGTTTTGGTTGGGCTCTTGTCATGCGCATTGCTGAGCAGCAGCCACAGCCCAGTCCAGGACTCTCATTGTGGCACGTTCCACAGCGAGCTGGCTACTCGCCACACCAGTGATTGCCGCAATCATTCTAGTTTCATTATCTCAGCTGCAGATTTATAGCCTCCTCCCCTCCACGACTCCTACAGCTGACCCAAACTCCAAATAGCCGCAGCATCTATCAACAGCAATTGATTTTTATTTCGCTTTATTTTACCAACCCTCATCCCTCTCTTCCACTCCCCTCCCCTTTTACTGACTGGTCAGATTTTATGGCAATTTTTGGTTTTTCTGTTTTCTGTTTTTGTTGTGATTTGATTGCAATTATCCGGAGCTTATCACACAACCCGCTTCCAATTGCATTTCGCACCACAGCGAATCGCATATGGAAATGTGAAAATTCACAAAAATTGCTGACATCATTTTCCTACATACTGCCCGCCACCCCCCCCCCCCCCTAACTAAGTTTTGGCCCCGTTTGGATTGTTCGCGATTATCAGTTGTTAATATCCATGAAAATGATGAGGCCGACAGAAAAGGCTGCCGACGCAGTCAGATAAGCGGCGCATGGTCCTGTTAATGGACAGCGTGCAAATTGGCCAACTGCCAACCGAAGAGACACACACACACAAACACATCCCCTCCTCACACACACCCCCTCACAGACCCAATCAAATTATAATAAGTTATGTCTATGAATATGGTTTATGCTTATGGCTATTTCACAGACAACGACAAACTACAAATGAGTGACTAATTGACCAACAGACTCACTGACTGTTTGAATGACCGACTGATTGATTGACTGACTGACTGACCGACTGATTGACTGACTGACTGATTGAGCGAGTGACTGCCTCGCTGTGTATGCTGTGTTGAATGTGTGAAATTATTTTGTGCGCCGGCATCATCATTTTACAAAGATGTTTATTCATCCGTTTTGGGCCAACAGCTAAACATAGTCGTCTGTTAATGTATGTGCATGTAAACGTATGTGTATGTGTATGTGTCTGTGTCTCTGTGTGTGTGTATGAGGAAACCGCAAATGGTTACTAAAACCAACAAAAAAGACAGAAAACAATACAAAACTCAGTTGGCATCTGCATAAAATATCATATGCGCAATATAACCAAAACACTAACCAACAAAATAATATTTAGCAAATGCCAAAATAAACATGATTGCAATTAAATAATGTTCCATTAAAGAACTATTAGAGTATTAGCAGAAAATGTTCGTATTGCGAAATTATCAAACTACGTGCATTATCAAACATTTATTTTCCAACAGCACTTTTATTTAATGAATAAAAAAATATCAGATTAAGTATATTTATTTTGGTATACAATCTTAATTATCTTAACTTATTTTCATAATTTATATATTATTCTGATTTTCCACAAATATTTTTATAACCTGTTTATTATTAAAAATCAAGCTCTTTATAAATATAGTTTTTTTTTCCTTATTAGTTTTAAATCTTTTTATTTATTTTTATAGTTTTAAATATGCTGAAAGTATGTGTCGAATTTATAAAGTGATCTTTAAGTAAATAAATAAAGAAATAAAATTCAAATTTTAAGTGTTCCTCTTATCAATTGATATGATTACGCTGTACACAAATTAATTTAATTAAAAACCGACTGTTTAAAGCAATTTGCATTAACATTCATGTCGAATCTACTTCGATTTTATGCAAGTTGAAACTGTGTTGTGTAGTGCTTGAATTATGATTGGGTGTTAAGCTCCATTCCTGTAGGCAATGATGCTAAAAATGAATGGGACAACTAACCGACTAAGCCCTGGGAATGAAGCCAGTTGTATAACACACACTCACACACACACAATACGACTCAGATCTTGCCGATCTCTAAGCGGTCACTCCCTAGATTCGAATGGACTCTGATGATAGTAGTGGGACTGCCAGTGCCAGAGACTGAGACTGAGAATGTGACTGTGCCATGATCACTTTATATTCATTGACACTTAGTGTGAATTTCGTACATCATAAAGTGGAGTTGGACAGGAGGGGAGGGGGAGGGAGTGATGCAAAGCTGTGTAAATGTGAATATCTAAATTGCGGTCGCCTGGGCACACAAGTCGCCTTTTGTGCAAATGCCGACGGAGCCCAAAAAACACAAAAAAAAAGAGGCAACACAGAAACTAAATGTTTTGTTGCTGTTGGAAAGTGGGCAACGGCAGCCCAGCAGACAAACAGTCAGCCAGATGATGGCCATAAAGCCAAGTCAAACACTGGGCCGACAGTGCGAGGTGCTAATTCACTATTAAAAGAAATCAGAGAAGAAACACACAATACACCAACACACATACGCCAAAGAAGGAGTACGGATTTGATTTAGGGTCTGCGGTAGGGGTAGACCAGAAGGGGGGGGGGGAAGCTGGTCTCAGCTGCGCTCAATTTCCCACTCATCATCCTCATCTCTCACGCATCATCGCGGCGACTGCGCACCAATAAAACTTAATTTTGTTTGTACATCTCACAGAGCAGTAAGAGGCAACTTTAGCTCCATAAATGCGTTTTAGGCCGGGCCTTGAAGCTATTGAATTATGCATTGTTTTGTCTGTTGATTTCTATGTTGCTGCCGCTGCTGATGTTGCTGCTGCTGCTGCTTCTGCTGTTGCTGCTGCTGCTGTTGTTGTGGGAGAAGTTCTCATGAAGTGGTCGCCATTCATTCGAGTGCCAAATGCCATTGATTGAACGCAATAAAATCGACTCACAGTTGGAATTAGATATAGCCGCCTAATTGATAATAATACCACATTTATATGGCTTATAGACTGAATTCTGTTAGCCAACTCGCTTTTTCTGTTTGTTTGCAGCTGCTGCTTAACAGATTTCACTCGCTAATCCACAGCAATTCGCTTGTAATTCGCTTGTCTCTAATTCCTTCTCTCTCTTTCACTCTCACTCTTTCCCTTACTCCCTCTCTTTCTATTTTTTTATAGCGCATAATTTTTCAATAAACCTGCTTGATGATGTTTTCTGCAACTTAATCCCCACATGATTAATTATCAACAACAACCTGCAAATCGGGGCCGGTCACACCCCTAAACAGAAATTAATCGAGTTGTTTACCCCGCCCAGTCACGCCCCTGCCCGCACTTGAGGCCAAGCGTTCCGCTTCCGCTTTTTAATTTACTGTGCTCTGCAAACCCAGCAGTCAGCATCAAAGTCCCCAGGGCAGACTCGGAGTTTTTTGTATACCCTGTAATTTTTGTTGCATGGGTATCATGAATTTCAAACAGAAGTTGATAAATTATATATAACTATAGCTAGCATCGTTTTTAGAAACATATCGATAATTATCGATTATATAACCCACATTTTGTAATAGAAATAGAACATCAGCGACTTTCTTGAGCATTCAAACGTGACCATAAAAAAGTTGTCAATTAATTTCTGTTAAATAAATTAAGTTTATAAAATGCATATTTTATTCTGTGAATAACAACAATTAATGGGTAACCAAATAGTCGTTCACAACCGCTATAAAAAATGTTTGCTGTCTTTTTTTTATCTCCTTGCTCTGCACGTATCTGAGCATTATCAAATCATAAAATGTTGCCACTTGGCTGCATCCCCCAAAAGAGTCGAAAGGGTGCACGAACATTTTTTATGCGCTGTCAAAACATGTTTTGATAGAGCGCACACACAAGCACAACAAGCACAACAAACACACACACAGATAGACAGATACACATGCATTTAGTATCTATTTAAGGGTTCAGAGGATTGGCTGGTGTTGATAAGCCAAGCAATTGACACCCTTTTTTGTAGCCAGGCAGTTGAACAATTTGAAACACATGTTTTGGCCCTGGCAATTAAATACAAATTGTGATTTTGGGCACAGTTGTTTTGTTATCCCATTTTGCCTTTTTTGGCTTTCTAGCTTTTGCGTCACTTCTGTCCCTCTGTGTGTCCTCTGTGTGCCCTGTGTCCTTGTGCCTCTGATGATTTCTCAATTATGACAATTGGCGACACAAACAAACAAACACACGGCGACAATTAATTAGCCAACACTGATACGCATTGACAGGCTATGGCTATTGAATGCAACCTGACGCGTGGCAGGGAGGCATGCCCCGGAGTTGGCCTGCATGCTGGCTGTGGCAAGGACACACAGTTGGCATGCACTGCGTGTGACATATCGCATCGAGTCTCCTTGTGCTCGATTTTGTTCAACGTTGTCCTCGTTGTGCTTTGCCTTAATCGCATTAATAACTGATTTGGCTTGTGCCACACACTACTCCTCCTGCTGCAGCCTTGTGGGTGGCCCCGTTTAGGGCTCGAAGGTCGAAGGCTGCCTTTAGGAACTAAGCGTGTGCCACTCAATTGGCCACAGTTTCTAGGCTCGAGGTCAATCAGCAGGCTCCGCAAAATGTGCAATTCAATTTGCAGCTGCAGTTTTCTCTCTGTCTCTCTCTCTCTCTCTCTCTGAGGGATAAAGGATTCTCCACATGATCCATTAAATTGTCAGCATATTAAATGCGCTTCAACAGAACAGGTAAGTCCTCTGCAGCTGGGAGTGGCCTACATTTTATGGATGAAACATTCATTTTCAAAATAAATTTGATGAAAAAGAATTTGCTAAATTTAAAGATTAAATATTTTTTTTAGAAAATATTTTGATTTTATATTTTGCATTTTTTTTTTAAAGTATTAAATAGTTTTTGCATATATTATTTAAATATTTGTAATTTTATTTTTGTTTTTAATTCATTTAAAATTAACTAAATTACATTATTATTATACAACTGATAAATTAATTTGACTTTATGTGACTCTACACACTGAGAATAAGTAGTCGAAGGGCGGGAGAGGGGCTGGGCGGAACTCAACACAACAATTAATGCTAATTTGTACAATCGATGGAGTGGGCAAAAGGAGAGGGTGCTTGCAGGAGAGGAGTATGAGATAAACGCGGCTACGCCTACGCCTCAGTCTTGTAGGGCTTGAAGAGCTTCGGCCTTGGCTCCGCAAGGACTGTCATTCCTGTTGGTGGCGGCGACATATCCGACGCTGGACGCTTGCCGCTGCTGGGCATGAGCAGCCCTGGGGCGGGCAGGGGGCAGCTGATGGTGTTGACGGCGGGCGCGGAGCGCAGCGGACTGAGGCTGCGATCGAAGACCTTGGTGTGATCCGAGCCGACGGGACTCAGCGAGAGCGTCGAGGAGTGCGGCGACGATGACGATTGCAGATCCAGCGGAGGCGTTTGCGTCTTTGGCACCTGCAACTGTCCGGCATAGCTGGGC
The DNA here is from genome assembly GCA_035042125.1 of Drosophila longiperda. Taxonomy (NCBI): domain Eukaryota; kingdom Metazoa; phylum Arthropoda; class Insecta; order Diptera; family Drosophilidae; genus Drosophila; species Drosophila longiperda. Next base: position 14,560,184 of record JAWNLV010000107.1, read on the forward strand.
GGCATGGCGGCAGCAGCAGCGGCGGCGCCCAACATTGCCACCGGATAGCCCATGGGAGCAGCGCCCTGCATCGCATGCGAGTGGGAGTGCGGGTGTGACATCGAATGCGCGTGTGGGTGCATGTGCGGGGCAGGTGGCGCGGGGCGAGCGGGAATATGATACGGTGCATACCGATATTGGGTGTAGGGCGAATGACCAGGCACCGGCATTGTGGGCATGCCAGTGGCCAGCATCGGATTCGCAGCGGCAGCAGCGGCGGCGGCGGCAGCAGCAGCTGGTGCATATGGAGGATAAGGCATGCCCACGCTATTGGCAGCCGCTTGCAGGATGGAAGCGGCGAAAGCGGGGTCCGAATAGACGGCGGCATATGGCCAGGCGACGGCGATGCGCTGGCGTTTATCCTTCATGCGGCGGTTCTGGAACCACACCTTAATCGTCGATTCGGGCAGATTGAGTTGGGCGGCGAGCTCACAGCGGCGAGGACGCGACACATAGTTCTCCTTGTAGAACTCCTTCTCGAGACGGCCAAGCTGATCACGTGTGAATGCAGTTCGATAGCGACGAACCGACGGATCAGCGGGTATCTCCGAATTGCGACTGCCATTCAGCGAGTTGTCTGGACTGGACAGGCATTCTGCAAGTAGGCAAGAGAGAAAATGATTTGGTTAGTCAAATGTTCAGTGGCTCCATTTTTGGGCGTGTGCTGTGAACTTACCATTTGGCGATGGTGGCGGCGTTTGTGGTTTGCCGTATTGTGTTGAGATCAGATCGACGACCAGCGGCTTCTGGTCAACGGCGCTGCTGCTATCATGATGATGGCTCTCCATGTTGTATGTGCGGTATCCGTGCATTTTGATCAGCTTTCTTTTCCTTTTAAATAACTTCTTCGACTTGACTCGAAACGGTTTCGATAACGGAACTCTCGATAGAAACGATGTTGACTCTGCGATGGTTACAGCTCAAGTGTGTCTCTCTCAGCTACCCCGACTCTCTTTTATACACGGCCGCTGAACAATGGCCGTCGCAGGCAACGCGCGCAGCCAATCAACGTTGCGTTCGCTGTGTGCGAGTGAGATGGCGATAGTTGTGTGCCTTTTGCTGCAGCTGTTGCCGCTCTTTCGCACTGCCTGCCTCGGTGCAATGAACGATGTTGCTAATGTTGTGGTGCTGCTGCCAGGACGACTGCTGCTGCCGCTGCTGCTGTTGCTGCTGACTGACAATTATGCGACGATGAAGGCAATTACGATGCCGGAACAATACACATAAAAAGCCAGCAACAGCGAGGATGAGCCAAAAGCAGCAGCAAGAGGAAAAGCGCAGACGAGCTGCAGAGCCATAATCAAGTTATCATGGAGCAGCAGCAGCAGAAGCAGAGGCAAAAGCAGCGGGAGCAAGAACAGCATCACAAGCAGCGGGAGCAGCATTTTGCTCTCTTTGAGAACTGGCGACTGGCTGCGATTTCATATATTCATAGCGTATGAGCGAATCTTTTGTTTCGCTTGCCCGCAAGCGGGCAGCGCCATGGGTGCGAATGAGACGTGAGTGGCCCCCTTAATAATGGGATTTTATCGGCTTCATCAGGCAAAAGAATGATATGGCATAATGCACAGAGACGACGATGGCGACGGTGGAGAAAGAGAAGCAGCAGTAGCGCCACTGGCTGTGCTTGCTGGTGGAGGTTGCCATATCGATCGATGTTGCCAGCCAAATAATTTGCTCTTTTATGAAGTCTTAATATTATGCCGCACGTTTAACGGCCTCACACTTGCCACATGCAGCTGTAGGGCGGGTGAGGGTGGTGTGTTTTAGTAGTAGCTTTAACAGTAAATGAAGTTTATCTGTGCTCATAAAACAAAAGTTTTGGACAACGCCCACAGAGACCATCTTACGCACACACAGACACTCACACACAACAACACACACACACACACAGCAACACACGCACATGCATAAGCAATGAAATACTTTTTTGGGGCGCAGTTGTTGAAACTTAATTTGAAAAGTTTCAGTTTAGTTGCGGCAAACATTTATTATGATGATATAATCATGTTGCCCAAAATGCGCAACTGTACCAAGAGAGCAGTTACTGGGCGGTGGCATTTACTGGAGCTGAAACTGAGGTGCTGCCGGGCTATGAAATGTTATTATAATTTTTTGCCTTTTCTTTGTTTTCAGTTTTTTTTCTTTTGGCTTGCGTAAGTTAATACCTGCTTGGACTCTTAGATTGGCTTAGGTTTAAGCTAGGGAAAAATAACGCAATTTCTAAATCCGCTAATTATGTCATGTAGGTATGTGAGTTTAATCCCCCTTGTCATCATTATGCATTTGTGTGTGACTTTCTAATGAAAAGGCGAGCAGATCAGCGTCTAAAGCCATTGGCTAAAATTTGGCTGGGTGCGAGCCCCTTTCCTCTAATCTCTAAATCCACAAAACAAACAAATAAACAAACAGAGGCATGTGGAAACTCCGCCAGCAAAGTCGAAAATGGAGTTGAAGTCGTTTTGGTAAAGTTAAAGTTGAAAGTTAAACTCGTAGGTTGAGGGTAACCCGGTCGGCGAGATTGAAAGACAATGCCAGGACAGCGAAATTCTGCCTAAATCACCAGCTATGACTGAGGAAATGAAAGCAAAACTAGAGCAATGACAGCACACAAAATACACAGCATGGGTCCAAAAACTGCACATCCAATTCCGAGTTCGAGTTTGAGTTCGAGTTGAGGCGATTGTTCAAGATGCTGCAATAAAATCTAACTCGTATCCGCAGGCGAAAGTGAAAATGTTGAGAAAATGTTTGAAATTTTAGAAAGAAATGGAAAATAGAGTAATAATGTCGCTGATGGCAAAACGGATTAACGCACAGGATTCTGGACCAGTCAATGCCGGGCAGAAACCCTTGGAAAACCGTTGTGGCTGAAAGCCTTCGGCAACAGCATTTCTCAGTCTCAATTTCAGCCTCAACTTATTGTTATGCATTACTAAGTAACTCTCCCAGTTGTTGTTGTTGTTGTTGTTGTTGTTGCTGAGTTGTGAGTTAGTTAAAATTATTGGGTTATATTGCGCGGCAATTTGCATTAACTCGCCGAGTGCCTCGACTACCTACCTACTCATCCACATCATCGGGACTAGGCTGACCTGGTCAAGTCGATGGACAAGCCTTGCCTTGCCCAGTGCCCCGACGAACCCTACCCACAACCTTGCCTATTGTGCATTGAGGCACTTTTGTTTCACGCCGCTCGCAGAATGAGCAACCTTTCTTTCTGGGCCCAAAAGCAAATAAACGCGACACTGCGGCAGCGACAGTAAATACCCTTTATGGCGGCTCAACCAGCAAACAGCAACAGGCCAGTTAGCAGCACCTTTAACCTTTCACTTAGCGTTGACGAAACTGAGTTCCTGATTTACCTGATCCTGCCAGACCCTACCCGATCACCGCGAGCATTGTCGCGATTTGAACACTTTCGGCAGCATCGGCTTGGCCCAATCCTCAATACTTGGAAGACCTCTTTGTGATAATTGTTGTTGTTGCTCTTTTGCTCTTTTATTGGCATTTTGCGCTCACAAAGCGCCGATCTCGCTGATTATGCTGATTATGGGAAGTACACACATACACACACTCTCGCACACCTATACACAACAGCTAAACACACACATATACATAAGCTACACATAAAACAAATCTATTTTATCAAAATATTAATAGAATCTTTTTAATAAAGACAAATTTTGTAATAAAAAATCAAAAGAATAAATCATTTTTAAAAGCTGGAAATAAATATGAGACAAAAAACATGATTTGTTTGTTTATGTATACAAAATTTGAATGCTTTAGATTAAGACATATTTTTCTGAAGGCTGATATCCTCATTGAAACCAACAATATTCCCAGAAATTATACAATTTTATTATCTTACAGCTGCCTAAAGAATTTTAAACTCGAAATAACAAGGTTTTTCTCAACTATTTGTATTTAGTACAAAAGTTTCATAGTCGGCTAAATTCATGAATATAAAAATTAGTAAATAATGTTGCTAAAAGCTGATTTAACACATGCCGGAAACAGAAACAATTTTTCGCAGTTAATATAAATCATGTAATCTACTCTTAACTGTTAAATTCTACACTCATTAATAAAAAAAAAATATTTAACTTAAATCCATTGAATGCTTAGTTTCAAAGCAACTAACAACAATTAGCTAAAAACTAAAAAAAATTCACAGTTTGAAAGATTTACGATGGCAAACAAATGGACACGCCCTAATAAAAATATGGATGGATGTCGAGAACTGTGTTAAAAACACTGAATGGCCACAATTAACAGGTAAGTAGAGCTGCTGAGAGTATCTTTCGTGGCTATATTGGAATAAATGGTGCTGAGTAACCTTGTCTGAAAACGGTTCAGTGAGTTTCGTTTCGTTGTTTTCCACTGTTTTTCCAGCGATCATAAAAACCCGTGAAGAATTAAAAAATTAGAGCAGTCGCATTGGCTTCGGGGAAAAAAAACTAGGGCAGCGAAAAAATGCACAATGGAAACAAAAAACATTGATCTAATTTCCTAATACGGTCCTCGGAATGCACGACAGGACATGGCCGAATTTCCGCGAAGCCTCAACAGCGAAACACAGCCCATAAAAATCTGCATATTCTACCATAATTTTTGAACCATTTCTTTGCCACACAAACAATGAACAAAACGGGACCAAAACGTTGCTGCCATAAATTTGAGACACAATTTTTGTCTTTGCCGCAAACAATGCGAAACGGGACCAAAACGCAAAAAGGACCCACGCATATTTTTTCAAAAATTTTTTTTTTTTTTTTTGAATTGCCGCAAATAAATAAAAATATTTAAAATTGCTGCAAAGCATCACATCTGGCATAAGTAGCGACAACGCCTTAGAGCCAGTGGAGCAAGTTTATTCCCAAGTTAATTATCATATCAATTTTTAAACTTAAGTTAGTTTTTAGTAGTTAATAAATATTAAAAATAATCTTCATAGTGGCCAATGAAAAAGAACCATTCGATAAAGATTTAATATTAGCATATCTTTATAGACTTGTAACTATAACAATCATTTTTTTATTGTATGCAATAATTTTTTAATTATTTTTTATATGTATATTTTTTTTTTTATGATACAGAGCAGACTGAAAATGTGATATCCCCGTCCGCAGGTCACAGCAATGCGAAGGACTCGCTCCTGGACTGCGGTTGTTGCGCTCCGATTTTCGCCGAAGGTGCACCAATAAAAAGGCGCGTTCGTCAAACAACTACCTAAGAATATAAAGAAAAAAATGGCACAATTTTTAGTGGAAATGCGAGCGCGTAATAAAAGAACTCACGAGGACACCAACCAGCACAAGGACTCTAACAACAACTAAGTGCCGCAATTAGGACATTTGTAGAGCAGCGAACACTGGTAAAAATGCGTACAATGGAAAAAACTCATAAAAAGAGAAACAAATCGTTTAAAAACTGGCTCGCTTTTTGTCGAGTGTCGGACAAACAAACAAACAAAAAAAAAAACAACAAGAGCCACCTACAATTGAGCCAAATAATTAGGTGAACCATTGTCGGATATTGTGCGGTCGAATAATTTGTGGTTTCTTCTTTTTTTTTTAGACCCAGCACCCACCCGAAACTGCTCCGATTCGCTGAACGAGGGAGTAGAGAAACAAAATTCTATCAGACTGATATCTGTGCAACGCGATGTGTTGCAGTGTGTGTTGAGTTGCAAGCAAGTATAAATTAAATATTGCTATTTAATGTGTATACTTTGGCTAAGATACATTTTAGGATAAGGCTTATAAGGTGGGCGATTGAGCTTTAAGGGTGTCAAAAGATTTTCTTATCAGCTTTTAAAACAGCAATTCTGTAAAATTAACAAGCTTAAATGGAAAATCCACAAAAAAAAACATAAGTTTCTTCCAGCTTTCTTCGGGCCACAATAGAAAATTGTATAAGTATTTCAAAGAGTTGCTTCAGAATTTAAAATAATTCAATGAATGAATCTAAATAGATTTTTTTTGCCTGATAAAAAACACCTTTGAAAGACTAATTTTGTTCTCTACACATTTGTGTATATTTTAACGAATAGATATTATTATTAGGATATTTAAGATATGCTTTGTAACATTATTATTTTAGAATTAAATCAGTTATTCCAGTCTATTTATATGTATGTCTCCAAATGCCAATCAAGTTTAGAAGTTTCTTTACTTCAGTTTGAAATGTAAATTATATAATTTTGCTTAATGTAGAGTAAAATAAATAAAAAATATAGTATTTTGCTTATGCCAATTTATTTTTATCTTTTAATTTCAACAATTCTTAGTACACATATTTTTATTTACTAAGGCTAAAAGTAATAAAGTAAATATATACAGAGAAAATAAGTGCGAAGAGGAAAATATACAACAAATACAATCAACAGTTCATAGGAACCAAGTGGAGTCAATATATGTGCAAAGATAATTCTATGTCTCTATTTCAACTACTCTCTCTTTCTCTCTCTCTCTCTCTCTTTCTGTCTATATCTATCAATCTCTCCTTGGACTCCTTGTTATGCAGGCTAAGCAGAACCGCAATCGATCGGATACGTTTACTATAAATACAGCGCATTGCGGTATACAACCCACTAGGGGGTTCCATGGCTAGCCAGGGATAGCCCATGGTGAGCCTGACGAATGCCACTCCAGCACTGCGAACAGCAGAAGAGCAGTGCGGAAACAAACAAATAAACAAGCGACTGTCCGACACAGATTCGCCAACAAACGCTGCTGGGCATCCGCTGAAGATGTGCGCATCCACAGCTATGAGATATGAGATCGGAGACAGAGACAGAGACCAGAGTCGGTAGCCGGTAGTCCACCGCATTGACGAATCACATCAAAGTGGAACACACAAAACTCAGGGTCAAGCGCCCTGCTAACAAACATGTCAAATCACAGGACAACAGCCGACGACAAGAACCAAAAGAAAAAAAAGGAAAAAAAATCGAGGCTCAAAAGGACTCGCTGGCAGACCCAAAAACAGCATCGACTTACCGCAGCAAATTCGCGCTGACTGTGAGCTAACAGCAGGGAACACCATAATATTTTGGTTCCTCGACAAGGCTCACAGAGAAACAGAGAGAGATAGAGGGAGAGAGAGAGAGGGAATCGTAGACTGGTCTTCGTTTCGGTCAGCTTCTAGCAATGCATTTTCAATGGAATTCTAAACATTACAAATTTATTCATGAGCAAATTAGCCACGGTGAGTGGCTCCAGAACAAGGGCCTCACCGATCCTGTATGCGCCGCAGGACCAAATTGCAACAGTGGCGGCAACCGTTGCTCGTCCAACTCGGGTTTTCAATCCCGCCGCTTGGCGTAAATTTGTGAAAATTAAGTCGTTCCGGTTAGTCCTTTCGCTGTTCGCTGCTACGTTTTAGGTGGTACTTCTGTAGCAATTTTATTTGTATCGTAGGTGTTGTATTTGTCAACATGTCAGCATTTAGCCAGTACCTCGGCCAGTGGCACAGGATTACACGATTTGTGGGCAAGCATTCGAAATGCCTACTGCAGCACTAATTGACACACTGAAATTGACTATTTCAGAAATTGAGTAGTTCAAAAATTAGTCTGGCCATTTGCCTTAAGGATGTGCTAATTTTTTACTAAGCTCAGCTTGCGGCGACTTTTTACATTTGCAACGGATGAGCACAGAGAGAGAAAGAGAAAGAGAGACAGTATAATTTCATTCTATCTTTATTTAGCTGGGTTAATGGAGTCATAATTTGTGTCTTTAAGCAATATGAGAAATATTCCATGTTGATTTTTAGACGTTAGCTGAAAGTTTCAAATTTGTTTTCCCGGCATATTTTTAAATGGTAACTGAAATTATGCAAATTAAAATTAGCATTCCAAGCATATTTTCAAATTTTAAATTAAACTTCTATATATTAAGATCTTTAATTGTTAAATTCAATAGATTAATTTATACTACGATTAATTTCTTTGGCATCAATAATACTAATTGATTTTATTTGTTCATTTTTTTTATTTATTTTCTCAAGTATGAAAAATCTTGTAAATACAGAATATTAGCAAAATGTAAGCTATAATTATTTATAGTTAAATTTCTAAAAACAAAAAAACATATTCTTTTTTAATGGAAACTTTTCTCATTATGCTGAAAAATTATTATAAATAAAAATAGAAAAGCGTTGGCATTTGAAATACATTTTTTTTGCTTTGTCTTTAAGTGCTACATAAATATGGCACTTTAAGCATCGATTTTTTTAAGTTTCTAAAAAAAGTCACCCGTTTTGTGTTTAACATCAACCCTCAAAAAATAAAAAGAGCATTCACTACACAAAATACGCTATTGCAGCGTGCTTACGTTTTAGATCACACATAACGTAACGAAAGCAAGCAGACTGTGTCAGAGACCAAAATTATTCAACTTGGTGGCAACACTAGCAGCACAGCGTATGGTAACCAGAAATGCTAAACAGCTGGCGCCAAATTTAAATAGAGTTGTATTTTTTTTTAATATTTGTGTTTTAGTATGGGTTTTGTCTGTTTTTCTTAGATACTATCGATTTGCTCTTTAAGTTATTGTTGCTACTCTTTCTGCTCGCCTCGGGTGCCCAGATGGAGATAATGCCGCTTTCGCCTCCAGTTATCAGCAAATTGCGCTTCGCATCGAAAATACTATCGCGCACAATCTGTTTATTGCCCACAAAGTTTGTGAGCGGTTTCAGCGTATCCTTAGCCGGAGCAGTCACCGAACGCAGCACCTCGCTAGATAAAAGATAGCAAAACTAAATAAACAATGTATTTTTTAATAAACACAGGTTAAACTCACCCTCGATTGAAATTGGTTCCCGCAAGCAAAAAGACGCCATCGTCTTCCATGCTGTGGGCATTTATTAAATTGAAATTGCCGGCATTCTTGCGATTTATTCCCGCCGTAATTGCAGCACGATCAAACGAAATGATCTCGTCGCCCTCTAGGCACTCGTAGCTACTAAAATCGTTGGTGTGCGTGATGCACGAGATGATGTCCTGTTCGTAGACATTCTGGTGCCAATTAAGGCGCTGCACACTGCTCTCCGTATTGATCGTGTTGAGCAGCGCCTCATCCTCATCCTGCTGTTTGAGGTCGAACACATTGATCAGCCCATCCGTGCCGCCCGTGCACATAAGGTCCGTTTTCTTGGCATGGAAACGCACCTGCGTCACATCATTCTCGTGGCTCTCCTGGTAGACGCCAAGCTGCTTGCGTTGGCGCACGTCGTAGAATATCAGATACACATTTCCCATATGCTTCTCCGTGCCGCAGCAGATGATTCGACTGTTTGCGTTGCGATCGAAACAACTCATTGATTTTGGCACGGGTGGCGAATGGTAGTTTGTTCCATACTCAAAGCACGCTTGTTCGCCAGTGGCGCGTAAATCGAACAAACGCACTTGGCCATTTGTGGTGCCCACGAGCAGCGTATGTGGACCATCCTCCAGAAAACGTACGCCACAAATGGTGACCTTCTGATTCGGACTGGCCACAACTGGCACTCGCTCCACGTGCACTGGCGTCAAAGAAGCCGTCACACTCAGATCGTAAATTTTTACGGCTGTATTTGAGAGACCTGCTGCCAAGCGTGTACACCCACTGTCCGCACACAGACCCAACACGTAATCGCGCTGTAAGGAGAGCGATGCTTCGTCTTGTGTATATTGAAATTGAAATGCAGCTGCCAATTCTGAAGCGCCACAGGTGTCCTCATCACCAATGTCCTCTTCATCCTCTGAGCTGTACAACTCCTTGTCGGCGGAATCTGCAATGTCAAATTTGGCTTAGAATTATATATTCGATTTCCAATTGACAACAATATTGATAATACCGGCAAGTAATGCATTTGTGCGTTCCGTCATGTTAAATTTGTTATTGAACTCGGCACACGTGCCTGGTGGCCAGTGTTGCCAAACAATGCGCAGAGTTGCATTGCCATACCTCGCAAATTAAGATTACATCGCTGAAAGCCATGTCTCTGTACGACTGACGTCACAAGTGCCAGTATATAGAAGCTCGATATAAATATGTGAAACATAATTTACAGATCGATTGAAATTTCGGCCAGTTGAATTACTGAATTAATTCTTTTGCTTATACAATTGCTGATTTGAAAATTTAAATAATTTTTCTATCATAACCAATTTGGCTCGGTATTTTTTGGAGTTTATCAATTTAATAATATTTTTTTCCGATTAATTTGCAATTTATTTTGAATTGGCGAAATCGAATTTTCAACTTCAAGATAAACACAAAAGAAAAATAATACATGAGCTTGTTTTACATTTAATATCGCTTTATAATATTATACAAAAGTGAATTTACAAGAAGCCATTCATGTACCTAATTTATTCTGTAGTTTGTATTTTTATGTGTGTATTGTAAATTTAATAATCGTTGAGGTTTCTTGATTGCAAACTTGACTCGACTTTAGTTATTCTAAATACATATATATATATGTATATATATATATATATATATTATATTTTTACAGATGCAATGGTGTGTGCCGTCATAAGATTTTGTATATAATATATATATACATATATATATAAACCAATGTATACACATATCCGCATATATATATATATATATATATATATATTTATATCAATATGGCGTTTGCAATCATTAATCAACAAAAAGGATTTAAATTCCTGCGCAATTTCTGTAACAAGAACTCTCTTCTCTCGATATAAACAAGCAACTATATATATATATATACGAGTGTAACTATTGATCCTATTCACATGAAGTCGTCGTAATCGTCGGTAAAATCATTTCCATACTTCTGGTAGCTATCAATATCCTGCAAATATTCAAATATTAATAATGAAAATACTAAAAGCAGTTCTTAATCGATTCTTTCGTTGTGGTGACCTACATCGCTTTCTGTGCGCAACGTGACTTTTCCCTTGTTCTTGGCAGCAGCCTTCTTGGCACTGGTCTTCTCCATTTTCATCTTTTCCGAGTGTAAACTCTCGACGGTAATTTTGACCTTCTTAATGTCAGCGGCGGTCACTTGATTCAAAAATTATTATTTTAATTATGTATACAGATAAAAAGATGATTATTATCACTTACGGTTGACGCACAGCGCCTGCACCAGATCTTCAATAAATTGCGGAAAGTGCGGACTCTCTTTGTACTGTGCAACCTTCCAGCTCAATGTGGCACCGAATTCCTTGAATTCCTCTTTGGTCTGCGGATTGAAGGCGTCTAGGCCACCGCCTATACTTGTCAAGCCGAATGTTTCGAGGGCGCTCGTCAGATCCGATTCTTCCTGAATTTTTTGCAGACGTAGCTTTTCCGCCTGTTTCTCTTCCGGAGACATGTTGGCCAAACGTTGCGCTTCCTGTTCCTCGCTTAGCCGCTATTTGTAATAGTTTTTATTAGTATGCACAATTTCAACTTATTTGCAAATACACACCTCTTGTTCTAGAAGTTTCGCTTTGAGAACCTTATTTGGTTTGGTTTTGGTCGGCGCTTCTGTTTTTGTGGGCTTTTCCTCATCCTTCTTTTCCTCCTCATCCTCCCAGCTCTCCTAAACATCAACAAATTGCATACGTTTCAAATGAGTCACAACCAACACCCAAAAACCCAAAGTGCATTCACAAATTGAACACGTGTCCAGCAAAACAAAAGTGAAAACTGTTTTAACAAACAAGTTTTGAGTGCCAAACAGCAGCCATAGTGGAGCTGCCTGTTGACTTGATGTATTGCAGATTTTAATAGATTTGATTTAATTTGTGTTTTGGACGCACCTTAACATCCTCGTCATCGTCCTCGCCCTCCCACTTGTTTATGTTGTTAGATGCATTCGGTTTTATGACAATGTCACTGTCCGCGGCGGATTCTGCGGGGATCGGACATAGACCAAAAAGAATATTCGATTAATATACAATTGCTAAAAATATACAAATATCAAGGTTGGGCGCACGTTTGCCATACGTTTGATTGCCTCCTTTCTTGTCTATCAGTCACCCAAAACAGGGGGAGGGGAGTGTTACAGGGGGTAGCGGAGCGCCACATGCGCAGCGCCCACGTTATTATTATTGGTGACGCACCCACGTGCATTTACTTACCCCAGTCGTCGGCCATTTTAATTAATTTGTTTTTTCACGTTTCAATATTTATTGTGCTCAAGCAAAAGCTGTATTAAATTTTTGCAAATTTAAGCAACAATTCCGTAAGGTTGTCTATATAAAAATCATCGAAATCAGTGATGTGCGAACATCGGTTTCTTGTCACGCCGATAATATACATCCACACATCAATAATTTATCGCTTGTATCGATAGCAATATTGATACATTATATATTAATTAAGTTTCTTATATAATTACAAATAATGATGATATACATATTAGATGTCATTATAAATATATATGTCTTAATATATATATAATTGTATGTGCAATGCACGCAAATTTTTTCGACAAAGTTTAGCATTCGCAATGTTTTTACTGCATTGCATCTTGATATTAAAATTTAAGTGAAATTAAAAGTTGAATTGTGCTTATTTTACAGTTAATTTATTGCCATTATATGATATCAATGTATCAAACAAATTCATGAAAATGTAATTTTTATTTTATTTTTTATTCAAATAATAATAATGTGTTTACTCAAGTATTCAAATAAATTTTGGCCATTATGATGCCTTTCCCCAAATATGAATCATTTGTTTTAAAAGTTTTAAGGCTTTAAGAGCGTAGCTTTTCCAAAATTCTAAGATTTATATGCTATGGTGTAAGAGCAATCCAATAGGATGGTAGCACTTCGGAATCCCCCTCTATGGTTTCATCCGCCTGTGAGACCAAATCAGACTTTTCATCCTCAACTTCGTTAAATTGTTGCTTACCGGAAGACGCTTCTATTGGAAGTACAGGTCGCCTATGATTTTCTACGTGACGTCGCATAATTCGTTTCCATTTGGTTATGTAGGAGCAAGTGTTGCACTGATAGGCAGTGTCATAGATTTTCTTCGACTTCGCGTGCACCTGCCAGTGGCGACGCATGTCAAACATCCTTTTTGTTGAATAATCGCATTTAGAACACATAAACCGTTTTTCGGGATCAATCTGATTTTTTGCAGGCTCGTAAATTTCTGGAATCTGTGTCTCGGATTTACCCACTCCTGTCGATATCAGTGACTCCTCTTCAGAGGAATATATCGTGTATGTATCTGGACTTGGTTTCGTCAGCTCTAATTCATAGACAACAGTTGACTGCTCGTCCGACTGCTCCGCCTCTGCCTCTGCCTCGCAGGGTGCTTTCTCGTGTTTCCTCATGTGCCGCACCATATTGCGTTTCCACTTGGTCTCTAAATTGCATTCGTTGCACTTGAAGCCTTTGCCATCGATTACTTTGACTCTGGTGTGCGTGCGCTTGTGGCGTCGTATGTCAAAGAGTCGCTTGGACGTATAGCGACAGAGATCGCATTTGAAACGTTTATTCTTATTGGTCTCTTCCGTTGGTAGCACTGCGCTGACTGCAGCCTGTTGATCTTCCTCCACTACGAGATCCATTTCAAAATCCATTTCTGGGGGGTACATCACCTCCACAACATACTCCTCGATGGTTTCCTCCTCCTCGGCCTTTACCACGGCCATCTCCTCGTCCTCCCCTTCGACCACCTCCTCGGCCACATCCTCTTCCTTGTGTGCAACTGACGCTTTCTCGTGCCTCTGCATATGGCGTCTGATGTTGCGCTTCCATTTGGTTACAAATTGGCATTCGCTGCACTTGAAGGCGTAGCCTTCGATGTGCTTCACCCGAGCATGACGCTGCTTGTGACGCCGCAGGTCAAACTGACGATTAGAAGTGTAACTGCATTGGTCACATTTGAAGGGTTTGTCGCTCTTGTTTTCCAGCATTTTTAAAGCATTTGTTGATATTGCGTATGATTCGTTTATTAAGCTATGCTCCTAAAATGAACAACATGCCTTGGTTTTATTAAATGCGGACCTTATCTCGCATGCGGCGATTATACCTTGGCTAATATACATTATATTATTACTTAAAAGCGATTTAGAAACGCACTTGTTGCCCAAGTAATTTTATTTTGTTAATTTTCTGCAGCATGAGCCGAAATACTTTGTTGATAATCGTAAAACTATCGAAGAAATACTCGATTTATTTTCGTCATGCTTAAGAGTTTTTTTTTTGCGATGTTTTCGTAGATGTTGTTATCGATGTTTCAAGCCATCTCTACACTCTATTTCATCTCTTTTTGGAATCTGTTGCAGGCACCGCGTGGTGTTTTTGCAAGCAATTCCCGTTTATTTTCCTTTGATTATTGTGGAAAATAAATAAATAACTCCGAAAATGAGTTTGTACAACTTCAAAAAAATAATGGTGGTTCCGCCAGCAAAGGTAAGCATTGCAACAGTGCTATTTGTTGATGTTTCTTGGAGCACCCTCCTTTGCCGACATAACCTCAATGAATGTGTTTACTAATGCGCAGCATATCAATAATAACGATTTCGTATGATTTTGCAGGACTTTATCGACATTATGCTGTCGAAGACACAGCGTAAGACGCCCACAGTCGTCCACAAGGGTTATAAAATCTCGCGAATTCGTGCCTTTTACACGCGCAAAGTAAAATACACGCAACAGAACTTCCACGATCGTCTATCCCAGATCATTCAGGATTTTCCCAAGTTGGACGATGTGCATCCATTTTATGCGGATCTGATGAACGTCCTCTACGACAAGGACCATTACAAATTGGCGCTGGGCCAGCTTAACACAGCCAGACATTTGGTAGACAAGTGAGTATTTAGAAATCTGCCATATATATATGTGTAAAATATTAATTTTTATTATAATTCTGTAGCGTGGCCAAGGACTATGTGCGTCTGTTGAAGTACGGGGACTCCCTGTATCGTTGCAAGCAACTGAAGAAGGCTGCCTTGGGTCGCATGGCCACAATTCTGAAGCGTCAGGCATCTAATTTGACGTATTTGGAGCAAGTTCGTCAGCATTTGTCGCGTCTGCCCACAATCGATCCCTACTCCCGCACGATTATCATCTGCGGTTTCCCCAACGTGGGCAAGTCCTCGTTCATTAACAAAATCACTCGCGCCGACGTCGAGGTTCAACCGTATGCATTCACCACAAAGTCCTTGTATGTGGGACACACAGATTACAAGTATCTGCGCTGGCAGGTGATTGACACGCCTGGCATACTTGACCATCCGCTCGAGGAGCGTAATGTGATTGAGATGCAGGCTATTACAGCCTTGGCGCATTTGCGTGCTTGTGTCCTTTACTTCATGGACATTTCGGAGCAGTGCGGTCATTCGTTAGAAGACCAGGTGCAGCTGTTCGAGAGCATCAAGCCACTCTTCACAAATAAACCGTTGATTCTCGCAATTAACAAAGTGGACATCTTGACCCCAGAGGAATTGTCCCCCGAGCGACGTTCAATAATTACCAAGCTAGAGGAGGATAAACAGGTACCTGTCATGTATATGTCCACAGTGCAGGAGACCGGCGTTATGGAGGTGAAAACGGAAGCCTGCGAGCGTCTGCTCTCCTATCGCGTGGACCAAAAGATGCGCACCAAGAAGGTGGACAACATACTGAACCGCCTGCACTTAGCAACGCCAGCACCGCGAGACGATAAGGTTCGAGCTCCATGTATACCGGAAAAGGCTCTGGCACGTCTCGAACAGAATGCGGCCAAGTCGGAGCGTAAGCGCAAGCTGGAGAAGGAGATTGAGGAAGAGATGGGCGATGATTACACACTCGACCTGAAGAAGAACTATGAGGAAATTCCCGAGGATGAGCGTTACGATGTGATACCAGAATTCCTGGAGGGCCACAACATCGCCGACTACATCGATGCTAATATTTTTGCGAAACTGGAAGAACTGGAACGGGAGGAGGGTTTGCGCGAATCGAGTGGGGTTTACAATCCGCCAGATATGTCTATGGATGAAACGCTTAAGGAGATTCGTGAAATGGCCAAGCAAATACGAGGAAAACGTTTCGAATTGCGCGACGAGAAGCGTCTGTCGTCCAGAAAGAACAAACCCATCATTCCGCGCAACAAGCAGCCCAAAGTGCGTGATCGTTCCGTCAACAAACTGGTGGAGACGATGGAGAGCCTGGGTGTCGACATGTCCGGCAACGAAAACGCCAATTTCACCAAATCTGTGGTCGATCTTCGACGTGGTCAGGTTGCGGTGGGCAGCAAAACAAAGCCCAGGCAGCCGCTGCTGGACAAAGAATCCTCAGCGGTGGTCAAGAGTACCGGCAAGCCGATCAAACGTGCGCCCAGTCGCGATACGCTCGGCATCAAGGATGTTTCCATTCGGAAGAAGGCGCAAGTTCGCGCCAAACGCGATATTGCCAAGAAGGTCACCAAAATGGGTCTCAAGGGCGAGGCGGATCGTTTTATTGGCACCAAGATGCCCAAGCATTTATATTCGGGCAAGCGTGGCACCGGCAAAACCGATCGCCGTTAAGATCCTTAGTTTTACCGTTAGCTATCCTTACAATTCGTTGTATCAATATACTAACAACAACTCCACTAACACCTCCGCAAATCAAACGAAAGTTGTATTTAATAAATTTTTCAATATCCTCGCGATATTTACAAAAGAAAGAAAGTCTTTTATTTATGCCTAACATACATTTTTTTTTAGTATTTGCAAAATTTAAGATTTATATTAAACTAGGCAAGATATACCGATTCATACAGTATAGTAAATATTCCCATTGAAGGTATCATCATTTAAAAAAAATAAACTATATTGATTCAGTTACATAGCTAAAATACGGATGTGATTGACTCATTCTACAATGAATAGAATTCGCAATTTATATTTATAATATAGTTTTACAATTGAATGCGTTATTTCTCGTTCGAATCTGTTTTCAAATGCAAATGAGTATGGTCGTGAAGCCAAATGTCTTTTTTAGGTACAATCTTATCGCAATACCATAAATATTGTAAATTTACTATCCCAAAAACAACCTTGCGCTACTATTTCTGTGTGTACATTAAAATTTATTAAACTCACATGTACACTTATAAAAAAACCGATAAAGTTGCATATTATATGTAAATTCAATTGAGATGTTTGTCTTCAATTGCCTAGTTCCAAAAGTAATTGCATATAAGCTTCGCTACAAACTGATTTCTGCTTTATCGTTAAATCGTTTATGCCAATTATTTAATAAATTTACATTTTTGGCATTCGAAGAGCTAGAAACAGGGCATCCTCTAGTCGAACATTTTGGACTAGCTAATTGAATGCATGCTCATTTTTCTCAGTGTCTGTTAATGAAAATTAATTTTTCACATCGTGTTTTGTGCGATGCGGCAACGCATTGCAGCTGCAGTGTAACTGACCTATTGGCCAACTTTGGTTCGCTGTTAGTCTGCTGTTAACTTAACAGTCAAGGCTCTCTTTTCAGTTGCGGTTACTGCGACGTTTGTCGCATTGTGCGTGGAGACCAAACAGTTTACTTCGCGCACTCAACACGTTCGCAGGTCTGCGCTCGGCTGTCCCATTCGGATAATAACCCCCAATTCCCAGTCCTTGTGCGAGTTAAACCAGTTAGGAGTATACAATGAACGTGAAATAAAGGCAAACTTAGGACAAAAATTATATAGATACATTTATATATATAAATATATATATACATAAAAAAAACTAGCTGAACGATGTTGGATATCCTTGAATAATGCAAATTGAATTGATAAAAATGCGCCTCAAAGTAGGCTAATCAAAGTGGCGCGTGCCTCAGCAGCAACAGCTCATTGTGCGTGTGTGAGTGTGGGTGTACATATGTATATATATATAAACATGCTTATTCCCTTTGTGGTAGAAGCAGCAGCAACATCAATGTAAGCACCAAGCTCCATTAGCAAAGTGGAGTCGATTGTTGTTGTTGCGTTTTACGCACGCCGCGTCTCGTCACAATTACAACAAGAACAGGTGCGCACTTTTGGGGCAGCCTGCCTCCACCGTTTTCGAACGTTACATTTTAGCTGACTGCGTTTGTGGCTGACTTAACTGTTCTTTTTCTGGCTAACTTAATTGACTTTGGAAAGCAGCATCTGCAACTGCCTCCTCGACTCCTCCACACACACACTTATATATATATATATATATATATATATATACATAATCAGCTTCTGCTCTGACGATATATATACATATATATGCATATATATTAGAGTTAAGGCTTGCGTTGACAATTTCCATATAGTTTTTATGCTTGCTTTAAATAAAAGCATAAAAAATGGCCACAATACGATAAGACCAAGCACAACTATCCGCCATACATTAAAATAACAAAAACAACAACAGCGACCAGAACATGTAGAAAACACACTGCCATTCTGCATATTGCTTTGGTTGTGTTTCTTTGTAGTAAACATTTTTCCGCTTGGCTAACGGAAGCACCGCCATAAAACGTTTCCCATGTAACGTGCTCATACGTGTATATTCCTACACCTACACACACACGCACAGAATAGGTCGTTGTAAATGTTCACAACAAAGTTTTTGATAGAAAACAGATGCTTGGGATAAAACATGCAACAGCATCGTATAAATAAGAGACTAAGGCTAGCCAGATTGTAAAAAAAGATAACTGAATAAAAAAAGTTGTGCCTGCTACAGATGCCGACAGCAGTTATGTTAACAGAGGCAACGAGCTCTCCGCAACAGCTGTAACAGGAACAACAGCAGTAACAGTAACTGCGGCAGCATCTTCACTCACTGTTAACACTGACCTATTGCCCGCATTCGCTGCTGTGTGGCCCCATCATTTTAGCTTAACAGTGCGCTGTTAGCAGCCGACGGGAAGCTGCTATGTAGCCAGCTTCAGCGCCCAGACGCCATCCCCAGCAGTGTTGGGCGAGATTTGGATCTGTTTGCATCGTCGGCAACGCGTTCCCTCACACACACTGGTACGCCGCCACACACACACTTATACGAGCGTACAAGCGGAGACGCGCAAACACGCCACCCATACTGGCAGAGCACAGTCAAAAACTGCGCGTAGTCGTCCCCACGGGCACCTTCCGAACTCCTCTCGCCGTCACCCCCCAATCTAGTGAGTGTGTGCGCTGCAACTTCATAAAAAATTCAACAGAATACAAAATAAAAACAACAAGAACAATTCCTAGAGCAAACTCAATATCCAACATAAAAAAAAAACGTATAAATAAATGTATATAAACAACAAACTCAATAATTTAACATTTAACATTGCGTATATAAAATTCGAAAATACACCATAAGCAAATTGTTCAAATTAAATTTAAAATAATAATAAAACAAGCCCAACACAGCGAATCTAACGGAAATACACACACACACACACTGGCGCACACAACTACATAAAGTTCGACAGGCTTTTACGCACATTTTGGTGCTTTTGGCTGTTGGCTAACGGTTCACTTTTTTTTCGGTGTGTGCTTTGCTTCATCTTTTCATCGTTTTTGTTTGTTTCGAGCCATTTATTTGCTCTTTAACGTTTCAACGCTCGATTCGTGGCTCCAGTTTGGAACCTGTCGTTCCGCCTGCCTTTACATTTTCTCTATATTCTTGAACTGAGCACACACACAAAGGACTTGCGGCAAACCGTTTGCCCAGCACTCCGCGTATCTGTGTATGTGTGTGTTTGTGTGTGTGTCTTTCGTTTTTACATAAAGCGAAAAAAGTCCGACACATACTTTTATTCATTTTATATAATATATATATATACACACACAAACACAAAACAAATACGCGTGCTTGTTTGTGAGTGCGTTTGTTTGTATGTGCGTGTGGAATGTGCGTGTGTATGTACATTCAACAAATTGTTGAATCCAGCATCTCCTTCTGATTTTATTTTATTTTTTTTTTCTACTCTGTTGCTCCTGGCTCGCGCGTCCTTCCAACATTTGACGCCCACCACTTGCGGCTGCTTCCGACGACGTCAACAAGTTGAAGCTGTTGCCGCTGCCCGAATTTCAATTTTTGTGGCAATACTCTCTCTCTCTCATTCTGCCTTTCTCTCTGTCTCTGTTTCTCTCTCTGGTGAGTAGCGCCCTGAAGTATGTCAACATTTGTGTAGGTTCCACACTCTGCACAGATAAATTATGAGTGTAAATTGCCGTTGTTGCTCAGTGTCTGAGTATTCGCAGCTTGCTGAGTTTACATACATATGCATACGTACATACATACACAATAAAATGCAGTTGTCACTCCAAAAAAATTTATATTAAAATAAGTTGATTATCATTCTACAAAGTTTGTTGATTTGCGAGAGACCACTGTACTTTTCCGATTGTATATGTATTTGTTAGAAGAGCAGGCAATCGCAATAGCTTCTTTTTCTCTGCTAGTAACTCGATTTTGTGACATTTTTGGCAACCACAATATTGCCAATTCACAGCTCTTTCCCCTAGCTGTTGGCCTATGATATATGTATGTATGTATATTTATATATGTACAATGAATGTGGCAGAGTAAATGTGAAAGCCTGATGCCTCTTCGACCCCTAATTGAAATGTGTGCACCACATGAAGCTAGTTAGAATTTTTGCTGTGCTAAGCACAAAACTTGGTTAGGACCCTTTTCTAATTATCTGGCCACATTGTTCGCTTCCGTCTACAGCTGCCTCCGGGCAAACAAAGAGAAGGCAAATGTATTGACCTAATTAAAAATAATGCACAATTAATTGTCAGTAAAATGCTTGGCACGGTGGCGAAATTTCGTTGCCCGGAACCAAGAAAACAACAAAAAACATTCCCGTGCAAATAAACAAACGACTCGTATATTATTCTGTGTATGTGCATGTATTTATATACAAATGTGTAATGTGTATTGTACACACCCACACATGTCCGAGAGCCGTCCAACAGAAATAACAACAATTTTGTTGGGCTTTGAAGTGAATACGTATAAAGGTGTTTATCGCTATCTTATAATAAATAGGTTTATATACAAGCTAATAGTGAACTTCCCCAACATTAACAATTCCCAAGGGACTGCACACTTCAAAGAGCAACGCTCTTTGTTTATATGTTTGTGTGAGTTTTGTGGTTTTATAACATTGTTGAAAACCAAACTCTGTATTAAAAATAAAACTGAATATTTATGTTGTTGAAAATCAAATAAATATTAAATTAAATCCCTGCCTAGTTCAGCTTTAAAATTAGGCTGTGTGTTTCTAGTTATGTGCTACATGAGAAATAATAAATATTGATTATGAACATTGTATATAATAAATAAGTTTTGAAGTGCGCTTGAAAGTTATACTAAAAATATTACATTATTTGGACATAACTAAGTAGCTGTTCCATATGAGAGGATTCCCCGAAACGACTTTAAAACTTCTCCAAACCAAATGTAAGTATTATTTATTACGTCCTTATGCATTTAAAAATTCAAGAAATTATCTACAAACTAAAGATTATTTCAATGACATGCTAAATAAATTTGTTATAAAATCAACTCAGCTTTTCTTTCTTGAAATGCTGCAAAAATGTAAATATCTGCCGAAGTTTATTCGTTGTGTGTATGTGTATGTCACTGCCAGAAGCTGCTGATATATAAGCCACAGCTAAGGGCATTCTACCACATTTAAATGACGTCTCGCTATTATGCTCACATGGCGTATGAGTAACGAAAAACTGTAAACTTTTTGAATGCGCAGCACTCGGTTCGTTTCTTATGAGCTATGGAAGATTTTTGGCAGAAGTAAGAATATAAACACTTATATATAAATATAAATATATATACATATATATATATATTTGACATTTCAGATGTCTCATTTTCGGCCATATAAACATCCTAACAAATTTCGGCAATTATTTTTTTTCCCTGCTGCCAATGGAAATGTGTTTTAAAGTTTCGCATAAATCTCAGTATAGACGGCTTTTAGGTCATCGTTACCATTACCAACACCGTAACCAAAACCAAAGCCGAATCAGGCAAATTGTTTATTGTGTGAACGCATGTCGAAAGTGTATTTTATATTTTGCCGACCAGCGAATTTGTGGGAACATGGCATGTGCAGGTCTGCCACATATGCCACATATACCGTATATTTTTAGGGGCAAGCACATGCATATATATATGCATATATTATATGTATGAACATTATACATTATGTACATAGCATATGGCAGCATATTGTGTTCGCAACATAAATAATACAAATCTGCTTGCCATTGGCATGTGAATTTGGTGACTGAGAAAAAGTCTGGTCAAATCAGACATAAATTCACAAGAATTCACGTTAACTCAACTGAGCAAATTGTAAGTCAAGCAGAAAATTCAAAGAGAACGCAAACACTTCCGATGGAAGTTTATTTTTTCCTCTTACCTTTGATTTATACTCTATACTCAATTTGAATCTTAAAGTATTTTAGTTTAAGTATTTTAGAGAATATACTGTAATAAGAATGCTGTTAAACTAACAAAGCATAAATATTTTATTTTTTGAATATTTACTTTGTAAATACCTTAACCAAATGGATATGTAGTCAAAAGGATTATGATTTTAATCATGATTTATTTGTTTCTAAATAATATATAGTTTTAGTAAGCTTACCAACTCTTGTCTCAGTGTATAGATTGGGGCTGTGACTAAGACTAAGCTTCAATTTGACAACAATACGCACAAGGACATCGACATCGACACAAACACAGATGCAAACACAAAAGGCTTCTTTTGTTGTTCTGTTGCCATTGTTATGGTTAGCATATGACAACTTCTTAATCATCGATATACGTCGCGGCATATTTATGGCATAGAACAGCTTCCAAAGCCACAATATGTGGGAATCAGCAGCAAAAAAATTGTTTTTGTCGTGACATTGACTTGCATTTTCAAATTATTAAGCAAACACATACAATCCATCTCTATCACACACACACACACATATAATCACACCCACACACATCATGTTACTTGCCTGGGGACCAGCTTTAAAGAGCAATTTCCCGTTTTACGGTCATGTTGCGGATGCTCCACAGCCAACACATTTTAGCTTCTGTTCATGATCCTTCTTCTGCTTGTGTCTGACTTGCCCTTTTGAACAGCAGCAGCAACAAATTTTATTTGTCATTGAATTTATTTGTTGTGCACATTTATTGTGCTTAATTGATGGCCTTTTTAATAAATTATTACATTTGCAAATGCAAGTCACAGCCACAATCATAAATTTCACCTCAATGCTTACCGATTTTAATTGCGTAAGCCGATACAATAATTAACAATGAGTTGCTCGACTAGAAACATACCCTGTTTTTTGAAATACACACAAATAAAATTGCGCTGTTTATATGTTAATACAATAGGACAACTAAATATATTGATAATCAAGCTTAAATAGTTTAAAATATGACTTTTATTTATATTTGGTTATTTTTTTGTTGATGTGTTTTGTGGAAAGCTGAAAAATGTGTTTAAAAGTCTAAAGCAAACTAAATCTGCTTCGATAGAATAAAAAAATAATAGTCCATAATGCCCTTAGTCTTTACATTTTAGGAGATCAACAATGTTGAGCTATTGAGCTTTTTCAATAGCTATCGAAAGTTTCAACAAAATAAAAATGCACCGAAATTTGCATTAATATAAATAGAGTTTATTTGCCTTCGTGGCCAAACTTAAACTAGTTATAATTGTTAATTCTAAGCTCCGAGTTGAGCAAATTATAAACAAATTATATTTCGGCAAGCGATTTCGAATACCGCGCCGCGACTTGAATTCACGATCGATAAAACAGAACTTATTAGCTGCCGAATTGCAGCTGATATCAAATAGGCAAGCGATGTCGAATACCGCGCCGCGTCTTGAACTTCTGATCGATCACTTAGAACTGATAAGCTGCCGAATTGCAGCTGCTGGTGCTGTTGCTCCCAGACGGAGAGCAACCACTAAACTATTGAGGAGAGTCTTATCTCTCATATGCAAAATCAACCGTTAAGTTAACTCGCTCTTATGCTGCGCAGAGCATAACTTATCAACATGTTAAATATTAAGAGAAGCTGCTTTAGTTGTTGTTTGGCGCGGATACATGCGTAACCAAACAAACAATATATATAGAAGCTTCTGCTGCTTTTTACTTATTCTGGCAACCGCTTTAAGCCATATGTTGTTATACATAAAGGCGTTAATTGGTTGTCGTTAAATAAGATGCAAACCTGAGCAGATCTGTTGGTAATCAGTACCCAAGCAAATGTCAACAGGATGCCAGGACATCCGCATCCTCAATTGTGCGTCCTTCGGTCGAAAGCCACTCTTAAAAGTTTTCTTCTTCATATTTTGTAAAATTTAATGTATTTTTCCTTTGGGGTGTAGTCCAACCAAATGCAATTAGCATGACAACATTTTTGGTAGAAGGAATAGAGACGAAAGCACTTGAGGGTCTCGGTCTCGTAGTATTTCTTAAAAGTGGCTGCCACAAACAGCAGCAACAGCAGTCGCCTCAGTAGCTGAACCTAATTTCACTTTTGCCATGCTTTAACTAACTTAATAAATCGACAAATTACAAATGCGACCACAATTTAAAATAATATTTGCATAAGCTAAATGTCATTTGCAACTTGCGGTTAGCCATCAAATCAGACGCATACCATTTGTAGATGCGATTTGATATATAGCTATGGAAATTGCAATTCAACACTGGCAACGATATTTGATAAACTAGTTAAGTGATAAACTGACACAGAGAGTTGAGCGTAAAAGCCAAATGGAAAAAACAACATTAAATATCCATCAAGTAGAAAGAGGCCCACACCGAATTAACATTTATTTAAACTTATAATATATATTTTGTTTTCATTAGGGTATGATCAAATGATGTTTTCTAAAAAAAAAATAAAATATAATAACTTTTGGTCGCTATGTCGTATTTGGTTGACCTTTGCGAAGTCGTTTTGTAGTCAATTTTTTGTTTTATACTTTTAAACCCAAAGAGAGTAATTTAAAAAGCGCATAAATTGCTGCTGTTCGAGAACCGCAGGCTTCATGACAAAGTTATAAGTCGACAGTTTGTTTTAAGAAAAGATGGAAACTTGTGCTCGGGAATGTACGACTAGAAGATACGCTCTACTTAAGAGAAAATCCATATTAATCTAATCAGCTTTAATTTATCTGGTAACGTATTGCTAAGCAACTATTTAAGTATATTTAATAATTATATATTATTAATAATTATATAAATATTATATATATTAATAATTCATATAAATAGTATTTTTAATAATTCGTATATATTTCAGGGCTGTAATTTCTATACCACAATTAACATTTTTTTTTTTGTAAATATAAAACACTTGACCTGGAGGCAGCTAAGGACCTATTTAAGTTACGAAATGCGATTAACAAACAATACAAAATTATTTCTTTTCTTTTTTTTTTTTTAATTACGCTTGTTTGCACTAGCTGATTGCCCAGAAACTTTCCGGCTACTTGTGCAACTTGTCAGATTTAAGAGGGCATTACGATTATGGCAGAATATAACTCGAACTATAAACGGAGTATGAATTCTGAACAATTTCAATAAATGTACTGTTTCTATCATTTTGTGTTACATTTGCCCATAAAGTAGCTATGTGCGTAAACATTTGACTATTTTATCACATACATTTTGTGACTATTTTATGTGTGCAGGGTATTTAAAAGAAAGTGTGTAAAAAGCAAATGACAGCAGCGCAACGAACAAATACTTCATATCTGGACACTCTCACACACACACAGCACATACACACACACACGCACAAACACACACACAACACACATGGAAAGACGTACAAAAAAGAAACGCATGCATATGAGCATAAAAAAAATCCACAAAGTGTTTGCATGTCTCGTGGTGTGTGTGAGTGTGTGTGTGAGCGTGCTTGGGTGTGCTAGTGTTGATTTTCGCAGTCAACATGACATTGACTAACGTGCAACGTGGACGTGCCAGAGCATACCACAAAAAGAACACTCACACACACAGCCAAACACACAGAGACACAAAGAGTCAGCAATTTGTTGCAGGTAAATTTAACACGAACAATTTAATTTCAATAAAAACGTGCAAACCAGCTACAAAAAGTGCTCATAAAATTTGTGTTTACATAAAATGCAATTTAATTTAAACTTGTATTTTATGCTTTTTGCCGCGTGCTGTGTGCTGCTTTCTGCTAATCTGTGGCACGTTATTCACGAAATTAAATGCAAATAGGTGGCTTGGCAATCTAAACAGTTTTACTCGTTGAATGTTATAGTGTAGGTGAAGGAGTGGAAGGGGGATGTCGGGGGGTGTGGGGAATGTATTGCATAGGGGCATGCTGCTCGTTGAAAAGGAAGCAGCGCCGAGCTCTATGCAACACTTTTGCATTTTTTTTTTGTCTGTTGCAAGTCAATTGCATTGAATGCGAGAGTGGTGGGATTGAAGGGGTGCTTGCGGGTGTAGCTGAGGCACAAGGGCAAGCCTGGCAGCTGTGTTTACTTTTGTCTGCAAGTGTATGTGTGTGTGTGTGTGTGTGTGTGTGTGTGTGTGTGTGCTATGAAATGCAATGCATACGCTTGCCTGAGTTGCTTAAATGTCAGTTTATATCTCAAGGATAAGCCGTTTTCCCATTGCTGCGGCGTCTTTGGCTTTTGCTATGGACCAGGCACCTAAAGTCAACCAGACACAACCACACAGACACTCCCTCAGCTGCTCTATGCTATATCCACATTATTTTTGTCGGCTTCACACATCATGATAAATGCATGAGCCACATATATCAGGCATATGCAATCAACAATGAGCTGTTGTTGTTGTTGTTTTTGTTGTTGTTGTTTTGGTTGTGGCTGTGGTTGCCGGTTTTTAGCAGCACGCTGCTTAAATTGCCACTTTTCTCAACAAGAATTGAATTTTTCTCCACTTTGTTATATAGCATTTTGTGACTAGATTTTTCTCAATCTTTTCAATCAAGTCTTATTGCCATCGATTGACCTACAAAATTCGCAATTAGCGTTGGAATCCATGTTTTTGTAGGTGTGCTAATGTGTGTATGTTGTGTGTGTGTGTGTTTTTATCAGCACATTAACTTTCAGTGCGCTACTAATTCAAAAATGTTGTTGCTAGCTATGTGGATTACTCTTACGCCAAGTTATTTACACACACACATAGACACACACACACACACATCAACAGAAATCGCACAGTCAGCAGGCAGCAGCCAGCAGCCAGCTGCACAGACAGGGTCGTAATGAGCGCCAGTTAGCAGGAACACGAGATAAACTTGTTGCAACGATAAAAAGCCATAAATTTGCCATTCACTTTGTGTCAGCCATGTGTGTGTCTCATGTGTGTGTGTGTGTGTGTCGCCCGAGCTTCTCTAATTAATAGCTTAACATGTGTGTCGTCCCTTCTCTTCAAACCCCCTTCGCATTAGGGCTTCCTCGTTCAAAGCGTTCATTTGCAATTGATTCGCACTGAAATTAAGTGTTTTTTTTAAAGAGCTGCCGCCGGAGGAAAAGGAAGCAGCTATAAACGTCAAGTGTGAGATTCGGGATGCTTTTCAAAGTTTTGGTTTTTGGTATTTTTGTTCACCACTTGGCTTTCTACTATCGACATTAATTTGGGTAATCAGCATAGATTTGCTTGTTTTTGTTGAATGATAGTGAAGATAATGTATTTCTAAGCACAATTAATTACTTCAGATTTGGGTAATCTCTAATATCAATATTTTAAGCAAAAAATACAAATGAAGTACATAGTATTACAACGAAAATTATGTATTCCATTCTGCTTATTATCATCTTTAAGTGAGCCATTTAAAAGGGTTATTTATGTTGTTTTAAAATGTTATTTATTCTTTTCGGAATCTGTTGTGAACTTAAAAAATTATTTAGTTTGTTTGATATTTGCTAATTGTAATATTAATTAAAAAGTAACTATAACTATTGCTAGGTATAGTAAAA
Organism: Drosophila longiperda; assembly: GCA_035042125.1. Taxonomy (NCBI): domain Eukaryota; kingdom Metazoa; phylum Arthropoda; class Insecta; order Diptera; family Drosophilidae; genus Drosophila; species Drosophila longiperda. The sequence goes on from JAWNLV010000107.1 coordinate 14,588,166, forward strand.
TAATTGTATTAAATTGCATCAGTTTTTTTTTTGTTATAATGTAAAGTAAATTGAATTTTAATTATAATAATTTTTTTTTTTTGCAAAATTCATCAGGAGTATTTATTCTGATTGGTCAGCCATAATAACTGTATGTAATTACTGTATGGCATGGATATCTCCTATGCTCAGAATACTTATATATGTATAGTATGTTTAAATAATATTTAGTAAAAGTAGAATAAGACTATGTTAAAATGCTTTTTAAAAAGAGAAAAATGCTTCAGATAATATCGAAAGAACTGTGTTGGTAAATCCATTCATAGCGGAATTTATTTTTTGAGAATTTCGACTGTAAATAAATATTTTACTTCGCACTCTGTCATATACCCAATTTTCTGATTAATGGGTATATTTTGACTGAGAACTGATAGGAATATACAAATATTTATAAAAAACAATATGCAAAGATGTACATTATAGACATATATGAATAAATATTAACTTATTATATATACCTCTATGATATTTAAAAGTACAGGGTATTCAAGTTATGACAGTTATTGCGGAAGTATGCAAACCTTATTTTGTTCCCCTCTTATATGCAGGGCCCAGAGACTTTGTAGGCTTTTCAAATTACATACTTTGCCAACTAGCGACTCCCTTCGAGCCAGCAAATGGGTCGAAGTTTCGAGATTCAGCAGCGTAGTGAGTGGATGAGGAGTGGCTTGGTTTGTGTGTGTGTGTGTGTGTGTGTATCTGAGGTTGTTGGGTGTATGTTTAAGTTGGCAAACTTGAACAAAGCAGCAGCTGTGCTGGGGCATTGCAAGTGATCTGGAAGCGAACGCGTCATTAAATTAAAGTGTTGCCTGCAAATGCACAGAAAAACAGCAACAGAAGTTTTTTTTTTTGGCCCAATGAGTGGGGTAGGTGGTAAGGGGGAAACCGTCACGGGAAGTGGTCCGTGGTGTGAAGTGGGCGGTCAAGGTCTGTTGGCCATCAGGCCAATTGTAATGCATATTTAATATGTATATACGTCCTGGCAACAGCACAAATCGATTGTTATGCGGGGGGGGGGCGGCTTGTTGGTACCGGTAACAAATGTTTTGGCATAACCAACAGCAATAATGGCAACAACACAGCTGCAACAAGCGAGCTGAAGGAAACTTCAAACAACCAAATAAACAAGCAGTGATTTCGTGATTTTCAATGGCGAGTTCATAAAACTAATGGACAAACGAGGCAATGGACTGCAAGGACAGCGCTGCGTATACGCAATAATTGTATATAAAAACCGCGGGCAGCCAACCACCGGCCTGTCAGTCAATTAAGTTGGTATTTTAACCGGAAAAATTAAATGATTTTATTGCTGTTGCCGACAATGTCAATAAGCGCTATCCATTCATAAAAATGCCAAGAAACCATAACAATAACAATAATAACAAGCAGCAGGCAAGTTCAGCAAATACACATCCAAAACAAAACAACATTTTTTTCTCCTGTAAACATTGAACATCTCATGTTTATATCAAAGCACAGATGGATGTTGCAAGCCAGCTGCAGATGATTGCCTTCCTGCATGATGGGCTGATGTCAAATGTCTAAAAATACGCGCCGCCAACTAAATAAACAAAACACATCAGTTTTCATTTAAATATAATTCGGTGGCATTCAAATGTAATTACATTTTCGTGAGACATATAAACATTTTCCATAAACTGCAAGTTATTAAACAAATAGTTACATATATCATATCAATTGTGGAAATGAATTTAATTAACAGAAGTAGATTTAATTTGGTTATTATATTGTGAATATATGTATTTCATAAGATAACCAACACATGACTGTATGTATCGATCCTATATGAGGCAAATCTAGATTTTAGTTCTTTCGTTTTTTTTTTTTATATAAGTAAGTTAGTTCGTTCTAATTCTTTTAAAGTTTCAATAGAATTTTGTAACTAAATAAATTGCATTTTTAAAAGTTTAAAAATCACCTCTTTCTTTCATATTTTATTTTAATTCTTACTTAATTAGGTTTTTAAGCGAACACATGTTCAGTAAAAATATATATTTATATATAGCTCGTGGTCATTTGATATGTTCTATTTATGGACTGCTGGGAAATCAATAAAAACTCAATTTACGTACCTAACTACTTGGCTTATTTGTTTGGCAGAATTTTAGGACTAGTGCAACGATTTCAATTCATTGCTAATAGATTTATGTGGGGCGTGTGATGATATTTATACATATATGTATACATTAGGATAAGTTATTGTAAATAAAATTGAACTGCTTTTAACTAGTTGGCAGCTCAAAGCTGAGAAGATGCTGCAAATAAGTCGTAAGAATGTTGCCAAACATTTGAACTTGCAACAGCAGCAAAAAAACCAAATGGTGTCTACGGCTGTCAGCTGAGCCAAGAGCTACAACAGAACACAGCCACACACACACACACACACATATTCACACACACTCATATTCATGTTTGTGTGTCAGAAAACTGTCATGCTGCATTTCATATGGCTCATACGGACGAAGGCTGTCACAGGGGAGGGCAGGTGTCAGAGGTTGATGGGTGATGGAACAGGGGTAGGCGGGTACATTGAAACGTCCTGACATTGCCGTGGACGTGAACGTGGAGCCTCGGACTCGGACCACGGCGACATACTCTTCGTCACAGACAGTTTTCACTAATTATCTGACACGATGCTGGGGGCTGAGACCGAAACTGAAAATGTGAACTGAAACAGCGGACTGTGGGGATCGGTGGCTGGTGCAGGGACTGCTGATGCTGCTGCTGCAGCTACTGCTGCTGCTGCTGCTCGTTGCGGCCAAGGACTCATTTTGAATGTGCTGTTGTATACGGTTACACAGCATAGCACAGCACAAATACACACACACACACACCAATGCAAATACAAACTTTACGTGCCCGTCTCAGAACTCTAATTTCAAAGGTCGTGTGCAGTGCAAAAAGCGTTTTTATTTTTTCGTTTTCGTTTTCATACCCTGCATTGAAAGTCAACCCAAGGGTATTTACAAGAACTCAAATCAAGCTGAATCTGCGCTTAAATTTCAAGAATTCTTCAATGATGTCTTAAATATCTAAAAGCATTGATTGTAAAGTATAAGTTAAATTTCTGTTACCATTTGAACAACGATGTACTTTCTGTCAAAATGAAATATTATTTATACTACGTAATTGTCACTTTTAACTTTCACTGAAATGAGTAAGTGCTCTTTTAGGAAGTACTTAAATTATTTACATAAATGCTTAATAGCATATGCTCTAAATTATTTATGAAGTATCTCTCAGTTCAGCAGAGTTAGTTGTTAGTTTTTTTTTTTTTTTTTGTTGACGTTGAGCATCTTTCGTTTCGGTGTCGTGTGTTTTAAACCATGTGCATGTTTTATTTGGCATTCGCCTTTTGTGTATATACGCTGCATTTGATTCCGCGCCCACCTCCAAATTGTGTGAAGGCCGTTGCGCCGACAAGTGGCGTCAATAATTGAATAGTCAGTGCAATGTTGATTAAATTTAAGCAGCGACTGTGTGCGCTGACGCTAGTATTAATAACTCTATGTCTGATTTGAGCGCATAAATGCTTCTCATTTATATATTAATAATTATCTCAGTGGCAATGCCTTAGCCAAGTGAGTAAGTCTATGGTTTTAAATCCACTCATTGCGCATACGACATGTGTGCCCCAATGCTAATGACTAATGAACCCCATTAATGCTTGTCATTGACATCTGAAACTGAAAGTAAGTAGCTCAAGACACGGTGTAATAAAATGAAATGGGTAAAAAGTGCAATTTCCATGGGTCTCAAAAAAAGTTCTGTTGACAAAAACACACACGCAAGCGACACGACTACTACTACCTGCCCACTCACACTCTCTCATGTTCAGCAACAAGCAGCACTTTCTATTAACAGCGCTTTAACAGCAGCTGAGCGGTGGCCCACGAGAGAGAGAGAGAGAGAGAGAGTGAGAGAGCTCAACAACAGGAGTTGTGCTCTGTGTTCGTTTAATAAGGCTCAACTGTTGAGCGAGTTCTGCTACTGCTGCAGCTGTTACTTACAGATGCGGCAGCAACAGTTATAATTTTTGCTTGCCTTCTCTTTATGTCCTCGAATGATTTATTTTTAGAATGCCTGCGCCGCCAGCAGCGTCCCAGTCGAGTTAAGGCATGTGGTTTTGTTTAGCTTATGTGTGCTCTCGCTCTTGCTCTCGACGTCGCCGTCGCTGTGCCACACCCCTTCTCGCCTAGTCCACTAAGTCCACTCTCTGGGATATGGCCAGCTTGTGTTTGCACGCTTGGCTTGTTTGATATTGTATTCTGCAGCCAAAAGGCAGGCAGATAAGATGCTTAGGCAGGCAGGCGGCAGCAGCAGCAGCAGCAGCAGAAGGAAGGCAGCATGGCCGTCGGCAGATGGTTGGGAATACGATTACTAAGTACTAGGCCATGGTAATGGAGATGCGGTTAACTTTGCTTATGTTGGAGTGGAAATTTATGCTTTCAGCGGCTGACTTTAACTTTTTCTATTACATGGCCGTATCTTTTAATTACCTCTCAGCAATCTGGCATTTAAGTGCACGCAAAAGTTTGTAGCGCCTAAATGTGCAACTTTCTCAGGGCTGTTGGCGGTTGCCGCCTTTGCCATGTTTTGCATTTAATCATTTTTGCTCTTGTTGTTCGTTTTCGGTTGATTGTTATGACCCCTTTTTTTTTGTGTACGCCCTTCGCATTTCTGTCAGTGGCAGGCCTACAAAAAACAGACATACAAACACACACATACACAAATACATATGTTTATGGTTTATTGTGCATATTTCAAATGTGTCGCCATCAACATGAAAATAACTGAATGGCAACTATGACTGTGGCAGCGGAAATGAAAACAATATTCATTTCCATTGTATATTTTTATTTGCTGGAAACGAAAGCAGCAGAAGCAGCAGTCGCAGCAGCGACGACAGAAAGCGCATCGGCCATGGGGACAACCTGTCGCCGACGCTGTCGCCATCGAAGTCACTGGCACACGCCCAACGGCCCAAAGCACAGTGTCCCAGTGCCAAAGTAAAAGCAAAAAAATCCCGTCATATCGAGCAGTCAGCAAAACGAACGGCTTCTGTGATCCCCTGTGGCAAAGAGTTGCCAACATCATATGTAACTTTTCATCACTGGGGATTGTCCAAGTAATTCTTCATACATATGCAAATATATGTATATATATATTTATTGCAGGAATAGTTTTTGTTTACATCATCTCTCACATAAATGTTGTCAACAACCAAAGTTTAATAGATTTGAAATATTTTATAAATGTTTTGTTTGTCAGTAAAATATATAATTTGGTTAATCCTTCAGTTTGCATTTAGTTTTAATCGTGCAAACAATAAGTGAATAATTTGACCTATGTATAAACCAGGCCAATGCCAATTGCAAGCATTTCAAATTGGTTCATAATATTTATGAATGCATTAATAATTGAAAAAAACCTTATTTTACACATTATACCGATAAATTGATTAGAGAAGTGCTCCATAATATTACAAATATTCTCATTTTTATACACAAACTTTGTATACTTAATTCTTTGTATACTTGATTCTAAGAAAATGTAGAAAAATATATTCTAGGAACGATTTCGCCAAGAAAATTGTATGCAAAGCCAATCTGAGTATGGCACACCTGTGTGTGTGTGTGTGTGTGTGTTTAAGAGTGTGTGCAACAAGTAGGATTCAGCACCACTCATGAACAACATAATGGTTTGGGGAAATGGGTGAATCTGAATTTGAATCACAAAAAAATATGAAAAACCAAAGAGCATATAAAATACAGACAGTGTGCTAAACGACGCCCTGCTGGCTTGGAGTGGGTTGCGTCCTTGTCGACTTAACGGGCTATTGAACCAGTTTGGTGGTCTAATGTTTCCTTGTCTTCATTGCATTGCAGGTGTGCGCCATTTGGCAGTAAGCGCCACTTAAAGCCACTTGGAATGGTTGAGCTCACAATAGAAATTTATTGACTGGCAATTGAAAGTGTGCGAAAGAGAAATAAAAAGGAGGAGTGCGAGACAGGAGGAGAAGGAGAAAACTGGCAACTGAAACGGGCAACAAGAACTGGGCAAATATGCGGTGCACGAGCCACAAATCGATGTGGCCGACAGCGCGTAACGTGGCATGCACATGACAAGCGCCAGGACGTGGCAAGCGAATCGATCAATGCGCCAACTGGGGGGTACTGCAGTAGTCATTGGCAACAACAACAGCATCAGCAGCAGCAACTGCCAAAAAAACAAGCAACACTCCGAGCAGATAAAATCAAATCATTATGGCCGATGCGGATGATAGCAACAATAGTGGCGACAGTGGCAGCCAGGGAGATGAGTTGCACTCACGTCGTGATTCGCTGCAGTTGCTCACAAAGTTGGACAAGGCGGTTTCCACCAACGATATACTGCTGGATCTGCAGCGTGCTCTCACCTACGAGGCGGTCTTCAGCACGCTCGTCGAGCGCAAGATGCGGGTCCTTAAACGCGACTACGAGGAGCATAAGAGGGCCAAGCGCAAGAAGCGCAAATCCATTGGACGCATTTTACTGCCGCGCAAACTCTTTGGCGTTCGTCGGTCTAGCAAGGATGAGTCTGCGCCGGAGGACGAGGAGCTGCCGAGCAAAAGTCTGCGTCAAGCGAACACTGCCCCCGACAACGACGTGGCCTCCAGCTCGCGAAAGGTGGCGCAGACCACGGAGGATAGCGTGGCCAGCACGCTGAGCAACTCGTCGGGTCACCAGACAACGCTGCCCCGGCACAGTCACAGTCTCCTAGTGCAGGCGCAGACGCATACGCCTACACCGCTGCCAGTGGGAAAGCGGGATAGCAGCTCCGAGGAAGAGCAGAATGTAAATGGTGGTGGTGGCCGCCCACCCGAGACGCGACATTCCATGAGCACAACGACCAACGGCGATCAACCGGATTACCTCACACCGGTCGCCTCCTGTTACGACAATACCTCCCTGGCCACGGCGACTCCAACAGCAACTGCAACTGTGGTTGGTGGCAGCGCACGTGGCGGCAATGTGCACAGTTCCACCATGGCGGATGACAGTTTGACGACCTCGTTGCACGGCAGTCTCGAGAGCCTCTCCTACTCCAGTTCCCGCTGCACGGTCAGCTTTGGCGGCGCCGAAATCATTGCGATGGCCCACGGCGATGCGGACACACGTGAGCGAGTGCGTCTGGCCAAGCGACTGCGCATCCTGGAGGCCAAGTCCATCAGTGCCCAGTGCAGCCCCATCTTTCCACGCAGCATGGTGCGTTCGATGCTGCTGCCACAGCCGCAGCAGGCGGTAAGTTCATTCAATTATATATTTAAATCATTCCTGCCCCAGGCTTATGCAAATTTTGCAAGCTTTCCTTTGGCTCAGCTGTATAAATTGTCCGCTCTTTATTCTTATTGACCATTCCATTCTAATACTCTTTTCTCCTTTATTCAACCAGCGGCTACACGTGAATGTTCCCTCCAGCCTGGCCAGGCCGAATCAGCCAGCTCAGCCGCCACATGTGGCTCTAGAAATTGAATCGCTACCCTTGCCACAATTCCCGTCACAGCAGCAGCAGCAGCAGCAGCAGCAGCATGCTCTGCCGGAGCCAATGCTGTTGCCACAGCGCAGACGACTTCTTCCCAAGCAATTATCCTGCACGGAGAGCTACTCCGGCGGCTATTCGGGTGGCAGTGATTTCGATGGTGCGGCCGCCTATGCTCGATATTTCTCGCGGCAGAACACGTCCGAGGACAGCGCCAATGTGACCGTCAGCACTGTGCTGGCCCAGAGTGACTCCCAATCGTTGCACGCACTGCCCAGCTATGCAAATACGCCGACCGCCTCTGCCGGACGAGAGCCGAGACGCCTCAAATCACGGAGCACCGGCCTGCTGGCGATACGCCGTCCGGCAACGCCAGAGGCGATTATTATTCCTATGGAGGATGCCGATGCGGATGAGGATGAGCGGCCATTGCCGGCACAGCTTGCCGAGAAGCTGCATCGCATGACCTCCACCTCGACGGGTTCTAGTGTGGCGCCCACTGGCTGCTGCACCACAGCCAAATCGGCGGTTTCTCGCGCCAAGGAGAAACACTTTCAGAGCTTTAAGCCCACGCTGACCATGTCAGTTGCGACGGCAGCACAAAGCACAGGCAGCGACGATGAGTATCGACGCCGCAAGCGGAAGTACAGTAAGTTCCAGCAGCAAACTCTTCCCAACTTCATTTAATAACCAATTATTTTTTATTTGCTTACAGAACGCCATCATCGCTGCTCCGATCCCGCGCTTGTCTATCCCACACCCAATGGTCTGCAGCACTGTGTGCATGTGCTCGGGCTGGCACCTGATGTTCAGACCATGTAAGTTCGCATTATATCATTTAATCTCTAGACTAGAGTTCTTAATAGATTTGACATGTTAAGTTGCTAGTTTCCTAGAAATGCTTCTCCAATACTTTAAACTCCCATCGCTTTTTAAATTGTTAATTGAAATATGATTTCAATCTATATTAAAGGACACATCCTTAAAAGTTTTCGAATATTTTATAACCAATTACACCTCTTACAAATCCGTTAATTATACTTGTCACATAATAAATATAATAAAATATGTCATCCAACAAAATCCGTTATGAAACCTTCAACGTTGGTTGAATTTGCACAAAGTTTGAACTTTATATATGTTGAAAATTCTGTATATTTATTTTGAAGCGAAGCCCATTCCCGTTATATGTCGTACATGGGGGAAAAAAAGTCGACTGTCATTTAATGTCATTTATTACCCGCAGACAATGCCCCTATGCCGAGGACTCGCCCTGCGACCTGCAGCTGGACATGGACACTGACGCCGATAAAATCGACGACCTTGAGCACATAATGCCTGGCGGCATTGGTCACCAGCGACATCGCAGAAAGCATCGGTGAGTCGCATACGCTATCGCTTCACGTCAATCAAACTGAATCCATCTATTTGCACCGTGGTCAAAAACAACAAATTTTTACCAGTCTTAAAAGGTGCAAAAGTAACTGAATTAACCAATTTATCAATGTAATTTTTCACAGCATCAGTCGAAATAGTATTGACCAAAATTGTTGTTATTATTTTTTTTGAAAGTGTTTCTTTTATGTTAATAAGCTAAGTGTTATTTGTATTACTTCAGTTAACATTTCTCTTACTGTTAATGTGTATACAGATCTCTCTTATAGTTAATGTCACTGTTAATGCCACTATTACAGCAATTTCTACTGTTACCATACTTTGTTCTCTGAACGTAGACCTTTACTTCTTGGACCACC